>JAVTVJ010000189.1:2933786-4400680 GCA_034509425.1 Eopsaltria australis | reverse complement strand
TTCGCCGCCTTTTGGCGCCAATTTTCACTCGGGTGGGCGTGGCCTCTTTAAGCCCCGCCCCCCTTTGACTCAAGCCCCGCCCCCCAGGACCCCCCGGAAGTGGCGCGGTTGAAGCGATACCTCCGGGCCGCTGGGGGGCGCCCTAACTACAAGCGGCTGCTCGGGAAGTGCCGGAACCGCCGCGAGGCCGCGGAGGCGCTCAAGGGAGCCCTGCGAGACATGGGACTCGATGGTAACGGGGGATTTTTGTGGGGAGTTTTGAGGGAAAAATGGGGAATTCTGAGGGGAAATCGGGAATTTTGAGGGAAAATCGGGAATTTTGAGGGGGTTTGAGGAGGTTTTTGGGGAATTTGAGGGGATTTTGGGGGGATTTTGAGGGGATTTGGGGTCTGAGGGGGGCCCTGCTCGAGGTGGGACTCGATGGTAACTGAGGGGATTTTTGGGAATTTTGGGGAGGTTTTGGGAATTTTGAGGGGAAAATGGGGAATTCTGAGGGAAAATCGGGAATTTTGAAGGATTTTGAGGAAGTTTTGTGGGGATTTGAGGGGATTTTGTGGGATTTTGAGGGGATTTGGGATCTGAGGGGAGCCCTGAGGGAGATGGGACTCAATGGAAACTGAGGAGATTTTGGGGGGATTTTTGGGAATTTTGTGGAGGTTTTGGGAATTTTGAGGGAAAAATGGGGAATTTTGAGGGGAAAATCGGGAATTTTGAGGGGAAATCGGGAATTCTGAGGGGTTTTGAGGAGGTTTTTGGGGGATTTGAGGGGATTTTGGGGGATTTTGAGGGGATTTGGGATCTGAGGGGAGCCCTGAGGGAGATGGGACTCAATGGAAACTGTGGAGATTTTGGGGAGATTTTTGGGAATTTTGGGGAGGTTTTGGGAATTTTGAGGGAAAAATGGGGAATTTTGAGGGGACAATCGGGAATTCTGAGGGGAAAATCGGGAATTCTGAGGGGAAATCGGGAATTCTGAGGGGGTTTGGGGGGGTTTTGGGAGGGGATTTGGGGTCTGAGGGTGGGACTCGATGGGAACTGAGGGGATTTTGGGGGGATTTTGGAGGGGATTTTGTGGGAATTTTGGGGAGGTTTTGGGAATTTTGAGGGAAAATCAGGAATTTCGAAGGATTTTGAAAAAGTTTTGAGGAGGTTTTTGGGGAATTTGAGGGGAATTTGGGGAGATTTTGAGGGGATTTGGGATCTGAGGGGAGCCCTGAGGGAGATGGGACTCAATGGAAACTGAGGAGATTTTGGGGGGATTTTTGGGAATTTTGTGGAGGCTTTGGGAATTTTGAGGGAAAAATGGGGAATTTTGAGGGAAAATCGGGAATTCTGAGGGGAAATCGGGAATTCTGAGGGGGTTTGGGGGGGTTTTGGGAGGGGATTTGGGGTCTGAGGGTGGGACTTGATGGGAACTGAGGGGATTTTGGGGGAATTTTGGGGAGATTTTGGGAATTTTGAGGGAAAATCGGGAATTCTGAGGGGTTTTGGTTGGGGATTTTTGGGGATTTGGGATCTGAGGGGAGCCGAGCGAGTAATGGGACTCAATGGTAACTGAGGGGAATTTGGGGGGAATTTGGGGAATTTTTTTGGAGGGATTTTGTGGGAATTTTGGGGAGATTTTTGGGAATTTGAGGGAAATCAGGAAATTTGGAAGGATTTTGAGGAAGTTTTGTGGGGTTTTGAGGGATTTTTGCGGGATTTTTGAGGGGATTTGGGATCTGGGGAGGTGAGATCGATGGTAACTGGAGGGATTTGGGGAATTGTTTGAGGGATTTTGTGGAATATATAGGAGATATATTAGAGAGATATATATAGAGGGAAAATCATTGAATCCTGAGGAGAATATTGTGCAATGTGTGTGTGTGTTGTGTGTGTCGAGGGGTGGATTTTTGACACAACCCTCATTAGCCATTTTTCAGTACTCTCAAACCACAGGGGACTGAATTCTGAGAAACTGAAGACTGGCACAGTTTGCCAGCACTGTGCCTTAATTTTGATTTACATCTCCTTCACTTCAGAAATAAAGTAAATTTAAAAGTGATAAATGATTGCAATATATCAAAGTCTGATTTTATTTTCTGGAATTCTCTTTGTTCTGCAGAATATTGTGAGAAAAATTACAATTATACATGCTTTAAACCTTGCCTGCAGTGAACAGCCTTTTTGAATATTAATGAGAACACACACACAAAATAAAATTTCAGGCAGAAGTTACAACTGGGCTAAAACGAAAGAAAACAATTCTTTTGCTACCAACAATGAACAAGCTGATGATCTTCCATGGTTTATAATAAATAAACCAAATACAAAAACGTAATAAATGACTGATTTTGGAAACATTATTTAGAAATAAGTAGAAAACACAGGTAAATAAGATTATGTTATAAAAAGTGATATATTACTCCTACCAGAAAAAATGAACAGGGAGAAAAAGTTTACTGAAAAAGAAACAGGTTCATATGGTAAACATTATGACATTGAATCAGGACAGCAATGGCAATTTGCACAGAGCAGCAAACTTGCTTTTGGTAGTGCCACAGGTTAAGGCAGCTCATTTAGCCTCTTTGCTTTTCCTATAGATATAATACAGCCTGGGATTCCAAGTTACTATTTCCTGAAACTACAAAGAATATCAATTTCATGGAGCAGCTGCAGAGAGCCCTGGGGTTACATTTCCTGTCAGAAGTGCTGAAATTACTTTTTTGGTGAAATTCCATAAATTTTCATTTTAGTCTGATTTGGACTGGACAGGTAGTCCTGTTTTCTTGCCAGCTATAACCTGTGATGGCATTTTGGAATACATCCCTATTTTCTTTGCTTTTTGACAGTAGAGATAACATAGAGTTTTGAAGCATATGAAAGATAATGAAGGTTAAACAGGATATTCCCATGCCATTTACTGAATGGTATCGTGTAACATATTTCATTTATCATAGAGATACTGTGTAGTCTGATACATTTATTTTATTTATACAATTTTTTACTATTTTGGTAATCTTTGTCCACTGTGGCTAAACACAAAGGTAGTTTGGGCATCTGTATTTTAATGTTGACATGATTACATGTGACTACAGTGAGTGAAGTCAAGGGAAAAATGTTGTTGATATTAAACAAAAGAGAAATTCCTCTAGCAACATCTGGGATAAAGTGAAGATTGCATAATTTAGAGCTGCCCATGGTCACATTGATTTTTCATTCTGCCTGATAAAAAACATTTCATTGCCCCATAGTGAAGTTTATGAATCCTGCTCTGTAAAGTTCTATAGAAATAGTTATACATTTGTCAGCTTGCTTCATGAAGCCAAAGATCTAAATCCAAGAGAGAAGACCCCCCCACGCTATGATTATTATCTTCAGCAGACAACCAGATATTTTTTGTTACTTAATGTTACTTTAATAATGCAGTTTCATATCCCTGAAGAAGTCAATAGATGCAGTGAAACTTGGTTTTTCAGAGCACACTCATTTTATTTTGCAATGTTAAGAGCTACTTCACTGGCTTTGCGCCAGTAAGTTGTGTTCTTTTAGGGAAAATCCTATTTTCCTGTTTCTTTTCTTTTTCATTTCTGAACCATTTTTGTAAGTATGTAGTTTACTATATAAATACTAGTAGTACACTAGTTTACTACTAGTATAGTAGTTTACTATATATAAGGTATATAGTATAGCACTATACCAAGAAATTTTAAAAAGGTAAAATTATGATGGAGGGAAAGATAAATATTTCATGTGATGAAAACGTATTGCATTTTGAATCAAGACTCTTGGCTTTGAAAAAAAGACCCTGAAAATAAATCTGAAAGAAGTATTTTTCAGTGTAAATCCAGGCACTTTATTGGTTTTAGTAAAATAATTTTTCTAAAGTCCTTGGTTGACTAATTTGGAGCTAATTTATTTCTTTCTAGGGAAGAGCAAACAAAAAGGAAGGATGGAGAGGGACAAAATTCAGTGATGCAAACCATGGCTGCATAATGCTTCGTATTTTTATGGCTTGTGTATCTTGGCAATTCATGGCATGAGAGCAAAACTGAATCTCTCAGACAACACTGGAGAGAGGTTGCTCATTTTACATATCATAGAATTCATAAAATGGTTTGTGTAGGAAAGAACTTTAAAGACTGTCTAATTCCAAGCCCCCACTATGGGCAGGGACACCTTCCACTAGACCAGGGTGCTGAGAGCACCATCCTGCCTGGCCTTGAACAATTCCAGGGATAAGGCATCCACAGCTTCTCTGGACAACCTCTTCCTGTGCCTCACAACTCACAGAAAAAAATTTCTTCCCTACATCTAATCTAAACCTTCCCTCTTTCAATTTAAAAACATTATCCCTTGTCCTGTCATTGTCTGCCCATACAAAAGGTCTCTCTCCAGCCTTCTTTTAGGCTTCCTTTAGGTAGTGGAAGGAATGAAGTGTACCCAGAGACTTCTCCAGGCTGAACAAGCTCAACTTTCTCAGCCTATAGGAGATGGCCTCAGAAAAACCCCTTGGAAGAAAAACCCCAGAGGTATTGCAAGGGTCACTAGTTAATACTTAGAGTTAATACTGAACAGTCAGACTGCTCCAATGAATCTGCTCCAGACCAACTTTTAAACTTTTGGACACAAATGCATCCAGAAAAAACAGATCTATCAGACTTCTGCATGGGACTTGACAACTGCATGAAGGAGGAGCCCTACATTGTTATTCTTTCCCTCACATCAGTGAAGAGATGGAGAGCCTTTGAGATGTCAAAGGTGCAAAGAGGCATCATATTTTACACGCTGAGAAAGGACAGAACTCCTAGGAGTCCTACTTTCTGGGTGGCTTTACTTGTGGTGTGGTCTTTAATGTGAAAATGGGATAGTCAAGGCTGGAGGTGCTTCTGCAAAAAATAATTGTATTAAAAGAAAAAGAAGAACTAGTAGCAACTGTAGTCAGTAATGCAAAATTTTCATAGTTTAGTCAGTTTTCTTCCAATTTTTCATAAAACATGGCAAAATTCATTTTTTTTACATGTGAGTGTAAAAAACATTAAACCTGTTGAAGTCTATTTATGTATCTTAAGTGTGGGGCTGGGAAATATCCAATAACAAGGATCTTAGGAGTAAGCTAACAAGAAAATTTCCTAAAATAATCTGTGCTTGATTTCTTCAGCAGCTACCTAAAATCCAGCAGCCAGCTTTGTGCAGTGTTGGATCAGCAATGCACAGACCTATTCTCATGTGTTACGTGGAAAACAGTTTCTCCCTGGTCTTAAATGCACAGTGCTCTTAGGTACTCTTCTATTGGCTACAGAGGAGGACTAGGAGCAGGGGTGATAAACCACTGTACTCCTTTTAGGTGGAAGAAGGAAAAGATTAGAGTCAGGCTTGCTGAGGAGAGAGATGGTCTGACACACAGTGCCACAGGAGCTCTGTGAAACATCCCTAAGTGCCTTGTGCAGAACCAGCCTCCTTTCTGGACACTTGGCACCTTTACCAACACCACCCTTTAGACACAGCTGTTTAGCTGCCTGAACTGAACTCCCTGCTTTAACATAGGAGCTAATGCCATTGTAAATATTTGACAGCATCTCTCTAGGCCTTCAGCAACCTCCAGGAGGACTCAGGCACTCCACACATCCAGCCCCAGGGACGTGTCTGTGTTGCAGCACTTGAATTGAGCCTTTTGTCACTGATTGGTAGAAATGAGCACTGGCCTCATTAACTGTATTGGTCATTGACTGATAACTTGTGAATGCTGACGTCTGTTTCTGGTTGTCCACACATACATCTGTAATGCCACGTGAAATGCTTTAGGATGTGAAACCTCTCTGGTTGGGACTCATATATATAACACAGGATTTGTGGGAAATCAGCTGGAAACCAGGTGAGCTTTCTGATGCAGAGCAAGTGACATAATGTGACTGTACATGGGCTGCCCAGTAATGCTTCCAGGTGGTTTCATGGGAAGCTAAACCCTACAAGCCTTGGCAAGAAAAAAGCCAATGATATTATTATTCATATATCTTTTTGTGTCTTTTCATGGTAATTGAAAAATTAGACTTTCATCAGCAGTGTCTAAAAGCATCCTCATTTTAGATGCATAGTTTGCTACCAAAGACTGGTACTGCTGAGCAGCAATTAATTTTTGTAAGGAACTACATTATCTTCTATTTGAAATTTTTAGTCCACTTTGATATTAATTGAAGGAATTCTATCTAAATATATATTTCAAAGTTTGTAGGATGGCTAATTCAGAACAGCAAAATTAATGAGACCAGCAGCACATACTGCAGGATGGAAAATCTTTAACTGAAATGAAGAGTGGTATTTTTAGTTTGAGAAAATCTCTGACTGACTCCTTTTGTATACACCAAGATCATCAGAGAGCAGAAAAAGTTTTGGTCAAAAACGCTGGGTCAAATCTCATTCACAGCGTTGTATAAAAAAGTAATACTCACTTATTGCCTCTTTCTTCTCTTGTTCACTTAGAGTTTGCCTAGAGGTCTGATCTCAAATTATTTGGTTCTTTGCATTTTGAACAGATTAAGCTATTATGAAGGAGGGTGTGTTTATTTACTTTGAACTAACATGCATTGTTCAGATAAATTGAGTTGTTTTTCTATTTAACATTTTAGGATTTTTGGTTTAGTGTTCTCGGAGCCCTCTAGGCAATGGAACAAATTGATGGAAAGTAAATTATTAACGTACATTCAGTCAGGCATATATAATCAGCCCAATTTAAAGTCATTATGTCTTATATAAACACGTACTGTATATATTTAAATATTTATCATAGCAATTTATAGAGTGGCTAGGATGCAGAATATCCAAACTCTTTTAAAGAGTATCTGAAGTGTTGTGTACAACTTCAGCAGCTGTAAGCACAAGATCTCTAGAAAGGGAATAGTGAATAGGTAGAAAACCAATTTGTTTACAGTGAATTGGGTTGTGGTGGCTGAAAAAGGACATAATCAGCCCTTGTGAAGATGAGAGTTTATTCCTCTGCAGGCATTTAATTTCTAATTTGAACCTTATTAACCACTTTTTCCAAAATGAGGCTAATGACCAGGTGAGAAGTTAGAGAGGATGTAGAGCTTTCTCCTCATTTGGCCAAATTTTCGCTAGCACTGGGTCAAATAAATGGAAAGAAAGAAAATTTAGCTGAAATTTCTCATTGATATATACCAGGGATGTATATCCATTCCAAATTTTTTCCTTAGAAAGATACTGCAAGAAAACATGAATGCAGTTATAAGACTGCTAAAACTCTCTTCAAGGTCTTCTTCAGAAACCATATTTTTTCAGAACAGGTTTAAACCTGTAATAGAAAGAATTTTATGCCAATATCTTCCAAGGAAGGAAACCGAAGTTAACAGAAGCTATAAAGAGTCAATGCTGGAATCTCAGAATATTCTGAGCTGGAAGGGAACCATCAGAATTACCAAGTCTAACTCCTGGCCCTGTGCAGGATACCCCAAGAATCAAACCATGTGCCTTAGAGTGCTGCCAAAACACTTGAACTCTGTCAGACTCGGTGCTGTGACCACTGCTCTGGGGAGCCTGTTCAGTGCCCAGCCACCCTCTCAGTGAAAAATCTTTTTCTGATGCCTTACTTAAACCTACCCTGATTCAGCTTCAGGACATTCCCCCAGGTCCTGTCACTGTCACCAGAGAAAAGAGATCAGTGTCTGTCCCTCCTCATCCCCTCACGAGGAAATTGTACCTGCACTGAGGTCTCCCCTCAGTCTCCTCCAGGCTGAACAGAGCAAGTGCCCTCAGCTGCTCCTCACACGGCTTCCCTATCTTTGTTACCCTCCTTTGGACACTCTGCAAGACTTTAAAGTCTTTCTACATTGTGGCACCCAGAATTGCCCCCAGCACTGGAGGTGAGGCTGCCCCAGCCCAGAGCAGAGCAGGACAATCCCTCCCTTGCCCAGCTGGTGATTCTGGGCCTGATGCCCCCAGGACAGGGTTGGCCCTCCCAGGGCACTGCTGGCTCATGTTCTACTTGCCACTGACCAGAACCCCCAGGTCCCTTTCCCCAGTGCTGCTTTCCAGCCTCTCATTCCCCAGTCTGTGCACACAGCCAGGGTTGCATCTTCCCAAGTGCAGAATCCAGCACTTGCCCTTGTTAAACTCCATGCAGAATGCTCATCTATCTGATTTGTCCAGGTCTCTGAAAAGCCTCTCTGCCTCTACTATTTCTCTCTGTGAAATTCACTAATTCAAAAACATTTTTGAAAGTGTTGGTGAAATTGTAATTTTCATATTTCAGGTTTAAAACTGAAAGAGAAATAACAAATCTTTGTTTTGTGGTTCAGGAGAATCTGTCTTTGATCCCTTTTTTCCCTGCCATTTTGATTTATCTTTTCTCTACTTGTATTTTCTCCTAAACAAAGGATAGAAAAGAAAGAAAAGGAAATTCATAGCAAACTTTGAAGTAATTTTAATACTTTTCAAACTGACAAAAAGCTGAAAATTATTGAAGTAGAATGCCTAATTTATAAAATTATTTCTTCAATAAAAATATAAGTTTTATGGTGGTTATCTTTTTTTCTACAATCATTTGCCTCTCTTGGATTACCTGACAGCTTACTATTATTTAAAGACTCTTAACACAAAATCTAGCACAGAAACAGAATGAGAAATCAGTATTCAATATAAATTTTATACTGGTCTCAAAATGAAGCTTTAAAAGCCTCTTTTTAAAGTGTCTATAAACCTCAGAAAGACAGATATTCATGGAATATTACTACTATCTCTGCAACCATAAGTTTTACTCGTGCTGTAAAGCAAGATATCAAAAAGATTTTATGTTAAAGTATAAAATAGTAAAATCTGATGTGAACCTTCAGATTCATGAGATACTGCTAACATGAAGGAACTGAAAGGCTGGCAAAACTTCAACAGCTCTCCTTTGCCTTCCAGATGTTATTAAAAAGATAGAGCAAATGACTTGATTAAACAATCCAGAGCACACGAGAAGGAAGACCTCTGCGACTCAGGATATGATTATGTTTTGCCTTGGATGACTTTGCTCAGTCAATAACGATAAAGCTTTCAACGCTGAAATGTGGCATCAGCTAATCAAAATATTGGCAAGCTCTCAGACTGAAGTATCAACTTTATACGGAAATTGTAGGAAAGTATAATTATTAAAGGACATTTTTGAAGATAATAATGACAATAATATTCTTATATGTCTGTTCTTATTAATGGAACGTGGCATACAATTATTTAACTGTCTTCACAGTTTAGTTGGGATTGTGTGGTAGCACCTGCAGGTTGTAACATTTGTACTTTCTCTTCCCTGTATTTTCATGTCCAGGTACTTGATTTTAACATTCAACTACACTATTGGTACTGTAATTGTTAGTGACTGTTATCCAAATTTAAGGAAATATTTTTATAATCATTTAAGACAGCATCAGCAAACCATACTCAAGTGTTTGAAATTCTAAATTCTTTCCCATGCTCATATTTGTACCATTTTCATGCTAAAAAAGAATAAAAGTTGACATTTTTGACATAATATGTGTGAACTCAGTTTATGTGTTACAGCATATACAAGAAGTAATATTTTACCAAAGAAGAAAAGAAGCTGGCCTTAGATTTCCTGCTGTAAGTAAAAAATACACACTCTTGAGAGTTCAGAGTGGCTGTAAAGACTCCTTTCACCTGAAAAGCCTAAGAATTCTTTTTCTATGATGACAAAGCCTTTCCTATGGAACATGGGAAAACAAATGTAGCCCTGGAACAAGATTCATGCCATTTCTTTTAGCTGCCTATTTAATCTTCTACAAATTCTCATCCTTCTATAGAAAGCTCCAAAATGATGTGGCTTAGACTTGGTTAGCTGAAATTGCTTTATTTAGTGTTTTTCATTTTTATGGTGTTTTGCTGGATTTTTAAAGCAATGCCAAGTAAATATGGCCTTGAGATATAAAGGTGGCAATGTTTTTTCCTTTGCAAAATAAATAAGCAGCCTTACTAAGGTTTGGCCCACATTGGGAACTAAATGGCTATAGTGACTGACAGTTTATGGATTTGAAAGGGAATTCTAAATGTCACCTATAGATATATTTTTGGTGGATGCCTTGTCTAATTCCACATGTACATGTAGGCACATTTTAAATTAATGCTTCAGTGATGATAAAAGTCATGTTGTTATATTTATAGGAGAGTGCTTACAAAACCTAAAGAGCTTTATTAATACTTCCTTGGTCAAGAAGAGTTAAAAAAATCTTGTATTCTGCCACACATACAAGAGACTTGACACTTGAAAGGAGATACTTGGAAGGGGAAATAAAAATTGTTTATGAAGCCAGACCAGATAACAGGAAAGCATAAATGGAGACAGGCTTTGGAGATGTCTTTGAAGTCTCATAATGATAAAATTTCCTCATTAGCCTAGAAAGCTCAACTTGAGCAAGTAAACAAAAGCTGTCAATGATGACCGTATCTCTTGACCAGCAGAAAAAGACTTTAAACAGTTCTCTCAGGAGGACTCTTTGACCAGACACCAAAAATTAACATAAATATTAGAGAACTGTGAAAGGTGACAGGGAGGTGACACCCATAATTTTCTGTAAACTCACGAATGTTCCAAACTACCCAAAAATCACAGATCAGAATCAGAATAAGTACTAGATCTGTTTGTTCTCCAAATGGGAAAGACACATCACATAAGGCTTGACACTAAACACTTCAGACTGAGAAAGTCATTTCCGCTACCCCGAGTGGACTGTGTGTCTGTGGAATAATAAAAGCTGCTGCAGTTTCTCTCTTCTTATTTTTGGTTCTTGTTTATTAACAAAACATAAGAAAGAATTAAATATTAGATTGGCAAAACTGAGTTTCTAATTGCCTTGAGAGTTTGTGCATCAATGTTTTATCAAGAGAATTATAATCTCAGTCAGTTCTTTCAGATTGCTTGTCTCTGACATTCAAGACCTTAAAACAAGTCACTCTGACAAACCTTGCAAAATTAAACATGACACAAAAATGAGAAATGCTGCTGAGGGGCAAAATGTAATTTCATAATTTCAAATTTAAAAGTACATTCCATTCCCTTGGACAAGGACAGGTCTATGGGTCCTTAATGAGTGAAACAAATGACAGAAAAAAATTCTGATATAGCAAATACTTTGGAGGGCTAAAGGCCAATTTAGATTAACCTCCAAAGCTTTATTGTTTCATTTAGGTTCCAAGAAAACATGATCCATGTAAGTCTCATTTTAAAAACACATTCCTTGTCATATTTGCTCTCCTAGAAGAAACAATTATACCTACCCTTAATCTAACTACTGGGAGCCCACCTGCTGAAAACATTTGAGCAAATCTGATGGGAGAGGTAGGAAAGGTTGTTTACTTCTGAGTTATATTGAGTTTTTGTTCCCTCTGCCCTATTGAAAGGAGTGTTTGGAGGTTTCTGCCTTGGAAGATCAGAAAGCTGACAGAGAAGGGAAGGCATCGCATTCATTATCATATTTTGTAAGATTGTTTGCTCTTGTATTCTTCCTGCAGTTCTTGAAGTGCACAGATGAAACACTGATATGATTCTCTCCTCATCCATAGCTTTTTGCAGCATCAGCCCTAGAGGAATGTGAAAAGAAAATGAAACCTTCCCCCAAAAAATCAAACCTGATAATGTTTCACAGCCCTTATTGTATATATCAGGTTGCAGTAGCTCTACTTTTTTCTGAGACCCTATTTTATACCACTGACAAAAGCCGTGAGAATGGAAAAGACATATTCCCTCTAATATACACTGTAAACCTGCATAAAACCAGGGGAAGATTAGGTCCAAGAGTAGTACTTCTTCTATCTATAAGAAGAAAAAATAATCCAGTATCTAGGCTGTGAAAGGTTTACCTGTAAATTTCATACATTTAACCTGACAACTATTAAATTTGTAGCTCACTTTCCCAGGGCACCAGATCTGCATTCCAAAAACTAAATTTTGGGAATAGCCCCCTGGGGTCTCTGTCCAATGCAGGACAGCAGATTGCTCATTCAAAGCCTGGACTTTCCTAGCAGGAAAGGGAGATGGTTGCCAAAAAATACCAAATGGTGATTGTTCAAAGAATATAAGCATCTCTAAACAGAGATGTTAACTAACATAAGTGATTTCTCCCTCCTCCTGCCCACCTGATATTTCCCCTAGAAATGTCTTTTCCTGTTGTAGCCAAAATTTTCTACATAACAAAGAGTGTTAGTACATTATTAAAAAGATATATGTCCTTTTTCTTTTTTTTTTCAAATTCCCTTTTAGTTTCAGACAACTGTTCTGTAACTGTGTTCCCTTCTCCAAATACCTGAATACCTGCATTTAGAGCAGGACTTGTCTGGTATTAGTTGAATGAAAATCATTCAACCAGGCCTACCTTGCTGGTTCTAATACAGTAAGATTTACATTTTCCACCAACAAAGACAGCTATAACCTCCAAACCCATGAAGTGAGATAAATTTCTCTCCACTTTTTCTATTACAGCCACAAAACTTCCAAAACTTGGTATAACTGATTAATAGCTCTCTTTTAATTTAACAGGGCTACGTAAAATGCTTTTTACTTGCTGTGGAAGTTTTTCCCATGATAACTTGCATTTGAGTGTGAGAAAACAATCAATCAAAAATTAATCCCTAGCAGCAACAGATTAGTGGAAATAAATTAAATGGAAGCAAGTTGCCTTTTTAGTGAAGAAAACTACTAAAAATGTAGCCTTTCAGGCGGAACAAGAAACATTAATATAAGGCAAGCATTATTCTCATTTTAAGATTATGTATTTTGTAAAATGTTTAAGACTAGCAATTATTTTTCCTGTATTAACAAAGCAACATATGCTAAAGGAGGTAATGCAAGGATAATACCCAGGTAATCCATAATCACTGCCAGAATTTGGCATAAATGTAAATGCTAGAACATTATTGCCCTTGCAGTTATTATGAAAAAATTCCCATATAAAATTCTACATATAATTGGAAAAATATGTACTAATTCTACTTCCTAGATGTAATTTTTTTCAAGGACTTTTATCTTTCCCCAACACCTTGCAAGACAGTCATTGGTTTCCTGATGTGCCACAGAGTTCAACATTTAAAACAAATGTTCATACTTTTAGATTTAGTTTATAAATATTTTATAATAAATACCTTCTTAGAACCAACAGACAAATAAATGCCTTGTAAATAGTAAGTCATGCTAAAAAACTGTAACATATATCTGCATGGTGAATAAAAAGGGGAAGTTGAGTCTCTTTTTTTATTCTTGAACTTCTCTGTTGCCCCTCCTGGTCGATCCTGGTTTATGTGGTAAATCTAAGATACATTTTCAGGCTGTCCTGAAGCATTTTTACCTCAGTCTTTAATAATACGGATAAACTTGGGCTGTTCAGTCCTCCAAGGACCACAACTACAGGAACAGTGATTTTTCATTTGTGGATGCTTGTAAGGGAACAGCTGCCTCAGTTAAAAGCCTGATGGAATTCATCCCAGAGTACTGAAGCAGTGAGCAGTGGTTACAGAAGAACCTCTCTCAATCTGCCAAAGGCCTTGTGTGCCTGGGGAGCTCTGCAACTGCATTCTGAGGTCCATCAAGCACAGCATAACCAGTTGGTAAAAAGAGAAAAATAGATGATTTTACACCTATACTCAGTATTTGTGTGACCTTCCCTTGAGCACTCTGCAGCTCTGGCCATCACAACTTAAGTAAAATATGAAGGTCCTTGAATGCCTCCAGAGGAGGGCAACAAAGCTGGTGAGGGGCTGGAAGGAATGTCCTGTGAGGAGCAGCTGAGGGCTCTGGGCTTGTCTAGTCTGGAGTAAAGGAAATTGAGGGGCAACCTCATTGCTCTGTGTAGCTTCCTGAGGAGGGGAGATGGACAGGGCAGTGCTGAGCCCATCTCCCTTGTACCCAGTGACAGGATGTGGGAATGGCTCAGTGCTGCATCAGGACGGGTTTAGACTAGACATTAGGAAACTTTTCTTCCCTAAGAGTGTGTGCAAACACTGGAACAGGCTTCCTATAGAGGTCATCAGCATACCAGGCCTGTCAGTGTTTAAGTCCTTAAGGACATGCTTTAACTTGTGGTCAGCCCTGGAGAGGTCCAGGTAGTTGGACTGGATGACTGTTGAAGGCCATGAACAAAAGAGTCTATAGTCTTATCTATTATATTCTACTCTTATCTGTTCACTCACATTTGTCAATTGGTGTTTGGCAGGAACACCAAGATGATGATAAAAATTCTTTCTTTGGAACATGGGCACTTCTAATCATACACTATTGCCACAAAAGGAGGATCTTTTTCCATGTTTGGGACAGAGTTGCCATTCTGCAGCTCTGATGCATGCTGAATTACAAGTAATTTTAGGAAAAGATTAAGGTTGCTTGTCAGTCTCTTCTCATAAAGTATTATATCATCACAGAAACTGTATTTTATCAATACATGCAAAACATTAAGGTAGTAAAAGTTATCTTGCTCTTGTTAATACCAAAATTACAAAGCTGCATACAAAGCCAGGTAGATATCCAGAGTCTCTCTTTATTTTGCCTCATGCTCTGAAAAGAATGCATAACATCCTATGAAAGACCTTGATTCTCTGCAGAATATCTATATCCAGCCAAAAAAACCCCAGTATCTGCCATCAGGCAGAGCTTGAAGGGTTCCCTTAGAATTGATGGCAAAACACTCTAGGTTTAGAATCAGCTGCCTGAGGTAATGTGACATGTGTTGCTACTAATGTTGATAGTGTTTGTCCGCATACATCTATCTATAATGTGTGTACAGTTTGTTTAATTTTTAAGTCAACAATACCAATTCATCATTCTTAGAGAAGAAAAGCAGTCTTAAGTTCATTATTCATGCATGCTAATAAGTGTATAAATTGATAGAAAACAGTACTTCCTTGATGAAGGAAAACAATTTTTTTCAGAAATCTTTTACCTGTAGAAACTCCAAGACCCAAGAAGCAGAACTTCAGACATAATTAGGTACTTAATCAACCAGTCAGCTGTCTAGGAGAGGCAGAAGCTCCTAAGATCTTTCTCTCACTGAAAGATAAACGACTAAATGTTAGCATCCTGTTTAAACAGGGCACGACAGATCTTTCCCTTGCCAATGGAGGTAACGAGGCACTGCTGGAGGGCTGTTCATCTTGCTGGACAGACATTTCTCACTATGGGAGGAATCTTCCTGGGCAGTATTTTATTTATTTTTTCCCTTCATTGACTCATAAGGAAACCTTTTAGCAGATTGGATAATTGACTCAAGCCTTGAACTAGCATAATTAATGCCAGATCTCACCAAATTCAATGCTTTATCCAATTCTTAGAGGTCTTGGAGAAAAAAATGTAAACTCCTTTACTTTCCTTTTGATATGCAAGCAGTGTGTGGAAACTGTTAACTGCAAAAGACAAGTTTCCTCAGGGAGGGAGGCAGGCGTTCCCAGCTCAAACTAGGAATTAAATGAAGTGCAAAGATGATACAACTTTGGTAAATATGCAGCCAGTCAGGTCTGAAATATTACCCTTTCTTTTGACCTCCATCCACAGTCTTTTGCTTTTTGTCACTGGCCCAGTGAGTGTGAGATATGTTCAATGCTCTGCTCTAAACAAGGAACAACAAAGCCATTATCACAACTTTCTCCAGATAGCTGTAAAGAGTGTGTCCAGTTCTGGCAAGACCTATGCACAGCTAGAAGATGCACAGTTTCAAATTTTCACAGGTAATTGATTCATTATCCTGTTTTTCACCACTATTTTCTAAAAAAACCCCAGTTATTTCTTACTTTCTTGGTTTCCTGCATATGATCTCAGATTTTATTGAGGAACCAATTTAATCAAAAACCTATCTTTCAAAGCACTAGGTAAGAACAATCAAATAGGAAGCATGCCAAATATATTCAAGGCATGAGAATCTCACTGAAACTAATTTTTTCGTGAACAGCAAGAGATTTTTTCAGGAAAACATATATAGATATAAAATATACATTAATTGCTCTGCATTACATTCAGAAAAAAATGCATCTTATTGCATCTTTAATAAGATTCCTGTTAGCTTTCAGAGTGTTGTTATTGCAAATATCACAGACATACAGTTCATCTTATGCAATATTCATAAAACACCCATATGAGACTGAACAAATGCATAAGTGTTTTACAGAGAGACCTGACCTCCAGTTAGTGAAAATGAATATAATGTCTGCAGATACTTGGAACCATGTGTCTTTAAAAAATGATTAGTGATTAGTTAGTGATCTTTTTATTAATAGTACTGATGGTTTGAGATTATATTTATTTCTGTGTGACAATTATAAATAGTTTTTAGGGTTAACCCTGGTGGTCAGCTGAGCTGCTTGC
Organism: Eopsaltria australis; assembly: GCA_034509425.1. Classification (NCBI taxonomy): domain Eukaryota; kingdom Metazoa; phylum Chordata; class Aves; order Passeriformes; family Petroicidae; genus Eopsaltria; species Eopsaltria australis. The sequence goes on along the minus strand of JAVTVJ010000189.1, from coordinate 4,384,353 downwards.
TCACTTCCCCCCCATCAGCCCCAGTAGAACAGGGGAAGAGAAAAGAAAGAACAAGAGAAAGAAATGTTGGAAGGTTAAGAAGACAAAAACTAAAAGAAAATTTTTTAGTAAGTGAAAGATATGTGGAATAAGAGAAAAGAAAACAAAAAAAGTGATGAAAAGGCAATCACTCACCCATGTGTCAATCCTTGCACAGAGAGTTTCCGAGAAAAGACATCTAATCATCCTAAACCTCCCTCTTTTCCCTTTTATTGCTCATTAGGATGTTATGTGATATGAAATATGTCTTTGGTGAATTCAGGCCATCTGCCTAGTGTGCTTCCTCCCAGCTGATTATGCACCCCCAGTGTAATGACTGCAGTGGCTGAGGGAGAAACAAAGGACTTGATGCTGTATGAGAACAAGAAGAGCTGTCTGTTGGGACTTAATGCCTAAATAAAACAGATATAAATAATTTTTCTTCTCTTCCAGTAAAGGTTTTCTATTTTGAAAATGTGTCATGTTTTGCCATTTGTATTAAAATCAAAGAAGTGACCCTGTGACTAAGTCAAATAGCCAATCTGGCATAAATGCAATAACCTTCTTGTAGCTGTTATCAGGTTGGGAAAAGTACAATTTATAACCTTAGCAAAGGTACCAACACAAGTAAAGCCTATCGTTCATCTTCAGTAAAAAGGTGGCAGAAATAACAGGGGCTATGATTAATGTACTAAAATAATAATTACTTTGTTATGTTAAAGCCAACCCAACTGATCATATAATTTTGTTTTACACACCTATAACTGATAAGGCAAGTCATAGGATTGGAAGTGCAATTTCAGATCTGACAATACAATGACTGGCAAGAATGAATATCAGCTATGAATAACTGCATAGTACATATTATGAAGCTAGAATCAGAAAGGAAAGGACTAAATAGTCTACATTTTTAAGTACTTCTCTGATCAGACAGTGAAAAATTTGCCATGGAAATCTCAGGCTTTCAGAACTGAGTGTGAGACATAAGATACATTAATTTAAACAGGTACAACAGCTGGCTATAGACAAAACCAGTGAGTTGCTTTTTAATTGTTGCTTCATACAACATAGTCTGGTTAAGTGGATGTCCAACTTTGTGTATTCATTTATTCAAAATTTCCCAGTCTAGGTACATTTTACTAACTAGAGTATTGAATACTTATATCCTGTACTGGGAAGTTGGACTAGAGTACCTCTATAGGCCTCTTCCCATCCAAATCATTCTATAATTCTATTTATTTATTTATTTATTTACTTACTGCTTCTTAACACTCTTAGAGGTGCAGCACAACCTTGCAAGTGACCTTGTTTTACAAAACTAAAAGCATTTCTAGAAAAAGACCCAAACTTTCAAAATTAGTTAATCTTTCTGTTCTAACCAGCAAAATTTTTCTCTAATAGGAATATGACTTTCATCTGCATACACTTACATTAATCTACTTATTTAAAAAGTACAAAACTGAAGTGTCAAAAGCATCAACAATAGCAGATACATTCTAGGGCACCTTTGCATGTTTTGCCAAAGATAATTAAACTTTTCTGCTTCAGCCTGTACTTCCTAGTGACAATGTTCCACTTGATTTTCCACAGAAAAATGTATCTGACAAGTGGCTTGGAGGAGGCAGCATTCCCTTAGGTGTAACACTTGTGTCTGTCCTCATATACCTAGAGGAAAACCAGCAGAAACCATGAATACCCTGGAGATACATCTGGATATTTGTTTTACAGATTACATATACTGATGGCCAAAAAAATTCAAGTGACCCCATACTTTTTAGGTATATATCTCCAGACTAAATCAGAAATCCTTCAGATTTGCCCTTGACCTTGAGCAGGGAGGCAGAAACATCTAAATTAAGAGAGTTCTTATTTTCTCATAATTCTGCGTTTTTCTTATTATCATTCATATCAAAATCAAGAAGATCATTTGACTTCCTATTTTAGGCAATATCCTGGAATTTTTATCCTGGCAAACTAACTTTTCTTATCTTTATAATCCTTTTGAGATGTAGATATAGTTTTCTAAGGCTTTAAATTTGATAAACAATGTTCACAGACTGCCAATGAAACTGCTGACAGTCATTAAAATGCAGGAGAGGCAAAGATTTCTGATTCAATTAGATTGTTTTGCACACTCAGATTTGAATACAGGGGTGCATGCTGCTTTGTAATACTTACACTTTGATTAAGGTTAAAAATGAACACCTAAACTTTCAATATACTTGGGTACAAACACATGGAATTCTTTTTACATACATAGGTTAAAACTATAAATATACATATAAACTATTAATTACACAATTCTAAGTGTAATAAGAGGCTGTTATGTAACACTGGCCCTTCTTCTGGCAGCTAACTGAATGATCCAAGAATTAAATTAACTGAGTGCACTGGATATCACAGATATTTTTATTAGCCACATGGCTGTTGGATATTAAATAAAAATTGAAAATGTACTGATCAATAATTTAACATACACCCAGGGGTTCTGCTTAGCCCTTATTTATCTTCCTTTGAGACTGACTGCTCTGTGTGTGAGGTGCTCTTAGTGTGAGTGGGGTTTCTCCACTATTAAAATTTTTCCTAGGATTCCTTCAATGGATGCTGCCATTTCCATTGGGACAGTGTTAATTAATAGAGTTAAGTGAAATTTGCCTTCATCCCAGAAGTTGCAGCTACTGCAGCAGAAGGACAGAAAATACTTTGGAAGACCTCCACGAGTAAGATCTTGTCTACTTTAAGCCCTGCATACCCCATGACATTTTCCAAAGCACAGAGAGCCCTTAGCTTGGTAGTCCAGCTGAACTGTAAACATGTAATGAGATTTGGCCTCATTTAAATTCTTCTGTAGCCACAGTCTGTCATGTAAAACATTATCTTTGTCTGAAGTGAATAAAAATAACAAAAATGTTCTGCTTTAAATCTGGTATTTTGCAGAAAACTTCAGGACATGTATGGTACCTACCTTTTTTTTAGGAAGGGAACAACTGGCTATATTTAAGGTATTGTCAATCTTCTCTTTTAATTCTACAGCAATTTTGCAGTTTATAATATAGCTCCTCATTCAACATATTTCCCCTTTCAGGAAAATACTTAGACATGTGGCCAGGCACAACCAACTTAAGCATAGCTAAAGGCATTTAAGCACTGTTCAGAGATAATACTTCCATTGAAGCTGTAAACAGAAAAACAATGGAGAAAAAACACACATTGTGGTAAATTTTTACATCCAAAAGAAGTGCAGAAAAGAAATGCTGCTCTGAATTCTAACTAAACAAAATCCCTGGGAAAACATGCATATATTATAAAATATTTGAAGGAGGCATACTACAAAGCAATAACGAATTAACACTTGATTTTAATTACAGCTATTTGAGTTTTAATTTGAACACTTCACCTTTTGCTCTTCCAGGCTATACAAAAAGAGTATTTGAATTTTGCTCATCATTAACTTGATTTTTGAAAAGAATGTGATTACCTTGGAGCTTTTTTGGCTAGTGTATAACAAAACAGGAATTTTACATTCATGTTTGTAAAAGGCAGAGTGCTAGATGAGCACAAAACAAATCCACATTTATCAATGGTTCTAAATATAGTTTATTGGCAATATGTTCTCTGCATGATCCTCCAGCACCAGAGGCCAATGGAAGCTGTTGCTGGTAAAGCTGAAATATGTTTATACAGAGCAAGGTCAGATGTTGCTGGTCACACATTTCTCCCCAGGTAATGTTGCCAGAAAGCTAGAAAAGGTTGGAAACCTCTGACTGAAAAAGAAAACTGCTTTTTTTTATTGTAAGGTCTGCTTCTGTACCTGTCTCATTATCCCTTCCAGCTAACAGGCAGTCAAAACAAAGAAAGTCAAAGTTTAAGGTTTCAAACCCTAGTTACAAGACAAATCTTCTGTGGATTAAATAGCATCCAGTTCTGTCCTCGTGACCTAGACCGATATTTGCTACCTGGTAGTTCAGAAACACAATCAGAACATTACAGAATTAATGACTGAAGGATGGTTGGTGAAATTCAAGATAATAGTAAACAACTGGTGTTTGGCAGAGACAGCTGTTTTGTTCTGGCTGATCACGTATAACACACTGCATGCGGAGGAAAAAAATCCCCAAACTTTAAATTTTTAAGCCATTATACTGATATTTGGTATACAGGGAATTAGTATTTGCGCTTGCTATACAATTTCAACTAAAACTAAAATGCAGGCTTTACTTTTTCTCCTTCACATGATAATCATTTATTTGCCCTTTGACATGCAAATTAAGAAAAATATCTCCTTTATGTGCTCTAGCAAAGGTAAGTAAGCCTTTGGGCTGTCTCAGAATAAAAGGAAAGGGAAACTTGACTGATGTGATCACAACAAAAACAACCAACAGCTTTGCGTCTGGTCTCTGGTCTAATGTCATAGTCCCCATAAATATTAAATTTCACAGCATTTAGATACCTGTGCTGCTGTAGGGTACTATTAAAGCCTTTTCATTACTGCTGACTGCATTCAGCAAATTTTCCAGTGTCCATAGATCACCTCATTGAAATGCAGACAAGGACTACAGACCTTTGTGAGATGGATAAATGGGAACCACTGCTTTAACAGAAAAGTAAAGTTTTGGATGATGTGGATAACACAAGTTTTATAATAGCAACTGAAGAAACAATAAGTCATTTGAAATTTTTAAAAGGTACTGTTTTCAGTATTGTGAAGGACTATACAAAACAGTAGAATTATGTTGTTTTCTTTTTTTTTCTTAATAACCTAGAACACAGATCTCTTTTTTCCTCCCATCCTAATAAGGAATATTAACTACACAGATACACCTACAGATGGATTTAAGCACAGCTTTGGGAAGGCTGCTTCCTTGTGTGCACATGTAACTAATCCACAGTAGGATTTTACATGGGATGCACAACTATACATACAAAAATTAAGGCAATCTAAGCTCTCACTAAGATATCATTAGCACATTAATGAAATAGTTGTCTGTTTAGATTCCTGCCCTGTTTGTCATTTGTCTGCAGTTTTGTAGAGACCTCTCTACCCTGCCCTTTTGCTCCACACAAGGCTGCTCTGAGCCACTACACAAACCCCTGTGCAAGTGTGCTGTGCTTGTCACTTCATTCTAACAGGATAAGTCAGATGAAGGGGAGAGAGAAAGCTATTCTCCTACACAGGAGGCAAAACAAGGAATTATTAAGTAGCTAATATGAGGTTTCACTAGAAAACTTTGGCAGAAACTATAGATCACAAAACCTTAATACTCTGTCTCGCTCACATGGCTGCTGTCTCCACTGGTACCTATAAGTTCTAAGATGCTTGGATGTTCTGTTCTTGGTAAGAGAAATATAAAAATAACATTAAAAGATGTTGAACAAATGTATTCTAGATTCAGTATGATTCAGACATAAAATCTACTTCCACAGGAGTTTAGACCTGGATCCAATAAAGCTTTTATTCGATACTATAAGAACCAACAAGAAAAAAAAAGTCTTTTGATACTAGAATAACTGGCCTGTTCAAACCTGCTTTCTATTTTCCTATTTGCATGGCTTCCCAGAAGTGGTATAATAAATTCTCTGGTCAAAGTAATTAAAGATTCTAATTAATAGGGGAAAATCACATTTACATATGGTATCACTCCAAAATTCAATTAATTACTCTAGACAAAAATTTACTCCAAATTCTCTTCCTGACAAGCTGCAAAAGTCATTTCTAATTAGTCGATTTTTTCAAACATGATATACTGACAGTAAAATAGAACTGTCATTATTCTAACACCAGATAACAATCAAAGTTTAAATGAAATAATGTGCATGTGACAAATCTTTCATACCTAGGATTGAGTTTAGTTATCAGTAAGAGTTCTGTCATTTTTTCAGATAATTCTTGAATGGAGAATCTGGATCCGCTAATAGAAATCACAGTGCTGTTCCTTGAAAGTTGAAACAAATAATGAATGATTTGTATTTATACATTTACTTCTACCATCACTCTTATTTACAAACCATGAGGTCCCTGGAAAGATTCTAAACCCATTTCCCAACAAAACAGGATCAGTTCTCTGCACCTGTGGACAAATTGCCTTTATGGAAGTTGTTTGTAAATAAGACATGATCAGATATTCAGGGACCATCCTTTCTGCTTAATAAAATGAACATGTGACATATGAAGATGAATTTGTCATTGGTTTTGTTTGTTTGGTTTTTTATCAAGAAGAATGAAATTAATCCTCTGTCAATTATAACCTCCCCTACATTTTCAGACAATCCTTATTCATTGATGGAATTTGAGGCAGACTGGGACAACTAACATTTTCTGTCACTGCTTATGCAAGTCTAACAGACTCATTCACATAACGTAGTTTCTGGGCTTGCAATTAATCAAATGTGATTGAAGTCACATTATTTTCTAGCTGTGTAGTTTCTGAATGAAACACTGATTAATGGTGATCCATGATTTGTTTTTACTTCTGATTCATGTTCAGCCCAGGATACAATTCACCAGAAGCTGTTTCTAAGCAATGATTATAGGAGACTGGGTAGATGTGAGGGATCTGCCTGCTCTTAAGCACTCACAAACCATCTATCACATCTCTGACACCTGAATATTCTTTGACAATCTGCCCCTAAGCATGCGACTCTTCCCTGATTAACAGACTACAACTAGTTTTCTGATCTCAGATAATCACTCTAAATCACCCTAAATTGCACCACAGTCAGCAGTGAGAACAGGATATCACTTAAAATGAGATTAATCTACCACTGCCCCTTTTAGGTTAACGGAGATTCTTGTGGTCAGTTTAGGCTTTGGTCTTGAAATTACATAAAATAATTTATTTGGGACTACATCTGTTCCACTTCTGTACCCACAGAGTAAACAGTGCCAACCATCTGGACTGTTTAATTACTACAACAGTCCCTGTCACAGCACTGTCTGTGGGCAAATCACACTGTTCCAAATAGTTTCTGGAAAGATTATGGGCCATGGTGGGCAAGGAACCATTCTTCATAGAAGTCCTTCATGCAGCATATCTTTGTCAGGAGGTTAAAAGAATTTAGCAGCATGGCTGTGGCCTGCCTGTGCCAGCTGGCCCAGGGAATGGGTCCCAGCTCTGCTCAGCTCTCCAGGATAGATGTAGCCTCAGCCTGCAGGCCACTTCTAAAGGACATAAACAACACCCCAGGCTGAATGCCACAGCAATAACTTCTCTTGGGCTGTTCATGACACTCTTCCTCAGGCAGCTGAAGATGCTTTTGAACACCTTTGCCATGAGACCACGCTGCTGGCCTTTGGTGACCATTTTGACTACCACAATCCTCAAGTCCTTTTCTGAAAATCTTTTCCAACAGACTGGCCTCCAGCTTGCCCTGGTACCTGGGGTTATTCCTTTTTATTATTTCGTGAGATTCCTATTTGTCAAATCTTCCAGCTTGTCAAAGTCCCTCTAAAGAGCAGCAAAATGCTCCTGTGTATCATCAGATCCTCAGAGTTTTGTATCATTTGAAAAACTGCTGAGGTTCATAATCAAATTATTAATGAAGGTCTTAAATAGTGCTGGCTCCACTGTTGACCCCTCAGGTGCACCTCTAGTGACTAGATTGCAGCTGCATTTGGTGCTGTTGATCACATCCCTTTTATCCCAGCAGCTGAGTCCACCACACTGTTCACTTCCCTAACCTGCATTTGAACAGCTTCTCTGCACAGTGTTGTGGGAAACAGTGTCAAAAGCCTTAAACAGTGGAGACAAAACATCCATTTCTCTCCTATCCTCCACCAACGCAAACATATCAACATAGGGAGATACCAGTTTGATTAAGCATGATTTCCCTTTCATATATCCATGCTGACTACTGCAAATCACCTCTTCGTTTAAAGAATCACTACAGAGGCTGGCAGAGCCTGACCCATCAGTGAGGACCTTGTGATCCCAAAGTAGCTATGGTATATACCAAATAACATCAGCCAGCAAGCCAAAGAAGGTAAGCAGCAGATAAGGTGGAGACAGGTAAATATGAGCAAAAATTATAGGAAGGAGTTTGTCATTAGAATTACAGCATTAGGAATAAAGAGTATACAGGAGACATCTCCCACTCATAAACAGGCTGCCAGGCACCACTAGTTCTGCTTCTCATAGAACAAATTGTTCTGATAAAAGTGGATGACATTGAAGGTTTCGTGCTGCAGTGAGCATTAGTACTTACTCAATACAAAATCTTCAGCAGGCAAAGGTGTCACACTGCTTAATTTCTCAATCTCTGTTTGCTGCCTTACTTCAGAGTAGGGTGACTGAGTGCAGCTAGATATAAAACTACAAATGAAAAGTGACCTTTGAACATACTCAGTGAGATGCTTTGAGAGGTCACATATATTCAAGTTTAGGAATTCACATTACAAAAATGTTACAGAATACAACTTTGGGTATGGAACTGTAACATACACATAAATTTTATTGTATAGGCCTATTATTTATCTTCTCTCTTTTTTCTTTTTTTTTTTTTAATTCTCACCTCGACACTTTCATTCACATTAGTTTGGTATTTTGACTTAAACTATCCATTAAATAGATTTGGAAGTGGACTTCCTAAACCACATAGCACAGACACCTAGTTTTAAAGGGATGTCAGAGCTGCATAATGCCACATCACAAATTATTTGAGGGGCGCTTGGTGAGGTGGTTCAAGGGACTCTATTGTATCTTCATATATTCTGCTGTATTAAGCATCTGCTTTCTCCCCAGCCCGTACAGTTCCATTTCTGTAGTGAAAATTTTCAACATGTGAAATTGCCGCTGCAATCCAAGTTCTGCTTATGAAAAGCTTGATCAAGCACTGCACACAAGAATAATACCACAATACAATATGTGTCATACGTTACAGTGTGAAGGCATAACATCACGCTAAAAGTAATTCAGACCATATTTAAAACAGACTCAGAAACAAGGATTAAAGTACAATTTTGATAGTGACCAACTTCTTGGCATGCAGTTCTATGGTACTTTGGAACTGTCAAACTCACATACAACAAATCGTTTTAAAATTCTGGCACTTACTTTCTCTGATGTTCAGAATTTTCAGAAAAAGAGGAGGAAGAAAAAAACCTTTTCTTTTCAGCAATTTGCTCGGTCTCATTCAGTTCTCCGTTTCATTTCATACATCCTTGCTGGCCGTTTAGACCTGATTTACTGCACCTGACAATGTTCCTCAGGATAATGCTGTCAGGATGATGTTGTCAGCAAGGAAAAAAACAAAAAGAGAGAGGCTAGGAATGCAAACAAATCATATTTGATTGCATGGCTTGTAAAACATGAATGACCTTTTCCTTGTCTTAATTGTATGGCTTGGAAAAGAAAAGCAAAGACATGTGTGGCAATGGGAAGGAGAAAAATATTGTAAATACAGGTGTAACTCATCAAAGAGGTGACACCAGCTCGCAGTAAGTGCAGCAATACTGTTTAAAGATTCTGAAATAATTATGTGCAAGTTAGTTCTTAACAGTTGTAGAACATTTGTGATGCAGAACAAGATTTTGTACCTAACCAGTGGTGTGACAACTAACAGACGTCAGGAGACAAACTGACCCTGGAAAGGGTATGAAAATGCCTCTATATATGGATGCAGTTTTGAGACCAGAGGCAAATAACAGCCTGTTGTCAGAGGATGCAGAACAGTTTATCTTAAACCCCAGCATTTTTTAATCAATTATAACAGAACATCTGTCCTAGGATTTATTTATTCCCAGGCTGGAGATGTGTTTTGTCCAGGCACAGGAAGCACCATCTCTTACATTTGTTTTACAATGTTTAACTAAAGTAATTGCCAAATATTATCCACCATATGCTACTTCATATCAGTGAGTTATAAAATGTAAAGAAGAACAGGAATAGAAATGATTAATAGTTAGCCCTGTTTCAATGAATACAGGTTCTGGCATGGTAAAATAGAATGATATCAATGCTGCCTGGCTAGGATTCCTTACAGCATTACTATCAGTGGAGCAGTAGGATGTTATGAATACTTCAGAGGAGGAACTAGATTTCTCTTTTGGTAGTAGAGGCAATCCTTAAATAACATCTCCTTATTTACCAGTATATGTAAAACTAGCTCTTTATCTTATGTTATACCCTTGGCCTTTGTTTCACGCTGTTCAATTATTATCTACCATGCCCTCTGCACTGCAGTTTTGTAACCTGATCCTTTATTTCAACTTGACTATTCTGAGGCATTTGACTTCAACTGATAAAATCTGCCTTCATGCCTGCAGGTCTTCACATCATAACACAGTGGTCCAACAGTCCTGTCTTTGTTAGGCATTGTCCTACATTCCCTTTTAATTCACTTGTAAAAAGAGGCTTTGGGCAGAAACTAATCCGTGTAGTGTCTTTGGGCAACACATAATGTGGATGCAGAGGGGTTTCATCCTGATTATATTTTGAGCTCCACTAATTAGCCTGCAATTTTTCAGTTTAAGATTTATATATCTACTTTCATATGCAGCTAACCTAATTTGAATGTTGTGGGAGGCTCTAGCAGAAGTGCAGGCAGTCTCACAATCTCCATTCCCAATCTCATGTGCTCTTGTGGGCACACTCATATTGTGAGACTTGTTTTGTTAATGAAGTCAAGAAAACTAAATACTTATTTAGAAAGGATATGAATCAATGCTTACATATAAATATAACTGGAAAGTATAGATTAAAATTTAAAAAAAAAAATCTGTCTATCTGTAGAAAAATAATGGTAGGCCATTACTTGCCCAACAACAACTGGAAGCTGGAGCATCTGGCACCTCTTTGTAATGTGATATAAATTAAATTAGTGTCTAAATTGGAAGTGAAGGAATCCAGTGTAATGCAATTTATTGTCAAATATCTATTTTGGTGCTGCATATAAATAATTATATGCATTTTTATATTTATAGATATTACATATAATTCTAAAAACCTGCATTGCGTCCTTTTCAAAAATATTGGTTTATAATGGTGTCTGTAGATATACACACCCCTTCATCAGCATTTTTGATAACATTTTTAGTTTTCTTCCACAGATTCATCAGCAGAAAAGAACAGAACAGCTCTTTCTGGTGCTTTGCTCCTGCCATCCATTTCAAGCCAGATTCATTATTTACCCTTTACCTAAGAAGCTTTTACAACCTTGTCTCCCTTAATAAAGTGAAACAAAAGACATTGCCAGAGCTAACTGCTAAGACTGAGCAGTGAGGATGACATCTGGTCACTGTCTAATTTTCATGCAGCTGTACCAGTAATTTTTTCTGTTGCAGCTGTTATTCTTTGTGTGGGGTTGCAGTGAAAAGCTAGCAGAAGGAAGGTGGGAGACAAAAGGTGAGAAATAGCCAGACACAGACAGAGGAAAAACAGTTCCATTCGTTAGGATTCAAATAAGTAAAATGCTTCTGTGTAGATTTAAACACACGCACACAAATGAAACAGGAACCTTGCTTATTCCTCGCTTATAAATCAACAAATCAATATGCTCTTTGTAATTGCCTTAAAAATATTCTTTGTCATTTTGTTAGTTTGAGAGAATAAATTGCCTCAGAGCTCACTGCCCTCTTACTTTTGTCATTTGTTCTTTTATTTTTTTCACCTATGACTGCAAACTTCAATTGATGTGAAATACGTGACTCTGAAAGAGACAGGGGATTAATTTCTTTAGTGATTGGCTTAAAGAAAAAAAAAGCCAGGAGCACTGAGAGTCAAAGCTAGCTCCCTGTTTCAGGGGACTACTTTTCCCTGTGGTACGAGAAGTGTTTCTATGAGCTTTATTTCTTTTCCAAGAGAGTACAAAGGGGTCAGCAGAAATCAGTAGCTAATATTAAATTGCATTTCAAAACCTTAATCTTCCTGTGCTAAAGATTCATCATTTCTGTGGAAAATTTGGTTCCTTCTGGCAACATTATAGATCACTCTGAATACTGCTGCAGCAAACTGCCGAAGGTACAGAACAAATGAAGCATTAAGGGTGCTGTATATTCACATCTCTTGCTATGGGGAAAATCAATGTTAACAATTCTTCTTTCAGAGGCCAGAAATTCCTTTGAAAATTATTTCCCTGCAGGTCTCCTAAGACCATGCAATTGCATAAATCTTTGATAGATTTGGGAGGGATGCTTGCTTGGCTAGTGGGGAGGAGAGGAAGCAATGCTGTATTTTCTAGGCTGTTCTAGCAATGTGCTGACGGCTTCTGACCACTCAAGGAGAGAGAAGAGCTGACCTGTGATACTATTTAGCAACAAACAAAAATATGACTGTATATTGTGGAAAAAGTAAAGGCTTTAACTCTCCCCACATACAAGCCCACTCACCTCCCACATTGCATCTCGGGATGAAGAGATGGTTAAGGTGAGAACAGGAGGCAGGAGCTGATTCTGACAGGTTTAGATGACTGTATGTTTAAGCTGATCATTTGCTCTCTTGTGATTTCTAAGCAACATTTCTCTTTGTATCCCTCTGGCAAACATAGAATAGGTAAATCCTACCCAGTGTGATTTTATGTGGGTCTGCACAAGCATATGGTCTTCTACATCAGATCTTTGATGATTAATCATGCCTTCATTTACATTTTACTCATATTAAGACGATGTGTGAATTTCTTCTCTGTCCAAATTAGATTGTGAAATTGTGCAGGACCAGAAAGACCATGTAGTTACATTAATGACATTAGCATGCTGGGAGTGGGGATGATATTTGTCTCTGTGGAAAAGCGATCGTAATTGTGAAGCCTCTTTTTGATCTCTGGTTCTTGTTTTTTCTTCTTGTCTCCCTTTGCTATACTAGAGGTGGGAAAATCAGAAACACAAAACATTTATTACTCTCTTGAAGTTTCTGGTGGAAATTGGCAAATTTACAAGTGCTAAATCAACTCATTTTGGTATTCCACTGGAGACTTAGACTATTCAGCAGGCCTTTTATGGTGCTGAGAGAATTTCTGACCATTCTAAATGAGGAAAAATTGGAGGAAACAGTGCAGGGAATAAATGCATTTTATATAGTGTATGTATTTTTTATATATTTTGAGAAAAACGTAAAAAAAATTGAGTTGAGTCTCAAATCCTGGCCTTTCTGTTTTAGTTAGTTGGTCAGGGAGACATTGACAATACTGCATATTAAGACTATAGACTTTTTTGGAAAAGAGCCTGGTTTAAATTGATACTGCTGTTTTCTAAGAGTACAAGTATCTATTATTTCATGAATCAATGCTACTTCTCAGGTCATTATCACCATCTCTTCTTAATTACTGAGACTTGGTTCAGTCATGCTACTTGCCCATGTGCATGATCTTCATAAAAGGCTAATCCAGTCTTGTCAAATGCCCTTGGGATTTTCCCAAGTTTCACATTCAGTCACACTCGGGTATGAAGGATGATGATGATCTAGAAGACACAGGTGTCTCCTCAGTGGCATCTATTATTGAGCTGCTGTGCTCCCTGGAGCTGCATTTTCTTTTTCCCTGACTCACAAGAAGAGCTTTGGCCTGCTCCAGTCTCTTGACTCCTTGATCAAAAATATGAAAGGCATCATGGGCCTGTACCTTGTTATTAGAGACAGACAGTACTGACACCTCTGAGAACATATATTCACCTAAGGAGGCTGAGCACATGAAGAATTGCACAACAAATACAACGAATAATCTGAAGAAGTTTCCAGTAACTGATTATAGCTGTCTTATTTTTTCTCTCCTCCCACTCTTCAGCTTGTAGCATAAGTTTGTCCACATTCCAGGCAAATAACAAACATTGTGAAAACAATTCAACTGGAAGAGACCACTTTTTAGTTTTTTTGGGTTTTGGGTTTGGTTTTTTTGTTTGCTTGTTTGTTAATTCAAAGGTGTTAGTAAGCTTCTTTTGCCTGGCAGTCAGTTGCAATGTTCTATGTGTGCATATTGTTTACAGCACATTTTTGCAAGAAAATTTTATATTGCTCTGCAAGTATATCCTAAGACACTGAGTGCTATTTGTCACAAATATATGCTGTCAAGAAAGGCATCCCAGCACAAAGGAACAGGAGCAGTCGTGCTAAATCTTTTGTGGTACATGTACATCCTGTCATTTTTTGTGGAAAAATGATATGGGCACAAAAGTGCAGGTCTGGGAGACAGCGATGAACTGTCAGGGTGGAGATGCTGTGAATGAATGAGCGAGTTGCCTCTTTTCTGGAGTTACTTCTGTGTGTGCTGTTCTAGCAGCTCAGCTGAACAGGGTTGACATGAAGATTGATATAACTTTCTGGCTGTGGAGCTTCTCTGAGAGCTGTTCTCAGTCTCTTTCAGGAGGAAGGTTGCAGTGAATTGCCCCGTGTATTTGGTGAGGTGTGACATACGCTTTAATGGGGTCTGATGTGCATCTGCATGTTTCTCCAGGTTCATCCTATCAATGCCTTATTTCAAAATACCATCATTTTACTTGCTCCTCAAAGTCCTAGAGAAGATTAAAGCAGTGTAAGGCTGGTTCTTCCAGCATGTGCTTGTTTTAAGAATTAGAATAATTTCCTCTGCCTTCAATGTCGCTATTCATGCCTCTAACATTAAACGTACGCTTGCTCATCTAAACCCTTTTGTGAGCATTCCTCAATTTGCACTGAAGTTAGGGTGAACTTTTACATTACATTTGATAAAGCTTTGGATAAAGCCTTTCATATAGATACATGGGAAATTAATGTCTACTAATTGCAGAGCTTTCAAAGTACCGTAAAGGCTCATAGAGCTCTTACAGCTGATCTATTTGAGCTAATTATCAGTCTCGCTAAATTTGTGTTAAAAGCTTGGTACAAATAATATGCCAAACAATAGAACTTTTACAATGAGCCTGTGGAATTAAGTCCAAATTTAGATTCCCCATCTCAGGGAGAAAGATGGGGAGTTTTCCTGTCTCAAACCGCCAGGAAAACTGGTGAAATTTAAACTGGGACCCATTTGTCAAATCTGAAAAGGGATGAAATCTTATTATGTTTTGATTTATATTACACTGCTCAGTTCATCTTAGATTAGTTGGTCTGAGATAGAAAACTCACACTTTGTAACCTGATTTTGTTATCAGTGCAACACCACAGGGCAGTAATTTTTATACTGATATTATTAAAAAAATTTGTGATGAAAGATGTACAGAACATTATGACCAGGAATTTTAAAAAAACCAATAACAAATGCTTGTATTGTTTCATTAATTAACCATAACTCAGATATCTTCATGCAATAATTTTTTTTTAAATTAAGACAGATAATTATACTGACTAACTCAGTATTAGAGATTTTTAGACCATATTTTGGTTAAAGATAAATTGGATGGCATTAATTTTAGATGGCAATGTGTATTTTCCAGCCTAAACACAACTTCAGTTACAAATTAAAAAAATTAATTGATTTGTTGAACATTTATTTTACTTATAATGGATTCAGATGAGGACTTTTCTGTATATCTCCTGGCAAAACAAATTTTCTTTTTTTATATAAAATCAGCCTTTCATTTCAATTTTCAAGATAGTAAAAACCATATTTTTCTCATAAAAGAAAATTTGAAAAATAAAATGGACAAAGTAATAGAATTATTTTTCTTTTGGAACATCTGTAGTAACATTTTTGTCCAGTTTGACTTTTTAGTTTATAGCATCCTGGAAAAATCTGGTTTGTCCAAGCTGTACATCACTCTTGAAATCTCTTAAAATGTCAGCTTGTAGTATTGTGTTTCTGCATTCAGTCTGAGCACCACATGAGGAAGCTGGAACTAGGTATAACATAACAATGTAAAATAAGGCTGCAACAAATTTATTAAATTCTTTTATACATAAAAAAGTATTTAAAAGTATTTTTCCTTAGATTTAGAAATACAACATGACTAAAATTCTTTATTCTCATATTTTACTCCTTGAGTTTTCAAATATTTTTAATCAAGACGGTTTTTTAAAATAATATAGTTCTGAAACTGTAATGTTTACAAATATTAACACATTTCTGCTTGACTTGAAGAACTGTGAAGTGATGAGAATTTGCAATTACTTTGTTTTATTTGAATCTACCTAGCTACTTGGGGAATTCTATATCAGTCAGGCACATGAACACAGAAATATACTAAAATATTGAGATCAACAACTGATGAAATTATTAAAAAAAAGAAATCCAAAAAGGAGACTTGACAAAGATATATATTGCAACAATTTAGAGCTTCTAGCTTAAAAAATGTCATGTATAATCAACAAGATTTCTATTTGCTTGAAGAGATGTAAGAGAAACCCAATACTTTATGAAAACATGCTACAAGCACAATTATTTCTAATTATATTAAACCGATGACAAGGAGACAATTAACTGCTTGAAATAAGCAAGTCAGCTCTATGTAAGGGGAGCCAGCAAAGGACTCCTTAGAAAAAGGCAAACAATGTCAGACATTCCATAGCAGGAAAATCCTGCAGAGTGATCAGTGCTTACCGAGTAAGACTCAGTTATTCTGGATTCACAACACACTTGGAAGCAGAACTACCCCAAGCCAAAAGCTCTTTTAATAAGGTTTACCTGTTTTAGCAACACATTTTGTTTGCTGAATCTACAAATGTCTTCAATCATGAAGGAACCATTTTATGAATGTTGCTGCTGTGAAATTTTAGTGTTTATGCAATAATGCTGAAATGCAGGCACTTGCTATTACAGGCATTTTTTTCATCTCAAAAGTTTTAGATACACGCATGCTGTTCTGTCTTCTAATTAGCAGTGAAGAATGAAAAATAATGTTTAATGTGGACAGGAAATCTGATATGTTTTATAAATTCTCACACATTTTTTTCCACACAATCAAAAGGATTACATTTTTAGCAACATATCCTCTTTGCTCTATGCAACAAAAATGGAGACAAACAGCTACAAGCACCAGACACATCAATATGAATGTGTCTGTATGTGAATCATTTCCTATCAAATGCTGCATCACCTGATCAATATTTTTGTCTTTTTTTTCCTGAAAGTCTGAATCTTCCAGCATCATGAATTTAGCTTTCCTCAGTTGGTCTTCCTGTTCAGATTTAGGTAAGTATGTTCCACAGTGTGCATGCCACCATTGCGGCACACACATAGATCAATCATGGGGTTTTTTACTCTAAAAGGAATAATTAAAGCTTAAATACAGTCAAGCATAGCTGAAGTTTTCCTGGGATTGTTAGATACTTATCCAGTACAAGCACTGCGTGTCCCATGTTAGTCACATGGTGGCACTTTCACCTGTCATACACTAGTCTTTCTTTACATGTGCGTATAAATACGCATGTAAGAACCCGTGTATTTGAAGAAATATGCAAATGTCAGGAAAAAAAGGCTAACCGTCCCCAGAGAACACCAGTGTAACACAGAGGTAAGGATTTTACTATGCACATTTTGCCCCTCCTTTGTCACTGTCTTGTTCTTCAGTCAGTGTCTATTGTTGAAAAGAGCATGGACTGAAAAGCCTTTGTATTTCTTGGCACATTTCCTGAATGTTACCTCTTATATAGATTATATACATAGATATAGATATATATACTCTAATCCCAGTAGAAGGACTTGGGAAAAGTATAGCGGTTTCAACCTGAGGTATGACGTTCAGTAAGCTGTTTAAGATGGTAAGGCATACATTCAACAGACAAAAATTGGATGGTTCACGCACTAACAAGTATTTGGAATACCATAGTGATGGTATACTAAATAAAGGTTAGACAGAAACTTAATTTTTGCTTTATTTCAGTAATATAAATAGTTATAATCTCAAAATACCAGCACGCTAAAATAAATTTGATATGTTTATAAGCTATACTGTGAAGTAGGTGCTGATAGGCAGGGCTTAAATATTTTGGGTCTGCAAAGTGATTTAAAAAAGCCATATATGTCAGGTAAGGTATCATAAATTTACACCTTGACTATATAACTCCATATGCATTGTTTTAGGTTTACAAACTCTTGGTGGAATATCTTATCTATTGAAGCACAGAATTGCATAATTGCCTTGGTCTTTTGTCAGTCTTCTACAATTTCGAATCAACTTCAAATTAACATCTAGTTTTTCCTTTTCATATTTGATCTTAACAAGACTTTTTTTTTAGTTTCTATGTTGTTGGGGTTGTCTCCTTGGAGATGAAACCCCTAAGACCTTTAGATCGTTCCTCCACCTGGTGGACTGGTCCACCAGGAGGAAAGTTTCCCCCTGATATTGAAACTACAATGGTTTAGCCCCTAACAGGGCCACTCCCCAAGTTACTCCTACCTTATTGTTATTGGGTTTATTGTTTGTCACTCTTATTCTAGGTTTATACCCAGTTCTGGAATGTTCTGTGTTCCACAGTTGTTGATTCGTTGTTCACCCCTGTCTCCTCCCTTCCTCTCTTCCCTATGGTGGTTATACACCAGTCCCTCCCTAATTCCTCCCCACTCCCGATCCCTGATTGGTTAATTATGCTGTATTTAAGTTCATGCACGACCCCAGTTAGGGGCTCTTAGCCCCCAGATCCAGAGGAGAATAAAACTCTCTCTGTTGCCGAGCTGAGAGTCGCTCCTGTTTCTTCACTGACAGTCTGGTGATCCAAAGGAATAACCCCCGACCCTCCGACGCCTGTAGCTTCTGCTGAACCCCTGTGGTTCCCTCGTCTACCCACCTCAGGGTTAGGGTATTCGAGGACAAGCGGATAGCAAAAGGCAACCACCGGCAGGAGGCCGTGGAAACTAGACAAAATAACTACACTATGTTGTATGAACTCTTATTACACAAACACTGCACTATTATCTTAGTGTAGAAAACTTGGAATAAAGCAATGGATAGCTTCAAATTTTGCATGCAAGTGTTAAATAAAAAAACAGCTTCTAGATAGTAAGTTAAAATAGACTGCTGCTGTAAAAAAACATTTAATGTGCCTTGTTTGTTTCAATAAACTACAGAAATGGCCTAGCCATCGTATTTGATTTCTTATTAACCTAATGCATAAGCTCTGAATAATATGTAGATCCCATAAAATGCAATAATTAACGTCTTTACACATGACAGTTTTATAAAATGCTTATTTATATCCTAAAAATTGGATAGCCATTCTAGCAGGGACTGTCATAAATGTGCTCACCAAAATCTAAAATGGACAATCCAAGAGAAAGGTGGTAAACAAGGAACCTACTGAGACTGGAGAAGATGGATTTGACAGTCAAAAGATGCATAGTTAGATGAACTGAGTGACATACTGTTGCTGTTTTTGACAGCAGACATCATAATTACACCATATGCCCCAGGAAGAGAAATTTTAAACATTAAAATTGCCATGATATTATCAAGAAAAAAGGTAATGTAAGATTACCAATTCATTAGACAAATATTAAACAGAGAGAATAAGTTTGAAAACCTACAAAATAAATATAAGACTTCTGGAAAACATAGGCATGTGAGAAATTACAAAGGAGACAGAAAATGGAAAAATAGAATCTCTCAGTGTACAAAGAGCAGATGTGATAGTGAAGGGAAATGAAATCACCAAATTAATGAAGCAAATGAAGCAGCCTATAAAGTTACCAATAGAAGTAGCAGAAACATCAAAACTTTCATCGATGGCAAAGCAAATGATCATTGTCATCAAAAGGAATAGGCCAGTATGCTTACACTGGTGATTAATGTGTAAAATGGGTATTTTTTTCAAGGGATTGTGAAAAAATCAGCACAATAAGGTTTGATGAGGTGAAGCAGATTGTATAGAGACTGGGGTCATGCTCTTCGCCCACGTAACGAGTCACAGGAGGAGAGGAAATGGCCTCCAGTTGCACCAGGGGAGGTTTCAATTAGATACTAGGAAATACTTCTTCACTGCAAGGGTGGCCAAGCATTGGAACAGCCTATTCAGAGAAGTGGTTGAGTCTTGGTCCCTGGAAGTGTTCAAAAAATGCGTTGATTTGACACTTAGGGACATGGTTAAGTGGTGAACATGGTGGTGGTGCTGGATTGAAGTTGCTCTTGATGACCTTAAAGATGTTTTCCAGCCTTAAAAATTCTATGGCTCTATGTGGCACTTGGGGACATAGTTTAGTGGTAGATGTAGCAATGATAGGTAAACTGTTGGACTCACTGCTCTTATAGGCCTTTTCAAAAAAAATTATTCCATGATATATTTATTTCATAAAGTTAACAGGTTTTGTTTAAATTTCATCTATAGCCTTTATATATTTGTTTTTCATTAGCAAAGCCAAACTCAGCTGTAATTAAGACCCAATGTATCTGAGGCGTTCAGGCATATTTCAGTGGAAGCTGAATCAAGCTCTCTATTGAGATTTTCTGTGACATTAGTAAAGCCCTTCAGACTGAATTTGTATGGATCAAAAGGAGCTGTCTTTTTTGGAGTGTTTCAACTCTCATAACTCAAGTGCTAAGCTTATAAGAGGAATCTTTTCAATCTCCATGTGCCTTTACAAATACATCTGTATTTGCAATATACAATCATGACAAGTCAGGACCCATGTGGAACTCTTGATTCTCTTTCTATGTACATTTGGGATGAGGAACAGTCGAAAATACTATTCACTTCCCTTCTGAATTTTAAGAACTATTATGGGAGTAATGACTGTAAAAAACAGATAACCAATATTTTCCCTCCCTCCCATCAGTCAACATGTTCTTTTCCAGAATGAGTTTTACCAGTCATTGAATATATTTTCTCAAATGGAGCAATTTGTGTATTTCTCGCACGCTGATTAAAGAAAATTATAAGCATTTTACAAGTAACACTAATCCCCTTCAGATTTGTTTGAGATGTATTTGAGTAATTTAGTCTTAGTTTAACAATTGTGCAACAGTTAGTATATTGCAAAGTCTGTCATTAATGCGCCGAGTGATTTAAACACTTTCTCTCTCTTTTACATTGACATAGATGAAAACTTCTTTTTGACTTGAGAAACTCCTTCAGAATACAGAAGTTGCTCATTCATAATATTGTTCATTTTAATTCTACCATGCTTTGTGTTGCAAGAGGGGAAAAAAAGCTAAAAGGGATTACAGGCTAAACTCAAGCTGTATACATAATTGATCTATGAAGAATTTAAACTAGTTTCATTTGGGAAAATGTTCCTTTGCATCCTTTGTATAAAACCATAGGCATTCTTCCAAGATATGTACAGAAATATATGTAGTTCATTAGAAGTTTGGTTTTTTTTAAACTAGCATGAGAATTTAAATTAGTAAAGTTATTTGGTTTTAATCCTTCATTTCTAGGTACGTACATATTATTCAGAATATTTTTCACGAAAGGATAGTTAGGCATATTGGAATGAATCAATTTTACAAGTATAACGAAAGAACATATATTTTATAGCTGGTATTATACTGTGAGGAGCTCAATAGGGAATAATATTGCATTGCTCTGGGGAGGCAACAATGTGCTAAATGACTTTTTCAGGGTTTCATTTCTTGGACATAAGAATACTGAAACAAACTGAGCTATGTAATTTACCTATCTACAAAACAAAACTGTGGGCAGAAACAAGAAGATATATTTATGCTGGGCAATAGTGACTACTGCAAAATGTCACGAATTCACAGAAACTCTAAGGGGAGAGTCATCTAAGAACAGAGACACTTTCCAGCACTGAAAATAGGGAACAATTTCAGCAGGATTCGAAAGAGGTTTAGCAAGTTTAGTACTAGGATTTAAGCACCTTTTCTAATGTTGCAAGAGGAAAGAGGGGTCCATTTTCTTTCAGAAACATAGATGGGAGTTTGACTCCCAGCAAGCTCAAAGGGATGAAGCAGCACCTCTGACATTCTTTTAATCACTGAGTATATTGAACAAAATGCATCACCTTCATTCCAGTAATGTGTGCAGAGACTGTTACATATGCAAGCTCTGAGAACCTTTCTTCACTGAATCTGTCAGCAGATTTGGGCAGAAAATATACAGATGTTTGTAAATTTGAAGAGGTGGGAATAAAGTTGATGCGCACCATCAAGAGAAAATAGATTATATGACCTCTATGTAATATTCTGGAAACTGGAGACCTTCTGCTGCTTCTAGAATTGAATGGTAGCTGAAAATTGTAGGGAGGGATATGGGTCTGCATGCTGTGATCAATGTGATCAGCATGAGCCAGTTTATTATTACAGTGATTATATAGGTTCTTTGTTTCATCACGAGCCTCGTATTCTAATACAATTGGTTAGTAGCTAATATCACGCACATAAAAATTAGAGGTGATTGGTTCACCCTTGCTGTTCATGAGGCAGCTTACAGTAAAAGCTAAATAATAATTGTCCAGTGTTAGCTTTGTATAAAGCAAGTTCTGGTAGTCAGCAAGTTCTGTGCTTGTGCATCCGTGAGTTGTTACATTATTTTCAACTTCTTCATTCACCTTCTTATCTTGAAGGTCATGCTGTCTGTGAGCTCTTTATGCCTTTGCAAACTCAAATGCAGGGTTGCTCACATGTCCATTTTCTGTGAGAAAATCCCCTACAGAAAACGATTTTGTGAATCTAAATTATGGATACGCAGGTACAAAATGGCAGCAGGAAAATTCAAGATAATGTTTTGAATCTAGTTTCCCAAACACTAATTTGATGGTAAGCCCTAACTATATTGAATTTCATTATTTTTATACAGTTCGAGATACCAAGAACAAATGGATGCAGTCTGACCAGAAAACTTTCTGTAAAGTTCTGTCAGAAGAACTAACTGCATTGAACTAAATTTAGACATTTCAATTTTGAACTGAATTCTGCCATTAAAGTGTGACACTGAACTTAAGTGTAAAGTGCAATATTCATATATCACCTTGCAGATGAAATCTTTTCTTTTTAGGAACAACGTTGCTATAACCCTTTGGGGCTTTTTCCCCCTAGGCCTCTGAAGACTGTACTTATCCAGCAGAAGCCGTAACAGATGTATCAGACAAAAACATTAAGCATGAAATTCAAAAGATATGTCTGTGAAAAGAAGAAAATCACATTTAAAATGCCTGTGTTCATTTACGTCTGATGTAAGAATAAAAAGGAATACCGAATGAAGTGATGATTCAGCTAAATTTAGTCAATATTTTTTACACCAGCACAAATTCTAAAAAGCATTCATTGACCTAAATGCATGTGAGCATATCAGTTATTCACTGGGGATTGCACTGCAGTCTCTTTTCTGTCTCTGAAGAACTGCATAAATTAAAAAAAACAAAAAGAAGTGCTGAAGGATTTTTGAATTAAGACTCTCTTAAAAACAAGTTGATTGATTTGTCAGGCTTGCAAGATAAAATAAGACTGCCTTTCCATTGTAACCAAAGCTTGCTGTTATTGCATCATTAGTGTGTAAGGAAAAAAGAGCTTCAAGAGAATGTACAGCAGTCATGAGAAGACTGTTTTGATATATGGCAGTCATTTGTGCTGCTATCTTCTGCTTGACTGTCTAAATTCATATATTATTCCACCCTTTCATGTTGAAATTATGCAGTCACAGTCTTGAATTTTTATTGTACTTCATCAGACGTATGAAAAATTTCAGAAGGGGCATGAACAATTTTATTTTTTAACATTTTGAAGCGATTCATTTTTATTCTATCAGTCTATCTTCCTTGATACAAAGCAGATATAAGTATTATAGAGACATAGATGCATTTAATGTTAATTTTAATGATCAAAGAAGTTATTCATATAGGAGACTGTATTGATAAATAAAAGTAACATGAATTAAACTTAAAATTGAAAATGCATGAGTTTTACAATTGCTATTTCTGAAAAGACCATGAATGAAAGTCGTGATTATCAGAATACCTTTCTACTTTGACATATACTTTCATAAGGATAAGATTTTCAAAATGTCTTCAACATTTTAAGACACAGGAAAACTGTGCACGAGAAGTGGTAAATAGAATGTTCCTCATGTGAATAACAGCTTGTTTTTGTTCCCTCTAATAAAACATATATATCTTCTATTTGAATGTATTTGTGTGATGACAGATGAGACTGCCTATTCTTATTAGGTTATGTTTAAAAAGTTAAACACAGTGGAAACAAAGACTTTGCAAACATCCAAGGAATGATGGAAGGCCAAGGCACCCAGCAAGTAAGCTGAAAAGGGAATATGGAGCACATCAAATCAGATATCTTAAGATTGTCAAAGAAGAACAATTAGACCATTATCCCTTGTCCCACCTGCCAAGACAACTCAAGAAAAGTTTGAAGTTGTCTTCCTGGAACACCATACAAACCAAGGGGGATAATTTTCCAAAGGGGTACAGTATTTATTTTGAGATGCAGGCAGAAGAGGGTTTTGAGGGGGAGCAGAAAGAATTTGAAGATGGTAAAAAAATATGGGTTGTCTACAAGGGGACTGTAAGAACATGTGAAATATTTAGAGGAAGTAACAAAAGTAGGGGAAGAGAGGGATCAAGCTGGGTCAGCAAGAAAAACACGGAAGAAAAAGGAAAAGTAAGCATAAGCCTGGTAAATCAGATGATTGATTACCACAGCCTGTTGCAACTTTGTATTAAACACATTCTAATTATTTTCTGCTTAGGTAAATCCCTGAGCCTCTGAGTGAAAATTGCTCATGAACTTCAGATCAGACCAGTGTTAGGAAGGAAAAGATCCATACAGGGAAATACCTAAGGCTGCAGTCTGTGTGAGAATGGGCCAGGGATATTGGATGGATTTAAAATGTGTGTTAGGATTCAAGAAACCCAATGTGTGTTTGTGAATCCAGAGTGAGGGTGTGTATATACCCTGACTCCAATCCCAGCTGTCCTGGAAGGAGGAACAGATGAGGCCATCTCTGATCTTCATGTCAGTGTGAGTGCTGTGGGTGTTTATGTGGGTGCTGGAACCTCACTCTGTGCTGCTCTGTGTGCTTGGCCACTTGTGCATATGTGTGAGTGTGTGCAAATGCACCAGCTGGGAATGCATGCTCAGCCCCACTGTGGCAGAGAGAACACAGACCCACAGGAGCTTGCTTCCTTTCTCTCTCACTGGGGTGAGAGGGACCCTGGAATGATTCATATAACCATATAACTACAAAGTATGACTAAATACCATATATTGCTAGTCTGCTTCCACAAGGTGCTGTGCAGATGCAGCTCCACAAGCTCATTCTTAAGAACATTTAAATCCTTCTAGTAAGGAAATGAAAGCATTAACTGAAAGCTAGCTTGCCTCAAACTGAAGGTATTATTCCTTTCCACTTCTGACAAGAGTATGATAAGAAACATGGTGGATCGGTACATATCATTGTCAAAAGTATTGGCAATGAACAGGCATTGAAGCAATGAGAAGTTGGTCACCTGGGTCTCATAATCATCCTGGGTGCCATTCTGTGTTGGTTACTCAGATGAGTAGCACAATGTGTTACTCTGCAAAGGACCTGAGAAGCAGTTTGCATAAGAGAATGTGTTCCCCTGCAGATATTTCTTGTCATGGCTCTCCATCTTATTTTTTAAATCATGGTCCTTTTTCATGCTGCAAAGAGGTTGGGGATTAAAATAATGAGGGTGTTTCCATCTCTGAAACAAGATTGCAGAGGGATATTTTGTGCACAGATTGACCAGGCAGAATGAACCCTGCTATTTCATTGCACATCTGTTGCTGCCTCCAAAAAAAGAATAAGCAGCTCACACCACTGAGTTGAAGGCTCTAAATTCTTTATAAAAAGTCTGTCATTAAAGCACTGTCTTACAACATCCCTGCTTAACTGGGAGGACCAGATGGGATGATATATGTTTCAGATATTCCCAGCACGTGCAGTGCTGCCAGAATTAACAAGTGTGTGTCATTCCTGCAGTTACACTGTTGACAGAACACTCTTGCTAGTGACATAGCAGAAAAGTGCTCTTGAAATTAACTTATTGACAGAAATCTATCAATTAAAAAGAGTAATAGCAATGTGTCATAAAATGATGCGATGCTGACAATCTACTGTTTGAGCTTTAACTGAGAGAAGAACTCCATAAAGCTTTGTAGTGTATACACTTAGCATGTTAGAAGGAGCCATGGAATGAAATCCTATTTCTTTGATCTATTTATCTACTCATGTGCTTTTTGTTTTCTGGGAGGAGTTGCTGAGTTTTGTGTGAATGTCTTCTACTTCACCCCTCAAAAGTAAAGGCTGCATGTTATTTATTTTTCTCTCCTCAGAATTCACCTTCTGTTCCTGGCTTTTAATATAACTCCTGAAAACCTGGAAAAAAGCTGTTGTTCATTCTGAGTTAGTAGATTTTAGGGTGGGTTATTAAACATCTACCAGTTTGGGGTATTTTCACTCAGATTTCAACACTCCATCACATTCTTTCACCTCTATTTCCCACTTAATGAAATTATGATTTTGAGACTCTTCAAAATTATGTTATTGGCTTCTAATAGCCCATCCTGATTTGTCCATTTATCTGCTTTCTTTCCTAATTTGTCTTGATTTGCAGGTTTCTTCTCTGGTTTCAATACTAGTGCACCTATCGCTGTAGCATAATTATGGAGGCTAACTCTAAGGACACAGTTATATATTCTCTAGGATCACATTAGCATAAAACTTCAGTAGTTCACATCATCCTTAGGATATTGCTTTAAGACAGGACTGAGCAGTGGGAGGAAAATCATATATGTGCTATAGATAATCAGGGATTTTGGCCATGTGCAGGAAATACCAGTGGTAGATATGTTTTCTCAATACAGTCACAGAATAGAGAGGCCATAAAAGCTGTGGGAATAAGTAGAGGCACAATTCCTTCAGCATCCTAATCCTGCTCATGGAGCAGAAAGCAGCTATAAGGCTGTCCTGGAAGTATAAAGCAGACCCATCACTACACTATGAACCAAGACAGGATTTATTCTTCTCTCATTCCCATGCATCCCTTGGCTATTTGGGTCACCAAGACAAACATCTATGAGCCCAGTTTCAGACACCCATGAACTCCTGTGAAATGTAGTTGCTGAACAAAAGCTTCTGTACAATACAGAAGTCAGTATTGAGAACACAGCACAGCACCAGAACAGAAGAATAAGGAATGGAAAGGAAAAATACCTAATAATTCTCATTTACATTCAAGACACTTTGAAATAAATTAAGATTAAAAGCTGCACAGTAATTCACCATGCACAGAATGAAAGATTTACATTCAAAAATAAAGTTAGTAATGCTCTCTGCAATGACTCCATGCCTCAGCATTTAATCTTGGAAATATGCTCACTCTCCCAGACAACAGTAACATAAATAATATCCTACAGTTGGTAGCAGCAAAGTGACTCTTTATTGTCTCAGGTCAGTGGGAGTTTCAATGCTTTCCTATAAACCTAAATCAGAATCTTGAATGTTCTAGAACAAATTTGGTGCATCAGCAGGACCATTTACTAGTTTTTATAAAGAAAAAGCTATGAACAAAAAAAAAAAAAAAGTTGAAATTAACCAAAAATTACCCTTTCTGTTGCTAAAAAAATGAATCCTGGTAGAATTTTACATTATCAAGAATTGCAAACTGCAGGTTTAGGTGAAAAGCCCTATCCATCAGGAGTTTAAAAGGTAGAATATTAGACTTAATGTAATTGGAAAACACATGCTCTTAATTCTTTACTACTGCAAAATCCTTCCAAGAATCTGACTTTGAAGATAGACAAAGAATATCAATCCATCAAATATCCTTTACCTTCTTACTGCCTCCCACATGCAAATGAGTGATATCAGGGTAATATTAATCTATCATTAACACATGCAGGTAAAACTTAAATTCAGAATCTGAGATACACTGTGGATACACTGGATGTTGAAAAACTACATCTCATTCTGTAAAAATATTCCTCGTATTTCACTACCCAAGTTTTACTGACATGATAGTGAGCTTGACTAAATCTAGAACAGATTGAACTCATCAGGATATTTAGGCGTGTGCATGTACACCTCAAATTAGTTTTTGATCAAAAAGGTGGAGTGGGGAATAATCAAGTATCAATGGCTGCTAAAAGACTCCACCCACAGAACAAGAAATCAAGGAATTTGGTGAATCATTGTGTTGATATGCAAGAGTCTTGGTAACTAAATCATGACTCACACAGTCCTTCTCATCTCCCACATAGTTTCAAGCAATTTTCACTACAATAAGAGACAGAGAAAAAGTTTAAAAAGTCAGACAAAAGTAAGTCAGATCTCTCTAGAGGGAAGAAAACACTGAAACAGATCAAGAAAAATGTAACATTTTTACCCCAAGCTTACTCTGAGGATATGGGAAATAGCTAAAACCTTTATCAACCTGCACTGACACTGCCAACTCCACAGTAGGATTTATAGTAGGTAATAATTCTGAAAGCCACAATGTGCATCCAAATTAAGCACCCAGCACAGGGAAGAATGTCATCCTCCTCTGATGAAAAGTTCAATTTTCTAGAATAAAGCACACTTTCATCCACATTTTCTTGGCCTAGAGAGAGTAAGAGAGAAAAATAGATGGCAAACAGTAGTTAGGCTTCTTAAAGAACTGGCAGGAACTTGGATGCTGATAGTGAGAGCAGAACCAGAGGCAACACAGACGCGGTAACAAAACTAATCCTCATTACGTGGCCTCTCCGTGACAGTAAAGGGGAAAAAGGGTATTGTGAAAATTAATTTCATGATTAATGGGATTCAGTATCCATTTTGCTTCTGTTCTATTTGCGTTGATTAATGCTATCAAATCTTTCTCTCCAAATACTGTGGCCGTATTCTCCCTGAGCAGAGTAAAATCACAGAAGGGCCCATGCTCACTTCAGTCCTATGTCTTGCAGTGTGGTACAAATGATATTGAAAATGGTGCTATAGGTTGCTTCATTGGTATTTTAATTGCAGTAATATACTTCTGCTGTCATAAAATTCTAGATACAATTTAAACTCGGTGGAGCCGTGAGACATAAACTAGATAAAGGGGGAGATTTATAAGTAAATTCAGCACTGAACTGGAGGATTAATGAAAAATGAAGCATTCTGGTTGCAACATTAGTCTCTGGAATGGCATTAATAACGTTATAGAGGAAAAAATTATATTTTATATTATAATCAAAATTTCATTAGCATTTCAATAAACTGAAAGTCAGTGCTTAGAACACCAGCAAAACTAATCATTTTTAAAGTCCACAGTAGGTCTGCAGGCGACTTGGTTCATTTATTCTAAATCTGCATTTTAATGGTCCATTTTGCCTTTGGAAAAACAAAAACTTTGACAATTTCAAGATTAATCTTTGCAATTGAGAATGCTGTAAATATGGAAGAAAACGAAACAGCATAAAATGTCCAACTCCCTCTTCCCCTTCTGGCTCTCCAATGTCCCTGCCAGGAACTATACATGAAAACAGGACCCCATTTTATTTCTAAGGTAAAGTGTCTGTACGTACTTGAGAACAAAGAGTAAAGGAGAGAATCCTGATTGATAAATTACTCAAATTTATCCAGCATTACTGGGTTACTTTTTAGTGTGCATTGGACTGACCCTGGTTGGATGGCAGTTGTCCACCAAAGCTGCTCTGTCACTGCCCTCCTCAGCTGGGCAGGGGAGAGAAAGTATAACCTAAGGCTCATGAGATAAGGGCAGGGAGAAAACACTCAGCAGTGACTGTCATGGCCAAAACAGACTTAACTTTACAATGTTTAAAAACCAAATCCCATGTTTAAATCAGTTTTAGTTACACTTTTCATTCTTCAAATCACCAGCTAACTCAAATCAATCAAGGTCTTATCAACAAAAAAAGATTCTGCTACTGAATATTGAAATCCAAACAGATTTACCTTTAAATTCAGTGAGAGAAACAGACATTTCTGTTGATGATTCACCTAATCTAACAAATGTCTCAAATGAGAAAAAAACACATTCCTGGATTCATACCATGTAATGTCAAACACCACAGTATTGATGACCACATGGAGAAAGTCCTGTTTAAAAGGTGGTTCCTGACCCTGAGATAATCATCTTTACTCTCTCACCCGGCTGGAGATAACCACAGATAAGAGCCCTCATCAGATATCTGCCCTCCCTTGTGACTCCCTGGAAATCCTCTTGCATAAATGTCCCTGTGAGTTCCTGTGTGCTTCCCTTCCATCCCACATTAATGCAGAGGGTCCTTAGGCAGACAGGAGAGATTTCCAACAGCTGAACAGCCCAAAGGAATGTACTGATGGGAAAAAGCGGGGAAAAGGGAGGTAATTTGGGGGGAAAAGGCTGCATACAACTGCCATGAATGCTTGATTGAGAAAGAAAAAGGCTCACCTGGACTCATTCAGGCAATATCCCCAATCAGGAAACTGTTGAAGGATGTGATTTGAGTCAGAGGCCTGATTGCATACTGAAGTTCATCAAATTAAGGCCAGCATGTTTCAGTTTGTTTTCCTAGATTAAGCATTCTTTATGGAAAATATGAAAGTAGTGTGGATCAGGAATTATTTACAGAACAAAATGCATTTAGGATACTTCTGGTCTCCAGCATGATCAGAGTGAGAGGATTATGCTGAAAGACACCTCCATCAATCAGCTGTGTAAGGAATCCTCCTCTCCCCACTGCTTTCTTCTATATTTTTCTTGTCACTCTTACATCTCATAACACATATTACTAAATTAAAAATAAAATGAAGGGCATTTATTCTATCTGCTTTTTTCATGCTTCTCCCTTATTTGACAGTACATAAAGTCTGTTAATCTGATTTATGTTTCTCCTCTTTTTCCTATGTTTTAATTGTTTGCAGTTACCCCCAAGCCAGGTAAGTTATAACGTGGTAGGGATTGAGTCCTAGTTTATTTATGTGGAAGAAATAAAAAATACACTTCCATAACTGTAATTTTTGTCTTGCAGCTCTATGAACCCCTGAAGAGTCACATCACTCAAGTTTCTAGTTTTCAGTAAACAATCAGCTGGATTTTGTTGTACTTATTCCTTTCTGATAATTCAGTCATATCTACTGTAATGATGTAGAAGAAAAATAAATCCTGGGTAGTATATTTTTAACAGAAAATCTCATGTAAGAGACTTCTGAGACCATGCTTAGTGTCAACTTTATAGTATTTTCAAGGATTCAGTTATGGAAACATCCACATTATCTATAGAAAATGATCCTGATTTACAAAAGCAGAGCTGTTGGATGTTGAATGTTTTGACACAAGTAATTTGCGATGAACAAAAATCTTTTGCTGGAAATTTCTAGGACAAAACCAAGCTATTTTTTGTATTTCTAAGGGAAGGGAAAGGGAAAGGAAAAGGGGCAAATCAAAACTGTTTTGTGCTTGCATGTCTGAACTTCGCTTCAGACAAGAGATTTAAGCCTTTGACGAGTGAGCCCAAGTGACTGACTGCTAGGGGAAGACCCCAATTAGTCCCAGCAAATTGACAAGTTACTGCCTTCACCCAGACCCTGCGGAAATCACCTCCCTATCCTATGGTTCCTCCACTGCTGCAGTCAAAATAAGCTGAGCTAGCAAAGACCTGTTTATTTTTCCAGCCTCTTCAATGGCAGCACTTGTTCAGGTCAGCAGAGATGGCAACAGAAGGCAGTGAGGGCACTGAGGAGGAGGAAAGGGCAACAGCAATTAGCAAGGGAACACTACAGGCTGCAGCCTCTGATGGTGACATATCTGCCACCCAAGGAATTCTCTCTTTAGAGGAGTAGTCACCTCTAAACCCCTGCTCCCTGTGTGACCACAAGTATTATCAGTAGTCTTGCACGATGCAGTTTCCTGCAGCTGACTAAAACTGTGTGAATTAATCAGCTACCATCCATTTTCTACTCAAGAGGCGTGTAAAGCTAGTTTCTCTTTGCATTAAATTAAAGCCCAAAACTATGTCCTCTGCTGCCAGATGTATAAAACTACTTTCTTCCCTCCAAACTAAATGTGGCAACTAAAAATACCTTTGATTATTTCACCCACTGACCTCTAATTGCTATCTCCATGAATTTATGATCAAGCAAACATTCAATTTAATTTAATGGAGAGGTGCACGCTTACTTCAGAAATCTGAATATATTATAGGTTACCAGATGATACATTTGATAACACAGCTGCTGTGTTCTGCTCAAATGAGAGAAGAAAACTGCCATGAGGGTTTTCATTCACTGATTTCTCCTGGTATCAGATGGCTCTGCAGAAACAATTTTCTTTTCAGTCACACAAAGAGTTTATTTGATCTGGCTTATTAATAAAAATTGAAAATCTTACTTATTATTTCTGGGTTTAGTCAGGCTTCATTTCACTCTGTTCAAATTTTCCCTAATCCTTGTTTTCTAATGGTCCACGATATTCCTAAAACTTTTAATCTACTGTGCTTTTCGGATTTTTCTGTTTTACACTTGGAAAATATCTGAAGGGATCTACTTTGTCTTAAAAGTGGGTATAGGTTCACGAAGAAGCAACAAAGCCTGTAGGATGACACCACAAGTTGTTAAGGGGTTTTTTTCTATAACTGTATCTTATTTTTACAAGGGATTGGCTTTCAGCTGCTTTCTCCACATTTTACACCAGCCTCTGACTCTTGTAAAGCCAGGCCTATTCCCAGCTCCCCGCAGGAGCTCCCCACTCCAGGTGACGAGTCACGGGATTTCAGTGCTTCCCACCCTTTGGAACGGGCTGTTCTGACCTCCATGTGCAGACCTGGCTGGGCCGGGGTGCTGTGATCACACTCGGCAGCTCAGCCGGTGATAAAAAAGGAGCAGCACGCCAAGAGCAGATGGAACATATGTCACCAAGGCAGCACCGGGGCTACGCAGCAACCCTTCAGAGGGAAACAGGCAGCAGAAACAAGGGAGGATGGCAAAGTGTTTGTTTGCTGCTGCAACACTTCAGTAAAGGCACCGCATGCCCGTGCCTACGCTGTGCGTGGTACAGATCACAATGAAGGCCAGAGCCAGTAGTGCAGCCTGGGGCCGGGAGCCAGGGCCTGGCCCAGCACAGCCTGGCCCAGTTCAGCCCAGCCCAGTCCAGCACGGCCCAACCCAGCACGGCCCAGCCCAGCCCAGTCCAGCACGGCCTAGCCCAGCACGGCCCGGCCCAGCACAGCCCATGAGGAGCGGAATGCTGGTGTCAGCCCCAGCCCGGGGCCCAGGGCTCCCTGAACCCCATTTCTCTGAGCAGGGACCCGTGGCCGGGCCGGGCTGGGCTGTGAAGAGCTGCCGTGCTGCAGCATCACTGGGTCATGGACAAGGTGTAGGGTCCAGGGCAGCTGATTCAAGAAATTGCTGTTTCAGTGACAATTCCTACATGAGCTGGTGTTTTTCCAGTTTTGAGTTTAACTTCTGACCATTCTGTGGTTTGGGATAGGTTTTTCCTGTCATGTGGACCTTGCATCTCCCTGTAAATGCAGGCAATGACTGTCTGAGTTGTTGGTCTCTTGCTTTAACTTCAGCACATTTTAGCAATACTCCCTTACATGTAAAATAAATTCAATTCAAACATAGCTGTGCATCTGCTGAATTAAGTTTTTTGGAAGTAAATTATACTATTGGATGTATATTATTAGCATTTTCAGTAATGAGGCAATGTCTTTTTTTCACTTGCTTTAGATTTTACTAATTAAATCTTGGGGTTTTTAACGCTTGAACTTTTTGTTAGCACAGCCTATGTACACATATACCACATACCTAGTCTGTATCACCATGCAAGAGCTACACTTTTAAAAATAGCTATCTGAAATATAGTTAAGAAAATACATTGCTTTAATTAGAGAAAAACAGAACTTAATGCTCAGGGAGTGCAGATTGTATTGAAGTCACAACAGAATTGCTTCTCACTATTATGAAATTCTTTTGGGGTAATTTAGGGTAAATTGTACTTTGTTCAGAGACTGTAGAATGATTTCTGATCAATTTTATTTCTACATTTTTTCTTGACTAGAGCTCTAACTTTCTCTGATGTTTAAAACATTTCTCTTTTTAGCAACAGTTTCTTCATGTGCTGCATCTTGAAGGCAATTGCTCACATCCTAATGAAAAAGTCTATCTGGACAGGCTGTGACACTAAATTTATAGCTTCTAAACTAAATACACCGGTTATAATTTTTTTCCTGAGTTTTGTGTAAAAACCCGAGGTTTTTAGAACTCAAGTCTAAACAGACTGTGAACCCTAACGACCCAGCATGAGTTGACCTTCTGACGATGCACTTGTGTAAAATCTGTTGAATCATTTACCATAAGTAGTACTCAGTGTGAGTTTTGACTTTTTTTTGCAATAGACATAGCCCAAATAATTCTACTACTAGGTATTTTAATAATTAGTCTAGAGCTTTGACTTTTAATTTTAATTCAATTCTTTAGCCAGAAGGGGTAGGGATGTTCCTTCCACTTCCGCTACAAGTTCCAATGTGTGTCATGACTGAAGGATCAGCTGCAACTGCATCTTTTTCTGGATAATTTGATTGCATTCATTGAGGGCTTTATGTTTGTCAGTACATTTATTCTATATCAAAATAAAATATGGGGCAAAAAGACTTCCTTAGAAACTCTGAATATAGAAAAAGCTGGTGATAATACGTGTTGTCTTTTATTGCACCTTAAGCTCAAAATACCTTCTCCAGGAATCACTGCTAACTGTTCTCAATCCCTCAGCTCTTTATTTGGTATTAAACTCAGTTTTTCTTACTTTTACTCCAGAATTGCTTAGGTTTTTATAAAGAAACTCCAGTTCCACAGGAAACAATTGAGACTTTTTTCCCCTGAAATAATTTTTAGTAATATTTTTTAGTAATATTATATAAAATGCCACTAATACCCATGAGATAGATGAGGACTGATATCAAGGATTTTGGTACTTGAAAAAGAAAGATGCTTTAGTATCAATCAAAGAACTGAAAAAAACTCATAATCTTTATTTTGAACCTCTAGGTTTTTAGCTATACCAATTACTTTTTCTAGTGCCTCCTCCTAACATTGATGCATGATTCTGGATTTTCTTCCTAATGTTAAACTGAGACAATGCTAGTTCTGGCCAAATATATTCAGAACATAAAAAAATCAATATTTTGACAAATTTTTAAAACTTTCTTCTTTTAATCTGTCTTCTTTCTACTCTTCTTTCTCATCTACTGCAAATTAAAGTACGTAGTTAATAAGTATTACTGTTACTGTTCTAGTCAGCACAGCAGTCCCCAAGTTGAGGACAGAATAATCACTGGTGTCCTGAGGAAAGTTACTGCATTGCATAACTGATATTGTTGTTCCTCTGGACAATTTCTCTGCCTGGTCCAGGTGTTCTCACATCACAAGCAGGAGGGAGAAGGGGATTACTGGAGAGATTTTCACACACTGAAGCTGTTACAGAATCATAGAGTTTCAGACTTGTAATGTGAGTTATGTCCTGAAGTAAATTATGTGACACTATAAAAATAATCAGCAATCATGAAGAAATTTGAAAAGATATGTAGCAACACTGTGTGCAGTGTAATATTCTGTTTATTGGCTGTTTAGCAGCATTAAAGATGAAAATATTTTCTGTAGAAACTATTCACATCTAAGCAGCATTAAAATGTTGTTTGCACTTATGAGAAAATCTCAGGGGTTCAGAAATCAGCCCTGTTTTTTTTCTCGGCTACAGGACTTACCCAAATGTTCATCTAGAGATACTTCTGGGGAACTGGCTGAACAGTATGACTCTACAAGGGCTTTGACCTTGATGAGACAGACCTCTAGATGAAAAATAACAATAAAAGTTGTAAGTTACTAGTAATTGGAGAAGAGCTAGCTTTGTGGAACACTAATGAATGTAAACATAATTAAACCTCTTAAGATAGCATCACTGGCTGCAAATTTCTAATAAGTATAAACATAATAAAGTCTCTTTTGATAGTGTAATTTCTAACAGTATTAGCCACTGCCTCATGTGAATAGCATGGATATAAGGAACATTTGTGCAGACAAGATTCTTCACATAGCCTGTCACAAAACCTTTTAGGATCCCAGTATAGAGTTGGAGTAGTTAATAGTCTATATATCAAAACTGAATGCAAACGTGAAGCTTGTTAAATGAAAACTCATGTGTGATTTAAACCTGGAAATCACAAACTCTGAATTCTGTTAGCCAGTCCAATAATAAGTCCTCCATTCATTATTTTATTAATGTGTGTATCCTATAGCACTAGAAAATTAGAATATGTGAATCAATGTTAATTGAATTTCTTAAGAACCTTAATGGAACTAACTAATGTCACTATAGGGACAGTGTCAAGACTTTTTTTTTTATGAGTAGGAACTTGCATACATTCTTAGAGGAGAATAGCAAGTTATGACACAGGTTCCCAAAAGATTTTATTTTTGTTTTATATTCTCAAATGAAAGGTTAGAATGAAGACAACTTCTGTTTATTAGAATTTTGAAACGTAATTCAATAAAGTTCAGAGAGAAAAGAATGTTGTCACTGTATTTGCTGCTGTGCATCTGCACTGTGAAAGAAGTGTTCCTGTTAACCATAAGCTTTGAGCTGGCAACTCTCCCTTTATTTTATTTTTTCAAAATGAAATAATACATTCTTCCGGATCTTTAGGAGGCATAAAAATAGAAAATATTAAGAAAATTCCCCTTTCTATAAATTTTCAATTCATAATGGGACATAGCAAATTATTTTTATTTTATGACTGAATGAAGATGGACGTTTATACCATTACAATTTTGACTAGATCTGAGCATTTAAATGAGCTAGATGAGATCTAAATGATCATTCA
This sequence comes from Eopsaltria australis, assembly GCA_034509425.1. Lineage (NCBI taxonomy): Eukaryota > Metazoa > Chordata > Aves > Passeriformes > Petroicidae > Eopsaltria > Eopsaltria australis. The sequence goes on along the minus strand of JAVTVJ010000189.1, from coordinate 4,347,725 downwards.
TTTGGTGCACCATTTCTTTAATCAAAGTACAGTCCTGCCAGATTTCAAATGGGAATGTGTTTCAATGGAATATGTTTATTTCAACATTTGTAAAGAAAAGTAAAAAATATACATCTCTTGTTTAGCTTTGAAACTCAGTTGGGAGGTGGGGGGCTAGATAAAACGTTATATATTACTCTTTATGTAAAATATACTAATTATAAATAAGTAATGTAAATTTTTATTCAAAGTGATGAAGTCAAAATACATCATCCATATTAAATATTTCAAGTGGGAGCAGAATTCCCTTTCTAAAGGAGATCTTAGTCTTCCTTTACTGTGTGACCCACATAATCTGTTGGGTTTTCCAAGTGCAGGACACCATTGGCCACTCCATATGTTGCAGAGGAATATGTAGCCAGGCCTTCCAGCATCTCTGTGTGAAAGTACTTGATGGCTGGTAGAATAGCTACAAATTGTGCTCTGACTACTACAGAGCTTCAAAGACTGTCAAGATCATATGTAGTTTGTCTAGGAGATAAAATGCGTATGGTGTTTTTCACATCAAAGCAAGTCTTATTTGTTCCCTTTAATTTCCAAACTAAATATATATATATATATACACATATTTGTATAGTGCATATTTTTAATAAAAATAAACCATTATCAGCTATTTAGTCTCAGTTTTGAGCTCTGTGAAGTCAAAAATCATATGTATTCTAGAAGGTATTTGTGTGTATATATTGTGTCCTTATGGAACTGATAAACTGAGTATACACAAACAGCTTTGAAATAAATTTAGTAAGGAACTATCTGTTTATTACTGCATAGATCACTTGCTGACAATAAGCAAGTTTTTAGATAAAAGAACTTCCAGTGAGGGTTAAAACTAATTGACATTTGTTCGTTTGGTTTATCATTGTAAATCCTTAGGAAGCTTGAAAAGATTGCTTTAGTCAATTTGCTGAAGCAGGCTTTCATTAGAGATATACTGAGCAGTGCTTTAATCAGTACATAAATCCACCAATTTCAGATAATTGGTGCTAATCATCATTTCTCAACATAAAAGGACTTGAGCAAGGATTTTTGTCAACAGCAAAGTTGAATGATACACAAAGGCACAAGGCCTTTCAGTCACCTTGCAAGCTCACCCTCACTTGTAGAACAGAGCTGTTCACTGTGCTGAACTTGTGCTAGACGTACCAAAGGCCACAGACTAATTGCATACCTGGAATTATGAATCTTGGCCACCTTGTTGTCCAGTGTAGGCACCCACTTGCATTTCCATAACAGGAAAACAGGGCAAGTAGCACTTCTATCCGTCTAACAGGCACCAAGTGACTTGTGTTCAGTCAACTATGCTTACTGCCTCCTTACCAAAACAGGATTAATTGCATCCAGTCTGCTTTCTTTTGGTATCTCCTCAGTCCCTCCTCATCCTTGAGCAGTGACCAAGCGTTGTTTGGAAAGCACACAAGTTTAGACTGGCCACAGTTTTGCCATAGACTCTGCCAGTAGTTCAGCACCATGTTTTCTGTTCGATTACAGATGTGGCCCCTTTTCACAAAGGCTGAGGTGCCTGACAAATACTGTCCAAGACACTCCAGCCATTAAAAAAAAAAAAAAAAAAAAATGGGAACTGGGGAGAAGCTGAAGTCTGTTCTCTTCTATCATTTAGTAATGAGGCATAAGGATGAGAAAGTCCTTGTTTGTTTTTTTTAAGAAGCGTTGGCTATCATGTTTGAAGATATACAAATTATTTCTTAGATCATTTGCTTGAAAAGAAAAGTGGTGAGTCCAATACCTTTCTGAGCCCTGAAAAAACACAAAGGCCCAACTCTGTCTATTAGAGACTATGCTTCCCTCAGGTCATTCTGGAATGAAAAGAAAACAGAGAGGATTATCTTGCCTTGCTCTCACTAAAAATCGTCAGTTGTACAGCAAAAAAATTACTCATATGTGACAGAGGAGAAAAAATTGTGTTACTGCACAGTGGGACATCAGATTGCAATAGGACAGCTGTGAACTAACCAAGTATTCTGGAATGCAGCCTCACTGCCCACTCACTTTGAGAGCCAGAACAGGAGGCTCCAAGCACACCTTGTACCTTTTTGCAGACCTTGCACGTAAGATTTGGGCTATAATTGTCTCAATGGTTCTCCTCACCTGAGCAAACAATGGGCTTTTGGTTAGGATTGTTACCAGCCGTGGAAGTATTCATGGAAGTATCTAAATCCCTTCAAGGCTGAAAAGGGAATTGAACTGATCTCTTTTTTTCAGGATAAGTGCTTTAAATCATAGTTTATGATATAAAAGCTGGGAACAATATATTTATGTTGTTTTAGAGTTAGATCCCTGCAGTGAATTTTTCAGCCAATTAAATCAAATGTATGTTTTGTAGGACAGGTAGAAGAAGTCTCGGCAGACGTGGGTAAATGAATGCCTAGCTACTAGATATGTCTAGTCCACTAAGTTGGGTTATTGAAAGCAGGTTTTTGAAAATAAATATGTTAGATTTTAAAATGCAAGTAATTTTTACATATTTGAGATTTAAAGTATTTAAGTCTGGCTTTATAACTCTCAGATGGCGTCTATGAGAAACAGATGGCATAAGTCTAACAATATTGTACAGGACATGGTCTCTCTTGTTAAGTAATTCTCAAAATTTCAATCACAGAATTAAAAGACTGGCAAATATTGGACCAACATTTTATAGTGCACCGACAGTTTCTAGATGCTGCTTCACAGGATAGGAAGCATTCTTCATCCAGATGTCCAGATGACTTTAAGGCATTTTAAAATGTTAAGAACATAAGAATCACCTTCTTGGAACAGATCAGTATTCCATGCTGTCTGCCAGGGACCAGTATGTCATAATGCTGCATCTGAAAAATCAATGCATGATCATTAACAGTGCAAGATCATGCAGATTTTAGCTACATAGTAATCTGTCTAATACCATATTCCTCTTATGCATCATCTTATACATGCTTTATTTTTAATTATCCACTTTGCAAATTATAAATCCAGTTTCTGAACAAAATACCATCTTCCCCCAAATCAGCTTTTCTTCTGCAAGATGAAGTAATCACCTCTCCACTGCAAATATGTCTGAAATGCTGTGGCCAGGAAAAAGATAGGTCAGAATAGAAGGCCATTGTGGTATTTTCTGGCTTGAAATCTGTGCTACATAATACTGTAACCATGCACTGTGTGATCTTAAACTACCTGAAATCCATGTGGGCTTAGCTAAATCAATGCACAGGCTTTACAGCCTATGTCGTCTTCCATTTTGCAAAGTTCAACTGGCAATATATAACAGGATGAATTTAGGGCTTTGTTAGGCGCTTCTGAATGGAGAGAACATAATGTTTTTGAAGTAGAATGTGGAGCTTTAGCCACCTGTCTCCAATTATACTCAGTGTGACTGCAAGATTAAAATACCATCTAGCTCACTGTGAAAATATGTCCCATAGCATCTCCTTTTATCTCAGGAGCATTAATGCTAATAACTGCCCAACAGAGAATCAATTTTATTTTGATACTCTCAGTGATTAAATATTTTATACAGAGCTCTGGCAACACTTTCAAAAACTCTTAAACACAAAATTGGAGCTGAAAACATGTACTGGCACTGACAAAAACTGCATGTGAAAGAGTTTTTGCTAATTGAATGACTAGCACAAATGGTAGCCAAGAGAAGTATTTTCACCTGAAAAGTTAATATGAAGCAGAATATGGAATCAAAAAAGCTGTGAAATAACTATTCTAACAAGTATTGATTTCAAGTTAAATTATCAGATTGGAATGACATTATTATTATTATTATTGTTGTTGTTGTTGTTGTTGTTGTTGTTGTTGTTATTTTGAGTGCATACTTTTGAGGCTACTTTGCCCTTTAAAAAAATCTATGCAAAACTAGCCAGTACTTTGGTTACTACTGTACATAAAATTCTGTAACTGGCATTGATGCCAGATTTACATTCTAGATTTCCTCTGTTCTTATTCTGAGTTACGAGGCTCCAAGGCTGTAACACCCTTGAGAAATCAAGTGCAAGCCATAACCAAAGTCATGCACAGTCTTTCAAGTTGATAGTTAAGTATTATTTCTGACAAACTCACAACCTGAAGGGAAAAAGATTAGCAAACCTGGGCCATCCTGACAGAAATGTTAGCTGTAGAGATACTCCTGAAGGTATCATTATATTTAAAGTGTTTAAACATGAATTTCCATTTTAAGTTTTGGGTGTTTCATTTCAAAGTACAAACAGGTACATTTGCAGTAACTACAGCTGTCTAAGATTTTCTGTGTTGTTTTGCAAATGTTCCTGTTTAAATTCCTTCCTAGAAAGAAAAGGCCAAAATAGACTCTGAAAGAGCGTAGCCTTTGATTCAGATGCAGAAATTTCTACCCCACATTTTTCATGAAGGATTCTGATCCTTAACAGGACAGTTAGCACTGTCTTTACTACCTCATACAGTAATATACTTTAGTGATATTAATTCTGGAGAGGGTTAACAAGCCAAGTACTAGACTTTTTCACAACAGGGATCTTTGAATTATCTTTACATCAACGTCCTTATTTTTTCAGATAATAATTCATAATCATTACATGGAAGAAATCTAATAGTCTGCATTTGGTATAAAAAGCACTAGAGATGCTAATTTTATAGAAGCACTTATATTAGAAAAAAAAAGTTGTTTCCCTTTCTGCTCCTTAGTGCTGAAGCATTTAATCTCTTACTGCCTTTGGAAAAGTAACATCTTTCATTTTCAAATGGGGCACATCAGACATGCAGAACTAAATCCCTGAGTGTCTATAAAGTATAAATTCTTCTTCAGAGCTTGTGATGCCCTGTTGCAGTTCTGGAAACAGTAAAGACCATAAATTACATGATATGTTGAGAGTTATAATATGTAACCTCCCCGTGTGGTGCAAAACCACTGCGGCAGAGATAGAAACAGATCTCACATTTTTTCTATACCTTTACATCGTGTTTCATCCTTCAGCACTGTACTGTACATAAAAGAATAAATTTCTAAAAGAAAGGACATAAATGGTCTATTTGTATTACCATTATTTTGCAGAACAACGTAACCCCAATGCCATTTCCTATTAAAAAGACAGTCTGTCATATAAACCAGGACAATGTTTGAACAAATGGATCCAAATGATCAAGTGTATGAAATATAATTCAGTGCAGCACTATTTAGGTCATTGAAAACACCAAGATATAGAGGACCCTGTACAGATGACTAGTACAGCTTTATTTTGACCCTGATGAGTGGAGGGGCTTTCCATATCTTCTAAGTGCTAGTGGGGCTGTAGAATTGCTCTTAGTGCACTCCTTGGCATTTTCTTTCAATATGCCTTTTTGTCTGTTGGACTTCTTGTCATGCCAACCCACTGCCATCTCCTCTGCTCACTCAGACACTTTTAGTCTTATTCTGTGCAGAATCATCAGTACTGGAAGGATTCTCATGCTGCTGTCCAGTCACAGCAAAGAAACTTTTTATTCTTTTGCACGTACTGCACTTTTGTTTGCCTTTCTTTACAGAAGATTTATACTAACTCTGGAGAATTCCAACACACTCCAGTTAAACTACATAGGGTCATAAAATATCCTGAGTTGGAAAGGACACAGAAAGATCATTGAAGTTCAACTCCTGGCCCTGCACAGGACACCCCAAGAGTCACACGCTGTGCCTGAGAGCATTGTCCAAACAATTCTTGAGCTCTGTCAGTCTTGGTGCTGTGTTCACTTTCCTGGGGAGCCTGTTCCAGTGCCCAACCACCCTCTGGGTGAAAAACTTTTTCCTGATATCCAATCTAAACCTCCCGTGTCTCGCTTCATGCTGTTTCTTTTGGTCCTGTCCCTGGTCACCACAGAGCAGAGATCAGTTCCTGCCCCTCCTCTCCCCCTCATGAGGAAGTGGTAACTGCAATGAGGTCTCCCCTCAGTCTCCTCCAGGCTGAACAGCTTCATATATCTTTCTCTCCAGTCCCTTCCCCATCCTCATTGCCCTCCTTTGGATGCTCTCTAATAGTTTAATATTTTTCTGATATTGTGGTGCCCAACACTGCACACAGGGCCCAAGGCGAGGCTGCAGCCACATAGATAAAGTGGGGTTATTTTTTATTATTTTTTTTTAGAAAATATTCCATTGTTTTTATTAATCCACTGGCATTACTATTATTACATTTTCAATATCAAGTTCTCAAATGATAGAGGCAAAACTGTTACTGTGATCCCTCTTATGTTCTTTAATATTGCACCATTATTATTTTTGTGTGAAAAAGAGGACAATTCCCCTGGCATCTGTACAATTCTTGTACTTGAAAACTTAGGTAATAATCTTGAGTCTGGACTTATGTATCATTGCCCTGACTAAGTCACTTCACTCCTGTTTATCCTGCTGTATAACATGAAGAGAAATTTGTTTCTCCATTAATTCATTTGATATACAAGAGTACAGTAGAGTATTTCTGTGCCACATAAACTGACCAATATCTGTGCCACCACCCTCTTATTGGAATTCAAAGAATAAATGTTATTGGTAGACAATTCCTAGACAATAAAAAGATACACTATTCACCATCCTTCAGTTCACACCATTTTTCCACATTCTTGTTCATCTCGGTGTAATGTCATATGCTATTTCTCATTGCACTTCTGAACAAACAATGAGAACCAAAAATTCAGATCATATCTGCTTTAAATATTTATAAGTTATGATAATATAAGGCTTTGTTTAGCATAAAGCACTCAGAACAGCAACCTTCAAGTAAAATTCAAAGCTAACTTTAGATGAGAGTCCATACTGCTGGCATCTTTGCAGAATTTAAAGCCTACCCTCGGTACAAGTGACAGGGACTCAGTTCCATGAGCACTTCCCTGGAGCTGATAAGGTTTTACTTTTGCTTTACCTCACAGTCATTGGCATGTTTACATGCAACATCCTTGGGCATCCAGATGTTTGGGAAGCTGGCTCACATGCTTCTGGAAAAATGTGTCCTTTGCAAAGACCTATCACCAAAGCCAGGCAAAAAAAGCTGTACAAGTTCCTCCATAGAATGGCCTTCAGAAGGAAGAATGGGCTCTGTAGACAGGCTGAGCAAAATCAGCCTGCAAGGGCAATGACTGGCTGTACAAACTCATGTCTGGCAGCACTGACCTATTAGAGAAGAACAAATGGTAAATTTTTTAGTTTAAGGTTCTTTTGCTAGGATATCTAAGTGTGATGTATAATATATGTGTCTAGCTTGCCGAAAAATAGGGACAAAAGCAGAAATATTTAACATTTTGCCTTTCACTTTTTTCTGGACTTTTGCTTCAAATTTAAATCAGTTTTTGCACTTACCTGGAAATATCTTGGAAAACACTTATATTTAATATTTCAGATATTGCAGTTTTTAAATGGGGACCCAATCAACCCACCTAAAACCTATGTGTCAGTCTTTTATTTCTATCTTCAAACTTCAGCAGTCTCTGCTTGTGGAGTCTCAGCTGCAGACATGGGAGAAATGTGTGCAATCCAGAGATTTCAAGAGAGTTACAGGACAGCTGGTTCTGGGAAAAGGAAACAAAGACTAGCACATCCTTGTGTAAGAGCACATCCTTGGTACATCCAAGGAAAATATGTAAAAACTATTTCCAGCACCATAGCACCATGTGGATGTCAGAGCGTGATTGGTTTGATCTTCTTGGAGCAACATTCTATAGTGCTCTGCAGACATATTTCATTCTAAAAGAGCAGTCTGACCATTTTTTACCTTAAATTAGAGGAAATTACAAGAACACAGAGTTGATATTTTTAGCTTCTTCAATATTATGCATTTGCTCAGCCCTCCTATTATGAATAAAAATTGTTCTGCTTTGCTATCCAGCAGTGACAACCAGTCATTCAGAGAATTTTCACTCAAAGAAAACAGGTAAAAAATAGTAACCTTTTCAGCAACAGAGATGTCACTCTGACACAGATTCCTTTTGGTATTGCCATAATCCTAACACAATTGTCTCATTTAGAGATAAATATAAAACCAAATAGAAGATAATTTAATGTCTGGAAAATGTATCAGTTGCCCAATGGATATTTATAAAATAGATAGACAATGACAATTTTGGGGTTTTTTTTCTGACTTTCTGGGCTTTTAGCCATTTGCTTTTTTCTGCTTTCCCTGCATCTTGCTGTGAAGTTATATGTGCCTCAGAGTTGGAAAGGACTGGAAGGTGCACCTAAAAGAGCTGTGTCAGCTGGTTTTCAACCTGAAGCTAAAATATCAATTTTTTTCTACCTCAGCAAGTGAAATGCTAGTAATGATACAGTTGTTTTCTCAAACCTAAAAGTAAGCAAGAAAAAGGGCAAAGCCTACTGTTGTAAGTTTTGGTAACAACAAACCCCCATCCAATTAAAGAGGAGACCTCACTGCTGCAGGGGTCAGCATTTATAGCTGCCAGGTAAATTCACATATGAAAGGAAACCCACAGGTCAGAGTTGGCCACTCTGTGGAGGATCACTGCTGACAACAGAACAGGAATAGTTCCCTTTTTATCCTTAATTCAACCTGACTTACATCAATAAATTCAGTTGTACTGTTAAAACTTAGAGTCCAATTGCTTCAAAATGAAATAAATGTGCTTCATGAAACATCTCTGTATAATATTATATTTAGAGATATACTTGTTCCCTAGGCTCAGCCACCAACCCAGGATAGACTTGCAAAATGGATTATATCATCTGTATGGCAAGGGATCAGAAACAACAAAATCCAGTTCTGTTGTCATTTACTTTATTTTTCTCTGAAACTGAAAGAGAGATACAAAACATTAAAAAAATATAGACCAAGCAAGTGAAAATACTCTCTGTAAGCAAATATACATCATAATAGAATACACAAGATTACTTTAATACAGAGGTAGAGGACTTGAATCCCTGATAACTGGACAGCCACTCCATCCCCTGTTGGGAGTTGCTCCTGGTCTGACCCTCATATCGGAATAATCACCAACTTCTTTAACTTTATCTAGGTATTTTCTGATTTGCAATTAAACTCTTCTTCTGTGTTTAGTGGGTGATCTGAACTGGTACCTTGGAAGCAAAGTCTTGCTATTTTGCTAATTTTTGTTATTTATCCATAATCATTAGTAATTTGTAAGATTTTTTAAAATACAATGAAATTGAGTAATTAAGGATTTTCAGCCTCTTAAAAAAAAAAAATAGGCAGCTTTTACTGCATTGCATTTTCAAGTTCTATAGTTTGCAAACATGAAGGGGACCTTTATATATTGAATTGAAAATTAATGAATGAACTATTGAATGAACTGGATGACATAGAATCTCAAGAAAGGGAGATTTATAACAATGGTTAATACTCCAACGGAAAAGGCCATAATGGAATTTAATGTTTGAAAAATGAAGCTGCAGGGATTCAGATTAATATTGAAACATAAATGTTTAATCAAAGACAATTAATTGCACAAACTAGCCCTAAACCATTTGTTGTAGTTTTAAATCAAAACTGAACATCTTTCAAAAGTCTTCGATGTAGATACAATATTGCAATTATGTGCCTGAGATAGATATTCATCAGTTCTTCTGCCTTGACAAATCTAACAAGCACTAGTTCTTACAGTGTCTTGCAATGTAAGTAATTAAAATTGTCATTGATGTTTTGATTGATGGGGACTTAAAAATTCCATTAATGAAGTAGCATTGTTACACATTCAAGTGCTCAAAGTTACAAAATGTCAAAACCCAGTTTGCCAATGTAGAGATTTATAAATTGGGCAAATCCAGCCATGTTTTTGTGTCAGCAGTCAATGACACCTAAGGCTAGCCAACACAATGGGATATTATATTGCTTTTCCTAAAGAAGGCAATAGGGGTTTATTAAAAACATCTTGACTGACTTATATCTATAAATGTATGAAGAATGGAATATAATTTTGTGCCTTTAATTTTAGACATATCAATTGTTTCTTGGTTGAAACTTCAAACATATTCATGGGAAATTTCAGCTTACAACATTAAGGTGGACTAAGTTAGAAGCGGGTGAAAATGTTTTTTGACAGAGGAAAGTCTTGATCAGTCTTATCTTTAGATAATCTCAGATGCAAGGTTCTGTATTTAACATCTATAGAAACATACTTTTCCTTTCCTCTGCTAGCATATTTTTGGTAGCTACTAAATTTCTCTTGTTTTTTCTTAAATCTTATGTTTAAAGATTAAGTTTATTCTGTAAATGTGTTTTTCTGTCATAAGTCTTAAAAGTCTGAGAATCCACCCACCTCAGACAGTTGTCCAGGAGGTGATAAAACCTCAAAGGATGTGGTGTCCTACATCAGCTGAAAATGAAAACTATCATCCATGACTATTCCTGGGCCCTAGTCAAAAGTGACTACTTACTTTTTAGATGTTCCCCCAGAAAATATCAAAGAATATGTTATTCCTTTTTCATTCATGTTAAGCTAGTGAGGAGCATTTATACTTCAAATGCATCTGCAGTTCCTGTAGTTATATACAATATATATCTACCCTAAAGGTTTTGCACATATACAATATGCCTGTTCCTGAATGGGATTTTTCCTGAAGATAATTGTTGACATTTATTTTCTAAAAAAATTCATTTTCCCTGTATGAATGAGGGGAGATGGTGCATGAGTGATCACACAGAGGGAGATACTGAGATGAGACGTAGCAAGTATGTATTTGGCAACAAAAATAATTCAGAATTAAAAAATATTTACTTTATCCTGCCTTGTTGTGAGTGAGGGATTTACAGAAACAGATTTGGGGATGAAAAGATAAGGAAGTGAGTAATTTATATTTATTTAGGGGGGATGATGAAAGAGATGATGTGCATTACTTTGATGAACGGGCAGTCGCCTTAGCAGATCTGTTGAGTCATCTGTGTGGTACCGTGTTGAGTCATAATGTATTGTTAGCTGCCACTGAAATCACAGAAAGACTTACTGAGCAGAAGTAGATTACGTAAGAGAAGTAACTAAATCCCCATTAGAATTCTGCCTGAGACAGGGCAAATTCAGCTTGTGTGCTCACTGTTTGGAAGAGTCTGGAGTGACTGACAGCCTTGGCGTGTAATGCAATATTTGGGGTGCCTCAGGGCTCCCCTGCTGGGGATAACACATTGTAGGAAGCTCAGCTGCTCTGTGTCACACAGCCTGCAGTGTGGGCTGGCTGGAGCTGGGAAAGCTGCCGTCCTGCAAATCCCCTCCTCTCCACACACAGCACAGCAGAGCCACAAGCAGCAGTGATGCTCACTCGTAATAGTGAGAGAATAAAATACAGTTAATGGTACGTGTTGCAACCCAGTTTAAGGCACTACTACATTGTCTACTGAAAAAAACAAGCACGGTTTTTCTTTTGTTTATTATGAAATGTGGACTATGGGTTAACTGAGATGATGGCATGAGGGCCAGTGGCTGAATTTGGACTAATTTTCAGTGGGAATGGAAGCACAGAAGAAAACAAGCTATATGAAAACTGTAGGCATACCTGCAGCTTTTTATCCCAGGAAATCAATGATTCCTGCTGAATTAAAATGTTTCTATTATTCTCCTTTGAGCAAAGATTTTGTAGAAGATTAAGTAGACATGTAGGCATTGCCTTGACTTCTTTGAGGGTAAATTTGAATTCTGACAGTAGTTAGTGTGATCAAGATAATTTACCTGATCTAAGAACAAGACTTCCAGTCAATGCGAAATTCAAGATCCTTTGTCTGGATAATGTAATAAATTATTTCAGTGGAGGCAGTGCCTGATTCTTTAATGAAATGGGCCAACTGTATCAGGCTCTTCTGTTCTTTGCTTTCAAAATAACTTTCCACAGGCTCTCAGAATAAAGTCTTTAAAATCTTAACCATGATTCAGTGAGATCACAAATCAAAAGGAGTTTTGTCTGAGTTAGAGTTTAAGCTTTAGCATATATGTTTCTTCCCTGTGTTATATTACTTTCCTTCTTTTTTAGGTTTGGATTCACTGTTACTTGAGTGCTGAACAAAATTACCCTAAAGGTTTTGCACATTGAGAAAAAAAAATTATAATTAGCTTTTTCTGGCTTCTCTACTCACTGAGCTCAGTTGCTATGACAACCAAAATTTTACCATTTTCTTAACATCAGTCTTTTTGACTTCTGCAGTTTAAATAAAAAACCCAAACATTTAAACTGTGTAAAAAATTCTATAATTTCAAATATTTGGAACAACATTGTTCATGTTCATTAATAGTGACCATGCATAAGAATTTTCTTAATGCCTTATAAAAGTGAAAGGGGTCTTCCAAGGGCTACTGATGGCTCTGTGGAACAAGTGTTTGTCACTCACCACTGATCCTACAAGTTCACATATCAAGGGATACAGACATTACAGTTGAAATGAATAATTGCTGTAGTTCTGATGTCAGAAGATCTGTGCAGCACATCCCAGTTTGGCAAACAGGGAGCTTTTATTATTATTTTGATTGCACTTGGGAAGTACAGGTAATGAGGCATTTTTGTGATGGGCTGACGTGATGCTCATTTTTTTAGATATAGATTTTCCAGGCTGGGAAACTTTCAATTTGCTTCCAGCTGTTCTTCACACTATTGTAAAAGCAAGTTTCATTTCCAATTTGAAAAAAAACCCTTCCTTTTAGAAATAATATACCAAATGATCTTTCATTGAAAAAGAATAAAACACTCATGTGCCAAAGGCTAGAAAACAGAGGAGTCTATGGTTCATTAGTGGTGATTTGTGTAAGATCTTATGAATTTGTGAGGTAAAGATAAAGAAAAAAATTTAGAATGGACATCATTCTACTCCCCTCTATTAGTCACATAGAGTCAACCAAAGGTTCAGGATGCCATACCTGCATTCCCTGAACATGGTCTGGACAAACCTAGGTACTTCAAAGTACAGCTGCATTGACGTGCATAGAATCATAAAATAATTTAAGATGGAAAAGACCTTTAAACTCATCAAGTCCAAGCGTTACCCCAGCTGTGCCATGTCCTCCACTACACCATGTCACTAAGCACCATATCTACATACCTTTAAAATACCTCCAGGGATGGTGAATCTACCATTTCCCTGGGCAGCCAGTTCCAGTGCTTGATGACCCTTTCCATGAAGACTTTTTTTCCTGCTATCCAGTCTAGCTCATGTTGGCACAACTGGAGGTCATTTGCTTTCATCTTGTCGCCACACTGACTCCCACCTCACTACAGCCTCCTTTCAGGGTGTTGTAAAGAGTGATGAGGCACCCCCTGGACTAAACACTCCCAGCTCCCACAGCTGTTCCTTTCACCCTTGTGCTCCAGGCCCTTCACTAGCTCATTGCCCTTCTCTGGACATGTTCCATCCCCTCAATAAGTTTCTTGTCATGAGGGGCCCAAAACTGAACACAGGATTCAAGGTGCAGCCACACCAGTGCTGAGTACAGAGGCACTGGCCATCACTGGTCAGTCCTGGTCCAGCTGAACACACTGTCACTGATACATGGAATGAGAACATGAAAATGGTCAACACAAAGGTGTTTCTGCAAATCAACTCTGTGAACTTTTATACATAAAATGAATGGGAAACTAAGGAAGTTATCTGCCCACAGGGGTTGAAATTTCTCTGCTAGAGAAATATCCATGAGATATGTCTTTTAAAAAGCAAGTAAGTTTTATGTTTTGGAATGTGATAGCCCAAAAATGGTGAAAATGGTGATGATTTGGCAGAACTGGAAATGTTGCTCCATCTCTTCCAGTTCTCCTTCTGGAAGAGATCCAGTCATTTCAGGAGGAACTTCAGGCAAAACAGCTCTTTGTCTAACTGTATCGCACTAAATTGGATTCAAGTCTAGAGCTACACTACATGAAGCAAGGGCACACTTGAGCACAAAGAAGATTGTCCATATTTCTTAATTTGCACCCAGTTTCTGTCACAGTTTTGGCCTTTGAATGGTTTCCTCTCTTGTGTTTTAATCACAGCAGTCACAGAGAACCTAGCTCCTCCTCTTCACTCATCTTCCCTGTTATCTTCTTTCTGCCTCCTATACATGGTTTCTCAAGCTGAAGGCTGTGATATTTCATGAACAGCCTCACTGCTTTGCTGACAGAGAGATCAGACTCACTGCAAACTTTCCAAATGCATTGCTTCTTCATTTGTATGCACCACAGCCACCTCCTTCTCTGCAGACTAGATCAATCTCAGTATTAGGAAGATTATGCTGCTGTCAGTAAACCCTCAGCTTTTGCCTCACATTGCTCTAGCATGAGGCTACATATTGAAGACTAGATGAGCTTGTCATTTCATTTCACTCATTCAATACACCAAGAAGGAATTTTGCTTGAGGAAAAAGTGATTCCAATAGAACCTTATGTCGTTTGTAGGAAACAGTCCCTCTTCTTTGTGATCTAGTTAAAAACAAAGGTCCTCCTTAAGTACTGGTGACCAAGAACTTATTTAGTGTTTAGCCAAAAACTATCTGCAAATGTTATGAAGTCCTGTAGGCAACATTTGGTAGAGCAATGGAAAAAATGGGGAAATACAGTCAAGATTTCTGAGTTCTGATGCTCTCTATTACTCAGTCTATGATGTGGCTTAACCTGTCACAAAATAACTCTTTCTCTTTCCTTACAAAACTTTTGAGAAACTTGAAAGCCTTTTATCTATTTTTGATGAAAACTTGCCAAATATTTTTATATCAGTGATGTTTTAAAAAATACAAAGCTACATAAGCTTACCTGATTCGTCTCCCCAGCAAAGCTGAATGAACACTTCCAGCTTTGAGATTTCTGGTGCCTATGGTTTGGAATGGATGGTACAAATAATAAATTTCAAAAGAAACTTCAAATTTGAAAAAGTACTATTTTCAAAATAAATCACACATTTACTCAAGAGCTGCATACTAGATAATAATGTAGCTCTGTTCTTAGCAATGGCTTCATTTGGTTGCTGGTTTTTTGTGGTTTTTTTTGGTTGGTTGGTTGTTTTTGGGGGTTTTTTTGGTTTGGTTTTATTTTTTTGTTTCTCTAACGTAAATCTTCCTACCCTGAGGAAAAAAAAAATATAAACATTAATAATCTCAGCTATGTATTTCGGGAAAAAAGACCTAAAAATTAGAGAAAGAGCAATGAGAAGATTTGCCCAAGGTAATAAATGGACTGGAAAATTTCCAATGTGATTAAAAGAGAATTTAGGATGTAATCAGAAAGGAAAACAACACTTAATTTAGAGATCTTTATTCTGTAATGCAAGATTCTTCTATCTTTCACTGTCTCACAGCATTCCTAATGCCTTAATTTTCCCATTTGGCTTTATCACTGTGTTCTTTTCATTTGAAAAGTAGAAGTTAAAAAGAAAAAGTGACATGTCTGAGCCTCTCTGAGGATTTTTGGCTGAATCTCCTAAAATCATGTGTAATCTTTGTTTATGTGAGTGGCTCAATTGCTGCTTTTAGTAGTGTCCATTTGGAGGTGTAAGAATTGCTAAGTGGATTCCAGTTACCAGATCCGGCACTAAATTTTGCATTCTTGGTTACTTTGGGTCACTGTGCATGGATGTGAAATAAATCTGGAAATCTGGGGCAAGCCAGGGTGGCCAGTGGACTGGGGAGCACAAACGTACAGTTGAAATTGTGCTAAAGTCAGAGGATGCCAAGAGGGTACTCATGAAATGTTGTGATGGACGGTACTGAGTTCGTGTAACTGTCGGTGCTGTTAGACAAGTTTTTTGATTATATTGAGATTAATATTATTAAATGTCTTTGCCATTCTTACCAGAAGGGTTCCTAGGAAGAGGGAGCATATATCTATAGTCAGATTCAGGGTGAGGAACATTGCCTTTTGTTTTATTTTCTTTTGTGGGGTGGGATTGGTTTTTTTCCTCTTCTTCCTTTTACATTTTCTGTTTCACAGCTTCTTTTAGCCCTGTCTCAACCCAGCACTTCCTTCTCTAGAACAATTCTCCAGCCTTTTGGATGTTCCTCCTACTTCTTGTTGACTTGTGTAAGGGCATCATTTTAGTAATGGTTGATAGCAAAATTCATTGCAAAAGACTAAATGAGGCCACAGAAATATGTTGGCAGATGTCTGACCTCCAGAGTAGCTGTCATGTGAAGGGTTTTGGGTTTTAGAATAAGAAAGGTTTTAATTTGTGAGGAAAGTGCTGAAAGAAATGGAAAAATTTAATCTTCTCTTCTCCAGTAGTATTTCTGACAAATATGAATGGGATTAGGGCCCTGTTATAACAGGGAAATTATAATTTCTGTCACTTTGTCCAGATCTGAGCATGAAATAAGCAATGGAGCAGAGCACCAAGACCACAGAGCTTCAGGCACAGCCCTGGAAGGCTGGTTTAACACAGGAAGACAAAATGTAGGCTCTTCTTTTGCCACAGGCCAAAGTGGACACAGCAGTAAACCCAAGCCATGTGTACAAGCAAGAAGCACCTTTAAGTGGAGACTGGGCTGAGTTGCCAGAGGGGTGAACTCTCTTCCCATGCACATGGTTCTACCTGCAAGGCACATCACTTCTCTGCCCTTGCCTTTCTATCGACTGCATGGGATGAGTTTCTTTTTAATTTTATTTAGAAATATCTGCAGAATTATGTGATTTGTAATTTTGGGAAGCTGCACATTTGTTATAATTTTTGAAATTACCGTTTGTTTATATGTGGAAATAACTTCATTTCTCCAGAATTTCTTTCTAAGTGTTTATGAAATATAAATTGATTAAATACTCTTGTGAGCTAGTGAAAGAGGAAAAAAGATGCAAAACCAAAACTGTAGACATTAGGAAATACAGTTTGTCGGGAAATTCTGGAATAGTTTGGTTTCCATGCCAACCTGTGCTTTTTTCCTGTTTTTATAGATTAGAATTTGATCTAAGAACAGCTGACTGGGCACTGTCTATTTATTTTTTAATTATACACACCCTTGTCTTGAAAATAGAATTGCTCATTGAATATTTTACACTTGGCTTTTCTCCATTTTACCCGCAAGATATTCACAAAAGCATTTAACCCAGTCGTATTTCTTCCAAATCTGCAGCACTCTTCAAAAGCCTGGCTTCACCATCAGGAATTTCAGATGAATTCTCAATTCCCATCCCTGAGCTGGAACATCAGAAGTTCTAAACCAGGATTTGCTCTTTAGATTGGTGATTACACGAGGCAGGAGGTAGCTGGGGAAATCTAATCAGTCATTGTCTGAATTCAATTACTTCCATGTGGACTGAACTCTGTCAGTTAAAAGATTTTTATTGTAGGGTTTTTTTTGTATTGAAATTACAACCTATGATAATGAAGTTACTTATAACAGGTAGAAAAAGATGTCACAAGAAAAGCAAAAAAAAAAAAAATTAAAGAAATAATATGAAGTTAAGAGGCCTCTGAGTTAAATGTGTTGCATAGGTCTGACTTTCAAAAGAATGGGGCAGCATTGGTTGTTTTCCACTGTGCACAGCTGCAGCAGTGATGTGAAATTAGAGAACAGTCTGTTGAGCTCATACTCAAGTTGGTGACTTCTTATTTGTATGAGAGGTCCCATCCAAATGAACAGGACACATCTGAAGCTACCTGTTACCAGTATTTAATAACAGTACTTGAGATTTGACCTAAGCTTTGTTTATCCTTTCTACAAGCATTCAGCTCTTACCCAAATTTCATTCAGAGCATGATCCTGTGAAAGCAGTGATGTCAAATGCCTTTGCCTGTTCCCCTTTCAAACCACGGCTACTGAGTACAAGCATTTACATAAGCTATTACACAAATACAAATAGGACCTTTTCAATTTAAGTGTATGTAATACATTTGGCTTATATGAGCCATTTCAATAAAGCAGAAGAATTGATGGAGCTGCAGCTGTCAATAAAGCCATTAGCTTCAGGGAAATTACTTAGTGAAGCAAGATGTGTTTTGGATTCCACAGAGGAAGGGAAGATATGAGCCGCTTGTTTTTCACTGAAACAGCCCTCCTGATACTCACCACTCCCTATGCTGCTCATATTAAGCTTGTGTTTTGAAGCACTTCAAAGCTGCAGGGGTTACTTGGAGGTAAGCACATGCTGGGGATCAATAAGTTATACTACAGTTAATAATGTACTTTAAATTTTGAAATATATACCAGAAATACAAAATCACACAATTTTTTTTTTTTTCTAATGACAGACTGTGCTCCCACAACTATAGAGTGATGTTCTTGCATTTGGTCCAAACATAGTTTTTTTCCTAATTTGTTTAATATAATTAGGTGCTAGTCAGCATAAGAAAAATTCATAGATTTGAGTCTGCTGGTTTTGGAGAGGAGGACAAAATCTCTTGTTTTACTTGAAAATGAAAGAATATTTATATCCAGAGGCCTATCCTATTCCCTTCTCAGCTTTGATTAATTTATTTACATAACTTACAGGTTATCCCTGACTGAGTCTCTACTGTCAGTAGCTGTTGCAAATACTAATCCTCTGTTGCATTCTACCCTGTGCCAATGGATCTGACAGCCACACACGGCATTGTGGCCTGAATTCTTTTCCATAAAAGTGTGGGCATAGGATGTGGCTCACCTCGGAGCCCCGTGTGGACCAGGGTCGCTGCTGAGCAGCACCAGCCCTGCTCTGCAGGAGCCAGACTGAGGGCACTGCTGTCACATTTTGAGCTTTATCAGGTAGCATTTTGGAGGTGGCTGTAAAGCTGCACAGTCTCATTAAACTTCTTCCTGTGATACAACATGGGACAACAATGCTCCTTCCTTGCCACGGGGGGAAAAGGAAACTGGAACATTAATTAGTGCCTGGGAGTATGTTTGCATCATGCTAGATTCATAAGCAGGAAACTTAACCATGCCACTACATAAGATCATTACAATATAGTGACAAACTCTCTGTATCTATAAAAACTAAAACAATATTTGTTGTAACACAGCTCCTCCTAGGCAGAAGTAGAGCAAATGTATTTTTGGGGATAGATACATTACAGTTTCCAGAAATTTCCAGTATTGTGAAGGGAAAAAGGAGTTTTGTAAAGATGAAATAAAAAATTAATAAAATCACCCCAAATTATTACTGCTGCTGCTATGGAAACTGAACAAAGAAAAATAACTACTTGCCAATTTCTTCTGGCTCCTACAGTGAATAAGCCTAAAATACTGAGATTTCAAGGACAAGAATTGCTGTCAATAACTAAATACTTTGCTATTCTGGGATTTACCAGCACATTACCGTGGAGGTGTTTCTAAACCTTTGTGAAATTCTTTTTTTTTTTCCTGAAGTACAAAATATTATAAGTACGTGAAGCATGTTGTTATGGAAAGGTAAATAATTTTTACATAGAGAAATCAATTAAAAGGTCAATCTAGTCCTGAAATTAGGAATGTATTCACTGCACTTTATTTATATTTATAAAGGACAATGCTTTTATAAAAAGAAGAAACATTAAATTTTCAGGTGTGCCCTGCCCTGCACAGCACCTGGGAGTTTATAAGGAATGAAATGTCCTTGTTAAGAGGTTTATTGCCACTCAGTTATAATATGCTCAGTGCAGCTGTATCTGTATAAGAGTCTTCTGCTGAGACTCCCTTCTTCTGACTCACAGGTGGTTTCTCTCTGTATGGGAGAAGCAGCCAAAGCATTTCTGCCCAATGTAAGGTTTGCAATATATTTTTAATAGCCTGCAGTTTGGACTTCATCTGGAAATGAAGGTGCAGTTATTTTAGGGCACAGAATAAGACTTTCAATATACCTTCATCATATTTTCCCACTTCAAAAACAATAACTGAATCCTAAACTTACTGGAATGAAATGGCATTCTTCATTTCTTGGCTTGGCAAAGTTTTTTTACTTGTTAAAATTTAAAATAGCATAGGCAAAATTAACCACAGAAAAGTTTGTATCTGTGTGCGAAAAGGTATCTAGACTCTTCTGGCAAGTAAAAGGTGAGAGAATTCACTTCTGTTCTCCTTTGCCTAGATTTACAGTGGGTGTTTTTGTTTAAAAATATCTCTTCAGTGAGAGATGGACATTGTTTTTTTCAAGTTTCTCAAAATATTCTCCATCTTCATCTTTCTCCATCTGTGTTTAAGGTATATGGTATTCTTCCAAGTTATTCTCTCTGCCAGATGTTAATTTGAGTATCCTCCTATGTGCAGCAAGGATATAACTAAAATATCTTTCAACTATAATTTATCCTACAACATCTAAATGACAGGAATATTCTTGATGTGGGCTGGAGACAAAAAGAAAAGTGTTGGGACAGAATGGCTGCTGAAGGTCTTTCAAACCTGAGGGACCCCTTCATTATGAGCTCTGAGAAATTTTACACAAGTGTCCATTACCATTTCTTAAGAATCTTTGCAAGCAGAATGAATGCTAAAAAAAAGTAGTCATGGAAATCACAGATGATAGGAAAGGCCACTTACTGTCAGCAACATTCTCTAGAAAGAGTCAGTGATTTTCCTATAGTATCATTTCTAAATGGTTTTGCAAGTGCACTTCAGTCATAGTGGGTGTGATAATCTGGAGGAGGAGATGCTATCATTCAGAATACTAGCAGCTATAAATACCAAAACCCTTCAAAGTTAACACCTAAATTCCCAAGCATTTCCAATTCAGTTATGTTCTTTCTTACAGAAGAGTTTCATAAGTTCATTTCTGCCTTTTATTGGAGCCGCTGGAATTTCTAATATGTCCTTTAATGCAAAGCTTTCCTAAATACGATATAAGCACAATACAGCATCACCAGTTATTACTCTGTGCTTTTTTTGCATATCTCTTTTTAAGACAGACAACTTTAAAGCATTTTCCTGTCAAGTGTGCATAATTCTGGAAATCCCTTGCTGTTACAGCACATAGCATCAGAAGCTTCTGCCTTGAATGAGAAGGGGTTTCCAGTTGCATTTTTCTTCATCATTTCCCAGTGTAGCAACGAATGCAAATGACATTTCTGCTTGGGGCTTTTCAGTGTGCAGTCTGTTTATGACAGAAACCTGCCTCTCATTTGTCACCCTCTGTCCACATACAGTAGTCAGCCCTTCAAATGTGGGAATTTAAATTATCTATAAAATCTTAGAATTATAGCATTGCAGAACCACTACAGCAGGTGGGGAAAACAATGAATTTAAACTACAGAATAATTATCTTATTGTTTTAATATAACTGCAAAATATCTGTCTATCATACCTAAAGTAATATTTTAAGCAAATTTGCTTGTATAGCTTGTCTTTGTCTTGTATTTCTTTGTAAATTCAATTGAATCATTTTGACAGGATGCAAGTAAGAGTGGATTAAGTGCACTAAATAAGGATTGTTTCTTGTCTCTGCTCAAATAAATACGGCTACTTTCAAAATTCCTGATAATTTATTTACAATTTAAATAAAGTGAGAGTTAAGAAATAATTGCAACTACGGCCATCTGAGTTTTGCCATACCATGAGTAGAGGGGAATAGATAAACTATGCAATCCTAAATATAGGTCCATTAAATTTTTCTACAGTTATATCAACACTAATCAGAATTTTGTCTACTACAAAACTTGTTCATTGCATGGTAGCAACTCACTCCAACACTTAAAAATAACAGGTGGATTTTTGGCTGTATGAAGCTGAAGGGTAAAATGCATGTTGTTTATAGAGAAGCCAAGATTACACACTGCATTTTTAGATGTTTTCAGAATAAAGACATCAGGAATGTTCATCTGCAGGAAGTGATTTCCCTTACACCAGATTTCCTTTAAAAACATGTCATAGCTTGGAGTGAAATCACAGCTTACCCTGGTAAAGTTGTGTTATTGAAGGAATCATTAGTGCCAGACTTCATGGTTTGTAAAATGGGTTCAAGACTATGTCAGCAATTTTGAATGCATTTGAAATTTGTTGCATATCCTACATAGACACACACAAAAATAGGATTTGTACATTGTAATACCCTAGAAAGGTCATTCCTTGCCCCCAAACCAGAGGTAATATGAAATGAAGCAGTAATGACACTTTCACTTAGAAGTGTTCAACAGTTTGAATGTCACTCCCATTTGCTGGATGACCCCTCCTTCCCTCTGGAGCAGATATAGTGGAACCATGGAGGAAGCACTTTAACAGAGGTCTTAAAAGGGCTAATAAAAACTTACCAAATAATTTTCTAATGAAAGATAGGAAGTTTTGCATAAATGTTTCTATTACTCTTCTTCTACAGAGAATGGGCAATACAGGTAATTCTAGGTTTTTTTCTGACAAAAAACATAGTTGGCATTGTTGCTTCTGAGGTTGTAAACTGAGCAGGGAATGGACCTGAGCTCATCACTCTGTCCTGTGATTGTTCCAGCTCTTAAACCAGTAGGATCCATGGTACAGGTGTGGCATCAGCTCACTGATGCTTCCTCAGACAATGCCTGGATATGCTGCAAGGTCAGCACCTGCCAGGACCACGAGCAACAGAAAGTTTGGGTTTGAAGCCTCTGTTTTGTGGAAACAAGGAAGACCAGCTGTAAGGACACAGACCGCATCATAATCACAAATGTGCCTGATCTGTTTCATTTGCACAGACATTGCAAATGAGAAGAGAGGGAAAACCTACTCCTGGAAATGTTTTTGTAGAAGAATAATATTCACTAGGTGAAAATTATACTTCTATGAGAAGACTTGCAAATATTTCATTAACAGCAGTCAGGTTTTGTATAAGATTAAATTGAATATCACTAGAGCAGCTCCTGCTTTCATGCCACATTCCCTCACTGGGGCCTGAAAGAAATGAGGAATATTTGAGCTACTTGCTAGTGGGATCAGAAAAAGACACTTGGTCTTCTGGTTGTGTGTGAAGCCAAAAAAGCAGAATGGTAGTATGGGTATGTGTGCTGCTAGAGGATTGATTTGTCACATCAAATAGGTAAGAAAAAAGGGGACTCAAGAGCAAAAGGACATTATTGTGTTTTAAGTAATTATCTGTTTATCTCTAGTGTTTTGTTTTACTTGGTTGGTTGCACTTTATTAGTTCTTCCTAGGTACTAATCTTTCAGCTCTACTTCTTTTTTTCTTTTCTTTTTTCTTTTTTCTCCTACCTGTTGATTTTGCCTTTATCTTTTGGAGGGAAGTTGTGAAATCGTTGGTTTCTTATTGGCAAGCATGAAAGCTTGGTATTTTATCATCAGTATTCACTGCACCATTCAGATAAGAATTCACTCTGAATATAACCCTGTGTGAGGAGATTAACTGCAAATTGCTGCTCTCTGTGCAAGGTTACAAATGCCAATAAGATACTGGGGGCTCAGAGATAGTGCTCAGCCAACACGAAAGGGTCAGCTAGATAAGTAAAAGGCAGATTGCTTTCCATCACACTGATAATTTTTATTTCATTTGGCATTTTGTCGCTGCTTAATTACATACTTTATCTAAATCAAGCAGAATCTGAGAAACTTTTTCATTAAGATTTTTGCATTTAAATAAAAAATAATTAAAATCATTTCTATGCCAAAGAGTGGAAAATTTTGAGTTTGTATTGAACAGATCATGCTAATGCAAGCAGCCACATGAAAAGATGTCTCTAAATTGTCTTTTCTTTCTCTCAAACTGCAAGCAGTCACAGTGTCAGCACATTTCACTTGCAGATTCCTCACTCAGATCTTAGTGTTTTTCAGTAGTATTCATCTCCAAAAAGGATCAAAGTGGTGAATAACCATCCATTTCCTGTATCTAAACTCCTAAGGCTTTCAGTTGCACTAGATCTGCTTCCACTGACGCCCCTTTTCCTAAGTGCATCAGACCCTGCATATGTCAAACATCAACACAAATAACAGTGTGGAGGCTATAACACTTAAATCACAGATATTTGCAGTTTTGTTAATGATTTCCCTGGGCTGTGGTGGAGATGGTGCAGTGGGGAAGGGAAGCCAGTTGGGTTAACACAGGTACACAACCTCTTTGTTCCATGCGAGAGATGGTGTGGTCCTGCTGGGAGGCTTGGTAGTGAGCACAGGTTACTGCTGGGAGGCTTTCATGGGCTCTTCCCTGCTTCCCTCTTCAGATGGAGAGATGATCCCAAAGGCCTGCAGGGGATCCCCAAGCTGAGGGTCTTTCATCCCTAGAGCTGTTTTTCAGATACTTTTGGTTATCCCAATACCCCAACACACTTGAGTGCCCTTATCTTTAGTACTGGCTAAAGAAAACCTTGCTGATGATCAGATTGTTTCAGTTTTGATTTGCTGTTGGTTTCTGATTTGCTTCACTATTGCTGGTGCTGATGATATGCTTGTTCCAGACACTATGAGGGGGACATCTTGAGGATCTACAAGTTGTTTTGCCAATTTTGCTACTTTCTTGGTCACAGCAAAACTATCCTGCTGCCTGAGACAGGGGGATGATCATGTTTTCAATCCTAAATATTAGACCTCTGATTTATGAAGAATCTGACTGAGATTCAACACAGAAATATATTTTATCCTGTTCTAGAAGGAGATCCAGAAATTCAGTCTGGGCTATATTAACCTGTATTCTTTTACTCTGCACTTGACCTTCAAATTCTAATGCCTTAAGTAGAGAAATTTGTAACCAAGGAAACATTAATTATTTCCCTTATTATTCAGTAAATTTGACACAAACCACAGAAAGCATCCATCCATTAGCACTCTAAAGTTAGAATGTTGTCCTACTTCCTTTCCTATAATTTCCTTCTGTCTTTGATAAATGACTTATAGCTTCAATGTCAGATATCATGGATATACAGACCATGGTAGAAGAAATAAAAAGAAAAAAGCAATTATTCTCCTTGACATATATGAAGAAAGATTTATGATTTCTCTTTCCTCTGCAGATGAAATGTTTCTTGCAGAACTATAGTACATTACCCAGAAGTTCCCTCTAAAAAGGGTTGCAATGGGAGGGGGTGGTGGCTGTGTCAAAGATTCCAGATTGTTATGATTAGCTCTGGTTTTAATTAACAGTTTTGACACCTTTCAGACAGAGCTAATTCTGAGAAAGTGCTGATAAGAATAATGATAGTGTTATGATTAATGCACATAATCAGGGCTAAAAAGACCAAAGTTAATACTGTAGGTCGGCTACAGAATTCTCTGCTCTGTTTAAAACAGTGTTTGAGATTTCCTAAGCTTAGTTAGACCCCAGCCAGGCTGAATATTGGAGAAAATATGAACATGCCTTCTAAGTGAAAGAGAAATGGTGATTAGAGATAATCAATTAATGCCAAATGAACTCTTTGGCTTCTATTGCAGAAGTAAAAATGATATCCTGCGTGACTTTTAAAGATAATACTGAATTTTCTATTCTTTGGGGTTATATTTTCTGTGTTTCTTCTTTCTCTGTCCACAGCCATCTGAAGTGTACCAAATAAACAAACATGCACAAACCAGAAGAGTTTCCCATGTTGCTGTGTATGCAGATTTTTTGCAGGCAGGAGTCATCCAACTAAAAACTTGCAAGGAAACATTTCTGTGAAATTTCTTAATAATTTGAGTTGAAAATCAAGGTGTCAAATTGTGAAGGTGCAAACAGCAATGAAATTGTTCAGAGCCTTTTACTATAAGTACATGATTTATTATTATGTGTCATAGTACCAAAACAATTGGTGACTGGGCAAAGAGAAGGAAACTTGACTTGGTGTGCATAGAAATTAAGATTAATTCAAAGCGTTCTGGTGTAACTATATCAGATTGGCAAAACTATATCAGATTTATGGACTGCTAATTAAATCTTCCTTCTCTGTGTCATTATAAATACCTTTATCCAGACAACCAAGCCATAATTATCTGATGACTGTACATGGCATACTGATGAAAAACTAGACTCAAACAACTCAAAACTTGGCAAATATGACAATAAAAGACAACCACAAGCACAATACTTGTCAACTATTCACAAATAAAATGGAACGTACAATAGTCCTTGCATTTTCTGTAATCATTTAATGAAAGTACTTTTATAAATATATTGAGTGCAACCCCAGTCAGGTTGCCAATAACACTGACACTAGGCTGTGTGGTGTGATCGACCATCTGTGCAAACCCCATGAAGTTGAATCAGCAACGCCAAATGCAAGGTCCTGCACCTGGCTCAGGGCAATCCCAAGCACAGGTACAGCCTGGGTGGAGAATGGATTGAGAGTATCCCTGGGGAAAAGGATATGAGAGTGTTTGTGGATGAAAACCTGGACATGTGCACTTGCACCTAGAAAGCCAATCACTTCCTGGGCTGTATCAAAAGATTATATGGTTCAGATTTGATAATGGGAAAAAAATCACTAAGCGAGGGGTTAGACATTGGAATAAGTTGCCCAGGGAGCTGGTGGAGTCACCATCTCTGGAAGTGTTCAAGAGGTGTCTGGATGTGACATTTGGGGATATGGTTTAGCAGTGATTATGGTGGTGCTGGGTTGACAGTGGGACTAGATTATCTTGAATATCTCTTCCAGCCTCAATGAATCTGTGATGAGCACTGTGACCAGTGGGTCAAGGCTCTCATGAGACCTCAGCTGGAGTACTGTGTCCTGCTCTGGAGTCCTCAGCTCAACAAGGACATGGATCTGTTGGAGCAAGTCCAGAGGAGGCCACAAAGATGCTCAGAAGACTTGAGCACATCTCCTATAAAGACAGGCTGAGAGAGAGTTGGGGTTGTTCAGACTGGAGAAGATAAGGCTTCTGGAGGACCTTGCGGCACCTTTCAGTACCTAAAGGGGCTTCTAAAGAGCTGGAAAGGGGCTTTTTAAAATTACATGTAGTGATAGGAAAAGGGAGAATGGCTTCAAATCAAAAGAGGGCAGGTTTACATCAGATATAAGGAAGAAATTCTTCATTATGGGGTTGATCAGACACTGGGACTAGTTTCCCAAAAAAGCTGTAAATTCCCCAATCCTGGCAGTGTTCAAGGCCAGGTTGGATGGGGCTTTGAGCAGCCTGGTCTAGTGGAAGGTGTCCCTGCCCATGGCAGGAGATGGAACTAGGTGGTCTTTACTGTCCCTTTAAAGCAAATCTATTCTACAGTTTTATGATTGTACTTTCAAAGTATTTTATTTAGAACTACCTATGGTAGCTGTAATATGAATTCCTTGATTCTATCTGATAAAGTTACCAAAGGTGGGGGTTTTTTTTGAGAATATCTTTAAAACTAAAAAATAGCTAATTGTTGTTACTATATTGTGATTGGTCTAATGACAGTTACATGGGAATTAGCTTTGCCCAGCAAATAAAAGCTATATCTGTGGCATTCAATTCTATATGTTATAATGTAAGCAATCTCTTTCATAAAATGAGCTGTCCAGGGATGCATTTCTCATCACTTGATTCCTAAAAGGAAAATACTTTCATTAAATAGCTTTGAGCTCTAGTAGCTCCAGATAAAAATTCAGTACTCTTAAATCAAAGTTGGTTTTTTTTCTCTGTAGTCTCATCATCTGGTCCATAACTTCTAGTATACATAACATTATTGGACTCCATTACAAGAAGCATTAAAATGGAGCAGTAGAATATTTTAACAGTTAACATGCAGAAGAATATTATAAGAAGTTAGATTTTTTGTGCCTCTGTAAAAGCTCACTAAGTCTTGATTTTCTTATTTGCTTGAGTAAATAAATTTTAATTGCTATGAGAGTTCAGACAGCTGACTTCTTTTTGCTGTAGTATTCTGCATAGGACCTCTCCTCTGAAAGGGTGACTACATGTGACAGGTAAATATTGTTTACATTTCTGTCTTTCCTTTACCCTTCAGCCACACCTGCTTGGCCTCTCTTTCTTGTTGTCTACTATGTTACACCCTATTCAGCATTATGGAAGGCCTAAAGCTGATGGCATTGCAATTGTACTATTTATCAACAGAGAATAATAGTGAAATGGGAAAGGATAATTACTAAATGTCAGAAAAGGGGACAGGTGAAAGCATTCTATAGTTCTGATATTACTGACATTAAACTTGTGTGAAAAAAATGAAGAAAACTCAAATTATTGGTCTTCACAACATCCACTGGTTCCAGTGCTATCACAATTTCTTTTGTAGTAAGAGACAAGTAATCACCTTAAAGTAATCAGATAATTCATTCTGGAAAAAGTATATGGATAGAAGGGAGAGTTTTTGCCCATGGTACAAAACTTTTATCACATCTACATGACATTGCTATCCATCACACCAATTTCACTTGATTCTCTGTGCATTTAATTGGAATTATTTTTCCTGACTTCCATGTCCTGTTGTAGTGGTTTGGATGCCCACCAAAGCCACTCTATCACTACCCTCCTCAGCTGGGCAGGGAAGAGAAAATATAACAAAAGGTTCATGGTGAGATAAGGGCAGGGAGAGATCACTCCCCAGTGACTGTCATGGGCAGAACAGATTCAGCCTGGGGAAATTAGTTTAATTTATTACCAATCGAAAGCAGACCAGGAAAAAACAAATCTTAAAACACCTTTCCCTTACCACTCCCTCTTTCTCTGGCTTAACTTTATTCATAATTCTTTACCTCCTCCCCTCCCAGCAGCTCAGGGAGGTGTGGAATGGTGGTTATGGTCAGTTCATCACATGTTGTTTCTCCTGTTGCTTCCCCCTCAGGGAGGCCTTCCTCTGCTCCAGCACAGAGTCAGTCCCTCCCACAGGAGACAGGCTTCCAAGAACTTCTCCAACATGAGCCCTTCCCATGGACTGCAGTTCTTTGTGAGTTGATCCCTCCCATGGGGTGCAGTCCCTCAGGCACAGCCCGCTCCAGTGTGGGTCCCCCATGGGGTCCTGCCACAAACCTGCTCCTGTGTGGGCTCCTCTCTCCATAGGTCACAGGTCCTGCCAGGAGCCTGCTCCAGCATGGACTTCCCACAGAGTCACAGCCTCCTTCAGGCACCACCAGCTCCACTGTGGGGCTCTCCATGGGCTGCAGGTGGATCTCTGCTCCCCCATGGATCTCCCTGGGCTGCAGGTGGATCTCTGCACCACCACTGCTGATTGGCCTGGCCTTGGCCAGCAGTGGGCCCATTTGGAGCCAGCTGACCTTGGCTCTGTTGGATGCGAGGAAGCTTCTGGCAACTTCTCCGAGAAGCTCTCCCTATTGCACCCTCTGCTATGAGAACACTGCCACGCAAGTCCAAAATATTTGCTGTCTATCCAAAACAGAGAGACAACAGACAATTCAGTTGTCTGAGCATGAGCATTCCTGTCTATTTGAGTTAGCTTAGAGATGCCTCCAGCTGCTGCTGCAGAATGGTGTGAGACTTGCCAAGACGTGTTGGTTGTCAACACTATGCAGGTGTTTGGACGGCGTGGGACATCCCAAATCACGAGTTTAGGGTTCTGAACTGAGACCACATATTTGCACATTTTGTTTGAACCATGTAGCTCACTATGATGAAATGCATTAGGAGGAGGTACCTACCCTTTCTCTGCATTTAGCAGAGAGGGTTCAGGGATTTCATTCAGTTCACTTCTGTGGCTATGCTTGCCACTAAATATGTGTTCATCATAACTGACAAAAATAGAAAAATTTATTCAAGCAGTAATATTTCATAATATGAATTTTAAAAATTGAACCCAAACCAGAAGCCCCACCACCACCACCCAGTCTCCCCAAAAGTGTCAGTAGCAGTTGTTAAGGTTATCCTTCCACTGTAGAACTTAATATTCTCCTAGGAAAAAGCCATTGGAGATAAATTAGGAACATTGACCTATGGGAAAGTCTTTAAAAAGAGGACTGGAATACTTCTTGTGTTGCTATTGCTATTGTCAGATGTGGTAACACAGAAGATAATGAACTTTTGGAGAAGAAACCTCTATGGATATTTTTGCAAATATGTTAATAAACTACACAGAATTGTATCTTCCATGAAAAACTCTGGTACTGAAGTCCCAATAAATAAGTAGTTCAAAAGTTAGAAAGTTAAATAGAGTTTAATTTCTACCTCCAGTTTAGAACTTTGTTTTTAATTTCCAGTAGTATCTTGGTCACTAGTATATAATATCCTTTTAATCTTTCCCGGCTGATCTGTTCTGGTTTGTCTAAACATACCTTAATAGTCTTTGGAGCATGGTTTAACTTCTCAGGGGCCTGTCCAAACCCCCAGCCTGCAGAGTTGGTCAGGTACTCACCACAGACTGTGGCTGCTTCCACAGAAGTTCCAGAGTCAGGCAAGGATCCAGTACAGTAACTGAAGGTAAATACTATAATTATTCTTTTAGGTAGTATGAAAAAATGCAAAAGATTTTTGAAAATTCATCGCTATGCTGAATCCAAAGCAATTACTCAAACAGCTAATAATCCATTGCTTATTAGTACAACATGTTTTTTTTCAAGCATCTGGATGTGGGTGTTAAATCCCTAACAGCTGTTAGTGATTCCCTGCTGTATTCCTGTATTTTTATTATTGTAATCCATGTATCTCTTGAATATTAGAAGCATTTTAACACATAGAGTTACCAAGCAACTGGTCAAGACAGCTTTATTATATGCACATTTCTTGCGTGCTTCATGAATCTGCTCTGTCAACAGAATTATCAAAGCACAGGAACAGAAGACTAAGCTGAGAAAGAGACCAGCTAAAGGAGCCAGCAATTTTAGAGGACTAATTCTATGAAACCCACTCTATTTAATAAACTTCAAAGACTCAAAGAGCATAGAGGCTGTTAACTTTGTACAGCTCCAGGCTTCACACTCTGACATGTGAGGCTGGCTGCAAGCTTCTTGCCGCAAACAGGATTTTAAGGACTTAAGTCTTTCTATCTTGGCCCTAGAATTATACGTGTATAGAACATATTCTCAAACATTCAACCTTCAGTACAAACCTAATGACCCCAACATAAATGAGCAGCTGAACATGACATTTTGTATGTGGCAGTAGTACTCATACAATGCAGTGTCAGTATTCCTCATTTATATTTAGTCTAGTTTTTGCACCCTTTATTTGCACCTCATCATATTTTTAGGTCTTTTCTCTAACATGAAGAGAGCTCAGATCTTGTATCTTTTATAAAAGCCATATATTTCCTGTAATCACATGATTTCTGAAAGCTGCAGTGCTTGAAGCAAGCAACTACATATTTATTTTATATATTGGTCAACATACTTTGATTATGGTGAGATTCTAAGAAATGGTCATGCCATGGTATTTTTATAAAACTGCAGTTTATATACACATTAATGCTTAAGCTGTAACAAATATACAATTAGAGATATGAGGAGAAGATGGTAATAATATTCCCTTTTGGAAAAGGAAGTATTTCTGAGAATGATGATACTAAACAGGACTAGAGCATAAAAATGTGAATATATGAGACATGAAATGTTCACTGAAAGGATTTTGGGTTTAAGGCTAAGTGCTGTATAAGAAAATATGATTTTGTTCAGTCTGAAACATACAAACTGTTTTTTTTTCCTTCTGTACTTCTAACTCCAATTGTGCTATGGCATTGTAGAATGAATTTTCTGTATTTTTTTTTCTAGCAGTAACACCCACAAGAGGATCTGCAGGAGTTAGCACATCTCCTGCAGAGCTTGTGTTCAGGAAAAATTAAGAAATCTTTCTGTATAGCAGCCGACATGGAATAGAGTTATTTGTCTTTTCCCTCTAACCTTGAGAACTCGAGCTTCCAGGAACAGAGCTTACTGCTATGCTAACAGGTCTGTTACTGACAGGCATTTGTCTTAGGCTTTGCTGCTTGCCTTGGAAGCAAAATAAATGCATTTACTGGCTACTAGGCTTGGGCTCATAATGATAGTTCAAGCAGAGCAAGTACCAGTGTCTGATCTACAAGCTGGGTAAACTGTTTCTGTATAAATGAGAGTTTTCATGTAGAAATGCAGTGTGCTTTCACATAGCTAATCAAATGGGATGAAAACATGCTGAAAAGCTGTAGCACCCATATATCCCATTAAAAGGGTACTCACCTTACAGTTAAAGAAAGTGAAAAGCTCTACAGGATAACTTGAAAAAAAAATAATTGTATGTTATTAGCAGGGCAAATATGATAGTTTTTCCAAAGTATACTTCTGAGCCAAATTGATTTCAGATTACCTGGAGTGTGAATTCACATCAAAAGCTGTAGCAATCCTTTCTTGATCAAGTCTCGTACCAGCACTGATGTAGTGGTTGCCATAAACTGCCACCAGGGAGAGGGAGCACTGAAGAATGAAGGGATGACTTTCCATTCCACACCTGAAACCATAGAGGGAACCATAGCAACAGCTGAGCATGAGACTACAGCATGCTTCATATAACATAACGAACATGATAAATCAGGTGGACTCACACTGGGAGCTTTTAATTTTTAAGTGGTTTATTACAACATGCAAAGCCTAGTTTTATGTTCAAGGACACAAAGAAGATTTGCTTATGGGATGCCTTATTTGGTCCATTAGCAATTGGCCACACAATTTCAGACATTAACATCCTGCTCCTCTTCCACTAAGCAGCTCCAAAGTTAAACCTGCAGTTTTGGGTCATAAAGCATTAACTCCTCAACACTACCTAAAAGACTCACCTTTGTTAGTAAATAGGTTCACCAATTTTTGAAGATAGACTAGCAAAAGTCAGTACTAAAATGGCACAAAGCATTGTAATGGTCATGCTGTTTCAGGCATCTTCTCTGGAAATACTCACCAGCCTTTCCCCACTCACCTGAGGAATTATGCAGGATAGTAAAGATGATTTAAACTTCATTTCTTCAGACTACTCCATTTTAGCTGTAGAAGGAACAAGGCATTGTTGATAGAATATGCTTCAACTAAACTGCTTTTTTTTTTCATATCTGGAAAAAAACCCTAGCTTTGCATAATACATTAACACCCTGTCACCTATAAATTCTCAGACTCAACCTCCTGTCAGATTCCATTTGTATTTCTATTTAATATTTTTTCCTCTCCTTTCAGCACACTCTTTGATACTCCTTGCCTTTTTACTGGCTTCTTGGGAGCTTGTCTGCACATAAAATTAATTTAGCAACTCCTTTTGAATATTCTTGTTTTGAAATCTTACTCAGTTTTAGGTTGATTTAATTTCTTAAGTGATCTAAATAAGTGATAAAATGAGCTAATGAAGATTTCTAAATACATTGGTGCTCAGGAAAAAATACTGCAGATTACAATCATTCTTTAATCCAAAATAACATTTTATTTCTGGTCTTAAAATAAAGTATATTGCTACTGAGACTCTCCCTAGTGAAGTGAGACTATGATTGATGCTAAAAATATAATTAAATGAATAATATAATATAATGTAATTTGTAATTGTAACACAGTTCAACCATAGCAGTCTTTTTAAATTCTACTTTAATCATATTTGATATAGTTCCCGGAAGCTATGAATGATTCTGGGAATAGAAGACTTCTCCTCTGATAGGCTTCCTACTTTCTGCATGGCCACTGCAATACAGAAGTGTCCAAAGATCTTCTACAGTGAATAATTTTAATTTGATTAATATGATCTGTTTAATTGATTTTCTTTCATCTATTTGTTGTACCTCTCATCACTTTGAGCCACTAACATGGGTGTCCCCACATCACTGCATTGACTATGGATGGAATCTGGAGGGTTTGAATAAGGAAAAATTGTCTCTCAATTCCTGACTTCTTTTACCATGCAGGCTGCCTCATCTGGACACCTTCTCAGCTCTGGTGGATTGGCATCATTATTGGGATATTGAATCCACAACTGCCTCCTCTTCATTCTTGTCCTCTCTTTTATGTCTCCACTGCAGGACAAGAAATGTCCCGGGGGGGACAGTCAGCACTGAGTCCCTTTTCCTACACTCAGCACTGTTCTTTTCCCTGCCTCTTTCTGGAGGTCTCCAGCAATGTGTCTCCAAGACAAATCCTAGAGCAATCTTGGAGGGCAGTCTACTTGCTAGGAGGCAACATCATTAAATCTACCTGTTCCCAAATGCGAGCATCCCTTACTCTCACTCATGCTGAGGCACCAGGCAGGTTCCACCATACCTGCAGAAAAACTACAAAAATGTTGTTTCTGGGTCATAAGGTCATCAAATGTGGACACAGGGCTTAGTGCTGTGCTATATGGTCACATACAGTCTGTCATAGAGGGAGCTAGATCAGGACTGTGGGTTGTTTTAAATTATAAGTTTAATTTACTCATAATTCTTTCTCCTTTGTCATCACCCCCCCCCCCCCCCCCCCCAAAACAGAAAAATTTTATTATTATCATCCACTTCTACCACTGAAACATTTCTTAGAATTGGCCTTGAAACAGATAGAAAATTACCTCAGTGCAATTATATATTGTTGATGCCAGTCCTGGAAATCTTAACAGTTCTTTTTGTTTGAAAAGTACATATGTGCTTGCATACATATACTGCAACTGAGAAAAGCTACTGCTTAGCAAATAAAAGCATATTGTCAATGGAAAATCTGTCAAAATCCCAATTTTCTACAGGCTCTTACAATGGTACATTTTTCTAGGAGCTTTTTTATGTCACCAGTGCACTTGCTGAGAGTAGACAGATTCTGGGGGTTTACACAGGTTAAATTACCTTACGACATTGTATGATTGCTTTGGAACACAGCAATATATCTACTGCATTCAGTGCCTGGGTTCTAGGCACTAGCAACATTATTTAAAGCAAGGAGCTGTCAGGAAGATTCTGCACTCACTCTTTGCCCCTGTACAGTTCAAGAGAAGGATAAAGCTGCTTCATGCTTCCCAAGATTTTAGCAAAAGAAATCACATTTTTTGTTCCACACTTTTTATTCTGCTTCTGCTATTTACATAGTTAGGATGCAGACTGAAATAAAGATTTCTTGCATTTTATGTAGTGAGATCTGAGCTCTCACTGAAGGGAGAGGGTTTAAGAGCTGTAGTTTTATTATCAGTAACTCTGGACATCTGACCCTGATCTTTCCCTGGGCCTGGGATTGTAACAATTATTTTCTGCATTGATGTAGGAGGAAAAGAAAAAAGAGGAACAAATGTCAACACAGTGATGTGTTTAAAAGGTCAGAATTAAACATGAAGTTAGATCTGCCATGGGACAGGACAGCAGTGCACTAAAGAGGAATGACCATCCCTGAGGAAATGTCCTGGCAGTTCTGCACCAGGGAAACAGGCAGGAGTTTTCCTGTGTTTGCCAGCAAGGACACAGCTCCCACCACAGTGGCACTGGGGACAGGGAAAAGCCACTCTGTCCTCTACAGGGACTCCACAACTCTGCCCAGCTGCCAGTGGCTCTGCACTGTCCCTGAGGCCTGGAGATGTCACAGCTCCAGCCTCTTGAAAATCTGCTGGGCAGTTTCCAAGCCATTGTCAGATCCCACTGACAGCAGACCTCAAGGCTCTTCTTTCTTGTACGAAAATAACACAAATATCTGATATATCTCTGGTTTTACTTTATGATATCTAATATGACTGGAAACATGTCACTTCTAAATATGGACAATATTTGACTTAATTTTTATTTTAACCAGAATCCCAAGGCATATTCCCAAGGATTTTTGTTAATAATGACTTTAAGGAATTAACAGATATGATTGTTCTGCCAAATGTTAAGTAAGGTAATATAGTGAACAATCTGTACTAAGACTAGATCTTTAAAGGATATGCAGAAATTCTCCTTAAAAATCTGGTGCTTTTTCACTCATGTTATGAAGTCTATAGGAATTTACAGGAATTTCAAAGCAGTCTGGACCTCAGAGGGTACCATTAAGGAGCTTGCAAAAGATGCAAAGATGTGTCAACTAGTCCATGCTCCCTCTCACTCATCCACCACCTAAAAATAATTATGAACAACTGTCAGTGACATTATAATATTTGCTGCAGGATGATAAATCACAAAAGAAAAAAAAAAACCCAACCAACCAACCAAACCACACAAACAAAAAATTCTCCAAAACAAATAAATTTTAATAACCAAACAAAAAAAATACAAAACAACAACAACAACAAAAAAAACCAAAACCACAACCACCAAAAAAATACCCATAAAACCCACCAAAGAAGCTGATAGTCACAGGGAAACAACAACAAGCTTTTCCTGCTTCTTCTTTTTTTTTTTTTTTTTTTTTTTTTTTTTTTTTCCTTTATATATTTCATTTTGTTTGTTCTGAGCACCATCTGCTGGATGTTGCCAGCTTGCACTTAGATCCCTCCCTGGAGTGAGAACAGGTTATTCACACACACAGGCTGAGTGAGGCAGATCCTGCTCCACATACAAAGACACCACCTTTTATATAAGTATCCTCCCAATCCTCATAAAACATAGGCAACTGACATATGTTTTATCATTTGTTTTTAAACACGAGAGGCACTCAGTAGGTCATGGATTGCATTGGTGTTGGAAGGACTACAATAAATCAGTGGTCAGTGGTCCAGCTGAGCTCCTGTACCAGGCACTGATCTGCTCTTCCCTCCAGACAAGCACTGGCCAGAGAGTGCCTGGGGAAAGACAAGCTCTAATCCTATTTATCAGACTCATGTTTACTTGGCATTAGAAGGTGCTAAAAGAGGGGTTTAACCTTCCACTTTTGTTTTAGGCTTACTACCCTGCCTTGTAATGCAGCGACCACAATCTGATGTGTTTGCTCTTTAGAAAATCCAAACTGAATTTCTCCAAAAGGTCTGGTTTCACTGATTCTGGTACTTCCCCATTAGAGCTTATTAGAGTTGTATAAGGAAAATACAATCTCATCTCATTTTGTAATCCCCAAGACAACTACTTTAGAAGCCTTTCAAACTATGTGCATGTAAGCTGTGACATTAAAGTGTCCACATTGGTCTTTATTAGCTGCTGCTTAATTTTTTTGCATTAATTTTGCAAAAGTTAGGGGGGGTTGGCAGGTATTTCACGTAAATCTTGGGGTAAAAATAGCAATATTATAAATTGTTACCTGTGCTGAGTGAATAACATACAATTATTATCTATGTGGAGCTGATACAGTTATGAAGAGAGCTGTACCAAACACTTCTGAGCAGAAAAGTATCCTTGACTGAACTATACCTTGAAGAGGGAATGAGATAAAGAAGAAACCCTCTCCTCCAGAACTGTCTTTTTTTTTTGCCACAACCCCCCTGAAAACTGAGGCAAAATTGAGATGTTGCTAAGGGCAAAGGCAAAACTAATTGGTGCAGAGAGAAGGAGAAAATAGAAGATGTCTAGAACCACATTTGAGAGGGATTCTATCCCTGTGCCCCAAAATTCAAGCCATTTACTCCATAAAGAACACATGTCAAACAAAAACCACTTCAGGACAATTTCCACTAGTTTTTAGACCACATTGAATATACAGTCTACAGTGTTTACAATAAATAAATTCCTTCTACTTTGCACTTTACTGTGCGTATATGAAGGATATATAATACATAATAGTACGTGTCTGCAAAGGGTAGATCAAGAACCACCATTGTGAATGTTAAAACACCCTCATAATTTCCTTAGAGACTATCTTTTCTGAAATTAAAAAAAAATATGAAAATGTTGCTCTTTTTATATTCTTCCTTAGTCCCAATGTGATTGCTCTAGGATTCCAAAAGATAATATTCAGGAGTTTATAAGCAAAGGAATAGATTGCTGGGGGACAGAATAAAAAAGTGAGAAATCATTTTATGCCATTGTATTGGGTCTGACTGGGGTAAAGCTCACAGGCCTTACACTGCTGTACTTTGCTTTGGTAGCTGGTGTTGATAACAGAGCAGTGTTTTGGCTACTGCCAAGCTGTGCTGTCCCTCTGACATTCCTTCCCCCACTGAAGGGGAGGGGGGGGCAAGATCCTGGGAGGGGACACCAGCAGGCCAGCTGAGCCCAGTCAGCCAAAGGGATATTCCATACCATATGACATCAGCTCAGATATATAAGGGAAGGAAGAGAGGAGGAGGAGGAGGCACTCAGGGCTGGCCCATGTTTGCCTCCTTGAACAACTGTCACGCGTGCTGGAGCTCTGCTTCCCAGAAAGTGTCCGGACATCACTGCTGATGGGAAGTAGAGATTGATTGTTTTCCACTCTGCTCTTGGGCGTGCAACTCTCAGCTTGCTTGTTCTATTTTTTTTTCCCACTGTAATAAAACTGCCTTTTCTTACTCTGATAGTCTTTTTTTTTCAATATTATCCTCTCCCCTCTCCCAGTGGGAGAGGGAGTGATAGAGTGACTGAGTGGGCACCTGGCATCTGGCCGGGGTCAACCCACGACAGCCATTGATATTCAAAAGATGAAATCAGATGCACTATTGTTAATAATTTACTCCAGATGGCACAGCACTATTACCTCTGTGATCCAATTGAAGTAGAAACAAAAATATTTAAGATTTATGGAAAGATGGAGAGAGCTGATATTTTTATTGCCTGAGAATGTTCTTGCAATATCTGATAACATTAAAATACATTTACTGAGGTAAAATCTGAGAATTGTGCCATAGTATAGGTTGAAATGGATCTTTGGAAGTCATGTGTCCAACTCCCCACCCAAAGTAGAGCCAGTTGCAACACTGAATCCAACTTTGAAACCATACTGTGGTCAGGGCTTTGTCAAGCCAAGTCTTGTATCTAAGGATCAAGATCTAACAGGCTCTCTGGGCAACCCATTCCAGTGATTTATCACCCTCATTATAGTAATTGGCTTTGTCTTACTTCTTAATTGGGATTTTAACTGTCTGCAGCTTGTGCCCATTTTCCCCAGCACTGGAGGCAGTGCACCTCTAATGGGAACCTGGCAACATTATCTCTATAAACACTCACTAAACTGTTGGAGAAGAAGCAGTTTGTTTGCTCTTCTGTGGGCTGGACAAACCCATCTCTCTACAAGTGTCTCCATGTCACATGTGCCAGTCCCCCAGTCAGCTTGATGGCCCTCTGCCATACTCAGCTCAATTAATCAGTGTCTTATTTGTACTGAGAAACACAAAATTGGATGCAGTACTTTCAAGGCAGTCTTAGGACTGCTACACTGAATAGAGAGCAGCAATCACATCCCTCTTCCTGTGCCTGTGGTCTTACTGGCACAGTCCTTGATGTTCTTAGGCTTCACTGCAATAGATACAAACCAGTTGCATAGAAACCAAACACTGCTGGGTATTGTGTTGCTCTAATATAATTGTAATGTTGTGTTGGACTGTAACTGAATTTCCAGAGAAAATGTGTCATTAACTGCAGTTGTTATTTAATTAATAAACATATAATGTAAGCCATGTTATCTATTTTAAAGATAATATCTTAATGAAGTTCTGTAAGCTGGAGAATCCCCCCTATGAGCTATACAACAAAATATTGTGTGGGAAGATGCAGCAAATGCAACTGCAGTAGAAGCACACAACACTTTGCACTGCTGCAGTCAGCTTTATCCAACACTAATGAAGCTTTGTAGAACTCCTACAGAGCAGATAATTATTACAGTATGCAGAGGGGAGGAACTGAAGCATAAATAAGCAACTGAACTAATTTTGAAGTCTGCAGTTATGGCCTAAATGACCTCTTACTGAGTGGGAGTTTTAGGAAAGAATTAATTAGAGAACAACTGGGTCAAGGCTAAATGGTTCTGAAAATCTCAAGCTACCTTTTCTAACTCAAGGTCGAGCAGAGAACAGAAGTCAGAAGAAGGCTCCCCTCCTAAACCTTTAATTTATCATACTCACAAACCATGAATCAGACTCCTCCTACCCAGGTTCTAACATTCCTATTGGGAGCAACACAGAGTAAAAAAAGGAGAAAATTGGTTAGTTCTGCAGTTCTTGGGAATAAAAATAGTCAGCTAGATAGTGGATGGATGTAATAGTATATAGGTTTTTTTAAACCATTTTGTAATTCAGATATTCAGTGTTTATGCACAATCTATTGGAAACCAGAACACTTTTCACACATTGCAAATACATTGTATCATATGAATACCATTTTTATCAGGGCAACCTGTCAGGCTACCTTCTTAACAACACATTTTCACAGCATGATAAGACAGTTTGCTTCCCTTCAAATCCTGAAATGTCTTTTAGAAGATGTAAGAACTTTTTCTTTCTATTTAATGATATGATTTTTTATGTGAAATAAAAGATCTCAAAAATGTTCCTGGGAGAACAGCGAGATTTTTCTTTTATTGTTTTCTTAGACATCATTTCAAGAATAATCTTAAAGACCTTAAAATTTGGGGTGTTTATTGTATCACAACAAAAATCAACACTCTTGAAAATGCCAACTTGATAAAGTAATAGAACAGAAAGGTTCATGCAAGTGATGAGTGCCACAAGATGGCACTGCTTCATGCCATCGGCTCTATTCTAAGTGTCCTAAAACTACAAAGATAAAATAAAACCAGCAAAAGATACATGTATAGGTTTATATATATAAAATTAATAGTAATAAATGAACACAAAATAGTAAAAAGTTAGCTGTATAGCAAATTCCGTAGAAATAGGGTAGAACTCGTTCAGCAATGACATATTTGCCTCAATGTTATCCAGAGGTGGAGAGGGCCTGGAAGGAAAGAACTTATTGAGACTGTCTAGTATTAAAGCTTTCATTGTAAGACTTAGGGTTCAGGAAATATTTGTCCCCACAGTATTCCTCAACCTTTTTCTTTTCTTTGAAGGATAAAATTCATCCACGCTGGTTTCTCTGGTCAGAAAAAAGTATTTTGCAGAAGAAAAGAGTTCTGTAGTTACACATTTCTGCAAAGTGTGTGTATTAACATTATTGACAGCCTAAAAAATACTGTACCCAAGCTTTCTAGAACAGCAGCATGACACAAAGCACTGTGTTTTGATCCTGGAGAACAGGAATTTGTTTCAAGCTGGCAGAAAGGTGGATCAAAAGAACTTCTTGGGCACACCCAATACATTCAGTTTGGCATTGTTGGTTGAAACTTAAGACAGCTGATGCTTATTCAGACCTAAAACGTTGTGTCTTCTATTAGTGGGTTGCTCCATAAAGCTCGGGTAGCTTTATTCCCCACATTCCTGCATGAATGTCAAGATCAATTTTACCTGGAAGGTGTTGTCCTACACCTTCTTTGCCTTTCTCAGGGAACATTTTGTTCCCAAAGGCCTATGGAAGAAGGCATTCATTCTCTCTGACTTCACTGGGGAAATGCAGGCCATTAAATCTTTGCCTGGTTAGCAGTCTCAAGTTCTACTTACAAGTCTTGCCGGGGAGCACATCACCAATGTTCAGCCTGTCTTTATGTCAATACAGGTGAGGGCAACTTTCTCTCTTGTGGGAAAATGTCAATTTACAATATTTTTCAGGCATGTCTTAGAAGAAGATGCCTGGGACCTTTGACTGAGTTTTGAGTTGCAACTCATCACAAGTAGAGCTGTGTCTTCAAATAAAGCCAAAGATAAAAGGAAAATCTATGCTGAAT
The DNA here is from genome assembly GCA_034509425.1 of Eopsaltria australis. Classification (NCBI taxonomy): domain Eukaryota; kingdom Metazoa; phylum Chordata; class Aves; order Passeriformes; family Petroicidae; genus Eopsaltria; species Eopsaltria australis. Next base: position 4,306,516 of record JAVTVJ010000189.1, on the reverse strand, counting down.
TTAAAGGGATATCTGAAATTCTTTCCCTTTTAGATTACTTAAATATTAACTATATTTTTTTCTACCTCTGTATTTGAAACATGCAAGAAAAGAAAATATTTAGCTACGAAATGTTCATGTCTGTGTACAACAGTATTACCTTAAATAAGAAATATAAAAATTGATAAGCATTGCTAGAAGCCTTTCTAAAAAGTATTAATTTGCTATTCTAAATAATTTTCCAACCTTTTCTTAGTAGTAGAATCATTTAGCTTTGAAAAGCTTAATGACCTTAAGACTGAGTTCAGCCATCAACCCAGAACTGGCAAGTCCAGCACTAAACCATGTCCCTGCAGGGATGGTGACTCACTTCCCCCTCCAAATGCTTGACAACTCTTCTGGTGAATAGATTTTTCCTAATATCCAATCTAAACCTACCCTGGTGCAACCTGAGGCCACTTCCTGGTGCTTGTGTTGCTTGGTAGTTGGGAAAAGAGATTGGCACCCACACCACCACCCACCATGGTGAAGTGCGCTGCCATATTCTGTCTTGATAAAGACTCCATTGATCCATTCACCTCTACTATTGGGGGAAAGATTTTCAGGTATTATTTTAGCAGCTTTCATGGAGAAGGAAAGCAGCAAAGAAAAAAGGGGGGGGATTTGGGATATTTTAGTCTATTCAAGACAGGAAACGAATAATAAGTGTAAATCTTGGCAAAGGGTTTCTCTGCTCAGATCTTTATGTGTCTGCTGGGAAGGGAGGAAGAGACAGGAGGGGGTAAAAACAGACATGGTGTTTGGAAGATTGGCTCAAGACCCTGAAATACGTGTTTGTAGAGAGTTCCTATTCTGCAGATAGTCCAGACTTGTCATGTCTCTAAGCAACAAGATCTATAATATGCACTTGCACTAACAGAGACTAAATTGCCTCACATTTTAAGCCAGATCTGAATCTTTATTTAGTGATTGCTTTCTTATTACAGTTAATAGGGGAATAAATATTGTCATGGCTTTAAGACTTTCATAAAGCTTATTATTTTTCAGTATTCATATAAAATCCAGAAATTATTTCTATTCAGAGTTCTGAGTAATGCTCAAAATTACTGTGTGGGCAATGCCCTTTACCTGCAAAATTCACCTCTTGATATTTTTCAGAGGATAGTGCTGGCAGAACGTAGAAGTCTCTGGATTATGGAATATTCATTTGTGTTATACCTATATGTAAAATACACATTTTTTCCAGTGCTTGTAACCTATATGACATGAAGGGTTTACATAAATAGTAATAAATGCATACTCTAAATCTAGAAATAAATTGAGTTGAATTATGAAAAAAAATTCATAATTCCATTAGAAGTATACTTCTAAATTGTCACATGCAAATATAGAGTATGCTACCTCTATTCCAGGTATATTTATATATTTGCATAATTAGATTTATTTTTTAATAAAAAATGCCACAAACTAGATTTAAATCTTTCTGGTAAACTAATTCATTAAAAACTGTACAAGAAATGAAATCATATTTTAATATGGAAAACAAATGTTTTGATGATTAGGAAAAAAAAACAGTTAAAAAAAGTCTACTTTTTTATACCTGTATTAAGGTAACTAGTAACATTTCAATATGACTGAATAAATCTATTATAAATGATTCAATTTTACAGCACAGAAACAACATTCTATAGTGCAAAGAATAAAGAGAAGACAGTAGCTGCTCAAATGACATATTAAAAGGTGTGAATTTGGCCATCATGATGAAGTTGGTGCAATTGAAGAGCTGGGAGTTTTATTTATTCATTAAATGTGCCAAGGCAGGTATATAGCAACAACATTCTGTCTGGGAACATTGGAGGTCAATGTGTAATCAATACAAATTGCTGTATAACTCTATACAGAACAATGCAAATTAGCTCAGTTGGACGGGAATCTGGAGAGGGTTTGGTGTCTGTACCTCACTTGATAAAGTCTCTTTCATTGATAACATCCTCTGAACTGGATAGTCTTGTCGAGCAATAATAAACGCCAAGCACACGTTCAGACTCCTGCAGGTAGAAACATAAGCAAAGGTGCCTCCATCTTGAGTTGAATTCCATCCTAGATGTATTTCTAGAAGACCCTTAGAAAGCTGATGTGATTGTCCACACCTTGACTTCTAGGATTGTTAGATATGTGTTCGTGTTGACTTGGTCCCTACCTGCCACTGCAGAATGGCCTTGGTCACCTTTGTATTTGACACATCTCTTCAAGGCTTCCAAATATGCAAGGCACCCCAAAAAGCAGTGGGTACTTAAGTGTGAGCAAGTGAACAGAGGATATTTTGAGGTTCAGTATCCCTTTACAGCAAAAAAATGGCTCAGCAAGCATCCAATATCTATAATTTTCCTGGCACTGAGTAGCTTTAGTATCCCTTTATTTCCCCTCTTCCTTGTCTTACATAGTCAGATACTTTAAATGGTATTAATCTGTCCTATTTTACACATTTTTGTATGATCTGATCTCCTAGAATAATTTTCTAGTCAAGGAGGCTGTGACACATTTTTAGACTGCAATTAAACTCATCCTAAAGTATGTGGTTAAAATAGGTCAGATGAATCACATGCCCATTTCTCCTGATTGTCTATACAGTGTGGCTAACTCAGGTGTACACATCTAAAGTCAGGTCAGATGAATCATGCAATGTGGTATCCCTCAAGGACAGAATTGGAGGGAGGAGCTGCATTCCTTCCAAAGTGACTTGTTACCACAGTGTTGTCAGAAGTCAGAAAGATTAATTCTACTTGCATATTTGTATGAAGTATGATCGTCATTTTGCATGCTATTGTTTGTAAGTCTCAACAAGTGAAAAGTTTCACTGTGGGAAAATAGGTATATAATTATCAATATTCTACTGAGAATTTTAAAGTTATTTGGCTTAAAAAGAAGTACATAATCATGCTTTCACAGCATTAGTCTCAAACATATGGCACAAAATTTGTTGGCTTTATGTCTTTCTGCCATTCTGAACGCAGGAGAACAGCAAGCATTTTATGCAGCACAAGGGGGACCAGATAGACAATGACTTAGTATGCATAACACCTAGCAGTGCAAGGTCCACGCCTCACATAAATTAATCATTAAAAGAGACTTGAATTTACACAGCTGGTTTATACCAGAATAATTATTATTATGATGTGCTCATTTTGTTCTGGTGCAAGGAGTCCTAGACCTAAATTTACTCTGTCCTCTAAACAAAGACTGAGAGTTGAATGAGGCCTTGCTGGGATGAATATTTTAGCAAATGCTTTGTTCAGCAAAGAATAATCCTCTTCACTTTTGATCCAATTCATCATATCTTCCTTCATACAAATACAATTCCTAGTGAAAATGGATTGTACACAGATCAGTGAAATTATGGAAGTTAGAAAAAACTGGCAGCATCTAAAAGTTCAGCAAACAGGAGCAGAAGAAAGTAGAAAGCAGGGACGAAGAGGATGAGGGAGCTTCACTGTCAAACTGGTTTTGGTGTCAAGAAAATGCCACATTCCTATTGCTAGGCAATAAATTACTGTATATGTCCATGACATATGAATATGCAAGTGGCTGAAGTTCAAGGGGCTGAACAACCATGCAATGACAGGAAAGTTGAAATACCTTCCTGATGGAACCGAGGACCAAGAAATCCTTAAAGGAGGAAAAGACATGGAGGACAAAACCTGAATATCCTTCGAGGGCAGTTCTGAAAAACTGCATGAGTTCAGATTTGTGCCAGTTGTTGTGCAGCCTGGAGATTTAATACCAAAGGAGGTACCAGACATATCCTTAGCCAGAGGACTGTGAAGCATCTGTAAGTTAGTCAGACAAAGGATGAGAGAAACCTTTAGAATCTAAATATTACATAAATGTTACTAGTATTTACATTAAAACTGTGTTTTCTAAGCCTTTATGGCAGTACTGTTTACCTTCTTAATAAGAAGAATGCTCACTTTAGCAACTCCCAGTTGGATGACCCCATCCCACATCCCCAAAGCCTGGAACTTGCAAGAGTTGGACACCATAGTAATGGATTAAAGTTATGTTTAGCACTTTGCTATTTCACATGAATGGAAAACTGAGAGACCCAGAAAAAAAAACCTTCATAGACAGGAAAAAGAGATAGCAAAATAACCTGTGGCTTGCAGTAGTCAGGGAGACGTGAATCTTTATTAAAATGGATGTTATGTGCCTTAGGAATTCTTTTTGGCTCTACTTTTAAAGCACATTAACGAATATTGTAACATGGCGTTTTTTGTTGTACCTCTATGCATTCTATATTATCTATACTATTGTGTCTACGGGAAAGTTATAAATATTGAAGTTATTTTATTGTCTTCAATTTTGCATCCTAGCTTTCTCACAAAAAAAGAGGGGAGGGGGGTGAACAAAGTGAAAAAAAGCACTAAACATGTATTCAAATGAAAGATAGTATCTATAAAAAAGATCATCTTGAAATAAGCCAGTAGACCTCCCAGGAATGTTCTATTACAAATATTGTCACAGTTGGAATGAATACCTCCTGCAGCCTGAGCCTGCTACCATAACTGGTCTGACTCTGTTACAAGGCGTCCCAACCGGGGAAAAAAAAAAAAAGAAAAAAGTAGCGACATTTTAACGACGTGCGATGACTCTTAAGGGCTGTCCTCATTGACTATGACACAAACATCTAATGTTCCTACTGTCACTTTCTACAATCAGCACTTTAGTATGTGCAGTAATTTTTTTTTTTTTAAGGAGATCCTATTTCACTAGATCTTTTGTAAGGGCTTTTTAGAATTGGTAGCACAGAAGCTGCCAAGACCCATATTTGCCAGTTCTTTGAACAGTTAAGCCTTCTCTCAAGTGACCTCTCTGGTTGCAGTTGGGCCACCAGCCCTACACTTTGTTCCTTTTCTTTTAGCATGCTTATAAACACGAGTAACTGCAAATGTGTTTCTATACAGAAGAAAAGCCATACAAGGTTTGATCAAGAACCAAACTCTACCTTCACAACTGCCTACAAACATTTGTCTTGTGACAGGCCCCACGTTACATCTGAATATCTGTAGTGCCACATGTGGATCTCTGAAGGAAAAAGTGATTAAATGCTCCTGCAGGCATTCGCAGGTCTGACAGAAATACTGGCCTCTGATGAAGATTCAGAACAGATATGTAGAAAAAAGAGCCATTGGATTTTTAAATAACAGTTAAGAAAAATAATTACTAATTTCTGCCATTACCAGTGGGAAGACAGAAGTTAGGAGCTTTGCTTTTCTTAGAAAACTTTTTGCTTGAGCCTAAGATACACTAAATTCTATTAAAATTCATGTTCCTTACAGAAATATACTGTTAAATAATTATAACAGGACTGCATTTTGCTGGCCTTGGCCATGTGGCATCATGGCAGGGGCCATGACTGACCCTTTTCCCCCATCCTGGGCTCTGGTACTGGGGAGCAGTGCTGGTGGAGCAAGGGCACCCTCAGTGTTCCCCAAACCAACCCTGCCCTGCTCCATCACACTACATTTGAAACACAGAGCCCCCCAGCCCTTCCCAAGGTGCCTTCTGCAGAAAATGAATGGAAGGAGCTCAATATGCCATGTCCTTGGCAGGGGACCTCCAAGGGCAGCTTTGATGCCAAGGAAAGGCTGGGCTGGCAGGCAGAGCTCTGCTCCCACCCTCAGTGGCACGAGGAAGGTGCTGACAGTTTGTGCTCATCACCAGGCTGAAGCAGAGGGCCCTTTCCTGACTCCTAGAATGGGCCTGATTTGTGAAAAGAGGGTGTACATGCTTGCTCTAAAATTATAGTAATTTTAAGGAAGTGCTTAAACCAAGGCCATAGGAAACACAACTGTTGAAATATTGAGGTATCTGTGAAATAAAGTGGGGATTTTGAGAACTGATTTCCAGATTAAGATGCCTAATTTCAGCCTCAGCCACAAATACCACAACTTGCACTCATCACTACAGGCATCACCTATTATGTTTTGAGGTGACAGCTGCTACAGAGAAAAAAGATTTCTATAATCACAATACATTTTTGTAAAATACATTGTGAAATTTCTTCTTTTTCTTTCCTTCATAGCCCATATCACTGCTACAGCTATGCCAATTATCCCAGCCCTTTATTGCTGTTCTTAGCAACTTATCCAGGCCACAATAGCCATTATGACTTGCTGAGATGCACATAGCACAGCACAGTACTAATGCTCCAGCTGTGAATGGGAAATTAGGAATGGAGTCACATTTTTCCTTACTGCATGCAGGTAGTAATTAAAGCTACCAGAGATTTTCTTCACTGAATTCTCCCATGGCTCCTTGAAGCTCCACTCCCTAACTTTATTAAAATACAATCTGTGCAATGTTTTTCCGTGTGAGTTATAAAGTCCCCTTGATAACAATTGTTTGTGAAATGATGGGCTTTTCTTGTGCTGTAAGGTAGTTCTAATATTTCTGTATATGCAGGAACACACGTCACTGTACACATGTAAGTACTTTGTTTGCACTTTGGGTTTTATCAGCCTATGCCGACATAAACATGCCCTTGACAGTTATGGGACTATGTAGATACAGTATCATAACATTATAAGACTTCAAAGATTAATTCTCATTCTTTGAAGGTTTGTGGGGTTCTGTTGTATGCACAATAAATGGTTACAACCAGAAGGAAAGGGAATCAGAATGCTCGGGTTAATTTTTAAAAAATCTAATTAATACTGCTGCTCATTTTTGGCTCTTACTGTACAACGTCATGCTTCATGTTTTCCACGTAAAATCTCCTCTTGGTACATTTGTGACTTTTCTAAACACTGCAGACTAAAAGTTCAGTGCCAGCTAACTTTGCCTTCTATCAATTTTTTCAATGACAAGAACGTGTGCACATGTGTTTCCTGCTCGAGGCGAGATTAATATTTACAGGATATGGAAAGTTAGCATGACAAAAGTAATGACTGTGTAGAAGGAAACTCACTTTCGTTAGCAGTCATCCTATTTACTCTACTGTCACCTCCCATGTTATGCCACATACCATTTCAGACACCAAAGTTCTTTCGGTGAAAACTTCCTGCACAGAAAATGGAAACTTTGACCAAAAAAAAAAAAAAAAAAAAGCAGCTGACTTTACCCTGGGAAAAAAAGTATCAGTGAGGAGAACCTTTCCTCAGATATACTCACCCAGCTTCTACTGAGTCCACTGATCACATATGAACTTGATCACAGAAGATTAGGAAGAATTATTTGGTTTAATAAAAAAAAAAAAAAAAACCACTTTTTTTTAAACCCACTGCATTCTACTCACCGAGAGGACTGGATGTCTTCAAAGTACTTTTTCCAAAACCTTTTAGTTATGACTGAAGCTTAATTTTTCTGGCAGTGGCTGAGGAAGGATTCCTGGACAGAGGAATAACATCCAGTGGGATTGTACAATGATCCTCAGCAGCTACCTCTAGGATTACTGTGGGATAAAGAAAGACAGCAGTAAGTCTGCATTCATAAATCCTCATAAAATGGACCCAGAGACGCAGTCATTGTGTTGGAGACACCACATTCAAGCCAGTGACTGGATTCACAACAATGGGGGAACTGCAGAGCTCACAGTTGTTCTGCCTTCAGATGGGCAACACAAGAATTGGGAATTTAAGGGAAATCATTTTCCATGCACTAACTCTCCTACAAGTCCTCTGCACTTAAAAACTGAGCTCTATGTGATTGCAGCTCAAAGCACTGAAATTAATATAAAACCAGGAGAAATTCCCATTAATTGGTGCAAAGACTACTTTTGTTTAAATTTTTAGAGTTTCTAAAAAATAATAAGAAAATAACTATTAATTTGAGTGTTGCAAGAAATGGAAAGCTTTGCATCTTTGTTTTAAAAATGGAAGTTTTGGATGCTGATTTCACCCCAGAATCACCTGCAACTGTTCTTTTGCAAAGGCTGTAACACTAAAATGTAAAAGGATGTCATTTACCCACATGATAAATTATATTCTGTGAAGCAAGATTTGACCATAAGTCAGCTCATATGAATGACTGAATTTAGAATCATGGAATAATATTCTTCTCTGCTCTGTGATGCATGAATTCAATTTTGCGCAGTGATATGGATCACTGAAAATGACCATTTCCAGGGTTATGGAAGAGCTTGCCACTGATTAGAAACCATTGAGTGCAGCTGAATTTAGGAACAAAAAGGCTGAGAACCAGTATAAAGATCTGAAGTTCTAGCTTCTGAGAAAAAAAAAATGTGTGAATGGTTCACTAGTTACTAAAATAGATCGAGTGTTACAACAGCAAGAGCTTGTAGACGTTACTTGTGTAATAAAAATATGGGTGGTAGCAAATTATATTGCTGTGAAGAGCAGATGAGGAGAGACGCCTACTGAAACCTGATGCTGCCTTTGAACTTTAAAATTTCGACTTAATAAGCTTTGCAGTGGCGCTGCTTAGCAAAGAGCTGTCACGAAGGGCAGATTTGTTTCACAGCAGAGTTGCTTTATTAAAAATCCTCAGCATTTCCATAAAGTCCTGATTCAGAAACAGAAGGAGGAGTTACAGTGAACTTGACTGCTGACCTGACAGTGAGAATGGAGCTATTGTGCCCAGGACTGAATATGCATATCTGTGCTTCTCACAGAGCTTCACAGGACAGCTCCCCTCCAAGAGAGAGGAACCCTTTAGAGATCTGAAAGCTGCTACTGCCAGATACTGAAACCCCAAAACAGACCCTAAACTCCGTAGGTTTCATAGTCATTAAGAGGTTACAATACAACTTTTAACCTTCTCCCTTTTTTTCCCCTCTGTTTGCTGTAGGGTAATCAATGGACTGCAAGCCATGTGCAGCAGTGTGGCCCATGGCGTCATCTTTGTGCTATTCAGCAAACTGCAAGCTAGATGTGCTCAATTAATAGTGAAGATTGTCAGGGAAGCAGAGCTGGAAATGCTTATTTGGTAGGGCATGAATTGAACCTGCTTGTTTGAATAAAATACTAATTACCTCACTGACTCTTTTGCATTAAGCCTTCTCTTTATGCTGTGCTTTACTTGGTGGGAAGGAGTTAGTACAATTCAGCACAAAATGCAATACAAACTAATGCTTGGGAAGGAAAAACTCTAATGGCACATTAAGTGTTGTCAATTGCATGGCTTTCTCTATTATTGCTGAGCTTTCAGGATAAAGAAAATACCATCTGTAATCATTGGCTGCACAAATAAAACACACAGAAAGGAAATTCATTCCCTCATCTTGAACCTCAGAAAAAGGTAGGGCTCTTTTCTGCTCTGCATGTGTTTCTAGGAAGACTAGAATGCAACTAAATCAGATATTTTCCCCAGATTTTAAGTTAATTTCAAACTCCGTGATGCAGATAGATCTGCTTGTGATTTGATCTAGTAATGATGACAAGAAAAGCTATTTTAGTTGACTTCTTCTGTGCCATTCTTGAGACACAGACGCTGTCTTCTCTAGCACACTGAAAGACTTAGAGAATATGCTTCATTCCATTTTTATGTTTCATTTGTTTTATGTAAAATTAATTGTTCTATAATTCAGTGCTCACTTGCTTCTCTAACAACTGAATAGAATTTTTGTCATAGGAGAAATAGTTTCCTTCTGCCACCTATTAAAGAGTTAGAAAATATTGTTTACATATCCTGTTGTCTGAGAAATGTTTTTTTTTGCATGACAGTGATGAACTGAAATCGCTCTACCAGGTAGAACTGCAGGATGTCCAACTAGGACCATTGCAAGAAGCAATGCCAATGCAACAAGACCCTCTGAGTTCTTGTCACCAGTGGTGAGAAGCTCCTCTCCCCAGAATGAAAGCTCAAGGCAACATTATGATAGAAGGTGGGTTTGTGGGCTGTGGGATGAATGGATCTCAAAAGTTAAAACAGAGAGGGGGATGGGATTAGGAAAGCTGGCGTTATTGGGTAAACAGAAGAAAGTGAGATGGGATAAGATATTTATTTCTTAATCACAGAATTTGATGGGAAAAATGAGGCAAAGATTTACTATCTATTGCTTATCTCTGTTAGGTGGGAACTAATAGCAGCTTTTTAAGGCCCTTGAGAAGGTTATCAAGAAGACCCATCCCTTCTGCATACCTAGAAGTTTTCAAGACCAGGTTGTATGCAGCCCTGAGCAACATGACCTTGTGGAATTAGATGATTTTTAAGGTCGCTTCCAACCCAAACCATTCTGCGATGGATTCTAAGAGAGGGCCAGGCTCTTCTGAGTGCATGGCAGGTGGAGGAGCTTCAACCCCTGTATGCTGAATAGAGAAGTTCAGAGTGGTTGTAAGGCAGCTCAACACAAGGACAGTCAGGAAGAACAGCTTTCACACAGAGGCTCTGCAGTTTCCCTTCTTGAGGGTTTTCAAGATCCATCTGGGTAAACACCAGAGCAAGATGGTCTGATCTCAAAATTGACCCTACTTGGAACAGGATGTTGGACTAGAAACTCCCTGAGGTCCCTTCCAACATTAATTATTTTATCATCCCACGAGACTATGATTTTTCAATTTTTTGTGGACACAGGTCTTTTTCCACACATATAAATGAGCCTTCCATTTATCCTTATAATTGACTCAGAATTAATTACTGTTCATTATAAACATCTGTTTGACTGCTGACTATTGACTTTCTGTAATTATGGCTGTATTTATCTTTCAGATTAGTGATATTTTATTTCATTTACATATAGACTCAATGCTTGTAAGAAAAGATGTAAGGTTATTTAGAGAACTCAGAAGACCATGTTCAGCTTTTCTAGTTTAGATGCCAGAAAAGGCAAAAATAGTTTACTAAGAATAAAGATATTTACCTTTTTAAAGTAGTTTTACATCATCTAGCCAAAGGATAGTATATGAGCTATAATTATTCTAATTCTAATAAGACAAAAAAGAATAATGCACTTTTGGGAAGTAAGGAAAGCATTATCTCAATGTTCCTAACACTTTTATTGCTGTGCTGTTTGTATTACATGCTAGACAAATGATAGTCTGGACTTAGAATATCTAAATTGTAGAGGGCTTAAACTGTTTTCATGTTAGCACCATCTCAAATGGAATCTAACCATATTGATACACTTATATTTTCTTTGAAATTTTTCACTCCTTTTTAAAGTTTTAAACTTATCTTCCTTGTTCTCAGATTTAAAAAACAAGAAAAGAAAAAAGAGAGAGGCCAGTCTCCTACTGGCTTGCATGTAGTACAGATGTTCTACAGTTTCTGAAACATGGAGGATAAAGAGAAAAAAGGGCCCTGCAGAAAAAAACTCACTAGATTTACACCTAGTGATTTTTATACATCCTGATACAGCAAAGAACGGACAAATCCAAGTGACTTTAATGAATGCTATAGCATGTGCTTTAAGTTATTTGCTACAGCAGAAGAGCCAAATAATTGTAGAACTCAGTTTTTTAAATTCCTTGAGTTTGCTGAGCACTAAGCAGATGTCCACTCCAGGAACAATCAGCCCATCTCTCTTCACACTATGCTGGAGGCTGTCACATCTACTCATATCTTCTCTAGAGTTGACAGGGTGAGCATGTCTTAATATAGTTCAGTCAAAATGGAGTGAACCAGGAGAGAACTACTACTTAAACTGTTTAATCTAACCTGACTCATTTTGACTATAATAGCAAATCATCCCAGCAAATCTTTGGGGACAAAAAACACAGGCAAGCAGCAAGTGGTGATGTGGTGGTACCAATACAATGGAACTGAGAAGATGACATCCATTCACAACTTAATGCTCCTGCAAAGGAGGGTCTGGATCCTGCAAATCCTTTCCAAATAGTTTATGCAAGACAGGGTATTAGATTATGTTTGGTTCAATGAATTCTTTAAACAACAGTGCTGCATACATAAAGCATCTCCTAAAAGCAGTATTTAAAGCTGCAAAGTTAAGATTTTAGGAATTAGGAAATATCAGAATCATGATTTTCATGTACATTTCCCATAGTCCAGTTGGGCACCTACCCTGCTTTCTGGCTGAAAAGCAGAGGCTTGGGGAATTGTTTATAAACAATGGGAATTCATGTATATGGATTTTGCAAAAGTGAATGTGTTGGATCCACCCTCATATAATATGGGAAATTCAAAGCCTGGCTTTTCCTATTACAAAAGACAGGGATCTAATTTAGCAACCCAACTGTTACTTCAAAACACTTGAGTTTTGATGCTGCTAGAAAAAGCTTCATACATTGTTGTTGCTTTGAAAGGAACTACATAGGCCTGGCTGTTCAGAATATTCAGATTCTGTGATTTTGATCCAGGCTGAGAGCTCTTGAGGAACACAAATTTAAAAAAAAACAGGAAAGAATAATCAACTTTTATAAAAGTTCTGCATTTATAGGATATTATACATGGTACGTTTCTATAAACAAGCTTTGTCCCTGCTGAACTCATAGATATTATCAAAAAGTTTTTAAAAACTGCTTTGTAATACCAGAATATACCAAAGATACACAAGTTTCTGCAAACCGCCTTCTTCAGCAAATGTAGGAAACAACCTGACACAACCACCGAAACTAGAAGACAGCTCTCTGAAAAATGTCCTTTCAATGACATTCACACATGATATGATAACACACATATCTAACACTTCGTGTTGCTGGAGATGCTGTGTTAGCTTCTCAAGCTTTCAAGTCAGCATTCCTAGGTGTGGTAGTGGTGGCAGCCTTTGCTCCTCTTCTTCTCTCCTTAAGTTCTATGTGAGTTTGTTGAAAAATACAGGATTTTTAACACAGAAAATAACAGAGAAGAAGCAGGGCTGTGGTTTGGGATAATCATGACTTCACTGGACACAGGTCGGTTGCTGCTTGCTTTCCAAATTTGAGTAAAAGTATGTGAATCATGCCAGATGCACAGTTAAGCTGGATAAATACACTGAAGAAAATGATTAACAGATTATTTTTAAAAAAATCTAACTCACATAAATTCCTAATCATCTATCTATAGCTCTGAACGATGGAAGTTATCCATCTTGTACTCTCGTGATTCCTGCAGTATTGGTTACCCCATTTGCATAAAATGAATAGAATAAATTGTTACGAATCCAAAAATATACGGTTGCCAGGATACATCTTGCTCGATGCAAATGAAAATGGGTTTGTGCCGACCAGCTTAAAGTAGTTTGGAATTTAGACATTTTCTTATTAGCATTAATAGTGATAAATGAGACATTGCATATCCAGTGAGCCATTGAAATTATTAATATTTGTTTTGCAAAAGGAATGTTATTTCAAGCAAATCTGAACTAATGGATGTACAATGTAATTCTGCTAAAATATCCTGAGGTTTTATTGTAGAAGTAGTATTCAGAGAGAATATTCCATGCTTGTTTCTTTATAAACTTTTGAATTTAAAAGGTAAGTTCCTTGTTAATTGTTTTTATGATTTTGAGTGCCACAGCCTTAAAAAGCATCTATCAATGTATAGAAACACTATTATTATGCTTTGTCCGTGCAAAATATGTGGGTAAAGTAGTTATAGCTGACAACCATATCCAAACAAAGTCCTAGGGTCTAACCACATTTCTCTACAATGACACAGACAAACTCTTATTTAATGTATATTATTCTGACTTGCTAAAAATGACAAAAATAGAATTTATTTTTATTTTAAGCATTATATTTTATAAATCTCAATTTTTTAAGCTGTACACATGCATATCAATATTTTTTAAAGCCTATACCAGACGTTAAACTATATCACTTATTTGATTAAACTTGTTTAATTTGCATTGAATGCCTAATGAAGATAATTAATGCATAAAATAATCACGTTTATTGTTTGTCATTCAGGGTGTATACATGCCTTTAAAAGGGGATTATGCATCCTATATATAGACTTCCAGACAGGTAGATACACAGAGATCAGACTTCCAGCTGTGTTCAGATGAGACTCCAGGGTTTTTGGTGAGTGGTGTAGCTGCTCTAATCTGCCATGGCTGCTCCCTTGCCAGCCAAGGGCTGGCTGCCCACGCCTCTGCCAATGTCACGTGCCAGTTGATACAAGAGAGAAACTGGGGGTTACTACAGTAAGGCTCAATGTTCTCTGAGAAAAAAAAGCTCTTCATGCTGAAGATACCTAAGACAACTGAGATGAGGAAGTTTTTTCTACCCCCTTACTAATGGTTGGTTCTTTGAGAGGAGAGAAAAATACTGACAGAGCCACAGCACTGCTGTTCTTTCATAGGAAACAATTTCAGACACGATTCAGAGTAGTAAAATTATAGATGAACTCCCTCCTCTCTTCTTTTGGTTTGTTGTGTCTCAGAAGCTACCGGCTTCACTCCTAATTTTCAGTCATATAACTGAAAAAGAAGACTATGTCCCTAAACTATAAAATAGCACTGAGGTTCCTCTTCACAAGTTACCATTACAAATAATGTCAGTGGTACTGTGAATTATACAAGTGATGACAGGATTGTACTGAATATTCATGTAATTTACTTCATAGAATATATCATTATCCTTTTTTTCTGTGCTAACCACAAAAATAAAGGGCTTCCAGGCTGAAGAAATTATTAAGGGGCTGATGGAATGGGCACTGAAATTAAAGACCCTCTCCTTTGAATTTGGTGATTTCTGAACAGAGCCCTAAACTGTTCTTTTCCTGAAAATGCTCTTTGTACTAAACTCTTTCCTTTCAGTGTGCATACAGCTAAAATGAGCATTAAGAAAGATTTCCTTTTATTCTACAAATAAACTCCCCCATGTAATACGGAGAAAAGTGCTAGATAAACACATTAGTTCTGCTTAGCAAGTTAAACATCAAAAGCTGAAAACTCGCCTGCCCATCTGTTCTGAGACTGCTGGTTGCATCCAGGTGATTTTGAATGCAATTATACATAGAGCCATGAGTTTCAAGACTTGCAAGGCATCATACTCTACAAAAGACTAAACAACACTGTTCCAGGTAGATAAAAATACAGGTATTTGCCAGTATCACAGATGACTTTATGAATCATTCCTGTTTAAAAAAAAGGATCTATGTCACCATTCAAATTTCAGCAGATGTTATAAGTTGAGCACCTAAAAAATCCAGAGATTGCTGCTATGTCCCAGTTGAGCCATTGCAACTGGTTGTGTATACACTGTCATAACTGTGAAATAAAATGTGTTAAAATCCCCTCAGATTTCAGATTGCAAATCAATTTGGATGGGATTCAGTGTGAGATTCAGACTCCCAAGTTTTAGATGTCTGTCAGCAGGTGTCTTTAGCTATGTAACTTAAATTTCCAGTGCAGTGAGAACAGATTCACTTCGGTAGCAATGAGCATTCTGACCTACATCTACAGGTCACAGAACCGACAGGTGCTTCTGGAAGACCAGCAGAAAAGATACCCAAGGGTATCTTCAAAATCTCTGGATGTTTGTGCTTGTCCCACCCATGGATCAGGACTGGGGTAGCTTTAAGCTGTGATAACCAGACTGTTACTAGCTGGTCCATTGCATTGCTCACCAGAGAACTGATTTTAGAAGCAGAGAACTGCTTCTTGTGATGTGTGAAACAACTTCATGAAAGCAGGAAACTTTAGTACTGCCTGTAATGGGAGATTAGACACCTAAATAATGTCTAAGAAATGTCTGTATACCCAAAATTAGAGGCACAATTCACCTGTGTAAATGCAAGCACATCCTTTCACCTGAGAAAGTTCAGGGTGCTTGAGGTATTGGGATAGGGCTGGTAGAGATGAGAGACAAATTTATGGGTGTCCTGCATCTCTTCAAAGAAAAAAATGGGTGATATGTGAGATCACTCAGAGTCTAAGTGATAAGAAATTACTTTACTGAGGAATCTGATCCCTACCCAATGTGCTGCAAACTGAATTTGTCTCCCACAAGCACTAAGATAACAGCTTCACACAGACAGTTGTGGCTTGGCTAATACGCCAGTAGGCAGTTAAATAATTGTTTCCTGGTCTCTAACGTCATCGTCCGAAGCTGAGAATCTGAAATCTATCACTCGCCTGCCATTTCCCCTACAGGCTGATCAACTTCAGTCTTATGGTAGTATGTGACACTACGTAGATGTTCTGCAGTTCATTTCATCAGTATCTAGCAGTCCCTTTATTTTGGCAGGATTTAAAAGTTGGATTTTTCTAACTCCTAAATATTACCTGTATGCAGAAAAAAATAGTGTAGACAACTTAAGAGCATACATAGCAGGCAGTCATAGAGTCGGAATATTTCCAAAAGATGGGTGGCAGCTGCCTCTCCTTTTGTAAAAGCATCCAGTTTGAGACCATTATAAAGCAGTCAGAATGCATGCCCCAGAAAAATAATTAAAAGGGGACATTACGTTGCTAGCTGGGAATCTGAGGTTCAGTTCTTTCTCCTGGTTCAAGTTTTCCATGTGACTGTTCTTCCCGCTTGAAAGTGGAGCAATGCTATTTACTTCTTTTAAAAGGTACTTTGAGACTTGTGGGTAAAAAATGCAAGCCAGCAGCTCGGTGTTCTACCAAGCTGGGTGCTGTAAGGGTAGCTATACTAAATGTGCTACAGCAACAGACACACAGCCTTTTAATAGACTCAGTATGTCACTCGAATTATTTTCTAACTAGACAATTTGGAATTTTCAGACCAAAAAAAGAACAATTCAAGGACATCTGGATCCAGCCTGGGTAAAGGGAAGAAGTTAAATCATGAAAGTGATGCTGCCCTGGGGTGCTTGCTCGGAGGGAGTGACAGGCCAGAGGATCAAGTCAGCAGCAGGCCCTACATGCTCACAGTCCCAGCAAACCACTGCACTTCACAGTGCTCCAAAACTTGCCTTATTCATGAGAATGACACCTCTCGGAGCACACAGCTCTTCTCAACACATTTGCCCGAGGCAGGACACAGCTGTGAACTCTAAGGTTCACTGGCACAGAGCTGTGCTGGCTTTGTGGTCGGCATCACAGCTTCTCACACTTATAGAGCTCAGCAAGCAAAATCCTGGTATGAACAAATAAGCAGGTATTTCTGTACTATACTTCTAATATTGTCACTTTTAGACTTTTTTTGTTTTTGTTTTTTTCTTGCTTTCTCGCTGTAAATGACGTACAGACAGGCTTTTGGTGAAGGGGGAAACCAAGTGCTGCACAGCCACTCTGGCGACTTTAACCTCATTTAACCCTCAGCACAGCAAGAGGAAGTACAAAGTATTTTCACGAGCTGTGAATGGACTCAGATCTGGTTTTGACGTCTTGAGGAAGCGCTGCCTTCTGCAAAGCCAGAAATACAAGAAAAATGTATGTGAAGTCCCGAACTCCAGGGTTTGCACATAGGCACCGACCCGTCCCACCTCCCCCCACCCCAAAACAGAGGCCACCAGAGAGAGGGGGATGGGACCTCTGCGAAACGGGGAGGGTTCGGGTCAGCGCCGATGTCCCCGGGCGGGGCGAGGCGCGGGTGACAGCCACACGCACCCTGCCCTGATTCCCCGACCCGCCGGCTGGGGAGCCAGGGGGTCCCCGCGTACGGTCTGCACGGGGTGGGGGACGCATCCCCATCCATCCCCATCCCCATCCCCATCCCCATCGGAGGGCGCCTCGCCCCGCCGTGGCGGGAGGCGGGTCCGGGGGAGCCGCGCCCGGGGCGGCCGCCGGCGGGAGCCGCACGCAGCCACCGCGGGGCGGGGCGGGTCTGCCAGCGTCGCGCTGGGCCGGGCGGGCTGGGCCGCGCCGCAGCGCCGGCGGCTGATTCGGAGGCAGCGGCGGGGGATGGACGAAGGTACCTGCGGCGGCCAGCGGCGACGGGCGGCCCAGGTAAGAGCGGGCAGGCACGGCGGGGCCGGGGGCCGCCGCCCGCCGGGGGCTGCGCGGGGTGGGGGCTGAGCCGCCTCTGCCGCTCCTTCTCTCGGCGCCCCCGCACCGCGGCGGGGCGGGGACGGCGCTCTGCAGCCCCGGAGTTTCTCCGCTCCCCTCGCCCTCTGAGCCTCCGCAGCCGCCTTTGTGCCCGCTCCCCGGCCCCGGCTCACCCTCCCCGCGGTGCCCTTGCCCCTATCTCCGCGGGGGCTGCGGGCGGTGGCGGGGGGGACCCGGAGGGACACAGCCAACTGTTGCCTGGGAAGCGCCGGCCCCGGAGCGCTGCCAGCGGCCCCGGGGCCGTGAGCGCCGCCGGCTGGATTCGCCCCCATCCCCGCTCGGAGAGGCATCGGGTGCGGTGCGAGCCCGAGCGGAGGCTCCCGATTGGCCTCGCCCAGCCGGGGAAACGCTTCCCCGGCCGCTGGCTCTCCCGGGTGGGAGTCTCCGGGCTTTCGCTGCCGGCCGGTGGATGCCGGAGCCGCAGGGACGAGCCGCGCCGGTGCCGGAGCCGGCTGTGCCCGCGGCAGGGCCCGGGGAGCCCGGCGGAGCTCCGCGCTGGCCCGGGTGTCGGTCAGACAGAGCGTCGCTGTGCCTGGCTGGACTGAGTGCCGTGGGGGGGCAGGGGGGGGCAAAGGGAGATTTAGCTTCAAACTTTGATTATACCGAAAACTTTCTGTTCCAGCTGCTGGTGGTTGCTGGATGCGGGGTTCCATAAGCGTGGTGTTTCCAGAGGGATGTACCTAGACAGGAGATGAAAGACAGGCTCTGTAATGCTGTATTCATCTCGTTTAAATCACTGTCCATGTTGGGAGGTGTTACAGCGAGCAGATAGCACGCTTGCATCTGTTCTTCCTCTTATTATTTTTCTCCTAATTTGATTCCAAGACTGTTTAGTTTTATTTTTTTTTATCTGGGGTTTGTTTTGCCAAGGTCTCCGTAATACATTGTGCTACTGTGTAAAATCGAATGCTCCGTAATTCACTGGCAACACAGCAAGGCTCTTAACTGCACAGGCTTTCAGTGTGCTGCTAATAACTTGCCGAGGGTGGTGATGTGAGTTGATTTCCAGCTTGTTCCTGGTCTCTAACTGCCATACGGACCATCTTTGCACTCTGTTTTTGTTGCCAGTTCTAAAGTCAGTTTATATGCGTTTGGGGAAAGGGTAGGTTAAGGGGGACAGAGATGAGTTTGCTTTGCTTTTTCTGTTTTGACCATCTGCAAGGCCAAAAAAAGAAATGAAAATTACTTTGGCAGTGAACTCTTAGGTGGGGAGATTTGGGATGAAATGCTGTTGTGACATGAGGTTGCCTTGTGGGCAAAGATTTTCACATGCTCAGCACAGCTTTACAAAAAACCCAAACTCCTATTACACAGGGAAGAACTAAGCTGATACTTCCTTTTTCTCTGTTATGGTAACTTTCGTATTTCTGTAACATGTAAGGAAGACTGTTACATCAGCAATGTACTTTTTTAAAGAAATTAATAAAAATAAACCTTGTAATTTCTCACGTTTAAATTTCCTTTCTACTCTCCTGTAATACCCCCATTCCCCCATCTCACCAGGCCCAAATTTAAAACTAATGATAAAGTCCTACTATGGTAGACTTTAAAAAAATGTTTTAATGAAATTAAATTACAGATTATGGGAACATCATTAAAGGTTTGACTTAAGTTTATAAAAAGCATAAGGTAGCAACTAAGAAAAAAATTCTTAAACTGTTGTATAGTTTAACTACTGGTCTTTAAAGTTTCACTTGATGTAAACTATGGCAAGTATAAGCTAGGCTTTCTGAGTTACATATATGGTTTCTCAAAGACTGTGCAATATTTTACTGTATTCTGCTCTGTACTTTTTCAGTACCCCCCGTGCTGCTTTTGCAGTGATGCTTTGTTTTTTCCCCCATGAACTTCTGCTCTTTATTAAAAACTGAAAATAAACAAACCACAAGTGATTAAAAAGACAATGTATGCTAGTAATTAGAATAAAACCCCCTTGATTAAGTCAGAAAGGAAAAATGGTAATCATCTTGGGTACTATTGCATAGTTACTGTCGTCAGATGTCATTTTGCCATGACAGTGAGTCTGTTAGTGAATTTTACAGTGCTGAGAAGATAATTTATTGTTAGTGTGCTTAGCTTGTCCTCATGACATCATTTTTGACGCTGTTTTGTCAGGCTGAAATATCTTGTCCTCAGCAGTATGGCAGCCTCACAAAGACATTGAGGATTTGCATGTGCAGTATATTGCAGATTTCCACGTTGTGTGATATACAAAATGAGCTTAAATACTAGATGTTATTTAGATAAATAACAATTCCTGTACTTTAACAGAAATAGTATTTTGTAGGTGTACAGATATCACAAGTAAGACCTCTTTATCATATTTTTATCTACTTTCAAACGCCATTTTAATTATAGTTTTTGGTGAAACTGTAGAATATTTTTTGTGGAATTACTGGCATTCTTTAACACTAGATGCTTATTACATGCAGTAGCACATGAACTTAATCATTCAGTTCCCATTTTATACAAACCAGAAAAATGCTATTCTGTATCCAAACCCTGTATATGATCCAGACATCATTAAGTCTCCTATTCAAATCACTGGAGACAAACAGGATATTTTACTGGGACCTATAACATCAAGTGGATAGGGGTGTCTGGATGCTAACAATATATGTTAATTTGAAGCAGCCTAACCTCTTTAGTGTTTCCTCACTATGTATTTGGATCCGTTTCAATATTATCAATCATTCTTTTAGCAGGGCTTTCTACTCATGTTATCTAGGAATGCAAAACAGTAACACTAAATCAGAGAAAACAGTTTGAGAGGCATGACTTAAAATATTTAATATATGGGGCATTTTGAGAGCTGCAAAAATGCAGTCATAAATTTGAATTTTGTTGTTTAAATTAAAGTTGTAATAGAAGCTGCTCTGCACTCGTGTGAATGATGATAAGAGCAACCTGAATGATTTGAGCTGTACAGGTCCTAATTCTTATGAAGTACCAGGAATTTACCATTCTTTTACTTAGACAAAATTCTAGTTCCTGCTTCCAATTAAAATGAAAAATGTTTCTTATTTTCTGTCTTTATATACTGCTCAATACAAGTTCTTGATTTAAAGTGGCAGCAGTAGTTGATTCTACAGAAGAAATGACAGTAATAGGTATAGGGCAAGAACCTGTAAGGACTGATGTGACCCAGTGCAGCACTGACATACAAGTGCTTGGAAGATTTTTATTTAGTATTGTGGGTTTAAAATGTTTAGAAATTATGCCAACATGGAGATACCAACCGTGAGACTTAGTTAAACATCACTCAGCCTTACTTTAACTCAGGAATGGTTGCTTTTGCATGCTAACAACTGAAACACTCTTGTCTAATTTATGAACTTGCCAACAGACTAGAAAACCAGTGCTCTGAGGGACTTCTTTGTGCGTATTACCTTTTTCTTCTCCTATCCATGACAGTACTTCTGTAGTGCTTTTTGTCACGTACAGGTTGACGTTTAACAACATGGTTTGGATGACCGTCAGTGCAAAAGGTGAAGCCAAAGCATAAGTCTCAGGCTTATCTTTGAGTAAATCTGTGTAAGGAATTTATGATGTTTGTAATGCATGAAATGTTAATTTTGAAGAGTCCAGTAGCAGTGCAGCTTGTGGTGTTAAGTGTGCCTGTCATAAGTGCCAGCCTGGTTTGGTTCAAGTTTTGGGTTAATAAACGTGATTCATGAACACGTGTTCCTCAGGCCTGGTGAAGAGCGTCCATAACATCCATTCAGCATGAGAGTTGTCATATCTAGAATGTGGCATGGAGCATACTGAAATCTTGAGTTTGATCCCATTTGTGCGTGGTGAGCTGGGATGACAGAGTGCAAGTTCACACAATACAAAAACATTGTGGAGGTGGTTTGGTGTTTTTAAGGGAATGTGTAGACTTAAATTGACATTTTAGATAAAAGTCGTTCTGTACTGTCCTGTATCTCTCTGATACACATAGGTTTAACTTAAAATTTAAATAGTTTCCTCATACATAATTTATGGGATTTGGGTGGGGAGGGGGGAATTCTTCTCTCTGCTGTATTGCTGCCTGAATTCATAAATTATTTGAGTGGCCTATTTTACAATTAGATGCCTCAAAGCTAAGGGTGATGGTCCTAAAACCCATGAAAGCACACTTTTCCACATTTTTTACTGTGAAGAAAAAGAGATGCACAGAGCTGTTCTGTATCCATCCATAGCTGTTACCACCAAGACTGTTCTGGAATCTCTCTCTTGCCTCACTGCCTTTGGCATCCAGAGACGGGAATGTTCCCTCAGGAATAGAAAAGCTTGTTTTGCTAAGAAATAAGTGTAAGCTATTTACTCAAACTTGAGTAGAAGCATTTGCAATGATGTTAATCTCTCTTCATGTTTTATGGTGCATTAGTTGCATCCCATATTCATTAAGTGTGACACTTTATTCTCTGTCCTTTTCAGCTTTAAGTACCTTGAGCTCTCATCACCCTCTTCCCAAGAGAGTGAGACAAGCAGAGTGTCATAAGCTGTCCTTTATTTCACCTGCAACCTTTGGGGAAAAAAAGCCAACTAAACAGTAATTAGGCCAGAGGGAGAGTGACTCCTGCCCTGTGATTAAGGCATTCAGGTGAGGGAACTCTGGTTTCTATAGGTGTTTCATTCTTTCATCCAGTAAATATTTTTCCATTTCATAACATCAGCAGGAATAGTCTTAGGACAGACAATAGCCTGTGGTTTAGGGCACTACCCTGGTGTTCAGAGATGTGGTTGGGAGGCAGTCTCTCAACCTGAAAAGAGCCTACCACCCACTTCTACTTCCTCTGTGGTTGCTTTCCTGATGCTTTTAAATAGCTCGGTGGTGCTTGAGGGCATGCTCCTGCCCTCTCATCCGAAACTTCAAAATTGCATGACTCCTTTCCTCAGGAGCTTGTGAAAGGAATGACTTTGTATCTTGCTTCTAGAGAGGCCTGAGGGTTTTACAATTCTTTTTAATAACATAGGTACCTCTTGAGCTTCCAGGAATAGGTCACATCAGTTTAAGGTACAGCCTTCACAACTTTCTTACCTGGTAGGTTAGATGACTTTCTGCTTGCTAGCCCAGTTACCTTACTTTCCCTTATATACTCAAATTTGTGGCAACCATGCTCAAAATTCTCCTGTGAGTCCAGTTTGGGCTTCTAGACTTACAGGGTTTAGTAAATCAAAGAAGTGTATAGATTTTGAAGGGATGAAGGCCAGACCTTGTCAAGACTGAGGACTTCTGGAAAAGTTTTTCTTTTGTATTTAGGACACAGTTTGAGTCTGGTTTGATTCAGTTGTCCAGTGTAAATGTTTTGTCCTTGATGAGATGCTTTGCAACATCTGTTGCATCTATACTTGGTTAGCAGATGCAAGGAGGCCAGAAGACCCATGTCCTGCATAGACTCCATGTCCTGGAGCACCTGCTGGGCTATTTCAAAACAGCTCAGTACTATTTGCCTCTGCAACTGAACTGAGCCCAGTAGTGTCCTAAGACTACTGTTGCCTAAGCTGTATGTGGTTATACTGAGAAGTGGGAGGGAGGGGTTATTTTCATGTTTTTCAAAGATATTTCAAAGCAAGCTTGCTTTCTGTTTTATTTTCTTTATTGTGAGTGTATTTTATACCTAGCTTGATCATTATAATTTTCATTTTGCAGCTGCCCCAGATAAAATCTGGAAGGTTAGCTTGCGTTAATGGCTTTCTGGGAAGAGGGGAGAAAGTTCATCTTCTGGTTTCTCTCGTGCATGTTAATAATGGTGTGAAGCTGTGAGGCAAAAATTCGTTACTGTTTTTAGCTGGTATCAAAATGCTGAGTGATGGTGCCAGTTACAGAGCAGAATTGGTTTTGGAGAAGAAGGAAAATTTTCTCTGATAACTGATCCTTAAAATTCTATCTGCAGTAAATTGATTCCGGAATTGTGTTTAAATAGCCTCCATGGGAGACATACAGTAGTATTTATTTAGTATGGGTGATCTGTTGGTCCTAATTTTTCAGAGGAGATTGCTATAATGCTGTGGAAACTTGGGAGGAAAACAATGAAAGAGGAAAATTCTATAACATTTCTCACAGTTGTTGAGGTCTCTTTAGATTTGAGAAGGCTAGATTGTTAAATTTGTTATGTTTTATTTCCAGGAACAGTCTAATTTTGTCTCGGTTACACTCTGTCCCACCCACATACACACGGTCTGACTCCCTGTACTGTATTGCTCTGTAATTGCAGTATTTTGCTTCAAGGATCATCTGTAGGCAGTTGGCAACTTCTTCAAATACAGATTTCATGACGGACATTGGCATCTTTAGAAGCTTCTGGAAACAAGTTTGTAATCCCCTCCCTAATAATTGATGGTGACAGAGGAAATGGGTTTTGATATTTTGTAAGTGTTTTCCCTATTTTTTTATTATTAAAGCATAAAAGACTGGAACGCTTCCCTCACCCTCTCACAAGGCTGTGCTGCAGCAGGGCTCTGTAATACCAATTACTGCGGGGACGGTTTTGCTGTTCTAGATGAGATCATGATGGGGGTGCTGGAAAATGAATCTCTCTCAAAATGTGTTTTATGCTCTGAATACAGCAGAGGTTGTGTTATTATAGTGCAATACTTAGGTCTTTGGAGTTTATGTTTTTAGTTAGTGAGGGTGTTAAAAAATCCACTTAGAATTTTTTATCAATGTCTCTTGTATTCAACAGGAAAACAGAAATTATTTCCTGATCTGGAAGTATTTTGGGACTGTGTTGCCTGTAGAACTGATTTGTATTTCTACAACTAGATAATCTTACTGCTTTTATTTATTTTATTTTTTCCCCTAAAGACAAGGACAGAGCACACATATTAGAGGACCTAGATGTATAGGTAATATGTTTGTTTTTATACTGTGAGACAAAAAATGTCTAGGGTCTGACTACTTATGCCTTTGTTTTACAGAGGTTTTGATTCATTGAGGTACAGACAGTATCATGTTGTCCTTTACTGAACTAAAAGTAAAACTGCCAAAAAAAATCCCCTTTTGTTCTGCTGCTGAGGAACACTGTGGGCTGCCAAATCCTGACAGTCTGAGTCACCACAATTGTAATAAAGTGTTTGTACTTTGGCAGTTGCTGTTATTCAGTGTGTTCTAATTTATTCATAAGGCAAAGGGACACCTACAGGTTTGAAATACTACTTTTTAAAGTAATAGTCCATGTTTATAAAGAAATAACATTTTTGAATAGAGAATTAAATACACTGGTAACATTTCAGAGCTTCTAAGGAGTAAATGGTTAATCTTTAACAATAAGAAATATACTTATATACACAGTGTATATATAACAAATTCCATGTTTCGTGTAAGAGCAGTACTAGACTTCAAAAAATGATGGGATTATTTTAAACTCCTTGCTGAATTCTGCTGTTTTGGCCATCTGATCTGACCTGATAATGATCTGATAACAAGGGAGACTGCTTCCTTCCTAAAAGACCCAAAAAAAAAAAAAAAAGGGATTTAAGGACAGGGCCTCTGACCCTGGAAATGCTTATCTACATTTTAGCTTTGAAGTGTGGGCTGTGATGCAGCAAGCATAGCTCATGTAATTGAATTCAGTTGTTTTCAGCATCACTTCCAAACAAAGTAGTCAAGTTCTAGTAGTCAAATTGAGTTGTAGCAGTGAAATAAAACTGAGAATGAGAGTGCATAAAGAGCTGGAGGAAAGCAGGGTTGCTCTCAGTGGTGGTGCCTGTAAGGCTGACAGGTGTGTTCCCAGAGTCACAGCAGGTGTCCTGCCCCTGGCCAATGGATCCTGCTGCCTGTGCTTGGGTGGGAGATGGGAGTGCTTACAGGTTCTTGATCCCATCAGCTGTGCATGCAGACGAGGTGGGTTTCTTCATGATTTCTCAATACTGTAGCTGTTTATAGATGCGAGTCCTCATATTGTCTAGTATCAGTTATTGAGGCAGAAACAATGATTCCTTTCTTTTCATTCATAAAATAAGGCTTTTATTCTTGATACATAGGGAATTTTGTGTCACTTACCTTTCCTTAACATTGAGCTAATGAAATTTCCAGTGTTCTCTCTCTCAAAAAAAGCGCCAAATTTGCAAAACTGCATTATTACTAATTTTTCCCTGATTCCATCTTCTAGAGCTGCTGATGAAAAGGATTGAGGTGGGTGTGTGTGGTAGGCACTGGAGCAGTGTGGAATGCGTGGGTATTCTTGTAGCAGAAGCAGTAATTTTAATTGCTGCTCAGTGTCATAGTATCACTACAGCTGTTTCCCAAAGAAGAGGTTTGCCTGCTATTGACAGGACATTCACACAAAGAAAGGAGATGGTAGATAAGCAAATGCAAATATTTCCTTCTATCCTTTGGTTTTTAATACATGCTGTGGTGACGAGTTCAGCGTGAAACACTCAGTGACATGTAATTATATATGCATTAAGTGGAAGTTGATTCATAGTGTCCCTCTCTGAGAGTACCTATCCATAATGCACTGAGGTAGGGATGTGAGAGGAGCAGTACAGCTCTGAGCTGCTTAATTCATGTGCCACTGAAGTCCCGCTTGGCTGCTGACTTCCTTTCTCCTTTTTTTTTGCCCATAAAAGGAGAAAAGTGCTGCCATATGACTCGCTTTAGAGAGAATCACAAGATGAGGTTGGGGCCAGAGGGAGGGGGGGGCGCGGGGGGAAGTTATTCAGGTAGCTTTGTTTCTTGTACATGATACAAAACGTTCTGCTTTCTGTTTTTAATGTGGTATTACTAGCAAAGGATCTGGTAGTATTTCCTTCAACTGACGTTGCAATCAAACATTTCATTCTTATAATAAATTCTTTTTTCTATTTTTTTTTTTTTTACTTTTTGCATGGATGAGAGATTCTGACAGGAAGGGATATAAATGAGTTTGGAAAGGAGATAACTTCAGTTCTTAGGGATTAGGCTGTCCTCCAAACCTGCAGACACTTTCCTGCTGTTTGCTAAGGAATGACTATGTGGTATTCTCCCATCTTGTGCCAGTGACTGTAGGTAGGCATGCCTGAATTCATTGCCTAATTTTGCACTGATAAAAAGCTTCATCTCCAGTTTTTCCAGAAAGCAGACTAATTGGGTGATTCTCTGAAGACTTGCTCAGAGATCAAATCTGGACAGCTCTGTGCCTTTTCATAAAGTCCTTGAGCTCTCTTACTCCACAGTCTCACAGTGACTCTCAGTGTACAATAAAACAAGAGTTGCCTGACTTCCTTTGGCATATTCTGATAAAAAGCACAGCCCTCCCACTGACAAGGGTCACAGTTTCTCCACAGAGCAAAGGCAATTAGCAGCTTTAAATGAGTTCCACCCAGTTTCTGGCATGGGTCACTAGGTAGTGTTTGATGGGCTCCTGATTCTGCATAAGAGTGCACAGTAAGCACCAGGATGGTCAACTCCAACCATGCTGCCAGCTGAAGTCCTGTGTGTGTGTGTTCAAAGCCATCTCTGAGTCGATGACTCACAGTATTGATCAGCTTGGGTTTAGTCAGCCTTGTGTGTTCCCTCTATTTACTGATACTGTGAAGTGATTTGACATGGGGGCATACAAATCAACTGTCTCTCTTCTTGCGGAGTCCAACACAAGATGTTTTAGAAATCACAGCAAAATGGTTGTGTCTGTGCAAACCAGACTTTTTTCTTTGACGACTATGAAAAATGGAGATCTTCGTCCCAAACATTTACTTTCATATGAAATAAGCATTTTGTCAAGGAGTCCAAAGGGAGCTGGAGAAAATTAAGATCTTAGTAATGAACAGTCATTTCATACATTTCATAGCATCACCTTTTCTAGTGTCACTGTAAGTATCCTGGGAACAGAGCAAAAGGACCATACTAATTATGGATCTAACGTAATTTTTTCTTTTTTTTCCCCCTAGCTGTTGGTTTTTGCCTTTTTTTTTTTATGTCAGAACTAGGATGTAGGCCAAGATCTGTGAAAAACAGATGTCTGTCTCATGCCTGCAGTGTTATCATCACTGGGATTTAATAAATTTGTTACTTCACTTATGTGGGTGGGTTTTTATTGTGTTGTAGATTTTGGTTGTTTTTCTTGAAAGATGTGATGGTTTTATGGTTTATTGGAGTGATGGTCTTTAGTTGAGTGTTAATGTCATTGTTGAGATATATTTGTCATCTTTTCATCTCTTTGGAAGACTGAAATGGTACCTGAAGTTCAGGGCACTACAATTAAAGTATTCACTGGTAAATGAGAGTGTGGATGTTCATCTGGGAGCAGATGGTTATTAGGTGGATTATTAGGTGGACTCACTAGACCAGATTGGCAGCTGGTATTGCAACAGTTACAAATGGGTGCTCAAGGTTTTACAGAGTAATAAGCAGTTTTGTCAATATTGGTGTGGGTTGACCCTGGTTGGACGGCAGCTGCCCACCAAAGCTGCTCTGTCACTCCTCCTCCTCAGCTGGCAGAGAAATAATGAAAAGCTTGTGGATTGAGATAAGGGCAGAGAAAGATCCTTACCAGTGACTGTCATGGACAAAGCAGACTCCACTTGCAGAAATTAGTTTAACTTACTACCAGTCATAGAGAAGGATAATGAGAAATCCTACCCCACTCTTCTTCCTGGGCTCAGCTTCACTGTCAAATTCTCTGCTTCTTTCCCTCAAGCAACGCAGGGGGATGGAGAATGGAGGTTGCAGTCAGTTCAGCCCACCTCTGCCACTCCTTCCTCCTCACATTGTTCCTCTTCTCCAGCATGGCATCCCTCCCACAGGAGACAGTCCTTCATGACCTTTTCTATTGTGAGTCCTTCCCATGCCCTGCAGTTTTTATGAGGTGCTCTAGTGTGATCCCTCCCATGGGATGCAGTCCCTCAGGCACAGCCTGCTCCAGTGTGGGTCCCCCATGAGGTCAGAAGTCCTGCCAGCAAACCTGCTCCAGTGTGGGCTCCTCTCTCCATAGGTCAAGGTCCTGCCACAAGTCCAGCATGGACTTCCCACAGAGTCACAGCCTCCTTCAGGCACCACCAGCTCCACTGTGGGGCTCTCCATGGGCTGCAGGTGGATCTCTGCTCCCCCATGGATCTCCCTGGGCTGCAGGTGGATCTCTGCTCCCCCATGGATCTCCCTGGGCTGCAGGGGCACAGCTGCCTCTCCATGGGCTGCACCAGGGGCTGCAGGGGAATCTCTGCTCCAGCACCTGGAATACCTCCTGCCCCTCCTGCACTGACCCTGGGTCTGCAGGGCTGTTGCGTTTGTACTCTCACTTCTCGCTTCAGCTGCTCTTCTGCAGCAGTTTTTTTTCCCCCTTCTTAACTCTTTTGTCCCAGAGGTGCTGCCACCATCACTGATGGGCTCAGCCTGGGCCAGTGGCAAGTGGTGTCATCCCATCCTGTCCCCCTTCACTGCCCTCCCCACTACTAAAGCCTTACCATGGAAACCCAATACACCATACACTTAAGACTCCAAGGTAAGGAGTTGGCACTGCAGATGATGATCTGTAGGTCAGCAGTTGTGAAAGGGTTGTATATTTTTGTATTGTCAGGATGATTTTTCTGTCCCCTATGACACTGCATAATCACATCTATTCAAAGTTTTGCACACAGTAATTCTTGCCAAGTACAATATTTACATCCAGATTTGCACTATGGTAGTTGTGTTTTCCTTTGGAAAGTTTTATGTGCCTCTCTTGTGTTTACAAGAACTTCTTGCCTGTGTTGCTTTTTGTGCAAAATAAGGATAAATGTTTTCAATTCATGTTTGCATGATTTTTTTTAAAGTAATTAATTTGGGACTTCTGACTTACACAAAAAAAACAAATTTGTGAAGACATATATAACTTTGTGAATTATTGAAAAAACCCGACAGATTTGTTCCTAAAATGCTGATCTTTTAAGATGGCTTTCTTCCTTGCCCATCACAATGATGTAGCTGAAGTTTGGAGAAGCAGAGTCTCAGCTGTGCATTGGAATGCAGTTGATAGAGCTATGCCCATTTTATACCAGCTGACAATCAGGGCTAATGTTCTACTGGCAGCAGTCCAGGCGTGCAAAAATCAAGAAATCAGATGCTCATGTTCAGTCCATCTGAACACTTTAAAAAGCTCCAAAACCTAGAGAGTGCAAATTTTCACTTGTGCCGCATATGGAAACACAAATGCTGAGCTGTTACTTGATTATGTGGTTCTGTTCCCCTGATTTGAAAACAAGAACCACCTAGGCAAGGGTGACCTGTTAATTCTGAAATACATTTGTCTGGTTATGGAATTAAGTTCTAAAAATTATGTTCTCCAGAAGCAGCTGGGTACTGTATTATTGATGTGTGTTCATAGTAGGAACTAAATAAGGAGTGGGTATGGCATGCCACTCTTCTGTTACATTTTTAGTCCTCCTCATGACACAGTTTTGTACTATGCCAGCTAACACTCTCCCAGATAATGCCCAAGCATAGTTCTGGGGTTAGGAGAGACGATGGACTGCTTCCAAAAGGCTATTTGGATCTGGCTGTGCTGTATGGAGGAATAGGATTTTAGTTGTCCAGCTACAAGCTGTAACATGTTTTCTGGTTCCAAGCCCAGAACGTGGCTGTGTGCCCTGGTCTGTTTTATTTTCTGACATATATGTGGCCACAGATTCTGCTTTCCAGGAAGCTGGGATTCAGCAGCTTCTTCGCAAAGGCAGTGGCAGCATGGTTTTTGTGTGCTTAGGAAGGTAGAAGAAAAATTCTTTCAGGCCTGGAAGTAAGAAGCTGTCTAGAAAGCAGGAAAAATAAGCCAGAGCAACTTAAAATCATAGAATAATTGAATTTCATATTTTTTTATAAGACAAGCCCCAAGGAATACACAAGTATAATCAGCCATTTTGAAAGCACTTATTAAAAAAAAAAAGAATATATTTGAAGAATTATGGCCTGGCATTTTAAATCAAAATGAGTAAACTGAATCTTAAGCAGATGGCATCTACAATGTTCTCAGCTGGAGGATGTATATCCTGGCAGTAGAGTAAAATTTATCCCTGACCTAAGCTTTGCCTTCTGGTAGCTAAAGGAGCAGTGCTGGTGCAAACCTGAGTTGGCATGATCCTTAGCTTTTCCCTGGGGAATCCGTGTCTTAAGCAGATGTCTCAGTCCTCTTCTAATTGTCTGTTTGCCTCCTGTCAAGGAGGTGCAAGTCTAACCTTATATTTAGCAAAAACTATAGGGTGTGAAGTTTTGTGTGTGGGTGTTTTTTTTTCTTTAAGCAGTGTTAAAGCTATTAGCATCCTAATGACTTAACAGTGTCTGGTCCAGCAGACAACTCAGGGGTTGACTCTAGTCCATGGAGCACAGCCATCTGTCTCACCACCTCGCTTCTACAGGACATGAGGAATAGCTGTTGGGATGGCATAGGCTTCTTGGGAACCTTGTCATGTGTTCCTCCACCTGGAAGTGGTCCCGGTGATCAGAAACTGAGCTCCCAGTCCCCACACTGACAGTGACAGGCTAAGTGCCATTCCTGGGCTGGGAATTCCTGGTGCAGTTTGTGCTTTGAGGGTTGCACGGGGAGAGAATCAGAAGCTCAGGTCAGGATACTGTGAGGATGAGCTGCCCTGAATTACCTGTATTGCCATTGGCATCTCTCGCATTTTTCTGCATTAGATTTAAATAGTACCAGCTTGGTTGTAGAGGTTTTAATGAGTCTGTGCTTTTTCAGTTTATACATTGATAAGTGTGTTCAGCTGCTGCTTCTTTTTTGTTTTTTTGTATTTTAAATCAGAATAAAATTCATTGCTTCATTTTGGAACTTGTACTTTCTACTTCTTGAGTAAAGGACTTCTAAAACATGAAATAATGTTGTGGTTGCCTAGTTAGGCTTGAGAATTTGGCCTCTGATGCACACTTCATCTCATTTAACTCTTCTCTTTTGCCTTTGAACTACAACATTATGCAGTCCATTATGTAATGCAGCTTCTATTAACTCTTTATTTCCAAATAGAATTAATTTAGCATCTTTGCTATTTATGCTTTGTTGAATACTGATCGTACAGCCTTAATTATTTCTTACACAGCAGGAAACTTTCAAAATAGCAGCTGTGTTTTTCCTTAAGTCAAATTGGTTGTGAACTACGACTGCTCAAATCCCTGGGTGGATAATAAGCTTTACTCCCAGCAGGTCCCCCAGACTACTATGCTGAGGGAACTGAACTGACTCCCATGTTTCATTGTATGAATGCATTTTAACTAGAGATAAATTGACTTTCTGGAGCTTCCTAAAATAGTAAAAGAGAATTTTCTCTTCTGCATTAATATATGATGGTTTGCCTCCTTGTTAATATCCTTCCCTTGAAGCAGCATTGAGGTTTTTACTAAAGTTTCCAGAGTGCCTTATTTATTTCAGTCCGTTTTTATCAGGCTGATGTTTAAGAAATGATAACTTTCCTTTCTTTCTGACTTGAAAATTCTCCCAAGGACAAGAGCGATTGCTCATAAATACATTTTACCCTGTGGTTAACTCACGGTGTTATAAGAAGTATCTTGATATTTAGTATTTTCTAAACTCTTGAAAGTGTTGTTCCTCTTCATTCCCCTCAGCTTTCCTATGGAAAACTCTGATACCAATCTTGGGATGTTTATCTCCACTTTTAAAGGAATATTTTAAAGATACCAAACTGGAAACTCTGAACTTTTCAGAGTAGTTTATCCTTCTTTCCTCCCATGGCACTGGCTTTCCCACTTGATAGCATCTCTCTCAATCCAAATGTGATACCTCAGTGAACTTGCCTTGCAGCCCATTCCATGCAGTTATTGGTCACAAACAAGAAATACTTCCTGGCATCTGTTCA
This sequence comes from Eopsaltria australis, assembly GCA_034509425.1. NCBI lineage: Eukaryota > Metazoa > Chordata > Aves > Passeriformes > Petroicidae > Eopsaltria > Eopsaltria australis. The sequence goes on along the minus strand of JAVTVJ010000189.1, from coordinate 4,273,929 downwards.
TAGTCTTTTTTTTAATGCCCATTTCATACCTACTAATCACATTAACCCTGCAAATTACACTGACATTGTTTTTACATCCCATTTGATTTTGTATTTTATTTTGTTTTATATTAAAAGAAATGTAGGTGTCTGAGATAGTTTTTTAAAATATTAGAAAGCAGACTTGTGTGTATTTGATTAAAAATCTAATTCAGTCCTAGTTGCTACTTAGGTTGTGCTGAGGGATAACTACTCTGTATAAGTTGCAAAGATTTTGTAGTTTTATAATTCAGCTGAACAGGAGATTCGCCTTGATAGTTGCTGGGGTTTTGTTTCCAAAATTTAGTTTTTCTACAGAAGTGTAATTAGTGCTGGAATTCCAGAGTCCTTCAGACCTGTCATTTTTGTTGTTGCTGGGTCAAGAGGGAAGGGGACATGTTTTCTTAATCTTCAAGCAGTAAATGCTGTACTAAACACTGGTATCTAGAGCTGGTTTTTGCTGGTGTAGCACTGGAGGGTTGGGAGTTGTTTCGTACTCCATCACTGCTCTGTGGGAAGGGGGGAGTGTCCGGGTTCTGTGAGGTGCTGCCAGTCCTTTCCCTGTCCTGGGATGTTCCTACAGCAGTAGTTCACTGCCCTGGTGTGTGGCACTATGAGATTAATTGACCTCTGGCTCTGGGGGTAATGCACGGTAGAAGACACCTTGCAGAGTACTCTTTGCTTTTGAAAAAAGGGAAGTTTTTCTCTATTGAAGTAATTTAAGTAACTTTTCTGATTCTTACTCGTTAATTCAAATAGTTGCATTAATAACGGTCCTTTTAAATAAATTTTAAAATCCACAGATTGCAGCCTCTGTCTAAATATCAGGAAGGCTCTGGATCATCTTCAACAAGGTAAGAGTCAACTCTGGTACTTTCAGACTTGCACAGAACAGCTGTGGAGCAGATCTGAATGTCATCAATGATAAATGAACACTCAGCCCCCCTTGAATACCGTCCTTTATGCAGTTTTACTGTTGCACCTCACTGATGCTTTCAGAATGCTATCTGGACATAATATTCTCGCCTTGAGGTTTTTATTTGTTTGCTTTTCTTATTATAGAACAACAATTGAGAATTATTCTTCCCATGTACTTTTTTCATTTACTTTACTGTTTGTTTTGAGTCGTTTCACTGTTATTGTTCTGGTCTGTGTAAACCCTTGGGACAGAATTGGCTTAGGCAGAGAGTAGGATTTGTTCACATCCGTTTTGAAGTCCTGGTTCTGTGATTTTTATGGGTCTTCTACTGCCTTTTTTTTTCCAAATCTTGACCAAGTTCCCATCAAGCTGTCTGAAATATAAGTTGCAAATACCATGCATTGCTACAGAACTGGAGAGAATTTGCAGCCAGCAGCAAAATAAAGCAATGCTAAAAAAAAAAGTTTTTCCTGTAGAGAAAGGGAGTTCCCTGACTTGACCAGCTACTAACTGGTACAAGGATTTGTTTGCACAGAGGAGCTATTGCTAATTAGTTCGCTGTGTGGGTGTTCTACTTGGGAAATTAGTTTTACATTTTGATATAATTTAATCTGCTTTTATAATGAATTGTTAAAATTTGCAGTAAGGAATGTATTTTTAGGAAAAAAACCCAATCTGCACTTCACCACCTGAGTTTCAAAAGATAATTCCTCTTTAGGCAGCAATCAAGGTTACTGTTTTGAAGTTAAATGAATAAAAGTCCATAATTAGATTAAACCCTGTTTTTAGTCACATATTTATAAATGTATCTGCAGAAACACAGTCGTATGTTTCTCAAAGCCAAAACTTAATTAAGCTGAATTAAGCTGATTTATGAACCGGGTGGCTTGACCGCTGAGGTTGTGAGGAAAGTGAAACTGAATATTTGGGAAGAGTGTTTGTGGAGCTGTATTAACATTATTGAGGTTATGGTTCAAATGGAAGTTCACTTCCAAGCTTTTCTGTAGTGGATTTATTTTCCTTGTTACCTTCACCTTTATTCTGGGAGCAAGCTTGCATCTCTCTTAAGTTATTTTATTTAGAGAGTTGAAAAAGGTAACATTAAAATGGCTGTCCATATAGAACCTTATGAAGGAGCTGGTCCCCTTGTTTTTCTGGTGGCTTCCCCTGCCCCAACACTTGAAAAATTAAATGATCAGTAGTGGGCATTTAAATTACATTCTTTATTTGAGTAGTTTCAAAAGACTGGAAAGTTAATTTCTGAACTTAGGACCGCTTTAACTGGACTTTTTTCAATATAAATATTGTTTTAAATAAATATAGCCTTTATACTAAATTGCTAAATATTTTGGAAATGTATTCCCATTTCCATGATTTCATTATTTATATATTTTAATTTTTTTATATAATGCATACCATTATCAGTGCACATTATTTTCCTTTGGCTGTACCAGTCTTGGCAACAGCTCATTGTAAAATCCAACTTAAATTGAATCTATTCAGCAGAATTATATGGGATTAAATTTAGTTTGAATACCTGATCCTTTCAACCCGGCTGCATTTTTTAATGTTATTCCTACAAAAATTTTGGGGTGTAATGAATTTCACTTTGAATAGAATAACTTCCATTTCTCATGAAAATTTCTTTTTTAAACTAGAAAGTTTCATTGCAAAATTGAGATAGGGAAGAGCAAAGTGACCCCAAGTGTAATCTTGAATGTTTTTCGTGACAGACGGACATTGAATGTTTAGCATCACCTCTTTGGATTTTTGAATGTGAATTGGAACCACTGTATTTCTAGGTAAGACATAACTGTGTGTTTGTGTTGAATACCCTCTTCCTTTTGTATGTGAATTGGGAGAAAGCTAAAGAGTGCAATATGCTGGACTTTGCTTTGTGCAGTGTTTATGTATTTGTTGTATGAGTCCAATGTTATTTGAGATTTTAAATGCTAATAGTTGATTTATCCTAAATGTCTATGTTCCCTGAGAGAAACCTCACCAGCCACTCCGTATGGTCAATGTATGTACAGGACTTAATTTTGTGATCAGGTGTATAGTTGTTCTGTTAGCTCATTGCAATCTAGAGGGGTAGGTTAGTGCTGTCTGCCCATTCTCTTGCATCAACACCTTCAATTCAGCAGGATGTGGTGGTTTAGGGAATTTGCTGCTGAAAATCTGTGGGATTGCAAAGGTTTCCTGGAGGATTACTTTTCTGTCAGTTTAGACCTCTGCATCAGCTCACTGCAGATTCACACAAGTACTGGGATCAGCACAAAGGAATCAATGCCAGTACCTGCAGCAAAAAATTGCTTTATTGGCTTTAAATGTCTTATTTCTCTGTGCTCCAAGGAAAGGTTTGATACATGAGGAAGATTGTTGAAGGGGTTGTGAACAGCTGCAGACTTCAATAGCTGAGAAGCAAGCAGAGGATGATACAGATGAACTAGAAGGTTTTGATCTGTAGATGTATTAAAAGAAAATTTGTCACTGAAGATTACCTTCTCAGTGAAATACTAGAGGTCGTGCCAGTCTGGCTACTCATGTTTTCTACAAAGATTATAGGGACCAGAAGGAAGATCTCTGTCACACTTCACATGCAGCCAAATTGTGGCCAGCACTGCGCTGGGCTGAGAGTCACAGACATCAGGTCTGGTGGCTGTGACACAAACAGTGCTGTTTGCTGGCCCTTCCTGGAGTCCTGGGAAATGTGAAGCAGACAGGATATTTGACGGGGAGTGCTTGCAGCTTGTAACACCTAAAGTCTAAAAGGCAATAGTATCTTAACTGTTGTATTGTGGGTGTTAAGGCTGTGTGAGATGGTAGCTTTGATTCAGTCGTTTCTCGGAGAGATGGAAGCCATTGGGTATGGAAAAGATTCTGTAAGTTAACCCAGCTTTAGTAACAGTGAATGCTGTCTTTAATTCAGCTTGCTCCATCCAGCGAGTGGTGCTAACAAAAACTCCCATTTGTTGCAGCTGAAAACAAGCCCAACACGGCAGCAGCCTGACTGGATTTCTGTCAAAGCCAGTTCACAGTATCCAGGTGAAGTCAGGGCAGTCTGTCAAAAAAAAGTTGTTTTCTGGTCATGTGGAGGTTTATTCAAAAGAAACAAAGCCATCTGCAGAGGTGGAAGGTGTAGAGATTCATCGCTTTAGGGTCACAAAGGATGTGGAACCAGCGTAGCTGAAAGAGAGCAATCATTTTGTTGGATGGGTGAACAAACTCCGGTCCAAGGGAGGAGGGGAGTGGCAGGAGAGATTTAAGATGAAGGGCTGCAATCAGAGCTTTGACAATATCTGCAGGGTAGAAAATTATTCTCTCTGTTTTAAACTACTGATGTGAACTTGTAAGGACCGTATACCCAACCAACAGAGTTATTTTGCATATTTTATTGTTAGGTTTTACTTTCTCTGTTAAAAGAGCTTCTAGCCTTCTATTTTGTTGCAGTCATATGCGTTTTGAAATAGGAATTATGCATATGACATACCGATTAAATTTTATAATAGCATTTAAACTAAAATTAATGGCCCACGGTGATTCTTCTGAGCCAGAGAGGAGAGGAGAGAATCTCAAAAATGAGTGCTCAGCATGGACTTATCTCCTCCAGTGGCTGGGACTGAGATGATTTGAAGGGAGATCTTAGAAACAGAACAAGTAGAATGAAAAGGAAGAATAAAAGGAAAAATGGTAGGAGTGGAGATGAATACTTTTGACATGGCAGAAGAAACAGGAAATGGGGAGAAAAAAAGAGAGTGAAATGAGGAAATAAAGATTTGTTAAATTACCGATTATTTCGTATTTTTTCCATAGAAAGTTAATACTACTACACCATGGTTTTATTAAGTTCATTGGTAGGAAATAATAAACTGGTAGGAATACACCTGGTAAGAAAATTAATTAGCTTTTTTTTTTACCTGATATATTTTTGAAGTCCTAACTGTTGGCTGTTAGAGACCTTTTACAGTTAAGACTTTTTTTTCAAAGTGAAACCCTTAAATAAGACTTTACTCATCTCAAAGATTGATTTTTTTTTCAGGCTGACAAAATACAAGCTGTAGAAGCATATGAAGATTTGATTTTGTAAAAGGAAAGGTTCTGAAAATCAAATCTTAACATAAAAGTGAGAAGCCAATAATAAATTCTGAATACTAATGCAGCAGAAGCAAATTTTTGTGCTGTTAGGTGTGAGCTCTTTGAGCTGTGCTGGGGACTTTACATGGTAAGGATTTCATTTCTGTCAGTGCAAAGAGAAAGACTGAATGTAGACTGTTTTTAAAATGGCCAGTATATCACTTACAACTTTTGAGAAGTGTGACATGAATTACGGCTTTAGTTCTCCAGAGTTTGAATGTTCTTATCAGATTAAATAATAGTATAGCTGTTTTCAGAAGTGCTTTGTGTATACGTGTATATGGTAATTGATTACTGTTGTTTTTTTTAATGGCCTTGGGAGCAGGAGAATATGGGGTGGGAAGAGAGTAAACAAGTTTTCATTTTCAATTTCCTGTTTTCTAAGAATACACTGGAAAGTTTCTTAATTAAATAGTACCATAATAGACAGTTGGAAGGTGAACTAGGATGATTATATTCAGGTCTTCACATGGTAAGTATGTTCTTAAAATAGTAACTGCTTGACAAGAATTAGGCATCATTTTCCATCAAAAGTAGTGTGATCTGTTAAGATGAAGTTAGCAATGCAGAGAGAGCAAGATCAAACACTTTACCTAATCCAGACAATTAAGCTTGATGCCTGAAGTAGGCTTCACTAACTGCTTAAGGATTGATGTTGAGTGCCAGAATTAATATCTAAAGCTGAATCTCTGGAGTGAATTTGTACTTCACACAGAAGTGTGTCCTTAGTTTACCTTAGGCCATGATAACTTAGTAACATCTCAGCTATCTCGCTAAAATGAGGACCACTGTGGTCACAGAATTTCAGAATGCATTTCAGACTTTTTTTTTAGAAAGTAATTAAAAGTTTATAAACAAGATGATAAAATTTCATGCCTGTTGCTGTGCAGTTTTTGAGACTTTTTATCTCACAGAGTATCTTGTACAGGCGTGTTCTGTACAGATATGAGGAGTACTATGTAATGAAGTTTTTAACACGTACCCCTAGTTAATTCATTGCCAGGTATTTTACAGATATAATGCACAAATGTGTTTCAGAGAGAACTGTGAAGAAAAGTACTGTGGTAATTGTAGGGGTTGCCTTGTATTGTTGGCCAGATGTGTTTTCCCAAGAACTGGGCACACTCTCAATCTGGAATTCAGCTTTATGCCAGATTTTGGTATGTAGTGCTAGACTGTGACTCAGAGCCTAAAATTAAAATGCTTTTCCTGAGTTTTACATCCTCAAAGAAGGATGGTTTTCCAGCAGGTGTTAATGATGAAGTGTCTGGTAATTTACAGGCACTTCCATGAAACTTCATGAAGTTTTTGAAATTAAGGGTAAAATTTTTCAAAAGTAGCAAAAGACACAAACTCAGTGATTTCTTCAGAAACAAAGGCTCTAATTTTTCACAGGAAAAAATAAGGCCTTGTACTATCTCTTTTTTAATAAAAAAGTCTTTCAAATATATTTTTCTTTCATGAAAAAAATTGCAAGCCCTCTTTTTGCAATGTTCACCTTCATTAACACAACTTGCTGACTTCCTTCCTCAGCTGCAGTTCTTCCTACACTCCGAGGTCAGAAAAGAGCAAGATCAACAAGCCACACATCTGGCTGTCTCTCTTTCCAACTGGAACAAAGAAACAATTTTTTAATGGCTTTTGGAGTTAATTGTAAACAATTTGGTTTTGGAGTCACTGACTTGCAGCAAATGTTTGTCGTAGGCGGATGTAGGGAAAAAGGACTGTGTCCTAATGCAATTCCTCTGTGGCCAGCAAGGAGAAAAAAATCACTTAAAAAAAAAAGGAAAAGGAATGTCTTACTCCTTGTAGCATTGAAGTATGCTGAGAATTTTGAGTGCATATATAGGATATTTCACAAGCTTAAGATACATGCTTTGATGCAGCAGAGAGACAGAAGTACTTGCTCATTTAATTTTTCTGTAATCTTATATACAGTAATACTTATTTTTCCACCCCCCTTTATTTTCATGAGCTGTTTATGTATGAAAAAATTGACAGTGATAAAAGACCAGGGACAAACAATAGGAATAGGGGAAAACTATTTTAAAATGAGAGTTCTGTTCTAATACTTTTTTCTGTTATTTATATTGTTCCTAAAGGCATTTTTCCAGGAAACAGTTGTCAGAACCCTATATTTACAGTCATTAGCCCTTAATTAGTATTTTGAAAACAAATACTTAAATAATTAGTGAAGTGGAGTAGTTTTCTTACTTTCCCAATTGTCGTAATCTTTTATACTTTCTAGAATCAGGTAGCATCAGTAGATCTAAATGATTAGAATTATCTTTTTTTTGTTTTATGTAAACATCTGGTGTGACTTTTATACTTTTACACTTTACAACAGGAAATACTAGACTTGTTAATTTGCAGCACTTCTGAAACCCCAGATACTTTTAAAATACCTTGCTGTAGTTTTATGTGTCTTAATTTGAACTCACATTGCTCCCATATTTTGGTTGCTTTGTTTAATAAGTTTGTCATGATGGTTGTATTTCTAATCTGACCATCCTGCTAAATATTTGCAAATGTCATGATCTGAAAAGTAAATTGCTAATGCTGTTTGGAATGATGCCAAAGCTTATGACAAAATTGAATAAAATAAATCATTCAAAGGCAATGTTTTCCATCGATTTGTTTGTAGGAGGTAAAGTGTATTATGATTATGTTAGGTCAGATTAGGTGTTTGGGTTGCTAATGCCACTTAGTGGATATCTGCCTTAACTGCAGCCTGTTCCAAAGCCAAACCAGGTGCCAGACATCTCTCTTGATTTGTATATTGGAGTTTTCCTCCTGCCTAGAATATGTTGCATATAGCACCTTTTCAAGAAACTTTTAATTATCAGGTGCATTTTAGGAAGTTTATTATATCTAGTTCCATTTTTTTATTAAATGTATTAAAACTTAGAGATTATTTATTACAGAATTTTAAACTTAGAGGAAAATAAGGATCTTATTTGCATATTTAATTTCATTTGAAACATTAAACAACAGTCTTGGTCACTTTGCACTGATTCTTTAGGTTAATGAAATGTTAATTGCTAGTAAGGTGATAATTTTGGTGGTTTAGGCAGTGCTGTGCTGTAGCCCTTCTGGTTGGTGGCTGGACTAACACTGACCTGGAATGAGCTGATAGTTCAAGAACTGAATTGAAGAGTTGAAAGTAATGGGTGTCTTTTGTTTGGTGTATCCAAAATGGGAGTGGGATAGGCCCTGCTGTAGTTGGACTTTTTCAGACTTCAAATAACTGGTGAGAGCAGCGTGCTGATAATGCCAGGGTTGGGTGAGCTAAGAGGAACCTGAGCTGTAGGATTCCTTCTAATGCAGATGAAGTCACCCAGGCGTTCCTCCTGCCCATAAATGGCTTTCAGTCACCAAACAGAAAGCTTTGGTTAAGTCAATATGTTTAATATTTTGATTTTGTTACAGTTATAATCTTGATATATCTAACATTTTTTACTGTAATAAGCAGCCAGTTCTCAGTTCTTGGTTAAGCAAGCTCATTTGCAAGTCCCTGTGTACATGAACATGGTGGATGTTTGCATGTCTGCATGTCTAGTTTTTACAAAATTTAAGTTTTTCAACAAAGTTTTAAAATATTTTTACATTTCCTATTTGCAGTTTTCTCAGAAGCTAATGAATGTTGCCTTTTCAAGGATGTATTTATTTTAGATGTGACGGCAAGTTAGTTACAAGTGAAAATGAAACAAGGTTACGCAAAAGTAAAATTTTAAATTTTGCTCTAAACCTAAATATAAGGTATTTTGTATAGTTCCTAGTTCTAAAAGGCATGATTTGCCTTTGATAAAGGATTCAGCAAAGGCAGTAAGAAAGTCCTGGGTGTGACTGCTTTCTTCCATTTCTGATAGCAGAGCTCTCATCCCGTGTATCTCTTTTAGTCAGACTACAAAACCACTTCTTCATTCTCAACTTCTAGGCTGCTTCTTGAATTCAAAAGAAATAATGTTAATCCATACTGCTTGAAAAAGTGTAAAACTTGCTGAGAACCCTCACCAGCCCTGGGATCTCACTGTGCTGAGTGAACCTTTGAGTGGAAATGACACTTCTGGTAATTTCAGATGCAGTCACAGTTACTTTTTAGCTAAATTCTGAGTTTCAGAAGGAGGACAAGGAAAGCAATATAATTTGGTTTCTAATATTGGTATTAGTTCTGAGATGTGGTTGTTGTAATATTGGGTGGATTAGTTTGGGTTTTGTTTGAGCTGTAAGAGCAGAGGAGAAGGTTATGCACTGGTGAAAGATCTGGAGCCCATGCAGAAATCCAGGCTGATGGTGCAGAGGGAGGTTGTTACTGCTGGGCTGATTTCAGCTGTGTTAGGGCTCCATGGCCTTTACTTAGGTGGGAAGGTGGGCTATGGAGATGGTCAGGGAACAGATGCACCTCATTTGTAAGGAAAGGCTGAGGGAGCTGGGGCTGTTTAGCCTGGAGAGGAGAACACTGAGGGTAGACCCCATCACTGTGTGTAAAAGGGAGGGTGTCAGAGGATGGACCAGACTCTGCTCGGTGGTGCCCAGCAGTAGGACGAGATGCAGTGGGCAGAAACTGATGCACAGGCGGTTCCACCTGAGCGTGAGGAAGAACTTCCCTGTACGGGTGCCCGAGCAGTGGAGCAGATTGCCCAAGGGGGCTGTGGATCGCCCGGAGAGGGCTGTGGATTGCCATGGGGAGTTGTGGATCGCCCGGAGGGGGCTGTGGATCGCTCGGAGGGGGCTGTGGGTCGCCCGCAGGGGCTGTGGATCGCTCGGAGAGGGCTGTGGATCGCTCGGAGGGGGCTGTGGATCGCCCGCAGGGGGCTGTGAATCGCCCGCAGGGGCTGTGGATCGCCCGCAGGGGGCTGTGGATCGCCCGCAGGGGCTGTGGATCGCTCGGAGGGGGCTGTGGATCGCTCGGAGGGGGCTGTGGATCGCCCGCAGGGGCTGTGGATCGCCCGCAGGGTCTGTGGGTTGATGTCCCTCGCTGGAGCTGTTCCAGAGCCTGGCGTGGTGCGGTGGCGGCCGTTCGGCAGCAGGGGGCGCTGCCGCGCCGTCCCGTCGCGCGCTCGCGGTCCCTGGATAATGACTAATTACTGATGGATAATGGATAATGAGCAATGAGCCTCTGCAGGACCGTGCGCCTCCCAGGGTAGGGAACAAACCGGCATCGATGGGCCTGGCACCGGCCAACATCCGCACTGGTCAGTCAGCAAAAGATACATACAGGAAAGTGGGAGTCGCGTATAAAGTCGCTACCGTGCGTCAATTTTATTGTCTTAATAAAAAGTTATTGTGCAAATTTCATTACTTTACTAGGAATGGCTTCCAGAAGTGATTAGAATTAATTACGGCAGAGCCTGCCAGGGTCAGTACATGCTTTCAATTTTCATTTACACTTACAAGAAATCTAATTTTTAATTAAAAGGATGGGTTTTAATTCTGCACCATCCATAGTAGTCCTTCCCTGTTTGTCATTTTAGTCAAATAGGAGAATTGTTAATATACCAAAAAAAGTTGCAGTGGTTTTAGCAGCTCATGTAGAGGCTCAGGGCTTGTTTGCCAATCAGTGTAAGTAAAACACATTATTTGAAAATAGATTTACTAGGGAATGTGCTTCTTAAAGTATTAGGCACAATGTAAAATTAAGAATCTCTTTGTGTTTGCATCATTAAGAGGGTTAAGTGCCTGCCTATTAACACAATTTTCAAGGCAGGCTCTTTGGCAGAAAAATGCCACACACCCATTCTGCCCCATATGTCTTAATGAATTGAGTCTTTAATTTGAAAGTATGTGCACTAACAAAATAATATCAGACGGAATAAAAGAATTACACTGAATTAATTAAGAAAAAAGGAGGAGTTTTGTTGAAATTTATACCTTTCAGTAACTCCTGCACACTTTCAAGTTAGACTCATGTTTTGGAGAAAACATGTTATTGTTCAATATTCAGTTTCCTCATCCCTTAACTTGATTGTGAGAGCAGTCATTGAAAAATTCCAGAGTTTAGCAACTTTCTAACCTGCCTTTTGTTTAATTTATAGTCCAGTAAAATGATTAAATATTTTTTCCTCGGTCTTTCTGCTTACCAGTCTATCTGTATTTGTGGGATTGATTTGTTTTTTTCCTTGAGTGGAATAATTTACATTTGTATTTATGGAATGTCTTCAGGATAGTATCTCCAGTTTATTAAAGTATTTTGAATTACAATCCTATTTTCCAGAATATCTTAATTCCCTTCCAGCTTAGTGCATATTTTAAGAGTATTTCCTTCTTCTCTGCCTGTCACTAATTTAAAGTATTGAACAAAACCAGATCTATACAACAGATACTGTTTAAAAATACCATTGTCTTTTTTTTTGCCAGTAAACTGCTGACAGCTACTTTTTCAGATTTTCAGTGTTCTAGCAAATTTATGGTAGTAAGTAACATTTTATCTTTCTTCATCTCAAGTGCTTTGTCAAAGCTCTCTCTATATATTTCTTCAATTCTGCCCTGTGCTTATACAGGTGTATTGATTTCTGAGCCTCCGTTTTGTCTCTCTTGTCCATCAGAATAACCTGTTGTGTATTGTCTTGAATAACCTGTTGTGTATTGTCTTAACTGCTAAGTTTCCTGCATTCCCTTATTCCTTAAATCAGCTTTCCAAGGGACCTGTCCTTCCAGGTACCTGAGATCACTGAAACTGCTTTTGTGAAATCAGTTTAATTTGCTGTTTTCCCCTTGTCTACTAAGCTCCTCTCTTTTTAATTTCTCCTGTTTCCATCCTTGTAGTCAGTTAATTTTCCCCATAACTACCATAAAGTCAAAAATATTCTCTAGAAAGGACATTTATTACTCCAGAAACCTGTAGGGATGCATGGTTAATTAATCCTCCTGAAGCTTCTTCCCCATTCTGTTTACTCATGTGCCTCCATACTTTAGCAGAACCTTCTTAAACACGTCCCTGGGTTTTGTGGTCTCTCAAGTTGCTGTTTTGGGATGTTACCTGTTGTTTCTTTTTTTTTTTTCACCCAGACACACATAGAAGTTTTTCTTTTAACTTTTTCTGACATTTTAAATACATTTTAAAAGTATACATTATCCTTCATTTTATTTACAGTGGGTTTTGATTTTTCTTTTCCAGTGGAACTCTTGCTGTTTCCATCAGCAACCTTATAACAGACTTGTAATAGGTCAGCAAGTTTTCTTATTTTTGTAATGAGATATTAAATAAGACCACTATGAAAAATTTTTAAACTAAAAGCAGCAAATCCCTAGAAGGATCCACATTTCATCTTTAATTCCTCAAATCTTGAGCTATTGGTAAATATTGGCAGCCATAGCTATCTTAATTCCACTAATGTCAATATCTTTGAATTAATTGTTTAGTATTTTAAGATGTTCTTTAACTTCTCTCCCCTTTCGTAGGAAACCATACTTGTAAAGACTGGTTCTGATCCATATCTTGCAGATTATTACCCTCCAAACCATAAATACAAAATGGCAAAATACATCATATCCTCCATGCTGACACATTCAGAGCAGATCACTAAGAAATATCCACTAAGAAATCCAGTTCCTGTGGGATTTATGTTTGACTTACTGAGATTAGATGTGCTCTTTTGGCATTTATGTATTAAAATGAGAAGTAAAATAGAAAGAGAAGAAAACTAGCGTGCAAGGACTTACTCCTGTTATCTACTGGTACAAGAAGTAACTGGAAAATAAAATCACTCTGAGGAAAGTTTTTACCATAGTTAGCCAGAGAACTACAATATGATGGTTTTCATCTTGTTTTTCAGACTTGCACTGGATTTTCTGTGTGTATAATAAAAATACTCTGTGTGGCATAGTCAGAGGACTGAATGATCAGCAGTCATTCACAGGCAGAAAGGACCAGGAACATTTTTTCTTTTCTGTTTCTGATTTTTCACCCAGAAGTCCTATTTCTGATTCTTATCTGATCCAGCATAGATTTTTCACTCATTATAGTCACAAATATTGAAATTAGATACCTTCTCAAATGATCAAATCACTGGATTTCCAAAACTGAGTATGTTCTAGGATGACTTATTTCTTTTCTCACTATAAATTTGATGAAAGATGATGAGGACAGGAAAACTTTTAAGAGGAAGATGATGGTGTGGCTCTCTTAGATGATTCTGGAGGAACTAAATCAAACTCCACTTAGAACAAAATACAGTGGTTTTATTTTGAAGGAAGAAACACTCAAAACTAGCCAAACCTGTCCTGTATCTTTTAAAGGTGTCTCTCTGCTGTGAGAATTGATAAAGGCTCCATTTATTGTGTACGGAGGAATTGTGTCCCTGGTTTGTGTAAAGCATCTGTACAGGCAACGCCAGATTCAGACTAGGTTGCTCTACTTACTCTATACTCAAGCATAAGGATCAAAGTGCAACAGTACTTACTTAAATTCAAATATAATTTTCCTCTAATTACTTAATTGGATTCCATTCTACGTTTTTGTTGGTGTTTTTTTGTTTGTCTGGTTTGCGTTTAGTTTTGTTTTTTATTATGACCTATGAATGAAAATCCAGATATTTTGGTTGCCTGGTTTTCATTCTTTCATGATAGCTGCTCTGACATTATATACTTTGAAAATATACAGGAGTTTTGTTCAAAGTAAATTCAGGTGTGAGGGTTGGCATAGAGAAAAATCCCCCTGCTGGATAAGTTTTAGGTTCATCTAAGGTAATTTTTTCTTTTTTTACCTTTTAATTTTAGAGAAACCGCAAGCTTTGTAATCCTTGGGGCTACTAATGTCGGCCAACTCTTTAAACATTTTATGATTACTGAAAAACATATTTGTCATTACAACCCATTTATTAATTTCCTTCGACTTGCATCACTTTTTTTTGTAGGTTTTAATTGTGTCCTGCAATCTGTATATCAGTTAACAGCAAAAGCTCTTGGCTGGAAGTGTTCCTTAACTAGGAATTTTAATAAAATGGTTGTTCAAAGAGGGAATTATTCTTTCATCTTGAGTTACTTTCACCCTGAGCAATTTTCTTCTCTTATTCCACTTTTCACTTCTTTATAGCTATTTTCTGTCTTTGAGTTTTGTTGGGGTTTCTTTTTTGTCTGTTTGTACTTCACCTGCCTAAGGAATGTGTGGCACTGATTTTCCTTTGCTTGTGTATAGGTTGGCACTTGGTGCACTTGGTGTGTTATTTGTATTATGAAAACCTTATAAATACAGTGTTTAGAGGCCAGCATTGGGGATAATTTCTTTTTTCTGGAAAACGAATATACCTAACTTTCGAAAAGAATTTGGTTATGTTTTTGTCCTATCTGTGCTTATTTCTAGAGAATACTGTACATACTTCATTGGGGTTTTGTGCAATTATCACCTCAATACAAATGTATGACTATTTTTACTTTTTTCTTAGTATAACAATACATTTTTTAACTTACTTCTAGAATAAAGTCCATAGAGAAATAATACCATCTTTGAAAATGAACTGTATTTGCACAACTGAGACTATTAAATATCAGTTATCTTTTTCTTCATCAATGCAACTGCAGTTTATAAGACTTAAACAGTTATCAGTAAAACAGCTGAAGATAGTAATAATACCATATCCATGCACATATTCTCAACTATAAGAAAATTGCAGAGATTATTAAAAAGAAACCTACTGTGGAATTTGATGGGAAGAAGTAATAGAAGTAAAGAAGAAACATGAAGTCATTTAGGTTGGAAAAGATCTCCAAGTTCATTGAGTCCAGCTGTTGACCTGATCCTGCCAAATCTACCGTGTCCCTAAGCACAACATCGTTTACCTCCAGAGATGGTGATTCACCCACTTCCTTGGGCAGCTTGTGGCTGTGCTTGACAGCTCCCTCAGAGAAGAAATTTTTTGTAATATCCAATCTAAACCTCCCTGGTGCAACTTGAGTCTATTTCCTCTTGTCTTATTGCTCGTTATCACTTCCCTTGCCCTGCTGGCCCCTCTGTTGCAGATACAGCCAGGATGCCTTTGGCCTTCTTGACCACCTGGTCCCACCCTGCCTCATGTTCAGCTACTGTTGACCAACACCCCCAGGTCCTTTCGCTCTTGGCCACTTTCCAGCCACTCTTCCCCAGCCTGTAGCACTGCAGGAGTTGTTGTGACCCAAGGGCAGGACCCAGCACTTGGCCTTGTTGAACCTCACATCATTGGCCTCAGCATCAACCCAGCCTGTCCAGATCCCTCTGCAGAGCCTTCCTGCCCTCCAGCAGATCAACACTCCTGCCCATCTTGGTGTCATCTGTGAACTGACTGAGAGTGCAGTCACAGAATCATTTAGGTTGGAAAAGAGCTCCAAGATTATCAAGTCCAACCTTTGATTGAACACCACCATGCCAACTAGAGTGTGTCACTAAGTGCCATGTCCAGTTGTTTCTTGAGCACTTCTGGGGTGGTGACTCCCTGGCCAGTCTGTTCCTGTGTTTAACCACTCTTTCCATGAAGAAGTCCTTCCTGGTGTCTAACCTGAGCCTTCACTGGTGCAACTTGGGGCCATGTCATTTTGTCCTATCACCAGTTGTCTGGGAGAAGAGACCAACCCCCACCTGGCTGCAGCCTCCTTTCAGGTGGTTTTAGACAGTGATAAGGGCTCCCCTGTGCCTCCTTTTCTCCAGGCTAAACACCCCCAGCTCCCTCAGCTGCTCCTCATCAGACTTGTGCCCCAGATCCTTCCCCAGCTCCATTGCCCTTCTCTGGACACACTCCAGCCCCTCAATGCCTTTCTTGTCACGAGGGCCCAGAACTGGATGCAGCCCTTGAGGTGTGGCCTCACCGCTATAAATCCCCTTGTCCCAGATCATTGGTAAATATATTAACTGGAACTGGCCCCAGTACTGAGCCCCGGGGAACACCAGTGGTGCCCATCTAACTCCATTTGCCGCTACAGTTTTTTACCCTGTGCACCTGTCTAACCATGAGCAGCCAGTTTCCCCAGGACAGTTTTTTGAATCTTGCACTTCTGCTGTTTCTGTACAAGCACTTCAGCAAATTGTATGAGTGAATATCACAGTGATTTGGAATCATGCATTTGATCTGAGAGATCTCAAGTTTGTTCAGATGCTGGTATATTTTTGAAACCACAATTAATTATGCATGCAGTAAGGTCAGTTCCAGTGCTTTAATGATGCTGATATGCTTAGTAAATTTCCCACAGACTGTGGACTGGCTGCCTCCTGTCTCTGCCCACTTAGGTGTGCCAGTAGTTACATTCTGAATCATCCATTGCCACTCCTGAGCTTGGGAGCCTCTGTTTCTCCAGAAACTCCCAGTGGAGCTGCTCATGAAAACACACACAGCCCTGCTTTCGTTAGGATGATCTAAATGAGGTTAAGCAGTAGGTATTTGCTGATCCAGCTCATTTTGACAAAAGCCTTTCAGGCCATGTTTATGTGAGCAGGCAGATTTAGGAAGTAATATCTGGCAATGGAGCACTGATGATCTGCAAAGGCTTGAGCTGGTTGAATGTGTCCTTTTTCACTACCACAAGGTTTTAAAGCTTTGCCTCTCTGTTACATCTTCAGTGTACTGCAGTGCTGCTGATGGTGTTGAATTGGTACTGATTAAATTAGTCCTGTAAGAGAAGAAATCAATCAGTACTTCTCTAGCAATTTGTATAGTACTGTAGTTATTTGAAAGTGGTGCAAAACTCCACACTTGAAAATTGTGTAGTTGCTTGAAACAGTGTGTAAACCAAGATTTTAAAGAAGCGTTGAATAACATGATATTCAGTGTTCAGTTAATAATACCCAGTTTGGGAACACCTACTAAATTTTCAAAAGTGGATTTAAGTATATTATTATTATATTTCAGCATACTTTTAGTATATGTCTGTAAAATCCATGGCAGATTTGTAGGGTTGAATTCTGATTTGTTTTGGGGGGGATAGTATCACAATTCAAAAATTAACTGATTGCTTTAATAGGGTAGAAGGAATTTGTTTTCCCATACAGGGTAATACCTCTAGAATGTTGAAACTAAATCAGTGCAATTTTAGGAACACAGTTATGTGTTGGAAAACCAGCCTGTGATATTTTGTTCAAAGCTCAAGTTTTAAATATGCTACTGCGTAATAGTAAATAAAATGCAAAAAGATAAAGGTACCTTCTTGTTCATTGCTGGGTTATGGTTTATTTATGTCTTTGTGCTACTAATTAAATGTTGAGCTTCAAAAATTAAGCAATGAACTTTAAAACATCAACAATAGCTTAAAAACTATTTTCTATACTTACATAATATCTTGGGGTAGGCTTTAATGGTTTGGAAAACAGTAGGGAAAAATAAAATGCAAACACCATTGTCAACATGTAATAATTTTTAAAGCATAGTTAAAAGTTGGAATTTTAAGAGATTTAGACACTAAAGAGAAGCTGCTAGCATTTAGTGGTGCAGCATCAGCAATATTTTTATATACACGTATTGAGTCTCAGTTCAACATTTAAACTGATTTTACAGTAAGTAAAATAAAACGCTTTCCAGTTTAATGAAATAGAATTTTATGCTCCTACATTAAACCTTTATGATTTGCTTCTGTACATCAGCTGTTATTTGCATTTCTCCTGCAATCACGGTATATACATTATCCTGCTCAGAATGTGTGCCGTTAGTTACTTTGAAATCTCATTAAAATTATCCTGGAGGTGCCTTTCAGTTCCCGAGGTTTGGAATATTTTATGAGAGTTTTTAAGGAAAGGCAGTTTGAAAAAGCCAAGTCCTGGGAAGCAGCAGGCTATGCAGAATAAAATAATTCAGTTGGAGGCAAAGATTTGTGTTTATTAGCACTTTCTTTAAGGTGAAGGTTGGCCTTTTAATTTGAAATTAAAAACTTAGTGTTGAACGATGAGTTACACTTGAAAGTGAAAGTTTCTTGGAACCAGATGTTGCTTTTAGCTTTGTTTTTTAGGAAATCATAAAGAAATTACATAAAATCATAAACAAAACATGTTTAGCAGCTGCCTGAACCATATTTCCTGGATGTTGATGTAGAGTATGACTATTTTTGGGGTTGATGTGCTTTGCAAATAGACAGTGTCAAATCAGAGCCTTCAAGATCACTGGAAATACCACCTGCATGAACATGTGTATAGAAGTTTTTGGTAGGCTTCTGTTCCATACTTGTGACCTGAATAGCTGGATCAGTTTCTACACAGGGATTGAAGGAGGGGGAATAAAGTGAAAAACAAGCCAGGAAATGTAACAAAAGTTCTGGAAAAATGCTCAGAAATCTCCCAAGCCGAGATGTGCTGTACTTGCTTAAGAAGGATCAGAGGCAGAGCTTGGGCACATGACCTCAAGCTACTCAATGCAAATGAGGGAGCCTATCCTCAGGTTTTTGGCACAAAGGGTTCCTCGCTGTTCGAAGCATGCTATCAGCTAAACCAGTTCTGGGTGCAGTGCAAGCTTTGGCAGTAGAAGAAATGCTTGGGTATTCTCTGAAGATTGAAGGCGATGAGGTAAGATATGGCTCTAAAAAGAGTTGAAAGTGAAGAATCCAAGCTGAGTCAGTCATTTTGATTGTGATGGTATTACATAAGACAATTTTTTCTTTCAAGGTTATGAAAAGGAAAATAAGTGTATGTACGTTACTGTCTTTCTCCTGGCTGATGCTGATAAAAAGTATTATACCAGTGTGATGAAGATGTTAAATTATTGAAGATACAAGTTTTAACACTGTATAACATCTATTTTACTCTGTTTGCATGTTTTTCCACTCTCTAGGCTAATCAGAAAGTCAAACTCAGTTTATGAGGTGCTGATCTTGTTCTGAAATAAAAGTATATTTTTCCTGCATGTAATTAATGTAACTTTATGCATAATGGAAAATGTTTCTTTGTGTTTCAATTTTGTATATGCAAGATGTTGCTAATTGCAAAGGGCTTGACAGTCTGCTTGCTGGGTTTGTTCTGGAGAGAAAATTTTGAAGAAGTATTTAATGCAAAACAAAGCCATTTATTTAACAAAAGCCTTGCTTACATGAAACTGCATGTTCTGAACCGATTATTGATTAAATTTATATCATTTTACAGTGTGACTGTGGCTGCTTTGAAATCTCCAAGCCTCACATTACTTTCCTAGGTTTTTCTGATATAGAAATACATCCTTTATATGCACATAGAAATTAGGGTTGATGATACTTTTCCTACTGTAATGCTTGTGGGAAAACTTGAAAAAAGCTTTGGCTCCTCATATGGAGTATGAGCCACATACATGCTTAGAATAATTTTTGTGGTCTGATTTCTTAAGTGGAAAAAGAGTTAAACTGAATCACAGATGAACATCACATGTGAGCCCCAAGAGCCGTGGTTTAGAGTAATGAGAATATTTTTCTTTGAGGCAAAAATCAGTTTTCAATCTGTGTTTTAAATCTAAAATTACATTTTTCTACATCCCCCCAGGCAGATCTCTTTATCCTGATATGGGCTTTTCATGGTTTAATTTTTCTCTCTTCTGAGAAAAAGTTTAAGTTTGACCAAGAAAGCTCTACTTTTATATAGTTATAGAATAACTTACCTTCCTAAATACTGTACTGCTAAAAAACCTGTCTTCAAATCTCTTTCCTTTTTATCTTCCATAGAGACTTGCTTTTTTGAGAACTGGCCACTTTTCCTTTTGGGAGTTGTACATAACTTGAAATGCAAAGAATTCCAAGATCATAAGAGATAGAACCAACAGATAAAAGGATAGAGTTCAAACCTCCCCTTTTTACTCTCCTTTTTTAATGCATACGTACACTTTTAAAAGCTGAAAAGCTTTTTAGCTGTCCTTTTTGATAGAATTTTATAGTAATATATTATAAAATCTTACTGACTAGAAACAGCTAGATTTTTTTTCTTTATAGTGACACATGGATTTTTGCTGATGATCTAAGAAAAATGTTAAGATGTCAGTTTTTCCTTTGAAATGGTATTCAGCAATCTGGAGTCCAATAATATAAAGAAGTTACAAATAGAGATATAGCTTTGAGTTTATTTCTCTTGCTAAGTTAATAAACTCATAAATATCTGTTTATACATTGGGATGTTATCCTGATGTTTAAATTCCAATTTCTTGAATAGAATTATTTCTGTGTTTGTCTGAGGTCTTCCTCTTTCTGCCCTCATGCATAAATATCACAGAATTGACCATCGAAATGTTTCTCACGGTCCAGAACTTGCTAAATGTTGACTGTATGATGCAGACTGTGT
Source organism: Eopsaltria australis (assembly GCA_034509425.1). Lineage (NCBI taxonomy): Eukaryota > Metazoa > Chordata > Aves > Passeriformes > Petroicidae > Eopsaltria > Eopsaltria australis. Next base: position 4,253,674 of record JAVTVJ010000189.1, on the reverse strand, counting down.
CAAGCCCTTAGCTGCAGTATTCTGAGTTTACATGTATAACTGTTTATGATTTTGTTGCATTTACTAGGTTTGCTGGGATGGGTAATCTTCTTAAGGTCCTTACCAGGGAAATTGAAAACTATCCACATTTTTTCCTGGATTTTGAAAGTAAGTTCAAACAATTACAAGACAATGAGAGAAATCTTTTCCCTGACTTAGCTGCAAACTGAGGAAAAACTTTTAAAATCTGATTGCTTACAGTGTGTATTTTCCAGCACAACCAATCTGTCCAAGTCCTTGTCTGTAAAATCATCTGTTCACTCAGGACTCCTTTTCTCTTCCTTTTCTATTTTTCAGGAACCAAATGGGAAATCTTTTAAAAGTTCTCACTTGCACAGAGCTTGATCAGGGGCCAAATTTTTTCCTTGACTTTGAAAGTGAGCAAAGCTTCTTGCCTGGCTTGCCTTCTTTGCTTATTATTTCCTAATAAACTGCATGTGCTTATGCATCATAAAGCAATTCAAAAGGGATTTGCAAACAAATCAAATTACACTTCAGTAGAATGTTGCTTTCTGATATTTAGAAAACCATACAAAATTACTTCATTCTGAGCAGAGAAAGGGGTAGAAAGGTAGATATGCAAGTAAAACCTTATCTTGAATTAAATTCAAAACATTTATGAGCCATTGTTAAATTTACATTTGAGTGAACTCAACCTCAACTTTCTTTAAAAAATCAGGGTTTAAAAAAATCAGGATTTTTCCTTGAATGGAAATACATGTTGGAAATAAAAAGCTGGAAAAAAAAATAAGCAGTGGAGGTGGAACTATTTTTGCTTGGTTCTGTGATGATTTAGCTGGGTTTATAGTTTCTAAAAAGTAGTGAAATTATCAAAGTGTATGTGCTTGATTGCATCTCTTTTAATTGCATGGTTATCAGTCTGCAGAATGTTTCCCATTCGGATTTTCTTGTCACATCTATATTTGATTACAACTCTTTCCACTTCTGCTGACTACAGTTTCCCTGCATGTACTTCTAGACAGTCGCCAAATCCTTTAATATGGGTTTAATCTGTCTTCACTACATACGTGAAATGAGTTTTATTTGAAACACTGTGTGACGTTTTCTCTCTTAATACCTCTATTCTAAAAAAAAAAACTAAGCCAACCAAAAAGTTATGAGAAAATCCAGTATTTTTAAAATACTTTCCTTTTGTAGCATGGTTTAAAAGAGCATTTCAGGTGATTAGACACATATTTTGTCATCTTGAAATAGTTTTGTTCTTCAATAATTTATTCCTGAATAATTTTTCTGAAAAAAGTAACGTGCTGTGAGCATGTATATCTGTCTACACTCAGAAACACTGCTTCAAAACGTCATTTAAATACATATTTAAATCTCATTAAATTGTTCAAACATGCTTTCTTAGATGAGAGATAGAATGTATGACTGGAACTGTGCACATACTTTAATCTACTCATCTAGAGCTTAATTACCTCATTATGAAAAATCAGTTTTAAATAGTTTAAAACGAAGGTTAATTGGTTAATTTGGGTTTAGGAGAAGCCATGTATCCCTTCTTCTCTGTCTATATAATTTGAAAACTTTACTGTCATCCCTGAATGTCGAACCTCTATCCAAACCACCACTTAATTTTTTCCTACCAAACTTTTGAGGGCCTTGGCAGTGCTCTGTGGCTTTACCAAGCTATTGTGAAAGCTTTCAGCTGCTCTCAGCTTCCAGGTTTAATCAGCCCCATTGTGTCCTTGTTGGCAAGAAAGTGTTCCTGACCCAGGCTGCAGGCCTGGCAGGAAACAGGTGGTCTGGCACTGGGGAGCCTTGGTAGAGGTGGTGGTGAGAGGGGGAAATACCAAATTTGTTGCCTTGGCGGCGAAGGTTGTTTTTCTTTCCAAAAGCACATGGCCAAGAACTGAATGAAGTACCCTCTCCCATGGGAGGTGCCACTGGTTAGAGCACACTGGTCAGGCACACCTACCTGGAGAGGAACAAAACTTTCCTCTCCAAAATTTAAAAGTTTTTCTCACTAAATACAGTCCCAGGGGTTTTTAGTGGCACAAAATCTGTATTGGCTCAAAGGGATGTGACTAAAAAAAAGTGCTGTGGTTTTGTGCTTTGGTCTCCCTTAATGGGGTATCATACAGTGGAAAAGAACACTCTGAGTGAGTGGACATGGGTCAGAGTCTGGTGTGGGCTTGCTGGACATGTGGCTTTCTGTGGCCTGAGCTCTCAGTTCGAGCTCCTGGGTGAATGTGGTCACTACAGTTGGCCATTTGGAGGATGAGGGATGTGCTGAGCTGATGTGTTCATTATTTGCATCAGCATCTTGCTTCCTAGTTTCTGTGTGCTTTTTCATTAGCTGGCTACAAAAAAAAAAAAAAGAAAATATATATATATATATATATATATAAATAAAGAACTTTGATTTACCTCTTTTATCCTGCTTTTGTTCAGGTGTCCACATTGTCAGTTGAAATTCTTTTTGACACTTAACATTATTCTTCAATCCTAGCTGGAAACCAAGTTTTATAACTCCATGATCATACTTGAAAAAACTTGAATCCAGCATTAATTTCAGTTAATGCTGTATAGCAAAAGCAGTTCTGTTTGCTGCCCAGTACTCATTTTACAGTTGGGCAGTTACACTGGGTCTGTGTGGAGAATAGCATTCTCCATGCAGGTGGAAAGGCCTTTTCTTTGAGGGGTATTGCAGACTAAATGCATTCAGCTAAATTACTCTTTTTTAAGGTCTACTGAAAGGTTTAAATAAAGAAAAATAATTTCATCCTTCTTAGAAAGTGGGCCATGTTGCTGTTTTACACTTGGATCTTGATGGGAGTATTTTTAATCAAACTGCTACCTCTTGGAGGGTTTGATTATATACCACTTATTTTACCTTAATTCCTTCTTAGCACTCAGCTTGAAAATAATGTTAGGAAAAGTGAGTGCCTGGCAAGTCTTGAGAGTCTGTGGATTTCAGGATTTCATGGCAAATTCTCTTGAAATGGATTCTGTCACTTCAAGAACTGTTTTGTTCTTTAAATGCTGACCTTATGTAAATTAGTTGCAGATAAATGAATTCTGGGTGTTTGAGCTCTTTCTGTACCATCTTAAAACTGCTGTTTTTTGCAGAAAATCTCCTGTCAAATCACTGCTGCCTTTTTCAGGCAAAGTAAACAAATAATTCCACATGAATTCTTGGAAATAATTTGAAAGGCAGCAATTTATTTTGTATCTGAAAGACTGAATTTTATAGGTTATTGAGAGGTGTCCTTAAGTGACACCTACAGTCCCATCCTCTCCTCAGATATTTTTTATGAGATGTTTCTAGCCTTAATGTGAGCAGATTCTTTTTTTTTTAAATGTTAGCTAGGTGGATTTAAGTTGATCCTAGTTAAATCCCTCTCATCCCCTGCAAGAATCTTATTTTCTAGGATTCCCTCACATCCCCAGAAAGATTAATGAAATTTTCAGTTACTATTCATGTATGATTAAAAGGGTCTATTATTAGAATGTGTCTGGCAGCAGAGCAACTGCCCACTTTTCACATAATAGGCTATTAATTAATACCCTTGCTCCACAGGCAGCAAGGCTGGGGATATAATCTGGGTCCAGCCTGCGGCAGAGTGTGCTCAATTCCCAAGCTGTGGAGTGCCCTGAGCCAGAAACTGCAGCTCAGTCAGGGAGATGCTGTGTGTCCATCCCCTGTCCACCATGGGGACACTGATCTCCAGGCACAGCACCCTGCCTGGAGCCAATATTAAAAATTTAGTGAGTTTCCCTTTAATCTAGCTAGTTTAGAAAGAATGAAATTTAAAAATCCCATGTAGCCTGGACAGGTACTGTTTCTATCCAGTACTGAGGGTCCTTTGATGTATAGAGTGTAGCAGGTTCTGGTCCACTCTAAAGTGCATTGCTCACTGTAGTTGTAATGCCTTTGCCACTTCTGAGTTTTTCTTTTAACTTTGTCCCAGATTGGCATGGAAAAAAATCATTGTCATGGTGATAAATCTGAAATAGAACTTCAGCATTATGCAGTTAGATGCTCTCTAACTTGCTGGCTGATGGAATTATTTGCCATGTTCAGCATGACAAGAAAAGCTGAAAGCAGAGCCCATGAAAGCTCTTGTTTAACTCGCTTTCTTTTGCTATGCTGTCGAAGCCAGAAGGGCATGGCACTTTTATGACAAATACAATTCTACATTCAGTGAAATGGAAGAACTAAGCAGCCTCAGTGGGAATCTTCTTAACCACCTAAGGGTGGAATAAAGTTCTCAGCTTTTGGTCTGCATTTCAGATTCAGAAATAGTGTGTGAGTTGGAAGTGCTTCTTTTAGTACTGTTCTTAGTACTGTTCATGGTACTGTTCTTTCTTCATTAAAATTACTGAGATATGGTTACACTTCATTTGATATTGGTAAAGGAATCACATCCTTTCTATATTTAGTCTTGACCTATGAGTACTAATGCTTTACCTACCTAGCAGTTTCTGTGGTTTTTTCTAATATACATTTGGTGAAGGATGAGGTAGATACCGTGCACTGGTAGGAAGGTTTTCTGAAACAAGTGACAGGTATTTTGCTAAGAAAATAATGATGACCCCACTTTCATGCCCCACCATTCACCTGAAATGCTTAATGCATCCATAAATGAGTTGTAGTGGGTCCAGGTTTCTTCGTGTTCTTTGTGAAGTCTGACATGGCATAGACCATGTGTAAATGTGAAAGAGAGCCTGTGTTCATGGAATGGATGAATTGACATATCCTGGTTATTTCTGATGGAGCCAGTGGAAGTGTATTTCTCTCCAGAGCTAAAATTTTCAAAGTTTGCTGGTAGAATCTATATATGAGAGATTCAAACCTCATCTGACTCTTGTATTAATTTGATACAGGATTCATGTAGGTGTTTGGTTTAGGGTTCACATTAGAAACATTTGTCCAAAGGGAGGTGAAAGGGTTCTCTATTTTGTCTTATTAAAGACAGAATGATGTGAATGCTAATGAGTACTCTAAAAACTCAGCCTTGGAATGCAGTGAGTCTGCCCATTATGGTAACTTGTTACTGAGAGGGCTTGCATTCACCGTGGGTTAGCCAGTGGCAGTGGTTTCATTTATAAATGGACTCAGGTTCCTGAAGCACGTGTTGGTTCTCTGGTGATGTGGGGATAAGAGGTGAGCACGGCCATGCAGTGATTCCTCACTGTGATTCAGGATTGGCATTTTTTAATTCAGAGCAGAGAAACAAGCTTTGGTTTCATTGCAATAGCAAGCCAGTTTTAAAAGTCAAAATCTGTCATGAAGTCTCGATTCCTTTTAGTTGTTGCTATTCTTGTAATTGTTGTTGACAGTAACATGAAATTGTTTTCAAAGTGATCCATTATGGTTATTTTAGCTGACCATTTTTGGCAGGATCTTCTTGTAAAATCCCTTTTGAAACATGACCATGGTCTTATCAGAACATCTGTTTGTATAACTTCTATTTCGCAAATAAATGCATGTTTTTTTAAAAAAAAAAGCCTGAATCATCCTCCCTACCTTTCTTTTCAAGCTAAACACTTCCAACATAAATATAAACCGCTTCTGCAAATGCAAGCTAAGCCTGTTGCTCTGAAGCCTTTGCGGCCCTCTTCCTCTCCCTTCCCTTATTTTCCCTCTTCACACACCCACCTGCCTCTTGGTCCTACTTCCCCAGGTACTGAGATACTACAGAAACCTCAGTGAGTTTCAAATATTCCTCCTTCGACCAGCTTCCAAAAGATGAATTGGGAAATTTTGAAAATGACTTACAATAAAGGGTGTTACTAAAGGCCATTTTGAAGTCCCAAAGTGCTGGGCAGTCTATAGCATTGGCATCCCCCTTAAGCACTAGTACTTATAAAGCAAGTAAATTGTAAAAATTAACATAGAAGTACCTTGTTAACCAACAAGGTTAAACAAGATGCTTCAGGTGATATGCAAATTTTACATTCATGAACTGCACTAACAAGTTATTTATTCTCTTTTGTGTTCACTGAAATGTTATTTTCATTAACTTCTATAACTGTTAAAATATAGATACTGATTTTTATGTGACTCCTACCTTCCCCTGCTCTGTTGTATGGTCTGTAACTGTTTTGCAGGATCAGTGCTTTCCTCATTTAAGTCAGAAGGGTTTTCTGTTTTGGTTCTTCATCACAAGATGGCAAACCCCTTATCGTGTGTACCTGAGATTTCTTGCAGCTTGAGGAAAGAACCAGTCTGGAACACTGTAAATTTAATGCAACTGATGGGTCAGTTCAATGGCCATGTCCCAGCTGGGATTTTCCTATGGGCACAGTGTTTCCCTGTGGTGCTCCTTTCCCTGACTTTTGAAGAATAGTAAAATTTTTTAGTAACATGAAATATTTTGGCTATAAAACTCAGTTAAGTAAGCCCAGTTTATGTTTATTTTCACTTTCTAAATAAAAGGAAGGAAAACTTCCAGAATAAAAGGAAAGTCCAGTCACTATTACGTGTCCAGTCTCATGGGATTCATGGTGCCATAGGAATATGGGAAAGGTTTTAAGTACAAGTTGCTTTGGAGCTACTGATGTGTAAATCTCAGCCATTTGTGTCCCATTCATGCAAGGTCCATAGATAACTTGAAACATTTAAACAAATTATCTGAACCTGAAACATCTTGGAGAGAATTCCTGTTTTCCATACACTCCAGTGTGAACCAGCTCATTTGTTTCTAATGGGGACTGTGTAAATTAATCCCATACTGATACATGAGTACAAAATTCTGTCAGTTTTCTTAAGGAGAGTGAGATGATTAAACAGAAAAAGTACTTTTAATATTTCTTGTCTATTAATGTAGAGATGAATACAGTAGCTCATCGTAATTGGTGAGTTTTGAACTGAACTTACCTCATTGCTTTTAATTCAAACAAGTAGTCTTTAAGTTCTAAGAGTCAAATTCAAGGTTATTTTTTTCTTTCATGAAAAATAGCATTCTATCTTTAGAAACTAATATAAATCTAAAGGAAAAAATAGTTGTGTCTGTGTAGAAATCTGCTGGGACAATGTCATTGTTCCTTCACATATAGACTGCAGTCCCATATGTGGGTCATCCAGTCTTTGGTCAGTGCCTGTCATCTTTATGTTTTAAAGCAAAAGAAGACAGAAATCTCTACCTTGTCTAATGTGTCAGTGTTCTGGGGATAACATCACTCCCTGGTGTCACACTGCTGTGTAAATCCCATAGGAGAAGATGCGAATAGGAAAATTGATCTACTTTCAAATGTCATTTATCTCAGCAATAAAGGTCTACAGGTCACTCACACTCTGAAAGCTGATTACTGACAGAGCTAGATTTATTTTAGTGGCAGGAATTATCCGTGACATCCATGAGAAAAAAATTATTTTTAATAGTACTGTATCTGTGTTTTACAAAAGGAGAAATAAATTACCCTGGTTAAGGAAGCCTGGAGGAAGTCAAAGTGGTGCAATATCCCACTGCTCCATCCATTGAAAGGCCTGATTTTATCCCCAAGCTGCAAGAAAAGGGAGCAATTCTTTGTAATTGAGCCATGGAGCTTGTGAAAGAGAGGGACTGATACATTGTCCTATTTTCTAATAACATTGCTTTATGATACTACTGGTCTTTAAAATGCTGCGTTTTGAGAAGAGGCATTATGAGCCAGAGCATACAAAAACTGTTCTGTTTTTCCTTCTTTGCTATAAAAAGCAGAAGCTTGGATGTTAGCAGAATGGCAGTATAATTGTGTCTTTGGAAAAAAACTACATCAGAATGGAGTTACACATAGTCAAGCTGGATGTGGTATTGTTAAGTAGATCTGAGTAATCTTGCCATTTGTACTGCAGCTTCCTTTTGACTTTGTGCATTTTGCTTTTCTCTTTCTTAGATGCACAGCCCACAGATGGAGAAAGGGAGGTCTGGAACCAGATCAGTGCAGTTTTACAGGACTCAGAAAGCATGCTTGCAGACCTTCAGGCTTACAAAGGAGCTGGACAAGAAATTAGAGATGTACGTTCATTAATGACAGTTCTTTGGAAGCAAAATCGGGCAAAACTCGATGTGTTCCTTGCTTCTGTTCTCTTTCCAAGCACATTCTATGAACTCAAGTGAAAAACTCCTTAAAATTGAATTCATAAAATACATAAGAAATCATGCATAACATTCACTATAAGGCTCTAATTTGAAATCAGTACATGATGGCTGTTGGAACTTCTTTCAGGTTTTCTGTTAGTTACTATTTTTCACTTCAAGAAACACCATTTCATACCTTGTCTCATGTATCTCATGGCAGAAGTCAAATTTGAGGACATGGAAGAAGTAATACTCAGATGTCAGAAATACATGATACAGATAGTTGTTCTTTTGTGTAAGTGGAATAATGAACCACATTAATTTGCGACTTCACATCCACTTTAGAGGCATCTCATGCTGTGAAACTGGTCCTGAAGTACAATTTTGAAGTGTAACTTAAAATTTTTCTAAGGTGACCAAAACTTTTCCTGCATCAGATTTGCAGATACTCTTAGTGTGAGCTGTTGGTTACTTAAAAACCTCAACATGTTGAAGATTTCAACAGCATCAAAACCTGAAAAAAAGGCTACTTTTGCTACCAGTAGTCACACAAAAGATTTTACCTGATGCTTTTACAATATTTTTTTCTCCCAAAAGAATATGCTATAACGTATTTCTCTATGTCAGTGGTTCACTGTAATGAATGATTTTAAAACAGGATGTTACAGGGGGAAGGGGAGATGAAAAACATGGTATTTTTTGGAATCCTATGCTTTGTAATTTCTCGTAATTCTTCTACGTTTTACAGTACTTTTTAAAATAACGTAGAAAAATTCCAAACCACTTCTTGCTTGTTACTCATTTATTACAGGTCTTTATAGTAATATTTTCATTTCAGGCAATACAAAATCCCAATGATATCCAGCTGCAAGAAAAAGCATGGAATTCAGTCTGTCCCCTGGTTGTAAGGCTAAAGCGCTTTTATGAGTTTTCACTCAGATTAGGTAAGCCCTGTTTTAGTACATCTTTTTAATTGGTTTTTTTATATATAATGAAAGAAGTTTTGTCTTTCCACAAAATTTCAAAGAGTTTTAGAGTTAATATTATTTCTGTTTGATATCAATGGATATTTTGCTGCAATTGCATTTATCAAGGCGTTTCTTTAATCTCAGTTTCGTAGTTTGTTAGTTTATCTATTGATGCCTTTTTCTGGTCTTAGGAAAAAGACCAGAAATAAAGGTTCAGACACGGTGAAAGGGTTGGGGGTTGTTTACCTCGGTATTTTAATAGGATCCCATTCGATGGCTTCTGCCGTCCAGGTAGAACACGCCGCAAAAGCCCCGTCCCCCCAGTCGAGTGTACAATTAAAGACTCTACACATTAGCATATCTATCAGGAGGGCCCAATAAGGGGCCTGGGTGGCCTAACTTCTAGTTTACAAAATCTGTCCTACTAGGAGACCTTGAGGGCTCACAAAAACAGGGTGTTTGGTCTTCTAACTCTACGTGGTTTCAGGGGTGTTCAGTCTACCAGCCTGCTAAACACCGTGAAACCTGGCTAAACTATCACCTAAAGCATCACAAGTGTGCATGCTAATACTTGTGAATGTAGGGAACAGTGTAAGAAATATTCAGGAGAAAAGCAGAAAAAATCCTTCAGGCACCACTATATTACCTAAATAGCATACAAGCAAAAAACATGATAAAACTACAGTTTTTCTCATTTCCTGCCACTTTTCTGCACTCCACTGGTCCATGTTGGACTAATGCAATTAATTTTTTTTAAATTTGGATCCATTGGCGTTTTAAAAGGAATGTGAGCCAGTAGTATTTTGAGACTTTTTAAAAGCAGGGAAAATGGGAAAAGGGTATCAATAAACTCTCTCACAGGGTGAAAATCCAAAGTTGAGTGTGTTGTACACTGACTGTCATCCCAACAAACATAAAAGGTGATGTAATTACTCTTTGAATTAGGACTCTTGAATGCAAATATATGTATGAAGTGAGAGGGCTCCCACTGCAAGGGAATTCTTCTACAACATCCTCTAACTATGTCTTTCACTTTTTGAGTTATGCTGGTAATTACAGGCACAGAAATTGATTTTTATTGCTATCAGTGCCTGAGAGTACACTTTTAGTAACAGAGATGCCAGAATAATCTCTATACTGAGCTGATGGCTAATTGAGGAAGATGAAAGTGTTGAATGCAAGAAAAGTGCTTCCTCTAGAATTTTTGATAGGGATCCCAGATAGAGGGTGACAAAAATGGAAAAGAGTTCAATTATACAAAATGGAGAGAAAATGGCAGGGCCTGAAGAGGCAGGTGTCTTCAATTAATGCTTCTCAGTAAGAATAAACACTTCTGTTGGGGCTCTGCATGTTCGGAAGGTTCCTTCCCTTCAAATGCAGTATGTTCAGATATGTAGTTAAAACTTAGTGTGGACTGACTACAATTTATGCTTCTGGTTTTTATTTAGAGAAAGCCCTGCAGAGTTTGCTGGAATCCTTGACATGCCCTCCCTACACTCCAACTCAGCACCTGGAACGGGAACAGGCTCTAGCAAAAGAGTTTGCAGAAATCTTACATTTTACTCTTCGTTTTGATGAACTTAAGGTTAATAAAGTCTTTCAATACATGTTGATTTTGCCATGTATTTTGAACCAAAACTGATTATTTCCTGTTTGTCTTCCTGGAAGATGAGAAACCCAGCAATCCAGAATGACTTCAGTTATTACAGGCGGACAATAAGTCGCAACAGAATAAATAACATGCATGTAAGTAAATAAACTCTGATGTGCTGCACACAGTGAGGTACTTATTTATCAGGATGCATTTATGCCATTTGTGGTAAAGTTTTTGCTTTTGATTCAGTAGCTGTCATGTTCTCTCCTTCACACCGAGAGTTAATCAGCAGTCCGGATGAAGTGATTAGAGAGGACTACAGAAGCAACAATCTGCTTGCTGACATGAACATGTACTGTATCTTTTTCTTGCTGCTGGCAAGATTTTAAAGAGCTTTACTGACTATTTTTTCTCCTGTTTTCATCAGCTAGACATTGAGAATGAAGTGAACAATGAAATGGCTAATAGGATGTCCCTGTTCTATGCAGAGGCCACACCAATGCTGAAAACCCTCAGTAATGCAACAACACATTTTGTATCAGAAGTACGTAAAGGGGGAGAAAGGACTAACACAGACATTCTTGATTTCAATTTTACAAGATAGTTTACTGAACACTGACTTTTTCTTACCCTTCCAGAACAAAACATTACCAATTGAAAATACAACAGACTGTCTAAGTACTATGGCCAGTGTATGTAAAGTCATGTTGGAAACACCGTAAGTTTTATCTTAAATCTTGGGGATTTTGTATGACAGAACTTGTACTTTAATTAACCACTTGGGATAATGTGCTTTTCTATACATGAATTCCTGTGTCTTTGCCTTTAGTCATTACTACTTTTGCATACAAAGCATTTCCTCTTATTAGAAAGCCTTGCCTCCTATTCTAACCACCTTATGATATCCTTCGCGAATCAGTGTCGTTTTGTTGGGGAGAGTTTACATGGTTAGTCTGCATTTCAACAAAAAGTTAAAATACAAGTGTAATTATCTTATGCACTCACAGGCTTCAGTGTCTGTGTCTTGTCTAACCAGGGCAAAAGGCTGGCTGCTGCCACCTGCTTGCCCGTGCTGCTCAATAAGATTTTGGCTCTTCCAAGCAAATACACAGGGACTATTTCAAGAATCATTTAAGTAGATTTTTTTTGGGTGCAGCCGTCTTATTCTAGATATGAAAAAATTCAGCTGTATGAATTGTCACTCATATAAATGTATTCAGCTATACAATTGTGTTCATATCTGCTAGCGTAGATAATAATAGCCAGTGGGGTTCTTTATTATTATTTTGCTGTGCATTTAGTGGAGTACATTTTAGGTTAGAATGCCTCTTTGACAGGAAAGTACATACAAGATTTCTGCCTGTGAGTCATTTGTTCATGGAACCATGTAAAGGGTAGAATTCCGGAGGTTTGAGTTTGTTCATGAAAATTCTGGAGAAGTGTCTGTGGGGCTGGCACTCATCTCACAATTCTGAGACATCATGGAAGTAGTAATTGAAAAATAGCCTTATGAATCAGCTCTTTTTTTCGGCAAAGTAGAGAAAAAAGTTGTGAGTCATCTAGAAGATTATCTGATATTTAATTCTAATTCTGGGATAATCAAGCATTTTCACATCAAAATTTCTGTAGCCTTTAAATCTGTTCATTTTACGATGCTGTGGAAGAATAAGTTATTGTAGACTGAGAGGTACTGCAATACACAGAGAGAGAGAGAGAGCACAGTGACTGTTACAATCCACCTTGGTGAAGCCCTGAACTTTCCAGCTGCTGAACTCAGATCCCACTTAAATCCCCAAAGCGGTTAAGCAAAAACAGTAGCTTTCCTTTGAGGTCCCAGCATGTGGTGTTTCTGAGATTAAACTGAAGTGTGATCAGTCTCCATCATATTTCATGACATTTTCTGTGAAGCCATCATCACATACATGTTGAGGATCTTGACTGTGCATGGGTATGACAAGAGGTTTACATCTATCTACTATCTAATCATTCTTCTAAATTGGCACGGGCTTATGGAATTCACAGGTATTTAAAGTGTTAATGTGCATCTGCAACTTTAAAATACACTTTTGGTTCAGATTTCATGCAGTCACAGTCCAGTTTTTAAAATTGTCTAGTAAAATTGTCTAGATTGTTTATTTCTTTTGTTCTGTTTTCCAGAGAGTACAGGAGTAGATTCACCAGTGAAGAGACCCTTATGTTCTGCATGCGAGTAATGGTGGGAGTTATTATTCTGTACGATCACGTTCATCCAGTGGGAGCTTTCTCAAAGACATCAAAGATTGATGTAAGAGAGGCCTTTCTTAAATACTCTGTAGGTTTGAGAATACTAGTCTGCAGCTCTTTTTCAGCACAAGCTTATGGCTTGGTATAAATAATTTTAATTACTTTTGAATGACAAAATTTAGAATTCGTCTTCACTTGCGCACTTTAATTCATCAGTTTGTTAGAAAATAAAATAAGGACCAGCTTTTTTTCTTTTTTATTTTCTTCCAGACACAGACAGTAATTTTCCTTTGTTAGCTCTGCTATCTTGCCAGCTGTATAGTTAGGCTGAAATAATTTTGTACTACACCCAGCCTGGAATATGTTCTGTGGTCATAATTTTTTTTAAAACATGTAATTTATGGATGCTGAAATGCTCATGTTTGGCAGTAGTTATCTTGTAAATAAGTATATATTCAATATTCTGCTTTGTCTGAGATCTGAAGTGGCAGAACTGAAATGTTACTCTTGTAATGTTGATAATGAGCCTTCAGTTTTATCTTTGGCATGACCAGTCACAGAGAAATCAATCTTACTTTTTCTATTTGAGAAATTGCACGCAGACATACAAAGAGTACTCTCATTTTTCCTACATGTTTTTACAAACCTTAATCCTCATGCACCACTTCTTTTAGCAGAAATAAGCTGTTATTAATGAAAAAGATGCCAAGTCTTCCCCTTTACAAGAGAGCCTGCTTCAAAAGAAAAGAAAAAGCCCTCCATGACACTGGGTCTTCGTTAGCATTTTGCATCTGCAGATACCAGAATTTTGCCACATCTCCTCTTTGACTCTCTGCAGAGGGAAAGATTTGTCACAATGAGGTGAATAGATTTGCTCAAGGTCAGATAGAGCCTGGGACTTGAATGCAGATTTCTTGACTGCTGGCTCATCTCTTGCCTACAGAGGCAGCACAGATGAAATTCTGATAGGACCAAATATACATTGTGTGTACTTTGTTTCGCTCATTTATCCTAAAGCCCTGTAATCTTACAGGAAAGTTAGCTAGATGAAAATAGGAGGCAGGAGATGCATGACTCAGTTTTAAAAAATGAGCACATGCTCCCAAATCTTGATTTGTGTGTTTAGTTTAGTGATGTTTTAGTAAATAAAAAAATCTCCTAATGTTTCAGATGATGAGTTTGTTTTACTGTGGTAAACACTTCTTTTCTCCAAACAATTCACTTCAGTCATTCAAGCCATTTCGAGAGAATTTCAGGGACAGTGGCGTATATTACCCTTTCCTTACTCTATCAAGACTGGAGGCTGTATTTCAAGCTATTAATTACAGTCTCCTAGCTTAGACATCTGTCTTGGTTTGAAAGACAGGTGTCTCCCAAGGAAGGCAGGAACCTCCCTTGGAATGGAGAACATGACCTCCTCCCTCTGAATTTTTATGACTTAGAAATTAAGGGGCTTTCAGGCAAAGATATGGGAAAAGGAGTAACAGTTCTTTACTAGGATGTATGTGTATAACAAGGCAGACAAACAACAATGGCAGCAACAACAAACAAAAGAAACAAGAACTAGAAAACCCAATAAACAGGCTCTTCCCTGCTCTTTAAGCACTTCCCCTCCCCTGAGGTGTGGCAACTTCTTTTGTCTCTTTTAAGTACCCAGTTGTTATTGTCTCCTAGCAAAACATATGGGAGAAAAATTCCCCGAGAGAAAGAAACAAAAGGAAGAATCCAAAGCACTGACATTATTGTACTTGTTTTATGTATTCTGATTCTAACAAAAATGGAAAATAATTGTTTGAAGTTTTATCCCCTTTGACTCTGGCCTGATCAGATCTGCTGGGGCATGTAAAGCCTGACTGAGTGATGTGCACATAGACTTGAGTTTCTCTAATTGAGAAAAAATAACTGTGTCACTTCAAAACATGTGATGCTAGCCTGAGAATCTCATCTGATCTGTTACTAGTTACACCTTTCAGGTAGAAATGAGCCAGCTGAGCAATGAGCATTGTTTGTTGGGCTGGTCCCTGTCGAGGATGCTGAGCTACATTTTCTGGCTAATTTTTGCTGGCACATAAATGGACCCTGACTTCAATTAAGTGTTTCATCATCTACTTCCTTAATAAGGCAGAGGTGCTCTTCAGCTGCAAAGAAAAGTCTGACATGTAGATTTGGCACTCCAATGTGACTTGGACAATTAAAGGATTCAAATCTTGACTCGGCCATGTCTTTATCTGTCATTTTGAATAAGATGGAATTAATCCAGGCTAATTTCTGGATTGCTTGATTGGATTACTTCATAGCAGTGGGAAGAAATAAGTACTTCTGGGGCATAATTCATTATACATATACATATGAAGGTATATTCTGAATAGATTAGAAGAATTCCTTGTTTCTCTCTATTGACTACCTAGGGAGTCTGTACAGTGGGTCAGATGAATTTACTGCCTTCTCTGCTTCATTCCCCCTTTTGTAAATTTAGACAGTTTCAACCTGTTTTTTACAGTCTCCAAAAGATGTTCATTCATTGTGGTATTGAAATCAACACCATGGACTTCATAGATTAAATTTTTAACCACAATTTTTGATACCAATAAGTTGTCACTGGTTAGGTTTACAACTGAAAAATGAATACTGAAAATTACTTCCTTGAATCCAAACGTAAAAATAAAAGCCAAAGTTAAAACATCTCTTCTTAGAGTTGTTAACAGCAATGACATGTAACTCCTAAAATCTCTTTTTTTTTTCAGTTTGTATCAGCTGTTTTTGATTTTTTGTATTTTGTACTTGGAATTGGAGAAAGTGTGCAGGTTAAAATATAGACACTTGATACATAATCTACTCTCTACAAATGCTTATTAAAGTAGATATTTTCTCCAAAGTTAAGTTTTTAACTTCGAGATAACTTTTGATAAGTTGCAATGCTTTTATTGTGTCATGTAAAGCAGCATTAACACTCAGTAAGAAAAGAAACCTGCCTGTATATGGTGAAATTTTTCCTTGTTTTCAGCTAGTGCAATTCATATATTATTGTTCAATAGTGGCATGCTTCTGTTCCCAGATGAAGGGATGCATAAAAGTTTTAAAGGAACAACCACCTGACTCTGTGGAAGGACTTCTGAATGCTCTCAGGTATGTGTGATTCAGCCTTAGAAAGTTCCTCTTTGTTTTTCTCCCAATCTCTTTATATTTAAGATTCTTCACTTTAGAAGATTGATTCAATAAGATTATCCTCTCAGGTTTGCCTTCATCACCTGGAGGTTTTTAAATATTAATTTCTTTCCATTTCATTTCACTTGCATAAAGAAATACTATTAATATTGTAAACTGTATATCCTAGCTAAGATTTGCTTTATAAAATATCCCAGCAATCTAGAACATTTTAGAAATAAAGTGTCAGATTTCTATTTCTCAAACTGTAAGTACTTCCCTTCTCCCTTTCCATCTTAATAAGACTTTTTTTTTTAATCTTGCTAAATTACACAACTTCAAAAAACCAGTATTCTAAATCCCAATCCTGTTTATGGTGCTGTCTTGGGAAGGAAGGCACACAGGGGTCTGACACTTCTCTGAAGCTGAGAAGGGAGTCAGTCCCAAGCTTTTCAGAGGTGTTTTGAGTTCTCTAGCTGTTGAATGCTTGGATAGAGGGAGAGCTGCACCTCTGTGTTTGCTTATCATGTCTTTTGAATTAAAGTTGATGTGGAGATAAATCCTGCAGGTATCAAGTGTGTTTTGAGCTTTTGTTATAATCAGTCTCCCTGTTAGCATAAACAGTGGAGAATGCTTGGGTTTAAATGGAAAAAACACACGAAAGCTCTTCAGTCCTCTCAGAATGTTTAAGAAGACTGCTTAAAGTCATAGATGATGCCAAGATTCAGTCTAGATTCCTAAGTGGGCTTAGTATTTACCATATTTCTTATGTCTTTTCATTATTTTGCTTCTTTTGAGGCTGTTAACTGGAAAAAAAAGAGTGATAATTTTGACCCAAGATTATGACAATGTCATAGTCAGATACCAAACAGGATTTAGCCACAGTTCTCCAGCTTTTAGCAGGGAATAATTTATTGCGTAGGGTATTTAGAAGATAAAGAGCACCAGATTGTTACCAGTTAAATTCCAGTGATCAGTAGAGAAACATTTAAATTCCTCCTTCGTGTAACTGTTGATTTGAAAAACAGGCTCAAGTGTTCAGACTTTCCCTATCCCTGTTCATTTTATAAATTACTGTTTTAACTTGTAATTTCTAGGTTCACTACGAAACACCTGAATGATGAATCTACTTCAAAACAAATTCGAGCTATGCTGCAGTAGTATCCAGAGACGAGTAGATGTTTGTATTGATCACAGAAGATGTGTATGTTTACATAATTTAATACAGTTTGATGTTAATACTTGTGTGTATTTACATAACCATTTTCTTCACATTGCTAAAATATATGAATCTGTTCATAACCTGACTGACTTTATATAGTGCAGCCTAAGTTTTTATTCTAGCCTTTATCTTTCGACTTCCAAAATACTTTTTTACTTAGATACTTCAGTTATGACAGTTTATCTGTGCATTTTAATCCTTAAACACCTTCTCTATCAGAGAAGTAAGTAGTAGTGAAGACAACATGGAAATCAAACTGAAATGTCAAAGGTACCACAGAAAAGGACTTTTAAAGGAGAAGAAAGTTAATACAAAATAAAGTAAAATTCATTGGGTGTGTTTTAAAGAACATGTGCACAGTTTTTTGGTCAGTTCCAGGATCTTGTCAAACTAATGTGAACAGGAGAATAGCTGAATGTTCATCACTCTCATGAAATGCATTGTCTTTCCTGTAATAAGTGGAGATCCACCTAATTTTAAGGATAATGTGCTGTCTGGCATCCAAAAATGTGTTTCAAATAGGTAACTTTACCTTTTTAATTAAGTATAACCCATACCTTTCAACAACTGAGGAAATTAATATCCTTTTTCAGATTCAGTATAAATAAACAGAAAATATGCTTAAAGATCATTGATAGATTTTGAAAACTCTGTACATTTTATTAGTTTTAGAAAGGAAAGGGAAAATACTAATGCCTTGACTTAACTGGAAAAGGTTTGTCAGTGTAAATATATCACAGTGAATATTAACTCCCAGACAGCTCTAACCGGTAAGTAATTTTTTGGCTGATCTAAACTAGTACACTCTTCTGTAGCAAACTTCCCTAGTGTCAAATCGGCTTCATCAGAGTAGGGATGAGTTAAATTTAATAGCTGAGCTGTTCTTAGGAACTCCATCAAGTTCCTCATAATGTTACTCATTAGATGATTCAAAGTCAACACAGAAATATTTATCAGCTGACTGCTCTTGACTGGCTTTTGAGATGTGATTGATACTTCAAGGAGTTAAGTTCCTTGTTGGGTTGTTTGTTCTTACTTTCTGGTAAATTTTCCAGTTAATGGAACAGAAATACTTTGCCAAAAGCAGCAAAGTGCTCATGCTCTGTTAAGTGTGTCTGCTGGGTGGTCTGCAGTTGCTGTACATATTCTTGCCAGAGGTCACGTTCTGAAAATGTGTTTGATTTTGTGTACTTTGCTTGCATGTATGTGTGGAAACTCCAGTGCTTGTGCACAAATTCAGATTTGTATTTGCTTATTCCCATTTAAATAAATCAGGGTTTGGGTGCTTTCACTGGAATTTTCACGTACATCTCTGCTAAATACATTACCTTAAGACTTTGAAGATGCATTTGGTCTGCTGGAACTCTACTGCACTGTGACAAACTGTGTCCTTGAACTCAGTCCTTAAACAGTATTAATGTTACAAGTTCTCCGGAGTAGGGACTGACTTGAGAGTTTATTTCTGAGCAGAGCAACCACTGTGAGGTTTCTCAGACCTGGTCAGAACCCACAGGTGCCAATGTCATACACACCATGATACTGGACAGCACCACAACTCCAGCATTCCTGTCACACCTCTGCAGGTGCAGCAGCCGGTTGCTATGTTGTTGTCGGGGAGAGAATTAGAACTCACATTAGATTTTCTTCTTTTTCTGAAAGCAATGACCACGCTTGTTTCACAGTAGTAAATCCACTGTTTACAGGCTCCATTTCTAATGGGGGGACATTTAAAAATGTGTGTTAGGGAAAATCCTGCTTTGTTCATAGTCACTTCCAGTTAGGCAAATTCGGTGGATGACAGGCCATTCTGTTGAGCTTTGGTAACTGATGTTAATATATGCTTACCTGCAATTTTTTGTCAAACAATGAAGTCTTATCCTTAAGTAGCCCAGAGAAAAACTATTTGTCACTTGTATAATAAAAACGTAAACCTTAAAGCACTTTGTGAGTTGTCACGTGCTGTTCGCTGAAGCCACGGGATTTCTTTGCCTGCTTTGATGTTTTTGTACAGAAGTTTGTTTGAAATAATAAAAAATTTGGTACAGGAAGGTTTGGGACTCCCTATATTTAGAGACAACATAAACAGGTTGAGAAATACCTCATTTAAAGTTTTGGATCATACAGTAGGCTCACCTTTATGTGTGCAGTTCGTAGTTTATTTTTAAAGCACTTGTTTCATTTGTATGCTACAACAGTATAACCTCATATCACTTTAAAAATCTTGTGTTTTTCTGAGATATCTTAGCAATTGTTTGTCATCATGACCAAGGGAAATTCTTGATACTGCTAAGGGCATGAATCCCTTCTGTGACTTTCGTATCTTCACATTACTCGTCCTGGCCTGTGGGGGCCATCTCAGGTTGTATTTATAATCAATAAGGTCACCAGAGGATGATTCATTTAATTGTAAGATAAATTCAAATAAATAGTTTTTGGAAGAAGAGCTATGTAGACTAATGGTCAAAGTTATTGATCTCCATTTTGTCAGTACTTCTTATTTTGTCTCATCATTATGTAAGAGTACATGTTTGTGGTATGATAAATATTTAAGCCTCACAAAAACAGCACTTCAGAATGCTCATAAATGAGTGTGAGTAGTTTGATTCAGAAGAGCCCTAAACATTTTGCTGATTTTGTGCTGAAAGGAAATACTATTTTAAGTTTGCATGAATTTGACAGACTAAGATTTGTCACTTTGAACAACAGAATGTGTTTGAAACATAATTTATTACTTCTAAGCTGCTTCTAAGTGGCTGTCATGAAAGATAGCTTCTGAGATTGCACTTACTGGTCTCTGGTAGACCACATCACTCAGATAAATTATCTTGTGTTTTCTATGTCTACTGAAATTTACAAACCAACAAGAAGCCCTCTCTATGTTGCTTTCTGTGTTGTATTTCAGTTAAATCTAAACTGGAAGTAAGATATAAATATATGAAATTGCTTGCATTCTTATATTTGTTATGAATTAGACAGTGTAGGACATAAATTCTTCATGTTAAATGATCTGTCCTCCCCCTCCCCCGTTTATTTCTTGAGCAGTTTAATGGCATCAGTATATTCTTATGACAATACAATGCCAGTTCAGTAGATTCCCCTTTGGGAAATGGTGCATCCCATTTGCATGCCACATCTGAACCAAAGCAGTACAGGTGTCCAGTTCTCAGTCTGTCAAGGTCCCTCTGAATGGCAGCACAACCATCTGGTGTATCAGCAGCTCCTCCCAGTCTTCTATCAGCTGCAAAATTCCTGAGGGTACATTCTGCCCCACCCTCTGGGTCATTAATGAAGATGTTAAACAGTATTGATCCCAGTACCAACCGCACGGGAACACCACCACTAGTGACAGTCCTCAAGATGAATTTTGTGCTGCTTGTGAGATCCCCTTTGAGCTTGGAATACAGCCAGTTCTCAGTGTATCCCACTGCCAGTTTATCTCATCCAGAGTTCACCAGTTTGCCTGTGAGGAAGTTACTGTGCCAGAAGCCTTGATAAAGTCAAGATAAGCAAGATATTGGCCAGCTCACTCCACATTTATGGTGCATCCCATCAGGTTCCACTGATTGTGTAGGTCCAGCTTGTTTAAGTGTTCCCACCCTGATCCCTGATCTCCCCAGAGTTAAGTTTTCCTTGCTCCAGACTTTCTGGTTTCAGAGGCCTGGGATTCCTGAAGGCAAATCCTACCATTAAAAGACTAAGTCAAAGTGGACACTGAATTCCTTGATCTTTTCTGTGTTCTTTATCCCAGGTTCCATACCCCACTGAACAGCAGGCAGATGTTTCCCATAGCTTTCCTGTTGCTGGTAATATACCTATAGATTCCCTTTTATATTGACCTTTGTGTCCTTCACCAAATTTCAATTTAGAAGGGCCTTGGCTTTTCCTAAGTCCAGCCGTGCCATCTTTGCTTGGTTTCATGCTTGTCAGGAAGGATTGTTCTTGAGCTTGGAGGAGGTGGTTCTGGAAAATAAGCCAGCTCTCCTGGACAAATCCCTCTGGGGCTGTATCCTATGCAATGCTTCCAATCAGATCCCTGGACAAGCTAAATTAAAATTCCCAAGTTAAATCTTTTTTATAAATAATCTTGTGACAGTGTAGTCAGAAATACGCTTTTAAAATTGCACATGCTCTTGGACTATTAGAAGTGTGTGGTTCTGTAAACATCAAAAATCAAGAAATACAAAGTCTTGCATATCCAAAAGATTGCTAGTAGTTGCAAATATTTGGAAGAGGTCGGGTTTTGGTTTATTTCTCTAAAATGTAGGACACTAATTACTGTTCCCTTTTCTCAGATGAATTCTCTTATCCAAAATTACAGAATCTATTGCCTCATACTGTGAAGCACATTAGGTAACGCAATGCAAGTGAACAGGCTGAGGCAGTGGCATCAATTTGAATTGCCAGTAAGAGAATAAAACTCAATTTTGGTTAAAAAGACAGTATAGCAAACTGGTATTTTGATTTAGCGGTCTGTAATGCTTCTTGCTGCAGACTAATAAATGTGAATTCCTGGCTGCCACATAATCCAGATTCAGCAAAAACAGAAATATTTCATATGGATTTGAGTCAAATATAACTCAATGGGTTTCAGTAGAGCTGTTTCTGATTGACACAGGTATAAACAATGCCTTTTGTCTTTCCTCAGTTGTGGCCTTTGACCCAGGTTGCTTATTACTGAGTAAATTGAGTCTTCTCCTCGTGAGGATCAATGGCGTAACGTGATAACCTTGCAGAGATCTGTTCTTGACTGCTTTGAAAATACAGCTAAAATGAACAGTGCAGTAGGTTATTTAGAAAATAAGTATATAGTTAAAATACAGGCCAACCAAGCACTATTCCATAGTTTAAGAGGAAGAAACATCATTATTTTCCAACACATCTTAATTTGGGATTGCACTGGAATGAATATAACTCTCTTGCCTTGGGTATTTGGGCTGTTGACAATTAAATATGTAGACCTGGCTATTAAAAATTTGACATACCTCTTGACATTTTAAAATTGCTTACAGAACTTCAGGGTTAGAGTATTTGTATGTGGATTAGATCAAAACTGCTATTACAGCTCATGATAATTCTCATTCTGTGAGGATCCATTTCATGTAAGATGGAGATTGTTTTGTTTTTGTTTTCTTTTTGTTTGGTTTTGGTTTTGTTTGGGTTTTTGGTTTTTTTTGTATTGCATACAAGGCTGTGTTAACTACAGGCACTTTCACTGTTAAACTCAGGTTTAAATAACGTGCAGCATCAGAGCTCAAAGGCTCTTTAATAGAAGCCTCACCAAACAAGATTCCTTACAAGGGAGTTGAATTAGGTTTCTTAGATGAACTTACCGAACAGGTAAGTGTGATCCTAGTTTCTGAGATACTGAATATATCAATATAAGACTGAAGCAGGTATTACACCTCTATGCAAATTTTTAGTTCAGGGAAAGAAAAGTTGTGGTATATAGCCAACCTGATTAAAGGATTTTGTGGAGATTTTTGTTGTGTATCAAATGAAATTAACATATTTGTTCTGATTAATTTTTAATCACCCATATTCAGGTATACATTCATAGTAATATCTATGATACTTATACAATAAGAGATTTTTTGTAACCACTCACTTAGCCAATTCTTTGCAGCTGTGTTTTGAAACTACAGAGTGAATGCCACATTTGTTTTACACAGCCTGTCAGATTGACATTTGCTTTATTAAATTTGAAGCTTAAGATTCCTTTTGTTCAGTGGTTTCAGATTCACACTGGGACCCACTGTTCTGATTATGTGTTGTACAAATGTCATTAATTTGAGATACACAGGTAGGACCAATTTTTTTTTTTTCTTTAGTCTTGTCATTTACTATATAATTGACCAGGGTTTTAAATAATACAAGGTTAGGTTAAATAAAATCAGCAAAAGTACTCAAGTGCTTGGTACCTGAAAATTACTTTAAATTATTTTGTTGAAAAATACTACTTCTGAGACAAGATTATTTTTCAAACAAGTAACAATGTTTTTGTATTTTGTGTTTTTCAAATAGTAACAGAGGGTTTACTGTTACAGATATTGCCTGAGTATGTGAGTAGTTTAAATCAAGAGGTGCAGTGTAACTCAGCTGAGAAAAGAACAATTTTGTTAGAGTTTGACACATGTGCCCAAGACACTGATCACTGTTCATGTTGGGAAGTTACAGATTCCTCAGTTGTTTCATACTGATGAAATTAAAAGAAAAAAAAAGTCATTTGTCTTTGACCCCAAGAACAATTTGAAATGCCATACTTAATAAAAATTAGGCAGTCTAACAAGCAGACATTGTGGGGTTTAGCTTTGAAAAGTACAAGCTTCAATTTAATTCACATTATTTTCATGCCAGGTAGTAGTGGGGTCATTACCACGTGAAAAAAAAAGCCCAGGAAGCAGCAGAGATCTGGTTTCATGAAAGGCAGCCTAGGATTTTGTGTGTGTGTGGAAAGTTCCATTCTCTTGGGGTTTTCATCAGGTCATTTACCTCCCTGATCTTAGGAGCAAAATGAAAATAATTCATGATTAGAGTACTGGTATCAGAGTTCCTAAAATGTCATTCTCTCACCTTCTTTTCAATGGCAATAATTTTTTAAATTTATTTTTATCCTCTCTTTTCAAAATTAGAAAATATATTTTTGCCTTCATTTAAAGTACATCAATTCTTCCACAGCTTTGGTCATATTAACCTGATACAGTGTTTGAAGCTCAGAATTTTGCATCCTGCCTGGCACTAACATCTTGAAAATACAGGTGGCAGGCATTAAAAACTTAATCATAGGACATTTCAAGGGAGAGCACTTGGAAGGATGGGCTTTGCTTGAGTTAGCAAATTATGCCGTATGTGCAATCCTCCAAAGAGTATGGAGAGACAGACCTCTACAGACCCTGATTCTTTGTGTTAGGGTAGACCAAACTGTCCCCAGAAATCATAGAATGGTTTGAGTTGGAAGGGACAATAAAGTTCATTCCCTTCTGACTGCCCTGCAGTGGACAGGGACACCTCCTGCTAGACCAAGTTGCTCAGAACCCCATCCAACCTGGCCCTGAACACTTCCAGGATGGGCATCCACAACTCAATGCCTCACCACCCTCAGAGTAAAGAATTTCTTCCTAGTATCTAAACTAAACCTTCTCTCAGTTGGAAGCCATTCCCCCTTGTCCTGTCACTTCAGGCTCTTGTAAAAAGTCCTTTTCCATCTATTCTGGTAGCTCCCTTCAGGTGCTGGAAGGCCACATTTGGTAATTCCAAAGCCTTCTCTTTTCCAGGCTGAACAATCCCAACTCTCTCAGCCTTTCCTCACAGGAGAGGTGCTCCATCCCTCAAATCATCTTGGTGGCCTCTCCACTCACTTGAACAGGTCCATGTCCTTCCTGTGTTGGGGACTCCAGAGCTGATGCAGCCCTGCAGGTGGGGTCTCACCAGAACAGAGCAGAGGGACAGAATCCCCTCCTTCACCTGCTGCCCACGCTGCTTTTGATGCAGCCCAGGGCACATTTGGCTTTTTGAGCCTGCAAGGGCACATGGCAGGGTCATGTCCAGCCTCTCACCCACAGCATCACCAAATCCTTCTCAGCAGGGCTGCTCTGGATCTGTTTGTCCCCCAGCCTGGATTGATACCTGGGGTTGCCACAACCCGAGTGCAGCAGCAGCACTTTGTCTTGTTGAACCTCATGAGATTCCCATGGGCCCCATTCTCTGTCTCTCCACTGTTGCCTGTGGAAATTCTGGGTTATTACCTTGGACGAAATGTCAGCTCCTACAGTCAGGAGAGGCAACAAAGCATCCAAGTGTTCTCAGTATCTGAACATTTTTGCTTTGAGCAGTATCTTTCTATCCTGTTCTGGGATTTCTGCAACCGCAAGAGGGAGGCAACACAAGCAGCATTGTAAAATAAAGGACATGGTTTTCATTCTAATTTAGTTTATCTTTGAGGATCTGATTCAAAGTCTGTTTGAGTCATTAGCTTTCAAATTGCCAAACTGAAAATAAACCAAAAAAAGGCCAAGCAAAACTCCTTCACTCTTACAAGTTGTAACTTTTTCGTCATGTGTGCTTATAAATCATCTTCTCTGTCTAGTAGCACTCAGCTACCTGACAGCATCACCAGCGAAGCTAATTTCCTCAACAGGGTTCAGCAGTTCAACCTTACTGGGTTACTAGGAACTCCTTTGACTTACTCTCTCTGGTCTCTTCCATCTGTATCCACTTAGAATAAATGTCCTCTAAATAACACGTTTTAAGACATGTTACATTACATTTGCCAAAGCACAAGTTTTTTGCTCTGCCGCAGTAGTGGAGTTACCCAACATTTTTTTGGTAATGCCTGGGTGCAATTCTGCACTAGTATGTCTTAATTACAAGAATCTTAATTGTAATTACAAGTAATTTTTAAATTCTGATTACAAATAATTGTTCAAATGGAACAATTCCATTTCAGTAGATACTCAAAGCATTTACATAGTCAACAGTATGCAACACCTCTCAAAGTCACAGAGCTTTTTTATCACATAGATTCTAGAAATTGCAGCATTTACTAAAATAAAACTAAACTGTAAATATAAATAATAACTATATTGTTATGTTCTGAGGGTTTTGCATTTTAAAATTAATATAGTCCCCATTTTATGCCCATTACTGTGTTTGTTTTCTTTGAGATGTAAGGAGCGTTTGCTGATAGAACAAGGTCTAAGTATGGATTCTAGAGCACACAGAGGAAAGTTTTGCTCCTGAAATCACTCCAAAAGTTTTCCTCATCCTAACAAAGAGTAGTAAACATTCAGCTCAGGTGGAGATCTCAGCATCAGAACAAATCACTGTTCAATAACAGCTTTCAAAAAATACTGATATTTTGCATTGGAATCCACTGAAGAAAATTACAAGCTACTGATGGAAAAAAACTAGCAAAAGAATTCAAATTTACGTTGAGCTTCAACTTGCATTGAGTAGAAAGACTGCATGAATCTTGTCTGACTTTGGACCAGGTTTAAGCTGACTTTTAATGATTACCTTTGTTTTGATCAGATCAGGTACAGCTAAACATACAGCTCATTCTCAAATTTATTATGGTGGTATGAATGAGAATTTTTCTAAGTAAAGTTGAAGGACTGAGTTGTTTAATAAGAGTGAATTTGCTTTCATTGTTTGTATTTTTCCCTGAGTTAAACTTGATTACTATAAACTGCAAACATTCTCCCAGTCATGGCCAAAGAACTCTCTGCTGGCATAACCCCACTAATATAAGTGTCCTAGACATAAAAAACAGCCTTTATCACACATGTGGTATATTGCATGAAGGAAAGGCTTTCATGTGCTATTTATACATCATGAAATGCAAGACAGCATAGGGAAGGACAGAATTTGGCCCTTAGTTTAATCTTATTAGGCATTTGTTTTCTGGTTTTTCATTGTGAGACAGATTTCTCCCTTATTACCAGTGCTGCTCTGGCAACTTTTTTTCCCTGTACTTATATTTGATAGAACTTTTTTATTTTACTTCTCTTCAGATCTGCTTTTGTCTTAGAGGGAAAGAAAACTAAGAGACTGGTCCATTATCTCACGTTTCATTTAAGTCTAACATATATTTGCTTAGGGGTAAAAAAGGTTGAGGAAAAAAGGGAAATGTCAAAAATGAATAATAAATGGCATATAAACAGAAGCAGATTTTCTGTGATATGTTACCCCTGATAAACTTGATAATGTTTCCCAAATGTGTTGCCTTGGTTCAAATCCAAATCCACTGGTCAGGTTTTACGTGCTATTTTTAATTTTACTGCTTAAAAAACTTTACATCATCTTGTAGGAATTCCCTCCTACTGCATAGCTGTATCTAGTTATTTGTAGGTTAAAATTCATCTTAATATAGATTCATATAAAACATGTGTCACCACAAAGGCAGCAAAAAGGCAGATCTGGGTGGGTAAAACAAGCTGGATTTGCAAGGAAACTCTTTTTTTCTTTTTAATGAAATATGTTTTCCTTTGAGGTCACTCTGCTGTTTGATATTGTAGACTCCAAGGTCTTTCCATTGAGTAAACTTTCCCTGCCCTTTAAACAGTGAAATCAGAACGTGAGAGGTGAATACAAACAACCAGGGACAGGGAGACCTGGAAACATTTAAGATCCACAAAAAGCCTCTAGAACTGGGCAGTGAACTTGAGACATTGCAGAGCAGTTTAGTTTTTTGGAATGCTTAAAAACAGAAATTGTCTTCTATAAGCATGGACTTGGTAGAGGTATTTTACTTCTACAGTGATAGTAGTGGAGACATTTATAGAGAAAGAAACTTTCTCAACATAAAATATTAAAGATGTGGAAGCATTAAAACAGATGGAGAAGGGAAGGGAATTTTGCTTCCAGTGGCACAATACTGAGATGAGAAAACAGAACCCTGGTAACAGAAGAGCTTTGCAGTGTTACTTGGTCAGTCCATTAGCTAGCGTTTATTCATTATCACGCAGCAAGTAGGAGATATCCTAGAATACAGAATCCCAGAATATTTGGAGGTGGAAGGGCCCCACAAGGATCATCAAGTCCCACTCCTAAGTGAATGGCCCATATGGGGATCAAACCCACAATCTTGGCATTATTAGCACCCTGCACTGAGCAGCTGAGCTAATCTATTATGCTGCAAGTAATATCCTTAAATACTGAGTTCATGCTTCAGTGCCCCAGCCTTAGCTGATTGCAATATTTTGGAGTAGGTTGGGCCTGATGAACTTCATCAAAAGAAATTGGATGAACTGGGTTAGCACAGAGCGTAGTTATTTTGAAGGGGGGGTGAGTCATGTGCCTGCCCTTAGAAATGAGGGGTGTGAAAATAAGCCAAACTATGCCAGACCATGTCAAAGCAGTATCGTTTCCTCAGCAGAAGGAAGTAGTACAGAAGAAGCAGCAATATCAAGCTGATTTGCCTCCATGAGGTTTTTGATACTGCCCCACACAGACGGTCTGTAAGCGGCTAAAGCAATGTGGTCTAGACTGATCTGTGGCAAGGTAAATAAAACCCCTTTCTGGAATGCAGACACTCCAGCTGTACAGGGCACAGGGTGAGGACCGAGAGCCTCTTCAGCCACTCTCCAGTCCCACCCTGTGCCCCGAGAACCCACAAAGCTCTGTGTACAGCTTGAGCCTTTGTTCTGTCAGCTGGGACAGGGTTGTTTTGGAGGCAGAGGCAGAACAAGGGCGTGGCCAGAGACTGCACATGTTCAGTTCATTGGTAGTGATGTAGCCTTTCTGTGTAGACACTTTGGCTCTTACTCCAGGTAACTGTGGTTCAAGGAGACAGAGCTGTTGGGTGGGGGAAAAAACGGTTCACCAGACATGTTTTGCATTCCATTATACCTTTTGTGTAGTTATTCCTTTAAACAAACACCAAAATCTGTTCATTTGTATTAAGGAGAATGTTCAATTAAGTGGTTAATTATTAAGTGGTGTTATATGAAAATATACCCAGCTGATGAAATACAACCACTGCCATGCAGTCTAAAATAGGAAGCACTTAGATGTCATCTCTGCTAGAACACCATAATAGATTTAAAATGTAAGAGTTTATCCTGACTGAACTTCATGAACATTAAGGCAAAATACTAACCTTCTAACAATATTTTTAAAGCTTCATAGAAATTAATGGATAAGATGTCCTTGTGCTGGCTTTTACTAGGAAAGTCACCTTTTTGCCTTTATTTACCAGTTCATAGAACAGAAATAATTATGCAAGGCTAGATCATTTAATCAGTGGGTTAACAGGGCTTGCATGAATACTCTGGAGTCAGAGATTACATTTGTTTCTCTTCCTTATTTGAGTGCCCTTTAACTATGAGTGGTTTGCAAAAGCCATGAATTATAATTAGTATAATCTGAGAAATGTGAAGTGTAGCATAATTGAATGTGGGTAAAATGTTACTCTCACTCTCTTATTCCTCCTATATAATCATTATCAGCAGATTGTCAAAATAGGTAAGACAAGAACAAATGAAAATCTAATTGTTATAATGATGGATTTAATAAACAGAGGTGCCAAAGAACAGCAAAATTTTGCGAACCATTCTTTATCTCACTTCCATCACTGCTTGATCTTACCTGGGGATGAAAAGATTCCTCTTTTTTTTTAAGCATAAACTGTCGAGGGCAGTGTTTTGGCAGCAAACTTAAATATTACACATTTTATGATCTCTTCTTTTTTTTTTTTTTTTGGTTTTTTGTTTGTTTGTTTGTTTTTGTGTTTTTTTGGTTTTTGTTTTTGTTTTTCTCAATATAGCTGTAGAGTAAAACCAGGGACATGTGGGTTACAGCTGACACCAGCTAAATGCTGAGCCATGGAGTTCCCCACCCTGTGGCTCACTTCGCTGCCAGCATCCAGGGATCCCCGGATCTGCTCAGAGGAGCTCCCTGGCCCTGGCTAGGGCTGATCCCAATCCCACAGTGTGTTCCTGTGGTCTGTAGGCTGGTTTAGAGAGAGACACTCCTCGTGCTGAAAGGCAGGACTCCGAGCTCTGTTACATCCTGCAAAGAGGCCAAAGAAGGAAGCAGGACACAGCAGCAGTAAGAATAAAAGGAGAAAAATGGGCCGTGTACAGGACTGGTGGAGAGGAAAGCAGCAAGAAACACAAAAAGGCCTCTGAGTGAGTTGGAAGAGGGAACAATAGAGCTTTTTACAAACCACACTCTGTAGAGAATGATGTGTGTGTGGCTCAGAACAAGGATTTCCTCACTCAGACGCCTGTGTAAACATGGCTGAGGAGCCCGAGTCTCTTCTTCTGCATATTGCAGAGATCAGTGTTGGGTTTAATTCTGGGTATACAACAGGAGAGATATGAAGTGACCTAACCATATCATTTAGATTGTGATTTTTGCTTGGGAGAGCAGATTTTTTGCTTGTTTTGTCTCCTGCCTTGTTTGAAAAGGCAGAAACTGGAGGTTGTAGATGAAACGATTATACAGATCACAGGGATTACTACACGTATTACATGCAGTAAGCATTGGCAGCAGGTTTAGTATCGGCTCGCTGACTTGTGGGACAGCCTTCTCTCTGTTTCATCCCACTACTTAATCATAGCAAACTGGAAAGACAACCCAAAACCCACAAGGTAGCACAGAGGTAGCAGAGAAACACAGAATAAAGATGGTGCAATCAGAAGTCACCATGGGCATAAAAAACAAAAACTTCAAAGGGGCAACTGCAATCTTGTAATCCACCTACAATGGACATCTGTATTTCTAAAGTACAGTACTTTACTCCTATCCTATTTAATCCTATTTCCAGTGCATTTCCCACTTGTCAAGATTTTGAGCTGTTTCTGGTTTTCAGTGTTTACTGGGGTGCAATTGCAAGGTGGCTTTACAAAGCCTGTGGCTGAAAGGACACACTATTCTGAGCCTGGTGTCATGTCACTTCCCCAAATACCATGTGCAGTGTCAACTCCTGTATGAATGTGTCTGAGAGAAGGGGGGGAAATGGCACCATTTTTCAGTAGCAAGATGTGCCTGAGCCTTTGTGTTGCATTCTCAGTCCTTCCTACACTGGTATTACCTAGAAATGTATTGGAAGTATTCTCTGGTCCATTTGCCATGACATTTTTTTTCCTTGGGAGAAGAAGTTGTCACCCACAAATCTTTTGATCTTCCTTCTGGCAGAGAACTACTGATTACTCTAAGTGTATTTTTTCTTTATGAGATTCATTTAAGTTAATTATTTTGGATTAGTATGGATTTTTTGTTTAATTTGTTTTGGGGTTTTTTTCATTTTTATCGGCAGATTTGTCTACAACAATGTTCATGCTAAATTGGTAATTTCTAAGGGCAAGTGTTGTTGTGCACTTTTAGGGTATCCTTGGACAAGAGCTTTATATATGCAGAGATATTAAATCAAAAAACTGTCCCTGCCAACTGTGAGAAATAGATTCCTTCATCAGTCTTCAAGGATGCTGTGTCTCATTTTGAGGAACTTTTTCTTCATATCAAAACATCTCCCAATTTGGCACAAATCAGAATAGCTCTATTGAATGAGTATCTCTAATTAATCCAAATACAGGATGTGAACTTACCAAGCACTGCATTCTGAGGCAAAATATGGACACTTTATGCCTGAGCCCTGTGGAACTACGTTGTCTGTGTAGAAGTACAGGCTCCTATTTTTGGTGTTCAGTTATATAACTACATAAAGAAGGCAAAAATAGAAGGCAGGGAAGATTTCAGTGTGATGTAAGGATAAAATGTAATTTTTACCTAATAGTCCACAGCATCTATAGAACTAGCAGCACTAGAAGTGATGATGCCTGGGACCCCTGGGCATCTACAGCACCTTCATCAGTGCCAGGAAAGCTACACACACAGAATCTGCAGAATGGATTTTAGCTATACTAGTTTTGTGCAAAGCACGGAGGATTTTGGATGCATTGGTCTCTGAGGTCAACTGGTAGGTGCTGCAGACTTAAAGTGTGCTCATATACTCTGCATTCTGCACCTCAGAGATGGTAAAATAAGGGATGAGTGCACCATGCTGACTTCTCAAACAGGAATGCAATTTCATCATCACATCCTCTTCCAACAGTCTCACCCAGAGTGTACAACAAATTCAGAAAGCTTTGTCATTCCCATGGAAAAAAGCTGCAGTGCTACTCTTTAGAAGAGAGAGATTTATCTGAATCTGATGAAACTTTATTCAACTCTCAAAAAAATTAAGCAAGAATCAGGAGATGGGTGAGAGGTATGTGCAACTACACTATAAGAAAACAAGGCTTTTACCTGAGAAGACCCTGGTTTTGGAGGGAAGAGATCTTACATGTATGGGTGTGAGCCAAGCTGTGATCTTTGGCATGGTTTATTTTCAAGCACAGACATAGCCTGAGGTAATCAGACAGATATTTCCCACTTCTTTAATGTCCAGTCTGCAGATCAAGTTGAAGAAATGTGAGTTGCATTTACCCCTCTTCTCCAGCAAATGAAATGTGTGTGGTGGGGGCAGGACTGTTGTGGCTTGTTTTGCAAAGGCAACAGCCCATGGCTGGATCTGAGATGAGGGAGAGTGACATGGCAGAGTTTGCATCCATATACAGCAGGCCCATGGTAATAATTAAGCAACATATTTGGGTGTATCTGCCTTAACTTTTTAATTTATATCAGGGGAATGGAGTTTTTGAAGCAGGTCTCTGATTCATGTGGTGGAACTGTCTTGGAGCACACAAAACAACTACTTTGCCCTGATAACAAACTAGGTGATGTGCTCCAAAACTTCACTTCACAGCTCTGGCTTCTAATGAGCATTCAGTTCATGTCACCAGAATAAACTTGGCCTTACGTAAAACGTCCACAATGCACATAAAGGGCACATCATGTCAGCACCATGGATTTTGCTCTACAGATTTACTTTTCAGCCACAAAAAATAAATTGGGTCAAATCCATTATCATTTAACCCTAGTCAGAGCTTTAGTGTACGCTTATTACAATGCTTTTTATCACAATCAACTGCACATGCTGGTAAAGAGGTAAAGAGGCTCAGCCTCTTCCCTGATCTCCCAGCAATCACAGGAAGATGTAACAGAGAATTATACCAAAAACTAGCAAAGCCTGGTTCCCTACAGCCAGGTGAACTCCTGTCTGTGAACATCAGTGAGTAAAGCATGCTACTATTCAGCAGCTTACTTCCAAATTAATTTGGTAAAAGTGAACTTCCCTTTAAAATTCTGCTGTTGCAGTGTTGCATAATAAAGCATAGTCCCAATGTTCTGTAAAGCTTAGAATTCCTAGTAAACAGTCTGAATCTTTGCCCATGTCTGGAAGTGTGCTTCTCTGGAGGCAATTTCACCCAGCTGACTGAGCTGGGATTCAGTTTAGGATGATCATCCCAAGGGGCCAAAACTCAAACTCTCTCTCTACTTTTTCCCATGTTCATCTTCTTGTTTCTAGCAGTTGCTTGTAATAATTTCCAAGTGTGGAAGCCTGATAGGGTGGCATAATGAAGAACCTTTTGCTTTCAGCAGCAACCTGAACTAATTCTGCTTTATTAGCATTGTGCAGGATAATTTCTTGCCAAACTGCAAAGGCTTCCTTGGGAATATTTCTAACAAAATCCTCTAGAAGTTGGTTTCATCATGAGATACAGATGTTTTTCAAATTCTGTACTGTATCTTTTCTGTCAGAAATATTTAACAGCTGATTATAATCTCATTAGGCAATTTCAGTAATCCAAAAGTAATAGAAAATCACTCGTTGCAAAGTTTTTCATCAGTAAGAACAGTAAGGAACAAGTTGGAGTTTCAACACATGGACAGGGACGGAGCACAGAAGGATCAGATACTATAATTTATTGGAGGATATTATCAGGGCGATTAAAAATAAGTACTGTGACACAACTACCTTTTATCAGTGCAGGTAGCCAAATATTAGTGGCATGATGTTACACCATATGGTAGTGTTCCTCAGAAAATGGGATAAATGTTGCACAATTCCCTGATGTGAATAGTTTCATTAAAACCATGAGAAACGCATAAATGACGAAGCAAGCGGGTTTTTAATTGTAATTTAATATTTTGACTATGCCCAGTAGTGCTTCTCTGAGTCATAGTGAAGAGAGGTATTCCCAGGGTTTCTGTTCAGCTGTATTCACTCATCCAAGTCAAATTCTTTGGACTGGATCCAGGAACTTTACACAAGTGCAAGTTCTGCCTGCTGGAAATGTCAAGATCACCTGCAATTTCAAAGCAAAACATGTGCTTGCAAACAGTTGTGCTCCAGCACCCCAACAGCCTCATTAAAGCTGGTCTCAGGAATGCAGAAACCCAGCACCAGAAAGTGAGCAAGTTAAAGGGGGTTGCAGGAGGAAGCTGTAAGGCACCAGTTAGGGAACTTCACCAGGGTCTCAAAACCACCTCTATTAGCTAAGCACAGTAAAATACAAATTGTTTAAACAAATTATTAATTAATTAGAACCACTTTCACTTTCTGCAAAATATCACAGAAAATTATTCATAGATATCACCAATTCATGCCTTAAACGGAGCACAGGAGAGTGTTTTCATTGACCAAATTCATTGAGCAGCATGGAAAGGCCAGCAATGGTTTGAGAATGAGCAGTCTAAAATCACCTATTGCAAATGATAGGAATCAAGGAATTGGTTGTTTTATTTTTTTTATGTAAATCCTTACAGCAGCTGGTTTATTCAACACGAAGTGTAGGATTTGGTATACAATGTCAATCAGAACTTGAATTTTTTGAAAATCTCTCTAATACTGTATTGAATTCAGGGTTTTTTTAAATTTAAAATAAAAGTGTAACTGCCTAAAATTATTTTACTCTACTGCTTTTAAATGGACTGTGTATATGCTGACAAAACCTAAATAAAATCTGACTATCAACAATATGAAGTGCTTTATGAAATTAGTAAGAGCAGGTCTGTGTGCTTTGTGAGGTTAGGAAATTGCTGGATTTAGGAGCTGAAAGCTGATACCAGGTTTCCCTTTTACCTTTGAAAGCTGGAGCAGTTCACCTTAACTTTCAACTTGTTGCTTTTTCAGTCCATGTGGCTGTTGTTCAAGGCTGCTTTCTCTTTCAGTGTCTCAGTGTTGCCACCCATGCAGCAGCCTGCATTCTTTATTGCTCACCTACAGTTTGAATGTACAAGCTGTGAGCTGTGTAACACTGCAGACTCAGAGGCTTCTCTCAGTCACTTTGCTGTTTCTCTGAAGTGTTAGTCTTTGTGTATTGACTGTTAGCCTGGGCAGCACTGGGTACATCAGGCAAGGTCTATCAGGAGCAAGCTCAGACCGTTTCTTGCTGGTTCCCCAAGCTTCTTTTTATGTCTCTAAATCATCATCTACAGGTGCAACTACACCCTACGTGCACATTGAAGATGAGCATTTAATCCTCTCCCTAAAGCACAATCCCCCCCTGCCAAATTAGCTGTGCTCATTAACTCTGTTTGCAGGGATAGCCCACTCTTATGCTGGTGCACTAAAAAGGCCATGGATGTGGTATTTCTAGGCTTGTGTTAATGACAGCCACTAGAAATATTCTCGGTTTTGTACACATAACTCTCCATTAAACTCAACTCTTTTTAAAGATCACTTCTTTTCTGTTCTGTCCTTATCGCCTTCCAAGGCTAATTAATTACATTATCTCTTTTATAATATTTGTACTTAATCATTCATGACCCTTCTTGTCTCATTATCTGAAATATAATAAAAAGTGAGAGAAAAAATCCAGGTTAAACTGCAGGGTAGCTCCTGCTTTCTAATCAGAGATCTTCTTTAGCTTAAAAATGGCACTACTGCTGTACTAACAGAATTTTTAAAGCTTCATATTTTTTTTCTTAGTAAGTATGAGTTTGAAGTACATATCCAAGAGAACTTTAGATACTTCAGAGCATCAATAGGGCTACAGAGATGATCAGGGGAGGGGAGCATCTCTCTTATAAGAAGCAGCTGAGGAAGCTGGGCCTGTTCAGCCTGGAGAAGACTGAGAGGAGACCTCATCAATGTCTGTATTATCTGAGGGGAGGGTGTCAAGAGGATGGACCGGGCTCTCCTTTGTAGTGCCGAGCAATAAGACAAGAGGCAACAGGCAGAAACTGATGTACAGGAAGTTCTATCTGAATATAAGGAAGAAATTCCTTACTGTGCAGGTGACCACACAGTGGAGCAGATTGCCCGGAGAGGCTGTGGGGTCTCTGTTACTGGAGATATTCAAGAACTACCTGGACACAATCCTGTGCCATGTGCTCTGGGATGACCCTGCTTGAGCCAGGAGGTTGGAAGACATGACCTCCAGTGGTCCCTTTCAGCCTTAATTGTTCTGTGATTCTGTGATCTTAGACAGTTTTGAGGGAAGTGATTGAATCACAGAGTTACATGTTTCTATCGCTGGAGAGTTAAACAAGCTGCTGTAGAGGTATGGATATTTACTCATATGGAAGCAACCAGACTGAAAAGTCTTGCCCTGCCAAGGAGGTTATATAGTTTCTGTCTTTTTGGACAAGAACCATGTATGTTCATAGGCTAAGATCTTGTTGAGCTAGGACTTGTGAAAGACTGGATTCTACTGTCCAGTGAAGGATGGAGCAGGAGGAACCCACCTCTTGTTCTCCTGTTCCTCTCCAAACATCTCCCTCTGTGAGCCTTGAGAAATACCGTCCATAGCACTTGTACAGTGGTCACATCTGATGGCAATTACAGCCACAAAGCACAAGGGTACGCAATTGATGAGAAGGCCATTCAGTGCCATCAGGGACTAAAAATGTGAGGGGGTGATGGCAGACAACACCCAGGAATATGGATCAACAACATTTCCACAGGCTTGGGTGCCCTCAGCACACTCATAGAACACTGTGACACCCGGACAGCAATGCCACACCCCCCAGCAGTGTCACACCCCCCAGCAGTGTCACACCCCCCAGCACTGTCACACCCCGCAGCACTGTCATACCCCCCAGCAGTGTCACCCCCAGCAGTGTCACACCCCGCAGCAGTGTCACACCCCCCAGCAGTGTCACCCCCCAGCAGTGTCACACCCCCCAGCAGTGTTACACCCCCCAGCAGTGTCACACATTCCCCAGCAGTGTCACACCCCCCAGCAGTGTCACCCCCAGCCGTGTCCCGGGGCCGCAGTGCCGCTCCGGCCGCTGGAGCCCCGGGCTGTCGAGGGGCGGGGATCGGGCGCTCCGTGCCGGCCACGGCCCCGCAGCGCCGGGGCAGCGGTGCCGGATCCTGCTCATCCATCACCCGCCGGGATCTGCCCGGCAGCCCGGGATGAAAGGGCTTTGTCTATTCTCCCTCTCGCTGGCCGGGCTGGAGCTGCTCCCGCCCCGCAGCGCTGATCGGAGTCCCGGACAGCCGGGGCTTCCCGGCCGCCCATGCAGTGAGAGCTTGTTTTGGGGCAGATGTGCTGTTGCGTTGGCTTCCCTGCGATTCCCTCCCCGTCGTGCTGCTCTGGACCTTTGCCAGACGCGCCGAGCGTTTTCCCATCATCGCCAGGGCTCCGGGTCTGGCTCGGCTGTGCCCGCAGTCCTCTCGCCGATGGTGGGATCACTGACAATATGGGCTCTTCAGAGCCGCACACAACTCCCTGCAAGCTCTGTGTTATCTGTTAAGCACATTATAAATTTTTAAATTATCTATTAGACATGTTCGAGTAGAGCATAAGGAGTGGTGTCTCAACACTGAACTACAGGGATAAGAGTCTGCATCTTCAATTCTGCCAGGAACACCTTGTCCCTGTAGCAAGCTGAGCATGGGCAACCTCTTCTGGAAGCACCAAGAGTGGCGCTGAGTGATGTCCCTCAGGGTCTCTATTGGGATCACTGCTGTTTAATATCTTCATCTGTAACATTGGGATCAAATGCTCCCTCAGTGGAGACTGGGAGAAGAACTCATTGAGAGCAGCCCTACTGAAAAGAACTTGGTGGTGCTGTGGGTGATGCTGGACATGACCTGACCATGTGCCCTTGCAGCCCAGAATGCCAGTTCTGTCCTGGGCTGCATCCAAAGCAGTGTGGGCAGCAGGTGATGGAGGGGATTCTGTCCTCTGCTCTGCCCTGGTGAGACCCCACCTGCAGTGCTGCATCCAGCTCTGGAGTCCCAGCATGGGAAGGGCAAGCAGAGCAAGTCCAGAGGAGGCCACCAGGATGATCAAAGAGATGGAACACCTCCCCTACGAAGACAGGCTGAGAGCGTTGGATTGTTCAGGCTGGAGAGGAGAAGGCTTTGGGGAGACCTTAATACAGCCTTCCACACTTAAATGGAGTTGATAAGAAAGTTCAGGACAAGACTTTTTAGCAAAGTCTGTAGCAACAGAGCCAGGGGTAATGATTTTTAACTTTAAAGGGGTGTAGGTTCAGGCTAGCTAGAAGGATGAGGATGGTGAAGCAATGAAACAAGTTGGCCAGAGAGGTTGTAGATGCCCCATCCCTGGAAGCATTCAAGGTCCTGTTGGACAGGGCTCTGAGCTAGCTGATCTACTGGAAGATGCCCATTTGTAGGGGGTTGGACTAGACTACCTTTAAAGGTGCCTTCCAACCCAAACTATTCAATGATGCTAAGAGTCAGAGCTCAATACTGCAGATACAGTCAGATCGTGCTGGTTGACCTGTGAGCCCAAGGCCAGGATTTTGGCTCCTTTGTGCTGCCGGGATTCCTGCTGCACAAAGGAGCCACATGTGCTGCAAGGAGCTCACATAAAGAGTAGAAAGTGAGGCTGCAAAAGGTCCATTGATACAACAGTGTACAAAAAGTAAAGGCTATTTGCAAAATTCATGCCTTCCTATAAGGCTTTGAACTGTCTTGTATGGAAAAGCATAAATTTCTCAGAGGGCTAAGAGTTCTGGAGATAAAATACAGTCAGGGTTTCAATCAATATTACTCCTGCATATCACCAGTATGGTATCATAACAGAACTGGAATTTAAATGCTATGAAAAGAAAGAAATGTCTTTTTCAAATTAACATTAGCCCCTTAGTGAAACAGGGGGGGTCTGTCTCACTTAAGTCATTTTGCAGTAATAGGCAAAGCAGTTCTTGGTTAGTGATTCTTCGGATTGTTTTGGGGATTTTTTCTCTGAAAATCTCCTACCTTTGACATTCTTCTCCTCTTTTTGGAGTTTTTCCAGTGACTTTGGTTTGCATAAAATTCACTCAGTGATATGCTTTTTGAAATCCCACCTTAGAATTTTCATTTAGAAGGTGTTGGAAAAATCAGATTTTAGTGGGAAACAATCAATAAGGTTGACAGAATGCAAGCAATGCATATATAATAAGGGAATATGATGCATTTTCAATCAGTTTTTACAAGAACTAGGGAAGAATGGACTTGCAAAGAGACTTCTACACTGCAGGTTTTCTCAGTGCAACTAACCCGAGCAAAGGTAATTTTTGTGATTAGTGCACAGGAGGTCTGGATGCAAAGGTGTCACAAACACATGCATTGTACTCTTGTATTTGTATACTGCTAGCTCGAATTAAGCTCAAGGTGAAATTTTACTTCTCTTGGCCCATAAGAAGATTCCTTTAGAACAGTGAGGCTGAATTGCTGCTGCACAATACCAAGATAACAGATATGAACAGCTCCAAGTCTCATTAAAGTGCCGCCTGTGAAACGTATTTCAGGGAAGGAATTTTTGAAAGCAAGGTCTATGGGCCACCTGGTGGCCCATAGAAACTTCTCCTCTCCTAGCATTTGTGTTCATAAATTTTTGATAAACATTGCAGCGTAGCATATTTTCCTCCTTAGCAATACCATTTTAAGAGTGTTCAGTGGCTTCTGCGCCCTGAGATCACACAAAATAAAAAAAAAGCCCCAACAAATCCAAGTCATCCCCCAAACCCAGAAAAGCCACTTTTCAAGACTTCTTTGTGTGCATAAACTTGATATTGTTTAAAAGCTTTGTTATGCTACATATTGAGTAGAAGAACAGACTGAGACATCTTACTGAGATAAGGCTGCACTGGTCAGCAAACAATCTCTTCATTCTCTTGGCAAGAGCATGGTGGCCTTGCAAAGATGTTCTGGTGAGAAACAAGGTCTTTTGGTGTGATATACAAGCTCCTTGGCAGGAGGGAGAGCTTAGGAACAGAGCTACTGAAAGTAGTGCTCAGCATTTACTGAGGCTGTTCTCTTGACAGCTGAAGGATGTCTTTTTTAACTCAGGGGATATTTGCTAGTGCTTTTTCTATGAAACTGACAATTGACATTGCATTTCACAAGTGCACGAGCAACTGTGATGAACCTGACTCCTGATTTCCCTGTATCCCCTGTGACCAGAGTTTCATGGCTTAGTGCCTGTCAGCTGAGTGGCAGTAGCTCACTTTTTGTGTGTGTGCATTTAGTTTGCAGCAAACGTGGGAAAAAGGAATCACACCAGACCTCGGTGAAAAAGGTAATACTTGTGTGTTATCCTTGGTGGCAGCAATGGGCTGCGATTAAGTGCACAGGAGCTGCTGTGGTTCAGCTGATGCAAGGTAATTCATTAATATTCAATAACTTGATCATCTGTCAGAGCCCTCTGTTTTTGTTAGCTCCTTTGAAAAGTCTTAGGCAGGGATTGTACCTTGGGAAGGACCTTCCACCTTGGACAGGTATGATTTTCCCAGGAGTTTAAGCCTGCAGCTGCTGGGGGGTGTTCTGCCCTCGAGATTTTGCTGTGAACCACATCTGAGTAAGAAAAAAATTCAAGTCCTATCCTGGCCTATGGCTGCTACAGTAAATCTGTAAAAATCACTCTTGCTGAGCTGTATGGATCCACACAGGCCTGTGCAGAATGTAAATCACATAATCCTGAGAAAACTGCCAGGGCCACACAGGAGAGAAACTGCAGCATGCACAGAATATTTAAGAGTGTGGAAAGGCAGACTCTTCCCCCCACAGGTGATTTGTGAGAGTTAACATTTGGGTTGTGAGATATTTAACCAATGTCTTCTCCCTCAGATTGTTTGGTAAGGGCTAGAGGGGAAGATGCAAGCAGCCCCTTGAAGCATAAAAAAGCCCTGAGCTGGGAGGAGGAGGGGGGAGCAGGCAAAAATAAATTTTCAAAGCAGATTTTTAAACAGACAGTTAAACTTGGGTTATTATATGCCTTCTGTCAGCTAAAGTGGATTTTTAAGGATATCAACTTATGGCACTTGACTGAAGGTATGCCAGGAATGCTGGATAGCTCGGGTGGGTGATGAACTGACATGTCCTAAAGGAGTGAGGTGTGATGCAAGAGCAACACCACCATTAAAACATGTGTTAGGGTATGTAAGGACAGAAAATTATCAACACCTCCTACTTTTAATAGTCCTCAGACTGCACAGTGAGTGGACGATGAGATGTTTCATTGATGACACCATGCACTGTGAGACAAACTCCATAGATAAAGATTTTCAGGTTGGCTTTATGGCCTTTCCAATAAGGAGTAATCTATTTTTCAATAAGATAAGAATTATTGGCAATCCTTTAAATTATTACAGATGTCTGAAATATACCTTAGCTAATTTAGCATTAATAGGAAGATAATTACAAAGCCAATACATGCCTATTGATTGATGCAATCATGTTTGCTGACCTTTATCATCTATCTACTCTTATGTGCACACATCTTTCAATTAATTTTTTAAAGTGTTAGAGGGGGACCCATATTAAGGATATTGTTAAGGTTATTAGGTGTTAAGGTTAGAGGAATTTCTGCAGACAGGAATCCAATTTCAGTTGTTTAGAAGTTTTCCTATTTTCTCGGCTATGTTTTTTAAATCCAAGTCTGTCTTGTATGGAATTTGGTGCATATGCACAGAAATTTTTATCAAAAATTCTTCAGCTGTCTATGAAAGCTAATACAGGAGTTTTAAGAAAATTATATGGTTTTATAGCTGTTACAGAGAGGTGATTAAGTAACCAAATTACTCACATGCCATTTACCCACTTTAAATATGGAAGAGAGGGGATTGTGCTTTTTACACCATCTTGACCTTCATCTTCCCACAGCAGCACAACATGTCACCACATTCTTCCTGTAAAGTCATTCCTTTTCTCATTTCATTGTCTGCACTTTTACAGACCCACACATTCTCAGGCCAAGGCTTTTTTTATGTATGAGTGGGAGTCTGGACAGAGACCTCCCAAAGACCTGGCCCAGGAAGCTGCTTTGACCTCTGTTTCTCTGTCCAGCCTCAGCTCCTCATATCCTGCTCATAATTTTCTCCCAGTCTCCTGCCACAAGCTGTTTTATTACTATTATTAATTATTATTATTATTTTGTTGTTTTGGTTTTTTTTGAAGTTTTGCTGTTTGTTTTTTTCACAGAAACACAGTGTCAAGTTCAAACCCTCATTTCATATTCCTAAAGCTTTGGTGTTTGTGGGCTTTATTGTGGATTCCTTTTCCCTACATTTTTTTCCCCTCAGTTTTTCTGGGATATTTTCCTTTTCTGAGGCACATTTAACCTGGTCTGGATGCTTCTAAATTCCTACAAC
Source organism: Eopsaltria australis (assembly GCA_034509425.1). Classification (NCBI taxonomy): domain Eukaryota; kingdom Metazoa; phylum Chordata; class Aves; order Passeriformes; family Petroicidae; genus Eopsaltria; species Eopsaltria australis. The sequence goes on along the minus strand of JAVTVJ010000189.1, from coordinate 4,211,518 downwards.
ACCATGCTAAAATGGCAGCCTTTTCCCTATAGGGGACTAAAAATATTAGAAAGAGTGGTGAAGTTCCTTGAAATTTCACCTGCACACCTGCACAAGGGTGAGGCTCCATTTTCTTCCTTGGGGCTCTCTCACACCTCATGACCTCATTCAAAATCCTCACTCAGCTAAAACCCCTGAAATCAATGGCTACAGAGACTAATTAAGAACTTCTGGACTGGAACCAGACATCTTGTTGGAAGTTAATTAAGGATGATTCAAAGTTGATTGTCTACAGCAAATAAAATAGGCATTCTTGGTTTTCTTTTCTACTCTTCTGGTAAAGCTGAGAGTGGCTGCAGGAATAATGTTTGTGTTGATGTTGTGCTTCATGTGTGGCTGTATGTAGATGACTGTTCAACACTGCACAAAACTTCTTGCTAAAAGAAAGAAACAAATGATAATAACATTTTAAAAAGGTGCTAACATTCACAGCATTCTTTCAATGACTGGGTCTGGGCTGTATACAGTAGGATATTGTTCCTGTAGACATGAGAATTCCTGCAGAGTTGAGAATATTATTTAAGAAAATGTGTTCTCTGGTAACAACAAAATATACTAGTTCATACTTAGGATGATATTGTAGAAGCCTAGGTGCTGATGCCAGGGAAGCTGGCTTGAGTATTTACACGGCAGTCTGAGATATGCAGTTTGTGTGAGAAATTTTCAATGAACAATACCAAAACACTAAAAATTGTCATATATAACTTTATTTTTTCTCTCAGTGATCTGTGGAATTTCATTCATGCTGGCATTCATGGACAGCAGCTTTCAAAAAATAAGCACAGAATAGTAGGGTTTTTGTGCAATGTATTTCAGATATGGCAGTCTTTCTCTGACTCCATTTCTTCCCTTGACCAAGTGGGGGTGTTCTTGGCATAATATTTCTCAAGAATACAATCCACAAATATATGACAAGTCTCTGCTGACACCTGAGAAGAGTTGGTTTCAGTCTAAGTTCCAGCTCTGACAGCAACCAGATGACCACTTCAACTGGATCTTAGAAAGAGTCTTGTTCTTAGAGTCCTATTACAACAAAATCCACAGCAATAGTTCTGGAGCAATGCATTATAATTAACATAATCATTGCACACAACATGAAATAATTGCCCTGACAAAAATGTCCTGTTTAATGTTTAAAAGTCTAGCTGAGGGAAGATTTGGGGGAAAAAAAAGAAAAAAAAAAGTTGTTTATTTGTTTTGTTGGTTTTAAATAATGGAACAAAATAAGAATTCTGCAAATTGTTTCCTGTTGTCTGTAAAAACTTAGCCTTTTTTTCTGAACTCAGTTGTTTATCCTGTCTCTATGACGGACTAAGTAGCTCTGGAATGATATTAATCTTGACTTAATGTTTACATGGGTGTATATAGACTTTTATACTTTTGTACCTCTCCACCTAAAAAGAGAAAGGGGTTGTAGTTTGCAAGGACTCTGTAAGAGAGGGTGAAAAATGGTACAAGATTTCAAGTCACAAAGAAAGGCTGTGACCAAGTCAGGAAATGAAGTCAGGGTTGTGCCAAATATAACACCATCTTTTCTATTTTCTTGTCACTCTTTAATGATTACTGAAAGTAAGAGTTAAGTAAGCAGCTCAAAAAACTGATCCGTCTGTCCCAGTGCCAAGAAGAACTGAGCATGAAGAAAATTCATTTTAATTTTGCTAAACTTTATATTAGAGTTGTGGACTTTCTGTTGAAGGTGACTTCTGCTTCCCAAAAATGAAAGTGCTGTCACCTGAAATATCTGCTCCATGGTCACATAAGTGGGATAACCAGCAATCAACAGTCATGGCCATCATCATTGCATAAGGTGAGAATTCCTCAGCTTACAGGGACCCTGCAAATGTGATTTGAAAGTAATGATGTGGATGGAAGGGATTACTATTTTCTGTTACAAAGAGGAGCTGTAGATGAAGCTGCTTTTTCAAATAAAGCATGAAGTTAGATTTCATGTTTCCTTTGTCCCACACAGTGCTCTACCCACAAGCCTGGGCTGACTCTTAAGCTGAAAGGTGTGTCTTCAAGAACACATGTGTACCCACTGTCATCTGAGCAGACATCATCACCTTGACACAAAGCATGTTTCAGCTTTTGTTATTTAAATCACAAGCCAGAATTGCCCAGGAGATCATATCCTAGGCCTATGTGATGGCCCCTGCAGTAAGCAGTGTGATATTACACTCCACTTGTGCATATACAGGAATCTGTGCACGTGGGTCTGCCATACTGTCCATCTACATCCAAATAACTCTGCATCCCTTAACCAGTTTCAACCCAGGATAGCAGAAGTTAGCAGGAGTTAAATATCCAGTTTTGTAGGAACAGGTGGCTAAGCAGGAAAAAGAAGTGTCATTAGTGGTCTAATCAAGTCAGACCTTCTCTGATCACGAGGTTGCAGTGTGCTTTCCACCCACTGGAGAATTCACACAGAAGACAACTATTATGACTACCCCAACCACAGGAAGAGTTTTAATTGGTACTCACACCAAAGAATCCAACCACAAGGCACAAATCTATTAAAAACCCCAAGCTTCATTAGATCTGTTGCAGATGGAGCTGCTTGCCTCTCCAGGAACCACTCTTTACTTTATTCGTGGCAATTTCACCAGACTTTCATGTTCCATTTCATTTGAGCTAATCTCTGTCCATCACAGCTGGCCTGCTGAGCTCTGAGGAGCAGATGCATGTGGTCCCTGACTGCTGCCTGGCAAACCTCGCTTGTGCCCTTTCAGTGCTGAGTGATTCTGCCACATCTGCTCCCTTTCTGACCTCTGAGCCCTTTGAGCTATCACAGGGCAGCTGTGGATCAGTGAAGGTTTCACAGACAGTCCTCTTGTATTTACAGGGGAAAAAATGTCTGCAACTTCTTTATTTGTCTTCTTTTTCCAAAAAGACCACCTCTGGCATCCCAGTGTTTGCTAATGGAGACAGTGAGTTGGTTTTTGAGCATATGTATTTCATCCCTAAACTAAATCCAGTTGTCTGCGCAAGCTTGGTATGACCTCCTTTTATCAATAAAGTGTTTTTTATGTCTCTATAAACTGCAGATTTTCCTCTCTGTGCGAATTGCTTAAAGGATTGCTATCCACAGAGAAAGGCAGGCACCTCTGCAGAGACATTCAGGCCAGCAGTTTTTAAGATATTTTATAGGCACTCCTTCACAGTGCCAATGTATATTACCAATGTGCAGGAGGGGCATTTCTCGATGAGTAGCTTTGATTTGGTATCTAAACTTGAATGTGGTTGAAAATGTTACAAAATACTACTCAAAATGTCTGGACTATAACCTGTCACATACATAACATAAAGCAGAACAAAATCTCCAATTAAGAAAGGAGATTTGAAAGTTAAGTGATTTTTTTGGTGACACCCTAATCCTCATTTGAAATAAACTGGCATCAGCAGCCATCGAAATCAATAAGATCATGTAATAAAACAGCACATAAGGGTGTGGACTTAACAGTATTTTATTTTCACTAAGTAGAAAATCCTTGGAAGGCAACTGTGGCCTTGAGAAGAGCCAAGCAAAACCATACTTTCACTATGCCCACCTCTATCAGAAGGGAAGAAATGCTGACACAAAAAAAGTGTCAACTCAAATGGACAAGAGGCCAGTGAAGCCAGTCTACTTCCACCCCAGATGGGAGCTCCACATTCTCTTTGCCAAGACTGGACAACAAGATAAAATTCCCCATTATGACAATGGACTCATAGAGATGTTAGCTACCCCCTTATGTTTGATTTGTAATGCTTTTTACCTATGGAAGAAGGAAACCCCTTAAGCTATCATCCTTAGGTTCAAATCAGATGAGCTACTTTAACTCCCAAATTCTTAAAGTCCTCCAAATGCTCAGGCCCTTTATACAGATTACAAGGAAAAGGAAATGCAATAGTTAATGCTTTTTCAAAATTATATCTTACCCTTATGGGATTTAATCAATCCTTTACATCTCTAATTATAATAAATCCTATTTTATATTAACATATAAGACTTTTTGATTCAGATTACTTTCCTAATTATTATAAAAATTATGAATCTCTTTATCCATTTTTAATGTAAAATTCTGCAGTATACTGGAAGTACATGACAGTACCACTCTAGATTTTAAGACAGGGTAGAGGAGAACAGCTGTAACTTCCTGAGATAACTGAGAAATTTCAGAACACTGCCTTTTCCCAAACATGTTTGGCTGCATATTAATAGCTTTTTGCCTTGGGAAATATGCATTGCAATACGCAGAAGCCTCCATCACATTTTTATGTCACCCAAGGGCAACAGCTTAAAGGGCTTTGGTAGAATTTAGGGAAAACATCATCAGAATTTTCTGAAATATTTCCTCTCTAGGTACAATTCTAGAGGTCCTTGATTTATGTTAGGTCTGACAGGTTTGGTGACTACAGTGGAGCATATTCCATTATGTGTGATGAGTGATATTCTTTCATAAAATCAGCTAAATGGAAAGATGGGACCACAGTAGCCCTATTGCCTTTTAGGTTTTTGAAACCTCAGGATACCAGAATTTCTTAGTTTAACATCTTCACGTGAATATCAGGAAAGAAATGTCCACTACTGACAGATGTGCATATTCCAAGCAAGATGCCAGGCGTTCCTGTTCGGTTACATCGCAGAGCTGGCACCAAGCCAAGGAATCAGCAGTTTTGCTTTCCATGAGGAAAAAATTCTTCCCAGTGAGTTTCTGTGTGATGGGGTTTTAATGTGATCCAGGATGTTTCTTAGGTCTGCAAGTATTTTCTATGTGGTGAAAGGAAGCGTTATGAAGAAGGAGGCCCTAAAACCTGGCAGTCACGGGTGTTTTTGGAGGTAACCCTACCCCTGCTCTTGGCACGCTGCCCCTCACTGCATGCAGGGAAACTGTGTTCAGTTAATGATATCCATAACTGAGGACTTCAGAGAGCTGTGACAAATGCAGCTGATTGATTGCTTTTCTCAGGCGTTGCTTGCTCTGTTTTTCAAGTGCAGACCAGCTGCTGGAAGATGTTACATCAATTCTTGCTGTAAGGCACAACTCTGAGCCTGAGGTGCTACTTCAGCCTTTTCTAGAAACATCCAGTTCCCCCAAACTGAAACCATGGACACTGTACAGGGGCATTTGATTAATTTTCCTTTTGTATTTTAAGCCATATCTGTTAGCATTCAAATTATGCTCTCCTTCCTGCAATGCTCCCTAAGATAAGAGTGGTTCAGGAATGTACGTTTGTGGTCATTAAACCGTCCTGAGAGTGCAATGTCAGGAAATGTATGGTTCACTACTCTTTTTTCCCCTTCTCTTTTTTTTCCCCTTCTTGCCAGCTACTTGTCTATTTATAGAAATACACCTCACCATTTACTTCAGAGCAGTGACATGAAGAAGCAGATATTTAGAGGAAGTCTATTCGCTTGACAAAAACATCCATTACCTTTATCACCAGTGGAGACCAAAAAAGAATCAATTACAATACTTCACTTGGGAATGACTAATTGAATTGTGAAATATACTGACACTCTGAAGTCACTGTGGTGAGCTAAATACTGGCACTTGTAAAAGGCAGGAAATGTAGATAAGATGCTGATTCAATTGATTTGAGGCTAGAATGCATTTTCAGTTTGTGTTGATGTTCCAAGCTTGTCTAATTTCTACCAAGTCTTATTAATCAAGGGTCAGGGAATTAGCTCAGAAGAGAGAACTGCAGAGGATTTGCACCTACTTGGTTCAACTATGAAATTAGCTCTGAGTGCTAAATACACCTCATCCTATCCTGCAGCCAGAGATCAGCTGTCAACTCCTTGTTTAATCACAGAGCCACGTAAATTAGTCATTTGGCTGGCTCTAGTGGTGCATCTATCTCATGTCCTGTGTCATCCTCCTCCACACTTGCCAGCACCTTCAAATTCTGCAGGTGAAGGTAGAGAAAAGAGGCAAAGGGTGTTGCTGGATGGCCTCAGCTGGATGTGCTCAGAGCCCTGCTGCTGTTTGGCTGTGTCATATATTAATGTATATTAAAAAGCTCCACTGGGCATTCCTGGAGACTGGAACTTCATCACCTGTGATGTTAAATCCCTAGGAAGATCCCTGGCACAACTTTAGCTGGAGCCATCCTCCCTATCCCAAGTGCCTCAGAAATGGTTCTGAAGCTATCACAGGGCAAATACCATTTCCAGGAGGCACTTTGGGTGTATGGCTTCTATTTGGGCATTCATGCCAGGTGCAGTGTTCTCAATGCAGGTTTTACCTTTGACCTCAGTGGCAGAGAATGATATGGCTCAAATTTAATTTACTGGTGCAAACATTGTTTCCATGCTGCAATAAATAACTGTTCAACATTAAATACTGGAACTCAGGAAGTCTAGCCAAAAAAATTGAGGTTTTTTTAATATATACTGCAAAATTAATCAAATAATATATTAATAAAAGTCAGTTAATTCAAATATAAAAGCTGCAGATGGATATAATATAATTATTATGCTTGCTTAGTAACAAGCATGTGGTTCATTACTGAAGGAGAGTTGCATGTGCTATGGGGATCCTCTTTTTCCCATTCCCCTGAGCTCCAGGAAGGAAGAATGGGTGACCTTCCTGCCCTGGTGGAATCCACCCTACAGACACATCCAAATCAAAAGGTAGCTTTTATTTCTAGGGCTTTCTGAAAAGCTTCTGAAGAGGAAAATGCTTTGGTCTTTGCAATGTCCTAGGGGCCTGATCCAAGCACTTTGCAAGCAAAGAGAGTTGCTGAGTTTGCTACAAAAGGTGAAATCTCAGACACTGAAATAAATGCTGTCATCTCCTTGATCCACTGAAGTTAGGATTTAAGTTCATTTCCTCTTCAATTCATCATATTGAAGAATTATATCTCCATATCTCTCGGCTTTAACACTTTGAAATAGCAATAGTTCAGCAACATGCTTCAGTGTAGTCGATGCTTCTTTTACCTAGAAAGGAAATAAAAGAACATTATACAGGTATACTTAATTTAAACCGGTTTCTAATTGATTTTTTTTAATATATTTGGTTTAAATACTAGAAGGGCTGGTCTTTTTTATAAGATGAATTCTTAGATTCTCTGGATTCTCTCCCTGAGTCATCATTCAATCTCCTTTGTATCTAAAGAACTTCTGATTCATCATGGTGTCAGGAAGGAATGTTTCTGTTAGAACTGATCAGGTTATTCACTGCAGTAGAAGAAAAAAATTCAGGAAAGAAATGTGTGTTTATGACCTGTGATCTGAAAAATAGGAGCTTTGAAGGGTAGAAAGTAAGAGACTGTGTCTACTACTAAGCTCAAGGTGGAGGCGAAGGGAAGGAAGAAAGAAAAGGAGAGGTAAAAAAGGAAATCTACTGCATATTTTTAGTCCATATTTATATTGCAAGATGCTTTGATGCTAGACATCTCATGAGAAATGGTGTTTTAGGTACATTCGTCCAGAGTGGAATAATTGGCACAAGCACCTTTCCATTTTCAGGCAGGACCAAGGTGTAATTTTACATTAAGTAGAGTGCACATGGCCCAGTGGATGACATGATTTTATTGAGTGGGACTTGGCACTAATTCTGCGTTAAACACTGCTGGAGAGAGCAGTATCCATAACTTAGATCAGGGGAAGAAACATCTGAAGTAATTTGCCTATGGACAGACAACAAGAAGCTGGCAGGACTGCAGGTTAAACTTGGTTTTCCAACTCTTAAACCCATGCCCTGCCTTGTTCAGTGATAACAGGCAGAACTGTAAAACAAAAAAGAAATTGCAACAAATTCCTTTCTTTTTTTCTCTCCTCTTTTCCTTCCTTTCCCTTTCCTCTCTAGTGGCTAAAGGTAAAGCTTTTACTTAAAACATTACTTTCTAGCTAAACTGTTTCCTTAAACCTCATTGAAATGAACTTTGAATCAATAAGGATATGATTTTGTGTCAGATAATTTTTGATCAGTTATGTCTGCTTGTGAATAAGATGCAATGTGTTTATTAATATAGAGACAAAGCTTAGAGTCCAAAATGTAGCTTCAGAAAAAGAACTTAAAGAGCACAGTCTTGTTAAATAAGTCATTTCTGCCAGGTCATTTCTGTGTTCAAACACAGGGAACATAGCAATTCTGTATTTTAGAAACAGGTTTTCACATATGGTGTGGATGCCCAAATGAACATGTCCTAGAGTTCTTGAAATCCAACAAGTTAGAGAATTGTGATGTCTTCCTGAAAAATCAGATTTTTTTTACAAGGGAGTTCTCGAAGTGTATACAAGAACAAGTACACATTTTTCAGTTGTGTCACATGCAAAAAAATGACACTCACTCCACTATCATTACACCACATATTTCCAGTGCACCTGTTATGAAAATAAAAATTACACTGCCAAGTGAGATTTTATCTGACCATGTCCACATTCTGTCGTAAAAGCTGGCTTGCAACTGAAAAGTGAAACAGTAGAGCCTGAGGATGGGACTGAAAAAATGCTAACACAGACCCTTGCTTTTCCCATGTTTTCAATTAAGTAGAGGATGAGCTTCTTAGATGAACTTAGTTTTGTATAAAAAGGCAGTCATGAATATAGATGTACTGTGGGAAAATTAGTCTGGCCAATGAACTGAAATGAGATGGACAGGAATGCAAGTTGTAATTCTTGCAAAGTCCTTTGGCAACATCTAGTTAGGTTTATCACAATACAAGAATATTTGACACAGTGAAGTCTTTGTGTTCTCTTCTTGTTAATCTTTACACTAGCACCAATTCACAGCATTTCCATTTCCTGAAAAATTACCTCTAGTAATCCCTCATGGGAATTATACCCATGTTGCTGTCAATATATTTTACATTGTCCTTAAATGATGACAAGTGTGCAGAGATCCCAACAACTGGTTAGAGCCTTGACAACTGCAAAACAAAGATGTTCTGTGCTGGCCTAAGCTTGAGGGAATGAGAGAAGTGCTGGAGCCAACCACATTCTTTGGGAGTTTTCCAGCTCTGTCAGAAAACCTTTTTTTTTCTTGTTTGGCAACAAATGGCACTAATGAGAACAATGAATTTCAGTAATTAGGTTAAGAGGCTTAAGCAAACAACCTAACTAGAACAATTAAAGCTGAAGATGGGAATATAGATTATTGTGAGCTTATTGTCATTGTAGACTGATGACAGTTTAGTGAGCTACCTGGCATTTCTATTATTCATTTCATCACAAAGCTCATTCCAGACCTGCAAATTTCTCTATCTGTTGTTTGGGTTTAGGAGCAAAAAAGCTGCATAACAGAACTGGAAGAAAATAAATCTGAGAGATGCTGGGGGGTGAATTGACTACACAGGAAGTACATTCCTTGTTCAGCCAAAGAACAGCTGTAGTTTTTTTCAGAAAGGAAGCTCAGTCCATGAGTTAATGTCTCGTAAGTTTGTGGAGAAGAGGGTTCAAATCCCTGCTCTTCTCCACATTTTTTTGATCTTGAACAATTCACTTTAAGTTTCCTATTAGCTAAAAACAACACTTAAATATGGAAACAATTCTGTCTTGCAGGAGTGTTGCAAAGCTTATGACATGCTCAGATAACGAGTTCATTTAAACATCTTACAAACGACTGTAATATTTTGCAAATCACTCAATTCTTTGGCTTTGGCTGAAACCTGAAGCCTTTGCATGCAGGCTGATGTTTATGATGTTCTTTCTCTGTGACACTTTTCGATGGCTCTTTACCTGTGAAGTTGTTAAATGTTTTCCAGATTTGCCCTTTTTTTAGCTGTATAGTCAGTCATGACAAATATATTTGCAAAAAGAGTTCATGTTTAGAACAATTAGAGAAATAAGGAGGGACACTTCACTGGAGTGGGAAAAACTTCATTTTAGTCTTCAGGACAGAAACTGATGTAATCATAAAAGTCAGTTTTGCTCGTAAATTTCTTCAGGAACAAGTGAAGCTTCTTTCTACACTTTCAAGTTTTTGTAGTGGTGTAACAGGATGTGTTAAGTGATGAATAAAGGTAAGAATGGTCTTGGACTGGAAACATGCTGCATAAAAACCACTGACTGCAATATTTAAGGTGAAAAATATATGTCTCAAATATTATTTAGTATTTACTTCGAAGTGTCTTCCGAAGGGTTTAATTTATAAAGGCAAAACCATTTTGATGGTGAGGAGGGATTGGACTGGAAATTTCGGCTGCTAATGCATTTTACCTTGATGCTTATTTGCTTCATACCTAAACATTCTAATAACGCACATCCAAGTCTATCAATATATATATTGTTTATAAATAAAGCTTGATTGCATTAAGAAGCAAGACAGCAGTTAGGAAAAAAACCCACACACAATGATATACAATATGTAACTTGAATGCTAAAAAATACTGAAAAAATATTGTGAAAAACTAAAAACATGGAGGAAAAATGTTAGCATGATAAAATGTAGGTTTTTGATGTATGCTGGTAGAAAAGTATATCTGAAGATAAAGTGATGTTGGAAAATATGAGTGTCATGATGTTGGAAACAAATAATCAAATTCTTTTTAGAAGACATAGAATAGTTAAAATTCATAAAAATAGCTGGATTCCTAGAAATAAAATACAGATGCTGTACTACTACCATACAAGAGCAACGAATTTCTTTCTGGCTTGTCATGGTCTGAGGAAAATACAAAGCAACTTTAAGTAGAATTAAACACTTCTAATTCAGTGGAAACAGATGTTTTGCACACAAATTGCTCTAGGAAATCTTTAATCTTTAATCCTCATTTTTAACAAATTCTGGAACACCAGGAAAATTCCAGAAGACTGAAATTGAGATTACAGTGAGCCAATATTAAAAAAAAAAATCTGACAAGATGACTGGAGTTCAGTGTACATCAATTAGTCTGACATCTGTTCCAGAAAATATAACAGAAAAGCTGGGAAGAGAATCAGCTGAGAAATAATTAAAGGATAGAAATAAAATTATTTCCAGACAACATGGTTTTATGAAAAGCAGATCATGTCAAAGAAATCTCACTTTATGCTTTGATGAAATTGCAAGCTTGTTTGAGTAATCTGATTTTTGTAAAATATTTGAATTTGGCAGCACAGCATGTTCTGATTTAAACATTGGCATCATATACTATTAATAAAGCAAATGTTTTATGAATTAAGAACTGGTTAAGTGATAGATCTTAGAAAGAGATTGTCTCCAGGAAATTATCAACAGCTGAACATACTTATAATGGAGTTTCATGGGGATCAGTAGCAGACCTGATACCATTCAACGACTGCACTGATTATTTTTGAAAGTAAATAATAAATCACTTATGATAACATTTGTAATTAAAACTGAAAAAAGAAAAGCAACTTGGTAAAATAGTACATAACGATAAGACAATGAGACAAGATGATCTTTTCATAAATAGGATCCTGAAAAAGACCTAGGGATCAAAATGAAGGAGTGACTTAATGTGAGGTCTCAGCATGGTAAAAGTGCTGATAATTAGCTCCAATTGCAGTTTACCTGCAAATGCAGCTATGCTGTTCTCTGGGTTCTGTCTCTTCAGTGTGCAATCAGCACTGGGGTGTCTGTGCTGCACTTCTCTACGCTTCCTCTTATGCTGGTTTGTATAAACTGAGACAGCTCAGATGCCTTGGATGCCTCTGCCAGCATGATGAAGTTTTGCCCTTGATCACAATCACACTACTTTCACAGGGAGAACGTAATGGGTATTAAATAACCCTTCAATCTAAGAGGAAGGAAGTAACAAGAACCAATGTCTGGAAGTTGAAGACATGCACATTTGAGTTAAAATGTATTATTGCTCCTATATATACATCACTGGAAGAAATTATCAGGGGAATGTCCAGCTTTAGTCAAGCGTGTGCCTTTGGAAGCATGTAATGTTGTGAAAGGGGGTGGCAGTTTCCATGAGACCTAGGTGAAAAAACCCTGTATGACTTTCTCATTATTGTTTTTAAGAAGAGAGACCTGTCTGCAAGTTCTGTTTACTACTCAGAATGATTAGCTTGCTGACACTGATTTTGGAGGGCAAAAGGTTGAAACCTCATGCTTATAGGCAAAGCACCTAACGTGTACAGAAGAATCTGTAAAGGAAAAGAAAGTTCATAATATAAAGCACTAAAAGTCAAATCTGAAGCTCTGCATTCAGGCAACAAGCCTGCCAATTGAAAAAAGAAGTCCTGATTGCCCACGGTTAATGCTTTTCAGATGACAGAAAGGGTATGACCTTGAGAGGTCATCCCCTATCTTAAGTCAAGATCAACTCCACTGAAAGCTGATTAAGAGAAAAATGAAATGCCAGTAATGTTAAACTCAAAGGTATAAAAAATGTCCTTCCTGTAACAACATAAATTACTTCTAATCCAACTGAGGTCCCTCTATCCCAGGCATTGCAGGGAAATAATAGCAGCTTCTCATACAACCTGTGAATGCGTGGACCTTTCCAGAAGAATCCTTAAAATACCCCAGAAGTGTTGTTCTCTCAGGGACTCCAGGCTACAAATCTGTGTATTCTTTGAGTAAAGGATTAAAGAGTGTCCTGACCCTGAGTAAGTGCATATGGAAAGTTGTTTTTCAACAGCAGAATAAGAACAATGAGATCAACTACAAGTGACTTAATTTCTTAACATGGAAAAGACTCCCTCTTTTAAATTCAATTTTATAGAAAGATTCTGTAGTCAATACCCTAACTTCTCTGTAACTCTCTTTCTGCCCACTGCTGAAATTAACCCTTCTGGACTTCAGTTCCTGTAGAATCACTTATCCTATCTGACAAAAATATTGTTAGGGATCTTTGAATTAAAGATTATTGATTTGGAAAGTCACAGTAGGTTGCAATGAAAAAGTGATATTGAAATATTTTCCTGGTAAATTGACGTTAAAAATCACAGCTTATTCAGTAATTTTTAAATGGTGTATAGTTGTACTTCTTCAGCACAATTTCATTTAGGAAATGTTGCCATAAGATGGGCTGACTGGGGGACCATGCTTATGGCAGTGTTCATTTTCCATCATGAATTATTTGAGGATTCTCCCATTAATGATTTGAATACAAATATTTAAATACTGACTACTATATTGAAACAGATATCCTCCTTCCTTCTAGACAAAATAATGTAAGAAATAAAAAAGTGCTGATGCAGCTGCTTTGGGAACATCTGAACTGTTACTTGTGTAAGACAGTGATTGACACAATCTACTCGAATTGTATTTTACACACCCCAGACAAAGAGATAAAAGAACGTAGAATTGACGGCATTACATCAATTTTAATACCCAAGGCTTGACCTAAAAATAGCCCAGAGGAGGCCACAAAGATGCTCGAGGGCTGGAGCACTTCTCTGGTGAAGACAGGCTGAGAGGGCTGGAGCTGTAAAACCTGAAGAAGAGAAGGCTTTGGGGAGATCCCATTGCTCCTCCCAGTACCCAAAGGGGCTGCAAGAGAGCTGCAGAGGGACTTTTGACAAGGGCACATTGCAATAGGGGGAGAGGCTTTAAACTGAAAGGGGGCACATTTACATGAGGTATTAAGAAAAAATTCTTCTCTGTGAGAGCTATGTGACGCTGGAACAGCCTGTCCAGAGAAGTTGTGAATGCCCCATCCCAGGAAGTTTTGAGAACAGTTTGGATGGGACTTTGAGAAACCTGTTCTAGTAAAAGGTGTCCCTGGCCATGGCAGCAGGGCTGGAACTGAATGATCTTTTAAAGTCCCTTCCAGCCAAAGCCATTCTATGATCCTATGAATACCATAGAGTCTTTCTGCTCCCACTCACTATCACAGTGGTGTCTGTCAAGAATAATATGTTTTACAGAACCACAGAATATGCTGACTTGGAAGGAACTCACAAGGATCATCGTCTCCAGCTCCTGGCCCTGCACAGGATTCCCCCAGAGTCACACCATATCCCTGGCAGTGTTGTCCAAATGCTTCTTGAATTCTGTCAGGGTGGTGCTGGGATCACTTCCATGGGGAGCCTGTTGCAGTGCCCAACCACCGTCTGAGTGAAGAATCTTTTTCTAATATCCAAGCTAAACCTCTTCTGACAAAACTTCGGGCTATTCCCTCAGATTCTGTCACCAGTCAGCACAGAAACCTGGTTTTTTGGTTCCAAATACTATGAAATTAAAATTAATTTTTTACATTATTTATTTATTCTAAGTGAGAACAAATTTTGAGAAAAGGGGTGCAGATTCCACCATAAAGGCACTTGCACCTGTATGAGAACCTGTATTAATTGGGAAGACATTGGGGTAAGGAGAGAACAGGATTAGCCTGTCAGCAGCAGGGTAGGTGAGCTCAAGGCAGCTGTGAAACCACACCTGAAGTCTCTTTTGCCAAGTTAACCTGGAGCCCAAAGTCCCCGGAGGACCAGCTCTTGCCCAAGGCAAGTAGCACAGGTCCTCCAGGGGGTCCTGTTTTACACAGGAGCTCTGGCCACACATCTGTGCAGCAGGGTTGGCTCACGCCCTGGCTTGATCTCACACTGCTCAAGCAAGTGGTGCAGGCATCACAGTGCTTCACAGACTCTCTTATGCTGTGTGTGATGCACACACACGATGAAAAGATTGTGCCTGACCCAGTTTTAAAAGGTCTTAGAAGATGAGTCCAAAGTGAAAGTTGTGGCAGAAACTAACAGATGCAGCAGAGGGAGACGTGTGGGAATTACCACTGGAACACCAGATCGGTTGTCCTCCCATTAAGCAGCTATTTATACCCAAGGTGAGAATCTAGCTTTAACAGTCAGCATGCAGCATGTAAACCACTTGCCAAACTCAGACACACAGATGACATTGCCAGTTTCTCCCAGTACTGAAGTCAGTACAGCAGCAGCTCGTGTTTCTCAGTGCTTTCTTTGAGGGTCATCACAAGCATCTTCCTTTGCACAATGTTTGCTTTGGAGTTCCAGTCTCAACCAATACTCTCAGTAACAACGCTGTGGTCACAGGCTGAAGGCACTGCTTGATGAGAAATATCAAAGAGGTTATGTGTTTACTATCCAAATTCCAAGGCTTGATGATCAGGAGGATGGAGAGCAGCCAAAATAGGCCCTTCCACAACAGTGGGGGGTTACTTCTGCTTCTTTGTGGGCTTACCAGACTGTCTTCCGCAGGTCAGCAAACACAGGTGGAGGAGACACCTGCGTTACTCCATCCCTGGAAGTGTTCAAGGCCAGGTTGGATAGGGTCCTGATCAGCCTCATCTAGTGAAAATTGTCCCTGCCCATGGTGGGGAGGTTGGAACTGAATGAACCTCATGTGTCAGAGAAAAGGAATATGCAAAAGACTTCATGCAGAAGATAGAAGCATTCTTACAGACTTAGGTTGTAGTAACGCCTGTTACACCGTGTTACTTACGTGGAAACTAAATTACTCTGCTTTAAGAAAGAGGATGTGTTGGCTCATTGATAACAGACCTTAAAGGAAAACCTTTAAGCTGCCCTGGGATGTGTTCAGCAAATGTATTTCTTAGTTCCTGCAGTGAGGATTGGATTTACTGCTGTGCTCCTTGTCTCAGAGTTTATCTAAAATAGAGTCCATAATAATTCTGTTGGAATACTACTCATGTTTCACTATAAGCACAAGCTTATATTGCTGCAAATTTCTGAAGAGTTACTCTGGCAAAAAGTCACGTACAGATCCAGTTACAGGAGTGAACAATATCAGCATATTCTTGTGTCTATGCTGGCTACCCTCATCTGAACACCTCTGCACAGGCACTCCTTCCATGCCTGGAACTGTAGTCACACTGTGCTCAATAAAGCACTCTATGCTGTGCTGTTGTCTTTCTCGCCTGGGGCAAGAATTAACCATGAATTTTTAACTTGAACCATTAAAAGCCAAAGATGGTGTAGCTGCAGAATGACAGCTTTGCCTCTGTACCTCCTGCAACACACTCAGCTTTGCAGAATTCTTTGAACTTATGAGTTCTCTTTGGAGCAATGCAAAAGTACAAAGAGTAGAGGCTTCAGCTGTGAGTTTTCATACATATGCAGACTTCAGCAGTCCTGAAGGCATAAACTCTACCAAAAGTGATGCAGTTGATTAATTTAATATTTATTTAAACACTGTAATAATATTTTGTCATAGAACATTCTTATTTTGGGTTATCTTAAGGCTTTGGTACTCAGATGTAGCCACTGCAGAACCAAAAAAGAACTTCCAGCTCAGAAGATGAAGGAGTGGATGTCAAGTAAAGGGCCACTGTCCAGCGGAACATGAGAAAAGAATTAACACATTTTGAGAGGACAGCGGCTGGTCTCTGAAGGATGAAACACAGTTCAGTGTTTCTGTCATTGCTCCAGCTGGCTGACCTACAGATTGGCTCCAGACCTGGGAACAGCTTGACCAGTTATCAGCCCAGAAACAAATGCTTCAGCAACTGAGCATGCCAAATAGAAATGTAAGGAAGAAAGAAATGTGCTTATGAGATTTTATATAGAATTTTGTGAGTGAAATATAGAAATAATGAAATAACACGTCAAAAGTGGTAGTGCTTGGGAGGGGGAAGAAAGAAGAAATTTTTGTTTGGGTTTGGAAAGGGCTAAATATAGGAATTTAGAAAGTAGCTTACATTAAAAAAATAAATAAACAGCCCCACATAAATGAATAAACTTTACAGACTTACATTACCAAGGGTGCTAAAAAGAGTGTTAGTAATTATTAAACATACTTCCTAATTAACTGGTGGCCTGTTTAGATCTGTTTATTGTGGAAATGCAGAATCTCATTCTAAATCTGAATAAAGTGGTATATCCACCTGGGGAATGTGCAGCCCATGTAGAGGGGCTGCCTCAGTCTGCAACTGTGTAATTACATCTGTTCATGATGTAAGTAAGTAAATGAGTTCCTTATGGGAGGAGTAATTAGCTGTTGGATAAAGGTGGAGAATCAGTTAATGCACTGTGTGCTTAAAGACTGAGAGAACAGGCATAGATGTACTAATTTCTACACACAGTATGTACATTTTTATTAGCTATATAAAAATCTGTAGAAGCTCTTTTTTCCTCCATTACCTGAGTCACTGAAAAATGAAATGTTAAGAAATACAATAATGCAGAATGTTCCTCAGCTATTTATGGAAATGAAGAATACAAGAGAAAATTGAAGTGTAGACTCACGAATTAATAATGCTGAAAGGCTGAATATAACAAGAATGTATGAAAGAAAAAATATGCCAATTCAGTGGGCACAGGAAGGACTAAACACCAGTTTCTTTATTGAGTGGAGGTGCTGCAGTGATGTCTCATGGATGTGGGTTGGCCATTGCTACAGCTTCAGTGTTTCATTCAGTAGTAAGATGCAGGATTGATGTGCTCAGTAAATGGTTCTTGGATGAGGTTTCCTCAGCCTTTTCAGACTGCACTGGTATCTCTAGATCTTCTTTTGTTTCACCTCAGTTTCTCCTGAATTTATCACAGCATTTGCTTCCTCAGGTGCTGCAGTCAGTTCTGCAAAGGCCCATTTTGGTACCTGGTGAGTCCTGACTAGAGGATGGATCATAAACCTGCTTCATCTGTGAGCAACAACATCACAGGCCCAGCCACATACCTGGTGCAGCAAAGCAAGAAGTTGGATTTCACATTTGGGACCTTATTCTCCTCTCCTCCCTGCATTCTCAGGAGAGACTCATCTTTAGAGAGATGGACTCTCTAGCTTGGCTTTAGGCTATCTTTTCCCTCTGGGTTCCTGCAATACCACAATAAACCAAAGCAGGAATAAGGAGAAGAAAATATGAAAATTCTGAGCACAAAACCAGAGCAATTCTTGCATGATGCATAAAATATGAATGTATAAGAAAAAAAAAAAACGGACTTGAACACCTGCAGTAATAAAGGCTCTTCTGCAGAAATATGTTTCAATATTTAAATAACCACTTCTGGTAGCCTTTTGGGTAACAATACAGCTTGATTGCTGGCCATTTCCTACAGTGGAAACTTAAGGAACATCCAGTATAATTTTACTGTAATAAATAGAATCTGAAAAAAGCAAACTATAAGGCTGCAAAGCAGACTGTTTTCCTGAACTGCTCTTTCCTCTGAAATATTTTGTTGGCATGACATATACTGTTTATTGTTTTACATGTCTTTATAGCCCTTCAGCCTCTCTGTCAACACTTTACTCTTCAGCTTCATTGTGCTCTTCTATCTTCTCTGGTGCCGTGGGAACAAAAAGCAAATGATTCTTCTGTTCTCAGCTAGAAATTGTTTTTCATTATAATTTCAAGAGGGGCTTTGAAGTATCTACTTAGGCTCTCACAGCTAATAAGAGACAAGGCAGTTGCTATGCTACTTGTTGATTAAATGAGAACCAGACCTGATAACATGTGAAATCTTCCTGAGGGAGGTGTTTCTCTTATGGAGATGAGTACTGAACTGTTAAGACCTGAAGTTGCATGTCTAAGGTTAAATGCCTAAATGGTCATTTTAAGCTCTGAAAGCAGTGAGCTGGCTATCTGGAGCCAGAGTGTCAGCGGGTGTAAAACATCACTGACACTTCCTGAGCATTTGGGCTCTAGGGGCTTTGAGGACAAAATGTCCATTTTATATTCTGAACATTAAAAATCCTGTACTTTCATTTAAGAAGTAAATGAAAAAAAATTCTGACATGCAATGTGACAGAAAATTCTAATGACACCCAGGAGAAGATCCTCAGCTCTGCCAAAATCAAGATATCATATTTAAGGCCATAAATAACATGTAATATGTATGAAATAACATTTCCTACTTGTCACAGTTTGAAAATAAGTTTATGCTGAAAATCCCAAAATACCATTTATGTTTCTGAAACAGAGTACAGACCTCTAAATTCAAGACATCAGTCTAATCTAAAGCCCTGAATCTGTTTAGACATTGAAAGTTTCTTAAGTATGTTGTTGTACCCCTTAAGTCAGATTTAACACATTCTGAGAGCACCGAGTAGAGAATAAAATAAATGTCACAATGAATTTCACTGTGAAACACAAGAAAAAGAGGTTCCAGAGCATTAATTGGTTTGTATGTTTAATTTAAAATATCATACTTAAAAGTGCAACTCTCTTTTTTTTTTGCTTTGCCCTTGAAAATGGGCAACTCTGCAGCCAAGGATCTAAGAGTCATGAGACCAAATAAAGAACTGGAAAGAGAAAGCAAAATGTTGTAGTCCAGTGATTTAAGCACTGTTGTAAGAGAACAGAACTGGTTCTGCTCTGTACATAATTTCATTTTATGTTTTTCTGTTTCAATGGAGGTGTAGAAGCAATCCTCAGCAGCAGAATAGAAAGTTATATTACACCTTGTTTCACTTGCTGTATTTTTGGTCCCACAGTGCGGTTACTATGTGAACTGCTTAAGGAGTGGTGAATGTGCCTATAAGCTTGTGGTTGTCCTCTTAGAGTAGAGATGTGACTTTAGTTCCATTAAACTAAGAAGGGCTTCTTATGTTCCAGTTATTGGTAGCAAAACACCTGATTTTGTAGCTGCTCAAAACAGACAGGATAGCAAAGATCTGAATTCTGGCTTAATTGAGGAGCAAACATCAGTTGGATGCAAACACTGGATGGCAAAATTCGAGACAAAGAGAGATGAACATTTTTCAGATACATTTCTATCTCCAGCTGGAAGAATCAGCCAGCTGCTGTCAGCACCCTCCTCTCCCACTTGTGTTTTCCACCCCTACTCCAGATTGTCTGGATTTGAGGTGGTACATTACTGTCTGTTGCATCACAGGACTTTCTTGTGAAGGGGTTCTACAAAAGGGTCATCAAGATGTGTTGTCTACCAATGTATTTCTTATATACGGTGCGTTAAAATTAAAATGATTGCCTTAATGCCTTCCTCTGTGTACTAGGGGAAGAAATAACAGCTCACTATCAATGTGTTGTTAGACAGTAACACTGGAATTTCTCTGAAAATACCAGTTTCTGAAAGAAAAAATACTTCAGATGTTACAGCAATAGTACATTTATTCTATTAATCTGTGCTTTCTGAAAGGACATGAAAATAGGGAGATTTTCCTAGGGCAGCGGTGTCCACAGACATTTCCCATTTTATACCTTTATTTCACCTTCATAAAAGGAAATTACGTGCTGGGATAATTTTTTGTTTATTGTGTCAGATTTCCTTTATTGCACTTGGCAATTTCATCCAATCTGTGCGCTGAAAAAAAGAAATCTTGTATTTCCAAAACAAACAAAGGCTCCAGTTGCATGGTAACCAGCCCACATACTAAGCCCTAGAAATATCAGATCCAGAGGGCTCAGGACTTTGCCAAAGAAACAGAGTGCTTTTAACTGATTTCTTCATTTGATAATAACAGGGATTTTAACCACTGCATCATACAATCTGATACTGTAGCCAAATTCTTTAGTGTCACTGAAGTCAAGGGAGTTACATCATTGGCAAAGGGGATTCCAGTTCTTCCCAAGCAGTTCTGGTGCAGCCTGCAGAGGGAAGTTTGCCTCCATCAGAGAGGGCAGGTCTCACCAGGCCACATGCCTGTTCTGTCAAAAAGGAACTTTGCTTTAAAGACACAATGAACTTTAGATCCACAGGGTAAGAGGGCATAAGAATAAAGGGCATGGGAAGGTGAAGAAAGCCCCCTCAATGTTTGCCATCCCTCTCATATTACAGAGATAAAAAGACAGACACATTTACATGATTTTTCTCTGCACATTTCATGTTAACTTGATAGTTTCAAAGGCTGTATTTACATTTGCTTCCCTGATGATGTGGAACCACTGGAGATGTGTTTCAAGAAGCTGGAAGGAGCCATAAAACTGGTGGAAGTGCCTTGCTAAGGATCACAAGATAGGGTATCATGGTTTAACCCCAGTTAGAAGCCAAGTACTGTGCAGGCACTCATTCACCCTTCCCCTCTTCCCCAGAGGGATGAGGAGGATAATCAGGAAAAAAAAAGTAAAACTCATGGGTTGAGATAAGAACAGTGTAGTAACTGCTAGAAAGTGAAATACACTAATACTACTAATGAAAAGGAGATGGAGAGAGATATGCAATCCAAGAAAAGCAAGGGATTCATGACACCACCCACTCACCCATGCGCAACTCATCCCTGAGCACCAATTGTCTCCTCCCAGTCAACTCTCCCCCAGCTAATGTACTGCTCTCTTAAGCAAGAGAAAAGAAGGTCCTAATCCAAAAATTTCTTCACATTTCAGTTTGTAATGCATCTTCACGAATAACAAGCTAACGAAATTTCTTATTCATAGTGTGTGGGTTCTCCATAATCATGAACTCAACAAGCGAGCTGACATCAAAGTAGTCATTGAGATATTCTTGATTTTCTGCCTAACATACCTAACATGCACCTTGGACTCAAATCAATGTTTCATTCAATTATAGCTTTTGACTCACTTAAATCCTCAACCAACATTTAATCCACAGACTATGGCTGGTAGGACTTTAGGGTAAAAGAGTAGTGCTGTGGCAATGTAGGTACTGCACATTGAAATCAGTACTGCGTGTTCAATAGAGGGAGCTGGAAATATCTGACGTAGTACAAAATTTCAAATAAGGTAAAGATCACCATCATTGCTAAATTCATGTTTGAGTAGGAAGGGTACACTTGACTCTCACTACCAAACTTTGAAGACTGTTTTGATTCCAAAGTTGATTCATTTTGAACAATGGAGTCCAAGTGCCATTTTCCAGCTGTGTTATCAGGCTGAACATGAACACATGCACACAGAGGCATGTAGAATTCCAGGGCTATGATTCCTCACAAGAGTATGAACTCCAGGAGTGAACTGTTAATATTTGGGAGGATTGGTAATTCAGCAGACTGACAGTGGTGAATCTCTGCTGAAATGAGCCATATTTCATTCACACCTTTTGGTTTGCTCTCTATATGCCCCCAGTTCTGTGAGAAACAGTTGGCCCTCAGATTTTGCCACTGTTCAGTCTGATACAGCTGCTTGTGGCAGCCCAAGCCATGTGGTCTTCTTCGTTGCCCCTCCATCTTTCCTTCTTGGTCCAAGTCCTTTACTCACTGCATTTTTGACTCTGTGGATGTGATAGAAAGCATCTCTTTTCACATTTTCAGGTCTATAAGTTTGTCTCTGGATTTAGGTGTTCTCTCTCTTGCTAACCAACAAAAGCACCAAAGCCACAGCCCCAGTAATACACCTGGGCTTGTCTAATCTGTCTGGACACAAATCTGGACAGCACAAGGGCAATAGTCTCCTGCTCTCTGGTTGTCACTGAAGGATCTATACTACCTGTGCTCTCCAGGGTGGACTATCAGACTTTGAATGGCCTAGTTTCAACTGGTGTGGTTGACTGACCTGAAAAATAAATGGATAGAACTCAGACTCTTTGATAGAGGTATGGTGCTCTTGCAGCAGATTTGCTGTTGGAATGAGACAGGATTCAAGAGAACCAGCTGGAGTCTGGTATGTAGGATTTTCTGAACTAAAGCCAGGGAGCTTAGTTAAAAACTCAGCAAGACAGGCTGCTCGATCTTCTAATTGGCTGCCAGTTTCAGGCCCTGAGTACCCAGTTATTCATGCAGGGACCAGCACAACTGAAAAAGATCTGTATTGGTGCAGCTTTCACAGTTGGTTTATTCTGTCAAACGTGGTTGAATTAATCTGTCTCTTTGCACATAAAACATAGGTTGCAAGTGGCTTGTGGGCTGCTGAACCTCTGAATCAAACCATGCCCTTGTCTCCATTTGAGCATCACCATCCTTATAAAGGGTTGGTGGGAAGTTCTGTGTTGCTCTCTCTGCACCTGAGGCCCAGAAAGCCCCTTCTGTGTTGTGTCTGTCTTTAAACCTGAGCTGGAGATAAAAGAGCGTATGAGATACCAGGTAAGAATATTCTGTTCCACAAAAGTATCTACACTGTCAGTAGTTGTGAGTCACAAACCTGCTGTAATGGGGAACAATATCTGATTGCAAGGGGTCCTTCTCTAAGGACTTTTTACTTGAGACTTTGCCTTTGCACATTTTGTTTCAGAATTTTGGTCTGAGCTAAGCCTCACAACCAGAGACCTGTAAGATTTTTTAGACAATATGAAGTTAAACACCTTGCGAACAGGTGGCCAAATCTGTAGAAAACCTCCTGTAAGGTGCATGCATCAAAACCAGTGCCCTTGTGATGTTCAGACTGACAAAGTATTTGGGGGAATGCAGTCTTAGGAGAGATGTATGTGTGCCCAGGACACTGAGGTGGGAAAAAAAACATTCAGGAGAGAAACACTGCTCACTCTCCAAACAAGTGTTGAGAGCCTGGTTTTCAAAACAAAGAAAAGAGAGCTTATCAAAAATTATTTTTCAGGGGGTAAAGTGCTGGCTGAAAAAGACATGAAACTCTTCTAACAGAAACAAATCTCTTCTTGTTTGTTCCCTCCTAAATTCAGTTAAACAGAACTTTGTATAATCTGTATATATGAGAGGTTGGCGAGACACCTGAGTTGAGCACTCATACTTCCTGCAAACTGAAACAAACTTCAAGGCTTAATTGTTTTCTAACTAGGAATATCAAAGGAGGAACTGTAGGGAGTCCCTTATGGAATAGAATTCAGAAGAGGCACAAAATCCTTGAGCCTCAAACAGAAAAGGGCATAGCTAAATTGTCCCTGTGGAAAATCATGGCACTGCAGAGTAGAGAAATGAAAGAGCAGGAAAGCCACAACCACAGTGACAAGACAGGCAGAAAATCTCTACAGCTGTATATGAAATTATGTGGAAAATAAGGGAAGAAGGGAGATCATGTAGTCTAGAAGAGATTTTATGCCAAACAGGCAACATGTCTGGGCAGCAGGGATGTTGAGGACAAGATCAATTTTGTTGGTACTGTGGAAAAAGGAGCAGCAGGACGTTAGGGTGGGAAAAGGGGTGAAAAAAAAATGAAAGGTGACATGAAGGTTGAAAGCCTGAAAAGAGAAAGAAAATGTTTCAACCTCCAAAGATCCAACTGCGATTATGCAGCTGTCAGCCCTGCCCCTTTAATTAAGTAATTGATTAATTAAAATAAAGCACTTAATCTCTCAATTTACATATTATGCCTCCCACTAACCAATACTGGCTGCAGGGTCCTCATCAGAAAGCTCCTTCCTATTTGAATTTGTGTTGGTTCCCAAACATATTACTTTGTAAATAGGAAATGACAACATTGGCTCGGTGCCCCAGCATCGTCGCAGCATTGCCATATGTCAGTATCATGCTAAACATAGTAAGCAGAAGACCCAACAATATAATTATTGAGGACATCTGTCAGCAGCACAAGCTACATCTGGGATTAGTAGCTGTAATACTGGAAAGACCTATAAGAAGCAGAGAGGAAAGTCTTTTTTTGTTGGCTTGGATTTTCAAGAATAGGAGCCAGATCCTCAGCTGGTGTAAATTCAAGCCATTCAAAGAAGCTAATGAATCCAGCATCAGCTGATACTAGCTGAGGATCTGACACTGAAAATGAGGCCAATGTCATTAAATATGAGGTTTAATTTTTTCTATGTAAAGGTAGAACGCCTCAAAACAATATGAGTTTACAACATGGAAGATAATTTATTAGTGGAGCCAGCAGGTACAGACTGTCTTTTATCTCAGATCTGAAGGATTGTGGACAAGTTTGGAAAGCTCCTGAAGAATATTAAAAATTCTCTTTAATGTTCTTTGTACATCAAGCATGCGGTAATTTTATATTTCAAATAATTATAGGTAGAAAAATAATAGTCTTTTGAGCACATTTAATAACACTTGCTAAATTTTCTTCATCCACAGCAGAGTTTATCTCGTAGTCTGCACAGGCAGACTGTCCTGTGAACCAGTTACACATACCGATTATACCTATTTATTAATCTGAGGGCAAGCTCCTGTTGGGAAGCCAAGTAGCTGCATTAATGGAATGCTCCTTGTGAGTTAATATCCCCTGTAGAAATCATATAGTCATGTCTGTACCATGCTGTGCTCATTCTAACATGCTGTAGTTCTCAGCAAGCCCTAATATTTCAAACCCCAGGCTCTCCCAATATTGGTTATATGGCATCTGGGATGGAGGCTATCTGTGTTTAAATACATGGCAGAAAGGCTTCACTCCGTGGGTCTGCACACAAGCCCTGAGGATTTCCAGTCAGTTCCCAGCCCTGTTGTTTGAGCACCAAGTATCTGATGATGAGTTGCATCACTGCCCTCAGCAGAGAAGCAGAAGGAATTCTGCCTAAGAAATGTCGACAGGCAGATTTTGAGCAATACCAAGAAAAGTTGCTTTCTGAAGAAAGTGTCTGGTGATGTATTAGATGAGAAATAAAGGAGAAGAAAGGTTAATCTCCCCAGATAAAAGCTCTTCCTTCATGTGTCATGTGAAACTTTTCATTCCTTTATGCTCTGTATCGACGAACAAGAGCATCTTTACCCCTGAGTCAGGTTTGTAATGAAGAGAAAATGAGCTTGTGTGCTGAGCTCTCCCCCTTTTTAAATTTTTTTGCTTAGCAGGATTTCTTTGAGTCTTTAATCCATAACCTATATGTAACAAAGGATTTGACAGAATTGACAGACAGAATTGACAGAATGTAGGGGTTTTTTTCCTTAAACTGAGAAAAGTCTTTCCTTCTGTCAGTACACTGCAAGTTTGAGGGAGATCTAAGAGAGGTATGCCTCTTCACCTCAGTCATTCAGCTGGAGATGCACCAGACACTTTTGCTTATGGATGTATATCTGTGTGCCTGGACATGAGCGAAATGTTTGAACTCTTCCTGTAGTCAGCAAAGGCTCATCCCAGGAAGCCTGCAGGTCTGCAGAGAGACCCAGCTGACTAAAGGGTCTACTTTAACTCTGATGCTTTGAATTGCCTTGCTGAGGTGTTTATTGCTCTCTTGTGACTGCAGAGGAAGCATATGGAGCCTAAAGCCATAACTGAGTGCCTCTGTACATCCCCCCCAACAACATACCTCGTTCAGGCTGGCAAACAAGGCAGCCAATTAAACTAGGTTAGAAGTATTAGTTATTGTGATGAGATGTGAAAAACTAATCTGATACAAACCTGTGACAACACCCAAGCCATCAATACATTTTTATTTGCATAAAATGTAAAGAACATTTTCCTTCCAAAATTCAATTGTGCCCTTCCTAGACCGGACAGGAGGGAAAAGAGGCAGGAGCCCTGAAATGCAGAGGACTCTGTGTTGCTCCTGTTGGTGCTTCTCAGTGGTCTGAACACTGCTTGAACCTTGTGTGAGTGTGGTGATGAAAACACATAATGATTCATTGACTGCACATATTTTTCTGTCAAAGGCAGGATCTGAATGAGCAGTGGCTTTGTTTAATTACATTTTCTTAATGAAACAGGAAAAAAGCTCCTCTAAAACCATTTTAGGCCTCTGGTCTCCTGCCAATACATCCTCTCCTCTTCACATGACAGAGTAGCTGAGAAAATTTTTCCTTTGGGTAGAGAAATAACAAAAAAACAACCAATAAACCAAACTCCCCCCAAAACCTCCAAAACCAAACAAAAACCCTAAATCAATCCCTGCCCCTGATCCCTCCCTCCTCCCCAAACCAATCAACCAACCAACCCTCCCCAAAACAAAAACAAATAAAACCAACCAAACAAACAAAATGTGGCAGGTTATTTAGATGACAATGGAAAAGTTAAAACAATTAAAATTGGAAATTTTTTATCAGGAATTTTTTCCTCAGCTAAGTGAGGATAGCTGCTTTTTATTTTTTCATTAAAAGGCAAGACAATCCAAATGTCATGAGCCTATGGTCTGACTCTGAAAACATATATTTTTCTGCATCAGTAAACCTATCCACCTCATTGACAGTACTTACATTTGGAAATCTGTCTTCAATAATAGTTTGTAGGACTTGTTCCAAGGGGGGCTAAAGTGAGACTGAGGTGCACACCTTTAGCTTGGGGGTAGATTTCACTATTACTGTTGGGGGAAAACACCCAGAACAGAAAACTACTCTATTTGTTTCTAAAAATAAAAGATGGTTTCAGGAACACAGACGTACAGAATGAATAACTAGCTCTTGTCTCATTGCAGCTCTGGAGTGAATTTTGATGGTTGAAATGAAAATAGTGCTGGGATGAAAAGGAGTCTATAATGGAAACCATACAGGAACTTTAACACCACCAGCAGTGCCAGCAGAGAGCTTGTAAGAATATCAGTCATATGGGGAACTGTGCACCTATTGGACGTGTTCACCAAAAGATTAACTTCAAAATCTATAGCCTCAATTTCCTGAGTTTAACTGTGTTTGAATGATCTGTGAGTTTTAGGGTAATGTGTATTTAACATGCATCTCTATAGGAATTATGGACCCATACAGTGTGTCTTTATTTGTGATGCTATAGACCTTACAAGCATTCATTTAAGTGTAGTTTATTTAATTTTTTAATGGGCTAATCCTTGTTCTTTCAGGGGAGTTTTTCTATATACAAAGCAATTACTCAAACTAGTGTTTGTTTAGCTCACCTAACCAGAGCAGTCACGTAATCTTTGGGCTTTTTCATATCTTGCCAGAAATTTTATTAATAGAATCGGGCTGTTCCTGTCTGAAATATTCTCTTGCAAATGTTTCCAGGCAGAACAAGAATGTGAATAACCTAGTGTTCAGCAATGAGTTTTAAACAGATTCTTATTCTTCTGTCTGATTTTGATAAGGTTAATGCAGTAACCATCACATAGACTACATTTGTATCATTGCAGTTGCTTTTTTTTAAGGCATTTAGCTAATGTTTGTGTTCTTGCAGGGAGGATTTGAGAGAGAGACAGAGGATGGAGTTAGGAGTTTTCTTTGTTCCCATTTCCAAGTCTCCCCCAAAGTCTTTTTTTTTTTTTTTTATTTTTATCATGCTGGAAGGCCTGGCTGAAATTTTGACTTCCATTTTCTCAGTGTCCTGCTGTGTTGTTCTGCTGCTCAGATTTCTACCTCTCTTCCCCCTCATGAGGGTATATCCATACACATATACCAAACAACAAAGATAACTTAGATTCCAACCTTCATTAAAACTCAAACTGTACATCCTAGCCATTGCAACAGCTGCTTTTTTGGCTGACAGTTTCACAAAGGCATTTCATGAGTCCTTATGGCATCTCTTCTTTATGGAATCAATCCAGTTTAGCCCTCAGGATAATGGAATTTACTAAAAATAAATTAATAAATAGCATCATTATTCTATTTTTGTATTTGCAAGAACCAGGGACTGACTCATTTTGGTCAAAATCATAAAAATTCTCCTGACATCAAAGGAACTACCTCCATGTCAAAGTGCTGTAAGCTAATAAAGAATTTGGTCAGGCCATTTCTTATTGTATGGGAAACATGTTAATTGTGATTAAGCCTGTAAAAGTGAAGCACCCACAGCCCCTTCTCTGCTGTACATTCAGCAGTCAGACTCGCCATTGCTGCACCTAAGACCAGGGTGCACTAAGGTATGACTAACACCTATTATATATTTTCTTATTCCTCTCCTTCCCAGGTAATAATTGTGTTCAATAACCAATGGGGTACTTAGAATACACCGAGGTGTTTATGCTATTCCAGGCAAGGTCAGAGATGTGCAGATTGCTTTTCCAGAAGGAGGTGGTGAGGTTTGTTTTAGCTCTTTGTTCCCATGGGAATTTATTTCCTACTTTAGGTCAACGCTGAGGGAACTCTGTCTCGTACACTGACACCCTTACAAATGTTTTACCAAAGCAGCTTCTTCCTTCAGCTGGGAAAATTTTGATGTACCGGCTTTATGTGTGCTTTCCTCTCAGGATACTGCCAGTGGGCTCACTTTGCCTTTACTTTTCCTCCTTCACAAAAAAAAAGAGATCTTGCTTAACTTTGCACTTCCCACTTTTAAAGTAAACTTATCCTCCAAGGGTAAAAGTCTTTCTTTAACCATGCACCATGCTGAAAGCAGCCCCTCCAAAGCACTGCTGGTTTCCACCTCATCAGTAGGGAGGGTATACTCAAAAAGAACCACTTGGAGTTCACAGTTGCTGCAAGATAGCCATCCAAAGAAATGAAATGCAGAGGAATGTAAAAATATTTCACAGCAGGAAAGCAAACAATGCAAAAAGCTAAGTATACAGGGGAAATTATTCATGATGGAAGAAACACATTGAAAAAAAGGGTACTTAAAAATAGAGGAAAATTCTACATTTGAAAAATGTAGTAATTGTGATAAAAGCTCATAAAAAGTAAAATATAATTCCAAGGTATGTAATTTGAACAAAAAAAGATGCCTGAATGATTAACATGCTGACTTTGCTCACTGCATGAACTGTTACTTGAAAGTGTGTTGAGCAGTGTTGCAGTCAAGACTAGGAGGCAGATAACAAACTGTTAAAGCATTGTCTGCTACACAGAACATTATTTGCCAGCAAACTGGTCCCAGGTTCTTAATTTTAAAATAGTATTTGCATAGCTGTGAACATGTTTAATTTTTGTAGCGACACACTGCCTTCAAATTGGATCAAATTTTTGCAGTTTTAAAAACTTGTTATCTGATTCTGCAATTAAAAAAAAAAAAATTACATGTTGTTGCTTTAAGTACAGCAGGTTCCTTTCATTTTCATCTACAATGAAATGCTTCAGTACAATGGGCTCTGAAGACAATTTTTAGTTCTGACTCCTCTGCATTCTGGCTTCATTTGTGGATACACAAACAGCCGCAATAACAGCCTCAAACATGACTTTCAAAACACACTGCTTTTGTACTTCAAAAGAGATATGTCCCCATTTCTTTCTCACATGTCTTTTCTCAGGCCTTTTATTCTTCACAAAGAAATACAGAGCTGACCTGACAAAAACACTTTTCTTGACAGAGTAGTCAAAATTATCCTGCCTGAGTAAATCAGAACTCTTTTCCTGGTAGAGCCACCTGGGAGCATGAAGACATGTATTTCATTTGTATCTCTCGGAAAAAATGTGGTCTGGCACGCAAAAGAACATAATTGCAACTAGACCTAGAACCTTACCAGGCCCTGATCTGCAAGAGATAGCTTTCATCTCAAATGGAGGCCTTTTGGATTCATTGAGTGTACACAAGGGTCTTGAGGTCTATAATTGTATTGGGAACCTAGATGCTGACCTGCTTCACCCAAAACATCCCTAGTCTGGAAGGCAACAAACTCCCTGGGTTTTGACTCCCTCCAATTGTTCTTGCTGTTTGC
Source organism: Eopsaltria australis (assembly GCA_034509425.1). Taxonomy (NCBI): domain Eukaryota; kingdom Metazoa; phylum Chordata; class Aves; order Passeriformes; family Petroicidae; genus Eopsaltria; species Eopsaltria australis. Next base: position 4,181,427 of record JAVTVJ010000189.1, on the reverse strand, counting down.
AGGGTCAAAGCTGGTGAGTATGCTATGAGCTGATTTCCCTGAGTATCCCCAGAAAGAAAGAAAGATTCTTTTTTCACTTATTCACCTGGATTGAAGAACATGCTCTGAGATATAGAGGGCTTGCTCTCATCTGCTTTATTGCATTCTTATTACTGCATAAAGACTTAAAACCCAGTTCTTTAGAATGACCTCTTTCCACCAGTCCACAACTAAAGAAACTTGTAACTAAAGAAGATAGAGAAACAACTCAGCATAAGAAGGGCAGAGAGACATTTCTGAGGGAATTTAATAACTGCAAGTTTTTACACTAAAAAAATCAACCCCCAACCAAGTAAAGTCCCCCTTACCAAGAAAGGCAAGTCATGTGTCTTTGCAGCCAGAATCTATGTTGCACTCTTACCCCTGTTCATCCACATGATGCTTGGCTCATGATGGCACTGCCTGGAGCAGCACACCTGTGTTTTCTTTGCATGGAAACCAAGGATGGGAGGGAAGAGCAATTGACTTTCAGCAAGGCCAAGGCACACACTTGAGATGGGGACCAGACAAAGTCTAGACAGATTCCTTAGCTGTTTGGTTATTTTTTTAAAGATTCTTTAATACTAACCATTTGGTCTTTATAAAGCATTCAAAATGTTGTATGTATTAATAGTCTTTGGGCGAAGTATGAAATCTTTTGCTGTTCTGTTCTGAGGTTTTAATAAATGCAGCATCTCCTGTTTCTTATATGATTTAAATGCTAACATAAAAACATTCAAAAAGACTAATTGGAAAAATATATGTCTGAAAAAAAAGTTTTAAACTCATTTGAAGGAAGAATGAGAGTAATGCTATGTGTTCTTTTTTATAAGGCTTTAGTAAATGAAGGACTTTCAGATGCTGATTCTGTTTCACATTCTTCATTGCCTTGTATAAAATATACTCTCTTGCACTTTGGAAGAGGCAGACATTCCCAGGGCTGGACCCAGGCAGTGTGCTGGGAGTCCCTGTGCCATACACAAGTGCTGCTGGCCACCTTCCCCTCACAGATCAGACAGCAGCCCCACAGTAATGTGGAAAGCTGTAGAGCTGATCAGTAGAACTTTGGGCAGCTGCTTTAACAACGCTGCCTTTAAATCTTGTATTGTTAAACCAGCTATGTATTAAAAAAAAACTCCATGAGAGCAGGCCTGAAAGATAATGGCTTGGATAATAGTCAATAGTTCCAGAGATTTTGAGAGACATGAGTCTAAGTCTGGAATTTATATACATCCCTGGTGTTTTCCCATCTCAAAGGCACAGTAAGGCTGTTTAAATATAATGGAGTGGGAGAAGTCAGCCACACCAGATGATTCATGTAGGCTTCTGCCTCCACTCAACTCATATTTTAAACATCTCATTGAAGTTTATAATCAAATGCTTCTATATTTTTCTTTATGGTATTGGTAAGCAATGGTCCCTTTGTCTACAGTCTGTCTCATAAATATAAAGTCAACTGTTACTTCATGTTGTACTAGATCTAGGTATAGGAGACCTTTGTTAACCTAAATAGTTTATAATTTTCCTAGTTATTACTAATTTTCTTAGAACCCTGAAGTAAAATTTACATTGGCAAAATCATAGATAGCTCTTTGCCAAGAGAAAAACTTGTGTGGAAAAAGACATTTCACATCCATATAGTTGATGAATATGTCTGATAAAGGAATTGAATAATATATTATCTTTAAAATATGTATGTTTTTACTCTGTGCGTAATACTAAAGTTTATGTAGCTTTAGCAGCAAATCTCTTTAGGAAATAGGGGGTGCAGAATCAAATTTTTTTCTACTGTCATTTGTTCTAGATTATTGTCCTCTATTTGAACAACTTAGATGCCAAAATGTAATTGGTTTTGTTTTTGTTTTTTTTTAACTTTCCAACTTAAAATGTGTATAACTTATCACAATCACTGTGCTTTCCACTCAGGAAAAATTACTTTCCCAACCCTTTTTTTATTTTGTTAGAATCATGCAGGACTGCACGATTGTGGAAATTGTGTCATAGAATTTCAAAAGAGGCATCTAAGACATTTCAATGGACACCCTGTTAACACATATAGAATACAGCAAAAATGAAGGAATGTCAATTAAATCCATGTCGGACTCCAGGTCAGAGCTAAGAGTGATCCTACCATCATTCTCCATGTAGATATTTTCTTTTTATTTAGGTCTTCCAATAAAATAGAAGAATCACCCAGGAGGCTTCACACTGTTAAAAAGACATGGATCTAGTAGACCTTCTAAATCTCTAGTTTTTGAAATCTTTCTTTAACAGCTGAAGTGTAGATCTGAAGCAAACTAATTAAAAAATGGGATGTGAAAACAGCTGTAAACTTGTTAGGTGATGAGGGATCTCATCTGGAGAGATCTTCAGACAAAGTCTACACAGGACATCTAGCACAGATGCAAGGAGCCCATTTTGTTTGGCACTTGCAGCATCTGTTGTGCATTTGATACCACCCAGTTCAAATTAGTGAAATGCAACTGGGTGGGCAGTGATCTCAGGGTGACTTTGTTCTGGGCTTTCAGTAGGCCTGGCAACCACCTGATGACCACCTCTGGCATTTCTGAATGCCAAACAGTCTGATCAGAGCCATTCTTTTGTGTGGTGCATCAAGCATTCTTCTTGAGCAAACGTATTTCTTCTGGCAGGAGTGGTAAGAGGCAAATGTACCATTAGCCCCTACAATAAATCAGGCTGAAAGGCTGATGTGTCCCTGTCTTGAGCAGAAGATGGCTCTGACTTCCAAGTGCTTAAACTTTCATTCGCAGACCTCCTCCCTAGACCATTCCACAGAGACTCACTATGAAATGGGACATTTGCCACATAATCAGGGAATCATCAAATACATCTCATTGTCAAGGAGTTTTTCTTGATAACATCCACTTGAACTGCTCCAGTATCATCTCTATGTAGATACAAAAATAAATCCACACTTCTTGCTTATTTACATTATAAGGTTATTTTTTAATTATAGAGCTGTCTACTGTTGTTCAATTACATATAGTTTAATTATCATTTCAAGAAATAGGTTCACTATTTCTACAAAATAATCATTACTTTTTAGAGTTCAAATATGAGTGACCAATTCAATCACCAGTTCACATTCTGGCAAAAATATTGTAACGTTTATTTAGTTATAGTTATTTTTCAATACGGTCTTGCAGACCCGTTACCATGCTCCTTTGACAGTTCCTACTTGGGTAGAGTATAATTTATATTTTTTGCATCACTTTTCATGTGCAGATTCCTTTAGTCCCTTTGAGAAATACTGGAGGACATCAGAAAGGTGCATAATAGTTATACATACCATTGTGCCTGAATAACTGCAGGGTACTGCTAATTCTGCTGTTAAAATATTCATAGCTTTAACTGAAATACAGTTTGGATAACAGACACAGCTCTCTTACCCACCTCAGTTTGCATTTGTTTGCAGTACAATTTTGTGATTTCTCATTAGCTAGCATGTCTGCCTTCTGCCACAAACTGACTTACATTCCTCCCATCTGTTGCAAACCCAGTTTAATTATCAGTCACTGCTATGAGCATGACAACAGACACTTTTATGCACGAAGGTTCTGCCCTTTTCCCCATTGTCAGAATTTTTGTGATGTAATGTTTTGAAGTAAAGTTTTCATTGAAGGCTAGTTCAAAAGATCTGTTTCTGGATACACCATGTTTTTATTAATGTTACATTACTACTCCAGTAAGATCAATCAGTAATTCAAATGAAACCTATATTTTCATACTGATTTATCCTAATATTTTTTTATTTGAATGTTTGCAAAATGGAATGTTTTTTGGTGTATTTCTACAGCTAAGTTAGAGATTTTGCAATTACTCAGTAAAGATATACTGTGTGCATCTCCCCATTGTCAGTTAGTAGAATTATCTGAACCAGAAAGGCAAATAGAAATGACAGATCACTAAAAAATTAGTTATTATTAAACTAAAATGAAATTAACCAAAACACAACAAGTAATACATAATGGAGAAACAAAGCAGAATATTTAAATGATGAAGAGTGGGAAAAGAAATAATCTCTAACTGAATTCTAATCTCGGTTAACTGATAACCACTCCTAAGAATGAAGAAGAAAATTCTGAACCATGTAGAAAAAATCCTTATAGTTCACTTGTAGACTAGTCAATTTATATGCTAATGGTGTTACAAATATTTTTACATATGCTAGAAACATTTACAAAACAGCCACAAATCTTTTTCCTAAGGAAAATTAGAAATTTTGAAATAAGCTGTGAAAATATTAAAACTCTCTTAAATTTGTCAGGCTTTTTGCGAACATCTGATGCTTGTTAATCAGTTGGAGTAATTTTGCTTTTCATACATATCAACCTATACTCTTTGTACTGGGGTTATGTACTAAAGTTTTGATAGTGAGGAGGTGTCTTCTCCAGACCACCAGAAGTTCCCCCATGTCCTACACAGCCAGTTCCAGACAGATCCAAGATGGACCAGCCCCTGGCAAAAGCTGGACCCATCAGTGATTTTGGCAGCACCCATGTGCTAACATACCTAAAAAGTGATAGAAAACCTGCATAGCAGTTATGAAAGGAGTGGGAAAACGTGAAAGACACAGGCCTGCAGGAACCAAGGTCAGTGCAGAAGGAAGGGGAAGAGGTGCTCCAGGTGCCAGAGCAGAGATTCCCTGCATCCCTTGGAGAAGAGCATGGGAAGGAGACTGTGCCCCTGCAGCCCGAGGGGGTCTGTGCCAGGGCAGATGTGCAGAGTGCAGCCCACAGAGCACTCCTTGCTGAAACTTCTGCAGCCCATGGAGAGGAGCTCACACCAGGAGCTCACTGCTGGCAGGACCTGTGGGCCATGGGGGACCCACACTGGAGCAGCCTGCTCCTGAAGGACTGCACCCTGTGGGAAGGACCCATGCTGGATGGAGAAGGTCATCAAGAGTGTGAGGATGAAGAAGTGGCTGAGATGAAGCAATATGGACTGACTACAGCTCCCATTCCCCATTCCTGTGCCACTCTGGGGGAGGAGACACAAGAGTAGGAGGGAAATTAAGCCCAAGAAGAAGGGAGGGGTGGAAAGGAAGTGGTTTCGGTTTTGTTTCTGCTTCCTACTACCCTACTCTTTTATTAAATGAAAACAAATTAAATTAATTTCTCTAATTTGGTCTGATTTGCCTATGATGGTAATTGGTAAATGATCTGCTTGTCCTTCTCACCCGTGAGCTTTTCCACTGTATTTTCTCTTCCTGTCCTTTTGTGGAGGAGAGTGATGGAGCATCTTGGTGGTCATCTGGCAGCACCAAGGTGAGCTCACTACACTACATCTGAATAATTCCCATAGTTGATTTGAGTGTTGTGCTCAATTTTACAAAATGCGTTCTTCTTTCTGCTTGCTTTCAGAGAGAACAATGTCCTGAGAAAAACACCCTTCAGTCCTACTTCCTCAAACCATTTTTAATATATAGTAGGACTTCAGTGGTATCTCTAATTGATAAAGTTGTGTGACATTGTCTTTTAGACTCTGCTTTGTTTTTTCATTTGATCAAGCTTCATTTGGTCTCATGTTAGCTCTCTTGATGGTTTTAAACCAAAAGAGAATAAGTTTAGATCAGATATAGGGAAGAAACTTTTGGCTGTGAGGGTGATGAGGCACTGAAACAGGTTGCCTGGAGAAGTTCTGGCTGCCCCATGCCTGGAAGTGTTGAAGGCTGAATTTGATCTACCTGGTCCATGGCAGGGAGGTTGGAATGAGATGGTTTTTAAGGTTCTCTCCAACCCAAACCATTCTACGGTCTTATGGATTTTCTCTGGACTCTGGGTGACTTCAAGTCCTAGTAAATTTGGGTGAGAGCATGAAATAATGTGAGATTTTGCCAGAATTATTTTGTTACAGCATCTCTGAGCTGTGTGATACTTATGCTAAGAAAGCACTGTGAGGCACTTGAGAGGACAAGACCTACCCAGGAGGATTTTGCTAAGCAGAGGATGCTAAACCTGGCATAATTACTATTCATGTTATCTGGCTGGAACATGCTTTGCTATGCACAGTTTTATCATTCATAGCTGTCTTTCATCTGGGAAAAAGCTGATTGAGTCACTTCAGCAAAGAAATGACCTGGCATATACCCAATATAAATAAATCGAGGACCAGACCTGGGAGCAGTTGCCATATCTGGAAGACAACTATTTGATATATGCAGGTGCATCCTAAAGCCAGGATGTGAAGAAGCTGGACACATGACAGGGGACCAAGGAGGACATTGAGAGAGTCAGGATACTGAGAGAACTGGAACAGAATCTGTAATGACTGAACCAGGAAGGGGCAATCACTTCTCAGAGAAAAGACAGGGAATCTGGAACAACAATAAAGTTTTGTAGTTCTTTATTTTCAAGTAATTTTATTACTCCCCTTCTAATTTATTTGCCTTCTTTATGACCTAAACTGCTGCTGCCCTTTCAGTTTTTCTATGAAATGTTTTCCAGGTCCTGTTTGAATATGCTCAAACACCAAGGACACATGTATGGGTCAGTCTGAAGCAAGTTTATTCGTCTATCTACTAAATACTTTTGCATCACCTCCAAGAATCAAAGATTACCTTGGATTTACAGTGCTCACCTTTCAAAGCAAAAACTTTCAATTTTCTCTGCTTTTGAATACAAAGTCTAATTTTTCCCCTACTTTGAAGCTTTGTTCGCATTTAGGCCTCAGACTTTACCTCTCTATTCATTTATTGACAACATGATCATTCAATATTTTAGATCATTTTTTTCTGGCAAGCTCAAGAGGATCAGAAAAGGCTTGGCATCCATTGAGAAGGAACTGCTTTCCTACCTCTGATACAAAGCAAGGTAAACCTAGTGTTGTTCTTGCTGCTCAGTTCACCTAGGGACTTGTCTGACAGACAAGTCTGTCAGAATAGGAGCCTTAATAGCAACTGATATTTATATTAGCCTCTTGATCAAAATTTTGGTGGAAAGAAACGCTTCTATGATCAGGATTTTTGCAAATAATATCCTTTAAGATATGGATGATGTGACGAGATTTGCAAACTCATTCCTCATGATTGTTTGAATGAGTAGAGAAAGACACTATTTAAATTTGTTTGTAAAAGTGTAAGGAGAGAACAAGTAGTTGGGACATCTAAAAGCAGAGTAAGGCAATGAAGTGATAAGACTTAGTTGTCAATATTTTAATTTCTTTTGAAACATTTGAAAATCTAATCAAATTCCTATATGCAATCTGTTAAACCATTCTGGTGAGTAGAGATGGAAAAGGCATCTTTTTGAGAGAAAATCCTCTTTTTATATAGATCTTGTCTGTCATGAACTCTATCATTTGACAACTGTTTGGTTTTTGGTGCTGAGGCAGTTACATTTTGAAAGGAGAAGGTGTACAAATTTGCAGCTCTGTCTCAAACTGTATGGATAAATTTCAGCACCTTATCTATCACGCCATCAAATCTAAATTTCATGCAGAGAGCTTCCATTGAGAACCATGATTGGATTTTCTAACTCAGGCCTTGAAATATCTGTGTTGCACCATCTGGCCTTTATTTGTGGGTTTGTGTAATAACATACTTTTAAAGACCACAAAGTACAAATATGATTACCAATTTTTAATTTTAAAAAAATTAAGCAGAAATTTATTTCAGCTTAAATGGCTTTTTGACTCAATTGCAGTATTTCTTCAAGTGGTGACATGGCATGTTGCAAACTGACTGTGCAGTGCTGACACCAGCAAGTCCAAATGCTAGCCAATACTGTACACAGTAATAGTCCAGGGACAAGAATAGCAAATGAACATGTATCTAATTAAAGTTCTCTGATAGGATTAATCAGCTGACATTTTGCCACATAAATCAATAGCTGGATTTTCCTCCCAACAAAAAGCCTAATTTTTGCTGAGGAAGCTGTTCACTCTTAGCTAGAACATCAATGTTTTTGGCAGATGATTGATTACCCCTATATTTTATGCATTCAGATTCAAAATACAAACAACAGATGGCTTTCTCTACAGTCCTAAAACTAGATTTGATTGCTATAATCCATTCAACACTGCTGGAATTCACACCCTGCAAACCTAAGGTGATCTGCGGATCTCTCTTCTACTCCATCTCAAATACAACCTCTCCAAATTATCAGGTAGAGTGTCAAGTGATGGAGACTTCCAAGAAGAGTAGGGTAAGACAAGGAGAATTGTGTCACCCTGATAGCTGCCATGACACTGCAGCAATGGCCACAGCAGCCTCACTCTGGGTAGAACTGTGTTAAGAATGACCGGAAGAAACCAGACCACTCTCCAGATTAAAGCCCCCATCAGCTGGAGCCTCCAATTAGTGCGCGTTACTCGGAGCTGTTGCTTGTTTGAATGGGAATTCTTGGGCTGGGCCTGAGAAGATTTGGCTTTTAATTAGGTGATTATAAGTCCCTAATTATAGGTTGATAATCTTTTCAATATCTCTTCTTTGGCGCCAACTAGACCAGATGACTTGGATTTATCCTCATCCTTGAGGAGAAAGAGATTTTCCTTCCAGAGATAAGAGTTGTTGTCTGTAGATCATGGGTGATTGGGTGTAAAGATTACTAGTATTTCTTAAGCTGCTTAGACAAGGCACTGTGGTTCATTTTTTTAAATTGCAAACAGTGAATATGTTATAATGTGCTTTCTAGAACTAAATCTGAATTTGTATGACAGCAATACCAAAATTACTAGGAAAATTAGTATCCATGCATCGTACCTGTGGCAATAAACAACATGATTTTTCCATGTGGAATGTAGAATTCCACAAAATTCAATAAAAAGCTTTCGTAAACAAGAAGAAAATTGGACAAGTTATATATGTAATTGAGAGGCCCTGCTGTTTCTTTAGTGAAAGCTGGCACCAGTGAAAGATAACAGACTGCTAGACGTACTCAGGGAAACTACTCACAGGATCAGTTTAGCTTCAGGAAAATACCAATTTCACCCCAAAATTCATTTTAAGGAGTACCAAATCTACTTAAGAATCAGAGTAAAATTCAGAGAATAATCATGGAAACAAAAGAAAGAGGTAAGAGGGGTTAAAAATAATATTAAGGATTACTTCTTAGAAAAAGTGACCTAGATTAATGAGAACTCATATTAAACAACTGAGATAAACAACAGTAAAAGAAAATGAAATATTTAGTTTTGGATCACTTGAACTATATTTGTTTGAATAAAACCTTGAAATATTTGTTTAGTTCTGAAAGGCTTCTCTTTTTTCTCCTGTTAAAATAATGACAATGTTGGTGCTGTCTACCTGCCTCAGATGTTGTAATTATGTTTATTGGCATGAATGGTGGGACATACAATTAATTATTACTATTATTTATTATTTAGACCCTTCCCTCCCCCCCCCTTTTTTTTTCTGTAAATAGAGTTTATTTCTAAATAAATGGGCAAGATTATCAAGCATTGAGATTGTTAAATAACTTTTCTGATATCCATTCTGATACCTAGCTTGTGGTAGCCAAGAAGCTGGCCCAAATTAAAAACATACAAAATCTACAACTGTTCCTATCAAATCACTAAATGTGTTATGTGCAAGGATGCTTCCTGATCATTACAAAAGCTTTCATTTTTTAATTTTTATTTTTCATTTTTTAATCAGTTTTGTGCACATTTCCCTCTCTGGTTAACCTACCTCTTGCTGGGATGAAAAAGCCATTGTCTTCTGCTGGAAGAGTGATATGATGAGGAAACCACTTCTGCAGGAGACAAGCTTGTGGTCAATTTTCTCCCCATATACAAGCAAAAAAAAAGCTTTCAGTAAAGGAGAATCTAAAATAAGTTTTTCATGAATCATTGTTTACTGGACATGCCAGGGAAATCTAAATTAAGGAAGACATCCTTTCACTTAGTTAAGGAAAACCACAGTTCATAATTCTTTCAGAAACACACAATGGCAAACTTTGTACAATTTAGATACTGAAAGCCAAGCAGGATTAGATTAAAAACTGGCTAGCTGTACTTTATAATTCTCCAGGAAGAGTTTTTTTATGAGAATTGAAGGGGAAACAATTAACTGCAGTAGAACTTATCAGGAATTTTTGATGGCATGGATTTTCATTGGGAAAGTTAAATGTTCAAAACCTAACTTTTTATAGAAATTCAGTAAAGGAATTACTTTTGGAAAGCTTCATGGTATCAAAAAGGGATTTCAGACTTTGTTATAATTAGACAAAAACTGCAGAGATCAAGAGTCTGGCCAATGTCCCACTGCCCTAAGGCACAGGATAACAGGCTTCCAAAGTAAAACATGTATGACATGAACAATGAACACAGATTTGCTATATTCCAGGTGAATGTCCTAATGAAAGCATACATATTTAATACTGTTTGGTTTTTTTCCTGAAACAATGTTGTTATTATTACAAGCTTAATTACACAGATGGTGCTAAATAGTCTGATGGTGTGACATTCACCAGAAATACAGGAGGCTGAGAAGCAGTTCCCAGCTTCAAGAAGGCCAGAACAGTAACTTTCTCTCCCCCGTTTCATAAAAAGACAGAGAGGTACCCTAATTAATCAAATAGTAATCATCAGTATCGATTTCTAATAGCATAAGTGAAGTTGTTACTATGTTCAAGATGTTTCTAAATTTCCTTAATTCACTAGTTTATATCTTCTTATATTAAGCTGGTCTTTCACCATTTCTGACACTTTATATTCCTGAGAAACTTATTATTTCTTTTTTTGGGTTTTGTTTTTTTTTGTTTGTTTGTTTGTTTGTTTATTTGTGGTTTTTGGGGGCTTTGGGGTTTTTTTTTTTTGTTTGGTTTTTGTTGGTTTTTTTTAGGTTGGTTCGCTTTTTTTGCTGGGAAACTTTAAATTTAGGAAAGGTGAACATAGAAGTCTGAGGGAAAGATGGTTACTAAAAACAAAACCAAGATCCAAAGGACTATGTCCTGAGAAATTATGTTTTACTTACTTCCAGATCTGGAACCAAACTTTGCAGGAGCTCCTGGAGTAATGAATTATAAAACCTTCAAAGATGAATCTAAAGCCTTCAAATTAAGGGTGTTTTAGATTTGGACCAATAATATAGGAATGCTGTCAGAAGTCTGGAAAATATTTGAAGCATTATAGACCATGAATAAAGTGAACCTAATTTTGCATTTGAACAGTATTCAAATATATTGTTATTTCTCTTACATTTGAATGTCATAATCGTCACCTGAATCAGAAACAGAAAAGACTTGCAGGGCATGAAAAAAACAAACAAATCCCATCATTAAGTTTTGATGATTCATTATAATTCTTTATTAGCTAATCCCTTAATTCCAACTAACTCCAACTCAGAATTGTTCCCTGAACTGGTATAAAACTGAAAAATTTAGAAATGTTACTAGCATTTTACTTAAAGTCAGGTAAAGATTGAACCAAATTTTATATTCATTGAATACTTATTATTCATGTCTATTTTTAAGAATTAGAAAACGTGCAAGTCCATATGGATGAGAAACAAAGGACTCAGGCACTTGCAACTTCATTACTCAGCCTCAAAAAATACAGTACTCTTCTAGATACTTTCCTTTGAGTGTTCTTGATTGGCAAACAATCAAGACACTCTCTTGACTCTTAGACAGTCTCATACACTAAATGGATCAAGGCCAAAATTTGGGCTATTACCTCTACAGCCAATACACATCCATATTGGGGTGTAAGAGAGAAAATATTTGTAGAGAAATTTTTTTGAACTCTTGATACAGAGAGGAAAAATAAGGGTGTTGAGCCTTTTTTAGTGCTCAAGTCAAAGCAAGTTAAATACATGCTGGGAATAATAACAACTCTATTGTAGGCTTGACTGTGATAGTCAATTAGCCAGTTGGAGAGAAAAGGGCAGTTATTATAGGAGTGGAATATTAGCAGAAGGAAAGTGATAAAGGCTGTCAGCTCTGTGAGTTACAGATGGTGACATGAAAGTTAGCTCCTGCAGAACTATAATCAGGGAACATAAAAATATTTGTATATACCATGGAAATAACATCTCTTTTTCAGTCCATGCCTATTAAAGACACCACAAAAACTAATGCCAAATCCATCTTTTGCAGATGTTTTAAGAGGTTGAAGAAGGACTAATTACTTTGAAGAGGTTTTCTTCCATAGTCCTTTACTGACTGTGAGCTCATTTGGATGCATAGCTCTAGTTTCACAGATGATGTTGGATATATTAGCTTAAGAATGTTGTATTTTGGCATGCACAGGTTTAAATCTGCTGGATTTAAATAGTTCTTTCAGCATTGGGAGCATTTTCTTCAGTGCCTGTAGACAGATAATGGCAGGGTTTACTTATACAGAAACTAAGAAATCATAAGAGACATATAATAAGACTTTCATCATACAGATTGAGCCCTTTGCTAGGAAATCATGATTTTCCAAATTCTTTTAGGCATTATGGTAAGCATTGGATTTCTCTATGGAAACACTCAACAGCCAAAGCACAGAAGCTTGCTTTGAATTCCACTAAAGATGGTTCAGAACACTGAATCAAATTTCAAATTGGACCTAGATATAATCACTAAGATTAAAAATTGAACACATAAGTAAGGGGTAGAATATGACTTCATAACAAATAAAGACCACAGAAACCAAGATGATGCAATAAAATGTCTGCTCTTGATGTAGCAGTCTTGGTTCTGTAGCTCTTTCCGTGCTGGTTTGTATTGATGCCTTTTTCTGGTCTTAGGAAATAAAGGCTCAGACACAGTGAAAGGGTTGGGAGTTGTTTACCTCGGTATTTTAATAGGATCACATTCCATGGCTTCTGCCGTCCAGGTAGAACATGCCGCAAAAGCCCCGTCCCCCCAGTCGAGTATACAATTAAAGACTCTACACATTAGCATATCTACCAGGAGGGCCCAATAAGGGGCCTGGGTGGGCTAACTTCTAGTTTACAAAATCTGTCCTACTAGGAGACCTTGAGGGCTCGCGAAAACAGGGTGTTTGGTCTCTAACTCTACGTGGTTTCAGGGGTGTTCAGTCTACCGGCCTACTAAACACCATGAAACCAGGCTAAACTATCACCTAAAGCATCACAAGTATGCATGCTGATACTTGTGAATGTAGGGAACAGTGTAAGAAATATTCAGGAGAAAAGCAGAAAAAATCCTTCAGGCATCAGGATCATCTAGCTCATGGGAAATCAGGTACTTCCTGACAATTGAAGATCATTAACACTTTGAAAACAAACACATGGGTTTCTGTAGATTCTTGTTAGCAAAACATTAGGGCTCTTGCTTTATGGGAATAGATTTTGATCTTACTTCAGACAGGGAGGCAGTTCAATGTGTCTTTTTAGCTCAACAGAGACAAATGCTTAGCTTAGATCAGATCATAAAGATATCAGGATAACAAAGAAAAGAGACAAAAATGACATTAATCTCATCTAAATTTGGTTATCTGTAGTGGGAGATGTCTATATCTAAGCTAATAACCTCCTCAAGGTCCTTTTATCATAAATTAAGAGGAAATAGGTAATTTTGGTACTCTAAACAATTAGCTGAGATGTCAATGCTTACCGTGTAAATGTTTACATTTATTTAGGTGAATTCTACTCTGAATTGCTTTAACACGTAACATTTAAGTGATGTCATGCCCCTAAGTCTGAGTGGATTTCTGTGGCTTCAAATCAGCAATGTACTTTAACAGTATACTAATTTTAAGCATATAAATAGTCCTGTTGAAGTCAGCGGGTTTTTCACATAGCAAAGGTACGTTCCAGTGCTTTGCCAAAGTGAGTAATGTGCCACGTGTGTTTTTCTTGCAATAACTCTGCTACATCACTTTACCTTTGGGCAGTGATTTCACTATACAGTGGAATGAATGTTTTCAGAAAGTTCTTTTAAATTTTTAAGATTTTGGCATTTTTAGAGCAGATGCTGGCAAACTACTAAGGTTAGTATTCTTTCCTATGCTTCATGATTGCACTAAAATCCAATAAAATACAATTCAAAGTTTTGACTACTATATTAATTGAACACTAATGCTGTTTCCATCTCTTAGAGTTCAAAATATAATTAGAGACCTACTAACTTTTTTTTTCCATGTTTTATGTGAAAAAAGATGAGACCAAATAGTGATATGTCACCAAAACAGTAAAGGTTTTTTTACCTGTGTAACAGGCACCTCAACATATCCATCAGTCATCTATGTAATTTCTAGCCCTTAAATGTACAGATGGCCCTAAGAAGTTCTGAGTATATGTGAATTTTTCAATTGTTTTGTAGCTTCATATACAATTAATAGGATTTCATTGAATGAGTGTAGTTTAAACTGTAAATGTTTTACCTGGATCAGACCTCTGTTTCAGATGTGAGAGGAGGGCTTGGTTATAGGGAACTGCAGCCTGAAGCTGGAAATTGTGAAGGAAATCTCGCCACTGAGGTATCTGATGTTTTGTTTTGATCTCAGTGGGCACCTGACCAGAATACAAAATTCTGGGCTCAGCAGCAGCCCCAGCCCCTTGGACGACGATGGAGGAGCACTGCCAAGAACAGGGCATCCCATCCTCACTACTGCAAGGGAGATGCAAGCTGTTCAGCTGGGTGCAAATTAAACACGTGTCTTAGGTTTCTGATGAACTCCCAACACAGCCTGTGGTGGGCTAAAAGCTTGGCCTCTTCTCCACCAGGTAAAGAACAATGTTTTGCTTGCAGTTAATTTCCATATCAGTCAGCTACTCAGTGTATTGAGATCTTCCCAAATAGGCCTCCCTGTAAACTATTTTTATACCAAGATATCCTGTAGCAGTCTTTATAAAAATAAATGAACTAGTGACATTAAGCTGAAAGGTAAGCAAAGGTGTTGAGTGTTAAACATATTAAGAGCAGGGGAAAAATCTGTTAATAGTTTTATTAATGTTTTCTTTTCTGCCAAAATCCTTGAAAATGCTTGTAATTCTTTGCAGCTGACAGGCTGCTGATTTTGCAGAAAGAAGAGGTTTTTGAGTCCCTTAACTCCAAGTCACAGTTGTTCCTTGTTTTGACTGTTGGAGAATTAGTTCAATAACCTCCCAAATAGTAAGTGCCTGTGTTCTTAGAGTTTAAGCTTAAGAAAGTCTGCATCTGAGAATAATTATAGTTAAGCAAACACTGTGTTGAAACACAAGCTTAATGAGTTGCACTGAAGCAGTGTAAGGGACTGTCAAAGTCATTTTGCTGCTGTATGGATTTTTACAATGCTGTTACTTCACTTATTTGAAGGATTCCCCTCTTTCACACACACTAAGTGACATTCACGCATTCCCATGTTTGTGGGACGTGGCAGCAGGGGTGAGGCTTTGAGTCTGTGATCTATTCTGTCTTTTTACTGTGCCCATGGTAAAATCCATGGGGCCCAGTCCCAAGCTGTGCACTCTGTCTAGCAGTGGTTCTCTCTTGAGGATTGTTGTTGTGGCTGACAACTTTTCAAAACTCTGATGGGGAGCCTTCCACTAGCCTTCAGTTGTGCCAGAAAGGTTTAGATTAGAAATTAGGAAAAATTTCTTCTCTGAAAGGGTTGTCAAGCATTGAAACAGGCTGCCAAAGGAAGTGGCTGAGTCACCATCCCTGGAGGTATTTAAAAGACCAGTAGATATGGCATGGTTTAGTGGTGGACCTGTCAGTGCTGGGTTAATGGTGGGACTTGATGATTTTAAAGGTCTTTTCCAAACTAAATGATTCTGTAATTCTATGATTCTATGACTTTTAGTCTTTCCTCTGATGCATGTCTCCAAGCAGACTGGATGTTCCCCAATTTGAGAGGATATACCCCACAGGCCCAAGTCCACCAAGACAGCTCCTGCAAGAAGTGCTGCAGAGCAGCAGCTTTCTCAGCTAAGCCAGCTGGCTCCTGTGCCCTCACCTACTGCTCAGAGCACATGGGTCACCAGGCTGACCACAAATGAAAACAGGGGCACAATCTCTCTCCGGTGAGGAATAGAAAGTTCTCCAGGAACACTATTCTTACCAAATCCCTTAGGTTTTTTGGTTTCCTAAGCAGTGTGCTGAATCACCTGGTGTTCCTGCTCCAGTCAGACACCAAGACTGGGCTTGTCAGATGCCCAGATCTGAGTAGCAATTGGCTTCGTGTGACCTGCAGGTAACATAAGCCATTTGCCATATGGCATGGTCATGCTGGTCTCCATCACTGAGTCTTCTCCCCTTCCTCCAGAGCTTTTATCCTCTCCTTTCCCTCCAGCTTCCAAGGCAGCAAAAGATGTTAAATCTGAAGAAATATGTAAAACAGATGAAAGAATTAGAAAAAGAGAGGCAGTCTCTTGAAATGGAAGGGCATAGAAGTGTCTCTCTAGTATCAACAGCTCAAAAGCGAGTAAGGGAATGTATCTTTCCCTTCCCACCATGATCTATTGCTTGGTGGACCTGACAGTGTTAGACCAATGGCTGGATACAATGATCTCAGAGTAGTTTTCCAACCTTAATGATACAATTGTTCTATAAGAACAGAAATCGCATCTAAATGCTCACAGTAAAAATTAATTTGATAAATTTATGTTATATTTTTGAATACCTTGGGTCTTGTTTTGATTTTCTTCACAGTTATGTCTTACTAAATACATATTTGCCATGTGTGTTTTTGCTGAAGTGCTAGGCAGATTGAGGTTCTTGTACAAAACCACATTTCTCATTGTCTGATGTTTTATGCTGACAGAATCACTCTGGCAGCTTTTTTTTTGTGGACCAACTCCTTCCAGAGACACTGAGAAAACAGATTCCAGGGTTTCAGGTTACAGAAGTCTGGAATAGCTGTATCACACAAAGAGCATTCAAACACTTCCTATGTTGTATGAAAAGTAGAGGCCCTTAATATACTATACTTGAAGGAAAAAGTTAGATAAGCCTCAGTCTTCCTGATTATAAAATAAGCAAGCAAAAAACAAAAGTCAAAATGAAAAACTGTTGTCAAATCATGCTTATTGTGCAGTGTGAGCATGCTTTTCATATTTATCTGAGGACAATGTTAGACTTGGATAATGAACTGTGTTAAAACTTGTTAAAGGCAAGATAACACTATAAGGTCAAGTAGTTAGAAAAATGAGGAACTTTGTTTTATTTTCTCCTCTAATTTCTATGAACCATGTACAAAGGTTAACCTTTCAAATGTACTATGGTCTAACATGTATTTTTCTTGGCTCTATCCTCATTCTTGCAATCTGAACATTATGTTGTTCTGTGAATCAGCTGTAAATAGGCCCCATTATCAGAGACCACGGTCTGGATTTGATGAAATAAATGATGAAATTAATTATGAGATTGAAACAGACTTGCATCTTCTTTCTTTTGGCCATTTTTTACAACTTTTCTAATGTAAATTCTTCTTATTTCATCTGAATCAAACATCATTATGTATTATGCAGTCTCAGATAAAACATATATCTTATATCAGAAAAGCACTGTTTCAAAAAAAAAAAAATCTTTCTTTTGCCACTTAAAATATTATTATCTGGTCAGTCTTAAATAGTACATTCACTACAATCTCTTCTACACTTCTAAATTTCAGAGTAGTTACTGGGTTAATTCAGGTCAATGCCTTTAAATTAAATCTGAGAGCAACAGGAGCAGAGAAGAAATAAACAGAAATAAAGTACAAAGCAGACAGTTACAGAAACATATAGGAATTATGTAGAGTTTGCCAGAAATACCAATCTCATGTGGAGACAGGAAGAATTACTGCAGGGTACATATCCTCATATGGAGAAGAATGGAATAGAGAGTTTTTATTTCCAGCAAAGAGGAGTGGAAGACTGAATATGAAAAAAAAAAAATCTGTTTTAACCCAGGATTGAACAAAGACAAAATCAAAGCTGCCAGCAGCCCCGAGACAGTGACTGCACAGTTTTAGGGCCATGCCATCACACCAGTCCTACACCTGTTTTAACCCCAACTTGTTTGTTATTCCTACACAATCTCCCTGTGCCCTGTGGAATTCATGTTTGTTTTCATGGCTAATGGGCATGGGTAAAAGCCAAACTCTGCTTTATGTTGGCATCTCTCCACTTTGCAATGAGAATGCAAAATCACTACTAATCTTCTTATGACCTTTCTGTACTTCATTGGACTTTCACAGCTGAGACCTTTGGAAACTGGTATTATGGACTGAGAAGGATTTAGAAATTTTAGTTTCCTGGTAGTAGGACAAAGGAGTGAAGGTGGGTTTTCCCTGTGAAAAGCATCATGCACAGGATGGTTAACCTTGACACAAAACCAAAAGTATGGATGTTAGTGGTATAAAAGACATAAGCTGGGAGATGAGCCCAGCTTAGAAAGAGTCATTCTTTTGCAGAGCAGACAGACTGGGCTCAGTTTCTGCTTAGTTAATAGAGATCCTCTCTAGACATGGCATTAGTAACACTGAAAAGTCAAACACCGCCAAAAAGAATGTGAAAAGCTCTTAACATGCAGTTAGAACATTCTTCATTTCAGCACAGTGTTACCTCACTGATTGCAGGATATTTTGGGGCTACACATTGCCTGTCAGTATTTAGTTATATGAAGTTCAGAGTGAGATATACAATGTATAATCTTGTCCTTCTAAAACTTAAGCAGTATGTAATGATTGCTGGAAACAACATTCAATCAGTCCAGAGAGGGCTATGTTTTTTTTATAAATCCTGCAAAACCTTTGAGACTGCTTTGCTTCTCAAATAGACTGAATTTTAAATTTAAAAAACGATCCCTGTAGCGTTAGTGTTTTTTGATGTGTTTCCAGTGAATTCAGGCAGCTTTGAGTAAAGCTTCTGAGGGGAAATGTTTGCTATCCTGTTAAATTTGAAGAAATATGTGAAACAGATGAAAGAATCACACAAAGATGTAGTCTCTTAAAAAGGAAGGCGATAGAAGTGCCTCTCTAGTATCAATAATGGGATGGTTGTGAACTGAACCCAAACATAAGGAGCAACCTAGTTTTTGGGTAGTGGATAGTGGGCTTTAAATGACCCAGGTATGAAGGCTACAAGTGGCACCTTATTGAATTAGTTCTTTGCCTGCCTTCTGTTTACAGAGATTTCTTATAACCTCACCAAAAGTTGGGTGCAGACTTATATCAGTCTTGGTCATGTATTCTTACTCAGACACAGAATGCAAACAATTTGATAGATGGTTCCTGCAAGATTTGGGATAAGGAGATTACGGTAGGGTTTGTCTTTCTCCAGTCTTCTCCTGTCTAGACTGAATATATTTGGTATATCTTCCCTAATACTGTTGAAATCTGAGTATCTTTTTATTTGTCTTCAGCTGGTTTTGGCTCCATCCAGTTGGGTACCTTGTTTTTATAGCAGTGTAGCCAAAACTGGACTCCATCTGAGGCCTTATGTGTGCAGGATAAAGAATAACTACTTCCTCTGTGTTACTGCACAGCCTGTTGCTTGTTAATAGCATCACATTTTTCACCTGGACTTAGTTTGTGATCCACTTTAACCTCCCTGCCTCAATCTTTTTTTTTTCTAGCATGCTGCCTAGCTAGTTATTCCTGATTTTCTGTTTGTGTATTCAATTTCCTCTCCCAACTGTTGCTTTTTTTTTTTCAAACTTCCATTTCATCGTGTTCCTTTTGGATCATTTCTCCAATTTGTCAGGATCGACTTGAACAGCAACCGCAGCCTCCAGTGTGCTCCCAGCTCTGTATGACTTACAAATGGCACGGGTAGTCTCTGTACTGTCATTCATGTATTTAATGAAAGCAAGGAATAGAAGAACGTGGTGGAGAAATGTGTTGCCAATTTGTGAGAGAAATGTTGACAACTTCTCTTTGAGTATTTTTTTTTTCAATCACTTGTGCATTTATCATGGAGTCATTTGTTCAAGATAGTATTTCTTTCTTTGGTTGAGGAGAATATCATGCAACACCATGTAAAAAAAACTTCCAGACCCAACTGGAAGAGGTTACTGCTTTCAGGATATCATTCAGACCCTTCCAAAGGGAAATAAGGTAAAATAGTGTCCTATACCTTGTATTTGCTGTCCATTTGTTTCTTTTTTTGCTCATTTATGCCACCTGCCTGTTTGTCTTGCTCCTCTCACAACTCAGTGGGCTGCACTGTACTGCAAGTTCTTCTATGGACTTCAGGAAGATGGGTACCTTGGCATGTTTTTCAAGAGCCCTGAGCAATCTGTAATGCAAAGAATCATGAGTAAGTAACTTCTGCAATTGCCCAGCAAAGTGTGGTTGTGCGAGTCTTTAAAGGGAGAACAGACTAAGGAAAAAACCACTATGTAAAACAAATGTTTCTTGATATTAGGAATATTTGCTTTTGATTTTTGCATTATTGTGTAGCATGTTTATATTTAATCCAGTATATCATGTTTACTACTGATTTAACTGTCTCCTAAAAGTTGTCTCACTCCTATGTCATTCTCCCTGTCCAAGAGCAAAAGGAAAGGTGACATTCAGTGAGATGAATTGTCAAATGTGCATGCAGAAGACATGTCTTCTGTAGAGTGTGAGATGATTCCAGTGGAAACTGCTGCCACAGATCACAGTGACCAAGGCTGTCGTGGGCTATCTGACTCACAGGTGAGTAATAAGGAAAACTTAATGTGAATGGTGATAGATAGAAGTTTCGAAAAAAACTATTTGATTTAATTTAATGTCCCAAGATTTGGAAAAAATTATTAGTCTAAGAATTTAAGAAAGAGCAGGCTACTGCTGATTAGAGAGCTTTCAAAATGTGGCTCTGGTTTAGATGAACTTTGCTTCTGATCTGGTATGACAATTCTGCTTCATGGTCCCCCATTAAGTGCCATAATGAAAATTATTAACAAACCCATAAAAAATTTTACCAGCAGTGTTAAAAAAATAGTAGCATAGAACCAAACTGATTTTCATGCCTTAGGATAAGCCTGAGCCTCAGGCTCTGGATTCTGGTTTAGTTCTGTCCTTGCAAAGAGGTCTGGTATCTCCTGGCTCTGCTGACTGGCCATGTATGCTGGGCAGTCCTGGCACTTCTGCCTGTCCAGGTAAATTAAAATCATGGCTTGGTCTTTATTCACAAAGGAATTTTTAAAATTTCCAAAGGTATCAGTGTTTCAGATGTGGAAAAGAATAGGCTATAGTAGATGAAGAAACATTGTCCCACATTTTGACCAGATGCATTTTTAAACAAATTCTAAAAAATACTTATGCATATTTAATCTCTGAGAATAAGCTTTATTTTCTACATGGCAATAACAAAAATGAACTCAAGGGAAATTATTCACATATGTCAAGAACGTAATGTGCCTCTTCACTTTCAAAGGGTTGGCATCAGTGTAAATTATTGCTTACAGGTGCTAAGTAACCTCTTTGATGGTTTTTTTTATTGGCTGACTCAGATTTCTTAGGAAGATAAAAAGCTACTGCAAAAGAGTACTTATTTAATTAAAAAGAACTAAGGATTTTCATAGCAAAGAAATGGGTGCGGATGGGTGATTTCTTTGTTAAATGCACTTGGGCCAAGACTGAAATTTTTTTACCAAACATTCTCTCTACCTTTCATTTTCACATTGCTATTTCTATCATGTGCTTGAATGTAACTTTTGTTTGAATAAAGACTCTTACACAGATTTATTTTTGTCTTTCTGTTAACAGAAATAGTGATATTTAGAAATTACGCAGGCACTTGCTTGTGATTTTAAGTCCTTCATGTAACTCAGGTTTTCAGATGTACTGGTGTGAATTGTATTCTAGATCTTACTTCTTGCTTTCTGCAAGTTTAATGGAAATGAAACTTCAGTCAAATGTAATGCACATGGACAAATTCCAAGAAGATTCTTCCTTCTGTATTCTCAAAGTGATCATCAAAAAGGCCCAATTTAAATAACTTTTTCTCCAAATTCAAAATTTGTTAACATATTTGGAAGTGCAAAAGACAAAAGCTAATTCTGTCTTGTTTTAAATCTGTAATTTCCCATCGAATTAATAGCTTTCCTTTGTAGTGAAGTAAAGATAGATAAGAAAATCACTTCATGAATTTCATAGCTCCAAAACAGATTTGCAACAAAGCCTGTGATTCTTTCCAAGATTTTTCTAATGGAAAACTCTAATAAATTTATGTTTTTCTCTCCCCTCTCTAAGACAATATTCTCCTTCACCCCTTAAAAAAGAACACAGAAGGTCCTGCTGCTGGTTTGCATTACAATAAAGCACCCAGACACATAGTTTTATCAACTGTTAGTATGCCTTTAACAAATCACAATTAAATATTAACAGCCCATGGAGCAGCATGGAGGGCTCTGCAATCCTTTGAAGGTGTATTTGCCAATTAAACAAAGTCTGACATTAGAGTAAAGGTGGCAAGGATCCAAACCAGAGAAATGAGAGTCAACCACTTCAGTGGCATTCATTAGCTAAACAGACATTCTTTGTGTGGCCTGTTTCTTTGCTACTGCCAAATCCACACCCTGTTCAGGAACTTACCCAGGCTCAGATAAGCTTATTATGGAAATAACACTTTGTCACCCCTTACAACTTGCTTCTTGTTAAATTATCTTTTATCTTCTTTGTAGTATTTGTCACCTCTCCTTGGGTGCCCCTTGTGTGGCCAAATTGTGATTGATTTGGAATAATAAGGTTCTAAAGGTTAATTTAAGTTAATAGGGCAATATTTTAAAGATTCCCTCTTCAGTATCATCACACAAGAATGGTTGTAGAGAGACATTTGTGCACATACATCATGTTGCATTTTTTTGCAATATGTGAAAGCTTACGTGCTAGTTTGGGTCATCTTGTCATAGGCACTGATGTGAGAGAACACAGATTTTCCTGAAAAGGAAAATTTGGATGGGAATTCTCTAGCCTGTACATGGTCTTTCCAAATTTTTGTTTCTACTGCAAACCCTGTGCTGAAACAACAGAGATGTTGTCTGTGCATACTGAGGGAGTGAGAGGGAAAGAAGGAGCCTTTCCACTGCTCCTTTTTCTGCTGGCTGAGATAAAAGCCAGAAAATCCTGGTGTTGGATGCCAAGCACCCTGGAAAAAGAGGCCATGACGGCCTTAAGTGTGCATCATCCATGGAGCCTGCAGAAGGCACACAAGCTTGTGTCCCCTTTTCGTCATTCTGCAGCTTCAGAGTTACCTCACTAAAGGTAAATTAGTCTTCAAAGGCTTGGTCTAGCTTACATCTGTGCCTGGAAGAATATCCACACAAAGAAAATTATTTTTGCTTTTGTGCCTCAAAGAGTTAAAGATATAGTAAGAGTGGAATTCAGTCTCCTCAGAAAAAGACAAAAATGGTAAAGGTAAAACTGAATATTACCATCCCCTCCTGGTCAAGGTAATGCTTGAGTATGGTTTTAGGATGGAGGAGGAAAGGAAGGAAACTCAGCTTGTTGCTCCCAGCAGAAGATGCAGAAGCAGCCAGCACAAAGACTGTCTCCTCAAGTGGCCCTGCTTCTGCGGCAATTGGTAGTTTTGCACAAACTCTGAGCCCAGCCTTAGTACAGACACCAAGAGACACGTCCTGTGGATGTCAGTGGGTGACAAAACACACACACCAGGACTGGTTTTCCGTGCTCATATGCATATTTTGCCTATGCATACACCTGCCTGTTGTTGGCATCTCCATTTCAATACAGAGTTTTCCAGCCTTGTGGTGCTCTTTGGCGACATTCTCAGCTCTGCAGTTAAATACTTTTATTTTCCTCTTTCTGTGCTGAAACACTGCATTTCATTTCACTCATCCTCCCACACAAATGCAGGGAAACAAGATATCCATCACTAAGTAACTGCAAAAGACTGGAAAGCCAAGTGAGGAGAGAAAAGTAATTTCTTGGGCAAATGCTTAAATGACTATCATATTTTGAATGGTTCTTTGTATTAACAATATTAAAATTGATGCCCTAATCTGTGCTATTTTAATATGTATTTGCTGATTTCTAGGACTTATGACAGAAACTTTACTGGCACAGATTTTTTTTCTATATTCTGTATTCTTTTCATATATATGCATCATGTATATTCACTGCAGTCACACGAATTGCATTTTCCATATACAAATAGAAATGTAGCTTTCACTAAAGCAAGACAGAACATGTCAGGGTTGTATTGGTCCACTTAGGCCTCATAGGCAACATTGAAATATGTCTCATTCAATGATATTACTCCTCACATCTCACATATTACTTCAGTTTCACTGTTTTTAAAAAAGGCTCTGTTTAGTGTTCCATATTCCGGAAAAATCCTCACCCCAGGTCACAGGAGTATTCTCCTGCCTGAGACAGATATGAGAGGAAGGGAATTAAAAAATAGGCTGAGCATCAGGATGAAAACATCCTTTTTTCCTTGCTCCAGTAAAGCACACTTCCTCTGAAGTTCCCAACCCAGTGCCTCAGCAGGTGTCTATCTGACTCAAAGTTGCTGGAGCTGTGCAGATTTGCAATAGTGAGGGGTTTTTCTTCTAATCTGCTGATTTTGACATCGCCCTTACTGCTGATTTAATGAGCCCAGTGTCATAAATAGGATTACAGACCCCAGAGGTCTAATTCTCAGCTCCTTAATACACTGAAGAGTAACAGTAACTATGGTAAATAATTGCCTCAAATCAAATCAAAATTACAGCTTTAAATTTGAATGCCGGAAATGTTTGTTCAGTGATCTGTACGGTGGAAATCACTTGCCTTTATCTAGCTCCCAAAGGAAAAAGATGGCACCCAGGGAGCAAATGTCAACATCACAAATACAAAATCACTGCCTTTGTGAGCATTGTACAGAAGGCAATGCTGGGGTCAGCTGGAATCGGCTGAAACCAGTGGTTCTGAAGCAGGAACGTGGCCAAACTGTGATGGTTCTCTTCCACCAGCAGCTTTTTTTTTCACTTTTTGGACTTGGGTAAAATCAGGATCTAATTCTTAATATGCCATGCAGTTCTCACAGAGTGTGATGGGAATTAAATAGATGCTTTGGGAAGCTAATCATTATCTGGAGATTTAGAGCTTGTTCTGTGCTTGCTTAATGACTAATTTTCAGATATGGCCTGACTACCATGATGTCCGCATGGGATATTTGGTCGCCTAGGTAATTATAACAAATACTCTGCTTTTATGTTACTTTTACATGTTTAAATTGACTTTGTAAAGGAGAGTATTTTATGAAAGTGGAGATACAGTGAAGCTATTTGCTCATAACCCAAGGATGTTAGTAGATGAACAAAGCAAGAGACTCAGGCCTCCTGTCTCTTTTCTGGTATCTTCAGTAACATTGTCTTTTACAATCGTCAGCCAGTTTTCAGTTGTTGTAATTTGGGCTGACATTAGTGAATGCAATCTGATTTAGGATACATAGATGCAAATTCATCAGGGTGTTTTCTGGTATTCATGAGCAATTCTAAGTAAATGGCATTTCTAGATGTGATTAGCTCTGCATATCCCCAGATACTGATGAGTATATGTAAAACAGATGCAGCTATATATTTTAGCACACACAAACATGCAGGCATAGGCACATAAAAACATTTCCTCTCTCACACAGATATGCATGCACATATACCACTGGTGGCAGATAAAAATAAATACACCATAGGGAGACTTTTTAGATGAGCACGTATTGTGCTTGCCTTAAGGACTTGATTAATTTGATTATAATTTGTGCAGTACTACAGAACTATTTTCTAAATGAGATTAAATACCATAAAGATGCATATATAAAATCTATATAAGACCGGTTTCCTATGGAGAACTGCAGAGTTGAACCAAAGAAGGCAGGAAGTATTCCAGCAGGAGAGGGAAAGAATACACAATTAAGCAACAGACTTGAAAAATTAGGCAGCAAAGGAAAGAGCAAATTGAAAGCTGCTTAGATTTACTGTAGCTGTAATGTGTGTTCTGCTTATTTACATAAGGTCTATGTGATTATCTTCTCTGCTGTTCAGTAAGAATAGTCCCTACTGTAGTATCTGCTGCAGCACATGGTACTTTTGTTATCTCAGATATGCAGCCCACTTACTAGAGAACACACTCACCAATATGTAACGTGAACTTTTGACTGTTCACAATGTTTGGAGACGAAGAATTTATTACACCACCAGCAGATACAAAGGACCAAGTCTGTATTCCTCAGTGGGCAGATTGCTCTGGTTTTACTTTAGGAATAGCAAAATTTCTGTTGGTTCTTTTTTTGTTGCTGCCTGTTTGTTTGACAACAAAGGCTCTCCATTCTGGACTTTATTTTAGTACAGTTCTGAGACCAAAGATTGCACCCTATTGGTTGAGAAACCAAGGCCTTTTGGTGAAAATTACAGACTCTCTTCTAGGGTTTAATGTTGCTCAAATGTTCTTTACTTACCCTGCATACCTAAATCTCTTAGATGTTCTTCAAGTGTCATCCCTGTAGTCTGCACTCATTCAGTTATCACCAACTTTTAGCTATGGAAAGGAGAATGAGTGTGTGAAGGTCAAGATATAATGAAAATAACATGGACATTTTTCTTCTGAGACCAGCAGCATCACATCCTTCAAATGAGCATTCAGTTATAAATTACAACAGAGAAAGTAGTGGTCTGGCTATCCAATCATTGGTGCTTTGTTTACTAGAAAGAGCTTTTTCTTTTTTTTTTTTTTTTTTTTTTAAGTTTTACCTAGTTATCACTTGAAATTGTGGCTCAGATCCCATAAGGGAAAAATAAAAGACTCCAACACATCCTGTGGTGATGGAAGACTCTGAAGCTCTTTTAGGTTTCTTCTTGACAAAACAATATCCATGGATATTTTAAAACAAACAAAAAATTGCTTGTCTTAAACTAGATTTTCATGCTGTTTCAGATGAAGGAATTTTGAATTCACCAATGACAGGAAATTATTAACAGGTTATCCCTTTTTCCATCATGAGCAAGAGCTCTTGGTACTGTGTCTCAGACTGTTCTATGTGGGAGAACAACATTTCACACTTTCATATTTCTTCTCATTTTTTTCCTGTCCAGAATGACAGGACCACGCCAGTGAAATGCTACTGAGTCATTAGAAATTAGTCAGTACATTGTTTGAATATGAAGTTGGGAAAAATAGACCAATATATTGTTTAATAGTTAGGTGCAGAGGTATTTTATCAATTATCCAAGGAAAAAGGAAAGATTTTACGAGGAAAGGTAATTTTTATCACGTTTGACAAAGCAATGGTGGGATAATGGTGGGAAATGTGAAAGCATTGCAAAACTGCGTAAGTGCTGAAAAGCTGCATTTGGGAGCTCTCAGCTCTCAGATACATGGTTATTAATAACTCAAAATGAAGAACTCAGAGTAAATATTTACTGTTTAACCATCCTGTACCAGGGCTGGTCTTCAGCCCATGTGTCTGGTCACAAATGTATTATTAAACTGCCTTTCCTCCTGGTGGCCATCTTTATGTTCTCTATTGGGGGCTATATATACACATCAAACTCAATAGGAAAATTAACCTTAATTGCTCCATCAGCCAAGAAATCATGAAAAAACTGATATTCCTCCAATCCTGTCCATGTCTGAGCAGACAAGTTTTCCTATCTTGAATCAAACATAGCCTCAGACTCCACTCCCAGTAGTGCCCTTACAACCAACTTCCTCCCAGAACCCAAAAACCTGGGTGTCCTGTGAGCTGCATGGTGACTGATGGGAGCAATGCCACCCAACAGTGACCTGGCCACAAGCCTCCAGCTTTTGTTCTCAACTAATGAAAGCATTCTTGGCAAATGCTTTTGCTTTAGGTCACCTTGCACTGGTCCAAGAAATCTAATTCAAGTGGCACAATATGAATGCCCCCAGCCATTGCTCTTAATTATGGCCCTGCTTCCAAAAAACAGCTATGAAAGGCCTGGAGTCCGATTCTGTTATTCCTGGCTGGAGTGTCCTGTTGGCCTGCCAGCTTTGAACACTTCAATTTCTTCAGAAAAATGTATCAAGCTTCTCAATGAATGCACTCTACAGCTTTGTTAGTTTGCTTTGTAGTAGTAGTAGTAGTAGTAGTAGTAGTAGTAGTAGAGCTTTTAGTAGAGGTTATTCAAGAAGAAAGTGAAGGTTATTCTAGCAGAAAGGACAATTTGGCAAACTGTGTTTTCTTACAGTTTCTCTTACCGACCTTATTCTAACTAGCATGAGCAAGAGCAGCTCTGGATGGGCAGTGAGGAGAGCTGTTATTTCTTCAAAACTTTCTTTCTAACTCACAGTGTAAAAAATGCTCTGCTCTGTTCTTTCTATGCCTCAGTTTACTTCAACTATAAAATGGAAGTGATAATTTCTGTTGTAAAACACTTACATCTGTGAATTGAAAGCATTACAGAAAAGCTAATTACTGTTATGCTTAAACATTCCAGCATTGCGATTAAGTGATTTTTATGCCTTGATAATTATATTTCACTAGGGAAGAGTGGGCAACCATCCATCAAAGTCCCTGGCTGAGACTGAAATCTTAAGCTGACAGAAATTTTGTGGTGCAGCCATTGATAACCGTGGTTTTGAATAGCTCTGAAACAAAGCTGTGAAAAATTCACAGTCTCTTCAGATTGACATTATTTATAGCACACCCCAGTATGAGGCAAATTTCAGTCACGTACAGCTTGTTTAAAAGCAGAGTAAATTTTTATCGGTCTCTTGAATGCTAACAGATGAAAGACTGTGTCCAAATCTTTAGGCCTTATACAGTAGACAGGATTGCAAGGCTAATTGGTGCTCCTGGCATTCAGTGTCAAGGTTAATATGAAATAAAACTGGTTGAGAAAGTTATTATTTATTATTTTGTACAGATGGATTTAATTTGTAGCTTGGAAGTTTCACAAAGCATCTGTAGTACCCAGAGGAAAGTAAAAGGAGTAGAATAAATAGGAAGTGCAATAGGTACATAGCATGGTTTTAGAAAAATATCCATTTCAGACAGCTTCAGTTTAAGGAAGCTTCTGAAGTCTGTATTTGGCATTCCTTCCTACTAAATCAATGTGGAGTAAGGGCTCCATGATTTTTCTGAAAATTAGGCAAGAGCTGTTTGTTCCAGGCTTACATAGCACAGAGCCTCATTTTACAACTTCTTCCTTTCATGCCACGGGGATTTCAGAAGGGCAAAGATATCAGTAAATAAAGAGTTGCAAAATGTTGGTCAAGAGTGATCATATCTTGATCTGACACAATGTGGCTAAACCAGGCACTGTGTCCCAGAAGCCCAACTTCCATTCATGCACATGTACACTGCTGTCCCTTCCTGTGGCATGACAGCATCAGGGCTCCCAAATCATCCAGGAAGCATTTTGGCAGCTTTGATTTTCCCGTGGCAGAACAACACCTCTGACAGTTTCTTCAGTGGGATGTACAGTACGTTTTTGTTCCCCAGAGGAAGGATCAGCCACTTTTGACAGCAGCAACCAAACCAGCACTGCACGCTAGTGTGAAGGACACCAGCAAAAAGACAGCACACTGTTCTTGCAAATCATTGCCACTGCAATGTGGAGTGAGGCTTATTTCAGTGTGACTACATTTGCAGTGAAGGAGTGCTAATACATATTTCATAACTTTTACAAAACTTATTTTTCTGTACAATAACTAATGAATGAGTCAGGCCTGGACTTAGCCATTGTAAGAAGCACTGTGTTGCTGAAAACTTGGGAAACCTCTTCTCCAGTGGTGTTGAAATTACTGCATAAAGCATCTAAGTTCCCAAGATATTGAAGAAGGAGATCTGGATGCCTAAAAATAGGATTCATCATGTCTAGCACACAGAGTTTCAGCTAGCAAACAGAAAATGCCCGAGAGGAAAAAGTTCTGTTTATTCACCTCCTCTCCCACCTTGCCCACTGGCGGTTCTGTGGTAGGTACTTATGTTAAACAAGGATTCAGTGCCAAAAGCTATTTCCAGATTCCAGGTAACAGCTTCATACATTTCCAAAAAAATGACTGGCTCACTTTCTTTCAAAACCCGCAATCAGTTCATCCTACTCTTTCCAAACTAATCTACTGGTTTAAACATTTCCCTCCTCAGCCTGAAGCATTGTGAGTTGCAGCTCTTGCTCCCTTACACAGCAGGTTATGGGTATGGGCTCTGTTTGCCCTTTCTCCTGCATATGAGCCACTCTGAATTGTGGGGCTGGAAGCTCCATGGTGGGAGCTGCTTCTACAAGCCTGCAAATAGAGGACAAGGTCTGAGCAGAGTTGAAAGCCCACAGCTGCATTCTTTATCAGGAATGTCCTATCCACAACCTTTAGCCTCACTTGTGCGTTGAAGCCTTGTTTGGTTCACATGGACTATTAACATGGGCAACATGTAACTCTTAAGCATTATCTTGGGTGAGCTAAGACTTTTTTTGCTATACTTTATGTGTGAGCATTTGTCATTCTACATGTCTGACTAACAAGAGTTGAAGGATTCAGATTGAGAGAAGAATTAAACGTTTTCCAATTAATGACATCAATGCAGCCCTTGGCAGATTTTCAAAAAGCACTTTTCTGTGCTACATGGTAGCACTGCATGGAGAAATAGGGGCAATATTGACTCCTGGAGTTCAACTGTCTGCCCTCAAAACTCCTTGGAAATGAGCTGGATAATCCATCTCAAGAAAGAGTGCATGAAATAATAGCTGCTACAGGCAGGGAAGTTATAAAAGTTATTTATTTCTCTCATAATAACCCTAGCTGATTAAGGGAAAAAGAGAAAAAGGAGGCAGAAAAAAACCAACCCAATCCTGTTCAATAAAAGGCTCACATTGTGCATTGCTTTAATTTCATTTCACATCTAGACACCCATATGCATTTACTGTTTTGCTGGGAGGGTTTAAATACCCTGAGCTAATTATAGGACAATATTTTCCAAGTTACAAGGGTTAAATTGAAAGCACGGTTAATGAGATACTATTCCTGGCTATTAAACTGAAAGAAAAAGGGTCTATTTAATTATAAAGTATGTAAAAAAGCATAATCATCTTGTAATGTAACAGCTCTCATCTGGATTATTATTTTGGTGCTCATTTATGAACACTGCCTGGCACATTATTGAATTGTTTAACATTTATGTGAATGTAGTTATTCTAAAGAATAACAATATTGACACTGAGCTGATTCCCTTTTAATTTCACCAAGACTATTTCATATCTAGCAGATATATTTTTTCCTTTCTCAAAAATAGAAAATAACAAAATATAAAGGAGATGGGAAAGACAGGAGAATCTATTAATCTTATCTGCCAATACCTCGTTATGTTTTCATGTGGTCATTTAAAATAGTATTTAACTTCACTTTAAAAACCCGTGAAGTGTCCCGTAACTTGCAATTCTCAGCAACCTATAAGATCAACTAAAAAGCAATGGATGTTTTCCTTTATTTTAACTCAGTTACAAAACCATTTATAGTACAGGTTGTTCTTCCAGAATTAATTGTTAGTAAAACTCATACTTCTAACAAACTGAGATGCAAACAACTTTAAAAATTTATTGTTGCCAGAGTTGCTTGGGTGTCACTTACTGAAAAGCTTTTAGTCCTCTTTCTTCACAGCATCCACATAACTTCTGTTAATTCTTTGCCTTCCTTCAGCTGTCAAGAGCTGCTGGGACTTGTCAAGTGGCGCTGGCTGCACCACTGGAAGGTTTCTGTGCATGGAAAGGTGAGCTGTGCTCAGGTATGAGCCAACTGAGATGAGCCATTGGAGGAAAGAAGGTGAAGTGAGGTGATTTCTTTAATCTGGATGACCTGCAGGTACCACATGGTTAAAGGAGAGGCACAAGTAACCTGAATGCTTTGGAGCACATCACTGAGCCACTGTGTGGGTTCTCTGGCAGATTGCTGGGGAATTCTTGCTGTGGCAGCTGTCAGCAGCTAAGCTGGAGATGTTTATGCCTATGGGTTTAAGGACTAGTTTGTGAAGTTAATTGTATGCCTAATAAAGGCCTTTCTTGAAGTTCTTGAACACACTGAACTTCTGTGAAATAAGCAAAGCTTTTGACTGGAGGGAAGCTGAATACATCTCCACATCTCCCAGGAGATCAAAGAAAGAGTAAAATATATATATTATGGCTGTACCGAGGCATTAGATTTTACAGTGTCTTAACTATCTGTCTCCTGGATTTAGAAACTGAGGTTTTACTAAAGTGGATGTTCTGAAAGGTCACACGTAATTACCAACTGTATTAGCTCCCTGTTAGCAGCTTTTCGTCATAGAATTTCCTTGAACTTATTATAAAAAGAGAATGGAAATACAAAAAGTAATTGTTCATAGTTATCTCATTGGCCTATAATTGCAACCAGTAGTTTCATCAGATACAACTTGAACCCACTGTTCCTCTCATTGGAGTGGAACAGGGATAAGGGCCATAACTTCTCATACATAATTGCTCAAATACATGCTGGGAGGAATTATAAACACTTGGACTGTTATTTGTGGCATTGTCTGGAAGTCAAGGATATGAAGAAGAATTGATGTCTTTCTATCTGTCTTCCACCATCCCCTAAAGCATACAGGTCCACATCTTTCCATCACTGTTTTCAAGTTGACTTTCATTGAATTCTTCTCTTATTAAGTGTCTAATTACCATTTCAGAAGCTAATGGCATACAAGATCTTGCTCCTTCATGTCTGAAGCTCTGATGCTGTCCACAATTGTCACTTACAGCAGCTGACTACTCACGGGTCACTTGGCGGTAGGTAATTCTTGTTTGAGCTTGCATATAAAGAAAGGAAAACTTTCCCCAAAGAACTGCCCTGTGAAGAGGAACACGAGGAAAAGTTACTCTAGAGGAGCAAGACTGTGTGTTCATGTGGGGAGGCTGGAAGAGGAGCGAGCTGTCACTAGATTCAGTCCAGGTTTTCAGATCCCAAGAGAGAATGAGGATGCCTAGGATTTCCTGGTAGCTGCCTCATTTGAAAAAAGATCCATGCTTTTTTATGGAAGAACAAGAAAGAGAACAAGTTGGAACATGTTCCTCATCCTTTTAATTACAAGACAAAGGAGAACACATGGTTAATATTTCCACTTGCAATCTTTTTGCCTATTGTATTTCCCACCTGTTTAATTAGTGCTCCTTACTTTTTTCTAAAAGTTTCTTCCAGTCATTTCCTGATGTCTGAACTGCCTCCCATCTTCTTGCATCTTTTCCCTCTAACCTTGCCCACAGGTTTTCATCTTTTTATGTGATCCCCATCTTGAAAACATTTGCATGTGGATTGTAGTTTCTTTTTGAACATAATTTTTATGCAATGCGGTGATAACATTTCTCCATGAGTAAAAGAACAAAAAAAGAGGCTTTGCTAGAGGCACAGAATATGCCTACACTGAGCAAGTGTTATGACCAAACCTAAGAACTATAAGTCTGTGGAGCCAAACAGAACCGAGGACTTGATACCGGCACTGAAAATATTTTGGGGCTTTTACTTTGGGCAAGTTCTTAGTTCTAGTCTGGCTGTGCAGCTTAAATACTTGTCAGCTGCTAAAGTGCATTCCATGTTCTCCTGCAGTGCATCTTCCATTCTAGGTCCATCCAAAGGCGCAGTTTTCACATCCTGAGACTGCGTGGGAATGCAAACCAAAGCACAGCAGTGGGGAGGAGGAGGAGGAGGAAGACACTGCAAGAGCCTGTTCCTGGTCCAAGTTAAAACATCTGATGTAGCTGCACCTATACTGAGGCAAGATATTTTCTCTCCCTTCCACATTCTCCCCTCAACTATGCTTCATATGGACCTGACAGGGCTTGCTTCAGTGAATATTGCATATTCCAGTGGAGCACCCAGTTCTTAGGGAGAAGGAGTACATATCTCTTCTGGCTATTATGTCTGTGAAGGCTCAGTGTAATATGCTTTATTTTGCTTAGTCTTGTTTCTGTATGGAAATGTGATTTTATTATTTTTTGCCCATATAATTTTTAATTTGGCTCGTTTCATTAAAGTAGAGTAAAGCATTTCTCTGGAAATCGTGGAATCATGGCTTTTTTCCCATATACTTAAATAAGTTGTTTATTTCAATTGGATAAAGAAATTAAAACAATTTCTAAGTACAGGTTCTATTTCAGTAATACTAAGACACATTTCTGAGTACAAAATCACAATTATTATAACTGGTCAGAAAAAATGTTTTGCAAAATATACCATATTTTTACATTTTTTATAATTGTATCTTCCCTAAAATTTTGCATTCCACTTGCAATAATGAGAGTTTGCTTCAAGGTCTTACTTTCTCCCTATGGCTTTTTGATTGATGTCACTGGCTTCCAAAAACTCTTCCCAATGAGACAAATATATTTCTGGGAAAATGTGAGCATTTTAAGATTAAAATAAAAAAAAGGTTAATTACAAATTCAGACACAGTAATACATGCAAGGGGACTTCTGGGACCACTATTCTTATTTTCATGCTTCTGAACGCAGGTATTTTAGGCATAACTTCTTCCCCAAACCAATTCTGTGGTATATCTATTTCAGCTTTTTGCTCCTACTACTGCCATTGGAAAACTGATAAAAAATCTCACTTATATCTAGGTGAATTAATTTTTAATAATTTATATCTAGTTTTTCTCAGGTCACATTGTTCTTCCCAACTTGATATTGAATTGATTGATTTATGAATGGAAAACTTTGTTATTTTCTTGCAGCCTTTCTGTCTTCATTTTGTCAGAATGACAAAGCAAACATCACCAAATGAGGAAGAATTCACTGCATCATTTTAACAGCACAAGTACTTACCCATCTTAGCAGATTTAACTTGGGATCTCATTTACCATTTTCACAGGAACAACTAGTTGATGATGTATTCATTTAGTTAATAAATGGATCTCTCTTTTTCTCGGCCATGTCTAGTTGATGAATACCTAGTTTATAACTGCTATGCTTTTTATAAGTCCCTAAGAAAAGTTGCAGCCTAGACTATTGAATTTAGTTTATTACTGTGGTCCTTGACACCCTCCTGCTATTCACCCTCCCTGATACTAATCATTAACTCACTTATTTCTTGGGCACTGAACCCTTTGATGCTTCTTATTTTAGCACCACCCACGGACATCTCTTTCTTTTAAACAATAATGCCCTTTAAAAAATTGCTTTTAGGTGTAGAAATATACATTTTCTTAATCCCCTGTTTCATCAGAGAAAGCCATTGGAAAAACATGGCACAGGCAATACTTAATAAATCCATGTTAGAGCTGTTATGATTTTTCCATTTATTCAGAGCTAATCTCAAAAAATTAAAAAAAATGTTAAAAGTATTTGCTATGAGATCAGATGAATTTGCTACGAATTCTGGAAGATTTTCACACATTGATGCACCAGGATGCTTGATTTCTAATTTTAATTTTATAATTTATACTTCCATGTTAATTTTTATAATTCTGTTCACATTAAACCATTAGTCCTCTGATTGCATATTCAGCAGGACTAAGAATATTAAAATTTGTGGTAACATTAATTTACTTTTTTCAGTCACACCTTAAAGTCTCACTGCATCTCCCAATACTCACTGCATAAGAAATAATTTTTTTAAGTGCCTTCTCTTATTTATTTTCTCCTTTTCCAGGTGCAGTTTTTAATTGGGTTTGGTTCCTGACAGTTGCTATGCTCTTTCATACCTCGTTTTTAAAATATTCTTTTTTATACAGAGCAGTCCTTATTTTATTTTGGTTTGGTTTTGGTTTTGCATTTCTTGTACAATCTCTGCTTATTTCAAAGTATTTTCCTTGATTTGGAAAAGTTAGTCTTCTAGACAGGGGTAGGAGTTCTTGGATTTTGTACCTTTAATAGAGAGAATTCCCAAGCTTACACTACAGTGAACTCTATATGCTCATCAGTGCAGCTGCCTTTATTAACTAGATAACTTAATTTGTCCTTTTCAAATTGAGAACCCTAGTTATAACCATACCCATGAGTATCTCTTCATTTCATTTAAGTGAATCACACCAGGATTGAATAATAACTAATAACTTTCTGTGAATATCTCCAAAGATCATGAGCTTAGAAGAGGTAAAGCTAAAATAATCTTTCTGCCATCTTTGTATTTATTTGATTGTTATTTTCTGTAAAGAAAATTACTCAGAAACTATTGGGGTCTTTTAGCACCATTTGCCTTTCTCACTACACTTGAATAAAGAAGTCATTCAGGCTACAATTCCAAATAGAATTTAATGACTTTATACATTATTCAAGTTCATCATTAGCTTAAGAGGCACAGAACTTGTGCTACAGCACTTCCCAGGAATGATGCTGACACAGGCAGACTTTGCTCTCTTCTCAATGTGTTTGGTTATATTCATATGTTATTAGTCTACTTTAAACTCAATGTAAGAATGTGAATACATTGATCTACCTAGTTTTGCTTTAGTTACAGCTTACCTGAGAAACACACACCCTTAAATACCTCTGTTTCAGTCATGCATCCTTTTTAATGTCTTTCTTGTCCTATAATATTTGCTGTCAGTTCTTTTTTCAGTGTTTCAAGTTTCTCCACTATATTATACAAACATTTCTATTTTTTCCAGTTTCTCAAGTAGAAAAGATAGGCCTTTTTGCCAATGATTGTACCCTCAGATGAATACTTTTATAGCATTATTAATGTTGTTTGGTTATGAGTTTTTTTTCTATTTGATATTTGTATCTACTTTCTGGCATTTTTTTTAAGAAGTCACAACATTAGCCAGCTTCATTAATGGAAAACTCATTGAAATGGAGTTTATAATCTGTTTGAAAAACATGCAGATAGAGTATGACAAGGAGGCCATAGAAAGTTAATGGACCAGAGAATGAGGACATATGAGATACCTGATCTATGTATCTGCTTCCTGCACCCTGGGCTTCAACACATGCTCTAAAACACAACAGAGCGAGCAATGGCAGAGAATAAAAGTGACATCAAATGCTAGAAGCACAATCTGCTACTGTAGCCAGCCCAATGCCCAGAGTATGGGGAGATATATTCACTTTGTCCTCTGCTTCACTCAGTGGTGAAATACAAGAGGCTACTATGGCAACATCACATGGTACATTTGTTATCTCTGAACGAGAATGTGTTGAAGGAAGTAGCAGATCAGTATGCCATGTGTGCTTTCATTTTCTGGAATGTTTTCAAGGGAAAACATCTGTTCAGATATTTTTCCTGGGATTATGGCTTTAGTTAACAAAAATGTGAAGGGGAAGGGATGCAATTCTCTCTCACACTGCACTCTTTTTTCCTATAAAATTAAATTTTTTCCTAAGAAAGTATAGCTTGTGTATCATATACTGTGCTGTTTTTCCTGGGTAGAATGTATTATTTGTGTCTTTACTAGTTTTCTTGAATGAGTAAAAAACTAAATATTCCTTTGAACTCTTGTGTAGGGATATTGTGGGTAGGTGGGAATGGAAGGTATGGCTGGGAGGTTAGCCAAAATCTTTCTGTACTAGCTGCAAGCATTACTTTAAGATGTGAAAAAAATTATATTCCTACTCATTTCATAGAAAAGATAATCTGTGGTTAAAATATAAGAATTCTGGAATTTGAGAAATATGTATTCGGTTCTTGGCATGGCTACTCAGGTGTCATCTCTGACGCTAGACATGTTCTTTAATATCTGTATGGTTCAGATCTTCTCAATATGATATCCACATTCTTGGTTTTGGATGCTAAACTCCCTGGATTCCTTTCACTTAACTTCAGACATCTGCAGTATAGACATTTACATTTGAACAAGCTGTCTAGGCTTCCTTTATAGTGAATGGAAAAAATGTAGAGACTTCGGGTGCCATTCATCTGGACAATTTTAGACATCTCAGTTAGACTAAGACAAATTGCATCCAAAAAGTGCCTTTTTCTTTCCACTGATGAAGTCACAAGCAGAAATTGAAGATCATATATATAAAAATTTGGACAGGTAAGTACTACCTTTGTAAACAGAGTATTCTCTGTTTCTGTATGTTAGTAAAGTAGCTTTGCTGATGTGCCCCTTTGTTATGGCTGTAGTTTCTGTGTGATACTTGAACACCAGCTACAATTAGAAAGTAAACTGTAGGAGGCCCCAGTGTTCTTTCTTACTTAGAGACCAAGGCAAATTTCAGTCGAACAGACACACAGATGAGAAAACTGATTGAGAGAGAAAAAATAATTATGGCCGTAATCCCAATATTGGGGGGGGTTTTTAAATACTAAAAATTAAACTTTTCATAATTGTAAAATGTTTTCCAAAATTGTTGTTTGAAATTATATCTGTAGCAAATGGCCAAGTATTTTAAAAGAAGAAAAAAACCAGAAACACATTTTTCTTTACTAGAATATGCTTGTTTTTGGCAATTGAAATGTCTTCTGCTGCAAAAGGTTTTCAGTTCTATGCCAGGATATTTGGTTGAAATGCAATTGAAACAATCTGACTGCCAGGAAAGAAAAGTTCAATTAATTTCATTGTTTATGGGTACACACTGCTCTGAGATGTTCTAGTGTTTAACATGCCCTGATGGGGCACGCAGCCAGTACCACACAGGACCTGTGAAAACTCCTGATACTTGGGAGAGCACTTCCTCTGCTCTCCAGATGAAACACAGATGAAGCACTCTAGACATCTAAAATGGGGCTGAGATTTCCAAGTATGCACAACTGAGCTGGGCACACAGAAAAGGAAGTCACAGCTCCTACAGTAAGCATTTCTTTTGAAATGCTTGAGTAAAAGCCAGACTCATATTGTCAGAGTATTATTCAGAAGAGAAAGCTAGATTAGGGGTTCTGAATTGCCTTTTCTAGGTTTATATCTTTCAAGTATCTGTAGCAAGTTAAAAGGGCAAGATCTGGAAACCCTGCCCTTTGGAAAACAAAGTTAGGATATGACTCATTTTTCACTTCCACTAAAATCAATGGGGAGAGGTGCTTCTAACATATATTATACAAAGCTTATATAGGCACAGGAAGATATCTTATTCTGGAAGTTCTTTTATTCTTTCTGAGTCTAAGGTTAAGGTGACATCATTCCATGCCTATGCTAGTAAGAACCGTCTCACAATCAGAACCACACCAAATATGTAAAGGAATTGAATGTGAGGTGAATAGAGGACAACCTTAGGACAAACTGTATCCATTTCTTTTTAATCAAAAGTTAAAATGTCATCCAGATGCAAAATCCAAAATTTTCTGATAACTCAATAAGTGTGAGATACATTAAACACTTTCTTGGTAGAGTTTTGTCACAAATATCTGGTAACAAAGGTCAATTTTGTGAATATTTGTAGCTAATTTTCAGGCTTCAGATTTTACTTGTAATTTGCATCTCAGGTTAATCACATCCATGCACAGCTGCAAGATGTTTGATGTCTTTAACTGAAGTAACTGAAACAAAGTTAATGAGCAAAACCAAAAGCATCTGTAAATTTCCAAGACTAACTTTCATCACAATGGTTTATAGAATGTTTCATCATGGCAGCTGCATTGACTTGAAAGGCATTGTAATGTAAAGGTTTTATGAAGAAGACAAAGAAGTTACCATCTAAAATGCATACAGTCAGTTTAATAGTAACTAGGGCAAGAGATAGTGAAATAAACCTGAAATAATAAATAACAGGAATACAAGAAAAAAACAGTTTAAAGGGAAAAAAATAAACTAGATGAGCAAGAAAAAGTAGAGTGGCCCTGCCCTTGACTAAGTTCTCAGAGTATTGAAGATGTCACAGGACAAGACCCAAGATTTTCATTAATGTAGGAGCTGAAGGAGTTTACTGTGCCTAAAGGAGATAAAGGGATCTTAACTGTTTCAACTAGGAGGGTCTGCTGCCCTCACAGCAGGAGATGCTGCTCTGACTTCTCTCTTTGGGACAGTAGCAGCTAAGTTTGCCTTTTCTGGCACAGGAAAAGCTGGAAATGGGACTGTGGCTGTTTTGTCACTGTCAATAATCCATTTCCTTCAATAACTGCCGGCTTTGCCTCTGCACAGAGTCAGTTCTGGTGGGAGGATTTAGCTTAGTCTCAGTACAGGAAATACTTTAAAAGTCCCTTGTTAGTCCTCTGCCTTTGATGTCAATCTCAGAATTCGTACCTTTCCTGAGGACCATTGCATGCTGCTGCATATTAAAAGCTTACCTTTCTGACTGTGAATATCTGCAGGATCAGAACTTTTCCTGGTAAATGTTAAAAGAGGATTTTTCTCTTGAATCATTTTACATTTTTGCATATTGTGCATTGAAAGAAATAGGAAAGATTTGCTGATGGCAACCAGGCTTGGGCTATGTTACCTTCTGCAAGGTTTTTGGAGTGGTTGACATACAGAGATTCAATGCAGACTGAAGTTTCATGGCAGACAGAGATATTCTGAATCAGGTGAAAATTGGGAAAGAGCCTAGACAGAAGCAGCATGGTCTGCCTGAAAAAAATTAAGAACTTCTCTCTGTAACTCATGCTCATGTAGTTCTATAGATGGACTGTATAGCCTGTAATAGACTTCGGCTATGGGATCATGTAAAAATATCCCTGACAACAGATGGACTTTGAGTCAATGAAGGCTAATTACATTTTAGAATTCTACATACATGTAAATTTGTTAGGATGAAAAAAGGATTTTGGAACCATGTGAAGTGTTTTTACTGAGTCTAGATTTTGTATAGCAAGCTGATAAGTTATCAGGCTTAGGTGCAAGTTAATATTATGATTGTTTTCTTCCTTGAAAAAATCACTTTCTTCCTAACCTGGTGTTGGTACAGCACATTGGGTACATGGGTAAGTCCCATTTATGCAGTGATGTGCAGCTCTTGGAAATGAAGCATTATTGCGTCACAACTCTCAGTTTCCATTTTTGGGAAGGTAATCCTGTGTATATGCCATATTTAGCCTCTCTTATTTTGACAAAAATAAGTGTCCAACATTGAAAAAATTATCAGGCCGTAAGAAATGGCCTTATGGGTCAGATGAGTAGAAACTGAGTGCTGTGCTTCTGACAGTGGCAGTGTGAGATGCTGTTTTGGGAGAGCACATGAGCCTGCCCACGCTCTGTAGTCCATCTCTCATCAAAATTTGTTTAAAAGGAATCTGCCGTTGCTGATTTATAAATCAGGTGTTCATGAATTTATCTAATCTACTTTGAACCTACTAAAACTGTCCTCTCTCACAACTTCCCATGACCATACATTTCAGAATTTTAACTAGGTACTGCATAAAGAAACACCTCCCAGATAACAGTTGTCCATGCTATCAAGACTTTGCAGGAGTTTATTCTATGCCTTCCAGCCTTTTCCTCTTGAAAAAAAATGTTCCAATCTTTCTAATGTTTTCTTGTAAAACAGCTCTTCCATCACCTACTTACTCTTCTCTATACTCTCTCTAATTTCACCATGTCCAAAACCAGAGAGCAATGAGGAGGTAGGTGCATGAAAGGTTTTATATACATGCAAAATGATGGCATTTGGGTGGCCTTCTTCCAATAACATCTGGTGTCTTGATGGCTATTTCTATCTCCAGCCAAAGACATTGTGAGGTCCTCCGGTTGTTTCTCGTCATTGACATAATATTCAGCAATCTAAAAAATCTTAGTTTCATCTCCACATTTGAAGGTGTCACAGTTCATTTCTATTTTCAGGTCATTGATGAGGAAGTTGAGTAAAACAGGTTCTAGAACCAGCCTCTGAGGCACAATACTGACAATTCTTCTCTGTCTTGAAGATGAAACATTAAATCTTATACCTTGCATCCTATTCTTTAATTCACTTTCAGTCCTGAAAAGAACTCTGTCCTCGTGGTAAATGAGTGCTCTAATTATCACTAAGTTTTTTTTAACAGACTTGTGTCAAAAAAACCCTTTCTAATTTTGAATGCATATTATCCACATCGTTCCCCTTATAGATGGACACTCTCATTCCCTGGTTGTGTGTTCTGAAAAGCTTCCAATCTAAAGCAAACCATAACTGTATCTGTTATCTTAAGGAGCTGAAACACAATGTTTTTCCTTAAAAGTTTCCTATTAGCTCATTTGTGGCTCAGGTGGGCCCAATAATTACAGTGAGCTCCTCAAGGCAGAGACAGACTTTGTGCTCTGTTCCTACAGAACCAAAGCTCCAGCTCAGAGTTCAGACTCTTGGGAAAGCAGCAGTGCAACAGTATCTAAATTTCATGTTATGTTTTTTGTCAGTTATCTCAAACCATTAAACATTTCCCTTCCCAGATAAGGAAAACCAAAGAGGGAAAGGCACTCAATGAAAGAAGCAGCAATTACATCCAGGTCATCTAAATCCTAGCTGCACTACACTGGACTGCCTCGAAAGCCAAGGGATCCTAAAGTAAAGATGCACTAGTGTTTTGTCCATATCTCTGCTCTCTTTCCATTAGCAGTGAGCAGAATTAAATCCCTGCACCTGAAGAATGGAGATACTCCATTCCAAATACTGTGGAAATTCAGGTTTATATGC
This sequence comes from Eopsaltria australis, assembly GCA_034509425.1. Lineage (NCBI taxonomy): Eukaryota > Metazoa > Chordata > Aves > Passeriformes > Petroicidae > Eopsaltria > Eopsaltria australis. The sequence goes on along the minus strand of JAVTVJ010000189.1, from coordinate 4,139,164 downwards.
ATTCCAGATTCTTTTTTTTCAGTTCAAGCTCATCTCATCTCTCAAAGATAATTTTTGTCCTACTTAACAAGTTTCAAATCTTTACATTTTCCCCATCCTCAAGCTTTCTGTTGGCAAGACTTCCAACCCCCAACACTGAATCAACTTTTGTCTGCTTCACGCTTCATCAGCATTCCTTTATTAAAAAGCTATTAATTAGCTTCTCAGTAGTCCAATCTACTGACTATTGTGATAATTGTAAGACTTTTAGAGCTTTCCTCCCCATACTTTGTTGACAGACTATTGGACTTAGAAACAGCACCGCAAGGAATGCAGGCTCATCTTTGTTTCAACATACTTAAGGTGCTTTTATCTGTAGGTTTGCCTTGAACAAAATCCTGTTCAAATTGTATTAAGCCCCAGATAAACCTCTCTTTCAGATTATGGTTTCCAACTGAACTCCTGTGCACTGAAGAGAGGGCACCGAATTCTTGATTGTTTCAAGAAAACCTCTTTGAGTAATCCCTTGAGCTTGCCTACAGGGCTTGGATTTCCTAATGGATGCTTTGATGACAGGAGATAAGAGCCAAAGGTACCTTTATTCTCTTAGAAATTGCTCCAAACAAACAACCTCAATGATTAAAGCTAATAGAAATACCTGGAAGATTGATAGTTTGTAAAGCACTGCTGAGTGAATGAATAACTTCCCCTTTAGTTCCAAAAGCTAATATTTGTCCACGTTTGCTGCCTTTTAAGAAAGTGCAAAGAGTTTTTTTGTATGCAGAGTGTTGGTCAGGAACAAACAGACACCATTTAACTATTATTTGATTTTTAAACAAAGCCTTCCTACTTCAGTTATTGAGGCAGCTTTCTGCACGGCCCCATTTATAATAATTCAAACATGGCACGGGGAGGGTCGCTAGAGTAAAGTACATATAAGTGTGAACATGATACTCTTGTAAAAGTCTTTAATGATGTGAATGGGCAGTGCACTATGGTATTCTATACTGGGGTTTTAAATTGCACAAAGGGCCTGTAAAACTTCTATATCTGTTCCCAAGCAATACACCTATCAGAGGGTTGAACAAATGGAAACCAAACTCTGCAGCAAATAAAAGTCTTAAATTTACAATGCTGGATTATGAAATGGTGTCTCTCAACAGCAGTCCTGACTTATTTCATGTTCTGATGAAATCATTGCTTGCGAATGCCAAGAAATTCAGCTGTAAACTTTTGGCAATAAGTAGACTTTCCTTGGAACTGCTGGTTTTGAAAACATCTGTAAGTAAGGAATCCACTGCAGAACCAATAAAAGAGGCTGAAGAGACCAAAACTTTCACTAACACCTCATAACACAGGCAGTGCTGTGAGTGTCACCAAGCCCTGCTCCCTGGTATGTGGGTTATGCACATACCAGAGCTCATTTCCAAAATGGAGGGTTTATGACTCCCAGTGTCACAGAGCGTGCAGTGGGGGAGTGTATCACATAACAAAGTAATCTAACAATAGAGCTGAAAAGAGTTGAACATTTGGTTTTTGAAGTGATGCAGGCCAGGGTGGGTGGTTCCAATATTGAAAATTCCTCAGGTTCTTTAATACAACATAAGCAAAACCTTAGGAGGACCTACTCTGAGTGAGTTTTTTAAAGACATTCTCATTTTATAACCACATTGAGGAGGGATTTGAATTAATCTCATTTTCCTTAAAAGGTAGTAGAGTATGGAGTCACAGGAAAAGACAGGAGGTTTGAGGGTGAGGAGGGTATGGGTGTGTTTTGACAGTTGAAAAGGACATTGTGAAGTGCTGCTCTTCCCGCAGAGCTCCCTTCCCTTAGCCCAGGTCATCATCAGGCCCTTAGATTTCAGCTAAGAGGACCTACTGAAATGGAAATAGAAGTGTGAAACTTCAATTATGTTTGATTCTCTGACTGAGCTCGAGCATTAAACAGCTGTAAACATGCCTTCTCCAGAATCAGCCTTGGGAAAGAATTTTGACACAGAGAAGGCACAGGTTTAATTTAACTTTTCCTCCCCTTGTTGCACTTGTCCCCCATTGATACATGTCCCACTTTGATACATCCTATGGTCCCCTCAGAGGATGAGGCTTCCCAGACATGATGAGATTTTGTTCTCTGAGCAGAGCTGCTCTGAGAATTTTGTGTCTAAATCCTTTCCCTGTCCTCTGCATTGTGGGGAAGGCAAAGGCTGTCTCCCCCCTCTTCTCTCTCACAGATGCCTGGTCCCTCACAAACCATAAATCCCCTGTGATTTGAAGCAGTGCCGTTTGTTTGCTGATGCCTACCCAGCAGGAGGGAAGCCACAGCTCTCTCTCCTCCAAAATCAGTGTTTGACAGAGAGGTGAATATTTTTTTTCAATACTGTTGTCACCTTTTAATAAAATACGATGAAAAAAATGTTAAAGATCTTATTGAAGGGAGTCAAAATAATTATTCATATTATTTTTCACAACTGGATTGATGATCCCACTGCATGATAATTTAATATTTTTCTTTGTAACAGCCCTGGTTTCATGCTGAGGGACACAATTGCACTTCTTTTTGAGTGCACAGTTACACTCCAAGGCAATTAGCAATAAGACAAGGGGAAATGGCCTCAGGTTGTGTCAGAGGAGGTTTAGGTTGGATTTTAGGAAAAATTTCACTGGAGGAGTGGTTGTGCACTCAAAAATGAGAGGACATGGTAATTCGTGATATGATTTAGTGGCCTTGGTCATATTTGGTCAAAGGTTGGACTTGATGATTTTGGAGGTCTTTTCCAGCCCTAATGGTTCTGTGATTCTGTGGTCATTTACAGCTTACAGGAGTTGAGGTTTAGATAATCTCTCCTACACTGACATATCTTCCACAGAGTAGAGTTTATGACTGATAAACACTGACAACTTGACAGCATCTGAGGTTCTTGCATGGATTTGTGGGATGATGATAGCTTAGATGAACAAGAAACTATTTTTGGCTTTCACAACTGCTTGGAAGACTAGAGTGCAGAACTCTGGTCTGTCTACAAAACTTTCTGGAACATGGCCCACTAGGCCAGACTGGAGGCAGGAAGGATGGGTGTAGAATGGGAATGACATCCCTGCAGGTTTTGGGGAGTTCTAGGTAAGGTGAATCTCAGGATGAATACAGAAATTCTTTCCCTTGTGTTATGCTAAAACATGGCAAATCCTCAGCTTTGAAGGACACTCAGCATGACAAAGCAAATCTCTCTCCTCTGAACTTTTGCTCCTTTAAAGGCTTGTGCAGGAGGAGTTTGAAGTAAAATCTGTGGTGGTCTTTCAATCAGGCACTGGGTGACACCAGGTTAATCTGACCCATGACTCCCTTCATCCCTAGCAGGGAAAAAATAAATTCTATCGTGCTATATAGTACTCAGTAACTAAGAATTTCAGAAGTAATCCTAACATACGTAGCCTACACTCTTCAGTGATGGAGAAATATTAAAATATCACTTGGCTGAGAAGACATATTGTGATATGCTTTAATATGTGCTTTCTCTTTCTTTCCAGTCTCCTGTTTTCTTTTCACCCCAGTAGTGAGCTAAGATCAGTCACACTGACCCACTGCCAGTATTTCTTAATTCTCCTTAATGAGGACAACCTCCTTGCCAAATATGATCCTGGATACCCACATAATTTGTGAGTATGAAAAAGATTAGATTAGCATTTTAGAACTGTTATTAGTGATATAAAACACAAACAAATATGGTTTCTCACTCCAGAAGCTATGAATGGTCTGTGTAAGGGTTTTTTAAAGCCTGAATTTTAAAACACCTTAACACTAAGTGAAATGAAAATTTCCTTATGAAGAAGAAAGTTGAAAAACAATAACTCAAAACAAGTAATTATTATTATGTAGATAGAGAAATATAGATATTATTTAATGTCCCATTAATATTAACTGCTGCTTGTTGGAAAGTAATTATTCAATTCTCTTTTATAATACATTTTCAGATTTTAACATTCTCTTTCTCTTTCACACAATCAGGAAGCAAAATTGCTTGTGATTCCTCAGAAGTAGGTTAGAGAGATCATTGAACATACCAAAAAAACACACCAAAGATGAGAGAAAAAGCTATATTCTTGACTAATCAATAACATTCTAGTTTGGTTACCCTTCTAAAGCTGGTAGGTGAAATCCTTGACCAGTTCCTTTTAAACCCAAATGTAAGTGCTGATTTCCTTCACCAGGGCACTGTGTCTGAAACAATTGTCTTTATGGTTCTTTTGGGAACAGAGAATCAGAATTTTTCTGAGGTGTTTTTGTATAAAAACAGCATGTTCTCAACACCAACAAAAGCAGAACAGCTCTGTAGCTACAGCTGAGCTTGGGGAAGTCCTGGAAGGACCCTGTGGATATTGGGTTCTCTTTATCAGAACAGAGTTCTGCAGCCCTTTGAAGGTCCTGGCTGATATTTGAAATGATGGTGTGGAGACCCACTCCCTCTCAGCATGCACATCCACTCTCCCTCGTGGACAGAAAGAAGAATAAAAGTAGAATTTAGTGTTCCTTGCTATCACAGATACCTTTGCAGTGTGCTTGCTCACACATACAGAGAGAGAATATCTTCACTTCTCTCTGGCTAGTCATGTTCCTAGAGAATTGCCACGAGTACATTGCATTCCCAGCTCATCTCTCTCCCAGTTTTACCTCTGCATCGAGCCTGGTGTTGCTGCCATGATGTGGCCCATGGAAAAAGGAATGACCAGAGCTCCTTGTGCAAGGCCACAGGTGTGGGCTCACCCCAGACAGTCCTGTGCTGCTTGCAGAGACCAGCTTGCAGAGACCAGCTGGTGACCTTGGATGCTCAGCTTGTTTCCTACTTCTGTGAGTGAGAGAAGGTTGTAGGGAAGAAATTATATAAATAAATCTGTGCGATCCTATTATGGGAATTTTTGACAAAAAAAAAAATCCATCATAAAGAGAAGGCACGAGAGGTGAATAATGAAAGAATAAATGGGTATACAAGTTTGTTGTCATTGTCTCAGTGGATGAGTGGGGGTGCATTAAGTTCTCAGCTTCTGACACCATCGATGTCAGCCCTTGGGAGCTGGGCTAGGCCACTGCTGAGGGCGCTTGAAAAATCCCACCTACGAGTCAAACAAACTATATTAGTCTAGTGACCTGTGTTTGAACCCACTTGCCTTTTAAAAATAAACCCCTGTACAAATCCCAAAAGAAGCATGTGGTTAGTTCACATCATGGACTAATAATAGCTTACATCATCTTATTTTTAAAATTAGTCCTTTTTTGAATTATGGGAATGTCAGAAATAGTGTTGGAAAATTCCAAAGTCTACCAATCTTATCTTAAAAGTGGCCAAATCTTTTTTTTTTTTTTTTGGACCTTTTTAAAATTGACAAAAAAAAATCCCAGCCTCTAAAACTATAATATTTGTCTGCCAACTTTCAGCCTGGAACACATTTTTACAGCACTTATAATCCCCTGAACAAACCAGGTTTATATTGGAAGTGCTGACAGACCTTTAGCTATTCCAGTTATCTTAAAAGCTCAGCTGTATTTATTTTTCATTATATTTAAATATAATTGGTTGAGCTTTAAGTCTAGTTCAATTTGATGAGAACCTTTTCATTTAATTATCAGTTCTTGGAAATGAGTCCTTTCTTGGGTGTCTTTTGGGGCTATTATGAATATAATTTTGGGATTGCTTTTTAGATATTTCTCTACTACCTCATTTGTGTGGTTTTGCCTTTAATTCAAAGTGCAAGAGGAAAAATAAGCATTCTTATGGAGCATATGGTACTCAACTGTGGTTTGAATCCCAGTGTGAAGAATTCCACTAGAAGTTTCACACATTCTGTTCTGGTCTCAATTAAAAAATATTGGAGCTGGCCTGGCAAAGTGGAAAAGCTATGTGCTGGTGTACATGGATCCTCGCTGCTTTCCTGAGCTTCTTTGGATAAATCTGAATGGGGGCAAAGGGAAAATGGTCAAGGTGTGAAACAACTGTGGAAAGCCAGACTGTTTGTGTCAGGGACTGCTGATGGGACAGCTGCAGAACTAGTTTAAAAATGAGGTGTCTGTGCTCTCCAGATTGGAATATACTTTTTTCTGGACAAAATATGTCCTTTGAAACTGAGAATTAGGAAACAAGAAAAATAAACTCAGTTAAATAATTTTGAAATACCAAACCTAGCCAACTGTTATCTCAGAGGGAAAGATATTCTGAAGTGAGAAATGTAGGATTTGAATTTTAACTATTGTTGTACATAAAGGGGGATGGCAGTGGAGATAAAGTCATAGTTATTAATGTTATCATTGATGTTAAGTAAAAGTTAGAAGTGTAAATTTAAGGAGAGATGAGACCAATATTTTTTAATATAATTTAGAGGAAACATTTCAATTACTTAATCCAATGTTTTTCATAATACAGGATGAAGAACCACACCAATCCTTTTCTAACTGAAGACTTAAGCTTTTTTTGAAAGACTTATCTTTTTCTAGAAGATGTGATTTAGGCAGGAAGTCTTAAGGACATGGATAATCCATTGGGGAATTTGTCCCAATTGTTCTCCTTCTGGTAAAAAGATTATTTCCATATTTTTAATCTTTTTATGCATTTGTCTGCATGATTACAGTCTTCAGCACCTCTTTCCCTTATGATTACATGATTAGTGATTATATGCAATTATCATTTGGTTCATTAGCCTACTATTCTATAAAGTCAATATACTAAACTGCTTAAATCTCCTGTGTCACAGATATTTTTCAAAACCTTGAATAATTTCTCAGGGCAAGGACTAAGGTGACTTTCTTAGCCATATTACTGTATTGGAGGTTCATATAGATTGGGTCTTCCAAAGGATTTGTAAAACCCCTTCAGAATCTCTGCTCTGAAAGATACAATTTCACATTTTGTGGTTGTGGTACCTTCCCTTGCTCTTTGAACATGAATCTTCCACTTGCCTGTACCATGTTAGGAAACGTGCTCACCTGCACTCACCCTGTCAAGCAACCTAGATAGCGTAAAATAGAGTGGGGTTTCATTATCAATTTCTGAATTATCAGCAACAATTGAATAGAATACTTTCTTTCAGATAATTTGAGAAATATTGAATTGCAACTCAATTAGGAACAAATCTCTATAGGAACTGTCATTTTCATGATTACCCATTCACAGTTAAATTAAAACGTGTCCACAATTTCACTCCACAAGATTAGGCGTGTTTTGGGCTAAACTATCATAAAATGTAAAACGTTTAAAAATATTAAAAAATCAATATTAACAGAAAGAGTTATTTAAAAAAAAAAATCCCATTTTTCGCTTCTAAGTGTCTGATAAAAATCTTCTAGAGAAAGAACTTCCTTCTACTCCCCTTTTCTTACATCTGCCAGAGATGAGAAACTTGGTCTCTTAGTACGACCTACTGTGTCAATTTCTGAAGTCTTATGGATGAGAACTTGTTACTTAACCTTTGATGAAATCTCTTGCACTTCAATATATCAATGAAACACATACTGTGCCTGACAGACATACAGAAACAGGCACAGCTGTTTCCTGGTAATCACCAAGGTTCTCTGTTCCCTAATGGAGTTCAGGAGGGCTTGACACAGACACAAAACTGTTGCAAATCATCATCTATGAGTCTGTAACCAGAGAATTTAAGCCTGGGCATGTAACATATACTGTGCAACTGGTCAGAATGCAAAATCAAGCGAAAATACAGAGCTCCCAGAGTACAATTTGTGTTTGGTACAGGAAAACAGAGCACTTCAAAGCTGGTCAATAATACATAAGACACAATTTTTTACAGCGCTTGCTCTCACTTTTTTTGTCAGGAAGCAGAAAACAGACATGGGCAAAAGAGGAAAGAAAATAAAGGTAAGTGGAAAATGAAAATAAAGAATGGAAAAACTGGTGTTAAAGCAGAATGAGTCTGTTTTGCATCTACTCTGCTTATAGCAGCCAGTTAGTAGCCACAGTGAATTTAAGCAATTAACAGAGTTCACTTTCCTTGTGTGGATTTACTGTGTTTGTGTTCTGCTCATTAACACACCCAAGCTTTTGCCTGGGACCTTTGTGATTTGCAGTCACAGTTCTGCCTGAAAAGTCAAAAATTAGCCTGGGATTTACCAGCCAGGAGGAGCTTTGTTATATCCATCTTAGACGTAGTCACTTTTTCATCCCTACTGATGCTTGTCCCACATCAGCTCTGGGAGAACAACTGAAGATTCATGGTAGTTGCAGGTGGTTGGACTGATCCAGGAATCAGATTTCTAGGCTGGGTGGTGATAGGAGCTGTATCTGGCTCACCACCCATCCATCAGTGGGTGCTGAGGCTGCCAGAGAGAGCCAGAGCCTTGGGCAGGATACAAGAGATTTCCAGAAATCAAGCAGAAATTCTAAGTCTTGATGAAAATCAGCTTAATGATATTTTTGGTTTGGAGATTTTTTTTATTTTTTTTTTTTTTGTTAGGATCTTTTGTGGTTTCGTGTGTGTATTTGTGTTCTTTTTTTCCTTTTCTTTGTGGTTATTATGATAAACATTACATCCAAGTTTATTTTATTGCCAAGAATATCAAAAGAAAAAGTACCCTGTTTCTAGAGTCAAGAAAGGTTTTTCAATTTGCTTTTCACTTCCTATCTGGAATAGAATCAGTCACAGTATTAACAGTACTTGCTAGCTTATTAGTAGGACTGTTTGAAGCTTGTAGTGTTTTACAGTGAGATTGTTGGTAATATTCTGATTCAAAACCACACAGTCTCTTTTTCTTCCTAAAAATATACATCCCTATGGCAAGAATAAAATACTGTCTAAACAGATATCAGTTTGTTTTGGATTATTTTCCCATTTTGAAAGCTTCCCATAGTTAGAGTCACACTACCATCTATGATGGCAAATACTTCACTCAACAGAACTACTCGTCCATAGTTTATGACTGCAGGACAAGTGTGGCACCTGGATGCTCCCGGGGACACCATGTCTGCCAGGATCATAAGCAGCTGAATCTCCTCATCCCAGCAAATTCTTCCAGTCCAGAACTGTTTACATCCCCAAACAGATATTTTGAGAGGTCAGGGAGATTAGCTGGGATGGCTGCTGTAGAATGCTGAAATCCACAGGTTATCTCCCCTGCATTTTGAGTGACCCTAAGCCCACATTTCCTCTGCAGGCAGTCCCCCATGCCAACATTGCTCAGGGCATAACTGCAGGGCTCCTGCCACCTTTTGCTGTGGAAATCAAGTACCTCAGGCAGAGTGTTGGCATTATTCAGTGTCACTGATGCTGGAGCAAATGATGACCCAGTTACAAATTCAAACCATTTGACTGTAGTTCACTTTCCTTTCTAAAGCCATCCTGATGCTATTTCACAGCTTTCTGAGAAGTAGCCAAGAAATGCTGGATTATGGCCCTTAGAGCAATATGACACTAAAAAGTTAACAAAAACACTTCAGCAGTTTCATGTTTTCAGACATCACATGCTTCAGAGGAAAAACGTATAATTTTCTTTGTGCTACTCTTGGTTGATAAAAAAGCTAGTAGAGTACTAACAGGACACAAAGCTAGCATGTTTCTCTTGCTAAAATATATCTGAGTTTTGAAATACGTTAGTAACTTACTGATTCTATGTTGATTTATTTGGATAATATTATAGTATGCTTTAATTTTTCCTGCAGTCAACATCATGTATATTTGTGTTTCCTGATATTTTTAACTATGAGAACTTTGAAAGTTTTTTGTTTTTCTTAGATCCCATGCAAGATTCTTTTAAAATAATTTGCTCTACTTCCATGCTGATGCTACTGACAGCCCCCTAGAAATAAATGAGAAATTTCTTCTATAAAGACTAGATTAAGCCTTACTATTATCTTTATAAATCTACACCAAATAATTTTCCTGTTCAAATGGGAAAACTAACTCTTTTAGTAAAGATTTTTGTTTTCAATCTGTTGCTTTTAGCAACCAGAACTAGGAAATATAGTAAATTATATTTAGATCACCTCTTACATCATCTGCTGAGTCAATGGATTATCCAGGTATGAATCCAGGCATATCCAGATACATCCCATCCTTAGCCTGCCATACATACATAGGATAGAATGGTCTATAATTGCTAAAAATTTGTATATCCTGTCTGCAGTCTGCAAGCACAGCTTTATGGAAATATATTTCAATCTATCTTTTTTATTTTTCCATTTTAGTGGCATTAGGAATCATTCCAGACAAAACTTGTAGAAAACAAAGAATGTCTTTATTTTTCAAATGCTTTACCTTTATGCTAGTATGTACAACATTGGTTGGAGGAAGTGAAGCAGAATTCGGCACATATAGCTCAAATACAAACATTCACAAGTCCCCCAGATCTTCAAAATTGCCCTCATAGCCTTTTCAATAGATCTATATTTCATAGTTCTTTGCCTCACTGTGCCCATATTGTTCCATCTTCAACCACAATTTTTAATGAAGGATTTGAGGGAATTTCCATCACCACCTTATCAAAGAATTTTCTACTTTATTATTATTATTCTTTTAACAGGGAATTTAATACTTCTCTCAGTCTTTGTCCCAAGCTCACAAATGAGGACATTTCTGATTCCAGTTTTGGCCATGCTTTGGAGGCCAATTACAACTCACCTGCAGACTCTAAAACCCTCAGTCCTTTAATGTGGACTTCTGGATTTGGATGAACCTTTTCAAGTTCTCCAGTAATGACTCCACCTTGGAAATGCAAATTCTTACAATAGGAGCTGGTTCAAATCTTCTTCCCTGATCCCTACATGCAGAACACACTCAAGTGGAAGCACTTCCACTACTGTGTTAACTAAACTTTCTGCATTGTTCTTTCTTAAAAGTTGTTTACCTGTTTTATAGATGTCAAAACAGAAGCTGAAAAAATTTCAGATTTTAAGTTGTGAAGTCTAAACAAGAAACTGCATCCAGATTTTATTTGAGGAACATATTTCCATCACTTCTAGGGCAAAGACCATTTAGTTGCTGTCGTGGTGGTTTGGTTTGTTTGCTGTGTTGTTTTTTGTTGATGCTTTGGCTATTTTTTAATTTTTTATTTCATGAAAAGGTCTGCTTTTATTTCACATTCGTTCCTTCAGCAAAGTTTATACTTAGATTTGATGAAAATGTGCAACCCTTTTTCATGAGAAAAATTAATGAAAAAAAGAAAAAGTGTGATCATTTTTCCTTCTAATCGCCTTCAGTTATATCAAAAGCAGTTGCAGAGAGGAAGGAATAAACTCCTTTTTTTAAGCCCAAGTTGCTATTGCAAGAAGTAATGAACTTAAATTGCCAGCAAGGGAGTTAAACTGGATACAAGGAAAAATATTTTCTGATGCTAAGGCCAATTAAGCATAGATGGTCTAGGGAACCCACAAAATATAAATTATTGAAATTTCAGAGAACATAGTGGACAAAGTGCAATATGACTAACATTCCTTCTGATTTCAGCAGAGGGAGATCTGATAGATAACCCTCTACTATTCCTTTCAACTCCACTTTTTGTCATTCTATTTGTTTAAATATTTTTTTTCACATTTTAGATATCATGTTCCAAATTTTTACTGACAGTGCTTTGATTTTGTTCATAGCTTGCCCAACATGAACTGTATTTTTGCTTTATCCTGGACAGATGAACCAATTGTAAGATATATAATTAATTTATACTATACATGTAAAACACTTTAATATAGCACTTACCTTTCTGCATGACTTTGCAGCCTAGAACCCAACATCAGATATTTTGGCAGCATAAAATTAAATACCTCTATTTTCCTGCCTACAAGATAAATATCACAACAATGATTTTATCCTTCTGAGAAATTTTCAAGATGTGAATATTCTTTTAATATCTGAAGTGAAGGTGAAGAAACAAATTCAATATTATATGGCATCATTCAGGAAACAGTTCTGCCACTCACCAGTCTTGAGAGGCCAAAATAATTTTTCTTCATCTTCTTTCATCTTTTAGATTACAAGCTTGCTGGGACAACAACTTTGTTTACATTATACCTAACACAAAGCACCCCCATTCTGGGACTCTGTTGCCCATTTTTCCAATACAATTCTACACTAAGAAAATTAAAGCCTAATGATATAGTATCATGTATGCAATGAAATATAATCAAAATGCAGCGTGTTGCCAATAGATCACATTCGCAGAACGGCAGTAAAGAATAACTCCTCTTTCCCTCCTTTTCCTATATTTTAATGGGTGCACTGGCTGTGTGAAGCAGCTGTACAAGGCTCTGAGTATTCCCATGCAAGCTGCCAGGAAAGCCCCCTGCACACTCTGCAGAGGGTGATGCTGAACTGCTGCTGCCCCACTGACTCTGTGCTTTGTGCCTGCATACACACATCTCAGCTCTGGTGTAAGCAGAAACCTCTCTGACATGGAAAACCTCCCTCAAAAGGAGCCTGTGAAAGCAAGTTTCCTGTAACTTTTGCTTTACCATCTTTTAACTAATTCACGAAAGCAGAATAGCAACAAACAGCATTGTGTCATTAGTTGTTATATTGTGGAAATGCCGTCAGCACTACAAAGCACCAGAAAAGGCAATCTAAACAAGATATGATATGGATATAATACACTGGGAAAGCTTTAGAGTTCTTTTAGGCTGTGACTCAAATATCAGAAAAGTCATTAGGAAGCTTTCCACTAACTTTCCCCAAAGACCTTTTGAACAGCTAGATCTAAAGTTACATCTGTCTTTCGTTCTCAGCCAAACATAGAATGCTGTTGGACTCTGTGAGGAAAATTATTAATCACCTCTTTTTTTCAAAATATGCTAACAGTTAAATGTTAAAATTATTATATCATTATGTATCTAATTTATGACCATTGCCTCCCATAAGAAAAACTATTTTTGCCTTCAGCACAAAAAAGCTTAAGGAATTGCCACTTCTATACCATTGCCTTAACAGCAACATAATTAATTAATGTAACTCATTAATTACTTATCTCATTAAGAGTAATTAAAATATTGTGGCACAAATTTGGATCCACATTACTGCATTGGATTAATGGATTAATTTCAGAGTTAATTCATTCCTTGGTGCAACTGAGATAAAAATCAAGACCACCAAGAGATTAGAAGACTTTCTGAATATTAAAAAATGCTTTCTGTTTTGTTTCTGTAATTCTTTGAATTTGTGTGCTGTCGTTTGCCTCTCGTTAGGTGGTCTTTTTCTTCACTGTCTCTCTACTCAAGTGCTGCTTCATGCTAAGGAACTTGCTAGTGGTGCACTCTTCCCTCAGAAACAAGGGTCAAGCAACTTGGGAGCAGATATTCTTGTAGAGGAGGCTGGTAGTTCATTGCTCTTTTATTTCAGTGTAAAATAAACATAGATATTTAAATTTAATTAGAGGTCTTTAGGAGGAGACTAGAAGACAAAGTTGTATTTTCAACTAGTATGGAGTTCAAACTGAAACAGAAAGTAAAAAGAATTGTAAACTGAAAAATTCCTAGAGTTTCTAGCTGGAAATGACAAAGAAGAGAAAAAATATTTTATATTTAATTGAAAGTAGCCAGCATAATAAAATATATTAAATATAGAATATTTTTTTCTTTTAGATTCCCCTGAACAGGAGAAAAGTCCAAAAAATGTTACAGCACCATGGCTATCTTCATAGACCATCTTTCCCAAAGCCAGTATTATTTTAGTGTTGAAAAACTCTATTAATAATAATGTTATTGTTTTAAAATAATAATAATAACTTTAAAATCCCTATTTGCAAATCTAGCATTGTCAGATAATTCTCTCCAAAGAATTCTACTGACTGAAATGTAGACATTTCTTTCTGTTTTTCCTTCAACCTTTAAACTTCTGTCAAAGAAAATAATCAAATTCAGGCTATTTTATATGAAAGGAAAATCAAATTGTAACATTAATTTTTTTATACAGTGTGCTTCACTCAAGAACCATTCCTAGGTAATTTGGGAGGTCTAGTTCATGAGTTGGGGTGGAAGGGAAGGGACAGATGACCACAGTTCTGACAAGATGGCACCAAAAAAGCTGATAACTTTCAGGTAAAATAGACTCAAGGTTTTAATCTATACAGTGAATATCTGGTCAATCACTGAAACATGGTTGAATTTGTCTCTATTTCATACACAGTAAGATAAGACAGTAGATTTTTCATTTAAGCAAAAGATTTACTTAAGTAAGATTTTTTACTTCAAACCCTGGGAGGTCAACAAAGCATTGGATCCTCAAACTAACAGAAGACCACAAGTGTGGATTTACAAGATATTTCTTTCTTTTTATCATCTGTCCACCTGCAGTCTTACTCTCAGGAAATAACATGTGGCTTATGGTACTTCCATCAAGATATGGACTTCTCTGCACTGACTGTAAGGAAGTGTATATAGGAAATATTTTACCTCGGAATAATTAATGAATAGCAGGTAGTTTACCTTACTTACACATTTATCTGCAAGGTCATCATATCCTGAACTAAAACAAAAGTCTCTAAGGTCCAAATGCCCAAACATTAAGGTCAAAAATTGGAGCAAAATTAAACCTTTGCAAAAATGTTTTAATTTTAAACTTCAGATTGCTAACTAAAGGGGTTGAAAACATGCAGAGGTAACTATCAGTGATTCAAAAGCTATTGCTAACGTGGTAATTTATAGCTGTGTTCTTTTGAGTGTCTCTTTACCTCCTTTGCTACACAAATAAGGTTATTTCCAGAATCGTTCTAACCTAATTAAATACCCTACTATCACTCAGCCAAGCATAATTCACACCCTATTCTCAAGATCAACCCTGGCAAGCATTACCAGGAGTATGCAGTGGAAAACACTTCAGTGGAAAAAGCTGGTGGGTCTCAGCTTTCTACATTCAATTATCTGATATTGTGGTGAATTTAAGGAGAGAGAGAGAAAGAGAGAGAGAGATCAAGAGATCACACTGTGATAGGAGGTTGTTTGATATAGTGTTAATTAATTAAGGACAATTATGGTCAGTAAAGATGGCCATAGGTGAAAGATAAAAGCAAGAAAAAGACATAGCATGAGAATCAAAAGTAAGGAGGAGTTTTAAGCCAGGATTTCCACTTAACCTTTGCTCTGGTTATTTCTTGGATCCTATATATATGCATGTTGCTACTATCTAGGGATATATACAGGAGATTTTATTTGTGATGCTTGAGAGAGACGCACAGCAAAAGGGACATGCATCCACAGAAACGGAGTGAACAACTTCCACATCACTAGCATTTCATGTACCAGATGCCATTTCTTTTTCCTGTCTATGTAAAACTAAAACCAAGAGGTGCAACCTGTCTGCTATCTAGTACTGGCAGCAGCCAGCATTGTGTTTGTTTTTACAATCCCATCTCAAGGATATTTCCATAATCCCAACATGGGAAATGAAAAAGAACAAAAAAAAAGTCTTTTCCTGGTGGTCTTCCGGGAAGGAAATGATTCTTCCTTGCCTAGAAGCACACTGGAGCATATTGAAAAGAAGAACTAGACTGAAAAGAAAGACAAGACCAAACAATACAAACAACAAAATAACAACAACAAAACCTATGGGGAGCTCATATGTAGTTAAGAAACCTCAAAATAGTTCCTAAGGTCTCTATTTGATGTCCATCCTATAAGTACCTCCTTGAAGCCCATCAGTATGGGTAACCCTGTTAATCCAAGACCCATTCTGTACACCCACTTTAGCTATCCCTCTCTCAGCTGCCTTCCTGTTCTCCTAAAAATGTCTTCATAGTCTTCAGACATCCAGGTATTTATACCCTTGGCTTAAAAAGGGACATCATCCCTTCTACCTGCTTATCACTCCAGCTCAACCTGCTGGGTGCTGCTAATTCTAAAGAATGAGGGTTATGAATCAGACATAACTGACTGGTTTCCCCCCCCTTCTCTTACACGTCAACTAAAGAAGAGGGAAAAAGAAATGTTTTCCCCTTCACTCAGTTCCATAGTGCTTAAACTGGATCTGAGCCTTGCCAACGGTAGGTTTCTATGCACAGAAAGACAGCAAGGATATTTTCCTATGGATTTCAACCCAGTTCTTCAGATGTCCTTGTATTTTTGGGGTATTGCACAGGGTATTGTGTGTCAAAATGAGACTCAAGGACTATGATGTGAAACTAATTTTGGAAACCTTGCAGACCAAGTCATTCCTCAACAAGGCTTGTCTATGAACCATTGCACATTTTAAAGAGTTTTTATTTAAGTAACTGCCAATGTCTTTAGTACGCTTTAGGCATATACCTGAAGAAGAAACAGGCACTGACTGAAAATTTAAAATCATCTTTGGTTATGTAAGAAATTCCACTGATTTGGACCTCAGAGCTTGGAGCAGGACTGAAATAAGGGAGGGAAAAAATCAGAAGGAATGATGAAAGACATACCCTCAGCTTAGTTCAACCTTTTTATTACTACCACACAATCAATCTACAAAATAATACTCAAAAAGGGGAGTATCCTTCAGGTATTCAAAAGGCTAATTTGGGGAGTACTGCTGAGGATCTACCTTTCCATATGGTCTCTTCACTGAGGCAGGCATGGATTCCCATGAGGTCTGCTTTTTCTTTTTTATTTTATGTTTTATTTTGTGGGTTTGATTGTCTGGTTTGGTTTTACCCTCATAGAAATCTTTCAAACTAGAGTAAGCTTTCCCAAAACTGTTGGTGGGAGGAAGAAGAGAGACTAGAGAGCACCAGGCTGTCAAAATGATGTGCGGACAAGGAGGCAACTTAGCTTACCAGTGCAGCTAGTTCTGTAGCCAAGGGGAGAAAGCTTGAGATAAACTATCTCTTTCCTCACTGGCCTGAGGCCCTGGAAGTATGCTAGGAATGCTGTTCTCCTTCCAGAGGAGCTGATTCAGTTTCAGTTGTGGTGGTTTAGTTCCCACTGTCATCACTCTCGCAGTGACAGTTGCCATAGTGAGTGAGAGAGAGCCTTGCCTGGCTTTGGGTACTAACACAAAAGGCTGCCTGTCTCCTCTGCAATTTGGCAGGAGATCCTTTAGTGTGGGATGATGTGTAGCTGTGCCCTTACTCGCTGCAGACCTCTCTGGATCTTACTGGCACATTCCTGGAGAGAGCAAGCGAGTACAAGCAGTGCTGACTGGCCATTTTCCTTACAGGAAACCCACCACAATATCTGCAGTTGACTCGTGTGTTTCACCAGCTGTTCCCTCAGCACTTCATAGGTTTTGTACCTGTTGCAAAAAGAGAAAATATTTGTTCATTCTAACAAAGCATAAAAAGACTCAGCTGGCCTCCAAAGATCCCCGTGCACAAAACCTTACCACTGTTTAACTCAGTGGCACAGAACAGCTCTTGGGATGCAATTCAGTAAAAGATTTCACTGCTTTTTTGGGGGGATCTCATTTTCCAAAAGGGAATTTAGGACACTTCATTTTACACCAGTAATCTCCCTGTACAGGAAGAAGCATTTTTAAAAAAAACATTTAAAAAGCTGCCATTTAGCCCTAGCTGAGGACAGAGGCTTCCTCTCTGCAGTGAGGTTAGATGTATCCATCCACTCAGAGCCAGAAAGTGACTGCAAAAGATATAGTATGAATTTCTATTTTATGTAGGTGATTAGTGCTTTTCTTTTCAAAATGCAATACACTTGCCCTTTAGCACAATATGGTATTTTAGAGACTGGGCCACTCCCACCCACCAAGGAAACCTGGTTTCTATCCCTTCCTTAGACAGAATAGTTCAAACCTGTATTATACCACTACCTGAGTAGAAAAACCACCAAAACAGAGGTTTCTCACAGGAGGAAATTTGTTTACTTCCTTAAAAGCAAAGAACAGTCATTTACCTGTAATGCCATGGTTAAGGGAGAGATGCACAGATCCCAAAATTCTGAGATGAACACTGACTCTAGAGTGAAAAGCTGGTCTTTCTTTTCCCAGTGGAAATGAAAGGGTTGGCCACCACTGCTTTTTCAGAGTCTGAATTTTAGTATGTTCTGAGAATATCTCCACACTAAGCATTTCAGAGAACTAAACTAAAAGGATATTTTGCTTCTAGCCTCTGAAAAGACACAGATGTTAACCCTCAGTCAGAAACCTGATGTGTTGAAACATTTCTAAGTCAATTCCAAGGAAGTAAGATTGGTTTTTTTGGTAATTCCAAATTGGAGCAGTTAGCATTTATCTACCTCTGAATTTGGGCAGCAACTGGACTATTACTATTCGCTGAGAGGAAATGTTGGTTGAAAATATCTTGAAAGCCACTTTAACAATTTTTTTGCAAATTGAGTCTTGTCAAGTCTGACTCATTTTGGAACACTTAACACAGGTGCTTTGAAAATATTCTGCTTTTCTGGTTTTGTGTGGATTGCTTCAAAGGAGAAAAAAAATAGAAAAAGCAGAAGAAATATACACCTTCATTTTACAAATACCTGACCCTAAATGGAACAAAAGAATGGCTGGCCTCATGCTTAAGGCATTGAACAGTTATTCAGGAATGACCCGGAGCAAGTCATTTAATCTGTCTCTACCCTGTTTCCATAGCAAAGGTCTCTTTTGCTTCCCCAGCGATTTAAGCAGTAAGCTTTTCATGAGAGACTTTGTTTTACTTTGTGCATTTGCATCTGCATTACATGAGAGAACTTCTTTCTGCAAAAGCTTTTAAGCAGCACTTCGTTATAAATATAGGTATATAGAACATAAACATAAAGTAAACTTGGCAATTTTGATGATCGTTTCTGAGGACAACACTTTAGATTTCGGTAAAACAGGTTTTCCTCTGAATATATTTTTGAAGATGTTGCTTTAGTTATATAAATCAAATATTGCAGAATACAGTTTCATTTGCACACATCTCACTTTTCTCCAGGCTTAAATGAACACTGCATAATCTGGAAGAATGATCTAATGCCATCCTCATTTGGTGACAGTTTATCATGGGCTATATTCCCTGAAAGCATCATTATTGGAGATGCTATTATTACTGCTATAGAAATTAAATTATCTTCAAGAAGGAGCTACACATTTCAAATGGAATCAGAGCCCCTTTATCTTCAACAGTATTTATGTTATAAATTATCTCAGGGACCCAAATTAGAATGTCAAAGGAATTTGGGCAGTGGAAAACAAAGGAAGTACATGAACCTCCTTAGGACAAATCTGATACCTCATTCTTGCATGTCAAGTAGGCACTGCCCTTACCACATAACAATCCAACCCCAGATCTTCAGCAGGTCCAAGACAACCTCTCTCTGCCAGTGGAGCCCTGGCCCTTTACCCCAGCTGAGGATCTGGCTCACATGGAATTTATTGCAAGCTGCCATGCCCCAGGCTAAGCAGCACAAGGTCTTTATTCAGGGATTCTTATGGCAGTCATGATCACATTCATTGAAATGTGGCAATTAGGATTTTTATGCATGGAAACAAAATTTTGTTCTTTATGTCAATAACATGTAAATGGACTCTTCAAAAGTTTCATGGCCTAGTATAAAGAGTGGAAATAAGGTAAGTGAGCAAGTGGGCAGAGAGGTTAAAAACCACTTTCTTCAACATAATTATTTCTGACTGTGTTAAAATAAACCCCACTGTGTACTAGGTCTGCTGCCAGTGTATCACTTGGCAGGAAATGCTCTGAATATTTTATTAACAAAATCAAAGCTCAAATAAAAAACTTATATCATGTGCAAATGACATTAAAACTGGCAACATTCCTATTTCCACATTGCTGAGTAAATTCTGAACCCAAGATTTTCAACCTGAAAACACTCCAAGAAAATCTTCATTTGGAGAAATATCTGGGTGTGGCTTTTTGCTCAGTAGTCTAAAGGTCAAAGTCTTTGCCATAAAGGTGGGACATTTGACATCCATGTCCTCTTCAACTTGAGTGGGTTTGAAGTTCTTGTCAGGTGAGTTCTACCACCAGCTGCCTATGCAGTTCCCTGGCCAGAGGTGTTCTCCTCACCCTCCAGCTGAAGTTAGGCCACTCTGTACACCCTAGAAAGAAAGATTACTTAAATGCAGTAAGTAGAAAAAGAAGACTTCCATCTGTTTCAAAATTAAGCATATTCTTCACCTCTGCTTGTAATGCTCATTATGGAGTCAAAAGAAAGGGGATGGCCAGGAGCAAGTGTCTAGGAATGAAAACTGACATTGTGAAAGGGAAACCAAAATTCAAAGTTGTGAGCTGGGAAGTCCAAGTAACTGGACTTCTCCTTTCATAACAGAAAGATCCCAATGGAATTTGAAGTCCTGTAGGAGGATTTCATAACATGCAATTTTACCAGGCAGCAAAAGGCAGTGATATCCGAAACATGGAGTGCAATCCTGGTTCCTCAGGTGCAAACCAGATAAATTAAAAAGGAAAAAGACAGAAAGAAGGCTATCAAGGTATAAAATTAGAATACCTTCCTCTGGTTGATTTGGGGGAAGAAAGCATTAGATTGTTTTTTCTCTAAACACGTCAATAAAGTTAGTACCAGGAGGAGAAAAATAGGGATTTTAAGCTAACAGTGTTGGTACAGGAACAGATGGATATAAACTTGCTAGAAACATGCTGAAAACTTCACTACTGCATCAAAGGAGTGAGGTTCTAGAACAGCTGTCCAGTAGCTGTTGTAGAGACAACTCCCCCAAATCAAAACAATAACAAAATTGGTTTTTAAAAGGACTTTGACCTCCTCATAAAATAATTGCCCACCATAGCTGACTCAGGTAACAATGCATGGATTTCTGTGATCCAGGAGTTCCGTTTCAGTCTTGCATTACTCTGAATTTAGAAGTTGTTACCAGAATAGCATGAACACCTAAAGGTAATTTGGGTACTTAAGCAAATTGGTAGATTCTGTTCTATGTGTAGAAGACTGTTCATTAATAGCAAAATTATTATCTTTTATCTGTATTTTAAAGGAAATGGTTTTCCATTTCCCACTGTGGTTCTTTCCTCACTGCCTGTATTAATTATTAATGTCTGTGTTTTAATTCTTTTTTCAGTCTTCTTAAATGTGTTTGGTGCCAGTTTGGTTTGCCCAGGGGACACTGGATGGATGAATCAGTTGCTATTATTTCAGCTAGAAACCATGTTCTGTAACAGATTTGTATTTTGAGTTGATCAAGTTCACAGAGCTCAACATATAACAAAAGAAAAAAAAAACCAAACAAAAAATAACCAACGAACCAACCAACCAAAAAAAAAAACCCCAAAAAACCAAATCACCCTAACCCAAAAAATTTAGTGGCCCTCAAGTCATATCTTAATGTCTGTCTGCCATACAGAACTGGCATATTTCCTTTTATCAATAAATTATGTAATTTTGAAGTTTATAACACCAGTAGATACAAGTTACTTTTCAGCTTAGAGAAATCTCTACTCGTCTTCTGCACTCTGTCAGTGCCTGAAGGCTTCAGGAACAGTTTTGTGACAGTGGACATGACCCAAGTCGTGTGTACTGATGCCTTTTTCTGGTCTTAGGAAATAAAGGCTCAGACACAGTGAAAGGGTTGGGGGTCGTTTCCCTCGGTATTTTAATAGGATCCCATTCCATGGCTTCTGCCGTCCAGGTAGAACACGCCGCAAAAGCCCCGTTCCCCCAATAGAGTGTACAATTAAAGACTCTACACATTAGCATACCTACCAGGAGGCCCCAATAAGGGGCCTGGGTGGGCTAACTTCTAGTTTACAAAATCTGTCCTACTAGGAGACCTTGAGGGCTCACAAAAACAGGGTGTTTGGTCTCTAACTCTACTCGGTTTCAGGGGTGTTCAGTCTACCGGCCTGCTAAACACCATGAAACCGGGCTAAAGTATCACCTAAAGCATCACAAGTGTGCATGCTAATACGTGTGAATATAGGGAACAGTGTAAGAAATATTCAGGAGAAAAGCAGAAAAAATCCTTCAGGCATCAGTACATATATACTGGGTGGCTGCTGCAAGGAGTTACCAACACCTTTTGTCTGAAAGTCACTGATTACTGGCAGAAACAATGTGGGGAGCACACAGAAAATCAGTAATTAGATTACAATGCTTCCTTGTAGCCAGAGTTTCTCCTAAGCCCTGACCATATTTTGCTTGCAGCAGCAGCTTGTTGGAATCACATTACCCTGTAACAGACCCCGTTCACTTTAGTCATGAGCAGCTGGATCTTAAAACCTCACATTGGCCCATATGTTCATAGTACTTAACAATGATTTTTTTTTTCCTTTCGTTTATTTGTAGTAGAAGCTTCTTCTGAAGAACTTTTCTAAAATTTTCTCAAGTTTCAGGAAGCTGGGCATGATGAGCAATGCATGAAGTCCACTACCTGCTTAATTTTATTTCAAACTGCAGTAAACTCATCTCAGTCTGAAGAAAGATATGATAATGGGTAGTCATCTCCTCTCACTTATGTATTGCATTCCAGATACAGCAAGAAATTGCAGTATAATGGAACAGGATGGAGGTTGTCAGGACTGTGAAGTGAAGGAAAATGACTGATTTGTGGACTTTTAAAAAATTGGCAGCAAGAAAGTGCTGGTGAGCCTATGTTGTGGCATAAAATTAATCCAGTCTATGAAGCTTTTCTTCCTATTTCATGCATTTAGCACTGATTTTTAATGTTTGCACATTCATAGGCTAAAACTAGGTTTATGCAGGAATATCTTTTAACTTCTCTGCATTTTCAAAAATATTTGTTTATCCACTTTCTTCTCAGAACGACTTATTCTTCATAAAATTTGTAATGCTATTTTCCAGCAGAACAAAATAAATCAGAAGATGCGTAAGAATATATTCCCTTAGGAAATTGATATGAAAAAATAAGTGAACAAACTTAAGCTACAGTTTCATACATAATATTTTTGAATAATCTATCCTTACGGGTTTTTTGAACTTAAGTTTTTCAATCAAAACTCAACATCTGTTTATCAAAATCCTGAGATGGAGTAGAATGTCATACTCGGGCCTTCTGGTTATCCTCAATCCAGCTTCCACAAACAACAACTTTACACCAGTTTCATTGATGTTAAACAGTTTTATTAATGTGATTTCAATATTATTGTCTATATTTTTACTCAAGTTTATTGATGATTAAGAAATGCTGGTAGCTATTCTGGATTTTATTGTAACAACAGATTCTACCTGCAACTTCTAACAGAAATTATTGAAAATTCATAGGTTGCAGGAGTAACTCTGTTGTTGTCTTTTTTTAAAGAGTCAAAATGCATTCCTGAAACTCAGGGGTTTTGACTCTGCTATTTCTATCAGAAAATGTGTTGAACCACCCTTCTTTGTTGTTTTTAAGGTATTTCTTGCCTCTTGGTCAGTTTTTCCCCCTTTTTAATTAATTTTTATTTGTTTTTTATTTTTTGTTTGTTATGACAGCACAGCCCTTTCCTTTAAAGTTTCATTTTCCCCTTAATTGCTGCATTATCATTTTGTTAAATCAACTACTTAATTACCTTTCCTATTCCTTAATTGCATTTAATATTATAAGCTAATTTTCTCCAATAACTATCTATCCCTCAAATAATAATTCCTTTAAGATCTTTGTAAGACTTGTTAATCTGTCAGTGAGAGGTAATGTTTGACCATTAACCACAGAACTAAGCCAAAATTTTCCTGCAGAGAAAGATTTCCAGTCATGATCTTCCAGTACTTTTAAGGCACCAGTTTAATGGCCACAGAGAAGAGGTTAAAAAGTGTTTTCTGTTTATACATTTTTAAAACTGGAAGACAGGCTTCAGGATTACCTAACCATGCGTAATGAATTTATCGAGACTAACAGCTATACCTAAAAACCCAATGTCATATGAAGTATCTACTTCTGATGGATCTTCCAAAGGTATAACACAAAAGCATTTTTTTTCCCCACTTAGAAATATTGTAATTTAAGGAAACACAGTTGGAAGACCTGAAATACAGAAAATCTACATGAATTAGAGAAGGCACAGTGTTTGCTGAAGGAACTGGCTGAGCTGAATTTAAAAAACCTCTCCCAACTGTGAATCAAATTCAGAATGAATCTGTTTTTAGTAGAGTCATAAAATATATCAAGTTAGAAGGAACCTGTGAAATTCATCCAGTCCAATATCATGCTCCTCACAGTAATACCTGAAACTAAACCAATCATCTAAATGCTCCTTAACTTTGACAGACTTTGCTACTGTGACCTCTTCCCTGGGAATCCTGTTCCAGTGACCGACCACCCTCTAGTGAAGAACATTTTCCTCATGTCCAGCCTGAGCTTCCCCTGTCACAGCTTTGTTCCATTCCCTTGTGTCCTGTCACTGTCACTGTGAAGTTTGACCGCACATCTCTAGCTCTTGGCTATCTTCCTCTCCACCTTCACAGGCAAGGCTGGCTTCCATGCTATTTCAACCCACCTCTTAAGTTTTAAAAGGTGTTAATAAAACTAATGCATTGCAAAGCTTGGCTTGGTGTTTGGGTTTTTTTTATACTCAGAGAACTTTTGTGCAAATATAAACACCTGATAAGCACTTAGGCTTTGGGGTTATTCTGTGAATTGAATTGCATCTTTGTATAATTCATGGTTTGTTATCACTACTCTGTTCACACCTTTCTGGGTGGAAGTTTACAAGTACCTCCCTGTGGTGCAAAATGCAAATGAGCTTTTTTTTTTTAAGAGCAAACTCAATGTGAAGCAGTGCTTTGTGACTTTCCTAGAAAGTAAAATATTCTGGAGATATGTTTGATACTGAAAATGCAGTCAGGTAATCATAAATTATACAACTTTCAAAAACTTTCCCTTTTATTTCCAATTCCTTTTTTATTTGTAGTGTTGCAAGCTTGCTTATGCCAGTACAGCAAAAGCCAGGAAGTCTCTGAGGATTTACACAGTATAATATATTTAACAACAGTGTTTCAGCGCATGAAAAAAAGACATTTTTTAGTATGGTGCAAAGGAAAAGAGTGTGAATGAAATAAAAATAACTTAGAAACAAGAAACTATAAAGGCAAAAGGAAAGACTACAATTTTTGAAGCACAGCCCATGCTTTTCTAAGTAGTCTATAGGTAAAGGCACCTCCCTTGTGTAATAGATTTGAAATTCAAAGAGAATCTTCTATACTCAGACTGCATCAGTTAGTCTAATAGTAGAAATACTAATTTTTAAAAACTATTTCTTACAGTCTTAAGCATCCCAGAAATCCCTTCCTTTTCTCTCCTGAGCTCCCATCCTGCCTGGCACAGAGATGACACATGAAAAGCCACTGCTGTCCAGGTAGAGAGGATGTGTGAGGAAGCTCTGAGCCAGCTCCAGATCTGAAATGAAGTGCAGGGTCCTGACAGTATGCAAAGAGCTACAGATGAATCCCTTCTGCCTATTGACTCTATTGCCTTGAAGCCATTTGGGAAACTAGAATTGTAAGGCATGATTTAATGACACTATTGGGGAAATGCTATAATTAAATTGATATAATTCTTTAATGATTTTGGGACATATTTACACAGAACTAAGAAGTGTGATGTCTGCTTTTTGTTCTGTTGCATGTCATTTGAACTTAAAAAAACAGAATTTCTACCTCAAAGTTGCAAACTTTGTTAAATTATTAGGTTTAGCCCATTTTCTGTGCTTCCAGATCACCTCTCCTAGAGAGATCTTTGTGCAGTTAGTGTCTGGAACATATCTGTGGCTTCCTTGTAGAATTCCTGGGTGACCTGGAGTGACTATTCTGTTTTATCAAATAACACAAGGCTCTGACTGAGCACATGCTAATAAAACTCCCCTATCTCATAGGCAGGCTGTGGGAATCAGCAGCATTAAATACCTGAGGTGCTCAATAGCCTGGTGATTAGGCCCATATAAGTAGTTGCATAGTCAATCTCCCTATGGTTAGAACATTGTCAAATGTGTGCTCCGTGTATCAGTGTCTGATGTGACATTTTCCTAGTACTAAATTATCTGGAGACATTACAAGCAGAATTGTGGAAGGATCAAAAACAGCTCGAGTGGCTCACCCAGTCTCTTGTTGCAAGATAAAATGGCATGCAGCTGACACAAAACATCTCAAAGCCCTTGATTTGCTTTAGTGCCTTTTAAAGTACTTCTGAAGGAGGAATATGTGTGCACACAGGAGTTATTACCAGCTAAAAACTCTGTCTGCTGATATCCCACGTTAGAACACTGCATGTATCTATTCTAAAATCAGATGCGACATTGAAAAAATATTTGTGAGGTATGTTTGTCTTTTGATCTTTATGAATTCCTCACATACTTCTACTGATCGTGACCTTCCTGCTACTTTCAGGGGTGTACAGAAATGAGAACCATCCCTTATGTGCTGCCAATTTTTATCTTACCAGAGAGCAGTGATAATTTTTTTCTTTTGGTGCAGGGGGTCATTCACAGGCCTGCACGGGAGTTTTAGCTACATCAACCAGAAGAATAACATAATCATGATTATTAATGTAACATGTAATGGCTGGTCCTATTATATATATAACTATATATAATGGCAAAGTGGCTCACTGTCTTGTGCATTAATATTGATTTAGAGATGAGATCACTTGCCACAGAATTTACTGCAGCTTTGATTTCAGTTGCAAGTAAAATTATTAAAGCATGTCCTATTTTTAAGAGCAGGCCCTTCCAGCTGCAATAGAGAGTTTCTCAGTGACTGATCTAAACTGGTTCATACAGTAAATATGAGATCACTGGAGCTGTTGCAGTTTTGGGATGATGACGAGCCTGATAACCAGAGGAGAAGCACATTTGCAGATGCTTTGTGTTGCTTCTCTGTCAAAGATTTTCATTTGTCCACTTTTATGCTTGCTTCTCCTGAACAGAGGTTCAACCCCAAACAAAAAATAATCTGAAAAGTTTTGAGTGGGATAAGAGCTTAGGTTTAAAAAATTAACCAACATGGATGATGGACACATATTTTTTCTGTTTGTATCCCTTTATGTGAAGAACTGCACTGTTGTGATATGTCTTCCATGTAAGTTGTGAATCCATCAGTATTTAATGAAACAAACCTGCTGGCTTTTCTAGCAAAATTTTTTTGTGTGCTTTTCAGATCATTGACAAAAGTGTCGTATGGCATAAGAACAAATCTGACATCAAAACATATTTATCTCCTTGTGTCTAAACTAACTGGGTTTTAATGCACTCATTTGATGTCAAGTTGCTGATTTTACTAATCACTGTAATTTCTTGACTGAAATGTTGACTAGTTCCAAATTAAATACTTTGTTTTAATCCATTGTAGCAGCAGTCTTGCTGGTAAAAATCAAACATTCAAACTTGGGATTGATTTTTAGCTGCTCATATGGTATTTATGCTTTTAAAAAAATCTATTTCCACTCATTTTCTTCTAATTTTTTATTAAACAATCATCAGCCACTCTATTTTGCCCCAGGGTTGATGTCAGCCTAACAGACTCTTTACTACTTGTGCAAGGCAACTGAAATGGTAACAAAATGTTGGGGTGGGAGAGACTCTCTTTTTTTTTCTCTGCAACTTCTTCAGGTTATCTTAGAGCCAATGAAAACCACCACCAAGGAACCTAAGGGCTCCTTCTCCAGTGCATCATCTTGCTGTAGATCAATTATCAGTACTTGCCAACATCAAAAATTCTAACACGAGTTGTTTCTGTTTGCCACCTTCTGAAGATTACAACTGGAAAATGTGCGAAAAATAAAATAAAATATAGTTGCCTTTCTACCACCCTGTCTTTTTAATCATTCTACCCATCAACACAATAAAGAAATTGCATAAATTTTGTAAAATAAAATAAATATGTAAACATTCAGAAGGCCTTAATTTGCATGCTTAATGGTCAAACATTCTCTCTTATCAGTTCTAAAATTCTACAATATTATATAAAATTTATTACTGTTATTAATAATATCTCATTTTTTACAGTCAGTACACACTCAGTTTGCTTATATGTGCATATACATATAAGTGTCACTTATATGTCTGAGACAACTTTTGCATATATGTATGTGTAGCTGCTTTCATTCCCAAAATCAGCTTGTGTTTTCAACCACTGTGGCTTTTCACAGATGTGGAAGTGTGTATTTCTGAATACCTATTAAAGTGTTCTTAAACAATTTCTGATTATTATTCGTGTGTTTTTAATTAAATTCTGCCTCCTGCCTGATCTGGTTCATAATTGTTTTTGGCCTTTTGAAACTGGCCCTTTGAAAGTATCAAGTGTAGATATTGCTGGTTTGAACTTCCTTCTTTTTAATCATTGCAAATATTAAACAAAATCACCTCTCTTCCAGGCTAATGATATTCTCTATGAAGAATAATTAATATCAAGTAAATTGTTTCATATCCTTGAGATTTTTGCATTTACATTCTTATCCCTGATTGATTTATGTAAATGAATTTGGGAAGAATTAGCATGTTGTAATGCAGCTTGGGTAAAAGTCAGTGCAAAGTAGAACCATTTAAGGAGCAGCAGAAGCCAAGTCATTTCTGAGGTGAAATCTGAAGAACAGCCTTTTCCTAGGAGAGCAACCCTTTTCTCTGTCAGGGTTGGTGCTGCACTGACTGCCTGCCCTCCACACTCATGTTAACAGCATGCACTTCTGTTACCTACATGTTTTAAAATAATTGAGTCCATCATTTTTCCCTAAACACTGTAATGAAAATATAATCCTCAGCATCAAATAAAGAAATTATATTTATACTTTTAAAAAGATACAAGTCAGATGTTAAAGTGGTTTGGTTTGGTTTAGTTTGGTTTGGTTTGGTTGGGGTTGGTTTGGTTTGGTTTGGTTTGGTTTTTTGACTAAATACATGAAAACTTGGATGAGGAAGAAGCTTTTCTGTGGTGACATAATTATATAATTATTTTGGTTTCTTTTGACAAGGCCAAATGAAACAGAGCTCTCAGAATTTTATCTTACAGTGATAACTGTCAACTCTGGTGTGTTAGAACCATTCAGCAGGAATCTGACATATGTGGAGAGCAATGAAATGGAAAACATAGGCTTATTTTTCCCTTTGAAATATCTGCAATTTGGGTAGATCTTTTGATCATTCACTGAACTCTGAAAGACAGAAACTAAAGGTACAGTAGGCATAAATAACCCCAGAGACAGCAACACGTGGTAAAAGCTTTCAGAGAAAATCTTCTCTTCCCTCTTACACCTGACTGCAGGTGCATTAATTTCCTGCAGTGCCCTCAGCAGGTCAGACAGGCAGATCTCCAGGCCATACTGACAGAACAGTCTGATGTTTTCTGTTCTTCACCCAAAGGACCTTGGGCCCCACAGGCATGAAGTCCATGGCATCTGCTGGTAAAGGTGTCATAAGTTCACCCTTTCATCCATCTGGTTGGGGTTCACAACTGCTTGCTACTGCCAGACCTCAAATATCTGCCACCAAAATCTCTCCTTCATGGGACAAACCAAAGCTCACAGCTGTAAAGAAAGCCACAATGGAAGAAACAGGCTGGTTGAACAGACATGGGTGGGATTTGCCCAGCTGCAGTGCAGAGGAGAAACAGTGACTTAGAGCATCACAAACCTCCATCCGTCACACAGTGAGTGCCTCAAGTAGGTCTACTGTGCTCAGCAAAGAGTGGTTAAATAAAATAGATGGTTAAACCTGTGTCTTCATGTTTTATGCTTTTGCCTATATGTGTGGCCTCGAATTGATGACCTGGGTGACCAGGTTGGGAAATGGAGGAAAGGTGTAGTCTGGCTCTGTCAGGTATCACAGCTCTCAGAGGGCACCACTAGAGGTGCAGAGAGCAAAGGTGAACTTGGAAATGGAAATCTTGATCTCTGCCACATGAAAAATAAAAAGGAAGAGAGCACATTATTATTTAATTTAAAAGAAAAGGTTTTGCTTCAACTTTCTTGAGATGAAATTAAAGTATTACATTTTGCAGAAAAGTGTAAGATCTTCCTGCAGAAAAATCCTCACTCAGCTGTAACGAAGAGATTTCCCAGTTCCTTACATCTCTGCTACAGCTTTCTGCACTTTGTCTGTGACTTAACATTTAAGAGGGAAAAAAACCACACAAAAAACCTGTGGCTTACTGAGTCACTTACTGGCACAGGGCCTTGTTTAAATATCTTCCTGAAGTGATTGTCTTGGCTCACCCTTTCTCTGAGGATTTCTAATGGATTTCTCTGCCTGAAATTAGGCCAAGTAGTTTCCTCAAAAGAATTGAAAATTTTAAAGGGTTACTACCATTCCTCTTCAATTTAAATTTATCAGCTGATTTCCTCTGTGAATTTGCTCTTCCTTCCCCCATCCAAATAATGGGTTTATGCTTGTGCTCTATTACATTGCCTCCATTCTGAAAATACCCCAAAACTTCTCTGGCTGGCTGTTTTTACACTCATAGGTTTGGTATTCATCCGTGAAACAGATTCATTCTGCCTCACCAACACAATATCAGGTCAATGAACCACCTTTCTCAGTTTCTCATGTAATCCCCTGGAGGATGGTCAAGCAGTGGAGCAAGCTGCCCAGAGAGGCTAGGCAGGCTCCATCCATCCTTTGAGGGCTCCAAACCCTGCACAGCCTGGTCTGACCCCATAACTGCCCCTGCTGTGAGCAGGAGGTTGGACCCCTCTGGAGATCCATTCCAGCCTTCATGACACCACAATCCTTTCCCGGGTGTCTGTTCAGCAATTGGTTTGTTTTTATTTTAATACAATATTAGAATTCATTTATTGTTAAAAGTCTTTGTCCGTATCCTGAAATTCAACCATGGCTTCCAAAATACACAGCTAAGCAATCATAGATCATCAAATTGCACTTGGAGATTTTCTTTGTGTAAAATTGGGTTAATTATCAGAGCTATCTCAACAGTGTTGTCATAAACCTACTACGTCTCTTAGTAGCTCTATGTCAATTCAGTCCTCTGCTTTTCCACTCACCTGGCATCTTTTTTACCTACATGGTTCTACTGGCAAACAGCAGGAGCACATGATATAAATTGCCGTTGAACAAAATCTGTGTAAACCTGCCTCCACTTTTACAGATACACCCTTACCTTTGAATCTAATATTTTCTGGCACTGTCTGGGAGAGTCTAACCAAATATGTTTCTCTAGATTTTTTTGTCTTCAAGGTGAGTGTCAAATTTTCTTTTGGCAACTGATTCTCATCTGAGAAACATAAAGTAGCTGAGCTCATACAGGTGTCTACAAGGATGAATGAGGACATTTTCCAATGCTACAGGAATATTTTCCTTGATATATGCCACAAATTACTATTTTTTTGAGAAACTAAAAAGATTTGCTTTCCACTTGAGATGCTCCAAGGCAATTGCTTTTACAGCCCTGTTAAGAGTAGGAATATTAAATAAATTATATAAAGCCAAGTACCAAAGCTCTTGCTAAAGACTTTATTACAGCAAAGTGTCAGAAATTCATAACATAATGAACAGAAAGGGGTGATTTGTAGGAATTCCACCTCCATTTTTAAGTTCAATTTTATATATGGAAGCACTATTCTTAAAAAATCTCATTCTTTGAAATTTTCAAAGACGATTTGTTATGTAATCTGTTCTGGAGAGAAGTATACATATCAAATATTGTGAGGATTTGTATAAAATCAGTTTCTTCTGTTTATTTCAATCTCACTATTTCTCATAATTTATTTGAAAATTAATTCTAGCATAACGCCCCAGGAGATGCCAGTGAGTGCACTGTTTGTATCTTTGGTGTTTGCTAAAAATTTGCATTTATTCAGCTTAGGCAAACTAGAAACATAACTGGTAATGGAGAAGAGTTGAAGGCAATTTTTATTGGAAAGCACAAGCCATAATGAAGGAAGCCCTGAAATATTTGTTAAAAATAGTTCTGAAGCTTGTGCAAGACCACTTTGAGTTCTATAGAAAACATCTTACACATTTATACTAATTATGATAATATGCAAATTACTTATATAAAATCATAACAAAATCCTGGATTTGTGAAATTAGTATGATTTTTGGCATTCATTTCAGAGGAAAAAAAATCATTCAGTGTGAATTTTCAGAAGTTTTACAATAACCTTTGAAAAGTGATAACACACTAGTTCTTAACAAATTGATCTGTGGATCAAAATATACAGTGGAAGGGGAAAAAGGTCCTTAGTAGGATTTGGGGTCTATTCTGTGCAACAACAGCAAATGTTATAAACTGTAAATCATTTAAAAGTGTACCACACCATGACATTTCTTTCATTTCAAACCACTGAATTTGTATTGCTGTTGCTTCTGTAGACAGAACTATTTCTGTGGGATGCATGAGACACATTTCTTCACCAAATTAAAAAATGTGATACACTGTGTGATGTCCAATAAGACCACTCATTAGGCTAATCTAAATTTTCATGGAGCTGTAGACTAATGAAGAAAGGATTGAAAAAATTAATCCAGTTTTCCTGGGACCATGACTAGGTGAAGACGTCCAGTCCTTGATTCTGCCAAATCTACAGAATTGTTTGGTATCATTATTTTCTGTCCTTAAAATGCTGTATTTGAATACTGTGTAGCTTTTATTCTTTTTGTTCTATCTCAAAGCACATTGTAAATGGGACAGCTATCTTTATTGGATTTATATAAAGAAAGTATTTTTGTTACATATCTTAATATTCTTATTTCTTTTATATTGTAAAATATATTTTTAAAATTCTTTATAAAAAGAAAATAAATCAAACCAGAGAGAGGAAAAGTGTCAGAGTGCTCCTTTTGATGATGGGACTATTCATATTATTACAGTTCAGCAAGTCTCTAAGCTGGGCAGAATCCAGGGTGTGATTTGTATCTATCGAGACACTGGCATTGAGATGTGACAAGTTTCCATCAGGAAAACCCAGCACCATCTTTTAGGTATAAGCACATTTCTATCAGATTGATACCGTGAAATATGTTAAAGTAGATGACACATATCTTTACTTTTTTTCCTTCGATATTTATAAACCTTGTCCCATTGGGCTAGCAGCAGGTTAGCAAGAATAACTGAAGCTTTTCAGTATGTTGAAAGAAAAAGCCTTACACAGTCAGTAGCTCTCGTTTGCAGCCGTCCCTCATGGCACTTAAATGTCATTTCAAACTTCACTTCATCACCTTGGTGAGCTAATGCACTCTACAGCCTCACCAGATGTATTTCTCTGAGATGCAGTAAGCACTTCACATGGCTTCACCCTCTCACCCCCCATCCTGAGAAACAGTCTTGAGTGGTTATTTATATGTTAAATTGCAGGAGAACTATGGATGAGAAATACCAGTTCTAGTATAGCCTATGAACTGATCTACATTTCTTTCAATGCAGTGAAATGGGGTCACATAGTTAGAGACACACAAACCAGGGAGGAAAAAACAGTGGATTACTTATTGTAAAACTGGAGCCAGATGCCAAGGATATATTTGAAAGAGAAGCAAGCAAGTAAACAAGAGAATTATACTGGTAAAACCATATAAAACATGTACCCGTCTCTCAAGGTACATCTGCAGTCAAGACTTGATTGTGTTCTGAAATGTATTGCCTACAAGTGTAAATCCATTGACTTTAATTGCATTTATTTCTGGTTTTCCGAATCTGATGAGTGATAGAGGTTCATGTACCAGTGCCCAATCATTGCTTTTTCTTCTAAGATCAGTACTGCCTTTCTGCCAAGTAAAGTGTGTCCTTGGCCTTGACTTTTCATAGAACCACAGAATCATTTAGGTTGGAAAAGAGTTTCAAGATCAAGTCCAGCTGTTAACTCAGCACTGCCAAATATACCACTAAACCATGTCCCAAGTGCCACATCTACACATCTCTTAAATACCTGCAGGAATGTGACCCTACTGCTTCCCTGGGCAGCCTGTTCCAATGCCTGCCAGTCTTTTTGATCAGGCAATATTTCCTAATAACCAGCCTGAACCTCCTCTTGTTCTGTCGCTGGTTGCCTGGAGAAGAGCCCGATCCCCACCTGGCTACAATCTACTTTCAGGGAGTTGTAGAGAGTGATAAGGTCACCCCTAAGCCTCCTTTTCTCCAGGATAAACACCCCCAGCTCCCTCAGCAGCTCCTCACATGACCCAGTCTCTAGACCAGCTTCCTGGCCCTTCTCCAGACACACTTCAGCCCCTCAACGCCCTTCTTGTAGTGAGGGTCCCAGAACTGGACACAGCATTTCAGGTGTGGCCTCACCAGTGCCAAGTGCAGGGGGACAATCACTGCCCTGGTCCTGCTGGAACCATTATTGCCGACACAGGACAGGTACCATTGGCCTTCTTGACCACCTGGGCACATTCTGGCTCATGTTCAGCTACTGTTGACCAACACCCTCAGCTCTTTTTCCTCTTTGCCAATTTCCAGCCACTCTTCCCCAGCCTGTAGCATTGCAGGGGTTGTTGGGTCCCAAGGGAGGACCCAGCACTTGGCCTTGTTGAACCTCACACCATTGGCCTCAGCATCAACCCAGCCTGTCCAGATCCCTCTGCAGAGCCTTCCTGCCCTCCAGCAGATCAACACTCCTGCCCAACTTGGTGTCATCTGTGAACTGACTGAGGGTTCCCCCAATCCCCTCATCCAGATCATCAGTAAAGATATTAAACAGGACTGACCCCAATAATGAGTCCTGGGGAACCCCACTGGTGACCAGGCACCAGCAAGATGTAACTCCATTCACCACCCCTCTTTGACACTTGCCATCCAGTCAGTTTTTCACCCAGCAAAAAATACACCTCTCCACACCATGGGAAGCTAGTTTCTCCATGAGAATGCTGTGGGAAATGGTGTCAAAGGCTTTACCAAAGCCCAGACAAACAACATTTCCAGCTTTTCCCTCATCCACTCAGCAGATCACCCTGTCATAGCAGGCAATCAAGTTTGTCAAGCAGGACCTGCCTTTCCTAAACCCATGCTGGCTGGGCCTGATTCCCTGGTTGTCCTGTACATGTCACATGGTGGCACTCAAGATGATCTACTCCATGTACTTCCCCAGCACTGAGGGGTGAGTCCTGGGATTCTACTTCCAACCCTGATCCCCCAAGTTCCAGCCAAAACTCTCTGTTCATCTTTGGCTGGACAAAGCTGTTCAGCACATGAAGATGAAAGCACCTGTAAGATTTTCTTCTTGAAGTATGTCCTCAGTCGAAGACATTGATGGTCACGGTAGTTTTAGAACATAGTTTCACTGAATTGCATGCATACATAGGACAGATAGGTGGAGAATTACCAAACAGCTGTGACAGCCCAAATCCAGCCAGACTTCCTAAATGCAACACTGTCTGGGAACAGATCCAATCAAATCTACCACAAGCACTTTAGGTGTTGACACCACACTTTGTCTACATGGGAAACAAATGAACAAACAGAACAAAATCCCCAACATTTAAATTTTCTTAAATTTTCATATGATTTCATAGCAATGTTATAGATACTGTCACAGCACTATGCTGTGTCATCATGCCATTATTCTATAAGGAAATATTTCAAACATGAACATGCACTTCCTCAAGAATGTGGAACATAAGCCCTTTATTATTTTCATTATTCTTGAAATACACTTTTATAACAGCTCTTGGAGTGGCCACCAAACATTCCTTTGTTGAGGCAGTTTTGAGAAAACCTAGGAAAAATATTTTAAAAGTCCACTCTTTTTGAGATCACTGGACAATAAGTGTTGACTTTGCTGACAGAAATTGTGTCCTGGCAGCAATCCACATGCCTGGAGACAGATTCTTTCATGGATTTGAGATGGAATTGTTCCAGTGCTATCTCCATTTAAACCATCTAGGGGCCTAGACCACAGCTAAACCTCAGATGTACTTATGTAGTTTGCTGCCTACCCAAGGTGTGTCATAACTACAAACTGTGTACAGTTCTTTATATCATGAAATGAGCAGCAGAGCAAACAATGCTTATTAGAAACTTCTGTAAACTAGACACATTCCTCATATCTGAAGTATAATGTATTATTAACAGCTAAGTAAATGAATTACAGAATACAGGAAGATTATAACAATTATTAAGTGTTTCCAAAGCAAGATTAAATAATCTCAAGAATGTGGCATAGTGTGTAGCTAAGCTGATTTATTCACAAGCCCAAGTAGTTTAGAGTAATGTCTTTAAAAGCCAGTGAAGCAAGGGTACAAAATGAAAGTTAAATATTGCTTTTTTTGTTTGCTTTCATCCTTCTACCTGCTTTCTTCCACTTTTTATCAGTGCTGCTCTGAAAGTAAAAATTATAAAAGTGATTAACAGTAATTAAGAGAGATGTCTCATACAAATTTGCACCTCCTGCATGATCCAAAGTGGTACTGTCACGTGCTAGTGCTGGCACATAACCCATAGATAGAGTTTGATGGGGTTAGAAGGGATGCTGGTATCAAGCCACGGACCACCACTCTCATTGCCTTTAACTGCCAGGCTGGAAAATGCTATCATTTCACTTCCTAAACTGAGCTAGAAGAAAACTATTTTCTTTTGCTCATCCCTTAGATGAACAAAAGATGTTCATTAGTCTGTCAGCACATATGAGACAGTCATTAAAATCTGTCCCCAACACAGGAGTTCTCTCTGATTTTATAGGAATCACAAGAAAATATTTTCAGTGGAGATAAATCATAATTTCATGGAAACTAGTAGCATTATACTCATTTACACTATCTAAAGACATAAGCCATGTATACGAGGTTAAAATGGGGTTTTGTTTCCAAAGCACCAAGAAAAAGCACCCCAGGCAAGTTTCTGGTGAAAGGATTGGAAGGAATGTCCTGCTAGGAGCAGCTGAGGGCTCTGGGTTTGACTAGTCTAGACAAAAGGAGGCTGAGGGAGGATCTCATTGTTCCTGAAGCTTCCTGAGGGGGGGAAATGGAGAGGGAGGTTCTGTGGTCTTCCTGGATCTGGTGGAAGCACACATGGGAAAGGTTCAGTGCTGTACCAGGGGAGGTTTAGACTGGACATTAGGAAGCATTTCTTTACTGAGAGGGTGGTCAAACATTGGAACAGTCTTCCCAGAGAGGTGGTCAATGCCCCAAGGATGTCAGTGTTTAAAAGACAATTGGACAATGCCCTTAAAAACGTCCAAAATTGGTGAAGGTCTTGGACTGGATGTTCACTACAGGTTCCTTCCAACTGAAATGGACAATTCTGTTCTCTTCTATGTGTTATAAATTATATTTTTTATATGCCTTACTACACAAATGCTTCAGGGTTTATGTTTTTTATTCTTTGCAGTGCCACAGAATGCTGTTACAACACTATATTTGAGATAAAAATCCAGTGTTTCTGAAAACATGATGACAGGAATGTAACCATGGCTGCAAGAATGTTCAGTTCAGCCATAATTTAAGCAAAACGAAGGGTATTAAGCATCAAAAGGGGCACTTCACATCTTCTGATTGGCATTTTTAGTAGTTTTAAATATGGCAAAACTGACACCACAGAACAGGATAAAATATTATAATAAGAAAACTGATTGATTAGTTAATGTCTGCATAGCACTTTTAAACATGAAACACTGCCAGTTTAATGCTAAGAAAAGAGTCAGATTGCCTGACATGTATAAACTGAGATGAAAAATTACCCTTCTAATGAAGTAATATACCTGTTAGACTGTAGCATTTAAAATTCTTTTGTGTTGCCTCCAATTATTACTATGGCCAAGTATTTTCTGTTGATCAAGTGAATAAATGGCCAATTATCCTGTTGTACAAAATACAGAGAAGCTGATACTACAATTGCAATAGATCTAGAGCAAGCTTTATTCATTAGCTAAACATTTCGTTAGAAAGCCAGTGATGGTTCTCCTTGAAGAACGCATGCAGAAAATGACAGCTTGCAGCAGCAACTTTCTGCTTCAAGTAGATGGCTAGAGTGATGGGAAGCTTTATGGGAATCCTGTCCTCTGGACCAAGAGAAATTGACTCTCTTTAATGTGGTGAATTCCATTTAACAGAGTAAATAAGAAGCCAATACATAAACATCCTTTAGAATACTTGATTTGCAGGAAAATGGAAGGGGCAGGGGTTAAAAGTAGAAATAATGTAGGAGTTTCTTGATCAGACTATTTTAGTAATCTGAATGATACAGTGAAGGACCAGTGACTTTCAGGACAAAGGTTTCCAGACCAGCAGATCAGCAGTTTATCATGGACTATCAAGATCTCAATATTCAAGCAAATACTGTCCATATTCTGCACTCAGATGTCACTAGCATGAGTACAGAAGCAGCTGTGAAGAAAGGCAGATTTTGACAGTAAAATGCAACGTCTTATAAGCCATAAAAATTATAAATGTGGACTGCAATTTTTTATACACTATGCAGCTAATCCAGTTGAAAGTCTTGGGTTTTTTTAATAATAGTAAATTATAGACAGAACTGATGTCACTGCCTATATTACAGTTGTCAAACTCTGCACTACAAGGAGCTATTATCACATGATTTCTCACATTAGGCCTCACATAATTTCTAAACTAATCCTTTATTTAATGCTCCATGCTGGGTTTCCTCCTCAGACTGGCTATTTCTGGGAAATTTCAGACAAGATTGTTTTCCACTCATTGCTTTCTGGTAAAGCTTTCTTTCAGAAGCCGTGTGGCCCTTATTTCCTGGATAAAGGTTTGGCAATTTGACAAGTTGTATGTTTACTACTATGCCACAGAAATAAACACGAAGGAAGCCGAGGTGGAAGGCTTTGTAGCAGCTCTTTCCTCTCAGGCAGGATGCTCTGGGTATCACAGGCAGCTGTAGAGAGGCTCGGTGCTCGCTGTGTGCGTGTCCCAGCTGCCAGCGCTGCCCGGGCTGAGTGTGTGCCAGATGAGAGGTGGGATGGAGCTGCTTTCATCCCGTGTCAGCAGCGAGGGGAGAGCTGGAGAGCTCCCACCTGCAGCACGCTGCCTCCAGCACGCAGCTGCACCGGGCTCATGCTGGAATCGTGCTGAGTTCGGGCTCTCAGGATGTGATTTTTATCCAGATGGCTGAGATTAAGCCAGCATAGGTATGCCAGTCATGCATATCCACACTCACTCTTTCTGCCTGCAGCGAGGACACGCTGCCAGTGACTAAGCACTGATGTAACTCACAGCCTGTTCACCAACCCTCTCAGAGTTGGCTGCATTTGAGGTTCACCTTCATTTTGGAAATTGGAGCTATTTTCAGTTTAATAGCAAATACAGCTTGAAAGGAATTCTATATATGCCTGTTCTGATCTCTTCTTTAATGTGGCTTAAGTTATGACCCAGTTCTATATAAACTCTAGCTTCAGTGTCTTCCAGATGGGCAGTAAATCTGAGCACAAGGAAGAGGTTCTCAGCTGCTCTCAGTCAGCACATATCCAGATGAAGTTGCTTGTGCTAAGGGTTATGTATTCCAGGAATTACAAAGGCACAGTTTCTGTAAATGATATACACAATCTTGGTGGTTATTTGGCAGTGTGGCAGGTTAAGGAAAATCAAAGGAAAGAAAGCCCGATCTGGAATTCAGTAATGGACAACTCAGGACATTGCAAGGAAAATATCATCTGTTTCTTTATGTGGTCATTAATAATCACTTCTAAGAAAATGTGTCACATATTTACATTGAGTGTAACAGCTAAGATTTTGGTTCAGATATAAATTTTAAAAGAGGAAAAAAAAGTAGATATAAAACTATAAATAAAATAAAATGTCGCATCAATTCTCCGTAGCCAATCACTGAACTATTTTGCTTTTCTGATAAGACACTATTATTGAAGATAAAAGAAAGGTGCAAGTTTAAGGTGTCTGGACTTCACTAAGAATTCAGTATTGAAAAATGTGATATTTGAGAGCCAAATTGGAGTGGATGGTACATAAGGTACATACAAAATGCAGAAGGAATTAGCCAAAGGGGTAGCTCATGACAGACTTGCCCTGAAAGAGGAATGAATGATTATGAGAAACACTATTTGTGAAGTTCTCTGTGGATCACTCTGAAATTT
Source organism: Eopsaltria australis (assembly GCA_034509425.1). NCBI lineage: Eukaryota > Metazoa > Chordata > Aves > Passeriformes > Petroicidae > Eopsaltria > Eopsaltria australis. Next base: position 4,099,402 of record JAVTVJ010000189.1, on the reverse strand, counting down.
TGTTTAATTGAATATTTTCCACAATGATCTATATTACTGTAGTGACATCTTCTAATGATACAAACATGAGAGATATAATGCCTACATAGGGACAGGAGTGGTATCTGAGCACAGCTGGGAACCTGGTAATTGCTCTCCCACTTTTGAAACACTACAGGCAGTGACTTGTAGGTGCTCTTTGTTGCTTACTCAAACACAAACTGAATGTGTCTGATAAAGTAGCTGTATGAACAAAACAACCTTTGCTTTTCATGTTCCTGTTCTGTGAAAAGTCCAAACTCTATCAATATCTAATGTCAAGAGAGAACAAAACATATGACAATTAACTGAATTGAACTAAATTCTCATTCAGAATAATGCAAAAAGTGTCAAAAATAATGCAGTCATTAGCTCTTGCACCCAGACCTGTGGTCAGGTGAATTGGGTGGAAGAGGATTGTAGAGAGGATTTTTGTAATGAGCTCAGACAGGTAAATTAGCTTCATCATGAAACACATATATTTGATGTAGTGCCATGGATATCTTTGGAGCCTGGATATAAAAAGAGTGATCAAACTTACTAAAGGAAAAGAAATTGCTTGGGCCTGATTGCTTAAGCTATCAAAGAAAAAAATTTTCTGAATAACAAAAGCAGGTTCATCAAAATAATTATGAGGTGTGTAACCCTACAATATTTAATGATAAAAAGTGGACATTCAGAGATGGGAATGACTTACAGAAGGAGTTAACAAGATCACTGAAAAGAAACAGTGGAGGGAAATTTAAAGACGTTTTAAAAGACAAAACTCATGACCCATCCAAAAGGAGATGAAAGTGCTGCCAGAACCAAGCAACCAAGGGTGAGCTAAAACAAGAGATCTATCATTCAAACACTTGCATGAAAAAGAAACAATTGCAATTGTACAGGAACAGGGTCATATTCAGCCAGGAAAGAGACATGCATTGTAAGGGCACAGATGCAATAGATTTGCTTTCATATGGACATCATCTTGCAATACAAAAGGAAACTTAGCATTATGGAAGATATGCATGAAATGCCACAGAAAATTTGCTTGCATAAGTCTGCTACCAAGCAAATCAAAGTGAGGAAAACTTTGTAGAAAAGAAACATTTACACTGGTAGTACAAAATTTCTTTAGGCTCATATTGTAAACTAAGAAATAGAGCAGATGTGACTAAATAACTACCTTCATAACTCCAAAGGATGTACATTAGCAATTCAGTAATTTCCTTTCAGATAGTTATTTTATATTGTTTCACACATTCCCTTCACTGCAACATTTTGGATGCTATTTTCAACTAAAAGGATAGAAATTACACAGAGTTCAACTTAGCATGATCCTGGAAGGAGTTTAGTCAGACCCCTGCAAGACTTTGACTCCATTCAACTCTCATTTCAGCCTAGCTGGATTTGCCTAAAAAAGAAACACACCAACCTCATGTTTGGATACCCAATTAGTAATGCAGAAAACCAGCAGTAATTAGAAAAGAAGCAAGATATTTTAAAATTCAAGCTGATTTAATGCGAGTAAATGCTATAAAATAAGCAAATAATAAAGCCTGGACCTGTGCTGAGGCTTTAGAACAAAACCATCCTTCAGAAATATTTGGATTTTAACGTTGCTTATTGCAAGAACATCCTTTTGAGAGGTCACTTTCCTGTGAGGAAAACCACCACAGAAGTAGGTGTTTCACAGCCAAGCAGCAGAGAGGAAAGTCCCACTAGGCACACAATGCCTGGGTTTGAATCAGGGCTGTAATATGAATCCCAAAACTTTACAGCTTACACCAGTTATCCCCCATGTTCCTACTAACAGGAGCTGATGTGCTGTAGGCAATGAAAAGAAGGAGGCTCTGAGAGGGAAAAGCACAGATAAAAGGAATGAAATATCAAGGAACAACTCCACTTATATTAAGTTTGGGGGGAAATTATTAGACAGATGCAAAGTTTAAACATTTTAACAAAAACCAGGCCACTCCGTGCTCTCTTTGCACTAGTGTGAGAACTTCAGAGTTCTGATACCTCCTAAAGTATTTGATGAGAGACTAATAGCCTGACAGGCTAACACTTCACTTCCTTCCAATTAGGAGACTTTAACATCAAAGCCAAGGTCCTCTACTCAGCAAGGGCTTACTTGAATGAATTATAGAGGAGAAAAGTCCAGTAGTTTCTTGGTTTTTTCCCTTGCAGAGACACAGTCCGGCAAAGGCTTTAATAAGATGTTTGAGGTCAAAAGGTTCAGGTTCCTCACTGTGAGCACTAGGAAGCTGCCAGAGTGTTTCAATATGTGTGGTGTTTGCAATGCAATCAGACAAAGCTGAAAACTCTATTACAATGTCATGTGCCTGACTTCCTTCTGGAGAGCTCTCGTGTACAGCCAGCAGCTGAGTGTGGGACTTGGAGCTCACTGTGAATCTTCCCTGTTGCCACTTCAGCTGCTCAAACAAATAATGCCTTCACCACCTCAGCTTTTGGCTGCCAGGAGGGGTGTGACAGTGGCTTCCTCCAGGGAATTGTGCCAGTTGGTTTGTTATTGATTGGTAACAGACCTCCGAGATTCAGAGGTTTTCAATGAGAAATACTGACTGTCCTTGATGTACGATGTAATTTGACTTGATAAGATCAAATCCCTAGCAGAATCTAAAGAACCATCATCAACTGTTTTGCTCCTATTTACATCAAACCAAAAAGTAATAAAATCCCTCTGAGATAAGTGTAGAAGTTGCCTTGTTTATCCTTTCTGTCAAAAATATTTTTAGACTTTTTTTCCTGTACATAATATCCATTTTTACTTTTTCTTTCATGTTCCCTACTCTCATGATTACACCTCTCCATCTTTCAGCAGCAGCTTTTATTCTGAAGTTTACAAAGTACGTGTATCATTGATTTTAATAGCTATTTCACGCAGAACAGTTGACAACTGATTGTAATACAGCAATTATTTTCTTCAGTAATAAAATGGAATGCGGGGGGTGGGGGGAAAGGGAAAAAGAGACAAAGGAAATGTCTTCTGTTTAATCACACAAGGGATTGGATTCATCTCACCTTGCTTTAAGTCCTTTGTGGTCAAAGAAGAGAGATCAACAGTAGTTAACATCAAAGATTCATTCCATGCAAAACAGCTAAGGTATAACAAAGACCGAAGACCACTGCAGAGGTGAAGGAAGTTCGAGACAAAGGACCTTTATCAGACACGAAGATCTTATAATTAACATTTTGAGAGGAGTTTCTACTGTAGATAGTCCCTACCTAAATAATCAGCAAACGCTTGGATGAAAATAATTTATGTAGCAGTTCACCAGTCTCCAAAAGAAATTCTCTCCAGGTGTTAATTTCCAAACCACAACATCTAAATCCATGCACTTCACAGATTGCAAAAACAATCCCATCAAAGAAAGTGCTGTTAATTCTCTGCCCCAAATTCACAGGTAAATCTCTCTTTTTTTGAGTTGGTGTTGAGTTTTTCAGTTACTTTTCTGTCTTTATTTTTGTCTACATATTCCTAACCCTTGTCGTCACAAAACAAACAAACAAACCCCAAACAAACAAAAAAGCAAGCAAATCCAACTGCAGTGCTATTAACTTATTTAAACCATGCACATTCCAAATGGGAGGAAAAAAATTCAGCTTCAAAAGTCAACTTCTACGTGAAGCACTTTCATAGCAATACCTATGTAGTCATGAAAGTTTTGGGGTAGTGTTACTGTTTTCATTTATTTTTGGATTTGTTTAGAAATGACAGTTCCTGACTGGAATGTGTATTTTGTTTCTGCATTTATCCTCCAGTACCAGCACCCCCTACTGAATGCAATTTATGGAAAAAAAACCCTTATTTAATAAAAGTTTTGCTCAGTAGATATAATAAACCCAAGTCCTTTTAAAAGTCTGTTTCCTTAGAATTTCTTGATGCATCTGCTGATTTCTCTTTAATTTTTTTCCTTTCTTTTTCAACCTCTTTTCTCAACATATTTGCTTTTCTTTCTTTCTTTCTCCCTTCCTTAAATTTTTATGAAATAAGATGATTTTTAAAAAAAATTAACAGTTTAGAACAATGGTTAAAGCCAGTTAAAAGTATAAGCCATCCCTGAAGCACAGACCTTCAGTATAAAGACTTTGGCCTTGAAAAGACTCCTGGCAGTGTTCATTCAGTGTTGTCACACCTTAACAGCTACGAAATTTAACTTCCAGAAAGTTGTATCATAAATTGACTCAAGGAAGTGTCAGGCCAAGTCCAGTTAAATGTTGGAAATATTTCGTGTACACAGAAGAGAAAGAAGGGAATGGGATGATGTACTGAGCTTCTTATTACTTAAGTTCTTGAAAGTCTGCTCCTTTGTTCCTGAATAAAAGTGACTGTGAGTAATTCATAGGAATTCACCACACATGTGGCTCCCCTACAGGGGTCCAGCTTCTAAACCACTTTTGATAGAGGAAAATATTGACAAAGTTCCAGCTGTTTGAAATTCAAAATACATCTAGCCATAAGGTGGTCTAAATACAGATCTTTTATGTTCTACAGGATCTTGAAAACACGAGGTGATGCAAGCACACAGCTCCTTAAAGGCTTCCCTTTTCCAGTAACTTTTCTTCACAGCTTCTTGGTGAGAACACAAATGAAGTTCCAATGACAGTTCTACATTTTTAATCAGTCTTTAAGTAGTACAGGTTGAGGCTTCTGACTTATTTTCACACCTAGAGACATTTTCAGTTTGCATCCAACTCGTAAAAAAACCCTGTAGATAAATAAAGCTCAATGATAAGAAATTAAAGAAAGTTCCCTTATGTACTTTAAGAAAAATATATGCATTGCAGAGAATTATGATTAGCATCAACAGCATTTACTTTTTGCCATAAAAGCAAATAAATGTTACAAACAAATCTAATTTGTCATCTAATACTGGACTATTTTTAAAATAATTATAAAGTAATTAATCACAACTTTCAAGGTAAAATAAGAAAAGCTTTCTTTTCAGTTTTTGCTTCTTGAAATCAAAAAGAAGTTTCCATAGGTAGGGTTTTGAATTTAGAATTCTGAATAAAGTCTCTTGTGTGGTTTTGCAGGGTTGTATGAACATGAACCTGACTCACACTGATTTTGCCATATAAATATACATTTTTCTGCAAAATAAAGCTTGTGTTACACTAATCAGATATTATCTGATGACCATTTTTTTCCATATGTAAATGTGTCTTCAAGGTTTTCATTTTATTTCAACATAAATGAACAGAGTATACTATGAATAAATCCCTGTTAGGTGTAACTTCAGGCTGATCATGCAAAATCCTCTATGCATAAACTTTTGCATGTTTTCAGTACACCATGGAAGTCAGTCTGAGCAAGCTTTTGTGTGATTTCTTGATGTGACTGAATAAAAGATCATCCTAAGTATTATTTACAGTCCATTTCCATTTCCATACTAATCATATTATTACAGAAACTCAGTCTATATACACTTGCAAGTCCCCGCTGGTGAAAGACAATCTTTATTATGTTAAAAAACGGACATCAGAAAATTGTTTTTGAAGTGTAATGAAATGATTTAATAACAATGTATCTTCATATTTCCTAAATGATTTTAAAACCTTAATGCACGGCAGGAGTCTGCCTCAGTGGCATAATGAAACGGGACAGTTCAGATTGCAACCTGCTGTGTGAGGTTCCCCCTGTGTACAGAACAGCAGGACAGCTCTGTCTCCTTTCCTTTTTATCTTTCTTTTCCTCTCCAAGTGCTGGGTCATATTCTTGGAGAGGGGGATGTCACTCAGTATCTCACAAATCCAGCTGGTGTTTAATTTGCACAGAGCAAAGTTGAGGTACTTCTTAGAAATAAATCTACTGCTACAGTTTGATCATGAAAGTTGCCAAAAGATACAGAATATAGCTCTGCTAACTACTGGGTTAGTGGAAATATTATCCATTTACTTGTTATAACCAGCAAATTGGCCTCTCCACACACCCCCCTGGACATATAGAACAGTTACATAGTTTGGCATAGAGATAAACATGTATTTAGAGAGAAAGCAGGAGAAAAAGAGATGTGCACACACAAACCCCCATATGCACTGCTGGCATGATGATTCTACCTTGTCTAAGAATACAGGCAGCTGCAAGGGGAAAATGGGTGTGAAAAAAAGTCTAAGTGCACAGCCTGAAATAAGTTCACAAGAACTTGGACAACTCTTACATCTTTGAACCTTTGGACTTAGTACCTTTAAATGATCTGATATCCACTGCATTGGAACTGTTTTTCTTAATATCCATTGGGTATAATCCTGGAGCCTTCTTTTAGGTATGGCTGTGGTCTCCTACAGAGAATGTTTGCAGAGCAATAACATTAATGAAGGGAGAAAGCATGAGTAGTGGTGGCTGGAAAAGACTTTAGAAGGGAGTGTGAAGTGGTAATACTAGACCTGTTTAACAAATTGTCTCAGTGGAGCTTTGCACTGAGGGAAAAGTCCACGTGAATCTACTGGGCAAGTAGATTCATTAAATTTCAAGCATTATTTTGTTCAAGTAAGCTAAAGCAACAGTCCTGGGTTAGAGCTAAGGTCTACTAGATATGATACAAATTCAAAATACAAGGAAAATTTTAGTTCCAAACTGTAGAGAGTCTTGACTAGACATTCAGGGTAAAAATTGTTTTCCCTAAATTTAGTGCCTAAATTTCTACATATTATAGACTCCTGTTTGAATCAAATGGGCAATTCTGGGCATTCCTCAACCTATTTTTGAAGTCTGCTTAAGGAGAAGATGGATTGCACTCTAGAAGGGCCAATCTTTTTTTGGTAGAGAGAGACCCTGGGGTGACTGTTTTGTGTGTAGATGGATGAATCCCTTCCCATCTTTTCCTAGAACAGCTGGATTTCTGCACCTGGATTGATGAATGTGGTGGCACACTCAACAGCAGAGATACTTTACTGCATCAGGCTTAATAATGCAGGTGATCCTGCTCCATGAAGAACTATTTCTCTACTGGAAGATGAGCTTAAAGCTAATTTAAGTCATATCTTATTTTCTATTTAATACTAGCACTCTAATGCCCAATTCTGCCCTGTGTACATTGTATATGTAGCTTTTCCAGTCATTACATTGACACATGAGTAATACTTCAGTCTATAACAAGTTTAACAAAGAGGGAAGAACTTGACCACCATCACCTCACCTGCAAGTTAGTGACATGTGAAAGAGCACACGTTTTTTGCTGCCAACCTTTCCTTCCTGCCCTAAACTGCATCTAATTCCATCATCTTTAACCCCAGATTTCAACTCTTTTAGGGCTGCACTTTATGAACACTGTTTAAATAGTGACACATATTACTTTACTGTGAGGTAGGTGACAGAAGAGGGAATCTACTCCAGATCACTGGACTTTTTTTCAGCTAATTATTTGTGACATTTTCTTGATCTTAAGGTAATGAAGCCAGTTTTTCCATATATTTCAAAGAATCTTAACTCATTCCCTTAAAGGTAACCCTGGATGACTATAAATATTCTAGAACATATTCTTTGCTAGTTTCTTAGACATGGTTTCCTTTATAGGACCAAGAGCTATCTATGCCTTAACTGTAAGTGTGGAAATACTCTTTCTTCATAAACTTCTACAGCCATGTATTCTTGTAGGTAGCTATGTGACTTTGTCTGAAATTACTCATTTTTAAGCATGACTCACTGGTAGACCCAGATCAGAAGGAATCATAGAATCGTTAGTGTTGGCTAAAACCTCTAAAATCAAGTCCAGCTATAAACCTAACACTGCCAAGTCCACCACTAAACCATGTCCCATGGTTTGTCTGTAACCCATATTGCTTTGTTTCAATTCTGCCATTGCCTAATCTTCATTTTCCTTTCAGTTGCTCTTACACGTGGGCTATGAAAGCAAGAAAGAAAGGTTAAAAAAAAAAATTACTGTCCTGAAAAAAATCTTTTAAAGGCCAAGCAATAAACATCTTGAACCTCACCATAACCTTATCACTAATAGCAATACCAAGATACTAAGATTGCAGTTAAGGTGTCCCCAAATTGTCATCTGAAGAACGGATTTCTTCTCTTGTGCATATTTGCAGAGATGAAAAAGAAATATGCTTGTAAGAAACTACTTGTTTGTACACAGTGTGATCTTAATAATTTTTTTCCCTCTTTTCTGGGGGCTAATTGAAAACAAAATACCTAAATTTGCAGTGTTGTACATGCATTAATACAATAACTTCCCCATTCTAATTAGCCGGGCCACTGATTGAGATGACTCGTAAACAGAGACCTAGCATGCTTTTTTTTTTTTAATTTAACAAGAAATGAAAACCCCTAAAAGGTGCCTCACTCCCTTTAAGGTGTCACTGAAGAAGTGCTGCCTCTCTCCCACCGTGCTAACGAGGACCAAGGTGACTGTGCCCCTCAGATGGGGGTCTGCATTTACACAGAATAACCCCTGGCTAATATTTTTAAGCAGAGAAAACAGAAACTTTTCCTTCAAGCCGATGGCATCCCCTGGTTAGAAACGCTGCACATGGCAGGGAATGGGGCTGGGTGGATGGCGGAGCAGCCGAGCCGGGCAGCCCCGGCAGGTGAAGGGGCTGTCAGGGAGGCAGAGGGAGAGCACAGCTGGCGAGGGACCAGAGGGCAGCAAAGCCATTCCCTGCTTAGCTCCAACGTGTTCAGGCAGCATCAGATAAGGGAGCAATTGGTGTGTTCACACCTGCTTACATTCAAACTATCTGCTAACTGCTGACACAAACCTTCTATCTTCCTACTGAGACATCAAGATAAATTCAGAGGAAATGGAGCTGTACAGGGAAAAAAAAGCGCTACTCTTTGCTAAATTGAGTGATTCCTCCAGGCTCTGACCAACAGCTTGAGGTCAGCATAAGCGGGAAAGACAAAAGAGAGTCCCTCAGGGATTTTTCAGAAGCTAAAACAGAAAATTTGCTCAGCTGTTTATCACCTGAGTTTGACCTCTCAAGCAATATCTTTTATTTTTTAGAACAAGAAGGCAATGAAGGATTTGGCAATGAAAGGAAGGGAATTCATCTTTCCGACATTTTGTTAGTGACATTCTGAGGCTCTGTGTCTGACTTGCATTTCCTTTGGAGTTAGGTCCTTAGGCTCCTTAGACGTATTTGTTTGTTTGTTTTGCTTTGTTTTATTTTGCTGGATGAGGTGAGTTTTATGTTGTTTTGTTTTGTATGGCACTACACTCATGAGCAGCAGTGTCAGATACTGTTTTTGTTTGCAAGGTATGACTGGGGCCAGACTTTACCTGTGGGTTTTTTTCACAATTCCTTCCAAAAAGGCACATCAAAAGCTTTTTTCTCCTCATATCTTTTTTCCTTCTTTCCTGTAGTAAATCTGTTGTCATTGAAAGGACTGATCTTATGTCTCGAATCCTCCTCTCCCATAGATACTGTCACAGAAGCAGGTGCTTGGCATCTCTCAGGATCAAACCCTAAAATGCTAGTTGCCATGGTGACTGAATGTGAAAGAACAATAAAGAGCTGTTTACCACGGAAACTTATCAGCAGGGCTCGACAAAGCACCACAAAACTGTAATTAGGCTTGCGTTGAAACAGCTTTATTTTTGCAGCTAAAACTAGGCAACAGCCCTTGCCTTTGATTTCTTACAGATATTATCTATTGTACATCCCTTGCACATCCCTTGCATCCCTTGTGTAAGATCCCACCCAAACTCTAAGCTGATTATAGCAGAGTAGGCAAAAATTAGCATTTTGAAAAATCCGTGAAAAACAAGGCTGCAAAACTGCATGCAAATGACTGTATGAAAAATGATGCTTTGAGAAGGAAAGCGCTTTGAAATATCCTACACACCCAGAGGTTGCGGTACTCCACAGCAATCTGCAGAAGATCATGATAGTTTAGCATACACATTTGGATGTAAGGATTCTTTTCATATTTGATTGAAAGGGCAATACCCCAAACAGAACACAGAGTCCTTTTTCGTGTTAAATTTTGGTTGGTTTTTTGCTTCTTAGGATTCTAGTTTCCTATGCTGTTAGTAATACTGCTGTCACAGGTGACAAGTTAAAACGGAGATTGTTAATAGTAGTAATCAATGTTAGCTTGGCAGCTCTGTGTCCTGAATGAATTCGGAGGTGCACTGTGAAAAGCATTTCACAAATGCCTGAGAAGGGAAGGTCTTTACAGAGAAGAGCTTTTGCTTTAATTAAGTAAAGCAGATGGCGCTGGAAGGGAAACAAAGGCACACAGAGGTGAAGCATCTTGCTCACAGCTGATCAGTGACAGGTCTCAAATAGCTATTCCCAAATTGTTAGGATTCTGAACGAATGCCAGTCATCAGCAAAAATGATGGTGCACATTTAGCATTCAGTTTGAACACCGTGTATGGGATGTGTGTCTGCAGGTCAGAGGTGATGATGTGGATCATCACCAGCCCACAGGCAGCAGTTCAGGAGTCTCTGTGTTAGATGTGCATCAGTACTCCTGTTTCTGCCTGTAGGAGTTGCACATTGAGGAAAGTTCCACTCTTCTGTCACAGCATTCAGGAGGGTATTGGCAGATTTCAGTAATTCAGCAGAGGTATTGGGAAGCTTCATAGTTGTCTCATTTATGTGCTGGGTTATATAATGAGAAAAGTAATGGTAAAAATATAACATTTATTTAAATAAAATCCTGTATTAAAGTTGCCACAGATAGTGATCTGAAATATTCATCCTCCCAGCTCTCCCACAAGGTGTTTTTGTGATGCTTCCATTGTTTCTGCAGGTTGTGTTGCTTCAAACTTTCCTGCTAGTTGTTCACCATGTGAGTCCCAGAAATGTGGAATCGGTTTCTGTTAGTGCAGTGTTTGAATCAGTCAAATCCAAAACACTAACACTTCTATTTTTAGTTTGCAGCAGCAATAGATACCTAATATGTTCGCCTGAGAATAATTCTGCTGAATATGTAAGAAGCATATCTTGTGCATCATCTAAACCATTCTTTTATGTATGTAGAAGAAATGGATCATCTGTGCTTCCAGGCAGCACCCTTCAGCAATAGGTAGGGAGTGATTTTCTAAGAAGGAAAACTATTTCCTTTGAGCATTCAAATCTCTGAACTGATTTTTCTTCCACTTCAATGTAAACCCGTTGCCTTTGCTTCGGTGTGTTGCAGCTGGATGACAGAGAGGAAGGTCAAATTCTTTGAAGTGATATAACCTGAATTACAAACCAAGTCTGGAAGAGATAGTGGGTGGAAAGAACACAAGCCAGGGCTGATCTCTGCACAAGCTACAGCTGCTGTCAGTATTTGTACTGCTGCTCTCTGATAATTAGCTGCTACATGAAGTAAAATGTCTGGTGTGCCCCAGGTAACTGTTGTGAGAAACTAGGAAAGATAATGATATCTGCTTCCTGCAATCGGTTCTAAAGTTCCCTCGTTTCCATCACTCACCTTTGGTTATCTATCACCAGGAAATCTCCTGGGATTCATTCCTCACCCTTGGCCCGGGGTGCCTGGCCCCGAGGGGCAGGGCATGAGGGGAGGCAGTGTCTGCTCATTGCCTGGCACATGGAGAGACTCCAGAGGGAGTGGGAGAGGGAGGAAAAAGTCGTCCTGGAGCAGAAACAGTTGTCAAGTCATCATGAGTAACAAATGAGAGATAGGAATTAAAAGCTGGATCATAGAGCTGCAAATTGTTGTAATGTGTTCTCTCTTCAAAAAAGCTACAAAAAAAAGTTTCTCGTTGATTACCTTTTTTTAATTTGGAAAATGGGACTCTACGCTTAAGTGTCCAAGCTTTTCTGGCAGTGAAAGCACGGGCAAAGGGCTTCCTCTAAGATGCAGAATTGCAGAATACATGGGGCTTGGGGTCTGCTGCAGTTTCACCACTTCTTACACAGATGCTGCCTGGTTCTGGCACAGCTATTCAAACATCTCTTCACTCCAGGTGAAGTCCTGCCCTATGGCCCATGAGAGACTTGAAAGGACACAGAGATCCTTGTGTTAGCCCACTCATAATGAATTACACCCATAATGAAGATGATTTCTTATGTCATTTAGCTATACAACATCTGAAATTAATTTTGTGGGAGCAAGAAAGATGCTCACATTGAGCTTCAGGGGCTGTAGCCCAGTGACTGTTACCTATCAGAGGCAAATCAGGACAGCAGAAAAGCTAAAAGAGTTTGGTGAAATGAAAAAATGTTTTGCTTAAGAACAAGAGCAAACACTCAGTTTGATGGGAGACATCTCACACTGTTGTAGCTGGTTTAAGTTAGGCTTCTGAGGGAGAAGGAAATGTTCAAGCCCAGTACAATCAGTGAGGGCCAGTGGACACCTCAGGTAGTTCTCCACCAATTTTCAAATGAGAATATTTCTTGTTCTCTACAAGTGATGAAGTAATATCTTAAGTCAGAGGCCTAATTTTGAAGGGTGAGATAGGTATCACCTTGTAGAAGAGACAAAGTTCTCATGAGTGGAGAGTGTCAGATGCAGTTACTAAAATATACAAGTCAACGAGAGCTTATCAATATAACACAGTAGGTGAAGCATAAAGCCTCATTATAAATCCTTCTCCAATATACACACACATACTAAACCTTTCCACTGCATACATTTTTTTTCCTTAAAAACTTCATTTTCATCCTAAGGTCAGGAGTTCCATGAAAATCCATCGATTTGAGCCTCATTAGGTTCCATTTAACGGAATGGGCAGCACAGCCAGGTTATACCTTGGTGCCTCTGAACTCTACCTCTGAAAACATGATATAGGGATAGATGGGTCAGTGGTGACAGGAGTAAAGTATTTCACCCACCTACTGGGAATTTGGGATTTTACTCATATGACCATTTCCTTATAACAAGTCTCCATACGTACAGTCATGATGAAGGAAAAAAAGCATTGCCGAAACCAGAAAATAACACAGAAAGAAGTTTAGAGTTATAAGTATGTGTTGCACTATGTTGAGTGTCAGCCTGTAAAATGGAAGCTATTACTTCTCGGGGAAAACAATCCAAAATACAAATATTCCATGATATATAGAAGTCTGTGAAAGCAAGGGCAGTAATGTCGAACTAAGGCTGGTAGTAGACAGGAAATTAAACATAAATTTACAGTGCATCCTAAAAAGACATCTGGGGCTCCATTCAAAAACACATTATTGCCTCACCCAAAAAAAGTTAAGATTTGATAGGGCTTTTGCTCAAATACTGTTTTTAGTTATTGACACATAGTTAACAGATAAAACCAGGAAAACATCACAGAAATTATTTTGATAGAGGAGAAACTCTCAGGATAAAAAAAAAATGAAAAAAAGAAACAATATGTAGTTTCCTTCTGCTGCACATTAACTGTGAAAATCCCACTGAATATCAGCTGCAAGACCTCTGGTCAGCCTGAGTAGAGTATTAACCCCGGTGAAGGGAAGTGGACACAGAAACTCTATTAATATTTGTCAGAAATACAATGTAGGGTGGAGTAAAACAACAAAAGGGAATGGAGCAGCACAAGGAGATCATGTCAAAGAACAAACTCAGAGATCTGAGTTATTTCCCAGATTTGCATAGACTTTCTATATGATGTTGGCCAGAATCACCAAATTTGTTTTTCTCAATTTCCTTCCTCTCTAAATAACCACGTTGTTGTCTTTTATTTTGCCTGCTAAGATTAGAAGTATGATCAGTCTCTATTCATGCTGCTTCCTATAATGGGACATAGTCTATATTACTGCTATGACTTCTATTGCTACTCAGTCACTTTCTGTAAGACAAGGGGTAATGTGGAAGAGAGGAAATAAATGTGTTCTTGTGGGCCCCAGAAGTGTTGGAGGACCTGTTGCTACCTTTGTTTAAAACTGGATCCAATGAAATACTGGAAAATATGCTTTTAAGTGCCCTCTGGCAGTAGGAAATAGGAGACAAGACATGTGCTGACATTTCCATCCTAGGGAAATAACCATGTGAGTATATCACTCTTTTAAAACACACACTTACAAATACAGTAATCTAGATTACAGAGTTCTAACAATCAATCCCTGAAGATGTTTTTTAAAACCATTAGAAAGTGTTACTTCTCAATAGGACAGAAGTAACTGCCATTCTACTTTTCAGTACTTTTGCTCATTTCACTATCAAAAGAAATCCATAAATGATATCTCAGATTGTCTTATTTTTCTAGTTTTCACTTGTTATCAAATCAGATTCGAGTGGAAGGCTGCTAGGTAGAAAAGCTAGCTATAATTAATACGCTATCAAGGAAAATTAATCAATGTTCTTCTTCAGACTCCTGGATAAATTCTGCAAGTTTCCCTGTCAGTGATCCCAGCAGCAATTTTGCTCATAATCAAACATAAAGTTAGAATCAAACTTCTGAGTTTCCTCATTTTTGTCTTTCCCTTTCTTTCATTTCTGTCAAGACAAGAAGACAGAGCAAAGCTCGGAACTCTTTTCTTCCAGAGGATGCTGTTTTAACATGTGCTGTGACCTCCAGGGGGAAAAAAGCCTTGTATGCATACACAGAAAAAGCAAAAATATCTCCCCCAGATCCTTACTAAAGCATTAATTCCAGCTTTAATCTGGCCCACATTATTTTCCTGAGCATTCAAACTTTGACAATAAAGCCATTTACAGAGTAAGCAGATTTATTGTTTCACTAAGCACACTGGGCTGTATGGTCTGTACACTTTGAGTGAGCCCAGAAACAACAGTGGAAGAAAATACTAGATTATTAGGTTATGCTTCACAATTTTATGTCAACAAATAGCTTCTACTTTTCTAGCTATTCTACCTGTCTTTCCCTGTCAGCTGTCAATGGCTTGCTTCTTTTTAATGAATGCTGGGGCCTCCAAAGTTCCCCCAGGCACACATACATCAAGAAAAATGCTGAGATTTGTCAATTCCCCTAACATCCATTTAGGATTATTGTCAACATTTATAAATCTATAAGCAAAACATTCCCTTGAGACTAATTCTTTTTGACGGTTAGTTGAGGTAGGTCACCCAGCAGGGAAAATCTTGTTGGTGTATGGCAAGGATGTGCTGCCTTTAATGCCTTCTTTTTATCAGTGATCTTTGAGTCATTTGACTGCTTCTAGAGCAGGATTTGTCATTTCTGTATGAGCCAACCCCTTTGGTTTTGTAATGGTGTTTGTGCATTTATATAGATTTTGTTTGTACTTGGCATGGGAATGAAGTATGGAAAAGCATAGGAAAAGCTCTGTTAAGAGTAACATATAGGATTTTTTTTGGTTTTTTGGGTTTTTTTGTTTTTTTTTTTTTTTTGCTAAGGTTCCTGCATAAATACTCAGCTTGCTCAGTTAGAAAAAGAAATATCAGGTAGCTCAGAAAGTTTTTACCGTTTAAGGTCACTCAGAAATTTGTCAGTTCTTTTAAAAAAAGGGGAAGTGAAAGTACTACTCTATTATGCAAGTACTAATGGAGGAAACTGGTGTTGTCAGGCCATCAGTTTAGGGGGGAAATATTGGTATCTTACATCTAATATTAAAAATTAGGTGTAAAGGATCCCTAAGGTACAGCAGAGTTTTCTTAGAAATGGCTATCTCAACTTTTTTAATTGCTCAGACATATACTAATTTATTAGGTTACTAGGAGCGTCTCATGACATTTTAGTCAACAAAACAACTCGCTCATTAACAAATATAAATAAGAATATATTAACAAATATTCTTAGAAAGTTCATTTAAGATCTATACATAGATCTATAGGTAGAATCAATGCTGGGAAGTTAATTCAAATGCTTTCCAACATCCCTGAACACACTGGTCAATGCAAAGTATCTGGGAAGAGGTTGAAAGGAAAGTGAGAATTCCCAGAGTGTAGTGGAGTCCAGGGCAGTACAAAGCTTTGGAATATAAATGGGTTTGTAATAATTCAGGTCAAAAGTTCATTCAGCTCAGTAGTCTACCTGCCACTGGAGGAAGAATATAAAGACCAGGCAGGGCAGAATAATTTCTCATTTGCATATGCTCCAGGCCTCCACAACCCAAGTCTTCCTTCCAGACTTCCTGTGCTGGATGTAAGGGTGTTACAGCTCATTCTTCACGTGAGGAGCTGTGTAGCTCAGTTTAGAGCCCCTGTAAACTGTTAACTTCAGTGTCCTGAGTTTAATTTCACATTTAGCAGAATTGTGTGAATTATCACTTTGTGAGCCCATCATCTACTTGCTACCTACATCCTGGGGAATCTCAATGGACCTGATATATTTGTTTATAAGGAATCTTAAAACTGGCAAAAGGATTATGGTGCATCAGTTCATAGACTGCAAAGACCATGAAGAATTAAACAAGCAAATTGCAACAAAAAAGAGTAAAAACACTTGAAGCTTTTATCTGTATCTGAATTCTTCTTATAAGGAAAAGCATGTGGCACGCCTACAAAATTAAAATGGTTTTGGAAGTTTGTTGAGTAGGGAAAGGAAAACAAAAAGTTTCAGACACTCAATTCAGTGAAGTAAATGGGAGGTATATCTGCTTCTTCTCCTGTTAGGGTAGGCACACTTTTGAATCCTGGTTGAGAAGTGATTGTCCCACATGCCTGACATTTTCCTGCCCATCCAGGTTGGCCTTTAATGATTTAGGTGGTTGCTCAGGCTTTCAGAAAATGAATGAATGCTGGAAAAGGGAAGAGTTATGTGCAATCAGCAAAGCTTGCTTAGGAGTACAGTGTTCCCTTACAGATAGAACTGAGCTCAGTATATGATTTTTCACATATAAAATACACAATTTGACTTCAGCATTTCTTACCAATGGTTGTAAGTGAACTTAATAACAACTGTGAGAAATGCCTGGTTACTAGCGATAAGGAAGCTACCAAACCCAGTGTTGTAAGAGGAATTTAATGAGACCTCATATTTGATTGTGAGGAAGCAGGATTTGAGTAATAGAAGACCTTCTCTGACTCATCCAATTAATTAAAATTTGTGCCAAAGGCAAAGGATTACCACTGACATGAAAGGCCAATACCTCAGTGAGGAAAGCTGGGCTACAGAGGAGAAAATTGCAATACTTGGTTATGGCAGTAGCAGAATATAGTCTTTGTGTGAGACTTTAGTGCCATCTCCATAGGGAAGTTCTCAGGAGTACCCATGTAAAGTGCTCAGGCAGCACATTTATGTCTCTGTATCAGAGAGAAGAGGGAATTGGAGCTGAAAGTGAGGGAAAGAGACTTCAGAGCATGGAGGAAAAGAGAAGCCTTAGAGTTCAGAGACGGAAAGCAGAGAGAAAGGAATGAAGAAAACTGACCCATGAAAGGTTAGAGCTCACAAAGAAAGGGATCGTGTGTATGGCAATCAGGGTAGCAGAAAGTCCTCCTAGGTTGACTAAGCAGAGACAGTTTAAAGGCATTCAGTCATACTAGTGATTATTAGTCCTTTGAAACCTATTAATCCTATTATGAGGCTGTGGAGTTATTTTAGAATTTAAACAGGCAAGCAACTATATTTAAACTTTGTTGCCATGTATTTTCTTTTGCCTTTTTTATTTCATTTACATATTTATTTTCAGTTTCATTTTCTTTTCACTTCCTTTGCAACTTTTCTTTTCTATCTTCTTGTTTCCTTACCTCTCCTGTTTCTTCCTACATTTTATTCATCTGAAGATTAAGGGGGAAAGGTTGTGTGACCTTTACTACCAGCATTCCTCACATTAGGAGGATGGGGAGGAAAATAAAGCTCCTGGAATCTTTCAAGCAAAGCAGAGTATTATTGCATACACAGTAAAATAGTTCATAAAAGGAATATAGAAAGAATACAGTAAACACCAGTATAAGCAGCAAAGTTTGGCCTCAGCCCACAAGCTCTGCCAGGCAGTTGAATACTCATCAGGCAAAATGGCAACGTAGCCAAACAGCTGTGTGTTCCTCAGAGAAGCTGTAGAAACACATGGTATTAGAAGAAAAAGGGGCTTTCTCTTCTTTAGGCTTACAGACATTCTGCATAATAGCTAAATTTTTATTCCTTCTTTAAGAAGTACCTGGAGAAATGTTGCTTCATGGACTCTGTTTTAGGTAGTTAATATTCACATGTTATGTGGAATTTGTAATTACTCGCCAAATTGTGGTGAGGGACACTTTGTCAGCCTGGACACGTCCCATTCTCCAACTCCCCTGGCTGATGCCACACATTTGCCATCAGTGCAGAATGATCCTTCCCTGGGCAACAGCCACTGTATTTCATTCATGTTTGCTTCCAGTTTGGAGGCCAAAGTCATAAGACACATAGGAAATTGTTCTGGATCAATTTTAGTCCGTGTGTATACAAACAGTCAGCAGCTTGCACACCACTTTATAAATCATAGCTGGTGCAGCAAAGATATTCACAGCAAAGACTGGGGTGAATGCAGGAACACTGTGATCTGCTGGCATGAGGGACTTGCCAGGTAATAAGAGACCTCCAGGATCCGAGGGGATGATTGAGCCAAGGTGTTCCCGGTCGGGTAGATGTAAGTGTGCGGGGAAGCTGTGAGAGGTTCAGGAACACTTCCCTCCCAATCTGCAAGAAAATACACAGCCACAGGACTGCAGAACCAGCAAAGCAGCATTCGTGGAATTCACAAAGGGCAAAGTGCTGTTCTCCATAGCATGCATATTTATTTTGATGTGGCTGTGTGTGGGCAGTAGGGTATGAAATCAACCACACAACAGACGTTTACATTACAGCAACCTCGCTGTGGTCTGGCAAGGGGCAGAGACCTGAGAGCAAATACAGTGAGCCCTGCTCTCCTCAGTGTTCCTTCTTATTGCTACGTGTAAATGACAAGAGCCAAGCAGTTGTATTAATACTCTTGCTGTAACTTCTGAAGAATTGTTTCCCCATCCACTTTTTTTTTTTTTTAATGAAGAAAGGGTACATCCTTCTGGTGGGCTAATTAGGGTAAGAACCCTCTGTTCCTCAGGGCCTTGTGTTTTTGAGAAGAATCCAATGTTGTGAAACATGTATGACACTTTCCCCACGCTAACAAATGCTGTAAAGCACATGTATGGATGAGGGTCTCTGTTAGGTAAGTTCATACCTGCTGTTCATCAATGTCTATAGTGCTGAGAATGCAGACAGTGGATATGCATAAGTCAGGCACTTGCATTCCCAAGACTTCATTAGCCACAAAAGCCATTTGCTTGCTATTAATTCATTAATTAATTTCTAGTGTGAAAGAATGCCTCAGAGTAAAAATAATTCTTTCCACTCCACTTGCTCTTATGTGTTCTACATTTTAGGGGGACAGAATTCAGATTTCATTTATTTACACACTTAAAAATCCCATTTTCTAGCTCCATGAGTTCTGGAGTTAGCCATAGTAATAGGCTATCTCAGCTCTTCTGCATGTGTTAATACCTTCCATTTGAGAAAGAAGGGACATTTCTGACAGAGGGGTTAGCAATTGGAACAGACTCCTGGTAGATTCTGGGCTTATCAAATAAATGCTGTAAACCTTGCCAAAAGTTGTGCTATGTTCAGATACAAGTTATTGGTCTCTACAGTGTTATGTAGAAAATATTATTTGACAAGAAACATAGAATGGTCCAGGTTGGAAGGGAACATAAGGGATCATCTTGTTCCTGTTCCCACATCATAGGCAGGATTCAAATATGAGAAAGAGAAGATTCCTGTTTCTCCTAAATGTGTAGCCTAAATTCTACACATGAGTTCTACATAGGATATGTGACAATACAATTTGTTAGGTGTCTTCTGAAAGGATATTTTATTTTTGCAAGAAATGTATTGTAGAATAGTACAAATCTCAGCAAAACATGAGGAGGGAAAAAAAAATAGGAGAAGTTTGCAATTTGATTAAAATTAATGAACTCACTGATAATCAGTAGATAATGGGCACTAAATATTTTTATAGAAATAAGTGATCCTTTACTATTTAACATTTAACATTTCATCACTGAAATTTACCATAAATATTTCACTATTGTATGCTATTTCAGTGTTTAAATATTTATGGAAGAAGAGCTGTAATACAAGAAATTGGGATTGTACTTAAAGCACTCACACAGGACATTGGGGTTGTAAATTTAAATATTCGTTACAAGTCAGATGGTTAAAAAAACCTTGAAAGCTAAATATTTGAAAGTTCTTGATTTTCTTATATTTCAAAACTAGGAAAAAAATTGTAATCTTAATAAACAAAAATTATTTCTGTCCCTTGCCTGTCAGAAAAATTTCATAACAAAATTTAAAAAAAATATTTCTCAAGTCTATGGAATTTTGTTTTGTTGACTTAGGCATTGTGTAGCTAAATTTTTTCTTAGTTGCAGAAGTATCTATTAAAAAAAATCTTTTTTATTCTGCTATATTTTATTTCCAAAGTAATGATCGAACAAAATGATCAATCTTAGCCCAGCATCTCTTCTCTGACAGTGGCCAATGCTTCAGACAAAGGTACAGGATAATCAATGGTCAGTAATGCCCCAACCCTCCCAAAGTGAAAGATTTTTTTCCCACTAATTCTTACTAGCTAGTAGCAAGCAGTAGCTTGCTCTTTTATGTCCTATATATATGCATATATATATATATAAAACACATATCTTATCTGCTGCATCTGTGAGGTTCCTAGTCACTATTCAGAACGTTAAACTTCTAAAAAATCCTGTTATGTACATAATGTTGACATGTGGCAATGAGTTCCACAGATAACTTATACATGCTGAAACCAAAATATTTCCCTTTTATCAAACAAAAAAAGTGTAACCTTTCAATTTAAGTGCATTCTCTTTTTGTTTTTAAGATATAGTAAGAACATTGAGAAAATACACCGATGGCTGAGGCAGTGGCAGTCAGTCTGGATTTGATTTAGACCTTTGTTCCTGATTTAGGAGGCTTTAGCCATTACTGGATCAGAAATACAGGTTCTCACTAACTTTTTGGATGTTTTATACACCACAACCACACCACTTCTGTTAAACTATATAAATTTAAGGTCCAGACAGCAATGTCCTTTGGTACCAATGGTTAAAACAAGCAGGTGTTGCAAAAAAGCCTGTTTTAAATTTTAGAGGTAAGGGAATGAATTAAGCTTAGGTTCCCTGTTCTCTGAGAGCATCACTAGGTCATGTAGTGAAGAGAAAGCCGGAGGAAAATCTAATTATGGATATATTAATATTTGTAGCTCTTATTTATACCTTAAAGTTTGAACAATACTAAAGCCACATTTTTCTTGTGTTTCAAACAACACATATAATTTCCATCATTAAACGGAAATATTATCATATATCTAGTATACAGAGGTAGTAATAATGTACATTTTCATGGTGAGATTCTCATGGAGCAGGAGACCATGGATGAAGAGTGCACTTTGAATACACAGTATGATCAATGGCATAATTATTGATACCTGTTTTCTCGTGTGTTCTTCTTTTATAAGCACACAAGGGTCTTTACAGTCTCAGAAGTGCTGACAAGCAATTTGGGGGTCTCAGGTTTGTAGGAGGTACTTTCTAGGCAGGGACAGGGAGGAGATTTGCATTCTTATGGGTCTCTCAACGGGAACTTTGTGTAACATTTTGAAAGGCCACACTTTTCCTCTCTTCATGTGGTTTTGTTTTATGGGGTTTTCTTAGGGATGAAAAGAGAGGAAATGTCTAAATGGTTAAAGTGACTTAGATACAAAGAGACAGATCTGTGGGCTTTGGATCCCATTTTAGGTCTGTCAGGTCCTGCTAAGACCAGTTTGCTGGGAACAATGGCAGCTGCTGCATGCCAAGCCCTTTCCAGAGCCTGGTCTGTGTGCCCCACCAGTTTCAGTTCTCCTCCTGTATGGTCAATTAATGAGTTCATTTTCTATGGTAATTGTGGGGGCCACTGAGGGTGAAAAGAAACGTTTCCTAAGAGGAATTACAGTAATCACTGACAATGGCTTAGGAATAGCAATACTACATGACCCAGCCTTGAATGTACTATTCACACCTCTAAAAACTGTTGTTGAAGTCTGGAACTCTTAGACAACCTTTTGCTGGTTCCCAGCCTCCAAATTGAAATGTGTCCTCTATTTCCTTCTGGGTTACTGGACCTGTATGAAATTGATATGAAATTGGTGCACATAAGACTGGTCCCTCTTCACAAAGGAGCCATATAGAGCAGACTTTTTCACCTTCCTCTTCTGAGCTCTGCACTTAAGCTTCATAAAGGAGGGGCCTAGCCACCATCAGTGGATTCCTGTTACAATAGGATTAGACAAAAAGCTACTACAAAAGATTCAGAATATAATGATACTCCTGATGCTTTCACTTTTGATGCCTTAAAAGCTGTCTTTGCGTTATATGCTACTGGCTCCATTGCACACTCTGGGGCATTAGGGTAAGTGAACATGCAAGGAAAAGGAAAATCAATCTCCAGCCACAGATAATGGAACTACTGGTGCAGATGGTCACTAAACACCAGTGGTTTATAGGCTTCACTCTAGGGCTTGAGTTGCTCAGACGATTCCCTGTGGAAAAGAAGGAGAAAACTTATGTAAAAATATGGAATATCCCTCTCCTTGGGATCATATATATTTCATTGCACTGATTTTTAGCATTTCATTGTAGCCTGCTCTTCATTCACAGCTTGATGCAAAATTGGGTGGGCCTCTGATTTGTTAGTTTTAATTCCACATTCAGTCACTGCCTTTTTTAGGTCTCAGATACCACAGTTCATGCTGGAAAGTGTCAAATACAGAGCCAATGTCCACGATGATGGATTGCAATGTTGTGTGAGTTACACAGGAGAGCGCCATTGTGTGCAGTTTTTCAAGTAATTAGCCAGGAAACAGATCTTGTTGGGCACATACAGCCTTTGGAAACAGAATTTCTATCCTTGCAACTGACCCTGACCAGAGGTATCACCAAGGTTTCATTAATCACAGCAACAATAATTGCTGATGTTTTCATGCATAGGGAAAAGATCAGAATTTAATGAGCACCACTCTGTATGGTTTAAACAAGTGAAACACATATTTAGGAAAAACAGGCAAATTTAAAAACAGGTTTCTACTTCCCCACTTAGCCAGTCTGATAATTTGAGTTCTTAAGAATAAAATTCAATATTCAAATTCCTTTGGGCTTTCAGTGACTTTTTCTTTGCTCAGGCGTGTTTATATATTAATGAATCTAAGGTTTTCCACCTGATTTTTAGAATAGCATTTTCAAACCACTTAGTTATTTCATTAATAGCAGAGTTGTCTCTTCTGTAGTGATCTTCGAAAAGCCCAGGTCCTGGGTTTTATCCCTGGGGGAAACGGGGGAGGAGGGATAAAAAAATGAATAAGATTTAAAAAAAGAACAGGAAGATCTATTCAGAGGACATATTTCTGCCAATTTTTTAGATTTTAAACTTCTCTTAAATTTTGAAAAGTTTACATTCTTTTTACATTTTTTGCAACCATCACTACATGTACTTTTATATGCAGTGGACATGGAGGTAACTCATGGATAACAGAGGAATAGCTGAATTAAATGTAGTGTAAGTACATTTTTCTGGTTAAAGTCAATGAAATTCTCTATATTTAGTCATATCATGTGATGCATTAATGAGGACCAGAACAATAGTTACAGAGATATTCTAATTTGTATTTTCAATTTCATGTGGGATTTCTGTGGAAACAAAACTATTTGCTAAATTATTTTACTGCTTGTTATGTCATTTTCATTTATTTTAATATTTAGGCTTCTTTAATTTTTACAGACTTTTAGAATTAAATTATGGGGTTTTGAATGCATATATTCTGGTTTTTTTTAATGACTCTTAAAATTAAAATATCCAAGAAGGAATTTATATAGATTCTTTTCATTACTTTTATTTAGAATTTGTTGATGCACAGCTCTTGTCAGAGTCTGGATAATTCAGCCTGTCAGTTTTGGAAGGCTTATCTGTTTTTTTCATCTTCTGACTTTAGGGTTTTTGGGCATCATTTTACACACATCAATACCAACCTGTGGTCAAATACAGATGTAGGGAAGAAATCTCATAAATTTCGGTAGGTTTTCCTACATAGGGGATGGAGATTGAGAGAGACCTTCAGGGAGCAATTCAAAAGTGTGGCCCTTTTCTCTTTCTCTCCTCCTCTGTCCTCAAAGTATTACTGCAAAATCAAGAGAGTCTAAAAAAATCAATAGTAGTGGTCAAAAGTCTAAAAAATATTTCTCACCAAAAGTAATAGAAAAATAGCTATTTTAAAAAGACACAAATCAGAGGGAACATGGTGAAATTTTATGTTCTGAAAATCAAAATGATCTGAAAACAAAAGTCCAGGGAAGATGAATAGGAACTTCTGTTTCCTGGAGCAAGAACAAGGATGTATAAAGGATGGGAAATTCAAACCAGGAACACCTAAATATTTTTCCATGCAGCTTTGTGATTAAACAGTGGAACTTAGAAAGTAGATGAGACCAACATCTTGGCCAGGTTAAAAAATGGATGTGCATTTATATGACTGCCAGGACCTCAATTAAGAAAAATAAATAGTTCCAAAGGCTTTTTAAAGCATTCTTAAACCTGTTAGAAGACAGAATGAGGTGCTGCTGGGGCTGTTTTATTCCCTGTATGCTGGCTACAGAATTTTCCTAAGCCTTACATGGCAACACTATTAGTCCTGATGGAAAAGGTGCACTGCCAGAACCAAATAGGGTTGGCACTGTGCCTGTACTTAATTTCTAAATAAATACATAAAATTTCAGGTACTTGTATTTGCTGAGATGGGAGCATTGGCCTCAACATAACATGATCCTCTTTGTACATTGGATTCCTCCAGTTTCTCCTGTTGCAGGGTTTCTCACATGCTGCTACCTCACTATAGAAGTTTGAGGAAGGAAAGGAAACATCTGGAGCAAAGGCAGAGGGTAAAGAGGTTAACGACTGATGGAAAATAGTGTACTTACCTCCAGTTCAGTAGCCATAAGAGCTCCTCTAGTTCTGCATTCCTTTCCACAGGAAAAACTCACACATACGTTCACAAAACTATCAGTGTTTGGTGTCAAAATGGCAAACCTCCTTCACTTTCTTTTAACAAGTCTGGATGTCAAAATTTTTTTTGTGTATGTAGGACCCAGCTAAGTGATTCAAGGCTGATGAACTACTTAGTGAGTGGCAAAAGAATTCTGCTCTCTGTTTGAAGTGGGAATTCAGCAGTCCCAGGGGTGCAAAAGCAATAAACTGGCAGAAACACTCTTTTAAACTGCATCCCCCAAAATTGGCAATGAGCCCTCTGAGTGGTCCGGTTGATAATATTACTTAATAAAACAATACCAATTCTAACATCAATTTATAATACTTCTCACTGGGAAGATCTCTGTCATAGGTCTCTACTGGTATTTGATTTTGGTAGTGAGAATAAACTCCCCTTGTGTTAAGTGATTTTAGAGCTAAAAACTTTTTTTTTCGGGAAACTATGAAATCACTTTGGCTTCAAGGCACTGCTTTCTCTGCTTAAAGGAAGTTTTACATTGCCCCATGTTCTTTAGATTATTTTGAATCATCATTTTTAGATCATTTAGAAAATGATAATATAGCATAATTTAAAATGGAGATTCCTGTTAGACAAACTGCAGTACATTATAGACTCACTTTAGCTCAGTTTTGATTCCAAAATGTCCCTTCTTTTAGCACATTAACTTTGTCAGCCCTGTGTTTTGCTAAGGCAGTCAGGCTGCTCTGGATTTATATTCCCCTCTGAAATCAATAAAATAGTAATGAAGCAACAGAGGACACAGTCAGGGCCTTGCAGCAGAGATTCAGACCCCATGCTGGGTTAATGTACTAAGAGATTTTGCAGCAGCCAGATTTTCATTTAATGAATTTCCTCTTTCTTTCCCCCCTTTTTCCTGAACACCCCCACATTTCAGCTTGCTGCCCTTGCTCTTATGTGCTTGCTCGCTTTCATGTGACAGCAAGCCGAGCTGTACCAGCTGTTATAAAATAGGAGCTGTGAGAAGGATTGTAGGGCCAGGAGGGGCAGTGATGGGTGCTCCCGGCTGGGGGGCTCCGAGGAAATCCTCAGCTGTGCCCGACTGGAAGTCACTGCCTGTCAGCCTGCTGAGGTGTGTGGCACAAATGGGATCAACCCCCCAATGCCAGCAGGGATGTGGCTTAGAGGAAAAGTCCCCCCAGTATTTTTGCATCTCACGAAATGTCCTCGGACAAGTAATAAGGTTTGTTACTACAATGCAAGAGTAGAAATCATTGTTACTGTACCTAAGGTTGAATACAGTCTTGTCTTCTCTCTCCTTGCCTGAAGTGACTTCAAACTCTGTGAAAATATGGTTTCTCAGGCTTCTCAGGTTGAAAACCTCCAAAAAAAGGGTTGTGTCTTTAGGTGTATTGCATTTTGTTAGATATCTTGGGGATCAAAAAGAGTCAAAGAATTTATGAACTTACATGACAATGAAAATTTCTATTTTGAGAAGTGCCATTTCCTCCCCTGGAAAAGGAGAAGAAAAGAAAAATTCTTGTTTCCAGAAATACTCAGAAAGCTTCTGCTGTGTGATCTGCTACGACTGCATTCTTGCCAGCTCTATTACATTTGCATGTTTTGTCCCTGTGTGCTGAACATCTCTGAATGCTGGGTGCAATCTAAGGTGCAGGCACAGAGCAATCCTGTCTCATGTGTGCAAGGACTCTGACACATTAGAGTGCATTTAGATGTGCAGTCCACACATCAGCCACCACATCTGCACTTGCACAGCAAATCCCACATAATTTGTGTTTGCTTCAGAGTCACTGGTAATCATCAGAGTCCTTTGGTTGATATTTCTTTTTACCCTAAAAAATGGCAGCTGGAGAGACAGGGTCCACTTCTAAATTTTAAAAGCTGGCAAGCATGATAGACTTGCTGAAACATTGGAAAAGACTGCTGGCTCTCAATGCCAAAGCGTGTAAGCAGCACATGGGTGAGTGTAAAGTGTTTGGCAGTGTCTTTGCATCTTCTCAGGCTGTGTGCACTGCTCACCTGGCTGGGAGAGCCCAGACCTGCTGCTCTGGTACCACCTGCACAAGCTCCTGCCCCTCAGGTCCATCTTTGAAAATATAAAATATACTTCTCTCATGGCAGGTCTACCTTGGATACTCCCAGCACTCGAAACAGGGTGTTAAAGCTGACTGCTGACCTTAGAAAGAGCTTCGAGAGCACAGCACCAGTTCAGTTGTCCAGGGCATAACAAGTGTGTGCTCTCTTAAACAGCCTGTGAGTAACCTTTCACATGGACCTATTTCTATTACCACAGAAATAAAATTTTCTTTAGGATTAATCATTGTCAAGTACACTGTCTTGTTTAATCATCCCAATGACTGATGCTTTTTGTAGCCTTAAATTCCATTGTGTCATCTATTTTTGCGTGTCTTTCTTCCCATACACTTTTGCAATGCAACACAGCAATCTGCACTGCATTGTTAGTGAGCATGGTGAAATCTCACCACTGAATCTTTAATTCTCTCATATGGAATAAGACCAGAGAGAATTGAATTTGCAGAGTGGAGAGTCAAGGGATATAAATCATCTTCTAAAATTATCTCTTTCTTTCAACTTGCAGTAAAGGAAGTAATTCTGGCAACTAAGTTTTCTAAATATGACATGAATAGGAGACTTACAGAGAGTCAGGAGAACAAAATTAGGCTGATAAACTTACAAGGTAAGTACCTGCACTCACTGTTTTCTTGTCCGGTATTTACTCACCAGCTAATGTCAAACTAATTCCCTATTGGAGGCAGGTGTTTAACAGGAGAAAAATAATCTTTTCTCTGGGAAGTTCAGTGATTACCTGGGAAGTGCAAGATCTGGATTTAGCTTCTTCTCTGCCCCCTCCTACTGTACAACTGGCCAGGAAACATCAGGGGAGAGCACAAAGTGAAAGTGCATCTCACTGTAACACACAAAAAGGACTATGCCGGGTGCTTTTCCTTATGCTGCTTGTATTCATTTTAATCTATGATATTAAAATAAAAAATGTATGAGGAGTCTATTGAGCAAGATGAGATTCCCTCCTCTTTTCTTGGGTGAAAGCAGAGGAACCAGAATAGTCTCTAGGACTTTTCACCAGTGTGAAAATTAAAAAGTTCCTGGGAAGTTACTCTTTCTGATGGCATTTAACTACATGGAATTTTATTTCATTTGTGTCTCCCTACCTATGTATGCAACACTGGAATGCAACAGGGATAAGTTGTAAAAGTAGGTAAGGTATATGACAGTTTGATAAAAGTTAAATCCTGCCTAAATATATCCAAACCTGTTAGATTATAGACCTTGTCTCTGAATTCTACTTGTGGCACAGCGTGATGGTAACAAGTGAAATTCCTGTGTTGCAAGAAGTATTTACATGCATCCCTGTCCTGTGATGGACATCAGACAGCCACAGTAGAGTGTATCTGGATTTGACATTGCTGCATCTTGTAAAGGGAGGGCAATTGCTCTCTGTGATGAATAGATGCCTTTTGCATTAAGATACAAATTATTTAATTTATTCTGACAGTTTTAAATGGAACATAGCAATCAGTATACTTAAAACAATTTTTTTTCTGAATAGAGAACAGCTAAAGACATTTCAGTCTTTACTAAGACACAATTTCCATTATGCTTTGAATCATTTTGCCAAAGTGAGAAATAGCAAAAAAAAAACTCTAATAAAATTGATTAAAAAAACTCTGATAAAATTGAGATTTACACACACACTTAGAAAAAATGTAATTACTATAGTGTATACCATGTCTTTTACTATGGATAACACTCATCTGTTTAAAGTTATGCACATTCTCAAGCCTTAGTGAGAGCAAGGTTGGACAAAAAGCTGTCTATTTTTGTATATCATTCAATTATGTCATGTAGAAATGCTTGGTATTACTGATCACACAAGTTTCCCATGTGCAAACCATACAATTATAAAACACCTTTGGTCCTTTTTTCCTTTTCAGAAATGTGTCCCACAACACCCTGTCCTCTGTGTTTAGATAAGAATAGTGTTCCTATATAGCTTTTTTAAACTCCAGCTTTGAATTCATTGAATTACCTTTTCACATTGACTCACACATGTATATTTGTTCTTTAAAGCCTCATTTACTTTCTTGCTTTTTATATAAGCAAAAATAATTTTGTAGCTAAAATTGCTTTTTTGGTACGGTTTGATTCAATCAGCTTTTAACTGTGCTGATATTTTCCGGATGGTCATAAAAAGAAAGCAAAGTGAAAATGACAAAAAGCCCCATGTTTTGCAGAAGTTCACATTCAGTGCATCCAATCTGCAGTCCCTGGAGACAATAAGAGAAAAGAGCAGGTCTGTAATGCAGCTGCCAGTTTAGTGATCAAACCCAACAGATTGCGGTCTGGCCAGATCTGGTGTCCAGATAAAAATGGCATTCATGCTAACCATCTGCCTACAGGTCAGTGGGGACAAAAATTAAAAATAATTACCTCTAATGAATGAATAGACAATGGCAATCCTGTGTGAGGTATGGTATCATCTCTGTGCACGCACACACAGATACACACACACATAATGAAGAGTCATTGGGTTATTTTTTTTAGAATGCTCTCAGCTACACTTTTCATTTATGTTTTACTTTAATTGCCTCACTGGCTTTATGCTATTGTAGTTTCAAAATACACTGCTGTTTTTTCAGCAACTAAATTGCACTAGTGGTGATACAAATAATTACTACTTCGATTATGTCCAGTGCAAGACTCAAAAGTTGGCTTCTTAGTCCTAGAATCCTAAAATCCAACTAAGTCTGAATAAGCAGAATTCTAGAGTCATAATCTCCAAAAAGGCAATTTGGACTATTTACTTTCAGGTACAAACTCTGTGGAGAATTAGGAGCCTTGAAAGAGTTAAACTGAGCACTGATTACTGCAGCTGGAGCTTGGAGGGGGAAAAGGCAAGGTCCAGGCTGGGGTGTGAAGCTGCCTGGGGCTGTCCGATCTGGCTTTCATATCTACAGATCCAAATCCACCATTCAGAGTTGCAGCTGGCATCTATGTGTCACAAATTCGAGGTTTTTTAGAAAAGGAAAGGCTTGTATGTGGTGAAAAGTACAATAAATCATGGAGATTCATGAGCATCTCTTCTTAATAGCCTCTGAAATAGGCCTGCTGTTGCTACAGAGAGACTACATAGTCAGTAGTGTAATTTCAAGAGATTGCGCTTTTTTTCTTTATTTCTACAGCTATGGAACAAGATTTATTTCTGTGTTAACAAATACATTTTCCAAATAAAATTATTCTACAATCTTCTATACTGAGCAGCCACTATCTCATAATTTTTCCCAACTATTCTGGAGGGAACATGCTCTGAGGATATACTCCAATTTAACCAAAGTGCCTTCTTTTTACATCTCTGTATAAACAAATCTGAGTGTCCACATAACTAATTTATTTGTAAAGGAAGCCAATAAGAAGCTTTCAAGAAGATTTTACTGCTGTAAACCCTAAGGCTTTGAGCTAGCTAAAGGATACCTGTGCCCATAAGAGGCTTGCAAGATCCATTATTGACTTCACCTAGATTTAAATTACCTCATTTCTACATATATATATATATATATATATTACATAATGGTAAAAGATGAGTTAATTGATTATAAAAGCCAGGAATAACAGAAAATATATAGGAAATATCTATGCAGAAATGTGTGCTTCAGCTTTGATAGCAGAAGCCTAAATTTCCCAACTGCCAAGAAACAGGAGATTTTTGAAATCAGAGTGAGCTTGGCTTCCTTACACAACTTTGTACTGTGCAAAAGTTCACAAGGACCATTAAGCTTAAGCAAGTTGTTGTAAATTAGATCTTCTTCAAAGAAAGATGAGCTGGTTTCTCTCAGCACCCAACATCCTCACCAAATCCAGCACTCTGCCTGTGCACACACTGCTCCCAAAGAACCTGCTCATCAGAAACTTCCTTGGAAAGATTCAGAGTTGCCTCTGCAGGCTCAGAAAAGCCCACGATGCAGAAGGAACTGCACTGTATAGTCAGCTCCTATTTTGTATCAGTTGAAGTTCAAAGCCAAGATATTCTGGGCTCATATCCTTGTCTACAGCTCTCCAAGAGCAGCTCTGCTCCTGTCAAACAGAACCCAGCAGACATTTCCTAGCAAGGTGCAGTCAAACTGCTAAGCTGTGATTTTTGTTAAAGGCTGCTCAGGCCATTCTTTTGTTTTTAGTAGAATATTTTGCCATGGAAACCACAGCAATGAAAAAAAAATCTGTGAAACAAACGAAATTACTACAACTCATAAAGTACAGGTCAGCGTTAATTTCACAGTTGCCTTCAAATGCAAAGCTTATTTATTTATTTGAAATAGTCATCTCTGCACAGTCTAGAGAGCAATATTTATGTATATCTGCACAGATGTCCACAGATATTTTTATATGAAAGAAAAAATATATATGAAAAAGACATTATATATCAGAATGAATTAGTGATTATGCCTGTGGCTCTCATTTTTGGGATAGGATGAAAGAATTGCATGCAGCCAATGCTATTGCACCATGCAATGCAGACAGGAGGCACTGAGACATGATAGAAACTGAACTGTAATGTAAGAATTTGTACATAATGAAGTAAAGTACTTAATAACTTCTTTAAATAGTATTCAAAACATTATGTTGTGCCTGCCACCATATGAGATCAGGATCTCAGAAACGCACGAAAATATAACTGAGCTGAAAAAATTGTTTGCAAAACAGCATGATGAACATGTTCTTCTTTGAATTTTTTTTAACATTTCTTCAAACAAATCAGGTTGACAACCAACCTAGCAACAAAATGCACTTACATATAGCCAGTTCTCAATTAATTCAGTGAAACTGAAACTGGAGATTGTTGGAAGTTCAGCATAGGAGTAATATTTCCACATTTATGCTGTGAAAGACTATGTATACACCTTGGAGAAGTTAAGTAAGTTTAAAAAAAAAAACTATAGCAAATTTGGACGCAGAATTTGGACTCAGAACTCATTTTTAGAAATTTTCCAGCACTTTGTCTCTCCTGGAAATACAGCATAGAGTACTTTCCCTTCACATGTATTGAACAGATGAAAGAACTACATGATTAAGGAAAGGTACATTTCTAACTTAACTAAATTGTTTTGTGCTCTGTAAATATGTTAGTGTTCAATATATTTTCTTTATTTGCTTGCTATTTATGTGTTCTGATTTGTCCTAAATCATTTTTATGGCTACTCTAGATGGTTTTTTCCTCCCCTGTGGAGGAAGGAAGAGATTATGTCTCCATTATGAGTGATAGGATGTGCATAGACTATTAAAGGTGAGTCTTATTAGCACAACCTGGAACAAACTTCTAGAGAGTGAGAGGAGGTAGGAATAAGGGCAGTGACAGCTTACAAAGAGCCTGATGTCTGAGAGGAGATTAAAAGACTGCTGAGAACAACGTGCAGACAGCCAGGCATGGTGGAGATGGTGGAAGAGGGAGACAGCTAAAGCTCTTCCCTATAGACTCTGCTGTAGCTCAGAAAAATATTAAATGTCAGTAGATGTAGAGCACAATTACAGGAAAGAGTTCACCCTGCCTTACTCTGTGGGAGTATCTGCTTCTAGATTTTGGTAAAACTAGTTTTAAAACTTAATAGTCCTGCCTCACAGGTTTATTGAAAGAGAAAAAGTTCCATCTAAATCACTGGCATCACATCTATATATTCTCTTTTTATTGATTGATGCTTTTAACTCATCCCTTTTAAAGCTACCTACAAAGAGAATCTTTGTCCCACACAGTGAGACAAGGACTTGGCAGTGCTGGACTAATGGTTGAACTTGATGATCTTAAAGGTCTTTTCCAAACTAAATGATTCTATGATCCTATAAGTTCTCTTCTTCTTTTGTCTTCTAGTTATTTCTCATGCATTAAATCTCATGTTACTGTCTCTCTTTATTTTCACATCCTTTCAGCCGCTGACTAACCAGGTTCTTATCCTTTTGCTGACTGCATGTTTTCTAGGAAATGGAGACCATTTGCTTGAGACAGCAGCTGGTCCCGTGCTTCTAAAGTGGATTTCCCAGCTGTGTAGTTAGCATTTGTCCATGCAAGCAGTGTCTACCCCCACCTCGTCACACAGTGTGCACCAGCCACAATGTTCTCCTCTGACAAGGTAATCACTCTGAGCCAAACACCAGCTTGTATATGATAAATTGGTGACCCCATAATATGGGCTTTTTTAAGTAATGTTTGCTTTTGGGGGACTCAGTAATCCCAAATGATATATGAGGAGACATTTGTTTCTAAGCTTTTGTGCCACACTTGGCACAAAATTGAAGCTTGAGACACTTTATATGCAGTGTTACTCATACTGCCCATCTAAACCTATTGTTGCTCACTGTTAATGCCCAAGGCAAAAGTTTTGCCCAGCTTCTGCCTGGGCATCATGCCATCCCAACAGATGGGTATGAGTGCAGACAATCAAGAAAGTATGTTTGTTCATCAAACAAGAGTGGTTGGGGCATTTTTCCGAGCTGACACCAAAAACAGCTGTCTGCCTTGAGCATGCTTATTTCTGGTTAAAAGGTCTGTGATATATTAGTAATTCCCCTCTGCACTATGCAAACTGTCAATAAATAAAAGTAATTTACAATTAGCTATGGTTACTATGTTTGAGGCTACTTTTAAAGAGTGGCCTCAAACAGACGCTTATTTTTTGTTTCCAGAATTAGGAAGTGAGGACCAAGTGTCCATGACTCATCTGAGTTGCAATTAAACAGAGCTTACAACTGTGGTCTCAGTTCCTGGGCAGCACAGGGTAGCAGGCTGCCCTCTCTCCTGATTGCTGAGGTGACAAGGACCTGTGGTACCTGCACTCCTTTGTCAGCAATGCTGTTTGAATACTCCCTAACCCTAAACAAGGTTTGGTTTCCATTGTCCAGAGAGAGAGAAATATGAAAGGTATAAAGTCCTTTATGGTCTACAGGTACATTTCAAAATATTTCTTTCATGTTAAACAGAATAACTCACAAATTTTTGCACTTCATAATCTCCACACATAGCCATCTGATATTTATATTCCTGGAAAAGATTTTAGCCAGCAGCAGAAGGGAATAAAAAACCCAACATTGACTCATCTACCAAGACAACAGCAGTTCTGCTGTTTCACAGTGTCATAATGATATATGCTCAAGATTTTTGCTGTACAGTATGCAGTGTTTTATAGACATCATGTGTATATACAACCCCAAGCACCATGGCTCTTCATAAAATTTTTTACTTGTCGTTTGCAACCTTTTATCACAGATGGTCAAAACTTTTCCTCCTGTAAATTGTTGCTATTTTACTAAAGTCAATGGATTCACATGAGATTAAAGAAATGATGAATGTATCCTAACGTGCCTCAGACTACTGCCACCATGGCACATGATGAGTGTTCTGAAATCTCTGTCATCCCACACTATTTCTGAAGGACACTCCAGAAAAAGACCCGAGACACCAAGTTTCAAAGTCCAGATCTCAACAAGCATATTTCACCATTTCACCCCAAAAAGACCCATGTCACAGTATGTACACTGACTGCAGGATTTATAATACGCACATATACAAAAAAGAATTCATGGCATACTGTGGTTTCCCACACCAAAACCTTTGAGAGCTGATGTTATACAGAATGTTTTCATTTCCCAGTGTTTAGCAGAAGAAGCCCAAGCATAAGAAGAAACAGAACACTTGGGGCCACTGGGCTGTCTTCTTGGGATGGCAGCACTCAGTTTTCTAAGGAAACATGCCACTGTATCTATCACACATCCACATTTGGAACAAAAAGAGCTGGAATATTTACAGCGATTCCCCTGGGAATCAAAACATTAATTCACATGGCTATTTTCCCACAGGTTTAATGGGGAATATCTTTGTTCTTGAAAATCTGCCAGGGCTGAGCCAGGCTCTACAGCATTTATATCTACAGGGCATTGACTGAGTAATCAGAGGGATGAGCATGCTCCATCTGGTCCTTGCAATCCCACTAACATATGCAGTTATTGGCTTCACCCAGGAGAGGTAGCATCCATCCTAGTCCCTCTGCATGTGGCAGTGCACGGTGTGTCCCCCAGGCCGTCCTCATCCCCCTGGGCTGCCATGCTCCCAGCAGTGCTCTCGCCTGGAGGAGATGCCAAGCCCCCTCCTTTGCAAGAAGCACCTGATTTTCCTGAGTGCCATGAAATAGAAAAACACTAAAAAAGGAGAACTCAGGTGACTCTGGAAAGGATGCTGGACAGGAATGGGACAGTGGAGCAGTACTGCCTGTCTGGGTGTCTGGTGAGTGAAGCACAATTCATTAATGGAATAAAAATTCTCAGGAAGGGGAAATTAATCCTATGTACTTTTTTCTTTTTGTTTCTCTTTTGTTAGCCAATATAGCATAAAACATTTTAGAGGACTGAGATGATATTGTGTCACTGCACCACAGGCATACCTGCACAAAATGATGAAAGGCCAGCAATTGCAACTTTTCCTTGTCTTTCAGTGATAGGTCTCTGATCCTTATCATATATGGAAGTGGGAGGTTTTTCCAGCAAGCTCATTTCTGAGCTAAGTGAAGCTATTTTAGCAGAACCATGGAGCATCCATGAAGAAAGGTAGAGAAAAACTGTTTTGAAAGACAAAAATTTTAATCTCTAATTCTTTCTCCCATCACCCATTCACAACCATGTTTAAAAGGGAACCTTCACCCAGTTTCATGAGGAAACCAGCTTCAGGACCACCCAGAGAGCTCTATTCCCTTCTCCTTGTCTAAATCACACAAAGAAAAATAAACAAATGAACACAACATTTGCTTTCTCATCCCTTCTTTTCACTAAAGGGTCAGGAAGGTCGGGGATCCTTCTTCTGCCATCTCTGGACACCCTCACCCTCTTCAACAGCCAATCCAGATGGATCATGGCCTTTGAAATCTTAAATCCTTTAATCAGTTTCTCCAACTTTCTCCGTTGGCTCCTTTATGTCACATTCCAGGGCTAATTCAGGTACCTTCATACAGCGTAGGATTTGGATGACAGAAAACACATGGGGAAGTACAAGTCCAGAGATCTGTGCAAGCGGTGGGTTGATTATCCTTAGCTTCATTAAGGTTGCTCAGCAACAGGAGCTTGTATTAATCATGTCAGAGCAGCCGCATCCTGACAAGCTATCGGCACTGCCAGGATACAGAGCCTTCCCTCACACTGCTGAGAAAACATTCCCATGAACAGTCCCTCTGCTTCCAGAGAGGTAATGGGGGAATAAAATTTAGACTTGTCAAAAATTTAATGAAGAATTATTCTCACTACAGTTATGAGTGCAACAGGAAAGGAACATAGGACGTTGCACAAAAGATTTTTTCAGTGACTACAAAAAGAGATATGAAAAGTAGCACTTGAAATATTAAAACTGCTAAATGATCTAGGTAATTAAACAAGGGGTAAAGAATTCCTGAATAGATAGATCACTGGCTGCACAGTTCACAGCTTTTCTATGCCTGCAAAGATAGAGACAATGTATTCTTGAGAGGTTCATCACTAAGTTCGCAGTCATCATTTCCAGCTGGATTTTTTCCATTTGATAATTTTATACAGTTAATCAGAGCTCATCAAATACTGCAGAAATAGCATTCAAGAACTTCAGTTTAAATTCCAAACAGCTTCCTCATGTCTTTCTATTTCTTATTAATATGATTATGTTAGCTCACAAATGTTCTTTTTTTATCTCAGCTTTTTAATGATTTCAAATTACCAGCCATTCAGTGGAGCAGCACTTCAAGCAGCATTACAGAACAAGGCTGACTCTTTCATAAACTACCCTTACACTGTTGAGCCAAGTAGGAATTTCTGTGGACTTCCAGATATTCAGTATTGACAACATCAAGCTACATCTGGATTTATATTTTAGTAATGGCAATTTTGGAAGTGGTTTTCCTTTAATGATATGTGGGTGAAATGAATGGGAGATGACATCAGACTTTTAAAATGAAGTGAGGGTTTCTCAAACACTTTGCAGATGATTTTAGGACCCCATCCCTAAAAGTCTATGCAGATAGTACAGTAACAAAGCCCCACTAAAGTCAAATGGGATGCTGGAAAAGCCATAGGGATTATTCCCTTATTCCAAAGACAGAATTTTGTGTTGAAACACTAGAGGAGATACAAACCCGTCTCTAAACACATATACTTTTATTGCCTGCCACCAACTTTAATTATAAATTGAAGAATTGTGCTCCAAATCCTCTATAAATGACACACTGGCTGTTACTACACCAAAGGTGGAAAACTGTTGGGAATAGTTTGGTTTGGTTTTGTTGATGATGTTTTTGGTTTTGTTTTTTTTAAATCCCTCACTTCATGAAGCAGGAAAAACTATCATGTAATTACAGGGAGATTTGCTTAGAACAAACAAGCAAATAAACAAACTGAGGTTTCTAAAAGCAGTTTTGAAACTTTAGGAAAGGTTTGGTTCCTATACCCTGCACAAAGAGAGAAAGATTTCTTCTAGTTTGTTCCTACTTGAACATATGAGTATGAAAGAAACACCTAAATCTGAGAGACCATTGAGGCAAGAGGGTTTTCTTCTGTTTGTTTGTTTATACAATTTTGCTGAAGCTTCAAATACTTTCAAATAAAGAACACTTCAGGTCATTGAATTCTGTGTGTACTCCCACACACTGTTTTTAAAGTTACACGTACTGAAAGAAACCACTTACTGGGAAGGAAGACTGCTCTTGGCCCACTTCTCTGCAGGACAAACTCCAGATCTCTGAATCTCCATTAGATTTAAAAAGACACCTTAGATCTGTGTTGTTGTTTATATTTTATCCTCTTCTCCCCCCACCAGCTATAAAACTAGAACAGTGCAGTTTGATTTGGCGATCAGTATTTACAGCCTGGACTGTACATTTGAATGGCTGGGAACTGCCTCATCTATAGACAGTATTAGCATGATGAACTTTTCCTCTCAGTCTAATTTTTCTTATGTAGCAAACAAGCTAAATATTACTATT
Organism: Eopsaltria australis; assembly: GCA_034509425.1. Taxonomy (NCBI): domain Eukaryota; kingdom Metazoa; phylum Chordata; class Aves; order Passeriformes; family Petroicidae; genus Eopsaltria; species Eopsaltria australis. The sequence continues at coordinate 4,061,516 of JAVTVJ010000189.1, read as the reverse complement.
TCTAAAAGTATTTGGGCTAGGCAGCAGTTATGAGCAGTTAAACATCTGAAATACTAAAACAAAAAAATGCAACTTCCAGTAGTGGTGTGTTACTAATTGTATGGCTATGGGATAAATTCTGTGTTATTAATAGTAATAGGAAGAAATTCCTTACTGTGAGGGTTGTGAAGGACTGTGTTCCCAGAGAAGTGGTGAATGTCCCTTCTCTGAAAGTGGTCAGTGCCAGGTTGGACAGGTGGGCTTGGAGAAACCAGGTCTAGTGGAAGGTGTCCTGGCCCATGACAAGGGGGACTGGAATGAAATGATCCTTAAGGTCCATTCCAACACAAACCATTCTGTGATTCCATGGATAGCTCTAAATGCCATTTATTTCTAATTTAAAGAGGGGTCATGTTGCTTGTTAGACACATCTCCAAATTTTTACATTGCATTTTCTTTCTCTGCAACCTAACCAAAGGTAATGCAAATATGAAAATCAGTATGATGTGTATATGTTATGTGCCAACATTTTAGATCACTATCATGTTATTAATCAGTTATTCATCACAAAAATAGAGTATTGTATCAGCATTAGTACCAGTTGAGATATACATGTGTGGCAGTACATATATAGTGTGGATAAATCTTTCATTTTCCATCTCAAAGGTCTTTTCATCCAGAAAAGTAATTCCTCTAGTTCATAAAATTCCTCTTTTTTCTGCTTTTATTTTAACCAATCCTTAATCTTAGGCACTGGGACAAAATTTTTCTCAGAACAAATCATCTCTGCCAGCTGCAGGAGGTCTTTACTTTCATCTGAAGAATGCATCAGGGCCAATATCAGAGTTAAGGTACTTGAGGGGGTGTCTCTACCATCTTGTTGTATTAGGAGAATTTTAGGTTGGATATTATTTTTATATTGACTTTAAACATGTAAAAAACATCTAGCAGGGTGAGTAAAAAATTTTGTGGTGTTCCCCTACCCCACACTCTATTATCTCAGTGACCAGGTCTGACATTCACAGAGGTCAGTGTTCAGCCAGCTCAGTCTATTCTACTCCTGTTCAAGGGCAATGTGGACTTGCTAAGGGCAGAGTTTTCTCCTCCACACCCCACATCCAGGCACTGTCCTCTGCTTCCTGCACACACAGTGGTTTAAGTAAAGTGAAACAACAAAATAAAAATAAATAAATAAATAAATAAATACCCCCAAATAAACCACAACAGTTTAGGGAAACTATAGAACCTCTGAAAAAGCTTGAGTTAAACAAAGAATCTTTGATGCATGCACTCTGGACACAATGTAACAGCTAGAGAAAATTCACACAGCAGTGCCTCATTTCTGTTTTCTCTTGTGTGGTCAATAAACAAAAAGGGCATCCTGATTTTCAGTTCATGACATTATTCTTCTCATGTGTATTCACATGGGGTTGCCTCAAGAACCAGCCTCCAAGGGAAGCAATTTCTTCTGTTCTTATATTCCTAACAGGTGAATCTCTCAAGATGGACAGAAGAGTTCAAAAAGACCAAGCTCTCCTGTCCTGTCTTGGATTCACTGCTTCCATCTGGCAGCTGAAGTACCATAGCTGGGTGGGAGAAATAAGCTAAAATTATTGATGACCATTCTGCTAACTGAAACATCTCTCAGAGGCATCTGAAATTAGGATCACTGACTTTCACAGAATGATTTGGGCTGGAAGGGGCCTTTAAAGGTCATCCAGTCCAACCTCCCTGCAAAGAGAAGCGACATCTGCAAGGTGACCAGGTTGCTCAGAGCCCCATTTGGTCTGACTTTATAAAAACCCTGAGAAGCAGAGGACTATTGAAAGGCGGAACTGAGGATTTCTGACAGCAACAGAATGATGTAAGAAGCTCAAATTGTCGCAGACAAGTTAGTGTGGGTGTCCTATGACTTATCTCATTGACTTAGTAGGAGCCATGTCTCCCTCTCTTCTCTGAGTAAGCTGAGATTTCATTTCTTTCAGACTGGCAGTGTGACAGTGCAGACAACTTGATTCCACAGAAAAATTTTCATGAAAACCCCCCATGGACAGTTTGCACATAAAACCCTTTAAAACACCTCAAAACCAACAAATCAAAGTGTCTATCCCTCCCCCTCATACTCTCCTTCTCATGTACAAACTTTAATGGGGAGTATCATATTGGAAAAACAGATGTATACATAAGCTCATCCTCGAGTTACTCTGGGCTATGTAATATCATTATCAGTGACCTTCCTTCTGTCACTTTCTTTTGGATGGAGGAGTCTTTCCTCTCTTGTGAGTGCTCTCATTGCAGAGGGAAGCCCACCAGATTTCCTGCTCCTCTGTGTCCTCTGCAATCCTTGCCCTGCTGCTCTCACTGGAGAGCTCACCCCTGAGACATTCCCATGCTGGTGGGAGTGGAGGAGTGCAGAACTCTCCAGCTCCACCCTCTTCCAGAGGAAATGTCATGAGAAAATGTTTTCTTGAGGTCTTTGCTGTTAAAATGCTATGAGAATGCTTGCTATCAAGTGTGCATTTTTATGGCATTTTGACTGGAAGTAATGTGAGAATGTTCTTTCTCACATTATTTCTAGTAGAAATACCCTGAGAACACTGTTGTTTGTGATATTTCTACAAAATGTTCTTGGAGATTGGATGTAACTAAATTTGCCTTTGTAATCTTGGTGGGTTTTTTTCTTCCTTCCAGCTGAAATTTGGGCAGCATCTAATGTCTCTCTATTTTAAACATTTCTTTTATCATTAAGCCTTGTCCAGATTTGTGCCAAATGAAGCCTTTAGCTGAAATAGCTGATTTGTTTCTTTTGTGCCCTAAGACCTATCCAAACTGAATCAGAGGTTAAGAAACCAGATTAAACTCCACAGCAATTACAGTATTTATAGGATTTTCTTCTGAGATGAAGTTGTTTCGACTGCCCTTTCTGTTTCAAAGTGGACCCACAATAGGGTTGAATAAAACTGTGGAGGAGTAGAGACCTGGAAGAACAAAGACCACATACTGTAAAAAAGCCATTCTAATTAAATCAGAATGAAAACAGAAGAATGCCTTTGCTTTCAGAGAAACAAGTAAGCGACCTAGAGAACCTTATGACTTGGCAGTCTACACATTTCTTTTTTAAAAGGCAACTCACATCTTTTAAAGGAAATAAATCCTGGAAAAAATATAAGATGTGTCAAGTCAATCAGCTATTTATGCCATTTCCTCCAATCCTGATGTTTCCTTCATGAATTATGCACTTTCAGCTGCCACTATTCACATATGTGGGCCCTTGTGGCATGTTTCCCAGGACCAGCATGTGATTACAGATCATAAAAAATGAACATACACATTGCTCCTTCACTAAAGGCTGAGATGCACCGTTCCAAATGCTCCATGGTAGAAATGTCTCTTCTATTTGAAAAATAGCAGCTGTTATTAAAAACATCCATAGCTATAATAGCTGCAGCCGTGAAAACTAACCTCCCTATTTTCATTTAAATTGGAACAAAAGAATCAAGAAACAGATGCCCCGGAATAGGTAAAGTAGCCACTAGCAGTTTTCCCATAGCCAGAAGGTGGTGCTGCATTGTAATGTAGTCGCAGGGGGTCAGGTTTGCATCTTTGATAACTTGTGCTGTTTGATTCACTTTTATAAAGTGAAAGAGAAGAAGATATTAATCATCACTACTGAGCTATGGGGTAGTGTTCAGCAGAGGTAAAACGAAGCATAGAATTTAGTTCCTGATAGATTAAAAGCCTGTGGTTGTGCTGCTGTGAGACTGGGTCTTTCAGTAGAAGCTTTAAGTTCTGTCTCTATTTCTCTTGTTGCTGGTTTTATTAAACTCTCCTTTCTTAGCTCTTCTGTTTCATCTCAGGACACTCAACAACACAGAAGAGAAAAATCTGATCAACCACCTTGTGAGGTGTTTCCTTGGAAAAATCTTTCTTCTTGTAGCATATTGCATAATTTTTGCTAAGAAACTTTAAGCTTTTTCTTTTTGTTGAATAGAAGCTGAGATATTCAGCTCCAGGTAGACGCTATTGACGTCGATGAAACTCTGCAAGACTTTGCCAGCTGAGGTGGTACAAAGTCCTTCTTTAACAGAAGAAGAGCAGGAGAGCAGAGCTGCTGTCACATCATGTGCCTGCAGAGTGGAGAGTGGTGCTGTGCAGAGGCAGAGGGCTGGACCCCAGGGATTTAGCTCAGGTGAGGCAGCGTGGGTACCTTGTCTGCTCAGTTAGACTCCTGGTCTGCATGGATGCATCTGCATCACTTGGATCATGAATGAGCTTTTGAAACATACCTGGATTGCCCCCACTTTGTGCACCTTGCCCTGTGTTTTGGGATAGTCTTGGAGAGCAGATGCTGGTTGTCAGCAAATTGGTAGATGTGCTCTAGCAACCCACCCTGTGCACTGCTGCTCTAAGGGACAGTCATGACACAGGGTTGCTTCCTTCCTCTCTCCCTCTCTCCCTCTCCCAAATTCTGCAGGGTTGGGATGTACAGCCTCAGCACTGACTGTTTGTCTCCTACAGATTCATTCCTATTCATCTGCTCTAAGGGTTCATATAGCTCATGGGTACCTCTGCAAAGGCTAAGGGTCATATGGACAAATCCCATGTTCTCTGATAAGAAAGATATCCAAATTTGATGTGATTTTTTTTTAATGAGGAAAAAAGTTAGTAAGAATCAGGCAGCTGCCTCATGGGAATAAAGTTTTGACTGAGAGGAAAATGACCCTGACCATCAGAGCAAATCATCTCAGGGACACGGAAAATTTTTGCCAAGTAATGCCATTGTTTGCATTACTGAGGCACACTGAAGTCACGGGCCAGCACTCACTTTTACTAACTACTAAAATATTGTGGTTTTTTCACAGCAAGGGAATGAATCTGGAGGTTAAAATTTTTCGTGGATTTAAGGAGAGACACTGTAAGTTCATGGAACTGAAATCCACTGAGAATTAATGAGTGCATAAAAACCACATCCAGTTCAGGGAATCGCTTGGCTGAAAGTAGCTGGAGGCTGGGAGAACACTGAGGGGGATGGGCAGATGGATTTGCCCTCTTCTTGCAGTTTTCTAATCACTACTTTGACCACTTCTCTGGCTGCTCTGGGGCAGATAAGAGGTGGTCCTCTCCCCTGAGATCAACTTCAGGCTTAGGGCTGAATACCTTTGTCCTCCCAGTGCTTTCCAGAGAGTTACCTGTGCAGCTGCCCTGAGTTCAGCCATAGCAGCCTCTGTGCCACTGGGAATCAAAAGAGGATTTGGTCACCTGAACTTTCAGAAGAAAGTTTTCTACCAACTTGTTCTTAATTTGGGCTAATTTATCCTTGGCATGACCTTTCTGAGTGATGGCTACTCTCACATCAGTGTGCAACCTGTGATTATGCAGTGACTGAGAGATGCTTATGTCAGCTATGGAGAGATTATCCAAAATGGAAATCCCTTTTCCACAGGAGATTCCACCTTTGCACTGTGCATGTCTTTGACAGGTTGTAGAACCTTTGTGGATTAACTGCACATTTTTCCCTAAATTTAGAGTGCTAGAAAGCTGCTTCCAGTTTGGAAACATACCAGTTGTTCCAATGGGGATTGCTAAGACGTGCAAAAATGTACACAAACTTTGATACAGATGAAAAATAAAGAGTATTTTCTTTCCTCTAACAAGGTCATGTAGCCTGACCAGCCTTATGTAGAATAACTTAATGAAATCTTTGAGTTCACATAGAAATAAATATGGCTTCATTTTTGGTGATTTTCTTTCAATTTAAATATAATTCTCTCTCTATATATATACACAGAATTATACAATACATTTAAAATCACCAGATGCTTAATGACTGCTTTCAACTTGAAAAATGGCTCAGAGTAGATAGAATAGGCCTAACTATTCCCAAAGTCATGGAGTTTTATTGTCTTAAATAAAATGAATTTTGAATAATGAGGGGGAAAACTGAACCTTACTTCAACTTACATAATGAAAAAGTATTTAAATAAAATATTATTTGAAGTATCTAGAGATCTAAGACTTTTACTGGCAGAGATCATCTATGGCTTGGGGTAAGTGCTTGTGTGAGAGTTTCTTATTTCTGGAAACAGAGGCCCATAATGGAAGTGGTGACAGACCTTAAATTAGTGCAGTGCTACTGTACAATAATGTGCATTCTCAGTGCCATATGGTTGTGATATGCAGCTGTTTTCCTATGCTGATTATAAATTTGGACTGTCTGGCAGGCATTACAGAAAGGAAAGACATCATTGATCATTTTATCTATCCACTCTGGGTCAGTGAAAGATCATTACTGCCAGTCTCAATTTCTGTTTTTTAATTATTTGTGTTACTGTAGTGTTCCAAATCCCCAGGCAGGTCAGTGTCCCCTTGTTCCGTGCATTACACAGATCAGGGTAAGTGTTGCTTGCTTTGAAAATGCAGAGCAGCTAATGTGCAGATTTACTCAGAGGAAAGTAGAAGCTGAAGCCAAGGTGACATGATACTAAATGGAAAGGGGAATTTTTTGCTGCTTCACTCTCTGTTCTTTTATTATAACTCAATTATCTTCGTCTGCTCACCAGGTCACCTGAGCTGGCTGAAGGCTCACAAGCACCCCAGCAGACCTGGAGCGTGAAGAAGAAGCTCCCTGAGAACAAATCCAGAAGGGATGTTCTAGGAACAGGTAAACTTGAGTCATTTGTCTGAGACACCAGCAAGACAGAGTATCACAGGGAAAGAAGTGGAAAGGCAATGTCATGGGACAGAAGAGGGTGTAAAAACATTTGCAGAATTACTGGAAATTTGTCTATGCCATAAAATGTTCGTGTGGTAGAAATCCCACGGCTAGTGGGAACTCATGCCATTAAGTGCAGCCTGTACATGTAACACAGCACTGTGCCACACTGACCTGTCACTGCATTTTCTCGACAGGGCTTATTAGCTTGGGCACAGCACTGTCTGATGTGGGAACAGCGTGTCAGATGTGAACTGGCTCGGGTCCAGACAGCTCAGTGCATCCCTGTATCACACGCCCCAACACACCAGCTCTGGGATTAACTTGGAGAGACCTCACTTGGGTCTGTTTTAATTGGTCCATAAATGATAAGAAGTCCACATTGCTTCTTTTAACCAACTAATCTCCAGTTTAATAATGGAAGTTCTTTCTGATGATTAGACAGGTCTTTTCCTTTTAAAAAATATTTCATCCTAGTATAAAGTAATTACCCTCCAAACCCAGAAGAGAGTCCTTTGAAAATGAGACATCCTGGCAGGGCAAGCAACCGTGTGTTTTGTTGCCATTTGAGGGGACTTGCACTGAAATCCCAGCCTTTGCTGCCTTTCTCCTGCTAAGGAAGAAGTACCTCATATCACAAACCAGCAGCCCCTTCAGGCAATTGCCATTTAAAGAGTGGCATTGATGGACTCTGTAAGGAGTCCTATTCAGTGCTCTCTGGCTGGCAGCATGATGTCAGTGATGTGGGCGGCAAACCCCTGAATTTGCTTTGATGGTATTTGTGCTCTTTTTTTTCCATTTTTCACGAATGAGTGATTCATTTCTTTGAAACAATGTGTTTGGAAAGCCTGCCCCGCTAAGGAATTGTCTACGCAGTGGGGGAGGCTTGGAACATTGTATGTCCTCATGGAAGTACCAACAGGGGTTGTGCCAGATCCTTAGTGCAAGAGGTAACAGGGATGCTTGTATCAAAGCCAAAGCTTCCTGAATCAAAGGCGCTGACTCTCGAGCACAAGTGCCAGCATTTGGGCAGATAACCCAGCCCGTGCCAATTTAGGGTGAGGGAAATGCCCCAGACTAATCCTGTGTATTCAAAGAAATGCAACATAATCAATTTTGAGTATCCCACAGCCTTAAGAGTCTTCATTTATAGATATTAAGCAAAGAAATAAGGATAATGATGTGGGCTCATTTCCCAAACAAGAAAAAGCAGAAAAACTTCTGCACCATTTTCTACTAAAAACTGATGTTGCCTCATGTGGTTTGTTCTAAAACCCAGGGGTTTGGGGAAAGCAGCCCTGGAAGAAGAAACTGTGAATGTCAAATCACAGGCTTTGCAAGTGGATCAAGTACAACATAAATGCTCATGTGGCAGGTGACCAGAAGCAGATTTTGGGCAGTATGAGGGCTGTTGGATAATTTTGTGCCATCTTCACTAGTAAGCACCTGACACTCGACATTCACCAGCAGGGTGATTCAGACTGTTAGGTTAGGCTAAGGCAAAATGTTATATGTAATGGAGACAACAAGGCACTCATGGAAAATCATCAATTATCCTATATGCACAATGGAGCTGGAGGCAGCATTAGATTAAACTCTAAAATCAGGGTCATGTCTGAGCTGTCACTCTCAATGAAATTCCTGGATTGGGCTGAAAATTATGTGCCTATGTTCACTCAGAAAGAAAATGTGGAATACCCTTCTGCTCAGAGGTCTGTAATCAAGAATTTCTTGTTCTCTTAAAAAGTAGCTAAAAAAACAAGGTGACTGCACAAGTTTTGCATAACATTTTTGTGATTATAAAGAGAAATGTGAACACAGCTTTGTACTTCAGACAAATACAAGAACCTTAATAATTTAACATTGCATTTCATATATAAAATGTTAAGTGGTTCGTTGCAATGGCTGATCTCTACCTTGCTGAAAAAATTGTCTTCCTCTCTCAAAAAATTTTGCAGAGGGAAGTCCCTGTGGGAAAAATGATTGCCTGACTTCATATCACAACCAATATCTGGTTCAAAGGGTTGGTCCCAAACAGTAGGACAGAGGACTTTGTGTTAGCGATGTCCAATGCCATCATATATCTAATCTGTGTTTCCTTAACCCTTTTCAAAAAGAACAAATTGCTTAGAGCGTTTATGCCATAAGTGGAAAGACGTCCACCTTCCTCTGAAGTTTGAATTCCATAACTCCTACATAACAGAACACATTGGATTGGACAATCTTCATGCCTTCTCTTAAAAGTAAGCCAATGGGCAGGTGTCTGAGTTTAGTATCAATATTGCTTTTTTTTGTGTTTGTCTCCTGGATAGAAGTGGATGTATATGCATTTTCCAGCATAAACATGGAGCCTGACCCACATCATTATTAAAATGGTCTGCCAAATTCAGTCAGTTCTCAGATTCCATCTCAGTAACACATTTTGGAACGGTGAGTTCACAGAGACAATTTCATGAACTCTGCAACCCTATAACTGCAGAAAGTTTCCTGTTCTCCTCCTTTCCTTCTCTCTCCCAGAAGATAACAGGTGCAAGAAGATGCAGTCCAGAACAGCTGCTGTGCCTGAGTTTTCCATCTTGTCTGTTGGGTTCCTGAAGCTCAGTGGTGCTCAATGAGAACAGACTAAAAACCATTCTTAAACATTCAAAAGCAGCTCCCCATTTGTCCTGGAGTTACATACACACCATAAAGTGAGTAAAGACAAGGAAATGCTTTGAAATCTCCTCTCCCCCCGCCACCCCGCTTTTTTTTTTTTTGGCTCTGCAACTTGGTACTCCATATGCAGCGAGTAGATTTTTCCTTCTGGTTTTGACAATAAATGCCATTACAAGTCTGAGAAACCTGCCTGGTTGAAAGTGTTGTCAAAATGGCACATACAAAAATTCATTTTCTAACAACCATTTTAGTAGGAATTCCCCAATTGGCCCGCTTAAGTTATTTACAAAAGCGTTTTTTGTACTCTAATATGGGGAGCATTGCATTTTTCAGTGCAAATGTTATAGATATTACTTGGAGTAACAGTAGAAATATACTTTCAAGAGGATATATTCCTTGAATCATTCACTTCCATGTGTTTTCTCACAATATTGATGCAAAATGAAAAAATCAAACATTCTGTAGAACAGAAATTCTGAAAAAAGTTTGTTAAAATTTTTGCTTAAATTATATTGAATTGATATAATATTAAATAGTCTTTAATATTTAACGCTTCTTTTTATTTTTAAAAAACAGCTTATTTTATATTTGTGATACTCTACTAACATATATTGAATCAAAACCAAAGTACTTTCTTATTTTATAATAACAATAAATTAAAAAATACCAGCATTGACAGATCCCTGACAAGCGTTTTTAGTTTTATGGAACTGTATTTGTGGTGGAAGTCAGCATAGCTCAAAAATTTTCAGTCAACTTTAGAATTATACATAAAGTCAAGTGAGGTTGTGATTTTCAACCACTTGTAGAAATGAAAATCATATGGATCCAATTGAAGGCTACTGAGACTTGGGTACAAGTCCCAGAGGATCCCTTGAAAACCCTGAAAGAGTGTCTCAAGCACAGGATGTACTTGCTGCCTATTACTTGTTATAAATAAAAAGTGTTGGAGGCACATGTGTAGGAAAACTTGAAGCACTGTAGTGCTGTAGAATTCTTTAACTTCTAAGCAGCTGTAGAACAACACTTTCTTTTTTTAATCCTAATAGATATATTATTTCAAGTAATAATAGGAATTTCATTATATTTTATATATTATATATTGATGTTTTGTGATTTCTGCTATACACTTGTATCTCAAAATAAAAAAAACAACAAAGAACCAAAGACAAACAATCATTCAAAACATGTCTTAGAATTTTATTGGAATTCTATAAAATACTTTGAAATTTTATTTGAAGTTCAGAAACTGATGTTAAGTAATCAAACAAGATTCCCTGCCTTTATATAACTGATTGCAATTCATTCTAAACTTCAGTTGTGTCTCTCTGCATACTAACTTCACAAACACAAAACTTCCCACTGCACTTTTATTCACAGGCTTGTCAATCAGGTGCTCACCGTTCCCTTAAAGTTTAAGCCTTATTAACCTACACACTGGATTTGACTGATGATAGGCCACAACAAACAAAGAGCACCAACTCTCAGGTTCCAAATCCTGTCATCCTAGTTCAGAGGGTCCCTGCAAACCCCCTGTAAGAGATGAAAGGATCAGTCAAATGTCTGATTATTCAAACACACAGGCAATGAGGGCACATTGTGGAAAAAAAAAGTTAGTTGAGTCCCCTGCTGATTGAGATATCTTAAAAAAAAAATAACTTGGTGCTGATCTTTGTATGCAGATAGCATTGATTTCTAGCCCAGGTCTTCATGGGTTATTGTCAAATGCACACTGGGAACACCATGTGGAAGGTCTGGACTGGTCACATATTTGGCAAATATTGTTAAATTGAATTCACCTCATGCCAGTGTTACCCAGCTACAACAGGAAGCCATCATGTCAACTACTTCAGAGGAACTGAAAAATCACTGCAATTCTGGCAAGGACAACTTTATTTTTTTCATTTTCATATGTAATTTCATCGTTTAAGGCTTCAGTATAGGCAGATATGTATGCCCTGATTTGGTGCATTACAGAGATTATTTTATTATGACAATTCTGCTCATTAATGGCTTAGGCATGTTGGTCAAATGTAATCCTGCTGACTAAGCATCACTCTATTTAGCAGGATTTTTATTACTGTTGGTTAATATTAGAGAATTGCTCAGAGACCCCACTCAGGCATAGGATCTTATACATAAAAAAATGGTCCTTTCTTGTTCTGTAAGTGAAAATCTAAATAATAACTATGAACTGTAGAATGCAAAGTAGAAGAGTTAATGGAAAGAGAACAATCATGTTAATTAAGAAATCTGAAAGGCTGGGGCTTTTTTAATTCTTCTTTTAAAAAAATCTCTGGCCTTTAATATGAAATGAATCAATGGAACACAAAGCAAGAAAGGACCATCTACCATGAAGGCAGACTACAAAACAGAAGCTGGCCTAAGGTTTTCCCAAAAATATTTGCTTGTATTCCTGTTTTTCTGCTCTTTTTTATTTTGGTTTTCTCCTCAGTAAAGAATAATAATAACTGCCGGATTCCAACAACTGTTGAACCTGCATGAAACAGCATTCAGCTTTTGACTGTAATGGCTTGTGAGCTTCCCACTGAGCTAACTACCAGTTAGTAAAATGTAAATGACACAATAAACAGGGCTCATGAGAGGATCAGATCATATGTGCATTTTTCTATAATACCTTTTCAGAAGGGGGAAACAAGTGCAGGTTATAGCTGAATAGTGCAGTGGCAAAAGGTCCTTTATTCTGTCTACCAAAGCAAATATTTTTTTTTCTTGGGGGAAAAAAAAGGTATAACAAACTGTTGGGTGAAATACTTTTTTCACTGAAATGTTAGTTTTCCATCCCAGAGTAATAGATTCAAAATCCAGATGGATTTACCTACATGTCTCAGGACAATAAAAGAAATTAGGGTAAAAAAAACATTGACAAATATCCGATCAGAATATCACTTTCTTGTAAAAAGTTGAGTATCCCACATATACAATATTGTCTTCTCCCTGAGTCATAGTGGTATAAATCAGATTATTTAAAAATGTTTTATTTCATATTTTTAGTATGATGCGGCATCAACTCTCAAAGGTATTAAAATGTGCATCTTTCACTTTTCTGTAGTCATTCAATATGTTTGACTATTTCTTTAGAAAATGATAATGCTAAGATTTTCATCTGTTTTCTGTGTCAGCTACATCTTAATACTTCTATCCTTTAAGAAGATTCCTGCCCATTCAATAAGCATGTTAAATAAGGGGTAAATGTATGAATAAACTGGTTCTTATATGATTCAGAAGCTCACAGCAAAAAGGCAACCAAGCACAGACAAGTAATACGCTGTTCCTCAGGGAATACAATACTTGTACCATAGCTTTGGCTTTATGTTGCAGAGTTGGACTGAGCCTGAGAGATGAATGTAAAAGATAAAGAAGCATTGTAAGGTCAATGACTGAGCTCCTCTTTTTGCTAATCGGCTTCCCTTGTTATCCCTGCAGTTTACTAAAGGTTAACCTCTTCACTACTGCTAGAAATTAGCTACAAATTTTTTTATTAAATGGCCGGGCTAACAAATTGAACTTGTTGTTGTTCATACAGCTCTGTAACAGTAAATGAGATTAAAAGCAAACAAACAAGTATATAAACATATAAATAAACAAAAATTCAGCAACTCAGCAGCATCTTTTCCTCCAAAGAGCATTCTAATGCAAATGGGTTTCCATGAAAAAAGGCACCAGGCCTTCACAGATAAAATATTTCATGGAGATAGAGCTTCCAAGGCCATGGGAGGAATGCAATGTCACGTATTAATTAAGAACATATTTAAGATGGACTGACAAGGAATTTTCCAAAGGAACATATTCCTGTCAAAAAATAATTTTCTTTTGAATTCAAACTTTATATGGAGATCCTTTTCCAAACATCTTTTAAATGTTAAATGCATAGAATATTGTATTTCAATATTTTTTAAATGCAAAATTCATTATCCAAGTTGACACTATTACAAAAATCGATAATATATATATTTATGTAAATCAAAGCTCATTATATATCCACAAGGTTTCAAGAGGTTTTTCTTTTCTTCTTGGATCAAGACAAGCAAGCAAATGTGTCAAAAAAAGAGCAAAAGTTAGTCACATTTTATATCCCAATGTAAGAATGAAAGAAACAAAAATTGAATCAGGATGGGTAACCCAAAGATGAGGGCTTCACCAGTTGAAAGATCAAGGCTGAGTGTTTGGTTCCATCAAAATATATTTTTGTGGCTTTATCCAGACAGTTCATTCCTTGTTCACCTGTCCTAAATTCATGAAAGCAGTTAAATCCCTACGTCTCAGGCAGCACCATTTGTCCCCTAGAAAAACACATACAAGGAATTAGTACCTCTGTTCTAGAGCATACACAAAGGACTGCCCCAAAAACTGCCTTGAGATAACGTGGCAGATGGATACATGCTCCTTAGGAAGTGTTGTCTCAGGAGAAGAATTGGTCCAAAGTTACAAGGACTTGGAAGAGGCTGACAAGGAATAAAAGTCCCCAGAAGGACCACATTCATTAGATGTACCTTTGCTATAGCTGATTTACACAGGTAGCACAAACTACACCCACCCTGCACTGCAATTTCTTGTATTAAGAAAAAGAAGGTGATGTGTAAAAGATATATTTTACTCAAACATCCCAGTTATTAGTGGGACCCTCCTGATATCTCCTACCACAAAGGGTCAGTCTAGGGGTTAATATCCCAAGTAAATATTAGCTCTGTGGACACTATGGTGATAGAAAGGAGGGAGGGAAGTGCCTTAATTCAAAAGAAGATTGGGAGAAATGTCTGTATTTTGTCTTTCTTAAAATATGTACACCAATGCAGAATATTAGGAAGGAGAGCATATGAAAACATTTAAAATATGGTGAAGCAGAGGTGCAAGAGAAAACAAGAGAATTCTGATCATGAGCAATTTAAGCAAATTCAGTTCTAAAAATGAAGGAATTAATTCAAGGACACCAAACACCAAAGAAAAAGAAAATCTTAGTGACTGTTCCATATTGAAAATTACACTTTCAATATTCTAAAAATGTGATTTTGACACTTATAAGAATAATACGAATTCTTGAATCCAAAAGATATATTTTCTAGGAAAATCTCCATGGGCACTTTGTGTGTCATATTCTATCCCAGTGGTAAAAGAAGAAAGTGGAGAACTTTTATGAAAATTAAAACCAGCCATTGGACTTCAGTCATTTCATTGACTTGGCTTGCAACCTCAGTCTATAATTCATGAAATTCTTAATGAAGAAATAGTTTCTTGTACTTTGCATAGTATAAAATTTGCACCGGTTTTGGACTTTTAATTCCAAAAAGTGCAGCATTTAGGGGTTCCATTCTGCCCTCGGTTATGAACTGCAGGTGCTTGACATCTCTTAAGTACTGCGACTCATCATCTCAGTTTGGATCCCCAACAGTTTAGCCTTACTATTTTGACTTAATGTTGGCATTTATTATAATCATGGATAATTATGTATAATTATAATTAAGCCCTAATCCTCCTCAATTACACTGACATAAATTAGACATAAGGCATAATTTAATCAAAATTAATGGATTTGCGCCAGTGTGGAGCTGACACAAGGATAAACCCAGATCTTGTATCTTATTATGAAGTATAGCATTCCAAATATGCCAGAATGAACCCATCTTATAGGTAACTATTGTTCAGTTGCATGAAATGTTTCTTATTCATTGACTGTCATTACTAACAAAAAGGGAAAATTGTATTGGTTCAGAAAATAAAGCAAAAATTTCAAAGGAAACACGAAATCTGAAAGAATTTCAACTCTTGTACATAAGAAAAAACATTTGTAAGATCATAAGGATGTTTATAAAGATTACTTTTGTTAAAAAAAATCAAAGGAAAATTCATTCCCTTGGGCATTTTAAATGTATGTGGTAGAAATACTCACATCCAGATGCTAACTTTTCTGACTGACCAAGAGTGGCCTTAGAGAGATGGCTGGGGAAATGATCCTTTACAAAACATGAGATACAAAGCTTATGTTGTTGAAAGGAGAAGCATGTAATCAGCTAAAGAATTCCTGAGAAAGACCAAGAGCAGCAGATACTGAAACCTTGAACTTCCTTACTTCAATGCATTTTTTGCATGCTTCCTGAAGAAAGGAGCAACCAAGGGAATTTATTAACTTTTAACTTAATTAGGTAGATGCCAAAAAAATGTTCATTCCTGGATCAGTCTATTTAGATATTTCAACCTTCAAAAAATTGTAGCTCCTCTCAAGGAACTCCAGTGGAGTTTTTTTTTAAGAGGCTATATGAACTTTTTTGTCTTCTAAATATAACAATTTTCAATGAGAATTTTAGGTGCTCAATTTCATGAGACCATATCTAAAGCAACAGACAGTATGGTGTGTATATATGTGTGTAAGTTTAATTCAGACAGTCTATGTAAATCTAAAATAAACCTTTAAAAAATGATACAACAGTCAGTTCCTGTGAAATCTAACAGATCTCTCTCACACACACACACTACAATATCTGCAAACATACTTTTTTTTCCCTAGCTTTCATTCCTATTAAGTGCTCTCTGACAGAGAATATATAATCTCACTCTAACTTTCCCAAGCAACACTGCTAAACCTATAAGATAATTTTGGGTTATGGTCTCCCTTAGCTTACTTGTATAAAACAAGGATTGTTTTGTTTTTGTTTTGTTTTGCTTAAATTTAGTTGTCTCTATTTGTGAAATTGTTGATGTAATGAAAAGGGACACTATCTTAAACTTTTCTCTTGTTAGGCTCAGAAAAAATTGCAGATAAGAACAACAGAATTCAGATTCCCTGTTTCTTCCTAAGCTACAACCATTGTTTCACATGGTATCTTCTGTGTCAATCAAAAAAAAAAGGAGGAGAGGATGCTGTCCCTGGCTGTGGTAACTCAATGCTGGCCCTTCAGCCTGATGGGGGACATGGGCTGTGCACAGAGCTAAGAAAGATAACAGATTTTAAGAAACATTTCTACAGCAAAAACAAGCTATAGGTGCAGAACAATCACTCTATGTGAAACTGTGATCAGATTAATTTTATTCACTGGGTTGATTTAGAGTATCAGCATTGCAGAGGAGGTTGAAACAAGTTCTGTTGACAGAAAGTACCTAATTCTCTAACCTAATTCACCAGCTACTGGTGGTGAATTCATTGGAATACTTCCAGATAAATTAAAATGTGTTGGAACTAAGGGCAGATAAATAACAGTAAAGCCTTCAGACTTTCTCAAAGCCAGGGCCTAGAAATCTAAGACAAAATTAATATAAAATAATTTCATTTTAACAGTGGATTTTTAAATCCATTCACAGGTATTCTCTGCTGCACCTCTTTTGAGGTATAAACATTGCACAAAAACAACACATAATGAAGGTTGTACACAGTACTAAAAAACCCACCTGTAGTAACTCCCATGTACTCTGAACTGCTGTTAAAATATGAGGATGTTTTTTTTGTCCACGTGCTGCAGTTGTGTCTTCAGTCTCATATCCCTACTGTCAAATCCTACTGTTGGCTATCAGTGTTGCAGCCTTTTTAATATTGTCATCAGCTGCATATTCAGCCTCTGAATCAATATCTTCAATCATCTTTATGGTTGTTCTTTTATTCATGTCTATTGATTGTAGTTCCACAATATAAGCCATCCAGGGAAGGAAATGACAAATTGGAAATGACCATTGGAAAAAACAAAATCAAAAACATAACTAGAAAACCTTTAAAATTAAATAATTCTTCCAAAATGTTGTCTCTGAAGAGTTTTCTGAAGAATTTATAGTAAGGCATTGCAGGTAATTCAATCATTTATCTAAAGGCCTTGGTAAAATTTTATATACAATATATTTCAGCAAAGTCAAAATTAATATAATTTTGGTGAAAATTTATATACATGAAGATTTTTCTTAACCATGCAAAATAAAAAGCAGATAGTAACTGAAAGACAAATTAGGTTAACCAGCATAATTGAAAAATAGCTTCTACTCCACATTTTTTCAGTCACCAAACACTTAAGATGCCCAAATACTTATTTACTTCTAAACAAAATTACTTAGCTTGTCTGAAATAATTTGGTAGACTACTCCTTTGACTAAAACTACATGGTTGTTCATCATTTAAGAAATTCCTGACTTGTTCTGTGGAGATTATCCCGACACTGGACCTAGGTTTGCAAAAGAAGATGCTCAATTGTTAATATATTCCTTTGTTTAACTTCTTTTTTAAAGTTAGCTCTTTTGTTTTAGTCCTGGGAAAACCATTTGCTCCATCTCCTTACTGTGGACTTAGGAACAAATCTTGAGAGCATGACAGAAATTTTAATCTTCTGCTTCTATCATCATTATAACAGGATCCCTGGAGAGGGGGAAAGAAAGTTTAACCATAACAATGACCAAACAAACAAACAAAAAACCCCAGAAAATATGTTGCATCACAAGAATTAATCTCAGAGGTTTGGTAAAATCTGGATTACTTTTGGGCTAGGAGAACTTCTGCAGTAATCCTTGGTAAAGGCTGTGTCTGAGCAAATCAGAGTCTGTTAGCAGCTCCATATGGGTGTCAGAAAACACTGAATTCAAACCCTTAGATTCAAACCCTCAGATTTAGACCCTCAGAAAGCTCTCCTAGAGGTTCATAGGAGTTTCTAGAGAAGATGGGATTTTGAGGAGGTACACACACATATATAGACCTTGCAGTTTATATCCCTTCTGAATAGTGAAAGAATAAAATCTATTTTGATGTGCTGGAAGTCAAAACAGCTTCCTGCATGTGATTCATCCATCTCTGTTACATTACACAGAACTGGGTAAAAACAAGCTTTCTTTTTTTTTTTTTTTTTTTTTTTCCAGATTGGAATGTGGGCGTCAGGGGCCTAAAAGAACAGTTTTTTCTCTCTCTCTCTTTTTTCCCCAAACATTTTTTTACCCTTCTTCATTGGAAACATAATGCTGTCAGCTGTCCCTGCCATCTTCCAATTTCAAGTTCTTTCTCTCCATCTGTGTTCATACTTTTTTAAACTCTTAATCAGGTCCTGCCTTGTCTTTGTATAGGAATTCATCATCATATGGCAGCAATTCAGACCTGTAACATGAATAAAGGTTGGTATTTATCATAACTGCTGTAAAGGAAGTGCCTTTAAAAGGAAAGGGAGCATGTAATTCCCTGCCATTCACTTTCTCCTGAACCTTTCACCTTTTAATCAGTAGCCATAACCCAAGAAGATCTCACAATGGAAAGTTAATTATGAGGTCATGAAGATGAAAGCATCTGACTTGCATTTTATAAAGGTACTTTGCTTTTAAATTATCCCTGATTTACCTGCATGAAAGGAAAGGAAGTTCCCAAAGATTATTCTAAATGGACCAGACTTTCAGATGCCAGCATTTCCAAGTGAAAATGGAAATGCAATCCTGTCAACTGTCCTTTAAATATTTCTTAGGAAGGAGTATTCCATTTGCCAATATGACCTGACTCATAAATTGAAGATATGTTCATGGATATGCATGTATGGAGCACTCAAAGACAATACGCCATGGAGACTGTACTGTTCATAACTAGAAAGGCATCTAGAGGCAAATACTCCAGAATTTAGGTATTTCATCTGTCAGCTTTGAGAATCTGATGTGTACTCTTTAGAACTTCAGGGAAAGTGTGTTTTAAGGGCATTGTCCCATTCTATGCTGAACATTCTAAACTTATTCTGTCATAAGATTTGCATATGTTGAAGGCAGAAGAAACAACTGCAGAAAAAAAGTAGTGTTTTGTTTTATAACATCTAGTATCCAGGAAGGGAAGATGGAAAGTTTGCCAGCTGTAAATAGTAATAACATGTTTTCAAAATTCTCTTTTTTTTTTTACATAAGAATGAAGAAACTCTGTTCACGTAGTGGTTAAGGCAAGCACCCCAAAGAAAATCAAACAGTTAAACAATATGTTACTTTTAGAGGTATCCAAACTGAATTACCAGACTACAGAATACATGTTTTGTCCATCTGATCTGAGCCCTGTCAACTTAAAATGTATTCTCTTTGAGAAGTGAGGGTTGCCAGAGAGGAAGAGTGGCTCCATCAGACAAAGGGGATTTGGGCATCACAGCCCACTGGCCTGTTAACCTAGAGAGAAGTGTCAGTGCACCATGGCCAAAGCATGAGGAGAAGTGGAGGCAGGGAACAGAAAGAGGCTGCCTGGGGGCCATCACACTTTCCTGAGGAAAGCAACGAGTGGAGAACCATCCTTTCTGCATCCAGCACATGAGCACTGGAGAGGATCTTGAGGGTACGACATTTTCTATACACAATAGTGTCTTTTCGTTGAATTTCTTATGAATTACTCATTAAGAAACAGATCATATTTCCCTCTCTGATCATAAATAGTACGGTGATACCAGCTTTCTATGTTGTTATTATTGGCTGCACTGTTGCTCTACTAATACTGCTTTAAATTATGTCCACTTGGCTATTAATACTCCTTAAGTTGTTTTTGTTTCCTCTAAGGGTTGGACAAAACATTTTCTTTGGACTTTTCATGACAGTTAATGGCAGAGAATGAATGGAAAGAGAGAGGTTGTGATTTGAGTTGGCGAAGTATAAATTATATATTGCTTCTCCTGAAATAGGACTTAATTCTGAGAACTGAAATCAGCAGTTGTAAGGAATTTCTGCTCTTGTAGGAGCAAGCCCAGAATGTCTACACTGGATAAAATAATAACCTTTTAACAAGTTTTTCAATATGAACAAGAAAATGTTTTCTGCAAAAGAATTTTTTCTTATAATGCTATAAGCCACGAAGTCAGCTGCACTGTATAAAAGAAAAGAAGCACAAAGCTTAAACAAGAATTTCATGTCTCTGGCATTTCCTTGAAATGCCTTAAAATCGTCATTTGATAGCACTACCCCCTTCTGTAAAAGGCAGATGCTGAGTGAATGTGTGTGTTCAGGGAACTGTACCTATAATGCTGCATGAGGATCACAAAAATATGAATTAGTAAAAAGAGGAAACAACAGCACAAAGCCTATCCTAATGTAGTTGATGTAATTTGTTGCGTAATATTACTGTTCCATGAAGACATGGAATAATGAAACTCCCTTTCATTACAATATTATCAGTTCAGCTGTGACAGGAAGCCCTCTGGATACTATTCTTACAGGCTTCTTGTTCACATTTTCAGATAAAGGGAGTTTCTGATATGTTTTGAAGTTAGGCATGATTCAAACCGGAATTTGCATGAATGAGCAATAGTGAGTTTATAATCTATGCATCTGGTAATCCATGCCCCTATCCCTCCAAACAGAAACAAGCCTCTTAAGTTTACCACGGAACCTGGATGTTTAGTAATTTAATAGGCTTAAGCTTTATTCCTTCAAGGTAATTGTGTAGATACCTTTAATAAAGTACACCCAACATTGCCAGCAAACATTCTAGATAAATGAACACAAGAAACGTTAGATGCAACTTTATTATACTGTTAATCCTTGCTGGAAGGCTTCCTGGAGTGTTTGAGGGTAGTGTTAGTAGTGATGATAAACTAATTTGCCATGGCTCTTAAGTTCATGTTATCTTTTCTTATCAGCCTAAGGCTAGGTCAGAAAAAAAAAATTGGAAACATTTGCCAGAGACAGCAAAGTGGTTAATTCAAATACCATTGCAGAGTGTCAATCCATCCATGTCTCCATGACAGTTAGTTTAATGGTCCATTTAATTCTTCAAAGCAATTGAATTTCCACCCATATCCTGATAAGGTGATACACCAGAGTAGTGTTGCCAGAAGTTATCTATTTTTTATGCAAGACAATGTTTAGATGCAAGAATCCAATTTTTCCAATATGGATTGAACTAGGAGCAACAAAAGACTTGAGATTTTTGCTCTTGTGTTTTCAGAGTCAAATAATCTCTAAAACTGTGGGTATTGTTGCTTTGACTTATTTTGTTTGGTTGGATTTTTCAGTTGTCTCAAGAAAGTAAGGCTCAAAACGATAAATAAACTGTGGAGTAACACATAAAGAGCAATATAATGAATCATCAGCTGTTTTTAAGTCCTACATCTTGTGCTCAACTCAGTGACAGTGATGCAGTAACTCTCATTACCTTCAGCCTCTGGGGTTTCTATACCCACGACCTCTCAGATCTTCCACTTTTTGTACTGGATTGCAAGATAAAGGATATTAAGCCTTCTGCAGTCCTCTACGGTTCCTTTCTATTCTACTTCACAGATTCTGCTCATGTTCATTCCTCGTACTCATGAAGTCAGTCTTTTGTTGGCTGAAGTTCTCTTGATTCTTCTACTCTATCTTATCTAGGTTGGATTCCAGGAAATCAAATAAACCTACCAGTTAGAAACTACCAGAAAAGAGTGAAACAAGACTTCTGATGACATCCTTGAGTCTCTTGCCTGTTTATAGTTCCTGCACTATTCTTCCATTTCTGTTGGATTTGCAGCTATTATGTGTCCTGATAACCTGCTTCTCATAGGCTGTGATGCTTATATTGTCAATACCTTCTCTTATATATATTCAAGTACAGGACTAGATGAATCTGGTGTCCAAAATCTGATGACAATTTCCAAAAGGTTTAGCATAATATATTGAATGGAATTGGTGCAAGTGCAGTAATTGCAGCTAGATGTGCCAGAATGCAGTTTTCCTATGTGGAAAAAGACAGGCTCTTTTCTATGTAAGACTTTTTCCTCTTATGCTTATAGTAAATATTGTTTTGTAAATTACCTTCAGTTGAAATATGGTTAATAAATATTCACTCAATTTTATCAATCAGCAGAAAATTATAACTGTGTACAATAAATTTGAAAATATTGAAATATCTTGTATTTCTTGTTACATATTTTTAAATTTTTATAATGTCTGATCTAATTCACACCAGTAATGTAATAGCAGTCCACGTGTACAAAGAACCTTTCCCAAATGAAAATATACTGAGAGTAATAGTCTTATTTTCAAGAAAAAATATTACATTGCACTCAAAATTTGACAGTGGTGAAATTAAAAATAGAGTTATTTTCAAGTCAATATATCAGAAAGGTCTTTTAAAAATGGTTTTAATCTCTTTACTTAATAGTTGAATTCTATTTGAAATCTGCTCAGAAAGGTGTCTTTCACACCTAAGTGTTGACTCAGCAGAACTTTCTTCAACCTGTGACTTATTGCTTTCAATAAAAGCAAGAGGTCAATCTCAGATTAAAAACTTAAAAGTGTACCAAAGTCACATTATGACTGAAGTATGCTGTATATGTTTCTGAGATACTAATAAGGGTTGATAGGTCTGATAGGTTGATAGTTTAGGGAAAAAGGTTAGTAAAAATGTTCAGGTTTTCACAACCAAGGTTTGATTATAGTGTCAACAGTCTGGTTTGCCATGGTCTTTTCTCCTTGTGGAGCATAATTTCCTGAGACTCTGGTATTTGTTAATATTGAAAAATAATATAATTCCAAAAGAAATGAAATATATTTCAAGACTACTGAGAAACAGTGACCAAAGTGAAGAAAACAAGAATTTTGTCTTGAAATGGACTGGAATTTTGTCAGTGATGCATTAGTTTCCCTCACATACCGCCTTGCTCCAAACTTCTGCAACCACTTTCTTTCTCCTCAGAAAAACATGATTTGAACTGTTTCATTAAAAAAGCAAAGGCAAAAACATATCTTGAAATCCTGCATGAGCACTTTTCAAACATTTGGAAGAGCATTCTTAAGGTTAAAACTTCTTAAACCTAGGAAGAACATTGCCAGCAGGTTGAGGGAGATGATCATGCCTGGTGATGTGGCCACATCTGGAATGCTGTGTCCAGTTCTAGGCTCCTCAGTAGAAGAGGGACATGGAATTCCTGGAGTCCACTGGAGGGCAACAGGGATGTTTAGGGATCTGAAGCACCTCATGTGTGAGAAATGGCTGAGAGAACTGGCCCTGTTTAGCCTGGAGAAGAAAAGACTGAGAGACAACATCATCGCTCTGTGTAATTATCCAACTGGAGGATGTCAGAGGATGGACCAGGCTCTGTTTGGTGGTGCCCAGCAACAGGATAAGAGCCAATGGGCAGAAACTGATGCACAGGGAGTTCCACCTGAACATGAGGAAGAACTTTGCTTTGCAGGTGACCACGAACTGGAACTGATTGCCTGGAGAGGTTGTGAACTCTCCCACACTGAAGATATTCAAGAACTGTCTGGACTCAATCCTGTGCCATGTGCTCTGGGATGCCCCTGCTTGAGCAGAGAGGCTGGACCAGATGACCCCACTGGTAGTCCCTTCCAAGACTAATTCTGTGCCATTCTATGAAATTCTGTGAAATTAATATCAGGAATTAGAATGATATAAATACTTGTGTGAATATAAGTATATATGACATTCTAGAATAAAGTAAATATTATAGATAGATAAGACATTTATAAAACAGAGAAGATTAAGTTAGTTTTAAACCAATAAAATACAGATATGGATCTGCTTTGTTTGTCTTCATCACTATTTTTATGTTAGAAAAGATAAGTAACTAATATTAAATAAGAAGAGGAAATTAAATAAAGGAAAAAAATCAGCTTCAGAACCTATAAATTATTTTCATTTGTGTTCATTTTCTTGCCTAGATGTCAGATTCGCAGTTTTCTAAAGATAATGTTCTGACTTAAAATAGTCTCATCTTTAATATAGCATTCAGTAGAAGAGCTGGTCTGGGAGTTACCCCATTATTTTCTTATTTTATGAGTGCAACTAAGGTAATACGAGACTAAATTTTGTGGAACTCCTCATGCCTTGAGGAGAGCAATAAGGGAAAAAACACTGCAGTGATTTTTTTTTTTTTTTTTTTTTTTGACATGGGTGTTACTTAGTCAAAAGGAAAGTATCATTTCTTCCTTAGTTCTCACACTGGAGCTTTCAATCAGAAGCTGTGTGGTACTTTAAAATAAGCTGCAAAAGCATAGGGATCTTACATTACTTAGTACATAACTTGTTTTCATGCTTATCTGTGCTCAAGTGTACAAATTGCTGGGCTGCAGTAGGTGCAAGCCCAATCCTTCCTACCTTTCAGAAGAATAATCTAGTCCTGATTGCAAAACTTTTCTGCCTGTTGAAGACCACGTTGTATCAAGGCCTGTCTTTTTGGAAGATTTTCTCAACTCCCTGAAAGGCCTTTGGCAGGAATCTCTTGATGAAGTCCTCAGGACTGTGCTACACAGGAAGTCAGACGAGATGGTCTTAAAAGTCCTAATGGTTTCAGTCTGGAAGCAGGTTAGACCTAACTCTTAGAGAATATTGGCTTTGGGATCCATAATCAAAAACCTCACTGTCCTTGTTGCCCATTCTCCTTAGCACTTAAGCTTATCTCACTTTCAGAGCAGGTTTGATGCTTTGGGGAAAAAATGTTCATCCTTAGTTTATTTGTGATGTAAATACACTTTGCAAGTAAAGAAATTAAGACCTTATTTTGGGGGGTTCTCTACCCAAAGTTAATGAGTGAAATGAATGCAAAGCTGCTCAGAACTCAATAGGGAATAGCTCTTGCATTAAACAAATACTGTGGATAACAGGGAACGAGCACTCTTAATGTGCTACAACAACAGGAGAGCTAGAGACTTACCCACGTTTCATTGTAGAGTCTCCATCAGGATTAGAGAACTTTGTTCCTTTAATTAATACAAGGCAAAACTTTTACTCCATGGCTTCTCATCCTCTTCTGTCCTTTTTCATTTCTTTTTAACATTAGTTCTTTAACAAATCCTTCTTTTCAGGGACCAAAAGCTGATATGTTCTGGGGAAATGCCAGCAAGATGTTAGAGATTGGCACAACTAGCTACTGTCATTCTATCAAGACAATAGGATTTGAGCGAAAGGGGTAGAGTTCTCCATGCAGAATTTAGCTGCTTAATCCTCTCTTGTGGGCTGGCACAAAATCAACAAAAGAAAGAAACCAAATTACCCAGCTCTGCTTTGGCAGATTTAGCCACTGTCAGCAGGCCAGAAGTTAATTCCCTCATATTCTTGTTTGCCACCAACTACGGCAGGCCTTGCTGAGCCAGCTTTCCTGTGTAAATCTGTCAGCTGAAATGATGCACAGCATGAAGAAGGAGAGAAAGGACATGCAAAGAGTGTGGTCCTTTTGCCAAATCAAGTCCCCAGAAGTCGGGGGCTGGCACTGGAACTGCCTCCTTACCTTCATCCTGAGTGACATTTTTGACACATGATGAGAAAGATTTATTGTTTCTTAAGCCACCATCACACACACACACTCACACACACACACATACACACACATACACCCTTCCTTGCCTATAAATAGGCACTGCTGTTGCATTAAATTCTGTGCATGGGAGGCTGTTTCCCTTCTGGCACTCAGCACAAGCTTCCAGCTGCTTAGCATCTTTCTGAGACTCAATAATGTGTAGGGTATGATATGTTAATAATGAGGACTACACAGTCATCAAGGCCAGTAAAATTGCAGTGAGGGTAGGAAATGCATCATCAGTTTGCTCTGTCACAAACACTTACTGAGTAGTCACAGCATATGGTGCCTTTTATTGTGTGCCCAAACCAAGCTCTTGGGTGGATAACGTGACACAGGGGGATCAGGCTGCTGTGTGTCATTTATTATTCTCCTCTCTCAGAAATCAAGTAGGAGCATTACTGTGAGATGAGGTAAGTTAGGTGCAAAATATTTGCAGCAACGTACAAAGCAAATCACATAGCTTTTGTCTTCCCAGTATGAACCCCAAAATGGGGATTGCTTCATGCAAGTTTTTACTTAGGGATGTTTCTTCTAAAGTAAAGAAAATCTTGAAAGTTGGAAAATTAGGAAGGGAAATACAGTCTCCTTAAGAGTGAAGGAATACAAATTTTTTTTTAAAGGTAATGGTTTTCACATGAAAATCTCAAATGCCCAGGGAATTCACATATTGTTAGTGCAAAAATGGACATTTCCTTTAAGTACTTTATGAAACATGTTTGACAGAATGAGCAATCCTGCAAAAATGTAGATCTGTGTGTAAAATTCTCGGTTATATTATGCGTTAACAGTTAAAGGTTGACTTTATTCTTGTACTGGAAACATTTTTCACTAATATTAGACCAGTTTATGCTGTGTATGATGTACTACAATAACAGTGTATATGGTAATGCAAGCAGTGCAATTATGTTAGTTATTCTTA
This sequence comes from Eopsaltria australis, assembly GCA_034509425.1. Lineage (NCBI taxonomy): Eukaryota > Metazoa > Chordata > Aves > Passeriformes > Petroicidae > Eopsaltria > Eopsaltria australis. The sequence continues at coordinate 4,035,028 of JAVTVJ010000189.1, read as the reverse complement.
AGTTCTGATAATTTCTGTTTCAGATTACTTTAGTGCAAAATGATTGTGCAGTACAGTACAATTGTAATTTTTTTTGCCTGTGTTGAGACAAATCTTTAGATGCTCATCACAAGCACATTTATTGACTGTAATAATTGCAAGAAACAAAAGGATAGATGAAGTATTGTTCTCCTAATATTTCAATTCCTTTCTTGACATCAGCCAGCTACTTCTAGCTGTCATAGCATCACCTTATGCAAGTGCCAGACTTGGCAATTATGGCTACTGAACCTAAACATTAATGAGCAATTTCCTACTATTCGTGTATGCCAAATCTTGACACAATCAATGGAGAAAACTTGCCACAATTTCTAAATTAAATGGACAGAAAACTAGTACAAAACCAGTCTCTCATCTATTTTATTTCTAGCTCTAACCCAAGACAGATGTTTGGGTTATTAAAAAATACTATGGAAATGTTGAACAGAGAATTGCAAACATTCTCAAGCAAGCTAACCTGGGTAAAACTGGAAGGCAGGATGCTACCTAGGAGAGGCAAGTGCAAGATGACTTACAGGGAAATAATCAACTGCATAAATACAGGTTAGGGAATATTTGATGGATGGGGTTCCAGTTCTGCAGGAAATTATGCAATTTAGCACTTGTTATGCCATATTTTTTGTAACAGCCTTTCAGCACCAAAACTAGATCTTGGAGGCAGTTTAAAGGGGACAGCTCTAAATGTAAGTATTTCATTGAAGCACCTGACCCAGAAGTGAAATCACTGTGCACTTGCTTTGTAGTTAATGGAGAGAATTGACACTTCCAGAATAGAAAAATCTTGATAAGACTTTGGAGATCTTTCCTAACTGTCTCAATAAGGTGTTTAAATTTGCATGGAATAGGTCCAGGTATAAGTATCTATGGAAACCAGATTTTAGAGATCCCATGGCCTTGTTAGTTACCTAAGTGACTTAGGTGAATTTTTGAGATGTGCTTCTGAGCTCCCATGCAAGCATTCCATCTAAACTCCTGAAGTCCCATAGAGGAGACAGCAGGCATTTTCAAGATGTTGGATGTGTTTACCTCATGTCTATGAAAGAGGTTCCAGTGATGCAAAATGATAAACCAACTCATGAATTAAAATTTATAAGGTTGCAATTATGCATTAGGGACACGGTTTACTGGTGGTCTTGGCAGTTCTAGGTTAATACTTGCACTCAGTGATCTTAGAGGTCTTTTCCAACTTAAATGACTCATTCTGTGATTGGAATGCTGCAGTGTTGCACTTGCTGAAGTGTTATGCAGAGGTCACACAGCCTTGGCCATTGCATAGATGGGACTTTTCTGCACTTGCAAACTATTGTATAATGCTGAGGTGTTTTGCAGGCATGTTTTCTTTATTTTCCTACATGACACAGACAGACTCAACAACTTGAGAACTAGCTCAGAAACACTCAACACAAGTCCATTCAACAGAGAAAATCATGATAACCCCTTGAGTCTTATATCTCTGGACATCCCTGTTGGGCACCTGGACATCTCATCCAGCTGGGACTCATACTTAACAAAGGCTTGGAGGAGGAGGAACCGGGGGACATTGTGGAAGCAGTCTGGATGTTTTGTTGTAAGCTTGATGTAGATTGAGAAATGCTTCAGAGAAACAAAGCAAAGATGGTTCAGTCTGTAGAGAAGCCTTCACTCTTGTCTAGTCAACAGGAGTGAATGGATTTAGATGAGAGCAAGTTTTGGCTCACATAGTTTGAAATCTATTTGAACTCTTAAAAAAAAATAAGTTTTAAAAAGCATTTCCTTCCTGTCAGCAAAAGGCACAGACATCAGAGGAACAGAGTCAACCACATGTGTGTTTCTTTTTATGCTTCCTAATCAGATGTAACGATTGCTCACACTGTATAGATAGTTTTTATTCAAGGATGTGCATTCCTGAGTCTTAGGACCCTGCCAAGTGTAAAAGCAAACAGAACAAGCTACTCATGAGGTGATATATACCCTTAGGCTTTCCTGACTGCAGCAGGACTGGGGGAATCTAACAGAGTCCCTCTTCCATCCTGGCTGTTGTAAACTTCTCAAGAGAAACCACAGCTGGCCCAGGTCCAGTAATTATCCTTTTATTGGGTTGGTAAATTACTTTTCTGAGAGCCAGAAGAACAATAGCAGAAGGAAATGTGCTATAAATAGGCTGCAGAAAGCCTGACAAAGGTGTCATAGAGCATGACCATCCATGATGATGTTATCAATGGTGATTCTCCAGTCTGTTACTGGGATAGAAGGGGAGAAATTGAAAAGTATATTAATAAACTGAAGTGCTGAGGAATTATCAAAAATTTTATATAATTTTTATATAATAAACTTCTAACTATAGTCCACTTTTTCTAGGTCTGTCTGTAGTACAGATATCTCAGCCTTTGCACATGTAGCTGAGCTAGCTCAGGTGTTACCACAAAGTAGTAACAGCAATACAAAACTGAGTAAAGATGAAGTGCCTAATTTTTCACCCCATTTTTCAAGTAAATATTGCAGCTTTATGAATCTCTCTGGCATTATAGACAGACTGATACCAAAAGTAAATAATTAAAACTTAATTTGGTATATCTACACAATTTGCATTATTATGCACACATGATCTGCATTATTATGTACCATATACGTCTTCATTTCCTAATAATGTGCTGGTAGACAGCTGATATCTTTGGCTTCTTAAGAAGTCTGAAGAACTAAAATCACTACTGGATGGTGAGTCAGGAGAGATGGGATTTATTTGCACAGTTTTTTACTCATCTGTGTTCTTGAATATACAATTTCCCTCTGCCTTTCCTCTTCTCTGTCGACTGTCTTTGAAGAGGGAGGGCTGGTGCAAACACAATGCCTATAAAACTGGTATTAATTTTTGTGACTTCAAATCAGCTTTTGCAGTTTAAGTCCTATTTCTGGCCAGTACTGTGCACATTGTTTCCCTGCAGTGCACACACACACACACGCCCCCATAAAATACCGTGAAGAAATGAATTCCATTCAGACCTGCCATTAGTCATGACTTGCATCAGGAATCACAACTATTTTCTTCAAAGTGGGGGGGAAATTTTCTCATTATAAATATTATGTTACATTTTTTCTGCATTCTTTAGCTTTGAGTGGTGATGGGCAGACAAAATGACATCAATTGTCTGAAATAGAACAACAGAGTTTGTGAGATCATTAATATTTTTCTCTGCTTTTGATTCTGAAGACATATGAAGACAGTAGTTCTCAAATATCAATCCATTCTCCCTTTAGGAGGATATTGACGCTGTCTGTTGCAAATGTTCAACTCAGCAAACCTAGGTAAGGAAAAAACTGTTTTAATTTGTAGCTGTGAGTATATGACCAAGAGAATAAATAGCTAAAGAAAATCTAGATTAGCAGCATGAACTATTTTTAAAGTGAAACGGACTTTTTTTTTTATATCCAGAATTTTTAGTAGTGTCAACTTCAGTACAGACACACTTCACTGAACTATAATACTCTCTTACCTTTAAGCAGTGGATCCTACTATGTCTTCATATGTTGGTTGGCTTTATTGAGATTGTTTGAAGTCACTGAATTATCACTAGTTTAAATAAACACAATTGAAATAATGCCCAAAACTATGCTGCTTGACACTGCTCTCATTTCCAAAAGAGGAGACACTACACATTGGTGTCTGTCTAGTACAGCTGCACCGTCCTACTGATCAAAATGTACCCAGGGATGTTCTCAGCTGTGGAGGCCAACTGGCACAGAGCAGTCTGTGTACATAGCAATAAATTCCACTAGCAGCCAGACTGCCCATTGGGAACAGTTTCTGCCTGTATTAAATCCCAGGAATTTTTGGGGAGAGTGCTGGCTGGCTGAGATAAAAAATCAGGACAGGGACCATTCTGACAATTTGCCAGTCTAGATAAGTGAGTGGCAGTACCACAGAACATGCCTTGGCAGGGTTTAATTTGTGAGTATAGATGAAGCTAAGGAGGGATGCAACTTCTCTGTGTTTTCTTTGTAAAGAAAAGGAAATAGACTTGTTTGGGGTGAAATTCACCCTATACTTTCAACTATAGTCATATAAAACAAGTTGAATTAATCAGTCCTTGAAGGTGTCTATTCATTTCCATTGTCTGTAAAGTGAACCTAGAGAGACTTAAGATATAGAAGAGAGAAAAATGAGGCTACCAACTTGGATAGCAACTTCTTTCAGGCACAAAATTCAGATTGACTCCTACTTTTCAGATATCAAAAGGCTTCTGTGTAAATCAGTTTTTGCTTATTTACATGTGCAGTACAGGTTTTTCAGGAATCTGAAAGAAGCTGTTATTTTTGCAACTGTGGTATGAGATAATTGGACATGCAGCAGTAAGAACTTGTATGATGACGAGTTTGAGAAGAAAAGTAGGAACATAACATCAGAAGAGCACTTTCATGATACTAAGACCGGTCCCCTCCAGTACAGGCAAATCACAGACATCACAAAATCCCTTTCTAAATATTTATCTGTACAAGTAGATATTTGTTCCTGTGCTCTTACTGAATGATTGAGTCAAATAACTTCCCTTCTCTGATTCTTACAGTTTCTTCTAATTTCCAGCTAAAATTTATGCTTGACTATTCTGTCTGTACTTATTCTTGTGCCAAGTTTGCCATTTATCTGAAATAATTTTCCTTCCCTGCTGCTAGCCTCCATGACATCCTTGTGGAGAGAAATCCTATCTTCTCTCAGTCATAGTTTCAGTGAGAAGGTCTTTGGATCTACTACCTGTGCCTAGTCTACCTTCTGAGTCTGTTCCAGTTTAAATTAGCCTTTTTTGAACACAGCTTTCAAAAAATGTACAGTTAATATTTCTCTAATTCTTTGCAAAATTATTTTAGCTTACTATTTATTTCAGCTACAAATTAGCTGTCAAATGCATCTGTTCTCATTTGTCTTTTATAGAGAGACAGCTTACTCAGTCTCGAGGTTATCCTGGTGCTTATTATGTTTCTTTATTACAATATAACAAGATCTTCGACTTTTGTTCACATTTGAGGTGTGACCATTTCCATCCTGTTGGCATTAGATGGGGGCCTTTGCCCCATGTTCAACTTCTTCATGATTTTTGAGACCTGTGGCAAAAACGTATTATTTCAAACACAGCTTTATTATCTTTAGTCACATTCTAATTCTAAGCAGCAGTTTTGTTTCTTCTTTCTAAGGTACTTTTACAGCGAACAATTGTTTCAATAGCTGCAATGTTTAACTGATCTTTTAAGTCAAATTGCTTGCTTTTACTTATTTCTATGACATAAAGTTTGTTTGTATATTTATTCATTTCTTCATTCATTATGGTTTCTCAGCTTAACCCTCATATTCTTTTAGGAAGAAGTGATTTATCCATTTATCCATTTGTCCACTGACTGGTAGGTATAAAACAGCAACATAATTTCTGACCCTTTAAGGTTATCTGACCCTTTCTTCATGTTACAGTTACAGAGTTATGAAATTTAGTAGCAAATTTTATATAAGTTCTAAGCTTTATTCTTTAGCATTCTGTTTTAAAACTAAAAATTTTAGTTGCTGACTTAATTTTGTTTATCTATTCATGTAATTTAAACTGGGTAAGTTTATGATGACTTTACCTAAAGTTGTTTTCTACAGCTACTGGGTTACTACTAATGGGAAGAGAATATAGTGTTTTCAAGGTTTCATTACTTTGGCAAAATTCTGTCTTAGCTTTTGTCACAATGCTATCATTAGTAGAATATATTTTCTAACCTTTATCTGTGAAGTAATATCACATAATGACTTACTTCTTCCCAATATTTGTCTTCTTGACAGTAATAAATCTGTTCCCTTTCAAATCCCACCTTGGGGGCCCGCAGCATAACTATGGTAATGAGAACCCTTCCTTGAGTCGAAGGAAAATCTGTCACACCTGAGATATTTTGACATAAACACTTAAGGTTCACTGAACAAGCATATTTCTATAAAACTTTGTTTCATCAGGAGTTTTTCTCACCAGTTCCACACACACCCCCCAGAAAGATGATAGAAACTTTAATCAAACACAGATTTGCAAACGACAACCAGACAAACTATCAAGCAACTTGCTCCTCCTTCTATAGAATGTCTCATGCTATTTCCACTCTTTTCTGCTTTTTCCTTGCTGGTTCCTTTAAATTGCCTGAAGCATTTGATAAAGAGGGAAACTGTGGAGCCCAACTATAAAAAGCCAATGGCAGGCCCATTTTCTATTTTGAGAGCTTCCACAGAAGGAAACCATATTAAAGTCTAGAAAATATAATAACAATTAATTTTACAATATAGGACTAGTGATAGTCAGCAGTTCAACACGTGCAAATTGATCTAAAGTAGCAGGAGTGTATGTATACAAGTCCATAGGTACATATACACATGACAGACAGAGTCAGGACTTGGGAACTTGAATAAAGCAATGGGTTAATCCATCAGTATTTTTCCAACCTCCCAAAAAAAGGAAGCCTAAAAGCTGTGACATTGTGACATGACTTGATATGAGATGATATAAGAAACATAGAATCATAGAAAGATTTGGGCTGGAAGGGACATTTAAGTGCCATACAATCCAGCTCCCCCCTAGAATGAGCAGGGCCATCTTCAACTATATCAGGCTGCTCAGGGCCCTGAACAACATGACCTTGAATTTTTCCTAGGATGTAGCATCCACCTGCCCATCCGGGCAACTGTTTCACCACCTTCATTGTAGAAAATTTCTTTGTTATAGCTAGTGTGAACCAACCCTCTATTAGTTTAAAATCATTACCCCTTCTTTTATTTCTACAGGCTCTGCTACAAAGTCTGTACCCTCACTGACCAGCTCTATAAATGAGAGATCAAGACTTCTCCCTGATTCCAAGACCCTGTGGTGTCCAATGTGTGTCTATATTGATTAGAGCTAGTTCTTTCACATCCTTTACACATCTCTTAATATCGTCTCTGGACCATGTGATTTATGTGGTCTTTCTTACACTAAGACATAATTACAAATTTTCAGTGATTCCTAGGTCAAGGTGTACAAATTAACGGGAAGCTGCCAAAATGATATTTTCATGGCATGATACTTAGGATATGTGTTGTACTGGTTGGGGTAGCATACAAGGAATATAGGAAATTACCAAGATTGTTTTGACATTGCAAAGCCTACTGGGAAAATACCAAATGGCTCTTCAATAAAGACCAGGTTCAGGTTCACACATATTGCCTTGAGACCTTCTTTATATTTCTGAAATCCTGTGTAGGCTTGGATCAGTCACCACCAGAGCAAGCTAACAGCCCAGGAGTGCTGACTTCCAAGAGTCCATGACTTGAGGCTGTGCAGTGATAATGTTATTTAGTAAAGCAGTGTAGCCCTGGGCTCTCTGCTAGCTCAGATCTTACATTACTACCTCTTACACCCTTTCATCGAAAGTCTCAAACCACTTCAGGAAGCAATCTTACACTACATCTTTAACAAAATGTAAGATTCAGCCTATGTCCATAGTCTAAAGAAACTGTTTCAGGGCTGGAACAAGGGTGTTAGTTTGGGTACATTTTTGCTTACACTGGCGAGTCCAGACACAGTTCCAGTCCAGTGGAACCTGGCTAAGCTGAGATCACAGACCATGCTGACACTTTCATAATGCCTTTTTATGCTTCTAAGTAGATGGTAACACATTTCTGTTGAATTTGCCTGCCGACTGATAAATGTTTTTTACATTTAAACATTTTTGTATCCTAGAGTTTCATGAGAAATAATGAAGATCCCGGCATTTTAGAGAGGTTCTTGATGACTGAAAGAAAGCAAATGTCCCTCTCATCTTCTAGAAAGACCAAAAAAATGTTTTCAGGACCATGAGCAGATCAACTTTACCCCAGTCCAAGGATATATGATAAAGAAAATAATTTTTAAACATATGAAGGGCTGAAATATGGCTGAAAGTAGTCACCACATATTTAAAAAGGGGTAATCCTACCTCACCAAACTGTGATGAGCTGAGGAGAGAGCAGTGGGTATTTATCTTAACTTCAGGAAGGCTTTCAGTATACTGGCTCATCATGTCCTCATTACAAACTAATGAGGTATGGACCAGAGAAATAGACGGCAAGGCCAACAAAGTACTGTATCCCTTAGGTAGTTCCTTGACAAGAAGGAAATGATAGGTGAAGGCCTTAAACAACCTAATGTGACTTAAATCTGGCCATTGCAGATTAAAAGACTTCAAGAGGTCACTTACAGTTGAAATTATTCTTTACTTACTGTAATGCCAATGCTATTAAACAATACAGACAATAATAAAGAACATAACTTTCCCTGGCGTTTCACCAGTTCCAGTCCAACACAGGCCATCGCTAAAAAGTTTTGTCAAATAATGATTATTTTGTGGTTTATGAGTTGGAGAGTAAGTTTTTTTCCACATCTGCTTCAGATGATAGAGACTCAGCAAGACTGTTAGAAGTTGCACCACATGAAAACCTTGGTTTTTGGTATTTGTATTGTAAAATATTACTGGAGTTCACAAGTACAAACCTGAATTGCTCCCTTATTCATGCTTGGGACATGCTGAATAGGTCTTGTGCCTCTGATAGGTGTGTATGTCCTGGGCACAGAACAGAAACTTTTGAATTCCAGTTATGTCTATGATACTTTATGGAATCTTCTGAATTTGGTGGCAAGAACTGTTGCTTTCCTTAATAATTTAAATGTATTTTCAAGCAAATCTATGACTCCATGGGAGGATATATGTGTGTATGTTTAAAACACGGCATACAAAATTTTTGGAAGAGGAGGGCTATATTCTAATATTGTTTGCAAAACTATAAATCCAAAATAATAATTAATGGCTATGTTGAGAATAAATGTACAAAAATGTACATTTTTGTACTTTATTGAGTACAAAAATGGTATTTTGGGTAAAAGAAAGGACTGGAAGAGAAAGTCTCCATTTACTGGGGCTTTTTGCCTGATGCAAGAGGCTTAGGCATAAGACCCTTTTAGTTTAAATTATCAAAATAGAGGAACAGTCCTGAGAAAGGTTTTGGCCTTGATAAACTCACACTTCTGAGTATACAGTTCATGAGCCATCATGGCCCAAGGGCCACTCCCAAAACACAGTTTGGACTTACAGTGATAAAAATCGCTTAGTACTGCAGACATGGCAAAATTATTTCAGTTGGCTTCCTGTTGTTTATTTCATTGTTCATTGCTGTTTGGTAACAGAGACGTAGGCAGTGTCTCTCTCCTGGTAAACTTCTGAGAAACTTCTGGTAATATTTGGCAACCAAATCTCAAGTTTTGGTAAGATTCTTTGTTCTGGCTTTCCATAATTTTGAAAATAGAGCCCCAGTGGCCATTATCATAATTTTTTCCACAAACAATAAAATAAAGGTTTTCTCACTTTGGATCTGGCATCCACCTGAAATTAAATATGTCTTCAGTAGTTTCAGCTATTCTCTGAATTGAGGGTTGTGGTGGGAAATAGCATAAAAACCAAACAAACTGGAAATGTTTCTCCATAGCTGTTTTTCTGACATATGCTGTATATATACATAGAATCATATTTTTCTATAGCATTATATTTATGTTTTTATATCTATTGATAACATCTATCTTTTACGCTTATCAGGTTAAGTATCAGTCCTGGTAAGAGTTACCTATTCAGAACTTAGTTATCATGTTGTTTATGCATGTAATTCTCATTTTTTTCCATAGGCATCACATAACCCAAAACAACAGGATAATTACCTCCCTGGATTAACTCCACTTATTGTAATGAAATTATCCCAGATTTACACTGCCATAACTCAGAGCAGAAGTTGACCTCACAGTCTTTACACAAGCTGTGTCTTAACCCAGTAAGATTTTGGTCAATCCCTTTAAAATATAGAAAATGCCCTTAATAATAAAAGTCATACGACTATGGAGCATGACCTTCAGCTTTAACAATTCAGAAGCTCCTGGGGTTCTTCCCTTCTTTAAAGAATGAGAATAAATTCTGACAGCTGAATAAACATGAGGGGTCTCGTGTCAGTCTGAGGAAACAGGTTTTCATTTTGTCACATGTGACTTCGGTTCACAGGTTCTCAGTGGAAAGGGAAATCAGCATCCACTCAACACGGGATTAGTTGTTGTTCAGAGCAGCCTATGGTCAGAGAGAAATAACCCCTGCCCTACATTTACTACAGTACTAAACAGGCAGTGACAGAATAGAAACCTTTCTCATACCAATGCAATACGGCAGATTCACCTTCTCCTACACATTTTTTCTCTTCACTGGGTTCTTCCACACACTATTACAGTGTTCCATCTTCCCTTACCTGTCAAGTTAGCTCAGCTCACATGGGTGGTATAAGGTCACAAGACAGTTTCTCTGTCATTGATACCTGCTAGTGATTTCTATGTAAATGTAACTTTTCTTATATTGGAGGAGGTTTGGATTTGGTTGGTATTTGGGATTTTGGTTTTGTTTGTTGTTTTGGGTTTTTTTTAATAGGGCCATAAACAAAGAAATAATTCTACAACTATTAACTTGGTCTTTCGTCAGTGTTTTAATGTGTTTCTGATATTATCTTTTCTATTTAAATAGATCACTTTACATTGCATTCAAGATGTTTACATTCACCACAAGGGCAAAGGAGCTGACACTTTCTGCAAAAAAACCTTTTTTTTCCCTTGTGGATATATATGAGAGGGAAAGATGTGTTTGAAACCTTAATGCTGAAGGAAGCCCTTTCTTTTTTATTAGTATTTTAATTTACAGCAGGCACGTGCTACTGGTCTTTTCTTCTCCCTGTATTTTAACAGAGAATAATGAGCCAAACTTCCAACTGAGGGTCTCAAATCTCATCAGGGCATTTGCTGCATGAATGTGTCACAGAAAGGGCATTTAAACTTTTTATTTTCTTCAGCACTTTTTGCCATCTGGCTTAGACCTCACTCTGTTTGTGTTCTCCTGGCATCAGTGTCATTGTTCACCTAACTCTGTCCATGATTTTGCAGATTTTTTTTTTTAGATCTGAAGTTTCTACTCCCATTTGGGTTATCTAATGTTTAGGTCCTGAGATGCCTTGTGTGGCAGTGTCTAAACCTGGGCAGAGCTGCTATTATAAAAGAAGCTCTAACAACAGAGTTGTTGTAAGGCACAGTTCTACAGGCCCTCCTGTACAGTTTACAGCTTCTGCAGTCACATACACAAACATGCATCTTGAGGCATGCAGCCGAAAATCTACCTAATGTAGGCTGTAGTAAATAATTCAGAATGACTAATTTATTTCAGAAAAGAACCATGATACGGCCATGAACAGTATGAAATAGAGAGAGACAGAATTCACTGAATACATTATTTTCTACTGATTATTTGTTCAGCTCCAGCCAGCAAACATCATTCCTGATTTGCATTACGACAGAAAAATTAATATGAGTACAGTCACTCTTTCTTGTATCTTAAAGTCTTTAGACCATGAAAAATATCTAGGAATGTGTGTGTTCTTTCCCACAACAGATGCTAAATAACAGCTTGTAAGTAAAAAAAATGTTATCAAAGTCAGTGGTTCAAAAAACGCATGTGATTTTTTCCTTTGAACACATTTAATATATAACAGAAGATTAAAAATTATAAAGGAGGGTTAAGCTATATATCAATCACAACTTTGATTATGCAGCAAACAAAAGCTAGCAAATGTTGACTTGATACAAAACATTTTGATCTAATAATATCTCTTTGCCTCTAAAACTTCAAAAAGTATGATTTAAAGGCTATCAAAGGGCAAAGAATTCCTTCCACTGAACTCAGATAGCCCAGAGTAGCTTCTCAATCACCAGCAATGGTACAGTAAAGCAAGACAATTCAGCTTGGCTGCACATCAACCAGTGGGTTTCCCAGTGGATCCATAGCCACACACAGCTGGAACATAGCTGAAGGAAGGATGCATGGCAAATGTTAATGAGATAAACAAACAGTAATAGGAAATAAATAATTGTTTACACGTGTTGAAATGCTTGTATTGTATGTTCAGCATCCACATATGGTACATTTGTGCCACAGAAAATAATCAGGTACACTTTGCTACCAGGCTGTGTGTGAATGCCCAGAATCACTGAGACCTCCATGGAGTCCTTGCTGATTTTTTCCCATCATTGCTCCTCGCAATTCCAGCAATACAGCTCTGTCTCTCTGTTACTTAGGGTTGTCTGGTGGGGCCATTGGATGCAAACTGAGGTCAGGATGGATCTCAGATTCAGTAATGTGGTTGAGAGTTCAGCAAACCAACATCTGTCCTTTAAGAGGTCCTCATTTGATCCCTGCACTAGACTGAGCACAAAGCAAAAATTATGTTTCCCACAGGAAAAAATGTATCCTAAACAGAAAGGAAGTGTAAAATTTATTGTGAAACCAAGAAAAATACTCTGTCTTATGGATATATTTTTAAGCAAGTTTTCTCAAAAATAGGTGAATAAAAGCAATTTATCTATTTTTACTTCTGTTTGTCTTTCCCATAACTTATGAGCATTCTGGACAGAGTCAATCAATTTGATAGAGAAATTAAAGTTTTACAAAGCTCTTAAAACATCTGGAAAACAGGGTCAACAACAGATCTAGAAGTCTCTCAATGTTGTGGTGGCAAAAGAAATAGCAGCAGAACCTCATAATTCAGCAGACAGCAGGTACCAAACTGCAAGTGTCCAGTCACCGGGAAATTGCAATCAGAGCTTGCAATGAACAGTAAGACACAAACCCCACAGGAGACCAAGCTTCATTCAACTAAGAAAAGAAAGTAAGGTATGGAGATATCTGTGTTCCGCTGTTTGTTGGAGTTCTTAATGTAAATGAAAATGTGTTCCAAATCACATGCAGAATAGATTATTTTATTTCTGTTTAAGACATCCTTTGTTTTAAGAGTGCAAATTATGAGCTATAATCAGTACAGTGTCTTGAATTTTAAACCTTTTTCTTTTTCTTTGCTACTTTGTGATCTTTCTTGTTGATTCCTGAAGTGTACTTTTAGTAAATTATTGATATTTCATGAGAGATTCACTGAAATTTTTGTAGTGTACTTGAATCATCTTACAGTCTAAGTAGATCAACCACTAGACAATATGCCTACTGGAAATTATATTTAAAGATTTAAATATGTCGATGGAAGAAAATAGTAAATTAAATATATAGCTCATATTTACAAATTCAGATTCAAATTCCAATATAGCCACTCACAGTCAAAAAGACAAAATTAAGCATGTCATGGATATTTTATCAGCTCTGGTGCAGGATCTAGTACAGCAAAACACAATTCTGCAGCTCAGGACAAGAAGACAGAATCAGTTGATTCAAAGGGCCTTTGCCTAAAATGTTCATAAAGTGCTTATTGAAACATACATATACCATACAAACTCAATCTTACTGTTCTATAGCATTGGAATTAAATTTTTGTTTAATAATTTAAGAATCATTATTGATAATCTTAAATCTCATGAGAAATTTCACCCAAAACAAGGACTATGGGATTTGGCTCCACATTCTTTTTTCTTTTTTTTTTTTTTTTTTTTTTTTTTTTTTTTTTTAAAGAAAGGTTAATTTAAAACAAAATCTATGTCTAGTTGCTTTAAAGAGAACCATATATTTGGATGTTGACAAAAGTAGGATTGAAGCTTGTTTTCAAATTGTGAGTCTCCCAGATTTTTGACAGGTAAATCAAGGAATTCAAATAAATTTCTATGGAATGTACACAGATAGATTTGAGATTTTTTAAAAAATAATATTTTTTGTCATATAAATTGCAAATTATAATAACATAATAGCCATGCCATGTAATTCTGAATTACTATGAAATTCTTTCATAATATTTAGCAATTAGTTTCTCATAATTTCTGGCCAAGCTGGAGCTATGTTTGTAAAGGGTTTGATTAGAATGAGCTAAAAGGCATCTCACCACCACCCACTACTACTTTCTTAGCTGCTACTGGTTTTTTATATGGGATTGCATCGTGTGAACCAGAAATCTGCAAGATGCCTAAAGTCACCACAGTGTCTTCCAGAGCACAATGGTATACCTACTGCAACAAGTAATTAATCTTGGGCTCAAGATTTCCTGATGGGAGCCTATTGACCCCAGCACAATAGATGAAAGTATTTTATCCTGTGTGTTCCCCTACTGACCCCTTGTCACCTTTTTTCATGCACTGTCTGCTCTCATACCAAACCAAAGAATTCATCCTTCACTCTGATATTTGGGGTCTGCCTGACCCTCTCTTGCTCTGTGGAAGAAGATCTCTTGATTTTGTTTAAGAGGATCACTCAGTAAGAAAAACCTAGCGAAGTTTTACCATGCAGTGACAAACATGAATGAGCTCAGAAGTGTCAGGGATGCTGGGCTTTACTCACAGCCCTGATCCCACACAGTTTTTAATGGGAAGGTGTGTGTCATCTCTGCACCTGCTGGGAGCAAGTTTGGGGAACAACTGGGCATAGTCAGGACTAAGGAAGGCACCTGTGGAGGTACCTCAGTGCAGGTGCTCACAAATCACCATTGTGCTCCTTCTGGGCTGGCAGCTGCAAGCTTGGGAAATGAACCTTCCAGCTCTCTGGTACACGAAATACCCATAAGGGTGGATGGGAAAATGGAACACTGAACCTCCTGTATTAATCCAAATACCCAAGCCACCTCTAAACTGGCCCAGAGGCTGCTCCTGCAGGCACTGAACACATGGACAGTTTTGGCCATGAGTCCACTCTTGGGACTAATGTCCATAACAAGGTTAAAAGAGGACAGGTATATGAGGTGAACCAGATTTTTAGTGGCTCTTCAGTGTTTTCTCTGGGGTATCTCAGACTGCAAAGCCAGGAAGGGAGGTGCTAAAACTGTTTCCTCAGCACAGATAGAAGATTTTGTCTCCCAGAGACACAGAAAAGGTGGACAGTAACTTACAGACCCCATCCAGCCAGTGCAAGGAGTGTGTAAGTACTGCTGTTTTCAGCTCTTGGGAGGACAGTGCAACGGCTTACACTGGCTCTTGCCAGCTTAAAAAATTGAAAAGCTATTTCAGACTCTCCTGTAGCAGCAATTATCCTCTGCTGAAAAAGCTGTGCTGTAAATCTTTGGGGTCCCGACACAGTGACAGCAGACCTCCTACTGTTACCCACAAGACACTTCAAAGGCCATCTTGGATAAATATGTGAAAATTGTCCTAAACTCTTACAGTAACTGTAGTCCCAGAGTGAGTGTCCCCTCCCCCATCCATACCCATCAGGCTCCCATCTACTGTAATTGCTTCATCGCAGTGTTCCTCTATGCCTGTCACTGGGAATACTTTCCAATGTAACATATTCAGTCCCCCACACAGGCCTGCAAGAGGGTGAAGAAGAAAACACCGATAAATGTTTCCCCTGCAGATAATCGTATTGTCATTAGAGCCTCCAAACTATTCCAGTGTCTTCTCCATGCAATTAATAAATCATCTCAGGTCCAGATTCTCACTTCTCTAAATTAAAATAACGTTCTTGCTGTTAGCAGTAATCCTCTCCTTTAGTCCAGCTGCATATCCAGATTACCTGAACTCAGATGAAGTTTGCTGCTGATTTAAGCAAAATGAGAACTTAAAATCTGGATTTTTCCTCTCTTAAATAGCCCCCTACTACCTACCATATAAGAGTAATACAAGCATGAGGCTGAAAACACAGTTCTCTATAAAAATGCAGCTTGGGTAGTTTGTCTGAACAACAGAAAGTGCTGCAATCCTGGTTTGAGGGTGACTTGCAGCCCCCTGCAAAAGAGTGATGACCAGAAGGTGACCTGCAGAAGATGCTGTGACCTCAAGCAACTGCCTAGACCTGCTTGTTCTTTCTCAGCTGCCAACATGGTGGGCAAGTGGGAAACTCTTGGTTGCACTCTGCTATCAAGTCTGGAAAATATATGGGCAAGAGCGTATGAATGGCTAAGTCTAAGGAGCTTTAGGAAATAGAGGCAGTGACACATGGCTGCGAAGGAAGTTGAGGCATGTAAATATGGAAAAGGGTTAGGTAGATATACATAGAAATGTTTAAACAAGCTATGTTTTTCGGACGATTTAAAGAACATGGAGAAGGGATGCTGAGCACAGAGAAGCTGGAAAAGGCGTGGGAAGAGAGGAGTGTTGAGGAGAGACGGCAGAGGAGGGGGAATATTTAGTTTGCTTCAGGGCCCAAAACAGCTCTTCTAAGGTCCTGTATGTTTGTGTACACGGATACATACCCGTGAGTTCAGAAAAGATGAATAAATGATAAGGTTTTATATTTCACCTGTACCTTTTCCATACTTCAAAGGCAGTGCTATGAACCACCTGTGCCCTCCTCTTATACATTTTCCCAGTAATCTCTTTCAAATGGAATTTGGTCCTTAGGTCTTTTTCTCCTCGGCTGAAAGGTCACCAATTTTCCTGTCCTGCCATTCAGCCTCTGTCTGGAGCGGACATTGTTGATCAGGACTTAGATCTATTTTCTTTGAGTAACTTGTGTATTTACATAAAGTTCATAGCATTTATTCACCCCAAGAAGTGGCAACAAATGCTATGAGATATTTGCATTAATTACCATCAGGTAAGGTCTGTCCTCTGGAGGCAGCTGCCTTAAGATATTGTGTTTGTGTAAAGCTCGTGCAGTACTAATTGTTTGGCAGAAAGTTGAAGTCCCTGACCCAGACCATGAGTTTTACAGGTGGAATTCTCTAAAGATGAGGTTATTCACAGAGACAGCAGGGGCCAGTGGGTGGGTGGTCTTATATGTCCACTGGCATGATGCACACAACACAACAGCAACACAAAGGAAACATAGGAGTTCTCCTAAGGGACAAATGTAGAGCATCAATTGATTTTATAGCCACAGTTGTTCTGTGGCATCTTTGGGTCACCTAAGAGGAATTTCATCCTTAGTACTCACATATCACCAGTGTCTAGCAGAAAAACATTCTTTCTTTAGCTCACTAAATGATGCAACCTTACTCACAAGTGTAAGACAAAGGGGATTACTTAATAATTATAACATAATCTACTGTGCAATGCACACATACCACATTTTCCCTTCAAATGTTTTGTGCTGTTCTTCACCTATTTTTTGTAATCAATGTCAAGGGATTAGTGACATGACAAATATTCAGTGGGGTTAGATATAAATCATGTTATATCTAAGGTACCCAATTCTGTCTAAATAATCTCATTTTTCATGCTTTTTTTTTTTCATGGGCCGCTTTTTCCTAATATGAATTGGACTGAATTGACTATTTGTCGAGATTTTGCATCACTGTATGAAAGAGTGCTAGGCCATATTTATTTCTTATTTTTCTGGTGCAATTACATATAACAGTAACAACTCACCCGCAATGGACTGAAGGTCTCTGTGTCCCAACGTCACAGAATACTTTTAAGAAATCTTGTCTGGAGTCACTGTTCCTAAATAATAACAATCTTTTCTTAGCTGAGTTTTACTGTAAGCCAAAAAATAGACTGCGTTCATGTTAAATAGACATTTGCACTTGCACATCTTTCCATGAATTAAACTTTTCTAGTCCTTCCTCAAATATTCCACTCATCTATAAAATATTTCAGAAAAAAATGTTTCAGTTATAAATTAGTTTGCACTGTGTCAAGAGCTGGTTTTAGACACATTTGAGCAGTGAAAAAATGTTAAAAATATTCAGCTGGATAATAAATAGCATAAAAGCAGTTGGAATAGCATTGTTTGCAATATTCTGCTTATAAAAGATGTCTGTATCTCACTCAGACTGATCATTCTGGCAATTGAACCACCTAAACTCTTCCACCCATTGTTTAAAAAATGCTATGATTTGTATACAAAGAAAGAAAACAAAGTTCAAGTGTAACTGATTTCCTCATGAAGCACAGGAAGGAATGCTGGGGAAGGTCTAAGCCTCAAAACCCTTCTCTCTTTATGTGAACATTCCCAAAGCCACGGAGTCATTCCTTTGCCATTTCAAGGCCACAATTATCTATCAGGCTTCTGTTGCTTGAGGTATGCAGTGAAGGATCATAACTCCTACCTTGTCAGTGCTCACTTGGAAGTCATTTTTGATTCCCCTGTTGAAAAGAGCAGTCTTAATATCCTACCAGCACAGAGAACTTCTAGAATAGAGAAGAGAAGAGAAGAGAAGAGAAGAGAAGAGAAGAGAAGAGAAGAGAAGAGAAGAGAAGAGAAGAGAAGAGAAGAGAAGAGAAGAGAAGAGAAGAGAAGAGAGAATACTTCAGTTGGAAGGGTCCTGCAGTGCTCATCTGGTCCAACTATCCAACCAATTTGGGGATGATCAAAATTTAAAGCATGTTATTAAGGGCATTGTCCAAATGCCTTTCAAACACTGAGAGGCTCAGGACACCAATCACCTCTCAAGGAAGCCGATTCCAGGTTTTGCCCATCCTTTTGGTAGAGAAATGCTTCCAAATGTCCAATCTACACCTTCCCTGCAATAGCTCTGAACCATCCTCATGCACCCTATCTCTGGATATCAGAGAGCAGAGCTCAGCACCTCTCTCTCCATGTCCCCTTTTCTGTCAGCCTCCTTTTCTTCAAAACAGACAACCTCAAAGTCCTTAGCTGCTCCTAATAGGAAAGGAAAAATTTATCTAATATCTGATGATGTAGGTTACCAGTCTGCTGGCAAGAAATCTGTCCTTGTTCTGGTATACATGTTCTTGGTCCTCATTAATAGAAACAATTTTAGGAAGAAGCTTCTCATATGGGAAAAGGCCAAGAAAGATTTTAACTTTTGGAGACAGGGAAATATAAGCTCATGATTAAAAATTTTGAATGGATACATAGAGAAAAATGGAAGAAAACATGAGTATTTTATTCAACTACTCTCTTTATTTCTAGTATTGAAATTTTAGTAGCAACTGACCTACATGAATCAGAATATTTATTATATTTTTTCTTTTATACTGAACACAGCTTTTTCTTAACTTTTTGAAAAAACCCTTAGTCTGATTCTGACCAAAACAAATAGTGTATGGATATTGAAAATACTTTAATACTGAAACTGATGTGAATTGATAGGAGTGAGATCAGACAATACAGGGATTTTTTTCACATTTTTAAAGGTGTCTGGCATCGGGACCTTGTCTGGCCAGAGCTATAACATTGTGGGAGGAGCTTTATGATCTGATATTCAAAAGAAAAATCCTTCTAATATTAAAGCAAGATCAGATCTCACACATTTTTCGAGGAAACCTCTTTTGTTAAAGTCCCTCAGGAAAAAAAAAAGCCAAACAAACAATACCTCATTCAATGCAAATATAAGGAGATGAAGTATTCTAATGTTCATCACCTCCCTTAGTGATTCTTAAGAATTATATTTTTTAATGAGAAAAATACAGTTGAATAGTTTCTCAGTTCATATTAACACAAAAGATGAGCAGTGACCATTTCCAAGTGACTGTCTGAGATTTATCTTTATCTTTTTCAAGAGATGAATTATCTTGATTTTGAAGTTTTAAATTTTTCATTGACTTGAAGTCATACTAAAGCACCATTGGGCTCCTGGAAGTTGCTAATTTAAGTGATCACAATGGACCAGAGAGTTCTTCTGACTGTGACTCCACAGTTCATTGCTGGGAAGAAAGCAATAGGGAATCACTTTCTAACCTTGAATAAGGATGAAAATGCTGCTTAATGAGTGCTTCATACTAAGCATGTGCTGCTCTCCAGGTCACTTCTCCAAAGCAGATGGCAAGGTTTTGTGGATTACTGAATTTATGCAGTCTGTGTCACTGCTGCTATCTGCAAATAGTCTACTCAAAGCTAGGTAAAATATCCATATGATTTTCTGATATGGAAGCTTTTCTATTCTTGTACCATATTCACTGACCAATTAATATTTTTTTCCAATTCTGAAATAGTTAATTGCAAAAATTTGCCATGAAAATCCATAATTGGGAGCTTAGTAAATTATGAGTATTTATATGTGATGATTTAAATATCATGGTGTACTTAACTTTGCCATGTTAAATGTCTCTTTAACCAGAAGTCACATTAATTTAACTATTCAATTTTCAATGTTGCTATTTCAAGTAACCACAGTAGTGAAAGAGTCCAAGCCTGCAACTGGTTGGTGTTTCTCAATTCCTGCTGCACTGGTGGACCTGATCAGCTGTATTCAATTGTCTCTATGCATCTTTTCCACCTGTGATGTTTATTCTTTACCCTGGATAACAGTCACTGTCTGTGAAGGGATATCCAAATTATGTACTTTATAATGCATGTCATTGCCCCAAAGTCTATTAATTGGCATCTTCATACTTTAGCTTAGTAACAGTTCACGATAGGAAGAGATCCAGAAGAGGAGAGACACAGGGTGAAGGACTGAGAGACTGGAAGCATCAGGCAGGGATATGGGACAGTTGCATCCAAGTTAATCCTGGTTACCAAAGTGTAGGAGAGTGTGATGCAAAGATATCCACACGAGCAACACAACTCATGAGGCTTCTTAAGTAGGATGTTACATCACATCTAGGAAATGCTGATAAATTCCCTCAAAGCACTGCACTGAACAGACTTACTGGCTCCAAACATCAAGAATTTAATTTTTACATTTTCATGGTGTATACTTCATTAGAGATGGAGAACATTTTAGAGAGAAGGAAGTTAATGTTATCCCTATATTACCCATGGTTAGCAATGTTTAAGTTTTAGTCAAGTTGCAGGGTTTGGTTCTCATCGGACCACCTAATTTTTTTCCTCCCTACTATAGTCACAAAATAATTGAAATTATCTTGGCTTTTGTCGTCCATCTTCGCTCAGAAGAAAAAAATACATTCTCTGCACTTATTCTATTTTGTCTTCTTTTACTTTGGATAGCCAGGGCTATGTGGAATTTTCCAGGTGATATATTACTATGGTTTTTTAAAATTACATAATTCCAATTCTGTACTGAAAAAAGTCCCTCTACTAGAATGATTCATAACTATCACTTGTTTTCAACTTACAATGAAATTCTTATCAGTCCATAAAGTCAGACTGAGCACAGTCAAAATTACATTTGCAGACATGTAAATTAGAAGAGTCATAGTGTTATCCTTAAATTAACAATGGTGGGACTAATTCAGATGAAAGCTGGATGATTATCCCTTGCCTCTGCACCTCTGCCATCTGAATGTCAGAAATTCAAAAAAATGAATCTGAATTCACAGTTCATCCACTTTTGATTCAACAATTTGAACCAACACAACTCCTGCCTTTTGTGCCAAATCTGTTACTAAAAATATTCAGTGAAGCCATTAAAATCATTGCCAAGGATTACTATAGAGAAACTGTGCTGACAAGTCTTTCAGTATGAGCTATGGTTAAATAGCCTTGAGAAGTTGTCTTAATTTTATTACAATGCTGCTCTTTAATACCAAGCTTTTTGCATGTGACCAACATTACAGGGCCATTCTGGTCTGGCACAGTATTATGGACTTCACTGAAATTGTTCATTTAGAAGTTCTGTTTTCTCATAAAAAACTATAAATTTGCATTACACCTAAGATGAGAGTGTTTGCTTTTTTCAGGATCAGGCTACACTATAGATATGCAAATGAATCTGTGACCCGTATCTTCTACTCATTTTAATGATATCATTTCAATAATAGAAGGTGTGAACAAAAGGCCTTTACATGTCTTTAGAAATCTCAGCACATATCTACCTGTCTTTAAAAGATGCTATCAGCCAGATAGTTTTTGTTAAAAATATTAGCAATTATATTCAGTAGTAATGATAACAGCAATCATAATAAGTCACAAGTAATAAAGGGATACACATGATCTTTGTGTCAAGAGGAATGTGAGGTCAATTCAATTGATTGTTGCAAAGATTCTTGGATCAGTCCAGATAATATAATAGAAGCATTATTTTTTGACAGCCAATGTATTTTGTAATTGTTGATGGTTTTTGAGATATAAATGAGAATACTAATCTGCTTAAACTATCATAATTTTTCCCAGAAAGAGTAGTGTTTTAAATTAATAATCTGTCTTTCATGAATACTGCACTAATTAATAACACAATAATCCTAGGCCTCTTTTATTCAAGAATTCCAGCTTCATAATTTAATGACAAAAAGGAGAATAAGAATTGAAATATGTTGCTCATCACTACCATTTGGAAACAGAAGCACCTTTTCACATTTCTCCAACATACTTCTCCCATTGAGGATTTTCTCTCACAGAACTCAGAGTACAGTTAACCTCTCACAGTCAATAACTGCACACTTGAATAAATCAAAATTAAGCCTAATTCATTTTTAACCCTACACTCAGCAACAGTAATGATTGAGTATTTGTGACAAAACTGCAGAAGAGAGCTCGTACTTTAAGGGTCCAAACATTGCCCATGTTGAAGAAAATGGAAAGCTGAGGTGACCTGATCTGCCTCTGCCCATTAGGGACTTTTTGATAGTCATTGTCTTCAAGAAAAATAATTGCTTCCCAAGAATGCTCAGCTAAATCATTTTATTAGTGTGAACTGGATTAAGGTTATAGGAAGGTCCCTCTTGCTTCTTACCCAATAATATCTGACCATGCATATCAAAGAGTGGAGGAGGCAAATTATTCATTATTTCAGCAGCATAATGAAAGCATAAGGGAGGTTTAAAAGGACGCTATCTGCAGCAGGAAACTGTCAAAGAACGTGGGAACACAGCCCTCCTGCATTTTTGTTTCAGCTCCGTTGATCAGAAGATTGAAAGGCCTGCTCTACCTACAGGGGTCCTCTGTTCAGGCCCCACAGTGCAATTATAATCCGTCCTCACCTCCTTTAGAATGACAGCCCAAAAACAAAGCCCAGAGCTTTTGTACAGCTTAGCATTCCTAAGAAACACAAATCTTCATTTTTTCTTTTCTTTTTTTTTTTAAACTGTTAAGAATTAATTAAAATTGCTCTTATATAATATCAAGGGATAAAACAGCTTAAAATTATCTAATACTTTTTAAGGGAAGAATTTTTTTCTACAGAAGGATCAATTGCTCACTGCCACAAGGTAGAGTAGCTCTGCTTTTTCCTGCTGTCTCCAGGAATAAGGAGTCCAATTGGCAGCATTTTGCATGAGACTGTTTAATTTCATTTTTTTCTGCCATTATTCCTGTTGTTTACACATGTTAGTGAGAGAAATTTGCAATTAGTTGGATCCTCAATGGTTCTTGCAGTAAATCTTGCTGGATGTCTGCTTTCCAAAGGATGCCTAAACAAAAGCCATGCACCTCCATGACTAACATGTACTAGGTCACTGTAAAAGCACCAAATGGTAGGAAATATGATGGCCTAAGTATATGAAGAGGTGCAGGAGACATATGAAAAAGTAACATTTTTAAAACTTCAGCAGCAGACTATTTTGGAGGCCAAATTTAAAACAACAGCGGCAAACTACCAAACCTACTAAACATGTTGTCTCTTTAATGTTCCTTCAGCTGGCCCACCACATCATTGTGGTTTTCTGAGGAATGCTGTAGATTGCAGGATTATAGCAGCTTGGAAAATTCTGTGTTTAACATAAAATGTTGAGGCTGCATTGCTTTACCCAGCACAAACCAGCACCAAGCAGGCTAAAGTTAACTGTCAGGTTCCATTGCAGAGTGAGCACACAGAATGCGTTTGCCCAGCAAATCTCGCATCACATGCATGACCTTTAAATGCATATATTTGCAAAGGGTTAGACAAGATTCCAGGCTGCTGGAAAGCTTTAGTGTATGAGACCAATATAGGATGCCACAGTGTAGTCTAGCTATGGATGTGAAAGTTGCTTTGGAAATGCAAGACCAGGTGATAATAAAAACCATGGTAAGGGCATGAATTAATTTCACTATTCTCATCCTCTGGTTCTTATTTCTCATCCAGGACAACCTAGAATTACTTTTAGGCTGATTTGGGGAATTTTTTAAATACCTTTAAAATGTGGTACAATGCCAGGAGTGAAATACGACTTCCAAGAATATAAGTGTATTTAAAGATCAGGTTATATCTCAACTGTTCTCAACTGTTACTCACTGGTAAGTTCACACTATTTGTGTTTCACTTAAAATTCACTTAAATTATTTGCATTACTTAGCAATTGCTTTACAATTTTTTTTCTTTAATTAGCAGAGAAATTCTTAATGTGTGTTAAATTGAGTGGTGAAGGCCCCTTTACAAACACTTAGAAAAAATGCATTTTAGCAAAATCAGGCTTAAAAAGAGAAATATTTTAGAATCTCTTTCAAGATTTATTTTTGGGGAGGTGTAAGGCAATGTAAATAGGAATCAGGCTGCTCAATCATGAACCCAGTTCTTTTTGGTCTGTTATATATTGACTTCCTTTGTTTGGAAGGGACAAAGGCATATTATCTTATTCTTTTTCACATATGGTTTATCTCTTTGCCCTCTAAATGACACCAGTTGGATGGTTCATGTAAGAGACCCAGGAGCCTCAGGACAGAAGGGAACCAAGCAGTGAATAGCCAGTAGGGACATATCAAAAGCCAAGTGCCAGGTCTGTCATTCATTACTGATGCT
Organism: Eopsaltria australis; assembly: GCA_034509425.1. Taxonomy (NCBI): domain Eukaryota; kingdom Metazoa; phylum Chordata; class Aves; order Passeriformes; family Petroicidae; genus Eopsaltria; species Eopsaltria australis. The sequence goes on along the minus strand of JAVTVJ010000189.1, from coordinate 4,010,529 downwards.
ATTACCTCTGGAAGCACTGTGGCACAGAAGATCACTTCTGAAGCAATAGATGCACTCAGGGATTTGGTGGAACATCTGTGCCTGATACATTTCTGCATCAGAACCTGTGAAAAATCTGAAGAGATTCTCTGAACTGGCCAGTGGAGTCCCACCAGCAGGACATTTGTGGGGAAATGTTCAGAAATGTGACTTCAGTTCTTCAAACCTGTAGAAATCTTGCTCTTTGGGATAAGGCATTAGTAATCTCTTGCTACATCTTAGCAACAGTATTTAGTAGGTAGGACTTTTTTGGTTAATTTTATTTTCAGTAAATCTACAAGTTTGTATGTCAGAATGGATGTAGTGCTTCACTGACCTTCAAACACATCCCTTTCTGGAATTCAGAACACCTCTCTGACAGCCTTTGATGACGTGCAGGACCAATCAGGCTCCAGAGGCTAAGCATGCCTTAACACTAAGTGAAGGCTCAAATCAGATCAATCTGTCTTGAGGAAGTGTAAGACTCACAGAGCTCCATTTTCCATGGGAATAGAGATGCCTCCCTGGAAAGCCAGGAGTTTTAGCTGAATTTGTACTTCTTTATGACTTGCATATAATTCTGCAGAGCTTCAGGTCAGAGATGGCTGAATGAGCTATGGTAACTGCAGGATTATTTCCACAGTTGTTAATGAAATAATTGTGAAAGTTGTAGCCATTTCTATTCCAGATTCCTGTTCTACTACCTAAAACCCATTTTGAGAGTCTAATTAGCTAGAAAAACCTACTTACTGGTAGAGTTTATGGGGAGAAAAGAGCCTGTGCATACTACTTGTTTCTGTTAGACCAAATAGAATTAATGTATTTTTTTAATTGCTTAACTTTTCTTTGGTTTGGGTTTTCTTTCTTTAATAGGAAATAGAACAAATGAGCTTCTAAGAAACTCTGAAACACCTAAAGGAACTATGACAGATTTTTCAAGTTGAGCAAATGCCCTGTGGCCATAGTTCAGTGTTTGTGTTTTTAGCCCTACTGTCATCAAAATATTGCCTAAAGAAGAATGTATCATCCTGAAAGGTCAGATTGAGTGTTTCAGTTTCTTTAATAATTTTTTTAAAATATTGTTTTTCTACAATGTTTCTCAAGTCAAATACTTACAGTTTTCCAGCAAACACTCTTAAATTGAACAAAAGAACAGATATACATTTTATTTTCCCCTTTTGGACAATGTCATCTTTCAACTATAATTTCCTCAGAACAGCTTTTCAGGTAGAAAACCTCTCAAGATTTTAACTTTTAAACAGAATGTCATCCTTTCACTGTAAACTGAGGGATTCACAAGAACAAAGCAGTAGCACTGACCCCCCTCCAAAGGAGCTGAAAGCTGAAAGCCAGAAGGAACATCCATCCATAATGGTCTAGAAGTGTCTGTCTCTGTTTCCTAATGCAAGGAAATTGCCTTGTGATGCATTTGAATAGAAATACATCATTAAGGGTTGGTGGACTATGGTAAGAAAGTAGGCATTTGGGTACTAAACAGATCTTCCTGAATTTTCTTTGTTCCCCAGCTGTTTTGGTTTTTTTTTTTTTTTTTTTTTTGGTTTTTAATTTACAGCATTCATATTAGAAAGCTCCTTTGGTTTATGGTAGATTTTAGGAACTGGATAAACCAAAAGCTGTTTGCTCTGTGCCACCAAAACACCAGATTGCTTGTGTGTGAGTGCGTGTATGTGTGTATGACCCTTGTTCTCAAAGGAAAATCTCAATTTCTAGTAATATTTGGGTTGTTCAGCTCAATCTCTGCTCAGCCAAGCTGGCCAATTGTTCCAGTTACTATGGCCAAACACATCCCCCCAGGAGTCCTTAACTCTAATGATCTTCCAGCATCTAAAATCTGTTCTGGCTCCATAGTCTGAACTGTTCCTTGTATAATAGCAAAGTTATGTCCTCGGTCTGATCCTTCCCACTCTCCCTGTAGATATGAAAACTCAAGACACAGATCTAGCACTCTGCATCTTTCCTTTTTCTGACAGGACCAGAGCAAGACATGATTGGATTTTCTCCTGTAAGAGCTCAGATATTATAAATACTAAGAGGAGCATCCTTAATTTTTTTCCAAATATTTCTTGCATCTGAAAAGTCTTTCTGAAAGATTCAGAGACTCATGAAACTACCATCAGCTTGTGCAAATTGTTATAGCTCCAACCACAGCTAGATGTGGATAACATCTATTTTATTCATGTATTTCTGAGGCATGAATGCCTCCAATTAATGCAAATGTTAGTCCATTTCTTTCCAGCCACATATGTTGGGATGGGAGGGTTGTGTCTGTATTGTGAGTATTGTTTTTCACAACCCACTGAAAAGAAACTGATAGCACAATTTTTTTTCCATGCTTTGAAACTTTGTCCTGAATGCAGAGATTTACCCGGACTGAATGCTTTCCATATCTACTTGTCATCTGTGTCAAATCTGTTTCACTCGGGATACTTATGGTTTGAAACATTTTCTTTACCTATTTAAATATGAGGGAAAATGAATTTTTATTTGTCTATTAGCTAAAAGCTATTCATTTGGACATGTTCTCATCACAGGTCACTTTCAAGTGTGAATACCTTAATGAAAGAAGTGAGACAGAGGGTAATTAAGTTAGGTGATGAATATGTCTAAAAATGTATAAAGTAAACAATAAATAATACTTCTTTGATTTTCAGTTTACTTTATTTCAGCAGTCTGTTTTGGGCTTGTACCTCACAATTAGTTTTAAATCCAGAATAGAGACAAAGAATGTGCAAAAAATGAGAAATGGGAAGTATTCATAGTTTTTTTGGCGAAACAACATACTGTCACTATTACAGAGTTTATTCTTGAGAGCCTAGAGCTAGGAGCTAGGAGTTGAAATGCAGCTTTTTAGGCAAAAACAATGTCTATTAATTTCCATGCCAAATGTGCCAGCTATGCTGAGATAGTTTATTGTGGATCACCCTGAAGACCAAAATTTTCCATCAAACTTGCAACTGTTGACCAGCCATGTCCAGAAAGTGCATTCTGGATTCCCTGGCACATCCAGGGCCTGGCATATCTGACATATCACCAGGCAGTTAAAACCAATTCTCATAGTCTGTCTGTGTGCTTATAAGTCACAGACTGTGATGTGCTTTTGCCATTTGTCCTGGAGCCTGTCAGCTCTGATGGAGACCTTTGCTTCAAGTTCCATGCTGTGGAATGAAAATGTGGCTCTGAAAAGGTCCATGAGCAGCACAAGGACTAAAAATACCATTGTATTGTTGCTGTTATTTTGAAAAAAATTACCTACTGGTTTATAAGGGAGAAGCATCTTCTCCCCAGAATTTAGCTTCCTTCTTCACATATTCTGCAGAAGGTAAAGAGGCTTCTGAAACTTGGGTTGGTTGGGCTAGATTAGAAGTTCCTCATGGGTTATGCCAGTAAAAAATCAGCTGCTGCTAATGTTGAAGGGAGGAAACTGCTTATGCTGACGAGTAGTGCAAACATGCTGCTCTATACCTTGTCATTACAGTAATATATAATGTGGAAATAGTGCTGGAGGCAGCCACTTTAAAACAACCCAGTCAATGAAGCTGCAAAATATTACTGCTTTGCAAGAACACCTTAAGCCTTTCTGCTTAATTGCTACAGTCATGGAGTTAGCATCAAGCAATTGCAGTCATGTGGATGCTTTTAATACCTTTTAGTACCTTTTTTGAAACATTTTCACAAAGGTAGTTTGTTGCTTAAGGCTTTTGCTTCCAATACATATTTTTAGCTCTGACATGCTTGTACCTGCAGGGAACATCAACAGTTTTTATTAAGCTTTAGCAAGGCTCTTCCCTCTGGCAAGAATTTCCCCTGCCTGTTGATGATTTTATGGACAGAGGAAACGACACATTTACTGCTTGCAGCCTGTCAAAAGAAGGACAGTTGTAGCAACAATTCCATGGTGGAATTTTAGAGATGGAATTTTAAAAAAATCAAGCTGAAAGTGGCTATTCATTTTTCAAGTGAAGCTCATTCAGCATGTTGAGAAGCAAAAGAGCTGATTCATGGTTTCTCAGCCCTTTTGAAGTTGTGTTGATATTTTCCATGCAAAATTAATTTAAAAGGTTGCTTCCAAAATATCTGTTTGAAATCATGCCTGGCCTCACTTTTCCCCATGCCAGGTGAAGCTGAAGTAAATGAAGATCTCTGCTTTGTAGCATCAGATTTCTGTTGCTGTGCCAGCAGTAGAAGTCAACTTTCATGCCCAAACTGACAGAAAGAAAAACTGGAGAAGAGTTACAGCAGCACAAACCTCCAGGTCTTCTAATTCCTTTGTAGAGGGGAATTTAGGCAGAGAAGATTTGTGGCCAGGGCCTTGGGGAAGCACTACAGGATGTCTTCTTCAGATCCATGAAGTAAAATCCCCTTTGTAACCTGTATGAAAGGTATCACAAAGGTTGCTGCACCCTCCTCAGATATGTCATCAGTGGAGGAATGAGTCAAATCCACTGTTTGAAAACTGCTTTTAAATGTTTTGGGCTTTTATTTTTTTTTTTTTAACAGATAAAGCTTATGAAAATATTGTTTTTAACACCAGTTTTCCTGGAGACATTCTGCATTGAAATGGTGAAGAATGTACTTCCAGAGCATGAGTTCTTACCCTCACAGGCACTCTTTGGACAATCAGAGGAACTCTTTAAACTCAAGGGTAATATCCATTACAACACATGGCTTGTTATATCGTGCAGTTTAAACAACCATAAAGTGATTCCAATTTGAATATGCTCTATTTTAATTGGCAATTGTGTTGTTATTTGTGCTTACAAATAGAAGTCAGAATAGTCATGTTAACTTCTGCCATATTGCTCTGCAGACTAATTTGAGTTATATTAAAGGATTTTGATTGTTCGAAGTTGAAATAATTGTTTAGGCGTAAATATTACATTGGAGTATAGATTTCTGGTTTTGAGAGTAGAAGTAGTAGAGGAAAAGGAGTAAAAGTAGGTGAAAGTCGAAAACCACAAACATTTAAAATTTTGGTTGGTTTACTCTTCAAGTACATTGACAAATGCAACAGGAGGATTATCTAATCTTGTATTTGATTCTGCTCTGAGAATGAAGCTGGACTGGACCACCTCAGGTGCCTTCTAATAGGAATTGTCCCACTTTTATAAATGCCAAAACCACAAAAAAGACCAGAAAAATTCTGATTCTTCAGTATGATTCTGCTTTCTGTATGTTAACTATGACATAGCAGGGAATTCCTCATTTTCATTACCGTTAACGTAACTGCATAGTCAAAATCTTTTTCATATTATATTTGGTACACCTAAGCAAAATGCAATGTAATTTAAAATTCTTGATCTGTTACATTTGTGTTCAAGATGTTTCTTACAGTGGAGGAGAGGATGAACTTCAGTAAAGACATGTATGGAAACTGTCTGTCCTCTACTGTCTTTGCTTTTCCTTTAATAAAAGAGAAACTTCATTCATTACAGTGATGTCAGATCACTCAAATCATCAAACTACAAAGGAAAACCTGATTAAAATTGTAAGAATTTTCTTGCACAATTAACCTCATTTTCTTATCCAACATTCTGGAGCAAATGCAAGAAAAATGTTAACACTATGAAAATCTATTTACCAGGTGCTCTTTATTTTTTAATACTTTAAATACTTTTAATATTTTTAATTTGACTTGATGGTTATGATACAAAAAGAGATTTTAAAAAAACAGATGAGAAAAAGGAGCCATTGTTTCCCCACATGCATTGTCAAAGTTTCATGGGTTATCACAGAAGTAATGGAATCAAGTTAGTCACCTCCTCGCTTGAGACTCTGCAAAGAATAAAGATATACTTCACTAATTCTTATTAAGGAAAGAAATCTTGGGTTATCTTGGAAAAAAACTTATTTTTAGGGTATGGAAGACAGGTGCTTCTTCAACCCTTCTTTGCCTTCAAGCAGAAGGCTGGGAAGGTCAGAGCAGGCAGCACCAGACTGCATGGGGAGAATATGGGGGGTCAGCCAACATGGGGATTTTGGATCAACAATAAACACAGATAGAGTAGTAAAACATAGGATCATTGCATTCAGGTAACACTGCCAAATAATGCCCTCTACAGAAGAATCATCTGGATTTACAAGATCACATTTATTTCATACGCTTAAATCAGGGTACAGGATTGAAACCTGGTATGTCTCTGAGCTTTCAACTTCCCCAGGATCTTTTATAACTCCACAGTTCACTGCTCCTTCCCTACAATGCAAAGTGAGGTTCTTGCTACATAAATCAAAGGAGCTCCACTCAATTTTTGGAATTCCACTTGTAAAACTATTTATCCACACTACCTGTCTCTATTGCGTCTTGAGATTAGCTCCACATAATTTGATATTAGGCCTTTTAAATTATAAGGAGGATCCCTTCCTGAGGAAAATATCACACTTCTTTCATGAAAAAAAGATATTGCATATAAGGCTAGTGTATAAACAAGTAGTGGAATTAGCTATTTAAATTCTGAAAGTAATAACAAAGTAGAAGTAAAGATATATATCTCCAAAATGAAAGGAATGAAAAATTTCTTATCCAGCAATACCCATAGGGCAGAACTATTGCCTATTCAATGTACCACATGTATGCTGCATGTCCACTAGCATGTGTGTGTAGACACTGAAATCAGGAATTCTTCCCAAGCTTGTCAAACAGCTAAAAACTTCTTTCCGGTGATGCAGCACCTGATGAAAATATTCTCCTAATTGCTGATTGCATGAGAGGGAAGATTGGAGCCCTGCTCAACCACCATGTTGAACTCTCAGTGATCCATTTCTTGCTATGCAAACCCAGGTGACTTCCAGGCTGTTCTTATCAGTAAGATGGACAAAAAGAAGCCGGATATGGTAAACAGGACAAAACAGGATTTTGCACTGGAGATCAGAGGCATCTACAGCACCTTCTCACATAACTGCCTTGTCATGTGGACTGTTAAATTTCCAGTTTCTCACTAGTTTGCGTGGAAAGTGATCACCATCCAGTTCCAGTGCTCTATCCTTTAGAATTCAGCAGTAAGGAATTAGGAAGGAGGAACAGATAATACAAGAAAAGGGAAGAAAAATAAGGAGTATGGTAGAAAGGGAGCAGATTGGCAGGCTGCATGCTAGAACCTTCACATCACACTGTAACTTGGGCAGTTCCAGAAAATGTAAGGAGTGTGTGTGCTCAAAAGCTACAGTTCAGTTCCCTCAGCTTTAGGTCATCACATCTAATCAATTATTAACTGTTTATCTGAGTAACACATCACCACAAGCACAGGTGTTTCATACATTTTAGGAAGAAGCATCCTTTTGCTTCAGCTATTCTGTGCTGTTCCAGCTGCTCTTGAGTTGTAACCTTCCTCATTAGGAGCTTCATGAACTGGTGTGGTACTGGAGGGAAGTGATGCTTCTGTCCTGTCCCTGATAAAACCTTATGTTTGCCTGGAATGAGAGGTAGCCAAGGAAACTGAATGATTACATTTTTTTTTTTCTTTTGCCCATTCAGTGCTTTCATCAAGCTCTGAAGAAAGCTTTTCAGCAAAGGGTCCCTAGTCCATAAGGACAGCAGGGGTTTCTGCACTAGATTAATACTTTGTAATATCCTAAGCTGCTTGAGCTTTTCTTGACACTTTAGGGAAGCAGATGAGGTAGACCAGGTTTTTTTTTTTGCCTTCTATTACCATAATGATTTCACCAGCAGGTAAAGGAAATCCTTCTCGCTCCTTTCCCTTTAAGATGTGAAAGTGGCAACATCCCCAGAATGCCCCTAACCTGCTTCTTCTCACCCTAATCTGAAGCATGTGTTTGTATCATATTAACAAATAAGTTGTCACACAGAGTCTGTGCTCCAGCTGTTTTTTCCACCTTGGCTAAGTCACAGCTAGTAATGTGACTCTGGGACTGCAGGTTCCTCGCACATGGGAAAGTAGCTCAGTGATTCACAGAATAATGTAAATAGTCACGAATCAAAATACATGCCCATCTCTCAATACAAACAAATTGTACCTTCTTGCTGCTGCACCATCTTTTCCCTAACTCAGAATTAACCTGACTGCTGTGCACACATCTAAGGAAACCAAAATGCTTTTTATTTCCACATCATTTTGCCTTCTAATTTGCTATTAGATGTTCCAGAAGGTAACTATTTCTGATGACTGTGAAGAATTCAACACTCAACATACCTTCCTTTCCTATAATGTGCAATAAGAATGCATTGATCTGAGCCTTTTGCAAAATATAGGCTTTTTAAAAGGCATGCTGTCTGCAAATCTGGCATGCTAATTTCCCATGTGTGATTGGTTCAACATGCAGATACTCAATGGTAAATAAAACCCAAGGTTTGCAGAAAAGGATTTCTGAGTAAGTTTATTAGGTTAAAAACTGTTTTGTTTTGGTGTGCCACTGTTGTTGTTTTTTCTTGGTCCCACATGGAGAGCAAACATGGCCTGGAAGAGTGTTATGTCAAGTACCTCCCATCATGCATTGTCGCTGCTCAGTGAACTGGAGTCTAAAAAAAGTAATTCCTCATTTTCATCTTGACTAGGATTCCCCTTTTCTTTGCTGTGAAGCTGCACTAATCCTTCATTCAGAGCAACCCACACCCTCTGGTTCCACTCGGAGTTCTCCCTTTCTAACATCATTGTATTCTTTATCTGGGCCTTCTTCTTCCAATAGTACTCCTTGAAAGCTCTTTCACAGACAAGAAAGGACCAGCTCCATAATGGCCAAGTTGGCCCTTTTCTTTTCTCTCTCTTTTTTTAAGCTTCCGACTGAGCTTTGCTATTTAATCTTCTTGAGGCGTTCAAGATGTCACTTGCCTCTGATGACTATAGACAAAAGGGAAATCCATCCAACTTGAATGCAGTGTATACTTGAATACATAGGGTTGCTTTGAAGAGAGTTTCTTGAAGTCTCTGTGTTTCATTGGCTGTCCTGGTGGCCTTCATGCAGGTCTTTATGTGAAATCATATGTCCTTTCACGGATCACATTTCTTGGAAAGTCACCTGAATTTATTCACCTCTAAATGTTATCAGGTGAGATATAAATCTAAAGAGTTTTTTTTTTCAATCAGGTGTTTTTAATAAGCTATTGAGAATTCTTTCTTCACCAAAAGTATAGATGAACACTTGATGCTTTGTGGATGATTTGATTGCTGGGTTTTCACATATTTTACAGGTAGTAGTTTTATATTCTCCCTTCTTGCTGCAAGCTGAAAAAAGTGAGACTAAACAGAGGGCAAGGTGCAGCAACCCCTTGCTCCAGGCCTCTCTTCCCTGTTGGAGCACTAAAACTTTAACGTTTGCCTCTCTGTAATGCATTATGTCAAGATTGATTTTAGCTTCCTGTATTTTTGGAAAACTGAAATATTAATACAAGGTATTTTAGTAACTCTTGTGGACAGTATAGGTAAAAAGCATTTACTTATAAATGCTTTATATTATATATATTCATTAGAGGACCTTGGTTTTCCTGAAGTGCTGAATGCCCCAAGACAAGTAACACCTTAGCTGCTGGTGACCTATGAATATTTATACAGACTGACTACAGGCTGAGGGTGTGAAGGATGTGGATGAACAGTTATTTGTTCATGCAGGTTATCAGTCAGTATAGATTGCATAGTCTTTGTATAGATTCAGTTTCATGAGTTTATTTTTTTGTCTCATCTATAGCTAAAATTCTAGAAAAACAACAAAACGGGTAACATCCATTGCAGTGTGGATGAAAGTGCAAGCCCTTTTATTAAATGGAAATATAGAATAGGAATTTCTGCATTAAAATATGAATCTACTGATTCCTAGCATTGGTCAGGAGAAAACTTGCAGTCTTTGTAGAGATATATACAACTTTTCATTTCCCATATCAATCATGAGAACAAGTTGAAGTTCAGATAATGGCCAGTTCCATTTACCCTAATTGTGAAGGACTTAGCCTGACTGTTTGCATTACAGACTGTGGCCACTGGGTTCTCAGTAGGGGTTTTCGGCCTACTCCATCCCGTAACAAACCCATGTTCATGCGTCGATTCAGATCCATCACCCTGAGATAAACTGTGAATATTGCCCTTTGTCCCGAGCTGCATTCTTTCATGCATTGTGTAGTGACTATTTAAGGATTTAAAGGCTCATTTGCACAATTCTTTTGTCAGCAGCCTGGGTGCAGAATGGAAAAGTGATGGCTTCTCTGTCTGGGTTATGCCCTGAAGCTCTTGTGAGAGGAATCTACATACATAAGTTTTTCTTACACATGCAGAATGTCAACACTAAAAAAAAAAAATGACCTGTCTGTTTCTGTAGCTTAAAAGGTTATGGGTTAATATAAGATGTGATTTGTTTTCCTCTTTTGTGGCATTTAAAATAAAATCAACACTTGAAAACAAACAGTAAGGGAAGACAGAAACACTGGGTATTTAAAAATTCAGCTAATTAGGATTGCTGGAATTTGCAAAATAAATCTCCTTCTCTGAAGGAGATTGATAACATTAATAATTTAGATGCTCTCTATTGCTTAGGAAATGTAGGAGAAGATAATATTTCAAAGGTCGATCTCATCTGCCTATTATGCATGTCTGTTTTGTTAATACATGTTTATTTAGACAAAAACCCCTTGAAATTACAGTAGTTTTGTATATAAAGTGTGTGTGTGTGCAAATGCATATACATTTATCTATTTATTTATTTTAGAAAAAGATCTTGTTGTTCTTCCCCTCACAGCAAAGCTGGTTGGAATGTTACAGAAGAGGTTAACACTTGGGAAAATCACCTCCTTGCACTCTAGCTGAGAACTCAGAAGGCTGTGCTTACTCTATCTGAACAATTTACCTGCCTTATTTGTTATATCAATGATTTTTATTTGACAGAGATGGATGTGTCATTATGTTAATGAAATTTACAGTAATTTCTCACAAATAAGCAAAATTTGAAAGTAGATAGCAAAGTCGTGTTTTAGCAAACTCAAGCTGCTTAGCTAGTACCCCTGAATTGTGGAGGAATAGCATTGCCCTTTTCCACACAGCATTTTTCATTAAGTTTTATAACTCAGAGTGCTTAGGAATTGGCTGCACTTTTTCAATGTTTTCTAAATAAATTGTTTTGTAATATGTCTCAAATCATTTGGTCTGAATAAAATGTGTGACGCAAGTGGCTCACGCAATTGCTAAAAACCTTGAAACATGCAAGACTGTGGCCTTCAAAGTAAATCTGGTTGATATTTTTAGACTATTATAGCCACAACAATACTTTATAAAAAATAAATACCCTTTACCCTTTATCTATTTTCTATCTACAACTTATTAACATTAGACTGAATACTGAATTCTGTCCTGACTGGTTTTAATTGGACTAGATCTGATTTTAATCAAACTCCAGCTGCTGTTGTTTAAAAATAGTTTGTTGGGGTATTCTAGTTTTTATATCAGTCATCCATCCCCTCTGCTGTGCAAACACTATGAGTTTTTATCACCTAAATGTTCATTTTTCCCAGAGTTATTAGACAATTTTCTGACCTAATGTGTGTGCTGAAAGTCTCTAAAGATACCATATTTATCAAATTTGTCCTTAAAACTCTCTTTGCTGAAATCCAGGCACCGTCTGGTAACAAATAGAGGTAAGTGATATGTTCCAAATTATGTTATTAATGGCAACAGTTGGTTTAATTGACCTACAACTATGGCTTATAACCAGTGTAACCCTTGTTAAAGCTTCTGACCATTATGGTGACCATGGCTTTCCCATCTCTTTGTCTACCTGCATGATTTTGATTCATGTTTAACCTTGTGTTACAGATTACAGGTTGTGTGGCACAAGAGCAGCTACCAGCACTGCAGGATCTCAAGCACTAGGAACCCTTGTCATGGAAAAGATGTGTAACTGCCTCAATAACCTGTTTTAGATCCACTTCCAGTGAAACATCTGCCTGTTTCATCTTAATATAGAGATTGTTGTGTTGTTTTGGGTTTTTTTGAATCAGTAAAGACAAGAATGTAAATGCTTTGAAAACTAATTTGTAAGTAATTTTATATGGAACATATTACAACTGCATTTACAATGTACTAAGATTTTTTTTCACCTTCTATTTGTTAAGCTTTAAGTAGAATGCTGAGAAATAAAAAGCAGAGAAATTTTGAACTGGATGCTTCTGGTTGGATTGCAGATCCTTAGAAGTAATGTAGAGCCTGGTCTCTCTATACCTGAAGATTTTTCTGTCATCCTTAAACAGAATGTCAACTGCTGCTCTCCCCTCCAGGGAATTCCGTGAACTTTTATGCTGTGATACATCTCGTTTAAACATTTGTATTGCTTTTCTTTTTTTATTACATTCCTTAGCCTGAAGATATGCAAAACCATGTGAATCCCAAGGTAATGTGCTCTCTGGCAGACTGATGTCACTGACATGAGGTAGCCTTTGAACTCTGGTTCAGAGTCCTGGCTGTGAGAAATGGCTATACCAGAGGAGATTCTAATATTGCCCAATTTCAGAATAATGGGGGCTGAGCTCTGTCTTGATGACACTACTTCAGTTGAATGCAAATGGCCATTTGAAAAATCTTTGTCTCCATTGTGTATTGATAGTTCATACAACATAGAAAAGATTCTGGTGTCCAGGTGAGTGATAAACATTTATTCATAATTGCAACAGAAATGGTGGATGGTTCTAGACTCTGCCAGCTAGAACTGTGCATAGGTCTGGGAGAGCACTTGCTGGCTGTCAAGATCCATACTAACAATATCATGACATGGATGGTGGAGTTCCAGAGGCTTGAGTCTGGTACATTTACCTACAGAAGTATGGCCACAGCCTGAGAACCATCTTCCAGGGTGGAAAAAAATGAAGAAGGAGAATGAAGTCTTGGAATTTACTATAATGCTATCATATTGCTGATGGGAACAGGGAGCCAAGCAATGGATGGACAAAATGTAATACAAAGAGCAGCAAAGACAGCAAAGTAAACCAATTATCATAAGGCTACCTTCCTATTTTCCCCTGATTGCTTTTGGCAGCTCCTCACCAAACATGACATTTTTTGATCACCAGTCAGGAGTGCACAGGGATCTTTGTACCATGTCTGAACAAACTATACTGTGTGCTCCTGTGCCCTCTTCCCACTGTCATCTGAAACATTCACCTTATATGGATCCCTGTCCCTCACACAAAGGTGCTCAGACCACCTTCTCAAAAAGTTCATGCACATTGCCCAGGGATGCATCTTGCTAATAGGTGCTTAGACGAGGCCAGCCTGTTTCAGAGCCAGGGACTGCCTCATATCCATGTGAATCCTGGCTATTCCACACCCACTGGCCACTCTAGTGCACAACTGTGTCTGCGTTATTTTATTTTTCAGCTCACATATAGTCTAGGTGTCAGATTAAAGGCTGTGAATTCCCACAGCTATGAATTTTAGTGAATCCCTTTACAGCTCTTGCCCTAACTGTCTCATCCTATTGACTTTGATAGGAGTTATGCATTTAGACACTTCCACAGAGGGCTCTTAGAAGAATTTTTCAGATGTTTATGTATAAACATATATGGTTTTATGAACAAGGTCTGCAAACTGTAAATCTTTGGTCTATAGCTGTGGTTTAATTTGTCCTCAAAACTACAGTGTTGTTGACACTGTAGAAATTATGTCAGCATAAAACATAGAGAATTACATATATTATCCATGTTAGTTTACTTCATTATTCTTACACAGCTATGCCTTTAGTGTAAAAGAAGCTAACTAGAGACATTAGTATTCATAAATATGTATTTTGAGGGCATTATTTAATTTGTTTAATTTTTTAATGTTATCTCTTCCACCTTGCCCTTTCAAACTTTGTTTTATATTTTTTCTCACTTTGGCACTTTTAACTGATAATATAGCAATATTTGCATTTAATAATTTGCATAACATAATTATAACAAACTTTAAAATAAATGAAAGCTTGCAGATTACAAAATTGCAGAGCTCAGCAATACTTAAGTATACACAGAGAAGAATGATGCTGATAAGGCAGTCTGCCTTGTTAATAAGTGGAGTAAAATCTGGTTCCTTAAGCCACAAAACAAAGCTAATTAAGACAGAAGAATTTGAACACAAATTGAAAGTGATCTTTTTTTTTCCCCCGGCTGTAAAGAGTTTTTCTCTAAAAGTGGCATATATAATACAGTGTATCTTGGATTTACTCCAAGGAGAATTGTGAGCCAGTGCAGAAGGCCATGCTGGGATTAACAAATACATAAAAGAATTTGCACCAGGAGTACAGCTGGAAATAAACACTGTAAGATGACCTCACATTTAATTTATGTTTACAAGAGGAAGAGAAATATACCCAAATTTAAAATGGAAGATGTCTAACTCTGTTCTGCTCTAAACTGCAAGAATTTGAGAGACAACTGAAAAAATTATATTTCATCCTCGTTGCAAAATACTGTTTTGTGAGCAGAATTAGGTTCTGCAGCCCTGATTTACATTTTTAACTTCCCTATGATACGAAGGGTATTTCTTACCTGGAGAAATGCTATTCTGTGTCTCTTTCTTTGAAGAATAATCTTATCTTTCCTTTCCTTGTGTCACCCTTCACACTTCATATGCCTCTAGTCATCTCCTGCCATTGACACCCAAACTTGGGGCCTGTTCAGTCCTCTGTTACACTTTGACTTATTTCTTCCAAACCACTGTGTAGGTGTCTCCTTCCTACACACCACCATGTGCCCTCTCCATGTTCCTGGGGGCTGTATTTTCTAGGAACGTTCCTCATATTGTTTTCCTAGACAGTTCTTTGTTCCTCTTGGGCACCCTTACTGCTGTTTGCCCACTTCTGCCCCTTATTCAGTCTCAGCTCTGTCCCTTAATAGTCACCTACCCTCTATCATGGCATCTTCCGTAGTCCTGGAAAGACTAGTATTTTCCTAAGAAAGTCCTGGGATTAGTAAGCCAAATTTGTCCTGGCAGCACTGCAAAACCGTGAATCTGCTTGCCAAAATAACACTGATCTCCAAACTTCCACAAGGTAGAGGAAAATCCAATTAATCTTCCTTTCGGTAAGGAAACACATGAATAAAATTCAGCATTTGGACCTAATTTGTTGGCTTTCAACCATCTCTGTACTAATTTATATAGATGTACCCAGAAAGTTTGAAGAATGAATGCCTTGGGCAATTTCAGTGGAGATTATTGTAAATCTTCATTGCTACAGTTATTCTGGGGACAGACAGAAGTTGTGGCTAGCTTGGCATCACTTTGCATTACCACAGAAGTGAATTTAAAAATTAATAAAGGGAGTCAGCACAGCCACAGATAATTGACTGTGGTACAATAGCAGAATAAATAATGCTTAAGAAGAGGGCATTCATTGGGCAGGATGCTCCTAAGACACAACAAACCTTCATCCTTAATTCTGTAGCTTGCTAAATAAGTTAACAAAGACACAGAGTGACCTGAACTTTAGATGCATTTGCCTTCCATTCTGAGACAGCAGTTTTTCCTCTTGCATCACAGATTCACAGGGGAAACAACAATGTGACTTTTAGCCACTGCTTCAAACTGTACAGTAAGGAAAGCAACATGTGGAGAACATTCATTCTTCTGTACCACTTAAGTGTAACTCAGAGTAAAAAGAAATTAAGAGTCAAGGTTTGACTTCTCATACTTTTCCCATGGTTGTATGTATCCTTTAACATCATTGACTTTTGTCAATGTAAAATCAGCTACAGTTCAAAATCTGCAATATATATATTTATCCCACTCCTGATCTTTCAATCACAGATGCCAACTATTTATGGCAATAAGGTCAATAAATTAAATGTGGAAAAAACAAAGTTCTCCATCATCATCTTGACACCTAAACCTACACCTCTCCCAGTTAATAGAGATTCCTTTATTCATTGTCCCTCAAAGTTACTGTGAGAGTGCTGACATGTAGTATGAAATCTTTTAATGGTAGTGGTTAGGTGAACGACAGGTGGCGTGACAAAAAGGTAATCCTGGAAGAAATCTTAAATGACATTGAATATCTGAATTTATATTCCATTTATTTGGTGTTCTGTCCAGCCAAATACTACTTCCATGTGTTTTCAAAAAGGAAACTCAAGAGAAAGATGAATATTATTGGCAGGAGTTTTAACTAAAGATACATTTTCAGATATAACTGAAAAATCTGTGTCACCAATCAGAGCCTATTTGCTTCTCCTGCCTCACTATTGGCAAGTTTAAAAACAAAATCCAGCATGTTTTCTAATAATGTATCCACAACCTTGCCTCTTCCCAATAATTCTCATGGAATGTACAGTTCAAGTAACAAAGAGGAGCTGTCTGAAATATTTTATCTTAAAATGTTACTGCTGTTTGAAAGATATTTTTAAACTGTAGTCCTCTCCAAAGACCTTATGGGGATTTTTTCAGACTTTCACAACATATTATTTCAAGTCACCTTTTGAAGACAGAAAACCCATGCATTCTTGGAAATACACAGCCTAGCAAAAGAATGCTGGACTGCAATCATAAATAGAATGTAGGACAGGAGTAACCCCAGGGGCCAGTTTGCAGTGAGCGTGTGCTGCCTTGGAACCAGAAAGCAGTAGCAGAGCTGCAGCTGAACAGAGGTCTTGTCAGAGCCACAGAGTAAATCCCTGGAGTAGCCTGACTGTGGTTGACTTGAATTTGTTGATTTACATTCTCTGAGACAATGTGTGGTTTCTTCTAATAATTACATGACCAGTTCTCT
The DNA here is from genome assembly GCA_034509425.1 of Eopsaltria australis. Lineage (NCBI taxonomy): Eukaryota > Metazoa > Chordata > Aves > Passeriformes > Petroicidae > Eopsaltria > Eopsaltria australis. The sequence continues at coordinate 3,993,822 of JAVTVJ010000189.1, read as the reverse complement.
TAACTATTCATCATCTTTAACATATGCTATTATGAGCTGTTTCTAAATGAGTCTTAAACATAAACATAATACATTGTTTATTTTCCTCTTTCATATGTGGTCCAAAAATAGACACTTGAAAGCACCCACAACTTCCCTTGTTTTAAAGGCAATTTCTCTCCAAATTGATTAAATTAGTCCCACAAAAAAAGGCCCAAGATTAAAAAAAAAGTTGGAAAATACCACTCTAGATTACCATTTGTGTACACCTTGGGGAGCTGCCATGGGAAATGTTTACATAATTTTCTTGAGCTCCAGTTGAGAAGAAACATCCTTAGCAATGAATATCATCATCTTGTTAGACTGTGCCTGAAGTCTGGAAATACTTGTAAAAATCAGTATAAAAGATAATAGGGCTAAATTAATCTTTGACATAAGTTTAAGAACATTAAATAAATAGACCAACCAGAGAAAAATAAACTTTGGATCTGATATGAATTTTCTTCATCTTTTCTGGTAGCAGAATGGAGGTAACATAAAACTACATCTCTTATCCTAAGTCACATGATAAAAGAATATTCTATCAAGAACAATTACCCAGTTAAGGACTGAAGTACACTGTTTGAATAATAAGAATTAATTCAATAAATTGAAAAGCAGAATATTTAAGACCTGCAAAATAAATTAGTTTTTATTAAAATGACACAGGGAAAATGATAATAAAACACGTAGAATAAAAATTATAGACATGAAAAATTAGGTCATCTATATCTATATTACTTTCCAAATATTTTTACCAAACATTTTCATCAGTGTAAGGAGTTTTGTCTATAGAGGTCTAAGCCAAAAAAATGTCGACACACTAGGAGGATTTTTGCTATGACAACTTCTCTAATACAGAGATATCAATGGGGTAGTGATAGTTTATATTGTTCTTGCTTTGATATTGCCTTTAATTTTGTGAGAACTGCTGAGTAAAACTGGCACTGAGAGAGCCTGACAAGCCAAGTCAATGTGTTTCTGCTCAGTGTTCAAGCAGAACAATCAGCAAGTTCTTTCTCTCAGACCAGCGCGAAGTGGAGTAGCCATAGTACAACTGCATCCTACCCTCAGCATGTGGGAATGCCAAAAGAGAGGCACTCAGATGACCTGAGGGAAATGGAAACACCATGGATGCACTGCAGAATATTAGCTTTAACTTACCCAACATCAGGATTCTTTCAATGGAGGACATTTCAGAAGGAAGACAAAGAAGCATCTTTGTGGTTGGTAGATTTCAAAGGACACTTGACAAAATCATTCATGTCTTGGTGATGGAGACAAATCTGGAAGTGAATGCATGCTGAGGTGTGAACCCCTGGGTTTAGTCAGAGGGTACCAACATCCCCTGGCTCCCCTATGGTCTCACCAGTGATCAGTCAGAAGCTGCTAGACAAAAAGATAATTCAGTAGTGCCATCTGTTTTTTGATAATCCACTTCCCACACACCTGTCAACAAAACAAACAAGTCAGAGCAACTTCTGCTCTTCTGAGCTTTCCCAGCTGTGTTGGGATTACTGATGGAATGTCATCTCTTTTCCTTCTTTTCCCCACTACGTCCTGCATGTATAAGAACAGATCATTCTCCATTAGGCTGCAAGCCACTGTATACAAACTCATTTGTTCTAATGAAGGATTTTACAACTTTTTCATGGCCTAAGATAAGCCAGAGAGGCAGCATCCCACATGCCAGATCTGCTAGACTCATTACCCTTCTATTCCATCCCTGCAGTTTGGCAAACCCTCACAATGCCTTGTTGCATGAGATCCTCCAGCCTTGACTGACAGTCCCCACTAGGCTGTGTTTCCCTGAGCAGCTCTCGAGTCCCAGTGGATGATATGAACTTGCCTGTCAGAAGGCAGGTTCTGATGCCTTCTGACCAACAGTGCAGCACCAATTCCCTTTGGTGACTATTGCCTCTTCAGAGCACTTTGGTCAACTTTGCTTTGGAAACATGTAGTTCAGCACCTTATGCTTTATGAATATGGCACTTTTAATTTTGTATTAAATTATCTGAACTACAAACACAAAGATTTTGCTGTTGAGCAGTGTGGCTGCAAGTGGTGATGTCAGCTTACAGCTTATGTTGCTGTTAGTCTCTGCTGTTTGACCCATTTCTTCTGCTCTGCATCTCTGTCGTGATTGCCTCTCTTTCTGTTGATTCATGCTCCTCAAACTGCATTTTAAAATCTCTTCTATTCACTGTGTTTCTCAGGACTCATAAGTATATTAATATGCATTAAAATGTAGGACCGTACAATTTATTGCATCTTTTAAAGGTAATTAAAAAAACCCAACAAAATCCAAACAAACAAAAAACCCAAACAAAGAAACAAACAAACAAACAAAAAACCAAAAAAACAACAAGAAAACCCAAACCAAAAAAAAAAAAAAAAAAAAAAGACATTAAGACATTTCAATTACAAGAAATTGTAATAGAAATTTTTTTAGAATTTTTTACATTTTTACAGTATGCATTTTTGTTCACATACAGGGAAAAAACAGACTAACTAACAAACACTTACTAAGACTACAGCAAGTTTAGCCTTGAACTTTTTGAAGTTAATAGCTTCCTAGTAATTGGACTTTCACATATATTTTACAGCTAAATTATGGTGACAATCCATTTCAGCACTTCTACCACTGTTCCCTATGCTCTAATAAGAAACAATTGGTTTATCTTTATGGATAAGTGTTTGCAGCCATTTAGTCCATGACACTGACTATCCCTCTTTTTAGGTATGATTGAAATCCAAACTAAGCAGCCCAGTCAACATGATCAGTTCATGAAGTGTTATAGGGTGTAGACAAGCTGTTACATGCTGGAAAAGCAATTGTTCACACAGACTTTAAGTACATTTATGTTGTGATATCTTGCAGCAGTAAGTTAATTGTTCTCCTAGCTGTTTATTAAAGTGGCTACCGTGCGGTGACTACTGAGAAAAGTAAACATTTAATTTTAAAAAATACACACAGATTAGAACCACAGGCACATTTTTGTCAGTGTTACCTAATTACCTGGTTTTAAAATTAACACAATCTCTCTTCTCAGGGGAGCAGTAGATTCTCCCATGTCAGTTCCTCCCTGTTAAATTCAGAAGGGAGGCCACTGGATTAACTACAGTGGCAGGAGACACTGCAGGAGAAAGTTCTGCCCCAGAAAACATTGTGGAACTGTGTCACCAGGACTGTCTCAAGTGGCTTAATCAAAAATTTTAAAAAAACTAAAGATAAAAATTCTGGCAAAGTCCAGGGGTTTTACAAAAGATCTTTTATAGACCCTGGGTCTTCAAAAGACCTTCTCACAGTCCAAAGCTTTTAATTTCTCGTCAGAAATGAAGGTCTGCTGTTTTGAAGGGATCTGTGGGGGGTAACTAAGAAGAAATCCTGTATACTCTACATCAATAAAGTCTGTGATGTTTCTGTATCTCCAGTGATACAGCTCCAGGAGCGCACAAATGAAAAATAGTTGAAAATTTCTAGTGTCAGCCCAACATTCTGAATTATGTCAGGGTCTAATATCTGTCCCATCATCCCCAGATGTTTCTCTAACCTGCTCTTACAAAGCCTTGACAGGACAGAATTCTGCAACAAGTTTTGGAAAATATAGACAAACATCTGATATTCATGATAACTATGTGATTTTTACATTTCTATAAACCACAGTTATATAAAATATCCCATTCAAAGCTATTATTTCCCTCCAAATCTACAATAACTGAAAGGAAATGGAAGCACTCTGACCTGGAAGGCAGCAAAGTGAACATGCAAAAGTCTACATGCCTGCAATGTTCTCAAGCATGTGGAAAAATATTAATTACAATGAACATTTCATAGGAAAGTTCTCCACTGGCCTTGGGAAAAAAGCCTGGTGTAAAGCAGATGTTGAGGCTTGTCTACATACGAAGTGGAGCTGCAGCTAGTGGCAGAATTACAGCACCCCTGTGTTTATCCCAGATCCTGGGATATATTTTCCTGGGGTGACACAACGGTTGGAACTCAAGCTAACTTGTCTAAAGAGGATACAGTATTTGATCAGCTCCAACTTTTCATTGCAGTGCCCAGGTGCTGTAGTTTGGTGGTCAGGTCCATTCTTTTAGAATGTGGAAGTTTCAAGACTTAGTTGGAGATTAGTTCACACAGAAAGTAGAACTTTTCCTCCACTTTCTCCTACCCCAAGGCAAGTTGCTTACTTGCTGGACTCTGAGACAATCTCTTCTTGTTTCCAACACTGGGATAGAAATAAATACCAGGCATTTTTCAGACATTTAATTTTTATTTTCCAAGCAGTTCTACTAAAAGAGGATACCTTCTGTATTTCTTTAGTCTGAATCTTTGTATCTTCATGAATTCTGCTGCCACATGTCTCTGGTCTAGGTGTACATTGAGTTAGTACATACATCCCTGCATTATATTCCTGAGAAAAAGAGCAACTAAGTCAGATCTTAACACACTTAAATTCCAGTGAAAATAAGACCGCAGTTTATAGATTTGTACAACTCTGGACCATTCAGATCCTAAATTCACATAAATAATATCCAGAAATTGATACTATTCTCAAAGCTAGTAACTTTGGCACTTTTTAAGGTTTTCTACTTCTCTTTACTTTGTCATCACTTAAATACTCATCCAAAACACTCTTTGTCATAGAAGGGGAGCAGATAATGTAAATATATTTGCCTACTGCACAGCAAAGCAGCAGCACATGGACCAATTAGTTAATATATATGTAGTTGTTTGAAGATTTAACTTTGAAGCGTTATTTAAGTATTTTCGGTAAATAGCCATAAAATGTTGCTGGTATTTTTTCATCTGCTGAAGAATTTATCTGTGTTGGAGACCTTCTTCCCACAACTGACTTGTTTTAGTAGCTAAATCTCTAGAGGAGAAACTTCAATTATTCACATGTGAACATCCATATATAAATAGTGGTGGACTCCTAAAACTATTCAAAATATTTAACTCATAGATAACATTTTTCATGATACTAAGAATCCTGCAGCTGGTATGACACAAACTACATGTTGAATGAATAGCTCTTCATTAGCTAACATAGTTTTTGTTTTTATTTTTGTATTCTTATTTTTTTCTGTATGCTTTTCATTTTCATGATGGCTCAAATAGTCAACATAGGTTATGTATTAATGAAATCCATCAAGCATATTTTAATCTTGAGGCACTAAAGACCTACGAAATATTCGGTATGAACTAGAAAGAGCATATGATTGTAAAAAATTATTTCATATTAAGTAGATTGGGATAATTTCCATAATTAGAAAGGGCATAAACATCATATGTGAAAAGACAGTTCTGAAGAGTGTGATATAAACACCTTCTTTTCAAATAAATGCAGTTTATTCAATGAGGTTTATTCAATTAGTAGCTCTGAACAAGCTGTGTTTTGAGAAAGGTTCATGTGACAAATGACTGGTAGATGGTTCTGACTTACAAATCCAGGTCTATCATTTTCTAAGAACATTTCCTAGTTTGCTTTCTGCAGCCCAGCTCTTCAAATTTGGTGGATATTAATTGCTGTTTCTTTGAAGTGAAGGTTTAAAAGGAGGCTGTTGCTTTTTGTCAGGCCCTTTTATTTTCTCTTAAATAATGCTTATTTTATATTTTATTCACCTTACTCCTTAGACAACAGCAACTTGTCATTGTATTTGTGTTGGTTAAGTATCTAGGACTTCAATTATTAAACAAAGACATTTCTTACCAAATGAAGGTCATAACAACATGGAATCTTCCATTTAAATATATATCATAGATAGATGATAGATTAGACAGATAGATAGATAAATAGATAGATAGATATGTGAAAAAATCATCAGTGTGATTTCATTGTGATATGTTTCATTGGCAAAGTTTCAGAAGGTTTCTCTGTTACCTAAGGAATTATCCAGCCATGATGTTTTGTTACAGTCACAATTTGCTAAGGTAAAGAAATACTTTGCCATCTTTTTCTCTTCCCCCTATATGTAGCACCAATTAACTAAATTCAGGTGACCTCCATCGTGCATTCTGGATAAGCACAGAAATTCTGATTGTGTTGTAATGCATTTGTATATTCTAGAGCTCATTTATTCAAGAACAAACTTTAGATTGTTCTAAATTTGTGGGAAATGTCAGGTTTTTGAAAGAACCTTGTTTGTATTGTCCTTTGGTAAATGTTTTCAGTTGGTTCTATGTACAGGAAATACGAGTATGGTTTGATCCTTTTTCCCTTGTCCTGTAAATGCTTGATATTTCCTCTTAGAATTGCAAGTGATCTCTTTTCCAGAGAAGAGCCTCAGATGCATATAAATTATAGTGGCACTTGTTTGCAGCTTATTAAATTCTTTGGGTGGCACACTCTGCATGTAAACATTCCAGCCTTCACTAAGGTGTTCCAGCAATTCTGAGCTGTTTATTTTACCTTCAACCTTTGAATTCCACTTGCGATTATAATTCACAGTTCTTCTTCTCACGCTCAATTAGAATCACAGAATAATAGAATGGTTTGGTTAGAAGGCACCTTAAAGACCACCTAGTTCCAACCCCTCCACCAGATACAGGGATACCAGACCAGGTTGCTCAAAGCCATGTCCAACCCGGCCTTGGACATTTCCAGGGATGGAGTGCCCAGGACTATTATGGGAATCATGTTCCAGTGCCTCACCAACCTCAAAGTAAATAATATCTTCCTTATATATTATTTAAATGTCTTTCATTTTAAAGCCATTTTTATCCTTAGCTCACTACCCAGGAGAGAGAGGCAATACCAGAATTCCATACAGGGCTCACAAGAATAACTTCATTATGTTTGAAGTACTGATACATCTATTTTACATACTTATTTCAGATATTATTAACTTCACAGCATTTTGGATGCTTTACAGGGACACATTAAGACATTGTGATTGAAACACAAGGATTGGAGGGTCATGTAGAGATAATATGCATAGTATGAGAAAAATACTGGCCTAATGTAGCAACAGTTAACACTGCTCCCAAGAGATGCTTTTCTAAGCAGTTCTTTAGCACTATTACAGATTCTCATGTATTCTGTTTCAGTGCTTAAAAATCCCTGCCTAAAAAAAAAAGCTCTTTCCAAGTAGATCTTCTTTGCTGCATTTTACACTATTTACAACAGATGTAGTGAACAATATCCAACCTGTTCGCCACTTACTACCTTTAACTTATAAAAACTTTTCAATCTTCATTTCTTTATACTAAACAATTCCAGTCTTTTCAGACTTTCCTCATATATGATGCTTTTGCCAACTTCACTGTTCTCTGGACTCTTTAACTTATCCATATCCCCCTGGAAGAACACTTGAAATTAGGTACAGATTAGACACGAGGCAGAAACTCTTTGCTGTGAGGGTGGTGAGGCACTGGAATAGGTTGCCTGGAGAAGCTGTAGATGCCCCATCCCTGGAAATGTTCAAAGCTGGATAGGGCTCTGAGCAACCTGGCATAGTGGGATCTGTCCCTGTCCATGGCAGGAGAGCTGGAACAGGATGCTCTTTAAGGTCCCTTCCAACCCAAGCCTTTCTGTGGTTCTGTGGTGCCATGTCCTGTGTCTGATGTGCTGGAGCTGTAGCACTGAAGTGTCTTTTGGATGGAGAAGTTCCACAACAAAGCACAGCAGTGAGAATACTGAGCTAAGGCTGCAGTGAGAATACTGAGCTTATGCTGCAGTGAGAATACTGAGCTTATGCTGCTGTTATACCCCATTGCTTTTCCAAAATGCAGCCAGCATCAAACCTCTATCAAAAGTCCAGAGAGAAGTTCATCGCATTTGTGTGGATGGAGAAAGGAACTGAGCACAAATTTCCCACATCCCTGTCAGTGTCCTGACTGTCAATTACAGACTAAAGATACAACTTCTCCAGTTTTGTGCAGCCTGGCTCAGATGTCAGGCTCTCAGAGCAACCTCAGCATCCTCAGGGTGCTCACAAGAGCAGGACCAGTGAGCATAAAGGGAAACAACTTACCCTTGAGATAGATAGAGGATTAACTTACCTGTGAATTCTGAAAAGCTTTAAGTTCAACCATGAGACAAAACTGCTAAAAAATCTTTCAAACAGATGGAAATAGAGAAGCAGGTGCCTAGGGACTGCAAGTGATTAAAACTTTGATTCTGTGTAGGTTACACAGCACAATGCCTATTGACACAGCCATATTTACCATTGTATAAACTGATATATTATAGGCACTAAAATAAGAAATTCATTAATTTAACTCTGAGAGTCAGACCTATCACACTCAAATCTATTTTCCATAAATAAAAAAATTTAAAAATCTGCAGAAGATGGAGACTTGGAAGCTCATGGTTTAAATACTTATCAGTAAAGCAATTCACAAGGCAATCTACAAATGCAGCTCCTTTCAATGAATGCTGGTGGTTAAAATAAAGTCATTTTCATTATGGAATAGCTGGAGAACTTTATTGCAAATTTACAATTTATGTTCATATTACAAATTCAGGTCAAGATGCTGTTAAAATCAAAGAACAGATCAGCCAACATTAAATTATGGTTGTTCCAGGGCATAGCTTTCCTATAATGTTTGCCTAACCTGACTGAGGTGAACAGGTAGCTCTGTCAGCTCCTGTAAGGTTTTTATTATGTTATAAGCTTGAATAAAAACTACCCATGAGGAAATTAATTCTGCATTTGATACAAAAGCTCAAACTGTAGTCTGTGGAGCATTACAAGAGTTATAGGCTACAGCACAGGCAACTCTATTCAGAGACAGATTTTTCTACTCCTCCTGGTTTATTTAGGATCACATTCTGGGATTCATTCACCTGACAAAGGACAACAGGGAATTAAACAATTCTTCATGTAAATCTAATTTTATCATCAGCCAAGATGAATTTGGATCAAATATCTGGCAATGCTGACAGTCCCATCATGCTTTCTAACTGAGCAACCAGTTGAGGTTCATTTCAGGCTATACAAGGGACAAAGGCAACATCTTCCAGAGTTTGATTTTGAAAAGATTCAAAGGTTTTTCTAAAATATGCTATTTTTTGAAAAATTATTTATGTTGGTGTTGTTGCATCAAACCACAATGTGTCTCAAACTTAGGATAAAACCATGGTTAAGCAGCATCTCACCTATAACCCTCAGCCTGGTATTTCACCACTGACAGTGCTCAGCAGTGTGGCACTGGGGACTGCCAGATTATCAAGAAGGTCCCTCATCATTAAACTGCAGAGATTGCTCTTGACTGACTCACGTCATACCTACTCCCCCTGATATCTGGAAGAAATGCTCTGATAGGAATAATTTAGCCAAAGGATGGGTTGTAAAAGATCATTAATGGGAAACTGTAGTTTTCAACTTAATGTTCTTAAAATAACATAGATTATTAATTATCGTGGAGTCACAACCTTTACTCAAAAGAGACTTGATTGGTTTACAACAAGAAGTCACTGCAAGATTATGAAGGAATTTATAACGACAGAATGTTATCTGGTATTACAAAGGGACCATAGACCTTAGTACCAAGGCCTTTCGAAGGTTTCATTTTCAGTCTGCTCATTCTCGAAAGAGAATCACTCTGCTAATATTGCTGAGCTTCTCTGGCAAATGTGTTCATCAAATAAATAATTTACATTATAAAGGCATAGGACAATAGATGCACACAAGCCATCAAAGGTGATGTTTTAATATAGTCTTTCCATTTAAAAAGCAGAGACAATGAGAATGCCTGTCTCAAAGCCCGTGTTAATTCCTATGCAAACATCCAAAACTACCTGTGACAGCAGAAGCGTTCTAGAATACAATGACCCTGTGAACTGTGCATTAGGAAAAGATGTATTTGGAATAATGTCATAATCAGTTCTCAGGGACATTGCCGCTAGCTGCCAACCAAGACAGTATTCACCCTGGCTGTCCTGGTTTTCCCATCTATGAGCCAATATGAAACCAAATGCTCAGTGAGCTGGATGATTAATTTGTGCTGTAATTCACAGTCACTGCATGATACTATTTTGTATATATTATTTCAGGGAAGGAAGGAGGGATGTCATTGAAGTTATGAATGTTCTTAACTGCATAAGTTCATTCATCATTTGCACTACACGTAGCTTTGTTGCAAGGCAGATGCTGAATGAATGTCTAGACCCAGACAGATCTATGCACAAGTGTATCCCTGCCTTTCTTCTGAACCTGTAAGAACAGAGTCTTGCTGAGGCATGTTTATGACCAGATTTTGCAATGTTTTAGTATCTCTAGAATTAGAAGCATAACTATGTGCCCTCATTGTAGTACCAGTACTAACCGAGAGAGTTATTCTCAACTTCCAAACCAGGACTAGGCACATTTTTAATCCCCTTGTATAACACATCCTGGTAACAGTGTACCAGATTAGCACTTTCAAAGCCTTTCAAAACTCTTAGCCAGCAAGTCCTTTTTTCCTCTATCAGATCACACATCATCCACTACTTCCTCCTTCCTCCTGTGGATGTCAGCCAGAACTGCCTGTCAGATTTGTTCTCCAATAAGCCTTGCACTTTTGTGGCTGTCAGTTCATGGAATAGCTCACTTAAAGAAAATAATAAAATAATAACATCTTTTTATAGCATCTTTTAATAACATCATTTTTCTTTAACAGTGTAGTACCTAGAGTCCCTGCACAGGATGGGGAAACATGCTTTTTTGAGGTTTTTCTGTCAGAAAAGCATATTTCCCATTTCAATAGCCAAGTCTAAAGTGAAAAATAGAATCAGACTCCCTTCTCCCTGTCTATTAGCCTATGACTTTTTAAATACTCGCTGTTTGATTTTCCGGCTCCAGGAGGAAAGATGGAATGGAGCAGGAGTCCGTCCTTGGTTGGGACATTGAAGAGCATTTGGTAAGGACAGTCTCTTGAATGATGAGCCCAAAGCTCCCAACTCTGAAGACAACAAGGATCCTAACAGTCACATTTTCTAGGAATGTGCTGTAATCAGCAGGCTATTGCAAAATGCAGATAATGTCATGACCCCCTGTAGCTTACTGGGCAGGTAAAACAGTGACTTCTTCTGATAAAGCTGGGGATTGGCAAATGCTGGAAGGAGAGAGGCCTATCTCCAAGAGCAGGCTGGCTCAGTAGGAGTCTAGTAACTTTAACTAGAATTTTAAGGCTGAAAGGAATAAATTCTAACAAATATAAACAACCAGGATAAGCTACTGAACAACCTACCAGGGGAAACCTTCAGTGTGTTGAATGTCTGTAGGGTGGATGCCTGTACCTGTGTTAGTCACCAGGTCCTTTTTTAAGAAAAGATTGATCTAACCTAATTTATACATCTATTCTAGATAATGGATTGCAACTTGCAAGTGTCTATCTCTCTCAGTTTATAAAAAAAGACTAGAAAATTAGGCGAGAAAATGTAAATATCTACCTAAAGTCAAATAAATAAATAAATAGATTTGGAATAACAGAGAGAATTCTGTACCACTGCCTAAAATTTTCTAGGAATTTTAGTGAAGTTTATTAGCTTCAATCAGGAGCTGTCACTCTGATACAGAAAGTGCCAAAGTAGTATTATGCAGTAGATGCTTGATGGCCCGTTCTGACCTCATCATTTATAAATTTACAAATCAATAATTAAAAAAATAAAAAGTATTTCAGACAATTGGTATAGCAGCACAATGCCAAGTGTCAGACAGAAAAAGATTAGATGTTGATACCAGCCTGATGGCTGCTGGTAGCACACTGTAGTAATCAGTGTGGTTTTCCCATGACTACATTTTTCAGAGAGTTAAGCAGCTGACTGTTTTTTCCAATGCCTTAATTTTGTCACCCCTCTCCAAGTTTACATTTCAAAAGAATTAACAGCAGTAATAATAATAGTAACAACAGCAAAATAACAACAATAGTAATAAAAATATCAGTTCTCTTTCTCCATGCCTGGTTGCCATTAAAACTAGATGCAACTACAAAACTTTTATAGTCATTGTCACCGTGAGCAATATCGACCCAATTTTGTAGCACTTCTTAGATTGAAATGGCTGGGGGTGTTTGTTTGCTTTTATCATTGCAGGAATGAGAGGTGAAAAATTAAAATCCTCTTTCTATATAAAAAATTGTGTAACATTGACTGACACATCAGTTTAGCACTGAACATTGAGGTATTTTTGTGCTCCTGCAAGACAGCTGTAAGAGTTCCATTTATCATTGTCTAGAAAATGCTGCTAAGTTCCACACATGGGAGCTGCTGCAAAACACCTGGTATGCTTGAGGAAATGTCTGCTAAAATTTTTCAGGAGTGAGATCTATCATCCTTATTTACAATTAGGATGTTGTTGCTTTGCGTTCTTTGCAAGCTTTTCAGCAACGTTGGAGCACAGTAGAAACAAATGAACAGTTTAAAACATATTCATAGAAATACACCCACATCACAGGATGAATGATAATGCAGCTTGGAAGGGACCTCACAGGTCTTTAGTCCAACCTCCTGCTCAAAGCAGGGTCAGCAATGAGGTCAGACCAGGTTGCTTAGGCTTTAATTTATTTATTGGGTTAGTTATTAGGTTTCCTGGCTAGAGGAAGAATTCTTGAGAAATATGGCCTTTTTTCACATGTCTTTTTGAACTTTTATGCACAGCCTGTCTGTCAGCTGCTGAGGTGTACTGAAATTTCTCCTTTGCCTGCAGGCATAGTAATAACTTCAGCAGTGAATTATTGAAAACATTTTCTGTTCCTATTACATTCACTGTTTATTATATCTGAGTCAGTTAGTATTAATAACAAGAATAATAACAATAATAACAATCTTGAGAAACAATATATTAAATATTAATAAAAATATTGGAAAACAGGAGGGTGTACTTATTTCTTGTGGTATTTATAGAGGGTTCTAAAAGCAGCCTATGAAACTTGGGTGGTAATTTTTTGTTCCAATTTGTAAAAATTCAGTTGAAATGAAAAAAAAAAATTAAAAAAAAAAAAAAAAAAGTAGAAACCACTAATAATAGTCCTATGTTGAAAATATTGCTCAGACTATAGGGTCATACCTGTAAGGATAAAAGTGGTACTTGTAATCCCTGTTGTTAAAATGGTTCTTACACCCCATAGGTCATTGTGAGAGAAAGGATCACATTAGGCAAATCATATTAGTAGAAACAGATTTTCATAACTGCACAAAGGAACTAGTACTGCTTAGCCTTTTTTAATAATTATCATTCATTTTCATCCAAAGGGACATTATTTTGCCCAAAATGTCCTCTGTTTTTATTAGCTTAACAGAAGGCTACATGCCTTGATTAAGAGTGCTGGATATAGCTGAAGTGTGTTTATGGCATCTAATATAGAAAGACCTTTTCATTTGCATATTTATTCCAGCATTTCATGAATTAAACATTGAACAATACAAACATCCCCATTTTACTGCATTCTTATAGTTCGTCACAAAGAAGCCAAGACTTACAGTGTATGGTGTATCATTAAAGTGAACTTGGAAGGGAAAAGGAAAGTGTAATCCTGACCTTTTCATATTCCTTCAAATCATAGGTAAATCAAACTCCTTATTCTAAATAGCTGTCAAACCAGTTTTTCCATTTCCTCAGGAGTGTAAGTAGTTTATAGCATGTGCTAGGTTAAAACCCACCAGAAAAATAGTGTTCTGGTGTAACTTCAAGTAAGTAAGTGCTGGTTTTATTCATCACAGACTATTGAAATTGGGATTCTCTGATGCAACTTCATAGAATGCGAGAGACTTCCTATGAAACATTTTGTGTATTCTGTGTCCAGGATGATTTGTTGCTAAGAGAGGTAAAAGCTTGTCAGGTATCTCTTCTCAAATTCCTGTAAATATGGTGAAGAGGCTCTTGTGCAGAAATCTTGTGGATGGTGCAGTGTAGATGCTATCAGGACAGCACTAATGCTTTTACTCCTTTTTCAGCCTGAATTTGCTTTTTAAAAGGTAACTCCTATGAATATACCCAAATAAGGTAAAATATCAAATATAATGAATAAGTTGGTTTGATGAAAGGATGAAGACAACTTTATAAGGGTTAGTAATATTTAGCATATGTTATCATTCAGTACTATTGCTCTAATTGAGCAAAAAAAAGGCTTTAAATGTATGGCATCAGTTTAGTATAAAAAATAAATTTAGTATCAGAAAAGTCCAGAATATTAGTCTTTGCAATATGACAATTGGTTTTAAGTGTTGTCTTCCTATACAGTCTTTTTGGTAGAATAAGAATAGCAATTCCTAAATTGTATTTGCATGGGAAATTGCAACACAAGTGGGAAGAAAAACAATCACAGATTCTTGCTAATTAAATATCTAAAAATGAATTATGCAAATAAACCTCAAAAGGATTTTTAAGCTCTTTCCAAGATTTCTCTACAGCTTTTAATGAGCATTTTTGAATTACTTTATCTTCATTAAAGGCAGAACTTTAAAACAACTCAGCATATATATATTGTCATACTAAAAAGACAATAATTAATTTTGCTTTAACATAGAAAAATAAAATATTTTCTTGGGATCCTAATTCAAGATTATATATTTTTCACTGTGCATAGTAGAAAACCAGAATAAATACATAAAATCAAACTTAGGAAGTTAGATTTAATTATCAGCTTGGAAATATCAGCAATAAAGATCAGAAGCACAACAGTTTTAATCAAACTATTGCAAAAATGTAGGCAATGAAACAAAACCTTTCATGAAATCTTATCAATCTCTGCAAATATGTTCAATCAAAAAGTAAACTATAGAGAATAAAAGAACATTCATGTATAGATACAAGTATTCTTTCTCTGTATGTTCAGAATGTCATAGTTTTCCTTTTTGTTTGATATAACTGACATAATTTATGTCAATGGAATTTCAGAATTCGAGAAAACTCCAAACCAAAGGAGAAGTTGTTTTACATGGTCCTGAATGCTTCTGTTCATTGCTCTGGGTCTCAAAAAGAATCTGAAAAATATTTTCTAATAATTCCAATATATTTTAGCAATTGAAAAGAACTGATAACACATTTTCTATGTCTGAATATGTCAGAGATTCAACAGGGTAGGTAACAATGGATTAATAATTTCTTTCATAAGCTATTTGCCTAAAATCATTTTATTAAAGCTCACTGGAAGCTTTAATTAATTAAGCAGCTCTAACAGCCCATAGGTAAGACGGGCAAGGACATCAGGTTGCTCCATGTTCCTACTATAACATGTAAAATAAAGTTTATTAGAACTGGGAATATACTGGAATAAAGCATCTTCAGTGAGACCTGACCTCAGCAAAACCTCAGCAAGGTGTTCTCAGGGCAGCCCCTGCCAGGCTGGCAGCAGGAACAGAGGGAAGTCCCTAGAGACAGCAGTAGCTTTAAAGGGAAAAGAGTAAGACTCGAGTCTAAAAAAGCTGGAAACTCTTATTTGTTGTGTATCTATATGCACTTCCAGACCTGTGGGAAGTTACCATGCATGTGTAACTATGCTTGAGTTCATTGAAACAGTGTGAGACAGATAAACTGAGGAAAAGGGCAATATTTCCACTGAAATGACTTGCAGTGAATAATTGCATGTCGTAATGAATTGCAATTTCTCTTCTTTCGCTCAGTCCGGAAAGTATTTTATCACCTAAGGAGCTAAACAAATTTGAACAGCCTTGAAATTCTGGAGGACAGAAAGGCAGCACCTTTGAATCCACTGCAATAACATTGAGGCATGCTAACAGAAACATGGTTTTGTGCTTTTATTCCCTGTTTGATTCTCACCATGTAAACAAGAACATGGCGATGAGTAAATAACTTGTCTCAAGTTTCTGTCATAAGCTCTAATTTATTGAATTCGAATATTCTTATTCATTCCTAAGTAGTGCAGGCTTCTAGACAGGTATGATACATACATCAGCATTTGTTTCCTGGTAATGTTTGTCAACATTATATTAAGTAGATTAATGTGCAAACATCTGTACAATACATAGTCTCACTAATATCTGACATTAAACATTCCCAGTACCAAGCCACATATTTTTTACCTTGCCCTTATATTATGGCTGTAGCAATCATACAGCACAGGCATAAACTAACACGAAATATTTACTGGCACTATTTTTTTTTAATATATACTTTGTGTAAATCCTAGTTCAGCTGACAGAGCTTCATCAGGAGCCAAAAAGTAAATGCACAGCAGCCACAGTGAAGTGTTCTATCTACATATGTCTGTCTCTTAGAATAAAAGCTATCTTCATTCATAATGAAGCACTTTATTAAATAATTGTCAGCTGGCAATAAATTTGGTCCTCTGGCTTCGGTTTCTTCAGTAATTAGCAATTGCATACAGAGCAGTTAATAGGAAAGTCTCTCCAAAGTAGTCAGTTAGACTCCACAGGTATTGCTTTATTCCTACATATATAATTTAAGGATAATCTTCCAACTAGAACATTGCATTATTTCCAAAATCAGAAAAAAAGTATTTAGTTAGAAGGAAGCAGATGAAGCCTTCACGAAGTTCATGAGGTCAACAGCAGCACAAGTAAATAAAAATTAACACCTTTTTAATTAGCTGCCATACTGTTCCATAGGAAAGACCACTGCAACCCAACAGAGAGAGAAAAAAAGCAGCATAATTTGACAAGCTTTCTGCCTTCTTCTCTGTGGTGTTGAAAGCACAAAATCACACCCACCCTTGTAGTGGTAAACCGGTAAGAATGGCCTCCACAGAAATGTAATTGTTATTTTAATTCCACATTTACAAGACAATAAAATGCCAAGTCAGCGTTGGCCATTCCCTTTTTTGATCATTACCTGTCAGCTTTTTGTGGCTTTATCACATGGCCTCCAGTTTCATTAAAAACAAAACAAAACAAAACAAAGACAGCCAATAACAAAAAGCCCAAAACAATGCAGACACAACAACAAGCCTACACATCAACAGCTAAAGGGAAGTCATTCATCCCATAATTGCCCTGGCCTCAAACAAGCCATGAAGTAGTGCACACAATAAAGGCAATCTGTCCTCTTTTAAAGGGAAGTTCAAACAGCTGCCTTGAGTTTTCTATTGCATATTCACAGTGATAATGTATGAAATTATTAACTTCTGCACTGGGGTTTATGGCATTAAGAACCCCCCATCAAGCAAACAAACTAACGATGTGGCTGGTTTTAAGGATTGCTTTGTTAGAGACTTCTGGGTCAATTGGGCTTTCAAAAAGAGCTTGGATACTTGAAACATTTCGGAAGCTAACTTAATTGAAGACGGATGGTGTCTGACATCAGAAATGCCCGTTTTCCTTTCTTTGCATGTCATTCCCCATGTTGATTTGTAAGGATACCTAAGGGTTATATGCCCAGCTACCCAGGGGAGAGACTTTTTGGTTGTTTGACAGCTAGCGTAGCTCAGCTATAAGCCAGTGAGCTGCACAATTCATCAGGGGTTTGATCCAAAGCTTGTGAGAGTTAATGGGGGCACTTCCTTTGACTTCATAGCTTTGGGTCAGAACCACTGCGAGTGTCACTGCAGCCATGTCTCGAGCCTGCCCAAAGGAGCATGGATTAGGCTGTCTAAGACTGCTCAGCTTCCAGTTTATTTAATAAAATATTTTCTGCAATTCTTCTTTCCTTTCTAAAATAAACATCAGTGTTTACTGCCTTTTCTGTGCTTCTCTTGACCCCTGCCAGCCACCATGAAAATGTTATTTTATTGCTCAAAGGTGTTGACCTGTTCTTTGCTCTTCCTCCACCTTCACAGTTCTTTCTCCTAAGAATCTGAAATCATTAAAGGGAAAATAAAAGGTTTTCTTCTCCCATATCAAAATTCACGGGAATTTCCTGTCATCCTTTCCTCACTGTGTGACACAGGACAGAGCCTTCTACTGAGATTTTTAGCTACCCAACATCTGTGCAAAGCTTCATGCAGCAAATGTTTTATTTCACTTTCAGTAAACAGAAGGAGTTTCCTTTACCATTGCCATTTTTCATCTTTGAAAAAAACTTTATTTATGCAAAGGTAGGAAGCTGTTAAAATATAAAATCATAGAATATCCTGAGTTAGAAGGGACCCACAAGCATCCTTGACTTTATCAACTCCGTAAGGACAATGTCATCCCAGGGACCAGAATCTGAGTGTAGAGTCCAGCTCCAGTCCCACAAAGGGCCATAAATGTCTGGCACAATTTATGAAATCCACAGTCCAGAATAAAGTGTGATTGTGGAGGAGCCTTAAGTAACTTACAAGGAGACTGCACTACGTCAGCCTGGGGCTCACCAAGAACTGAGCAGGGAGCTGCCCAAGATAACCAGAATGAAATCCTCAGGGTAAAAATGGGCATCTTAAATCCCACTGCTTTGGGGGCACTCATGTGTTCCCCAGTTTCCACTTTTATTGTAATCTCACCTATGTTTGACTGTCTAAGATGCTCTCTTTTCCATCTGTGAAGCATCCTCTCTCCTAATTTGAAATGGAATAATTTGAGACTTTTAATTCCATATAGTAACTGAAACCCTACACTTTGCTGACCGATGAATAACATCCAATGGCAATTAAGTTAGTCTTGCCTGTAGCTCCCTGAATACCTCAGAACTCATCACTTCCCATTAGAATCATAGAGTTGTTTAGCTTAAATTCAACTCACACATCTCAAAAAAATTCTTGAAGCACTGCTTCACGAGAAATAGATAATCCACTTTATTCCACCATTATTATCAATGGAAATCTGAAAGAATACACAGATTATTTGCCACATTCAGGTAGCCTGCATATTTAAACAAACATATGCTAAGACTGTAACCTCTGGGGCAGAATGTCTCCTTGATGCTAGCACTCACTTATTCTGGCACAACAGCTGGAGGAATCTCTTGGCACTAGCCTAATATAAGCATTACTTAAAGTATATTTGATAGAGAAATAAGCCACTTAAATAGTTTAATAAAGATTTTGTTGATGATTAAACCTTTACATTCTCCTTTTGCTGGTCTGACTCCTCTTCAGTGAATAGTTGAAAACAATGCATTATTCTGGTTGACATAACAGGCAGCACAAAATCTGTTCCTGGGAGATTTAAATGACAGAAACTTAATGGCAGCTCAGTAATTTTAAGGCATGTTGCTTCTAACAGTGACTTACACTTGCAGTGAAATAATGCTCCATGTATGGCAGAAGCTACAGAAGAAACAACCATAGCCACACTATTGAGTCCTTGTGCCTGGAGTTGTACTGCTGACAACTGAAAACTCACCCTGCTCCGGACTTAGAGCCATCTGAGCGAGCACTACTCACAGAATGAGCTTAATTGTCTGTGTGAAACAGGCAGGGACATTTGCAGATGTAAATTGAACACTGCTGAAGGTAGCACTAGAGTTGTAACGTTCTATAAATTACTTTCGCTGGCCTGGCTCAGCACCCCTCACAGAGCTTTCAGCTTGATTCAACAGGGCTCTAAGCAACCAGGGAAGAAAATTTCTTTTAAAGAAATTTAATGCAGCAGAACTGATTAACTGGGGAACAGCCTACAAACAGGCAGCTGAGAGAATGTTCTCGGCAAGCCAAATAGCCCTGTTATGTTGGTTTTATTAATTAACATCTGGCTTCCTGCCTCTAAATCGGGTCCCCTTCTTTGCTGCTTTAATGCCATGTTTTCACCACTTTTACTCTGAAATGTACCCCAAGAATGTGAGATTAAATCCTTTGGCTGTTCAGCTTCTGAAACACAAGTCAATCCCCTTTAAATAGCATACAGCAACACAGCTCTAGTGGTCTCAGCAAACCTCATTTTCCTGCAGGGACTTGGTAAAGAATGGCAAAAAGGAAGAGACAAAGTCCTGCACCAAAGAGAGAAAAATAATTAGTGAAGTAGACAGGGTGTATAGAAAAAAGCTTTTAACTGAAGAAACACTCTCCATCATTAGGAGAGCTTGGGTAGGCATACCAGAGCAGCATTATCTCTGTGGGCTGGGCTCGTCCTAAACTGGAAAAATAGCTACGTGTTACGGCTGTGGTTTTGAAAAAAAACAAGACCAAACCTTCACACAAGATGCAAAGCAATGCGGGCCACTGCAAGCTGCTCCTCCAGCTTCTGAATGCTACAGTCCAGCCTGCAAAATCTGGCTTTGATCTACCAAAAAAAAGCAGAGGTTGTAAAAGAAATTAACTACTAGAAATTAATTTTTAGTTGATGATTTTCAGAACACACAGCAGAAACCATCCATATAGTTGAAGGCCATAACTTAATCAGAACAGATTTGAATATTTTACATTTTACATCTTCACAGTTGCTAGTCTCTTTCAGACTGTGTTTCCCACACACATATATTTTTTAGTACCCATTCTGGTTAATGGCCATGTGGTTTGTTTTTTTTTTTTATAATTATGTTAGGTTATAAAACAGGGCTTATTTTAAAATTGTAATTGATCATCTTGTACTTCTTTGCCTGCTTTTCTGTCACTTACTTTGTCAGGGATCTGTGTGTTTGTTCTATGCTGGAGAATAATTCTTTGGAAGTGACTGTGTTATATTGTAGTCATTGTTCCTCAAAATATGCTGCCTCTTTGGGAATTTTTATTAACACTTAGGCTATCTAATTTCACAAAATGTTTTGGTGTTTTGCTCCTCTCATAGTTTCTGGTCTATCAACACATATTCTGCCACCCAACACACTGCAAAATTAGTGACCAGCTTGGCCAAAAAATGGCATCCTTATTTTAAAAGAGCTTTTCTTAACACATGCAATTGAATCAAGTGATAGAACATGATTGCCAATAGGTTCACATGACTTGTCCCCAAGTGACATGTTTACTTACTGCTGAGCCACCAGTTCATCGGCTGTAAGATTAGGAGAGATTTACAGAAAGAAAAATATATCCTGTTAATGCCTCACAAGTTAAGTTTTGCAGTTCAATGTTACTAAATCAACTGTTTGTACAGTGTTAATGCACAAGTTGAAGCATTTTTGCTGATTTTATTCAGTGTGTAACAGCACACTGTGCTGATTTCTTCACACACAAGGGTTTAAAGTTCTGCTTTGGTAAGACCTGAGCTGATCCCACTTTTTAAAGAAGTCTGTGCATACGTCATGGTTTTAGTCCACTTACTGCATTGCCTAAAGTGGCAGCTGATGTCATCTGATGAAAAGAGCGTTCCTGGGTCATGTGCTCCAGGCTGCTCTTCGCTGTGAGCAGAGCTGTGACTGTGATAATCTCCTGCTGTAACAGATAAGAAATCTATTACTGGCAACTCTACATGAATGCAGTTATCCAGGGCCAGCACAGGTTCTCACTTCAACCCGTAGAATTTTTTCAAGTGATTTTTTTGAGCATTAGGCATAATTAAGAGGAAAATAGTTAAATATTCTTATGAATGGAGCGCCAGCATTTTCAGCTCACAGAATCCAAAAGGAAAGGATTATCTCATCTATCTCTGGGCATCTTGGTGTTATGTTTATAGTCTAAGTTAGTCCTTGTTTCCCCTACAGTGAGTGGGAAGAGGTGGGTAATGTAGATGGGCCCATTTCCTACATGGTTTGACAAGAGAGCACCAGCTTATATTGGCTGCACAAGATTTGGACTGCTGAAGTTGACAAGAATTGCATCTAGTTTTATGAATTTCTAGGAAATTAATGAGATAATGAAATGCAGTTTTGAGGGATGTCTTACTTCTCTCTTATTTTCTTTCCTTCTGACTTCCTTCATAGCAATAAAATCTATGCATTTTCAGATGGCCCAACTTTTTCTTCATCTGACTTGAACTCTGTGTGGGAGGTCTATGCCAGACAGTACTCCACGTAGCCTCTAAAATTACTCTTCTTCTAATTGATATTTGGTGAAAGGAGGCTTGTTCTTCCAGTAATCTTCCATGTGTAACTATTAATTACGTTTCATAGCCAGACTGAGGTTTGATTTGCATGGTAAGCATGTTGGGGGAGCCATGTACATTATCCTATAAAGACAATGAAGCTTCCTGGGTTGTCTAAAAAACAATATCAGGTTTGTCAAACAAGCATTGCCACTACAGCTGCTGCATTGTAAATTACAAGCATTAATTTCATTTTAAGTAAATAAAGCATTTTATACCATTCCTGAGTTCACTGAATCTAGTGGTAAACCTATTTTGACTTCATTGGTGGTCAGGCAAAGTTTTAAAAGTACCTGGCAAGTTTTAAAGTGAAAGGAAGTTATTCTGTGGTTTTGGTCAGTATTTTCTTTCAAAATCACTTAATGGATGTTATTGTTGCTGAATTTGGCTGAGTATTCAGAGTTTTCTGATTTTCTAAGAGATTTTGAGATATTTTGTCTTTTAAGACAAAATCATCAAAGTGAAACAGTTACCAAATTCTATTTTCAACTATTGAAAAAATATGCCTACTTACTAGTTGATGAAAGCAATTTTCTTTGATTTTCCAAAAGATATTACAATGAGATTCAATAATTTTCAGGAAGTTAGAAACTATTCTTCACTCCTTTAAGTAGGTGGATTTGAAGCATTCAGCATTGCTGCCTGCAGCAAGATCCTCATGCAGCACAGGTATTTTGAAAGCTTAGATCTTCTTATACAAATAAGGTAAAAAATGTTATTTTTCATAAAAGTTCATATTTGTTCATACAAGTCAAGCAAAATAACCCAATTTGAAATATTATTTAGTAATATTTGTGTACACAGGACCTCCACAGAGCATTGTTGGTTGGAGGTCATGTAGCTAAGAATGTGCCCATATTAGACACAAAGTGGGATAATAAATAAGCCCACTGAATTTAGTTCGTTCCGTGTACTCAGATAAAATGCTCTAGATATCAGCACACTATAAAAAAAGACTCAGAACTAGGAAAATAAATGTTCTTCATATTTAATTACCTCCTTATATTTGTCCCAACTCTTTCACAGCTGTGATAGGTTGACAGTTTTGGTGCACTTCCAAAGACTTCCATGCCCCCTGAAGTCACACAAGTCCTTAAATACCCAGATATGAGCAGCTGCATAAGGAGGAAGCCAACAGCTGTTCAGCTTCTCTGTCCTGCCAGCTGCAAGCCAACACCACCAAGAAAAGGTGCTGGACTGGAGGAGCTGGACTGGAGCAGCTCATCCCAGAGGGCACATTTGCTTCATTCCCCCTTAGCCAGCGTGGGGATGATCTGGCTGCAGCCACTCCGAGCACCGGGCAGGGCCAGGAGGGCAGCCCTCCCTACCTGTGGGCTACCAGCAATTAAGGCACTTTCATTTTCTTCTCCTATTCTTTGTCTTTAATACATCTTAGTTCACAAGCTTTCCAGGGTAAAGTTGACCTCTTATTATGTGCCCAGGGCAGTAGAATATCCTCATCTCTGCAGCACTATTCAAATCTGAAATTCATACACCTCCTTGGGAAGGTGAAAGGTCTAACTTCTTCCACTTGGAGAAATTCCTCCTGAGATCATCCAGCAAGTTCTTAAGGACTGATCCACCTTAATTCATAGATTTTTGATGTATCATTCAGCTTCTTTCCTTTCCCCAATGGAAAATGCCTCATGTTCATCAAAATGCTATATATTTTTAGAATATAAGAATTGTGTTGTTTGGATTTCTGTGGGTTTTTTAAAATCTTATTTATTTATTACTAAAATCCATGTTCTGTTGGGGGGTGGGGAGAGCAGGGGATTTGCTTCTTTTTGTACTGTTCCTGTTTCCATATTTTGAGATTGCAAAAATATTCCCTAGTTTCAACATTTAAAATTTTTTCCTTTGTTACTACATACAGAAAAGACACACAGGCTGTTGCTTTCCTCAGTGACAGATTTAGGCTCTCAACAAACACTATCTGACATTACTGAGCACAGTTACCCTTCTGCAAAGAGCTCCCAAGAATAAGCAGCATGAGACTAAAGATATTAACAGAACCAGGAACTCTGAGAATCACTAAGATGTCCCTCACTATTCCTGCAATCGAACACGTGTCCCACTGTTGGAAAACATTAACTCTGTACAATAAATAAGTATCCTGGAATTCCTTCTTGCTCTCTGCTTTTCTAATTAGGTTTATTGTTCCTTAAGAATAAGCATTTTCCTTTAATTTAAAGGAAGAAAATGGAACCGTATTTTTTAATATTATAAAATGAAATGTTCACCAAAGAAGTGAAAACAAATGGCTGAGGAAAAAAAATCAATCCTTTCTAGGGAAAGGGAAATATTGGTTGTGCAGAACAGGGTTTCTTTTGAGGGAGGAAAAGCAGAAGAGTGTTGTGGTTTTTTGATGCAGCTTGACCTGATGTTTGAGAAAATAAAGAAACCCCTTGCAAATAAATATCCCTTTCCCACTACTCCTTATAGAACCCCCCAGTTCTATAATGTTCTAATGGGGGCCTACAAAGAGAACTGGAGACACTTTTCACAAGGGCATGGAGTGATAGAACCAGGGGAATGGCCTTAAGGTGAAAGAGTGCAGGTTAAGACTGGGTATTAGGAAAGAATTTTTACCATGAGGGTGGCGAGGCACTGGCACAGGTCACCCAGAGAAGCTGTGGCTGCCCCATCCCTGGAATTGTTCAACACCAGGCCGGATGGGGCTTTGTGCAGCCTGGTCTAGTGGATGGTGTCCCTGCAAATGGCAGGGGGTTTGGAACTAAATGATCTTTAAGGTGCCCTCCGACCAAAGTAATTTCATAATTCTACTTTTTGGTAACTCCTATCTAAGGGACAGGTTAACAACAAAGTTGTCATTCAAAGTCTCATTACCTGCTGTGTCCAAAACTGAAAGTGAGCAACTGCAGTAAGCAAAAACTGTGCTGTTAAGCAATGCATTTTTCTTTTATCCTAGAATGAACAAAAATGAAATGTTTGGAACTGGAGGTCAAATACATATGTGGGGTGATCCAGGGTGTATTTTAGATATGGAAAAGAGATGAGTGTTCCTTACAACTGGTTCCTGCATGTCAGCACAGCCCAGGCCATCTACCACACACCCACAGAGACCCCACTTCAGTTCTGGCACAAAATACAGTAAATTAAAATCTTGTCCTTGAAAAAGATTGAGAACATGAATATGAATATTTGTCAATGAATCAGTAGCCTTTCTGGTAGTTCATTAAATAATCATAACTCCCTGTTACCACCAGTCAATTCACAGCTTTGATCCTGTAGATCCCTGCCAGCAATGAGCTAAAGTTTGCATCTCTTCTACAAGGCTGCTCTTGAATCAGGACTGAAAAATGTGACCTAGATTTAAAAGCCTGAGATGTCTTTCAAAATACAGTTGTTCAGGACTCATTGCAGTTCTATAAAACACATATCAAACCAGTTAGTGAGATAAGTAGCCTTTCAAGAGCTAGATAAGACAAATATCTCTTTCCAGCAATCCCTCTGTTGACACTTAGATCACTGACAGCATAGAGAGCTCATCACTTCTTCAAAGGGTAGGGAATCTGCCCCCGAATTTTTCAAATATTTTCTCTCTCACCTTGTTAATTTCCTAAATATGGCTCAAAGGAAATTATTCTTTCTATAAGAAAAGTATGCTCATTTTTAAAATCAGCATATTCCTGCAAAACTGCAAAGATCAAGATATAACAGTGAGTTAGAGGAAGAATGAAAAGGACACCCACTGCTGTGCCCTGCAGAAATACAGGAGGCTTTTGTCTTAGAAAGAGGAATTTAAAAATTCATTACACTGGAAGTGATACAGTGGGTTAATTCACTGCCCTTTGGAGACCTGAAATGTATTTGTGCAGTGATTGTGTTTTCCCAAATCCCCAGCCCACCACCACACATCTTGGCACGGAGGGAAACAGCTGCAGAGCTGCAGGTCAGGGGGACATGCATTGGCAGAGGCTGAGCTGGGAAGCCTGGCCAGCACCTGCCTGCATCGTGCCTGGCTTCAGCCAGTGCTATCAGTTTCTGACTTTGTTAACATCTTTCAAATCCACCACATTCACAAATCTTTCTGCAAGATAAATGTTGCCAATAGGAGACTGCATTTGCCTTCACGCCCACAGTTTTTCCCTCTGCATGTGTTTCATTTTTATAACAGCAATAGAGGGAACAGAAATGTATGCTGTTGTGTAATTTAAGTGACAGAAAATGCTTTAAAATATTACATTGTTACAAGTATTTAAGAACTGAATTAACATGAACTGCATCAATAGACTAGATCATGCAAATAGTCCCATCAAAGACAAAATCCATTTAATTCATCTTGGACAGTTAAGGAATTTCAATTACAAAGGAATATTTACATGGGATCTGAATGATCATAGGAGAGCTTGGGTTGGAAGGGACCTTAAAGCTCATCTAACCCCAATCCTCCCACCTTCCATTAGATCAGGCCCCTATCCAGCCTGACCCTGAACACTTCCAGGGATGTGGTACCCACAGCCTCTCAGGGCAGCCTGTTGCACTGCCTCATCACACTCTGAGTAAAGAATTTCCTCCTAATATCTAACCTAAATCTCTCCTCATTTAGTTTAAAATGGCTTCTCCTTGTCCCACCACTATCTTCCCATGTAAAATTAGCCCTCTTTAAGTACTGAGAAGCCACAATAAGGTCTCCCCAAAGCCTTGTCTTCTCCAAGCAGAACAGCCCCAGGTCTCTCAGCCTGTTCGTGGTGGGAGAGGTGCCCCAGCCCTCTGGCCCCCTCTGGACTCATTCCAATAGGTCCATATCTTTCTTGCACTAGTGGGCTGCAGACTTTTCAGACCTGATCAGCCAAACCCAGGCAGCCCCCAGGTTATTGTCATTAAAACACATGAGACTCCAAGACTCTACATGTCAGAAGAGGTGAAGTGACTCCCTCTTACTGTCCAAAGCTGTTTGGCCTGCACAGCGTATGAGTCTTTACAAGGCAACTAGGCTGCTCGCCTTCACTCCTGTGTAGCAAAGGGAGAATGCATGCGACTAACTTTAAAAATTATAAACAGTAGATTTGTTTATAAACTGTGTATAAAACCATTTGATTGCATGGTTTTCTAAAAAGGATACAAAGCCAGTGCAATATTTCTTCTACAGACACTGTGGGGTGGTCTGTGCCTTCTATTAAACTCACCTCCTTACTGGTGTGTAACTGCTCTGGCTCTACTGTTCACCAGATACCTGGGAAATGTTTGAACAGATTAGTCTAAGGAGTGCAAAATCAACAGAAAAATGCAATTTAGTACCTTTATTCTCATTATCCTGTAGGCCAAAGGTATGGGACCTAGTCCCCAAAAAGACAATATTATCAACCAGTCAACACAATATTCTCATTAACAAATTCTCTTTTTATACAAGATTTCATTTATATACGAAGCATTTATTTAGGAAAGAAAAGACATAGTATTGGCATCAAGGACTTGGAGGAGATGATAAAATATTTGGCTGCTAACAGTTGTGTGTACAATTTGACAGCCAAAATCCTTGGTCATGGCTTATGAGAGCAATGTTCAGGGAGTACCTGATTTAGATCTTCTCAGCCAAAGCTGGTGCTGAATATAAGGGCTTATTTTCTGGGTATGCATGGTAGACAATCAGCTGTTGCACAGAAGAAATTAATTCATTCCAAAGCAGATAAAGTAGACTTTGTGTGTTAAAAAAAATGTAAGAAAAGACTTGACAACATTTTCATAAGTTTAACATGTGTAATGGAAATTTTATATGAATTTTACATAGGTGAAACGCACCTATATGAAACTTACATATTGCAGCAAGAAGCAGTTAAAATGGCCAAATCACTGTGTTCATTCCATAACATTTTTTACAAGCTATAGCCCACAACTGCTGCAGTTGTACGTGCCATTTTTCTCAGCTGTACTTAAATAAGTAAAGTAATCATTTTGCAGTTTAAGTGTTTATTTGAAGCACTGTTTCTGGGTAAAAACAGAACTCTGCAAATGTTAGTTTCATACTTATACCATTCATTTCTCTGTACAACAATACATATATTTAATGGAGAGAAGGTTCCATTATTTGGCTGGTGCAGCCAATACTTCTGTGCACTTTACAAGATAAATATTGTTTTCTTTTCCCTCCTTAGAGCAGATTCTAATAACTTTACTCATATCCACAAGTATATTACCATATAAATAATTCCAATGAAGTCCATATAATTGCTTTTAAAGTCTTATTCACTAAAAATGGATCAACATTTTGTCCTTTGTTTAGGTCTTACAAATCACTAAAATTTCAGCCCACAATATTTATATAATACAGTATCACTTTATTTTTTGTGTCATAACCACCAAGTTTCACTGAAGTAAATTAAAGATTTTTTTATCAACATCAAATGCATTGGGGTCATACCCTATGCAAACTTATTCACAGTCTGACTTCTTCAAAAATACTCAGCTTTCTTCCTAACCCTCCTCCAAATTATGTCAAAGTAAAAAATCCCCAGTAATTTCAAAGGAAACACATATAATTAATATGAAGTGCTTTTGAAAATCTTACATATAGTTAATGCTTCAACTTGGACACCTGAACTACATCTCACTACATATATTCACAGGAAATATAGGAAATATATACTGAAATCAAAAGTGTTTCTGTTAATGATCTTTCAACTGCTCTTTGATACAAATGTTAATACAAAGGAGTAGGAAGAAGAGTAGAATAGCCTTGCTGCATTTGTATGAAAGAAGGCATAAAGCAAGAAATGTGATAATCTGCTTCTGTTTAAATCAGCTGAACAATATCTGCTGACTTCAGCAGCTCCAGGATTTCCTCCTAAATGTATTTCAAGTTACTTAAAAGCTTCAGAGCATTCTTTCAATGAAGTAGCTCAAAAAAAGAATAAAGTCCTATTTGGTTATTAATAGATGACTGTTGCACAAATATCATATGCCACAAAAAATGTAGCAAAAACGTATACAAGCTTGAAAGCGTATTTTCCTGAAAACATGTTGGAAGCATATTTCTGACAGCTAATTAAAGACTTTCCATTCTATCAGTCATGTTTGTGTGAAATCCAATGAAATCTGAAATGAAATGCATTATGAAGGCTATGCTTTAACAGTCAAATTCATTTTTCTTGGTAAATCCAGAAATTAAAATCTTGGTATCATTGAACTCCAGTGGAAATTTTACACTTGAATTATTGAAGTTTCTTTATTTCTAAAGCCATAGGCTTATAAACAGGATATTCTGGGAAAACCATAAATGTCCTTAAGCACCAGATTTTGACCATGTTACACTTTATCTGATTTTAATCCCATAAACAGATCAAAATGTCATCCCAATTCTCAACCAAAGCAACTTCTTCCTTACACAAAGAAAAGACTGTTGTTGCAAACACCCCAATGCTCTTACTTCTAAGTTTACCAGGAGTTTTCTGTCTGAGGGCAGTTTCACTCATGCAGCCATATCCCATACAGAATAAAAGGGGGGAACCTTCCTCCCATGAGGCCTCAGGCACAATCTTTCTGCAGGTACATGGAATTAAGCTGATCAATATCTGAGTCTGCCAGGAACAACCGTTTCATTCTGCAGCACGGTCTATAGCCATGATCCCTTCTCTGTAGGTCACTCATGGCTTTTTTAATAAAATCTCTACTTTTCAAGGCTCTCCGTGCTTCATTCACTGTTGGTGGAGCTGCAAGATGTGGAAAATTTTCAGGCCTTGCCATTTGTCTCTGTTCACAGTTATAAAACAAGTCCATATAAGTAACTAGAGAATGAGAGTGTGTCCTGCAAATACAATGTGGTTGCATCAGCAAGAAGTAGGAAGGCAAGAAGAAATATTCCAGTAAAGAAGTTAATTGAATTTAACAGCAGGAGTATCAACGTGCAAGCCTCTAGGACAAACATGGAAACATAAAGATTGTTTTAAATCATAGCAAACCAGCCATGTGCTTTTACTTGGGTTTAGAAAATGTGGGATTAAATGGACACCTGTGGTGCTATAAGAAATCATCCTTACTTCTGATTCATGTGCTGGAGTTGAACCTGATGGGTGCAGAGTATCACTTGCCCAGTGAAACACAGTATGATGTGTTCTCATGGCTCTGCATGGGTGGTGTGCAATTATTTGAGCATACATAGAAGAATTATAATGGGATAAAAAGTAGAAACAAAGAATATCCTTACAAATTGTACTAGGATGAGATTTAAAATTAAATAAAATTAACCTATTTTGTGCTGTGGCTAGAATATGGGAGTTTTGACCAGACAAGGTAAAGAATAAGCCCAGGAAGACAAATTTTCCTTTAGAAAAACAAAAATTTTTAGGTCAACAGAAATGGATTTGTATGGCAAAAAATCACCTCTGTTAAATATTACTGTAACCACTAAATTTAATTTCTCTCTGTTTATCCCTATATTCCTCAAATAATAACATCAAATATCATGTATTCAATGTGATATACTATGATGCATTTCAAAAAAAGTAAAAGCTTGGATCAATTAAATGTTTATTAAAACTGGATGTTAGCCAGTGATACCAGAGATTGCTTCCCTTTTCGTGAATTGATACACAGGCCTCATCAGAGAACAGAGGCTCTTCTGTCTGTGGCTGGAAAGAAAAAAGGAAAACAGTAGTGGTACAGAGTCTTCTCTTGATCAGTGCCTAAATCAATGACAACTCTTGCATGACTGTTAATTCTTGCATCAACTGACAGTGCATGTTTGCTAAATCCATGCATGTGATAAGATTCTTTCAGAGCATATGAAGGAATACACTTATTAGCATTTTCTTCCTGACAGTCCACTGACAGATATACCATTTGGATTAAAATATTTCTTTTAATTGCAGGAAAGAAGAAGAGGTAGCAGTACTTGAACTAGTCATGCCACAAGACCACCATAAAATGACTTCTGTTTGTTAATGTCATTTACAAACTGCAAACGTAACATTTGTAAGTGGAAGCACTTGATGCTAAGGGAATTAACCATACAGTAAAGGAACTTTATGGACAGATCATTGATCTCTGACTGCAAAGAGTTAGATTTGATTTTATGCCAAATATTTTACTCTAAAGACTTTGCCAAATGGCAAAAGTTAAATTATAGAAGAAATACATATTGAAATAAGACCATTTAAATTTTACATCTACTGTGAGAATAGGCAAACACCATCACATTTTAACATAATCTCAAAATTCAATTCCTAATCCAATAAAAATCTAATAAAAATGGCTTAAAGAAGTAATAAAATTAATTAATAAGTTGTGTACCACACTATGTTTTCATTTCCAAGTTGTTAAAACAGCAGGTTTCACCACTCATTCTCATGTGCTACATTTCTCTCACTTTTCTTCGTATTTGTGTGTGGGCACAAGAGTAGTCAAAAAACATACCTGTTCTGCTAAGAAGATCACCTAACAATCAGAAAATATTTCATCACAATGATTCAAGGAGAAGGAAGAGCAGTATTTTTGCACGCTGTAAATGGGGTGAGAGAGGCAGAGGGCTATTTTCAGGTCTTCTACTGCATCTGTTTAAAATGGCATCAATCTTCCTAGGACATTAAATTTTGACAGAAGATGGAAGAGATCTCTGCCTGGCCCTAGTTCCACACACAGTTAAAACTGGGAGCAGTGGTTCTGCGTCCCAAGAGAATTTGTCTGCAGTGACTCACTCATGGACCTTGGCATCCCTTGGAAGAGATCTGTGCTGTGCAGAAGCCCTGTGAGCAGCCCAGGCTCCACCCTGCACAGAAGCCAGGCCAGGACAGAAAGCTGCTTCATGGAGCAACCTGCCTAAATTGTCCATATCTAAACTCCTGAGCTAACAAAGCTGGGAGTCATCTCTCATCCTGGGAGGGACAGAGGTGCACGCCCCTGCATCCATGCAACTGAACTGCTTCATCACCTACAGCTGCATCCAAGATGTTTTTGAGTCTCTGGGCTTTGCTGTCCCCCAAGCCACATTTGGCAGCTGTTGGAGAGGGTACCATTGTGCACAGGGAAAAAGCATGAAAATGGCCATGCTACAGGTCAGCAGTGCCTGGTCCCACGTGCTTCCACACTGGGTAGTGAAGTGAAGAAAGACATAACCTGTAAGCCTTCAGCTTGCCAAGAGGGTGGGAAGTGATTGCACTCAAGGATCCAGCAAGAATTACTCCCCATTTGCCTGTCTGAGGGTGCCAAATGACTGATGGCATTAGCACACTGACCCTTATGCTAGGCTGTGTGTGCACAGCAGTGCTTCAGAGCCCAGAGAATGGCAAAGCAAGTTAACCAGCTAACAGGAAAAGCATGGTGTTGTTAAAGCAGGTGCAAGAGGAAATCACTTCTGCTTCTTGTATATTACTCTGGCCAGTATTGAAAATGTTGCAGAGAACAATTCGTGAATACCAATAAATTGGAGATTATTAAGTGGCAGGTATGGGATTTACAATGACTAGCACTTACAACTCAGAGTGAATTCAAAACAACGAACTCACCTCAGTGTAATTAGATTATTTACAGGTGGTTGCTTTCATTTTATTGCAAATAACTGGCATGTTTAATATTTACTTACAGGAACTGCTATGCTAAAACACTTACATTTTTCTGACAAGGAAAAAAAGTTCAAATTCCACAAAGTGTGGATTACAAAAACACATCTCATAAGGATTGTTCTTTATATTAGATGCTTGATAGGAACCTACATTTAAAAAATTAAATTATTATGTAATTTTAATGTCAATTTCTTAGAGCACTCTTGGAGGAATCATATTTATTTGTCCTTTTTTGCTAAGAAATAGACACTTATATGTTATTTTACTTTTGTTACCTGTGATAAACATTTTTATCTTTTCTTATTTTCCAGTGATAGCAAAAACTCCATTGTTCTATAGGCTAAGAGAGTAAAGGAGACAGCAGCTTCCCCAGCAAACTTCTCCTTTAAGGAGAGAGGTTTGGTCCTGGGGCACAGAATGGATTTGACAAAGCTGTAATTGGAACCTATGTGATCCTTGCTTAAAGAAAAATTTCTGATAGATTCTAATGACTTATTTATGCTTGATATTATAATCACTTGAGTTAGTCCTCCTTGGATTTGGATGAAGCAAATCAAGGTATTGTCCTTTGGGAAGTTTCTTTGTGTTAAAGGATTCTTTTTAGGGAACTGGGGATGTATTCAGCTGCCAGCACAAAACCACAGAGTGCTACAGGGCATCTAGGACCCAGTGCCTCTGGGACCCTTCTGCATTCCACTGGAAACACGGGTGAGATGCCATGGGCTGTACTGATGGGTCCTCCTCAGCTGTGTGTGAGCCCTGGGGTGAGAGGTCTCAGTCTCAAACCCAGTTCCAGCCTGACTGCTTTGCCACTTTAAATAAAATCAGTCCAGTGCTTTGCTGGGTTGAGACCTTGCATCAAAACCCAAGACAGGGTCAGCAGCTTGGTTCCAGCCTGCCCAAGGTGAAAAGGAGGTTTGGGAATGCACCAACATTGCACTGGAAGTTCCCTGTTTGCTTCATGCCATTTGCCTTTAAAGATCCCAAAGGTTTTAATAATGATGAGCAGGCTCTTAAATGTGCAGACTTTATAGTGATGCACAGAAATTTTAGGCTGAATGCTTCCTCCAGAAGCCATAAAGATGTGCAGTGTTTCAAAGGAGAGGTCTCCTTTATCAGGAGGAAGTTGCCTATAGTGTGGATGTGTGAGTGTGAAAGGAAGAACTGGCATCTCCTCATAAACAGTAGGGTGATAAAGTGCAGTTTTCTACAAGGGTTTCTGTGAGGAAACAGGGCCAGTTGAAGGAAGTGTGCTCATGTGCCTGAGGGATTTGGTAAGCAATGTTAAAATAAAATGAATTTCTCGTTCAAAAATAGTATTATCTGCCGAAGTCACATCCTGAGGTTAGAAATCAGGATTTTTAAACTTCTGGGGTTTGAGTTTGCAGTGAGGATTTACTGGGATCTTGTTATCAAGATTTCCCTGATTGCCCTGAAACCATGAAAATGAGAAGCATGTAGAGAGACAGACAGACAGAGAGAAAGAGAGAAATAGCAGATTTTTCCTTGTTTGCCTCTGGGGGCTAAAGTCTGAGGTATTGAATGCAGTAAGATGCAGCAGTGGAAAATGGAAATGAGGGAGGGAATTAAGGCAGGAGGGGAGCATAAAACTGAAAAAAACAGCTGAAAGCTTTAGGGAGAGGGATAAGAGAAATAAAACCATGAAGGATCAAGGATAAAATAGAAGGGAAGTCCCTCAGGGTTAATCCAGAACCACAAAGTAGCCTTGCTATGTTATTAAATACCAAGTTTTATATAAGTATCACTTAAACCATCTCTTTAATAGGATATGGCAGCTGCAAGCCAGGGCACAGTGACACTTTAAAAACAGCTGAGGAGAGGAAGGACATAATACTTTCTACAGGATGAACTTTATGAATTTGTGATGTAATGAACTAAGTCAGAATCTGGCTAGGATCTTGTAGCTAAGCCTTTCAGTCTTGTAAAAAAAATCTATTAGTTATTTAACAACCCCAATACTAATTTTGCATTTCACCTGGGAAAAATCCTGTGCCCTTTGCCAGCTGACTTCTCTAGGACCTAGGTTCAGTAACATCTCCAAGGAAAAAAAACCCAGTAACATTGTTCCTCCCTGCTATCTTTATCTTTTATTAGTATTCTTCAAAGCAGCACTGATCTCAGGGAATGCTACCAACTCTGCAAGGTGTGACAGGGTGGCATGCAAGAGTGGTGCATCTCCCAGAAAAGTCTGCCTAAGAGCAAATATGACAAATTCTTCTGCTCTCAAATCTTTGAACTTGTGCAAACCAAAACAGTCTGGGAACGGGTTTCCATGATGTTGACCTTGTACTTAAATTGTTGGCTTTCATCTGGCTTAGGATGAAAGTTCACATTATTTCCCTCAGGAATAGACAGCAGTACTTGCCCTCAGTTATATTTCTCACAATTTACTCAGTTTGTCTTAATGGTATTTATGAGGAAATTGGGAGGAAATATTGTGAAAAATAGATATTTTTATTTGAGTAAGCACTGGTGACTACTGAGGCTGTAAATACTGTGACTACTGTGATGACTATTGACATTTGGTCAAGAGGCAACCAAATTCCAACTTTTATCCTCAGTTAAAATTGTTATTTAAGGACTTCTCTGCATTTTAAAAATGGCCATAATTTAACTCAATTTGTTCAATTAAATGATGCAGATTTCACATGTCATGGTATTATATCAGTTTAAAACACATAAAGCAGCACTGGCTTGCATCCATTCTAAGATGTTGTTCCTTTCATCCCATAGATGAATTTTTGGTTAGACACAGTAATGGTCATGCACCCGCATCTTTGAATATTTTTTCCAATGTTTCAGTTGGCACAAACACATGATGTTATACCCTGTAGAGCTATTCCACTGCATTCCTACCATATTTTTGGTCAAAAGCTTTTAAATGTTAGCTGTACTTACCCTAAATAATTTAGTTTGTTTTTAGGAATCAGGAGTGAAACCAGGATTCAATTCTGAACAATTTGAAATTTCCAACAGGAAAAAAATCTCCATTTTCTAGCCAAACCTTGCTGAACCACTCGCACAAATAAATTCTGTGCCATATTACACCACTGCAACAACTACAGAAAACATTACACTATTTAATGAAAAAAACTGCGAATAATAAATCTGAAAGACTTTTCAGAGCATTGAAACATCAGATTTGGACCACTGCTATTGGTGGATGACCTCATCTTGCATCCTGTACACTGAAGGGACCTAAACTCAACTCTAGGTACCTAAATTAAATCCCTTTCCTACTGAGTCCAGGTATGGTGCTCTTGACTAAAACAT
The DNA here is from genome assembly GCA_034509425.1 of Eopsaltria australis. Lineage (NCBI taxonomy): Eukaryota > Metazoa > Chordata > Aves > Passeriformes > Petroicidae > Eopsaltria > Eopsaltria australis. The sequence goes on along the minus strand of JAVTVJ010000189.1, from coordinate 3,958,208 downwards.
AAAGGCCAGAAGGGCATCCAGTATTGATCTGAAAACACCTTCAAGTGGATTTTTTCCCAAAGTTTATCACTCAAATATTAAAATTTAGCCATCCAATATTCAGTTCCCAACCCGAATTTCTTATGATTTAGTACCTCTGTTTTCTCTGAAGAATAAATTTATGCAGAGCCTTCTCACTGGTCTATGAAAAAGACTGAGATTCACAAGGCTGGTTAATGGCATTACTCAAAGCTTTAGAGCAGGGAGGTCAGCTATCCATGTGGCTCAGCAGCACAGAGACCGCTTTGCCCATGGCTCAGGTGCTTCTCTGAGCTGCATGGGTGTCAACTACCCCAACAGTGCTGTGATTTCATGGAGCACTTCCAATGATATTATGACTATACTATGATCAATGGGAAATACCAGCCTATAGCCAGGCTATCTGTATAAGCTGCAACCAAGCTCAGATTACCAGCTAAATACATGTCAACATTAACTCTTCAACAGGTATTTTTTCCCCATCCACAAAGGATTTTGGTGATTTTTTTAATTAAAAAAACCCCACATTGAGATAGACATCAAAATTAGATTTTATTAATTTGTAACACATGGTCTTGCATTTCTCTGAACATTTCCAGACCCATCCTGGAGTCATCTTCTGTTTAGAATTTGTGCTGGTTTAAAAAATAAAACTGTGAATTCAGTAATGGAGGTAACAATACAAGTATATTTATCTCTCAAATAATACAAATGAAACTTAGTTTTATTTATCACAATGTGTTTCCTAGCTTAATAAAAGAACAGAAATAAGACTCAGCTAAATGGCTTCAAACTGAAAGAGAGTAGGTTTAGACTAGGTATTAGGAAGAAATTCCTTACTGTGAGGGTGGTGAGGCACTGGCACAGGTTACCCAGAGAAGCTATGGATGCTCCATCCCTGGAAGTGTTCAAGGCCAGGCTGGATGGAGCTTGGAGGAACCTGGTGTAGTGGAAGGTGTCCCTTGGCTGGAGGGTTGAATGAGATGATCTTTAAGATGCCTTCCAACCCAAGGAGGGGACCTCAAAGATGACTCTTTGAGTCTCTGATCCAGTGAGATTGTACAGATAATGCAAGCATCATCAAACTGGAAGGACTCTGCCCAAAGAAGCTATTTTTATTCAAGTATATAACAAATTGAGATGCTACTACCCACAGTTCCATGACTGTTATACTGGGTCTCACTTTCCATGACCTTTTTGACCTTTATTCACAAATAAATGCAAGCAGGTTTCCACGTCTGGAAATACCTTACCACACCAAGGAACCACACCTTGCTGAGAAGTTTCTGTACTGAAAAAATACAGAGATACCTTTTAAATTTCCCTTATCCCTCCATTTTATTGAATAAAGATGTCCAAACTCAGAGTACTGTAGACAGAAGAGCATGGTTTTAGACAAGTTTGGCAACAGATGGAAAAGGATTAACAGGGGTTCCTTTTTAAAACCTTTTATTATCTGGTTCTGTGAAAATTCCTTCTGGTCCATTGATGTCCAGTGTTGCATCAGACTGTGTCAATTAACATTTTCTTCATACAGCAGAGGGACAAATGTGTTTTTATAACTCATACAAATGTTATTGTGCTACAACTTCATCTATTCCAAAAGACCCATCTCTGAGATACACAAGCACCAATGAGAAAGCAAACAGATCCATTTTCTGGAGATAACTTGACTTTAGTTTCTTTTAATTATGCATTTCTATTCATTATGTTTGTATCCCTGTTCCCTATGAATAATCTCAAGAATTAAAAAAAATACTTTAGAATTATAAACAGTTTTGACAAGGTGGCTTTTAAGTTCCCTTCAAACCCATGATTCTATGATTTTCTTTATTCATGGAAGCAGAGATTATCAGAAACTATCAGAATGCATCAGCAGCTTTCAGGTACTTATCTGCCTGTTTCAGTGGATATTCTGTTAGTTGTCTATTTTCACAGATTTCCTAACACTTGAAATAAATATTTCAATTAAATGTTAAGATTGCTTTCAACTACTATTGATTTTTTTTTTTATTTTTTTTTTATAATTATTACTTGACATCCAGGAAATGAGAAAACATGGGCAAAAGTAGAAGAGACATCATGGACAAACCCTGAATCCATCTTATTTTTTTTTTTTTATAGCTTGTCTGGCTGCATAATAACATTCTGGACATTGTGAGAATTTAAATGTGCCTCAAAGATGAAAATTTTAAGGCATGAGATCATTCATGGATAAAAGTGCATTTTAAAACAAACATGTTTTCCTGACAAATATTTTTATGAGACAATTAACAGCCCTTCCCTTCACAGTTCCTTTTGAAAATAAGCAGACACTGATTCACTTCCAAGCTGCTGATGAAAAAATAAGGACCCAGAGGAAAACAAAGCAGACAGGGACAATACTGTTGATATAAATGAATGAATACATTCCATTGACAATTCAGTTTGTCAGTGAGACTCTAAATAGCCAAAAACCCCAGACTTGCAGGGAACGTAAGTTTCCTGCTGAACTCTGGCATGTGATAGAGAATGAAGAATAATATTTCAAAATATCTTTCAGAAGACAAAATTATTAAAATTTTTGGTTCATACATGATAGACAGACTTTATTAAACATTTCCCTTTTGATAATGTTAAAATAAAATATTTGGAAATTATTATTGTTGCATAATATTACATTTTAGAAGAGCAAAACAAAACGCAAAAATAAAATGCATTACATATGAAGTTATTAAGTATCCTTCCTTAAATCAAACAAAAAATGTAACATCATAATTAACTTTGACTTAAAATAAAAAACCTGTAAAGTCCTTCATGCTAATCTGTAAGTTAATATGACAGCAGTTTGAAGTAATTCCATTAGAAGTACATATTGACAAAATCACTGGAAACATTTTATTTTAACAGAACATTATTTCACCTCAAAGAGTGTTGACTAACTGTTATGCTAAGAAAACAGCCTAAAGTTGGGTTATGCATCACGATAACTCATAAATTCACGGGAAATCTCATTTTCTACACACTGCATACAGCTTAGGACTCTGCTGTGCCTTTGGAAGTGACTCACTGTGACACACACACAGACACATCTGGTATTTATAGTTTCTTTTGTCCCAGCTTTGGTTGCCTTTGCTCTCATGTCAAGTCATAAAGATCCTAAGGCAATATAGAATTTCCTGAAAATAGTTTAATTGCTCACTGACATTATCTTGAGAGAAATTTAATTTAAAATGAGGACTTTGCAGGTCTTGCCAACTTGTGAAACATGCAACACTACATTTATTACTGAGTAAGAGAGTATCTGTCATGGCATTTAATCCACTCAACATGAAACAAAAGGGCAATTCTTCATTTCCAGCTTTGACCATATAAAAGTTAGATGTCTGAGCCTAAGCTATTGACCTTAAACTGCCTCAGTGGTCAGTAGGAGAGAAATAGCCATTTCACATGACAATTCATCTGACCTTTCTTAGGTACATATTTTAAGACGAGATGAACAGTCCTCCAGGGAATTAAAATGAGATAAACTGCCATCTAGAAATTTGATATCTATATCTAACCTAATCACTGGAGGCTTCCTCTGCAGTCAGTAGAGAGAAATAGGCTTCCTCACATGACCTTCATCGTCCCCAAGGCATCTAACCCCCTGAAATATGCCTCAGCCAGGCTGCAGAGCTGGAGAGCCTGGCAGCAGGCTAAAATCCCTGTATCCCTGCATGCAGCATAGCTTTGTAACCCATCTGTCAGAGTGCAGCCCCACATCAGTCATTTCAAACCTTTTCACTGCTCAGGGCTGACACCTTGCTCTGGAATTGCACCAGGGCATCTCAGTACCTGCCCATGCTGCTCCAAATGCTCACACTCACACTGCAGTGCTGGTACAACAAAGGAGCATTAAAAACACTCAATAAGTCAGGAGCTAGGAAACATCCCATCTGTTTTTTGTACTGGATTAAAACTTAATGCTACAGTGGTGTAGTTCTGAATTAATCACATCAACTTCAGTGCAGTTATTGTGGCCTGGAGCCAGTAGGAGAGCACAAAAGCAGTGTTTGTGAGGCTTTCTTCAGCTTATGGCAGCTGTTTAGCTCATCTTTGATCATACTTACTTTTTTTGCAGTTAAGCTTTTTGGTCACACTATCTTTGCAGAGATAGCTGTTCCGAACAATACCCGTGTTCACATGCCAGCAAAGGTATTTGTGCATGTGGATTAGCTGGTTTTTGCTTGTCATGCACTTATTCGCCTTTGTGTTGTTTTTGTTTTGTTTACAAAAAGATATTCAGCTTCTCAAGGCACATAAGCAGCAGCATATGACACAGCTGAGCAGCTGTACACGAGAGTTAACATTGGTGCAAATGTTCTGCTGCTGCTGGGATAGGAAGGGCTGTGCCACCCTAGGTCAAGACAAGGCTGGTAGCTCCTATAATACAACAGTGAGCAGCAGATGCTCCTAGGGAAGACTAGCAGGACAGGGCATGCCTCTGGCAATGCATCCCTAGAATACACATCCAGTGGCTCAAAGACTTCCTGAGCTGGTGTGAATGTCTTTGCATTTAACAGACCTGAAGGGATTTGCTTCCGTGTGAATGTATTGCTTTTTTTAATCCGTGTAAACTTTGAGCATTGCAAGCATCCAACAGCACAGTTTCCCAGTTTAATTATACACCGTATGAAGGGTCCCGTCCCTGTTTTAAGTTGCCAGTTATAGTTTTATTTGATATTGCCTGGGTTTTATGGCCAAAGAGATACAGAACGATCGTTCCTTATTAACCTTCTTCAGCTCCTACACGATTTTGTTGGCCTGCACAATCTCATTCATCTGTTCACAAGGCTGAGTGCCAGTCAACTGAGTCATTTCTCATTTCCAGAGGTTCCATGTCATCGATCACTTCTGCTGTTCTTTTTGTATCTTTTCCTGTTGTACTCAAGTGCTTGTAAGCAAAACAAGAATCCAGAGAAATAAAGGTTTATCAGGGTAAAGGTTGAATGATACAGCACATATTTGTAAGAAGTGCATATTTTAGGGATATTCAATGAGAAAAAAAATAGAAGCCTAACTTACTTTTTTCTTCCTAGGTGAAGGTAGTAGCAGCAATTTAAACAGATCAATACATTCGAACATTTTTAACAAATATCTTCATCTTTTTTGATTAGTATCTATATAAGCAGATCTCTCATAGGTAATAATAAAACATTTCCATAGAAATTTACAAAATGTTTGCAAAACCAGTAGGAATTTTAATCCTTTCCAAATCACATTTCAGTAACAAGACTACCTCAGATATTTTTGATGCTTTTCTGTAGAAGTTCCAGAATGTAAGGAAATTAAATTCTATGCAAATATTTGAAAAGGACAGCAAGACTGTTGTCATGATAAGTTGTCAGGTTGACATTGAACTCAGAAAACAGGCATTGAGTCCCACTTGATACAGGACTAGAAAAGAGCTAAAAGAAGGAAATATAACTGATGCAAATCTAGAAAACTACAGAAAATAATTTCTGTCAAAGTAAGACTATATTTTGGTGGGATTATGGGCCTATTGATGAAGAAAATGGTATTAACTGTTTTTCCTCTAAGACTTTCAACTTTAAGTTACCTTGCATTTAATTAGATTGTGTTAGTTTAGCGTGGCACATTAAAATTTAACAGGACATACACTCATGGATTAGAAACAGAAAACAGAGATCCTTCGAAGTATTTTTATAAAATCAGACCATTTCTATGGAATTGTTCTTGACTGTATTTTACCAAATGATTTATTTAAAAAATCTGCAATAAAGATTACTAAAATCTTTATTACAAAATAATCAGATTTAAACTTTGTAAGTGATTATTGTGATAGTAATAAGTCATGAGGAGCTCAGGTTCATGGTACACAGCTTGGAGGACTGCATGCAAATTTTATTTTAACATGGTCAAATGTGAATGGTAATGTTGATCAAAGCTCCCCTCTGTCAATGTTTTTAGGAGGGATAATACAATCTTTCCATGTAGGAAGCATCTTGAAGAGGTGTTCAAAGTTCATGTTATCCTAGCATTAGACCTTCAACTGTTCCTGTAGTATCTTGTTTGGATCTTCTGTCATTGTTTCAAAGGTTTTCTAAGGACTGAAGAGATTTAGAGAAGAGCAACTAAAGGAACTTTCTTTGCACCACAGATCCCAGAAACTCAGTCTGAGAGGGAAGGCAAAGTTTATAAGGGCACAAAGTAAAACCTTGACTGTGATTTCTTAGGTCTAAGACATAAAATACAGTGGCTGAAAGCTGAAGCTAAAAAAATCTAATGCTAGAAATTAAGAACAATTTTTTTAACAGTGAGGGTAATTTGCCAATGAAACAACTAGCAAATGCTTTCAGTCAAGATCAAACGTTTTTCAAAAAGTTTCCTACTCAAACAGAAAATATCTATTTCAGGCTAGATGATTGCAAAGATGCCTGTGACTTCATAATGCATGGCTCTATGGATCCAAGTGATCTCTAAAGAATAAATCTGAAAACAAACAAACACTAAATAAACAATGTATGAATTGTTCTAAATAGTGTGCTGTTCACAGAACCTAGAATTACTTCAGAAATAATTCAGAATCAGAAAAAGGAATGATCATTCTTTAATAATTCATTATTTAATAAATCATTTTACATCTACTCTGAATGCACTTTTTTCTATTTTCTTTAGTCACTGGAAACTGAACAATGCCCACTGACTGTAAGTAAGAATTCAGTAAAATAAGAAAAACAGAAAACACTCTAGTGACCTTCTGAAGTTATTTTTACACAATTTCTGGCATTTTCAATGGAGTGTCATGTGATTTTCACTAATCATTGTCAAAGCAAAACTGTCCAGGTACAGATAGCATATAGGAATGTAAAGATGTTTCCTGTCTCTTTTGGAGTCTTTATACTCACTTGAAAGTTTTGTATTTGAAGCTATCTGCTGATTGCTTACTAGAAAGATATCGTAGGTGAGTTAGAGGATTTCTAATGCAGAAATATTACTGTCTCTATTTTTCTGTTCAGGCAATTTTTCATTAACACTGTCTTGGTTTAAATAAGACCCATCTCCTTTATGAGAAAAATGAACAAACGATGTTTTTCCAAACTTTAGATAAACGGCAATCCTTACATAATGGTGGGCATTTCCTCTTTGGAGCTCACCACTGAATCAGGACATTCAAACAAACTCACCGCTAAGCTCTTCCCTGGGGCCAGGCTCAGCGTGTCCAAAGCTGTGCTTATTCCATGTGCTTTGGTCAGCAGATATGCAATCTTAGACAATAGCTGCTTTCTGCAAACAATGCCCCGTATTAAGAATGTCATCAGATATAATGGCTATGAGCGGGACAATTCTGCTTTCTTATGAAAGCGTTCATAATGGAGCGGTCACAGCATGCGTGTGTCTGTGCGTGTGTCTGTGCGTGTGTGTCTATGTCTGTGTCTGTGTGTCTGTGTCTGTGTGTCTGTGCCTGTGTGCGTGTCTGTGTGTGTGTGTCTGTGTGTGTGTGTGTCTGTGCCTGTGTGCGTGTGTGTGTGTCTGTGTGTGTGTGTCTGTGTGTCTGTGTGTCTGTGTCTCTGGCCATAAGTGTCTGTGCATGTGTCTGTGTGTCTATGTCTGTGTGTCTGTCTGTGACAGCGTGTCTGTGTCTGTGACTGTCTGTGTGTCTGTGACTGTCTGTGTGTCTGTGTGCGTGTCTGTGTCCATGACTATGTCTCTGTGTCTGTATGTGTCTGTGTCTATGTCTGTGTCTGTGTCTGTCTGTGTCTGTGTCTGTGTGTCTGTGTGTGTGTGTCTCTGCGTGTGTGTCTGTGTCAATGACTATGTCTGTATGTATGTCTGTATCTGTGACTGTCTGTGTCTGTGTGTGTCTGTTTGTCTGCGTCTGTGTGTCTGTCTGTGTGTCTGTGTCTCTGTGTCTGTGTCTGTGTCTGTGTCTGTGTCTGTGTCTGTGTCTGTGACTGTGTCTGTGTCTGTGTCTGTGTCTGTGTCTGTGACTGTGTGTCTATGTCTGTGTGTCTGTGACTGTCTGTCTGTGTGTCTGAGCATGTTTTAAGAAAGATCCACCAGCACTCTGCAGAAGCAGCCTGCTGGGCTCAGAAGAGCTGCTCCATGAAAGGTGCCATTTATAGTGCTTTCATAATACCTTAGAATGGAAACATTAGGTAATAGTAAAATCCCAGAACTAGCCTTACTAAATTCTGAAAACTTACTCACATTACCATGCTTTATAGGGCTTTAGGGACTTCATAACAACAATCTGTGCAACTGCAGACTTTGTTTAATGAAAAAATAAATAGAAATAGTTACCCAAAAATTAGCCTAAAGACTGGTATTCCCTTGTTAGTGCCCTTTAATAATTTTCACTATGCCTCCATTTGCACCCTGTCTAGAAAATAAAAGGCTTATTCATGCACAAAAACACAGATCTGCCTTCTCAGTGAGAAATTTTGTAACATTTCTGAAGTAGAATCAAATGCAGCAGCTCAAGGTCTTTTTCTGAGAGAGGAAAAGCAGTTAGCTGGATATTGCATTACTTTCAGGAGATTTCTTCACTGTTGTGTAATTTATCTGACAGTTGCCACAGGGCTTACATGCCACTTTAGTTACCCTACTGATTTTTAAGAGATGGATATGCATGTGGAAATTAGGGGAGCATTCATTTTTCCCCCTAATTTCATCAAATTACATGCACTGTGATTTTAGATAAATCACACTATTGCACTGTTTCCCTTTCCACATTTGCAGAGTCTTGGGGGTTGTCTTTGGTTTGCCTTCAAGCAGTCACCATTTGCTTCAACACGGGCTGGATTAGTGTGATGTGTCCTCTAACTGGTGTCCTCTCAGTAGCTCTCCTAAATGCTCTGTCACGAATTTGTTTGGATTTTTCTTATCGGGAGGTATCAGAGCCAAAGCTCCAGAATGTCTCACTTTCATACAAGGCTTCCTGTGTATTTTAGATGAAACATATATAACAAAGAAACCAATGTGAATTTATGCAGCTCTAGTGTGGTAGAAACAAAGAAGTTGGTTGAAAAGACAGACAGAAATATATCAGCTTTGCAATCTCAAGTGACCCTCAGGCAGGTACAGCCCAAACAACTTCTGGCTTTAGTGTAGACAATTCAAAAAGTCAGCCTTTTTCTGACCCCAGATATGAGCATCTGGTGAAGACCAGCATCCTTCACAATTTTGGCAGTTTGCAAAGACACAGACTGGCCTGGATTACAAATCGGAAGCACTCATCGCAGCTGAAAAGTGTATTTTTTGCCATTGGGGTAGTAGAAAACCGAGAGAAACAGACACTCGGGAGAGGAGGAGGCGAAGTAAGACTGCTTTTTCTCTGCTCTTGAAACCTATGATGCAAATATTTATGCATGAGGCTGAGAGGAATTCTTGGGTCATCTTTCTGCCCTGTCTAAAAACATATATCTAAAAGTAGAGCTCACAACTGTGCCTAAGTTTGAAAACGTGCTGATGTCAGAATTTTGCTCTATTTACATGCCTTTGGCAAAGAGCAGCCAACTACCTGCTTATCATAAATCTCTCCTCTCTCTCCCTTAATCCTCCCCACTGAAACCCCTATGATTTTCAGTACAGAGCACCAAGCACAAGTAGGTTATTCTGTGTATGAAAGCCGTGCTTGTGAAAGATGCTGAATGCACAGTCCCAGAGATCCACATCCTCTGCAGTATAGCACAGGGAAAAAAAGATACATCATGGATAGCAGCACTGTCAGCTCCCTCACTCCAACTTACCAGTTTCGCTGAGCTTGAAGAAACACCCACTGGGGCAGAAGGATCATTCATCCTTTATAGTCAAGTTGTTGTCCTAACTGCTAAAATTGCCACATAGGCTGCTATTTAGAGCCAGTTATGGTTATGGCTTTTGCAGTGCTGACAGCTGTGAACTGGTCACCCAAAGCTTACCCTGAAGGTTGGGCCACTTATAAAAGCTATCAGATATAACAATCTGCTACACTATGGCAGATTTATCCCTGCTTAAAGATGAAATAAGAGAATAGAGCTGAGAAACCCCTCCAGAGATTGTTTGATCCATCTCCCTACACCAGAGGATCAGGTCTACTTAATTTCTGGGAGCTGTTTGTCTAACCTCCTTATATAGGCCTCTTATAACAGTGACTCCAGAGCCTCGACATGCAACTTATTCCAGTGCTTTGTGAGAACTTCCAAGAGAAGGATTGTTTTAATGGTTAGCCTAAACTATCCCCATACTTTCTATTTGTCATATTACTTTCCTCTCTGCACGGTTCTGTGACATACCAGGTAAATATGTCTCTCCAGTCTTTTCTCAGTTTATGATTCTTTCTATCTTTCTCCAAGTGTGACATTTCCTGGATCATTCTCTCATCATTCTATCATTTTCTTTGGATTCTGTCCAGCTGGGTTACATCATTTACGTTACACATATCCCAAACCAGAATGGACACTGCCACAGCTGAGATTTTGCAGCCTGATTAATTCAGGAGTGTAATTGCAATGCCTTACAGGTGATGTCTATACATCCCAGGCTATGTTCATGGGAATGCAGAAACAAGATGCAGCTCACCCATGTGTGTTATGTGAGTCAGATGACTCATTGCTGTCACTCCATTTCTTCTTCTCCTTTGTCTGACAACTCCTCCCCCACAAAAAAGGGATACCCTGGCCAAACTCCAAAATGTTTACAGAAGCTCTGAGAAGCTTAAAATGTCCTTCAGTGGACAGCAGCATTATAGATATTAAGGACAGCAATAAATAGAAGGCACAAAGAAACCATCATGAGACTTCTACTTCACACCAGTGCCACTGGGTGGGAGGTGGGTAAGTCTTCCATTAGCAATATATTTCCCAGTATAGGAATAACCCTGGCTGTTTCCAGTCACCATCCAATTCCTGCCTTGGTCCTATGATAAAAAAACTACATGTCATCTGGAAAACGATAACGTAATTTAAAACAGTATGTAACACTGTACCTAGAGATAGGTTTGGGGACTGATTGCTTTTCTTAAACCTGATCTCTGAACACAGACTACACTCAAACTGCATTAAAACTGTTATTTTCATGACAGCAAATAACTCTGAGCTCACGTATTAATCTGGAACTTTCATGTATCACAATGCCCCAAACACATAGCTGTCAAACAGATTATTTCTGTGATTGATATAAGATGTATGGATATGACGTCGAGAAAAGGCTGCATTGTGGGACAAATGTCCCTGAGCTTTTGCTACTATAGTTCCCAGAGAACTGGAATACATTCAAATTGCTTTATCTTGGTATAATAAAGTGCAGAATTTCAGTAGAAGCCATATTAACTCCCTTACTAGAAAACCACAAAATTCCCTCAATTTAGCATTTACAAAACGCATGATTTTTTAAAATTACGCATGTAAATAAATATGCACACGAACACAAACAGATACATAGAAAGGCATAAAATTATGTCTTAGCCATAGTAAAGTAGTTAGCCACATACTATGCATTCTATTAGGAGGAAAGGGTTTCTGTAAAAATTCAAATACTTGAATATGGATGCCCTTTGGGAATTTCCCTGTTTAAATATTTGTGCTTAGTAAGAAAATGTCAAAGAAATTTAAGAATAGGCATAACATTTACAAAATCCATCACACATATCAAAAATTTCCCATGACAAAAGGGGGCTATAATAGCCTAGGTTCTCCCTTAGAATAAGGAGACTTGTAGCACTGTCAAATGATATTAGCTTTATATCATACTCATGTCAGTTTCCTGATGAAATAAAGGCCCATATTTTGCCATCAGGGCTGAGCAGTGTCCTTCCTCACAATTTGTTCCACTGGAATGAATTGTTATTTTGCTAGGAAGAATTTTAGGCTGCCCTAGTCTGGATCTCTATGATGAGTGGAAAGAAACAGCTTGCCTTTCTATTGATTCCTTCAGGATGCTCTCGTTAAACTTCAGTGACATTAAGTATATATAATTAAGTGTATATTATTTAGACTGTGAAGTTACTTGTTACTTTTCACAACATTCATCCATAATTTCACATTTTCTTTGACATTATAGCTTAAAATAGTACAAAGATACAAGGCATTTAAGACTCAGAAAGACCTTTGGCCTTCGACCTTAAAAGATCTTTATGTGGAGGCCCATGGTAGATTGATTTTTGACAGTACAGTGAAAGAGCCATACAAAAAAGGTATTCATATTGATCAAGTCAGTGGATATTTCAGGTCAAAATGTCAGCAGTTGTCTTTTTCAGCTGACATCCTGGTCTGAGAAAGTTGGATTTAATGTTTGCTTGACTCTCATATTTTCATTTCTTGCCATACATGACTGTGCCATTAGCTCCCTGGAATGCCTTTCAGTTTCTTCCTTGAAAAATGCTAAATAAGTTCTCACTTTACCTACTGCCTGAATAAGAATACAAAAACAACAGACAGCTGTGAGGCATCTGCGTGTCACACAAACACTGTTGGCACAGCTCCTGCATTCAAGAGATCAGCAAGAGCCTAGTAAATAAGCTTTCTTCACTAAAGACCACTTTTGTCCATGATCATTGAAGCTGTGCTTTACTCATACATCCTCTGAATTCTTCTTTTCTTCAGTAGTCACACATGCCTAGCATGATGGCTGATTCTATTCTACAGTCCTGGGCCATGTAATTATGTGAGTAATTGGCAGACAAGATGTTGTGAATACCTGAATCCCAGGTTAATTGAAACTAACACCTGCCTGAACTGTGCTGTTGTAATGGATGCAATAATACGACAAGACCAGGTCCTATTGAGTTGCATAATCTTTTCAAGACAGGGTTTTTGATCTCCCTCCTTTGATTTGAGGGCAGTGGTAAACTAAAGTACTATGCCTTTGTTGAAGCTTATAAAAGATGAAGCTGAAGCTGAAAACGAAGATCCTTCCAGTTAATCTGCTTTGAGAAAAATCAGTGAGCACATATTTTTTGCATCTTTTAGTTAGAAAAGAAATAACTGATATAGCTGTCAACACAACTGTAGTCAATAACAACATTTCAATTCACCCTAGGGTAACCCAAGTTGTTACCCAGGTAGTACAACCTGCAAAACTTGGATTAACGAGGTAAAGAATGGCCAAAATTATCACTACCATCACTGAACATCCCAAACTGGGCAAGTCAGGAGAGGTTGTTCTAGATGGTGTGAGGCTGATTTTCTGTTGCTTTGTTCTTCATATCATCAGCTTACAGGCAACGTGTTCCAGTGTTTCCCGTGTTACTTTCTCCCTGACAAAATGCTGACAATAGCACACCCCTACAGCACAGACAGACCTGTCAGAAAAGCAGACAAAACATTGCAACAAAGATTTCCAAGCTATAGAAAGACCACAAGAACACGTATTCTTCACTCAATAAAACCTCTCAGGAACACACAGCTTTTCTTGTTCTTTTAGTGAAATCATGGCAATTTTTTTATTTTAAATCAAATCTTATAGACTATTTTAAACATCGTTTGTACCTGATATAACTAGCTTCTGGGAAGTCTTTCAGTTCAAACCTCTATTGAAAGAGTGCAATGGATCAGGGCAGAAAATGGAAGCAGTTTGGCAATAGAACCTGGTAGGTAGGCAGGTAGATAGATAGATACAGAGATACAGAGATAGAAATAGATATATATGAACAAACTAATGTTGTGCAGTTGCTCCTGTTTTTCTAAGTTAAACAAGACATGACATTTCTAAGTTAGAATACATGTTGAACCTACTTATAATAGTGCAATATGTACAAAGCTACTATACCCTTTGTAAAGGGAAAGCGAATTTAAAAAAAAATTAGAAAGCCAAAATGTAGCCAGAAGATTCAGGATTTTCAGAAGTCCACGGTCCTCAGATTACTTATGCAAGTAATCTGATTACAGAATTCTCTGGGAATTGCTTGACCACCCCTGTTGCCTCTGAAAATCACAATCAATTTATTTGTCTCAGGACTAATGGGGGAAAAAAAAGATTTCAAGAATGAAAAGATTTTACTGTAATGGCCTGAAGTAAATGTGAGAACAAAACACTTGCTTTAGAAGTCATGAGAAGCACAATCACAACAATTAAGAGCAAGAAAGAGAAGGGAGGAGGAGGAGGGAGTTGGGAAGTGGAGTTCCCAAATTTCACCTGCTACATAGGCCTCTGTTTAAACGTAATATGGCTGCAAAAGAAAGGCAATATACTTTGGCTGACACCTTTGCAGAGACATTTTGACATGAAAACTGATAGTCTTAAACAGGGACAAGTAGTTAAACATAGGATATTGAGTCTCTCTGAGAATCACATAACTGTGGAAAGGCTGTGATAAAAGTAACAACAATATTTCATGATAGAAGATCAGTGTGTTTTTAGAAGCTGAACAGCAAACCTGAGCATGTTTATCAGCCTAGTGTTTTCAAAATCTTTCAGTAAAAGGCTCTATACATCTTACTGTATCATTTTTTCCACCCAACAGGGCCTGATATTTTTTCAAGCTGAGCACTGTCTGAATAGCTTCCCTAATGTCTTTGTTTAGGTCTGGTCTATAGATCCCACCTTACTCCTACTGATGTTAGAAGGAAACTCTCTTAGCAGACATCCTGTGGGACAATACCTAATTCTGTACTTGCTTCCAGCACCTGACATCCACCCCATCAGAAGCTTTAAATAATTCTTATATCTGGCAATATATTCTTATTTGTGAGCACAAAGGCTAGTAATGACATTCTTAGTACCTTTTTAAAGGTGTTTTTCTACTAGGACATTGATAAATCTCAAGTTAAACTTGGAGTATGAAACAGTGTAAATAAATAGAAAATCAGATGAAAGCTGTGCATGAATGCAGGTTTAATCTGACTCAGCTGCCTTAGTAGAACTTGCAGGTATCCTGTCCAGACTGGATTTCACTGAGAAATATCTATGGTGCAAAAATGCCATCTTATCAAGTGTGCCATCCTCTCACATCATCGTTTCTCCTGTAGTAAAGACAGAAGTATGGTCATCCTTTCCACCACACATCTTCTGCACAGAGAGTAGTGGAAACTAAGTTCTGTAGTATATATTTGGCTAAGATGCTAACAAAACCCTGCAGTAATTCCCTGAGAGATTGCAAATGCTGAGGTGACAGGCAGCATGGCTGAGGCAGTGATGGGAGGGAAAAAGACACTGCACTGCTGGGAGAGAGCCATAGCTATGTTTCAGTCAAATCTGACCTACTTTAATGAAATCAGGTCATCTGTGAGCTCTTCATTACCCCCAGACTAAACACTGCAAAACATAGCAGCCAATGTCTCTGCCTTTTCAGAGTACTGCTAATTCTCATTACAACATTGTTATGTATTCCTTAATATATATTGACTTAGTCATCTCACCACACCAAAGCTGGCAAACAGCACTGGGGGAGGAAGGAAGGTAAACATGATTACTGACTTTGTAAAAAAAATAAATAAAAAAATTGCAGGGTAAACACAGCTAGGCCTCCAGAACGTGTCCTCAAGGGAATACGGAAACAAAAGGAGGCACAACTGTCTCGGGACATTAGCCATGACAGATGAAGCTCACCTATCACACCAGCAAACTCTTAACTGTTACCAGCAGCCCTCACAGACAAGCGAGGCTGGAGTCAAGCGGAAGCTGGTACTGCAGGCTTACACTCAAATTCCTCTCACTGCTCAGTCTTCTGTAAACCAGGAAGGTGACAGATCCATAACAAAAAATATATACTGGCAAAGCTTTAATGTGATCTCCATGACTGCCTTTCATTTCATACTGAGACAGGCTGTATATATATATGTTTGTGCAGCTATGGATATGCTTCCACATATATTTTATTATGTAGAAGTGTAAATCCATTTGTTCTTACACCAATATGTCTGTGCTTGACAGTAATGCACATTGAGATTTATGCACTGCTTTTAGATCTTACAAATATATATACCTGTGTATCTCTAGATGTACATACATATGGATCTAAGAAACACCTAAATGTCTATATGGTTATATATATATATATGTATAAAAGCATATTCAGCAACAGACACATCCTTTTGAGCATCACATTAAACCTACACTATTTAGAATATGCACATTTCTCTATCATGAATAAGGTGTACATACATAAAAGGCTACTGTGTTCCAAAGAGAAATATTCCTGTCTTATTAAAAGAATTAATATGTGTTATTTCTATTTCTTATCACAGAAGTGTAACATTTACAATTTCTGTTCAGCTCTATTAGAGGAGTATTTATGTTCACTTTGGTTTGGACACCTCTACATGAGTGCATCTGGTTCCTTGTGAGATGGGGCATCCAGTGCCATAAAGAATGACATCCAATAAGCCACAGGTCAGCACAGGTCCTGTGCCATACCTGCAGCCTTGCATGGACATTTCTGGCACCTTAGCTCATCTCAAAAGGCACTGTGCACTCATATATGGGCAACTGCATTGGGCCCTTGCATTCCTTTACCTGTCGACAGCTATCATTAAAACATTTTAAATGCATCCCAATGATTTTCTGCTTTTTCTTAATCCGTGCTTAATTGGTAAATCTATTTGGTACTTACTACAGAATTCTCTTTCTTCACCTACTATCTCGTTGTCCAAACCACTTCTCATTGTGTCCCTGTCACCTCTGTGGGTGGCTGAGTGTATTTCACCTGGCCCAATGGAGAGGTCTACAGTGCAGGAGTCACTTGTGCCAATGCTTTGGACAGAAGTATTTAGGTGAAATGAAGACTTACAGAGGTGACAATCTAGGCAGCACAGTCCTGAGGCCAGGCCAAACTTTCTTTGGCAATGGCAAGTTAAGACAATTCAGAGGGTTCTTGCCACTTTCACTTTTATTTGTTCCTGTTTCTATTTCATTCCCTGCTTTGTATTGGGAGAAACAACTGCACAGCTATGTGGGATAACCAATTATCGAGATCCTGGATAAATATGTAATTAATTTCCATTGAAATGAGGATCATGCAATGAAATACTCCTCAAATTCTGATTATTCATTATATAGAGCCATTATATTTTTAAATCATAATTTTGATGGCTGGAACTAGGAGGAGGGGCAGCTCTCAGGAGTCTAGCTGGCTGTGACAAACTCTGTGCTTACTGACTGAGGCAAAATTGAGTAGTCATATTTTGATTTCTTGCAACATCTGGAAAGTTATTCCCTTCAATCTTGTATTTTCTTACAGCATCTGCTGCTGCCCAAATTGCTCATTTCTTCTCATTCTAGCCAGCTGAAACGTCTGTGTCCATATGGTGGTTTTAAACTGCCAGAGAAGCAGGACTGAGAGAAGTAAGGGAAGGATGATACACAGAGGAACAGGTTGCTTTCCATGCACTTTTAATAGAGAACATATGACAGTGGCTAAAATATTGCAAAAATATACAGCATACAGGAAATCTGAAAATTTTTAAGTATAACTAACAACTGTCTTTAGTTGTCTTTTAGGACTAAACAATAGTCTTTAGTCCCTTTTCTTAAAAAAGCTGGTGATAGAAACTGCTGAATCTCCTTTACAGGCTTGCAGTGATCCCTTCTCTGAAGGAGGCAGTAGGATGGGCTTAGAAGGTAGGGTAGGACAATAATTATTATCTGTAAAGACCAGCTCTAAGCAGTGTACTTAATGGTGGGATTTGGGCAGACAAATATTGACAGCTCACTGATGTTGCTAAGCTAGCAGTGCCCTGCTGAAGGGCTGGAATGTGCAGTCACACAAAAGCCTGCCAAGGGACAACCCCGAGCACCGCTGAGCCAGCAGCACCTATTGGTGCTACCATGTGCATCAAAGCAGAGGGTTTTCTTGCACCTTTCAGTGGGATAAGTCTTTTCTCAGTTGTGGTTGTGCTTATTGCTGCTTTTCCTGTGGAAGGATCTGAAGAACAGGATTGAGGCAGTGCTTTTTCCCTCAGAGGAAGCTGAGGCTGAGCTGCATTTTCCTCTGCCACAGGGAAATGCCAACATGCTGCTAATCTCCCCAGGAGCAGAGCTCACCCTGGCCCCTGCCTGGGCTGCAGCTCCAGCAGAGACTGTGTCTGGATCCACATCGTACCCAGACTCACATCCCACCTCATTTACTGTCACATTTACTGGGAAACTTTACCCCTGCAGCCTGTGGCTCTAAAAGTCAGGTCATTAATGGAGTTTTGTCTTGTTAACAAGGCTGTGAGAAAAAAAAACTGATGCAAGGTGACTGTTGGTGCCTGAACGTCACATCTGGAGCTCCACCTGGTAACTCAGTTTGTGCAGTGATCTGCTTTGATTCCCCATGGATGAAACTGAGATGTGCTTTCCATGTACTGCTGCTGACATAGACTACTCGTATCTATACTTTTCTGTTAGAGGTTTTAACCTTCAGACACTTTCTCAAAAGGAGCAGATTTATTTCAGTTTTTATATTATTTTGAAGTAAATAACTGAGAAAATGAGGATTTTAGCACTGAGGAAATCCCATTATTGCTTTTTCTGAAAACCTGTTTGTCTTATATTCCAGTATCAAATTTACATCCAATTTCAGGCTCCTTTGGACCACATAAAGGTTAATCAAACACTTGAAAGTGGATAGAAAGGATCCCATCAAATGCCAGTAGCTTGGCCAGTGTTCATACCAGTAGTCAGAATTGGTAGCTGGGTCTGGTTTTCTTAAAAACTCACAGGAAAATTTCACTGTGAAGCTTCACACCCTCAGTTACAGCTCAGTAATCCCTCAAGCACAGTTTAGGGTATCTCCACAGAATGCCATTCAACCCATGTAATGCTATTTGAAATTGCAGAAAAAGAAAATACAATAGTCTCCAGACACATCTTCTGTCAAATTAATCATGGATTGTTGGTTCAGAGACACCAAATGTCAGAGGTTTTTTTATTATTTTACTTCAGCCCAGGTATGTACGAGCATTTCTGTAAAAGCTTGTGTACCTCTGAGGAGAATAGACAATGCTGCACATACAACTCCATTCAAAGTAAAAGCCAGACAAACCTAAAGACTCACTTATAGTAAGGCAGATGTTCATAATCTTAATTTTATTATCTCCAAACAGTTGTTTTTGGTTCAATACATGAAAAGCAATAAATCAGGAAATGTCATGACCATGAAAAATCAAAAAAGAAACATGGCAAAAATTTGGGAAAAACATTTCTGATTTAGATTATCTGTGGCTTTTCTGACTTGTGCCTCAGAAATGTTCAGGCTGTATATGGTATGGGCTGGGTTTCAATACCTATAGTATGCTATCAGCATATCAGTGGATTAGATAGCTGGGAAGAAAAGAGAGAAGTCAGAACTGTATAGTCTGGCAGTTTCCTGAAGGCAAAAAGCAGTGGATATCATTGAATTATAGAAAAATCACACCAGGTAGAAAATCTAATCATATATAAAAGCATCCAACCATACATAAAGGTGCTTGATACAGACTTTCTCATTTTTCAGAAATTACTTGACTAATTTGACTCCGTGTGGAGAACTTTGCTGAACTGAGCTGAGGCAAAATAAGTGCCACATAATTTCTATCATAATATGTAGTTCAAATCCCCTCTAGGACTTATCTGACACACTTATAGCTTTACATCCACAATAGTTAAGAAACTTCCGTGGGATTTTGGTTTAACTGATTATATATGCTAGCAACAACACTAAGCATATGCATGGAATTATTGTGTACTCCCAGCATTTACTGCATGCATATTTCGCAGTAGGAATGTGTACACTTTTCTGCACATCACCACTGTGGACTAGGTTTGCAATCCATCCAACAATCCCCACAAAACCATTTCTATGTAGCTTCTGTAGGAAGAGAGAACATCTCAACATATTGCAGAATGATGCACTGGCTCATGTGATTTTCTCCAGGCAAATGGAGTAAAAGGAGATTGAGAGGGAAGAAACACCAAACCCTCTGCAGACTGAGGCAGACATTATTTACAGTGATAACTCTTGCCCAAGAAGATGAGTCTGCCTGAGCTCTGGAAACAATGGAGGAAGCCTTGAGATCTCCAGAGATAGCTCAGAGCATGAACCATGGAGGCTATTAATTACTTCCAAAGGGTGCTCTCTATATTGACCCCAAGATACACTTAGCTTCTGCCAATATCTTCCAGAGTTTATGCAGAACTACCTTGAAATTAAACTTTTAATCTTGTTCAACAAACTAAAATAACTTGACCTGGACAGATCTGACCCCAAACCAAGTATTTTATTTTGATTTTGCTAACATAAATATTTGATTTTCAGACAAAACATTTTGCTTTTCAAGGTTAAACCTGGCAATAGGAAAAATTCAACATAGATATCTCTGCAATGAAAACACATGTTTTTCTTCTAAAAAAGTTCCCTGTTTTTTTTCTGTCTGAATGTTTCTGATCAATACATAGCAATGGTATATTCAGGAGTATATCTGTTAGGTGCATGCACATAATCACATATTTATTCACTCTTTGGAAAGATATCAACAATCTGTTAGCTGATAGGTCAGGACTCTCCATTTCAGCTAGTTGAGAAAAATGTTAAAATATGGGAAAGTTGGAAAAAATTCATAAAAACAAGTATAAAAAAGACCTCTTCCTTTCTTGGTATGTAAAGAAAATGCTGAATAAACAATTTGCAAACTCAGTAACAAAAGTCAACACTTAAATCTGTGTGAGTTCTTCCTTTGTCTATTTATTTTTCTGTCTCCAAATATTAAATGCAAACTTCAATACAAAGCCAAGAATTAGGTTCCATAAATGGAAATGCCTTGGTGATTGTGAAAAATAATGCTGTGGTGTCTCTAGTTGGGAGGTTTGGAAGAAAGAGAATGAAAAAAAACCCACGGAAAAAAAAAAAGAAACTGTTCCACTTCATCTAGCAGTGCTGCAATACATCACTCCAATTAAAACCCAGCCAATAAGCAAAGGGACGTGTTAAGTAAAATTCATGAGCTTTGAATGCATGTGAATGAATATGCCAATCAGAATCAATGCCACCCATTCATCTGGTGTAACACCATGGTGATGACAATGAGCTTGAAACCAGCCTTTGTTGTCATCAGCTGTGCAGTAGTTGCCACAGCCCCAGCCTGGATCAAATGTGTGGGACATTTAAATCTCCAGCATGGCACCAACACACAGAACATCTTATTCATGCCAAAAAGGAGCTATAATCAGACTCCAAGTAAATAATTCAGGATCAGTCCCTTACGAGGCACAAATTACCTTCTTTTAAAACTACCAAAGTGCTGTTCCTCTCCTTGCTTGACTTTACTCCATGGACACAGGCACAGCATTTTGTAACCATGTAGTGTATTTGTCCCTTTGGAAAATCTGTTGCTATATTAATGTCTGTAACCGAGCCTTCTGTGGGCCCACTGATACTGCACTAAGGAATATCTTTGCGGAGACCCTGCATCTCAGCCCTTTTGAGCACTGCAGTGGCAGATGGCTAGCTCTCACTGCTTTTACAATAACCATTTCATTTGTGATGCTTGACCTGAATTCCATTCCTTGTTTAAAAGTGTGTCTCAGTTCTCAAATGGTATTTCACAGAATTGCCATTTCCATAGTGTTTCCACATGCTGTTCTCCAAATAACACATTTGCCCATAAAACAGGGTAGAAGAAAAGAATATGGAACTGAGTGTCACAATTGAAAATGTTTAGTCTAAGAATACGTATCCAAATACTGACAGCTTCACTTTTATTGGATTTAAATTATCCCACTGATATTTTCTTATATGTCAGCTTCTATCACTTACAGATCATGTAGTATTTTTAGTGCTTTGTGCTACGAGTTAGTTCTCTTTCTTCCATTGAGTTGTCAGTAGTTATAACATTGTAAATGTGAAACGCTGTGCTAGAAAAACAGGCCTTGGAGTGGTGACATACACTCAACTTCTCTGAATAAATTAAGCATGCATGCTTTCAGTAATAGATCCACCCATTAATCAGTGTGTTTAAAAAGATGTGACAATCACTGCATAGAACCGATAGTCCCCCAATTTACCAGCGGATATTACTCATTGCTGAATACTTTCTCTGCACATTTCTCATCTTATTTTTCAGTTCCTGTATAGGAAATTAATCTTAAGAGGAAGAACAAGTGATCTTAAGGAACTTTGTTTGGAAGGAGGTTCTTTCTGAGGTCTCTTCTGCAGCCAATTAAAATCCCAAGCAGAGGGAGCTGAAGCCATCATTCAAGTACACATCTGATTAAGAAATATTAAACATGAAGCATAGATTTGCAAACAAAAACATGTATTCTTTGGTCATTCTCTTCCATTCTCTGGGTCTGAAACCATGAGGAGAAAATTAAACTGAATAGAGGCAAAAAATGTGAGGACCACAAAGAGCAAGAGAAATGATGCTGC
Source organism: Eopsaltria australis (assembly GCA_034509425.1). Classification (NCBI taxonomy): domain Eukaryota; kingdom Metazoa; phylum Chordata; class Aves; order Passeriformes; family Petroicidae; genus Eopsaltria; species Eopsaltria australis. The sequence goes on along the minus strand of JAVTVJ010000189.1, from coordinate 3,935,902 downwards.
AGATGAGATGCTGTGTGACCCCGTTAAGGTTATCTACAACCCTTTATTGTGATCCTTCTGGCAGTGACCTAGTCTTTTCCTACTGAAAGTAACCTGATTTTGTTCTACTGGAATTCTGCAATGTATTTCTTAAAAAAAAAGCTACCCTGCCTGAGCATTTTTCTGCACCTTGAAGTGATCCACAGTGGTTGTATGCAACTTCATGCAACAGGTCCAGGTATAACTGAGAGATGCACAGCAAAGTCACATTACACCTTCTAGCAGAAGACATATTTGTTTAGATTCAAAATGAATGGCAGATCATTTCCAGCTGCAATCAAGCCCATACTTTACGGCATTCTGCAGTCAATTTTAACTCAGATTTAAACAATTACATATCTCTGAACATGTAACCATTTAGTTCCTTTTAAAAGAGTGCTATGTGGAGGTTATTGTAATTTGGGACAAAAATTTTCCAATGTATCTGGGATAACATGAAAGCATAAGAAAATCCTCTGTTAATACTTCAGCTCTTTAGATTTTATCTGTCTGTTGACCTGGCCTGTGTCAAAAATAGTGTTGCCACCAGAAGTAGGGAAGATTGTCCCTCTGTATTTGGTACTGGTCAGGCTGCACCTCAAATCCTGTGTCCAGCTCTGGGCCCCTCACTACAACAAATGCATTGAGGTGCTGGAGCAAGTACAGAGAAGGGCAACAGAGTTGGGGAAGGATCTGGAGCACAAGTTTGATGAGGAGCAGCTGAGGGAGCTGGGGGTGTTCAGCCTGGAGAAAAAGAGGTTCAGGGGGACTTTATCACTCTCTACAACTCCCTCAAAGAGGTTGCAGCCAGATGAGGGCCAGTCCCTTCTCTCAGGCAACCAGCAACAGAACATGATGAAATAGTCTCAAGATGTGTCAGGAAAGGTTCAGGCTGAACATCAGAAAGAATTTCTTCACTAAAAGGGTTGTCAAGCAGTGGAACAGACTGGCCAGGGAAGTGGTGGACTCACCATCCCTGGAGGCGTTCAAGAAACGACTGGATGCAGCACTTAGTGCTATGGTTTAGTTGATGTGGTGGTGTTCAGTCGAAGGTTGAACTTGATTGTCTTGGAGGTCTTTTCCAACCCTACTGATTCTACAATTCAACAACTCCATGAGCTTCAAAGACCCAGAAAGCTCTCTGTTTCCCAGTATGAGGTAAAAGAAGTCCCAGAACCATGATTCTTTTTCTCATGTTTATCCTCAGGCAACCACTAAGTAAAATGAAAAGCTAACAAAAATTCAAGTGTTGTCAATAAATAACACATATTTCTCCAGCTATTCTTCATGATAAAAATCATGTCACTACCACCAAAGCAAAACCAGTTTTAAGTCAATCAAAGGCAATGCAGGTACTCATGGTGAGGAGGTTCTGAAGTTCATTTCCTGGTCTAATTTATGGTTAAGAGGACATATCTACTTTCATACACTTTGAAAGCTCTTGGGAAGCTCCTGGAAAGCTCCTGGTCTCTTTACCTGCAACTAGTTATCACATTAAACATATGAAAAATACTCTGTCGTCTCATGGAGGACAGAATGTCATACCAAAAATGACCATACCATTCTTACATACCTGGATAACAGCAGCACAAACATCATGAAGCTATCAACAAGTTCCAGGTCACCTGAACTCTTGTTGCTCTCTGATCTGTCTCACAAGCTGTCACAGGCTCCTTAGACCTTTCATCTATTTATTCCACCAAATAAACCTCAAGGTTTTGCTTCTCATCGTCAAGACAGCATTGAGCTCACACCAGCTTAGTTACTGTCCAAAGACTCTGGTCTACAGCTCTTCTACTAGGAAATAGGATATAGTATATGAAATTTGTTTTGGTGTGCAGGAAGTTTTGTTGGAACTAATTTTTTATGCTATCCTATTTGGGTTTTGCAGTAATAGACTTTGGTCTGAGAGACAATAACTAAGAGGACTGATGGGAAATAAGTTACAAATTTTGTTGCTTTTTGTGTGTTGCTATGGTTTGAATGTTCATTCAATGAACTATGAACTTTCTTGTATTTGAAAATATATGACTAATTAGATAGAAAATTACATGAAATCTGCCTTTTTACAAACATATTTTAAAAACACATTCATACAGAGGATTTGAACAGTTTTAAATGTCACAATTTTCAAACTTAATCTTACTTTCAGGCAGGCGGTCAAAGAAATTTAATTGCATTTAACAAAACAGATGTCACACAAAACTTAATAAGAAGTTGCTTAATAGGTATGCAGAGGCAAATTAAAAACAAAACAAAACCCAGCAAAACAATAAGGCCACAATAGTTTTTCAAACCTGTCATAATTATATCCATAACTTCCTTCAGCAAAGGTGAAGCTATAGTTCCATCTTTTGACTCATTCAACCTTGGACAATTAACACTGAGCATAGTGGTACTTTCTGTATTTTATTGGGATACTTGTCTGTTAGTATTAATGAAAAAGTCCAAACTCATCTCTATTTGCCCGCTAATTAGCCACAATTTTAACTGGTAATGACTAAAGCTGGAATTTTTGAAAAGTCTCTAATGGAAATATACAGATTTATCCTGAGTTTTAAAATCTGAGCTTCTCTTGCTGTTTTGGGGATTTTGAAAAGGGACTGAATCTGAAGCTACAGCTGAGAGGTGCTGCGTTTATGTTTAGTATAACTCTGTTTCAACATCAGAATAAATGTGATATGAATTAAGAGCTACTGTTGGAATATTTCTTTTATGGGCAATGCAATCACAAAATATGTTCACATCACATTTGCAGGGTGTTTCTTAAGATCAGGAACACACTTCATTAGATCAGAAGGTTTAGAATCAATACTCCTTGCAATCACAATAGCCTTCATATATAAAGAATTAGAAAATAAAATGGCATTATTTAAAAAGCATAGCAAGTCACCAATTATTTCAGATTTAGGGAGCTGCTTATGGGCTTACTTGAGATGTAAGCAAATAAGTGCCAATTAATTAGAGTCTGTGACAGTGTTCAGTACCATCTCTTTGATCTTTCACTAGTAGCTGACAACAAAGCACACATATTCACAATGCTTTAGTTTCAGTCAAGTGATCAGCAAAACATGTTCAGCTCATTTAAATAACAGAAGCTGGTAAAATACAGCTATCTTTTATAGCATTAAGCAAAGATTTGAGTTCAGATGACAGCCTCTCGCATTTATAGAACACATAACTTGGAGCCATTTGCATCAGATGGGCAATTTGAGTTAAAAATGGATGAAGCCACAAGCCAGAGGCTAGAATAAATTCCACAATAAGTCCCCTGATCAACCATCGGTATTCTGGCTATTTAAACACAGATATACCCATTGCTCTGTGAACAGTGTCACACAAACATCTGGGTAGAAAGACTTACTGTGGATAATTCACTAACAGAAGATGCATTTGTTTCAACTATATCAAAATTCAGAGGAAGCATAGACCAACAAAAATAAGTGATGTATACAGGCCAAAATCTAGAGTTCTGAACATACAGCTATCACACCTTTTCTGAGCTGGAGTGTTAGGATTTTTTTTCTCTGCATGTGTATATACATTTTTGAGACTTATTAAAAGGAAAAGCTGTTTGTCTGTGAAAATGGGAGGTTTAATATGATCAACAATATATGTAGTGACATGCTCAGTTTAAAAATTTATAATTTTTAATACAATTTTAGAATGGCATCATTAAATAAAAACTTTCCTAACAGTGTCATATTTTAACCTACAAAGATAAAGCAGTCTTGCTTGTCTATTTTCTTCTTTTTTGCTCCAAGTATTTTGGATTAGTAGGATTTTGTGGTTCTCTTCTAGGAGCCAAACTGCTGAGAGGAAGCAGAAATTTAACTATACTGGCGTTCTGGTTCAATGGAGCGCTTGGAGTTAAATCCTACCACTAATTAACAACCCAAGTTGAAGCCATGCCAAGTCCTCTGTGCAGTCAAGACTCAGAGAAGATAACTGTGGACAGACACTGATTTTATCAGGTGCTGAGGACCAGATGCTGGGGAGGACCCCAGCAGCCCTGTGCTGCAGCAGGAGTGGTCTCTGCTGATCCCCAGATTATTTTCTGAGTGTGTGTCAGCACCAGTGATGGTTCGGCTGACAGGACAGGAGAGCTTAGCAAGTCTCGGTGCTTGGGCCTGAGCACTGGCAGAGTTTAATTTGCTCATATAGACTTAGCTTGTGTGCATCCATGTGCCTTATGAGAAAAGGACACGAAACTGGCCGGTATTTTTTGGCATCCAAAAGTTTAAAGATTCTTAGACCTAAATATTATCTAATTATTTGTGTGTCTGCTACTTCCAGGAGACAAGCATGTTCTCCAGAGTGAAAAATCTTCAAAAAGCTCCAAGATTTGGCTGTCTAGAGACATACAAAGGTGCTTTGCTTTTCTGTTTAATTGTATGTGTTGTCTTTATTTTTTTTTCATTTATTTTTTCCATGATTCAGAGTGCCCCTCTAACGTTCCAGAAATCAGCATGCTCCTCTGCTTAGGCAGCGACCTGTAACTTGTGGGGCCTGAGCTCTCTCCACAACCCCAGTTTGGTTTGTGAACTGGCTGATACTCTGCATTAAAGCCATGATTGATCATACCATCCCTCACTCCGACTGTGAGAGCGCCAAGGACAGGAGGCAGCTGCTCCTGGGGACACCAACTCACGGACCCCTGGTGTAATATGAGAGATGGCACCATGACCCCTGCGTGGTGCCTCCTCTCGCCTGGCCACGGCCAGCTCTGAGCTCCTCCCACCATCGTGTGCAGAACACATCACAGAGACTGTGCAGGAGAAACACTGGGTGTGCAAGGACTGCTGGTGCATCAGATGGGCTCAAAAACAAGTGCTACATCTGTGGAATAAGGGTTCTCAAACTCCCTCCACCTCCCCGCAGGAAATGTGCTCCCCCACATTCTTCCCCTTTGATTTCAACAGAGCTTAGACAATTTTTGTAGAGGGAGGGTTCATTTCAAGAAAAATTTTATTCCTGCACACTCTCCTATGGCCTGGGAAGTGGAGCCCAAAGGTCATATTTTCTGTGCAGAGTATGAGTGGCCATGTAATGTAAAATCAAAAGTTCATCTTGCCCAGCATCCCATTCCCTTCAGTGGCCAACAGCAATACTGCACAAAGACACAGTAGTGAAAAATATATCTAATTTCCTGCAGCAAAAACTTCCAACCATCAGTGGAAGTTTAATGGTTTTTTGAGACCCAACACCTCTGAAATGGTAAGTCTGCAGCTCTCAAGGAAGTTACAAAATCATGTATTAGGCATAGATATAGCTCAGGGCATTATCACTTACATGTAGACCTCGGAGAATGGAACATGGGAAGGAGGCAGGTACTTTCCCCAAACACAGCCCCTGGTTTTATTAAGCTTTTCTGGGTAAAATCACACATTTGAACAGTTTTTTCAAGAATTTCTTGTTTTGGTTTAGCTTAGCCCTGTTCCAAACTGATTTAGATTGAAACATTATAAGCTTAGCCTAAGCAAAAAGAATTTAAATGGAGTCTTTTCACATTGGATTAACCAAACTAGTTGAAAATTATAATTTAACTTAAACTACTGTAGCGTTTCAGATGTAGATGTGTAACTGAGGAACATGGCCTCAGGCACAGATTAAAATATCCAGATAATCACAGTAGTAAGATGACTACCCCAGCTCTGAGCCACAACATGAATTAGTCTATCAGCTCTCATACTTAATCAAATCAAAACATCACACCATTTTTTCAGCCACAGAATATAACATGAAGCCTCAAATCACCCACTAGCAATAGACCAAGGAAATAACTACTTTTGCTTGCTCTGAAAACACTGAGGCCATCCTCTTGAGGAAATATGCAGAAGTTGAACACAAGCTACCCATGCAGGTAAACTTTCCTTTTCCTTAAAATAATGAATTTATTAGAGAAAAAAAGGGACACAGATTCTGCCAGAAGAAAGACTGGAGCTTGTCGCAGTAGTCTTGCACCCCACTTCAGTCTTCCGGGCAAAAAGGCTTTTGTTTACTGTTAACACGTGTAACAATTCACAGGAATACACCAACTTAGAGCTGCACAGGCTAATTCCCACTTCAGAGACCTGCCACATCAATTAAGACATGGCTTATGCTTTCATTCTGGAACTTGAAATGCCACGCTGAAAAACTAAGCATTCTCATCATCACATTAACATCCTATACAGCCTTTATGGCCCTTCTGCCATGCCGTAAGGTCATTTACAGTAGTAATAATAACAATGCTAGACACTCAGCCAGGCCAATGTTCACCTAAAACTCCATGCAGAATCCACTGTTCTGTACAGCCACAAGCAATACAGGTTTCCCGCCTGGAAAAGGAGAAATTATTTAAAGGATTGGTTTGATACTCAGGAATCAATGCTAAAATTGTACTACTGTGCTTCTAGTGAAGTAACTAAAAAAATTATTTTAACTTTTCATTTATGATAAAATCATTCTCACTCTCTCTGCCAGTTACTAAATTTAAGCATGTAGGTGTTAAGTGATTTAAATTTCTTAATCTCGAGGAGTTTAGTTCAAAGCAAGTTTTGCAAAATATGACTTTTAAAATTCATTTGAAGTTTAAAGACATTCATTTCCAATGATTTCATGCATATTTTGTGTTTTGCTTCTGCGAACACTGAAATGAATGGTTTGACAGGCAATAATACCAAGAATTTAAGGAAATTGTATTTTTAAGCCCAAGAATTTGTAGGAAACTTAAGTTTAGAAGTTATGTTAACTCCATAAAGAAAGGCATCACACATTCACTCTTTCATTCATATAAAATAAAAACATTTCCAAATCCCAGACCCTGAAAAGTTATAACAAGCTTCTAGAGACAGACCTCCTAAATGAAATTTGTTCCTAGAACTTTCAGCGTTAAATCTATCAAGCCCACTTGACAAAGTTGCAAGTTTCATTCTTTTTCAGATTTGTGAATACAAAAATGATTTGGACAGATTTTTAAGGGTTTTTTTTGCAGGTTTTTTCCTGAGATATTCATAATTCTTCGAGTAAGATTAAATAAGATTGCCTTTTATACTTTGCCTGTGGTTATATAGCATAATACATATTTGGATTACATTTTATGGCTTTTGTGACTATAGATCACCTTTGAATAAGGGAAATATTTCTTAAAAAATAACTGACCCTATAGAAAATAATTTGAACGCCATAAAACAAGCCTGTGCTGCAATAGAAACAAATGTAAACCCACTGGTTCAAAACCAAGATACAAATGTATCTTTCCACTGAAAACTGGACACAAGTAAGGATCATCACCTGGAGATTTCTTTTATCAGCTGGGAAATATGGGCACTTCTGCTGCACAACATGCGGGAATGAGTCTCTTATCTCTAGGCAAAAAGATACATGTCCTGGCTACACCAGGCTTGATACCAACAGAATAGGTGCAGAAGTTAGCTGGAACTTCTGGAGACTTTCATGGAACTGCCAAGACAAACATTTTCTGTACAGAAGAAAAGATAAAATTCTGATAAATGATTGCCCCAAATTCAGCCAGTGAGGCCAGGCATCTGAGCAGAGTTCAAAAAGAAAGCTGTTTCTCCATAAAATACAAGCCTTCTGGCAAGGCTTGTCTCAGTGTTGCTGCCTCCATCTAGTCTCTTCCCAAAAACTCTAGTGAGAAAAATAAGATGTATTGAAGTCTTGTGAATAGATCGCTCAAGGGTGTCCAAGTTATTTTTCAGCATGGGGAGCATTAGAGTTGCCTGGCAAAAGGAATCCCTGTCAGTCTGGGTGGAAATAGGTGTATTTGCCATTTGTTTCTGCATGTTGAGTTTCTTGACATGCTGGAAGTCCAGCAGCTGAGGCTGGAGGTAAGCTAAGCAGCTGCAAGCAGCTTTGCTGTACTCATGAAAAATCAACAGCTTATCACATTAGCAGTTGTGAGTCATACTCTTAATGTTCCATTTACATTTTTTACTGGTAGAGTCTGAACATTACTTTCATATCCCATTAGTATATTAATACAGCAACTGGTCAAATGCGTTCACACTGATCCAACTATCTGTGCTGTGTAACACTGTGAGGAATCCCCTAGTACTTTATATGATTCCACTCTGACCTAAATGATACCTTTTTCATGAGGCAGAAAAGGAAAAAGGAAGAAAAATGACAGTACATGGAAGAATGATTAAATGGCCTAGAGCCCTTCCACCTGAAAAAGAGAGAACTAAACAGAACACGAGTAGTTGCAGGTCAGACTTTTTCTGCTGTATTCCTTCCAAAGTAAGAACTAGGAGTCCCAACAACTGAAATTTAATACTTTGTAAAGTGTTTCAAAAATAAGTTTTTGTCTCCTTTGAATAGGGTGTAATAGATGTTAAATAAATCACATGATATTTTAGAGTAAAAAATGGAATGGAAAAAATCTTTCAGGGATGATCACCACACACACACACCCCCATACACTCTCACAGAGAATCCCCACATTATTGCCCTCAGAGACTCCTGACTATCAAAGTGATGGAGGGAATAAGAACATCCTGAGGAAATATTCCATGTTCTTATTCTGTTTAAATTTTTCCAGACCAACCATTTTTGGTCTCTGTAGGAGAAAAAAAGGCTTCAGACTGATCTAGAACCACCAATGTTTGTGAAAATGCACTGTAGCAAGATACAACAGCCATAAGTCCTAATATCTGGCGCTCTTACACATCTTCTGTGTGATCTGACAAAACTTTCAGCAGATCCATTCACAGGCACAAATGGTGTCTATTTTCATACTGAAGTCTCTGGGAATGAAATGGCTGGTTGCTATTTGTAAACCTGAAAATCAGTCACCATTATCCCAGCCGCAAATTTTGCAATAAGAAACTTCCATGGCTGCTTGACATGTTGAACTGCAGCCTCCAAAGCTTTCAGACACACTCAGGAGTTCAGACTTTGAGCAGAAAAACACAGTTTCACAAAACAGGCATACTGGGTTCCGCTTCATCCCATCCTGTGTGCCTGACCCCAAAACAGACAAGCTATGAATGCACTTAGTGATATTTGGATCACCCATAATTTGTATGGCAAGGGAAGTAGTTGTCTGTGTTCAAGTGGCAATATCTCAGGATAAAAAATCCTATATTCACTCCTGACAGTATTACAAGATATGACTGGCAGAAGATGAATAATTTCAGCCAGTTAACCTGATTCTGCAAGGAATTTGCCATATTATCTGATACATTAATATATTAATATTATCATATTAATTATTATAGATATTCGGACACAGAAGTTGAAAGCAGAGAAGCGCCTGGTAAGCAAGCCTTAGTTTTATATGATATGTAGTTTGACTTTCACCACAAGGGTAATTACTTATCCACCTCTTTGGCTACAAAAGCTCTTAGGCAAGTCTTGATCTTTTTGTATGCTCTTAGTGTTCAGAAGATCCTAATCTCTTGCCTCCCAGCAGCATCCTTGAATGATCTGTAATGAGTGAATCAGTTTTGTATTTCTAAGTCAGGAAAGACAGCTCTTCCTCAAAGGTTATGGTTACAGTGACTACTTCCATATCCTGTGGGCTGTGACTAGATGAAGAACGTTTTACACTCTTTAGCTCTATCAAACATCACTGGGGAGGGAAGGGAGAGGGAAGGGAAGGGAAGGGAAGGGAAGGGAAGGGAAGGGAAGGGAAGGGAAGGGAAGGGAAGGGAAGGGAAGGGAAGGGAAGGGTTTTATTCATTTCTATATCTGTATGGCAGTAGGGTTCTCAAGCAATGCCATGTCATTGACAAAATGGATCAATTTTGTTTCACACCTGTATAGAGGTGAAAAAATCAAAAGACCCTGCACTGCCTTTATACAGTGGTTTAGTAACATGTATATGTTACAGCCATATTTTAGATAAAAACACAGTTAATTTGACAGATATCCATAGAAGTTTTGGTCATAATCATGTGCAAGCAGTGCCTACCTGTCTGTGTACATTTAGTTGGGGAAGCAAGTAATTGATGCTAGCATATTTTAGAGCAGTTTTCCTTACAGCAGTCTTAGTCTGATAGTAAAGCTGAACCTTATGACACATCTTCACACTGACTACTGCCTTGTCCTCTAAATCATAGTAGGATCAGTGATTTGTGTTGGTTATGTTCTTCCTTAAAGTGGTATTTTTATTGAAAGACAAAAATGTATTAAAAAATGAGAACTGACTTGAATGTACGGGGGAGACAAAAGTATTACAAAGAAACAAGAGATATTTATTAGTAAAAGGTGCTATAATATACTTATAATATAGATTTTTTCCCCACTATGATTAATTTGGTTTTCAGAATAGACAAAAAAATCTTTCAATGATGTTCTTTCAAAGAATAAATATACAAATTTACACTTGCTACAGGAGACAGAAGTATACATATATGTAGACATAGAAGAAAAAATAATACAAGGTATTTTCTTGTGCTTTTGAAATAAAAGTGTGCAATGGATAAGAGGATTCATGAGTGCAACTAAAAGAAAAAATTGACAGCCAATTGGAGGAAGATTTTTAATGATACCTAGCAAGAACTGATCTTAAAAATCTTCATTAATGCTCTCAAACAAAATAAAAAGAGTATGTTGATAAACTCATGATTCATTTCACATTAGGAGGTACATGTTAGCACAGAGGAATGATGCACAAAACCTACAGAGATTAAAAAAACACGAGTGACTTTGATAAATGCATGGTAGCACTTCTCAGGGAAAAGAATCAGAAATACAAAATATTCAGTGGAACAGAAATCTGGAAAATAATGCTGTCAACACACTCATAAACTACAATTATATGGAAAATTTCATTACAAAAGTTGTGAATATGTTGCAGTTTGGCACGGTGTGCAGACATGCCTGATCACAGAATACAGCACTTTAACGTGGCTCCTGTCCAACCACACACACAGACCATTATTTTACCCTCATCCCACCATAACTAATGAAAACCTGAGTTCTGTTGGTGTTTCACCAACAAAAGGAAATGGGGGAGACTGTGAAGTGTTTCTTTAATGCAGTCCTGTTTCTCAGCACTGGCATACAGAACCCTCTTTCCTTAAGCAACAAGGAATCAAATTAACAAACCACTCACTAAACTCCAAAGATCATTTTGAGGCCAGCACCTGTTTGAGGACTACTAAAATTTTCTGTAGGCCACTGACTGTGCTCACCAGCTGTGCGTACACTAGCAAATTTAGCAAGTCCAGGGTGCAGATCTGCAGTGGTCCATATCACAGCCATAACACTACAAAATCATGGCATGGTTAAGGTTGGACGGGACAACAGAAGGTCATCCAGTCCAGCCTCCCTGCTGAAGCAGAGTCCCTGAGCACGTTACTCAGGTTGTACTCAGCATTCACACATTTCCAGGGAAGGAGACTCCACCACTTCTATGGGCAGCATGTTCCAGTGCTCAATTACCCTCACAGAAAAGAGGTTCTTGCTCATGCATCATCTCTATAGTTCAGGTTGTGGAAACTAAAAGCTGTCCCAGCCAACACCAAGGCTATTTCAGGAGTTAGCATGGCCCAGTGACCATTCCCAATAAAGAACTTTGATACACTCAATCTATTTTGGGCAGGTATAGGCATTTAGCTATATGGGTAAGAACCATGCCATGCCCAGATTAACCTCAGGACCAGAACAGTTCATGGACTGTTTTATTATTTAGTATAAATCTAGACGTGTGCTCAAAGGTCCTCTGCTTCAGACTGTTGGCATTTTCCCCTGCTTCCTCCTTCTTCCTAAAAAATATTGTTTAGCTATACACTTTCTATCTCTGTCACTACCTTGTCTTTCACTCAGCTCTGCCATGCAGGTTTTGCTTAAGGCATAATAGTTATGTCAGATTTCATTGTCAATCACCTGTTTGCTTGTTCCTTCACAGTACTTAGACATTATGCCCACACATTTCTAGGGTCCTTACCCTCTTGACACGAATCCACCATTTTCAACAACACTGAAAATCCAAATAATCATCTCTCTAAGTCTCTTTCAAACACAAACAAAAGTTTAATTACACCTGTATACAGATAATGCCTTTTTATCGGATATTTCCAGACACCAAATCAAACCAAACCCTATCCTAAACTCTTTAGCATTATTTCAGTCAATACCCCATTTTTTTCTAACTATTGGGAAGGGTGGGAGTGAGAGACTGCTTCCTATAAATCCTTAGAGAATTCCTGCACTTTCCTGCAGAATTTGTGATATACAGGTCCAGAATATTTTCAGTTTCCTTCTTCAGTGTCTTGCAGAATCACTTCCTCTGGGAAACTGCATTAAATTTTAGAACCATGGTATGTGGATTATCTTTTTGCATAAATTTAAGTATAATCATAATGCAGATCTTAAAAAGACCTTGGTAAGGGGCTGTTTTTACAGAAGATACCTTTAAAATTTCTCAAGTTCTGAGTACTTAGCTTGTGCAAGACAGCCTGAGCAACTAAACCTTTTACAGTTTTCTAGCATCAAATCACAAAGACATTTTCACTTTAGAGGAGACTATACCAAGTTCCTCTAATACAATATTACTTTTTTTCCAGTTTAAACTGAAATAATCCAATGAGTCATATTTTTCTGCTCTCTTCTAGCAGCATCACAGGTGAGGGTGATGAAAGTTTATAGCTTTTCCCAAATAAAACTAATACTGAGCATATAGCAGTATAGTACTTTTTTATACCCTTTCTAACTTACATTCTACGCCCATCAAAAGAAATACGTTCGTTTTCCTTTGAGACAGTAAGTGGCTGTCATGGGTGCTTGTTCCAGAGCTGTACCTTCAAAATCCAATCAAAGCTTCCTACTATCCTGTCACCCAGGGGCTACGCTGGCCTTCCCAGTCTGGACAAAACAACTTTAAAACCTCACAAGCTTTCACAAACTGTTTTATGAGTTATCAATGAGGACAGTGCCCCATGGCAGGAAGGCTGTAACCAGATCATCTTTAAGGTACCTTTCAATGCAAATAATTCTGTGATTCTGTGATCTCACCTCCTCTCTACAAATTTGGTAGATGCAGCCTTTTAAATTCAAATGGCACTTTAAATTCTCTCAATCACTGGTATATGAATTTATTATTGTGCTTGAAAATGTTATGATGTCAAACACTACTAAGACATTAATGACAAAACCAAAGCACAGTCCCTTGGGGAAAGAAGTTCTGTTTATCTACGGTTTTCCAGTTTATATAGCAGATGTAGGTCCTGTACTTGCATCTGAGCACTCAGGCATAGCACAATGCAAATGTGAATTTACAGTAGTAATTTATTAGTGAAATAAACAAATAGTACCAAATGAACTTTTGAATAACAAGCTTTGGTCTCTTTCTGTATCTAAAAGTAGACAAATGCCATTGAGAAGACCTTAGAAATTAATGTCAAGCTGATGCTTCCAAATGGAAGCAAAAGTCATAGTGCAATTACAGATTTAGCAAACAGCAACTGTATTATTTTCCTACTGAAATGACTTAAAAACTTGTTCTTCCATGCTCTCAGCTGTTTCATGCTTTATTTGGTTCCCCTGTATTTCAGGCTGTTACTCCTTGCTCAGGTACTTAGCATACAGAGCAGAACATATAGCAGTTTTTATTTAAGCCCATCTGATTTACTATTAGCAGGCACAGCTAAGGGTTAAGACCTGAACTCATTATTCCTAATTCAAGCTTTAAGGTAAATGGTTGTACAGGGCTATTGGCCAACAAATATTAAAAATTTAAAAACTGATCTCTTTTAAAAATGTATTTTGAACAGAACACTGAGCACCCTCAGGTCATAAATCCTCTGGTCCCCTCTGTGTGGTCTCCTAGCACAAATTAATGACTTCTTATAAAACCACTTATGAATTAAAGAATTTTTTAGTATCAAGCTAGTTTGTTTACTAGTTCTTGACATCTTAGTCACAGCAGCAATGTAGGTTGTACTGACAGTTTTGGTAATATTTTCTGGGACTAATTAAAGCCATGAATTATTTAACTGTCTAGCATAAACAGGTCACATTAGTTTTTTCTTATTATTACAATTTGTATCTGTTATAAACCTTTTCCTCTCAAAAACATAATAACTGAGCAAAGCCCTTTCCTGTGGAAGTTAGTGTATGTCAGTACAGCTTTTGATCACAAATCAGGAAACAAAGTACCTTGCAAAATCCCAAAACAGCTCTTATATTACTAATTTCTGAAGATTTCTTCTGAAAATAAACCAACAAACCCCTGAACGCCTGCATTATAATTTGCAAAAGGTGGTTCATCATTTCAGGTTGTCCTTTCTCCAGTGGCATTAGTTATTATCTGGAAATATAGATTCAATTTTAAATTGAGCCAGCATTATTTTATGAATTTTTATGAGCTTCCAACGAGCTTCATAGGAATTGTAATTTCTGCTCCTTTATGTCACTTGATTACTTTTTGAATCATGCACTTTAGATATCAGGACAAGATATTCTAGTTCCCCCTGCACATAAAATTTAGCAGTTGAATCTTCTTCTGACCAAAATATGGATTTAACTTTTTTTAACATCATCCTGCCCTATTAAAACAGAAATAGGATTGGAGCTAGAAGCATTTATCTGTCACTTTATTGGGATAAAAAAACTTTTCCTTGGGCTTAATTTCTGCTGTGCTAAAAGCCAAAAGTGTTCGACAATTCTGATATGCACTGCTTAGTTCCTATAACACCACTTTTTAAATGTATGTTTCCACAATGGAAGAATTTTGCCAAACAGAAAAGGAAGCTAGAAGGAGAAAAGGTGTTTGGCTTGAGGAGAGGACCTTCTATAAGATTTCTGTTGTCCTTTATCACTCTTTTCCTATCTTTTACATTCAAGAGCTGCAAGCAACGGGTCCTTGTTCTCTTGTTTTAATCCACTACCACCAGAAAAGTCTGCTCTAAGCAATCGCTCTTCTTCCAATTAACCTGTGGAGGCTGCAAACAGAAGAGGGGAGAGGCCTGGAGCTGCCCCATTCTACCTCAAATTCCCTAGTTTCTGGAGGCTGCTGGGGATCCTGTCTCTGGCCCATCTCATCCTTCTCCCCCCTGGGAAACACTGCTTAAAAGGCATGAACCCTCATGAGAAGCTTGATAAACTGAGGCTGTAATTTCTGAAACCGCTGAAGGATTTGGTTCAGTTCTGCTCTCGCTGAAATGAAAGCTAAAACTCTCGTTGACATCAAGGGGAAACAACAACCTCTCGGCAGGGGCTAACACACAGCAGGTTTGAAAAACCCAGCTCCCCACAAGTTGCACATATTACTGTAATATTAAGGATTTTAAGCAATTCCTTCAACACATTCATACTCTTCCATTCATACATATGTCTTGCAAATGGCAATACAGTCACTTATGCTCGTAGCTGAAACAGTGCCTATTTTGTCAGCTCAGCAGCTGAAGAGTGGGGCAATAACAGGTAAGATCAAAGGGTTTAAATAGCCTTTGGGGTCAGAATGACAAAATGCTTACAGCCTCGAATAGGATATAGTCATTAGGCTGGGGAAATGAACGATTTTGCTGAATGGGCACAATGGTAACTGATTTGGTGTGAAACAATGGGCCTTCACCTCAATGTAAGATCAGGAAGATTTGCTAGGTACACAGGAACAGTGCAGCTTCGTTTTGAAGTTAATATGGGATGAATAAAACAATGGGAGAAATGATCCAAGCGGGGCAACATTAGAGCAGGAACATTGATGGGGTCAGGGTAGTTTGACCTTTAGGGTTAACCAGATCAAAGGGTTTGCTGATTAGCAAAGTTGCTTTTTTTCTTTTTTTAATTACCGTAAAATTGGCATCTCCATGGTTATTCTTTTAGTTACCTTTGCAGGTAGACCTTGTCTATATGAAGCCGAAAAAATAATTCATGACAAGCTCTTTGTAATTTGAGAAGAGAAGGCGCATCCACTACAGGAAAACATTGTTTTCTTAAGGACATTATTAATTCCTTTTATAACAAAAATGCCTGATCAAGTGCCCACTGCAGTCAATGGAAAATCTGCTTAAAGGCTTCAGAGAATTTTGTTTCAGACTTTAAAAAAAGTTACATAGTTCATTTAATCAATAAACTATGTTTCTTTTACTATTTTCACTCTGTATTTTGCATGTATGAGACAGTTAAATCATTGTTTTGATTGCAAATATAGTGCCATAATAATAGGAAAGAGAAAGACTAAGAAGGTGCATTTTTACAAATGAATGCAGTGTCCTTCTGTATCAGTAAGTCATACTTCTGTGGTCCTTTTTTGGTTCCAAAGTATTAGAGGCAGATCCACATTGTGGTCCTCTTGTGAGGGAATGAGAAGGTAGATTTAAAACCTTCACTTACTAGACTTAGGCACCTCAGTCTGTATTTAGGTAAATGGATTTAAAAGTGTGGTAATAAATGACATGCCTCTGGCCACCAAAACTTTCCATGTTTTCCACTCTGCCTCTTCGCAGTTATTTTACTTGTATGACATGAAGGAATTGCCCCAGTATAAATTTCAGCTGTCCTTCTCACTCCCAAAGCAAAGGACAGTTAGTGCAACAAAGGCATTTAAAATAATACTCAGTTACCTCTGAGTATTGCATTGACTCCTTTGTTACTTGGAAGCTGCTTCAAATTAAGACAATTGGCCAGGAAAAGAGGGAGCAGATTTAGATGCAAAACCCCAAATACCACTTAGGAAAAGACTGGAAGCTCTGCAGTCCTTCCTCCACTGCTTTCTTGTTTTCTGGTAACTTGTTATCCTGAAATCTTACATAATTTCTTAATATTTCTGTGAATGATGCAGAACCTCATCCTCTTTACATCTCCAAATGACCCATTCTCCTTCAGAAAAACCTATCAGTTAAACATCTAGGTCCAGGGGACCTGATTCTGGATCCTTGTCTTTCTAATTAAAAATCAGTCCTTTGACATGGAAATATCAGAAATCTAAACAAATTTAACACACTTTTATTGCTTTGTTGATAAACTTAGCTTTATATTTTTAAGACAGTTGAAAAGAACATCTGCCAAAGTCAGACAAGGACTGTATCTTCGTATCTCCTAGATGTTAATCCACACGTTTTGTGCACACTTTGTAGACAGCTGCAACTACACTCACCTATTGTAAGAGAGAAAATTGTTTTCCAAGTTCTATTTGTAACTTAAGAGTAGCAGAGCATAAGTTTTTTATACCAGAAAAGAGACATGATTTATCAGAGAGTAATAATGCATTCAAATTATCCTTGAAACTACACTGTTAGAACCCCACATAACAGACTTTCACCTAGAAGTGTTTGCTATTTGGAGGCAGACTGGACACTTTGTTCAAAAGGCTGATCCATTCTCCCAACCCATTGTTTGAGACCTACACGTGCTCTCACACAAGTAGTGCCTATTTTTTGGTCATGTGTGGGGTACTTTTTAAAGAGTCTTTATTAGAAATATCTTCCAAAGAAATACCTTTACTGCTAGAGGGGCCAACTTATTATAGAATTTATTTCAAATTGGCATTTCTCAAGTAATTTCTCTTTGAGAATTACATGGTTATATATCAAAATGGAAGTTTGGAGGCAAGTTATAGAATAGAGAAGTGAAAATGTAATAAATCTGGACTCAGATATTAAATGTTTTTTAGATATGTCTGATAATTTGTTCAAGAAAATTATTTGTCTGTAACATAGATTCCTTAGATTGCAAGAAAAGCGAGAGAAATAGAGCTTTCTTCTGTCTTTGTTAAACTTTCCTACTAGCTGTATTTTAAGAAGCAGGCAACCATACTTCAAATATCTATCCATGAATTCTAGAATGTCTTGTAAACTCAGCACAAGTCATCTCCAAGAAAATTTGGTTTTACGATTGGTAGGATTTTAACAAATTCAGCATCAACAGATGACATCAAAACACACTCTGAAGTGGGAAGTGTATATATAAACCAAGAATCAGTGTAGCCTTTCTGCATTAAACCAAAAGAGAAAGCAGGCATTTTTTCAAAAATAGGAAAGCAAGCACAGAGATGTACAGAAGTATCTCATAAATGCTAATGCATCTGTCCTGAAGTAAGAAAGTTATGTTTTTTAAGCTTTAGAGAAAGAGAACTGAGTACAGAGGTAGAAATTCTAATTCTGTAGCTGTCAGTGGCAACCTTACTGATTTGAGTGAGGTCAAGGTTTCACTTAAAGGCATTGAAGAGAAGCTTTAATTTAATTTCATTTCAATTTCAGTAACTTAATTCCTGAGCTCTAAGTCTCAAAGTTGAGCTAATGATTCTGGACTTTACCAATGACATAAAACTTTTTGGGGCACTGAGTCTTAAAATTTTTATAGCTTTTAATTACTTGCCATAAACATTTGCTTTAAAATAATTTCCATGTTAGCTCTGTGACACTTGCTAAAGTAATAGCAGAGGACTAAACCAACTCAGACCTACCACTATGGGAGAGCAACCAGGAGGACACTCCTCCTGGACAATCCCCCTAACCACTGTGCTCCTGCTCATAAGAACAGTGGTTAGGACATTCTTGGACATTCTGTGATTGCTTTCAAAGATTTTGGAAAGTAGCCTTTATGAAAAATATCTGGAACTCCCTCAGACTGGCATAATTTCAGACCTCATAGACCAAGAAGGCATTCAAAGCAAAACTCAGCTCCTGAAGGAATAATTTATATGGAAATTTTGTAGTGTTTGGTATTTAGGAACCTGGATTCTATCCATTGCTAACTTATTATTTTTTTCCTAATTTGCCCAGAAGGCTTATGAAATGCCATATAAATCCTACATTTAAGAAAAAAGATACTATTGTGCTCCCCCATAGTCATGCTGTCTCTTACGTATATGACTCCCAAAAAGATCTCTGCTCTTGTACCCATCCTTGTTCTAGCCAGGATTTATATGGTAGCCCTACACAAAAGGAAAAACATGTTCAAAGAAAAGATCAAGTTAAATGTGTAACTAAGGCTCCAGCTTGGCATCCACTGTGTTAGATCCTAAATCAGCTGCTGGAACATACCTGGTGAGCAGCTGCAGACTGCTGCTGAGTTATTGGAGACCTCCCACTTGGTTGCTCTCTGTCTGCTGGATCTACCTCTACACCCTAATTGTACATGAAGTGTCATGAAAGGGGAATTCCTGTGCTGAGGGGAGAGGTGGAGGTTTGCTTTGGGAAAGGACAATATGACTTGCTGTGCAGCCACAATGCCTTAAGAAAGCACAATGTCATGAGTGCAGGTCAAATGAAAATCTCTTACACTGGGCAAAGAAGAAAATTAAAGTATTGGTGGGTTTAGTATGTGCAAATATTTGAGGTTTATTTTGCCTTTTAAGGCTGCAATTTTATGTAAATTTATGTCAAAGGATGGACATGCTAGCACAGTAACCAAGCATAGACTCTGAGAATCCTTGGCACAACATACAAAATCTGAGATGAAGTGTTTGAAACAGAAAAATCTCTCTCCCTGTAGTTCATGTATGATTACAGTTTCCACTGCTGCTAACTTTTTCAAGCCTACAGGAAGCAATGCCCGTGACAGAACCAGTTTTAAGGGCAGAACTGCAAATCTCAGGCTACTGAACGCACAGCAGGGGCAATGAGCACCCCAAGCTCTCGGCTCTGCCCTGGAGAAGCTGGCACAGAGCAAAGGCTGAAGGAAACACTGTGCAGCCAAGAGATGAGCACAAGGGGAGGCAGGGAGGAAGCACCCACCCTGCAGTAATCAAAAGTCTGGAAAAGCCTCTCTGCTGCTGCCCTTTTCATCGTGCCCCAGACCTCAGCCCCACATTCTGCAGGAGACAAACAGCCTGAAAATCAGGCCCCTTTAAAGAGCTCATGCTAAGCAGTCAAAATCAATTAGCACTCTCAAAGTAGGATGAATGATAATGGATACAGAATTGCCTTGGTACTCAGGGGACTAGGATTCAATTCTTACCTCTCTTAGACTTCCTCTGTGACCTTGGGCATGCCTATCTGTTGCTCTTTTCCTCCAAAACATGTTTTTATATTTTTACCTCACAGAGCTTTTGCAAGGTTTTTGAATCCATTGATTGCAAAGTACTTAAATTCTATGTCATGAATCTATACAGAGTTTTGAAAATGAGAGATTATGTGATTTTCACCTCCAGACACACTGATCTAATTGCAGTATCTTTTGAAGCTATACTGCTAGTTTCTGAAATGGCCTATGAAAAATTAAGTACATGAAGAAATATACCATGTGCAATAATTAATTTTTTTTTTCAAGAATATCTGGTAAGGAACAGGAAGAAAATGAATAGATTTTTTTTCACTGAGATGGGTGGACAGCACAGACAACTAATTATCTTTTCTTTCAGAATCAGGAACTGATTCACAGGTGTGATGAAATCATCATGCTGCAAAAATCAAGGAAGAAACTGAACCACACACCTAGGGCAGTGAACTGTTTCAAAGGCAAAATTGATAATAAGTTATACTTCAAAATCCATAGAGGATGAGAACCTTTGAAAAGCACCCTCTCTTCACATGCAATGTTTGTAAAGGTACCTACTATGCTGCTAACTAAATACTGACACCTGCCATAAGTATTCTACACAAGATAGCATCTTCCTGGATTTTGTGGTCAGTAAGACCTGGATATTTTAGAGGAAGAAAAAAAAATGTGTTCCATAAATTTGTGGCAAACAACTTACAGTAATGATTTCAAATTTAAAATATCTAAATATACCAGAAGGCACCTCCATGTGTATGTATGCACACATATGAACACTTTCAGATTCACATACACACAAAGGAAATGCACTAAATTCAGGGTTTGTGTCTTCATGGTCTTAGTCGAAGGGAAATTTCTTGCTGCTTAACCTTTGGGTTTGTTTTATTTTAAGACAGTTACAGTTTGCTTTATACTTTAAAAATTAGGGTGCTTTTTCTTCCCCCTATCCTTGTTTCATGCAGATGATGAACCCTTTGAAATGTGCTTGCTCTTGTTGCCCACTAGAAGGAGAGGGGTGAATGCCACATATCTAATTGTGTGTCTCCACAGAAACTTTCCTCTAATTCCTGGTTGCTAACCCACATTCTTTAAGTCCTCTGGCCTCTTTCCCAACACTCCTCCTCTGTCTCACAAAGAAAAGAATTTGCTTTTTTTCCCCCCATCCAAGGTCTTTTCTCATTTCAAAGCAAGCTACTTGAATGACTATTCAGTGTGTGCAGAATGAGGTCTCTCCACAACACTATGCTATAGTAAAAGCCGTGTGTGCTTATAAAGGCTGCTTGAAGGCAGCCCTACCCCACAGTGGCCCAGGCGGCATACACAGCACCCTGACCTAGCCATCTGTATGCAAATCTCCACAGACTAAGTAAACTTTCATAAAAATGTTCTGGCCCCTCTTTCTGTGTGTTTAGCAATTATTAGTGCACATTGGTCCTTTGTGTTATATTATTATGCTTTGTGTGCAGAGGAGACTCCCTGGCACCTGCGCTTGTAGGTGGCAGATGGCAGTTCTTGGCAGCAATACGGAAGTTTTCCTGAATGCAGCTAAGCCACAAACTGGCATCTTTTATTTCTTTATGCATGTACTGAGGAGAAAGGATTAGTGGTAGATTACCAGTAGTCTATCAAGGTATTTAACCAAAAAAAAAAAAAAAAAAAAAAAAAACGGAGCAAGGGGGGAAAAATCTAGTCCGTGTTTTGAAAAAGAAAAGACTGTTCAGCAATATCTTACACTAAAATTGCCAAAAAATAACTATGTATTAATTCAGCCTCTTACACAGAGGTTACAATTTTACCTTTCCCATATGGGTGAAAAATTGATGCCTTGCTGCCAAATCCCTGTTTCTGGAATACTTCCTATGTTTTGCTCCTGTGTACTTCTGTAGAGGTTTAATATGACTGCTACATTATTGATAAAGCACCTGTGAATGTAAAGGATCGCAGAGTGTCCAACAATCAGATAACACACAAAGCAATCAAAATGCAGCTGGTGCTGGGATGAGTAGAGCCACTAAATCAACTACTGCAGCTCTAAGTGCAAAAAAGAAATGTTGGCTAATGCCACCTTCGTAGAGTCATAGGATATGGGACCTTGGAGGTAACCCATCAAGATCATCAAGTCCAGCTTCTAGCCCTGCACAGGACACCCCAAGAGTCACACATCTGAGGGTGCTGTCCAAACAATTCTTGAACTCTATGACCACTTCCCAGGGGAGCCTGTTCCAGTGCCCAACCACCCTTCGGGTGGTGAAAAATGTTTTCCTGATATCCAACCTAAACTTCCCCTGATTCAGCTTCAGGCCATTTTCTTGAGTCCTGTCCCTGGTCACCAGAGAGATGAGATCAGTGTCTGCCTCTCCTCGTCCCCTCATAGGAAGTTGTAACTAAAGTGGCTGAAATCTGTTCAGTCTCCTCCAGGCTGAACAGAGCGAGTGACCTCAGTTACTCCTCATGCAGCTTCCCCTCAGGTCCTTTCACCATCTCTTTGGCTCCCTTTTGGATGCTCTCTAACAGCTTAATGTCTTTCTTATATTGTGGCACCCAAAACTGCCCCCAGCACTGGAGGTGAGGCTGCCCCAGTGCAGAGCAGAGCAGGACAATCCCTCCCTTGCCCAGCTGGCAATGCTGGGCCTGATGCCCCCAGGACAGGGTTGGCCCTCCCAGGGCACTGCTGGCTCATGTTCAGCTTTGTACCAACCAGGACCCCCAGGTCCCTTTCTGTAGCGCTGCTCTCCAGCCTCTTATTCCCCAGCCTGTGCACACAGCCAGGGTTGCCCCTCCTACTTAAAGGCAGGAACAGTTTCTGCCTGAAATCAGATATTAAAGAAATCAAGAAATCAATGAAGTGGATATAAAACTTCTAGATGATAGAAGAGGATATACATTATTGAAGAGTATGAGCTAGGAATGGTGGGCCCAGTAAAACAGGAGGGAGAATGATTCCTATGGAAAGAAATAGCTGAAGGACAAGGATCTGGGAAGTTGTTTTTGGTCACTTTCTAGCTATGTCAGCTCCTGAACTAGAAGGCCAGCTATGATTTCTAAGAATGGATGTTTCTACGACTTATATCATCTTTTTCAGTAACCACATTTCCAGGACTACAAACAGCATCTTAAAAGAGCCTTTTTCTGTGTGTTTCATTTTTATAGCATGTTTCCATGGTTCATAATTTCTGCCTTTTAGACCATTTTTAATAAATGCTATCATTCTCTTAGACAACATCCAGTGTTAGACTTCTGAGAAGATCACACAGAAGCATAATACTCAAGGGATAAATAGTCTGCTATGGATAGAGTTGGTTCTCACTCCATTAGGTAGGCAAAAGAGAGAGTGTTTGAACCACAGACCTCAGAGCACAGGGAAAATATTGTTTCACTCCAAGGTAAGCCAGGGAGGCTGTACCACAGCACAGCAACCTTAGGTGGCCTTTTTAGAGCAAAGATATAGGAAAAATATATGGAAAGGGAACAAGGCACATAAAGTAGGAAACCGGATGGGGAGAAAAAATAAGGGCCAGAGAAATGAGGAAGGAAAATAAAAATAAAAGTATCAAAATATTAAGTGACAAAAATAGTAAAAACAATCAAAGAAAACACATACACATTCAAAAAATCCCACACCATGAAAACCAAACCAACTAAACAAAAAAAAATCACCATACCCCAAGATGAATCCAAACAGAGAAAAAGACTTATAGGAAAACATGGGAAGAGTGAAACGTAGATTGATGATGTTGTACTCAAACAAGGAAAAGAATAATGGCATTCTTCCCCAAAAATTGATGGAATACAGATAGAGTCTGCCCTTGCAAAACCCACTTGAAGTAGACACAGTAACTCTGAACTGGGCTGACCCTTGGGAAGCACAGGGAAGTCCTGCAGCTACCAGGGTTAGCCAGCACAGAGCACACTCCCGTATGGTACACACAGTGGCTGTGCAGATGCGTTCAAACCCCCACCTAAGAACATACTTAACCTCCTTCCATATATATGTTACTTGTGACTGATGTGGTTAATGTTGTTGTACATTTCTTCTTACCTTTCTGAAGACACAGGTAATCTAGCAAATGCAGGGATGGACCCACCGCAAAGGCACAGCACCATCCTTCTGCTACGTCCATCCCTCCACAAAGTACAGGTTAAACCTGCTAACTTGTCTTTCAAAATTTTTCCCTGACCATGGAAGATGACATAGTTTTGAAAACACTGGGGCAATATTCCAGGTATGTTAATTATAGGAAAGGCTGAGAAATGAGAAAAAAAAAATGTAGGTATTTTTCAATTACACTAAAAGAAGAGAGATACTGAGATTCAGCCTTCCTGCTACAGAGCGACATATTGTACAGAACTTGAAAAATTACTTTGATTTCCCATGTACAGGAAATAAAACATTTTCCAGAAGCTAAATTAAAGCATGTATTTTACAATGCAAAATTTATTTTACGGACTTGAGGTGTGAGTGTAAACCTATTAAAGGAAACTATCCATCCTCCAGAAAGAAAGTGCTGGCTTTATTGAAGCTCAGTTCATTCTTAAAGACAGAGAATCCCCTCCAGGGCAGACAGGACAGTAACTGCTGACACTGACTTTCCTTAACACATAGAATGACTTATAATTATTATTTTGGAGTAAAAGTTATTTTGGTTCCATCTTAGAACTAGTAAATAGGAGATTAGGTAAGTGTACATACATGTAGAGATATATATATATATACACAAACAGACATATACAGATGTTTATAAAAGGCCTTCTGGGGTCACTTTTAAAAGAAATTTAGTTGAAGAACTTTAAAAATTATAGCCCTAGGGCACTAGCAGAAATTGAGGAGCCTGTGACCCCTGCTAGCGTGAGCTATTATGAATGTAACATACTGTAAAGCAGATGTCCACACTCAGAAGTGCCTCAGGTGCATCATTCTTCCTCAGACACACGGCAAAGACATTGAGCTTACACCATCTGAACTTTTTGAGTTTAGCATTAATTCTTCCTCCCAATAACAGCCGCATTATGCAGCTGTCAGAAATTAAAGCAGGACTGAAAGGAAGAAGAGCTTTATTTCTGTTTCCATTTATTTTCTTTTCAGTGGTAAGAGGCTGAAGCGATTTTACAGAGCACAGAACTGTATTCACTAAGGACCAGTGCTCACCATTGTTATCTGAGTGTGATGCTCTAGAAGTTAATAAAAAAGCAGGCAGATATTCTCCTTTGGAAAGCTCGAAAGGCATCTGCTTCTCACCAGTGGATAACAGGGCACCTCAGCACTTACTTGAGTTTACCAAGCATTTGAACTGTAAGTTCAAGTAAGGTGCAAATTCAGAGCAATTTCAAAGGCATTCAGTGAGTACTAAAATGTCACATTGACTTCAAATTTTTGTTTATCCAATGATACAGAAGCTGAAATCCTGCTAGTTCTCTTGGGAAACTGCTCAATATATTGGTTGACATCACTTTGGCATCTTTCACAGGATGCCTCCAGTTCTGCTGCACTATTGCATCCTCCTCTTCTTTGATTAGCTGACAAACCCATGGGTTTTGTAACTTGTAATTACAGAAGGGAAGGTATCATTTCGCAAGGCACCAAAACCACACGGCCACATGGCACTCATTAAAATTACCATTTGTAAGAGTACACGAAGTTTGATGTCCCACACAGACCCATCCAAAGGCTCTGCTTTCTCCCTGCTCACCTCTCTCACCTCCTCTGTGTATCAGTAGCAGAGGCCCCTGAGCTAAACACACTCACCTGTGCAAAGGCAAAGTCTGGAAAAGTCACCTGTGGAGATCCATCAGCTTTGCAATCTTGTCCCCTATACTGAAATGTACAAGGCCATACTGAAAAGCACATTCATTTTTCTCATTTAATCATTGGTATTGCTGGTATTAGAGAAATTAGTTTTTAAATGCTGGATTGAGGTTTAAATCAGTAAAATAATAATTCTGTGTAAAAGATATTGTTGCACTCAGATTATTAGATCACTTTAAACAGACCATTACAAAGGAAAGAACCCTTTTTTTGTTAACTGAAAAGATGAAAATGTATATAAACTGTCCTAAATAAACTCCTCATCTTTTTGCCATGATTATATTTTTACCTTTCCTGGGAAGGAAAAAAAAGTTATATGGGAAACAGGAGAAAGAAAAAAACTCAAAACTCTAAGTTTTGATTCTTGTAATAGTTATACTCTGAAGCCAAGGAAACATTTTTTCAGACCATGCAAACTCAGATTACAGCACATGCTGACACAGGAAATGACTGGGAACATCCCTACTGATAAATTAAACCTTGGCAAGGTTCATTCTTTGGCCCAGAGGCCAACTGGTGTGGTCTGGTCAGAATTATGCCATTAAACTTTTTTAATTTCCAAAACAAGATGGCCACATCCAAACTAGGTTTTGGGAGTGGTCCCTGGCCTGTTCAGACTCATGAACTTTGCCTGGGAGTTGACTGTTGATTGGCCTTGACAAAAGTTGTGCCAGGGAATGTCTGTCAGAATAAATTACTTAGCTTCATTAATGGTTCTGGCATCTCTAAGTTCACTACAATAGATATAATCAACAAGAATGGAATAAGCATCAATCTTTA
The DNA here is from genome assembly GCA_034509425.1 of Eopsaltria australis. Lineage (NCBI taxonomy): Eukaryota > Metazoa > Chordata > Aves > Passeriformes > Petroicidae > Eopsaltria > Eopsaltria australis. The sequence goes on along the minus strand of JAVTVJ010000189.1, from coordinate 3,909,408 downwards.
CATGCATTCATTTTGTTCTCTTCCATGATGTAAGGAAATCAAAGAGCAATATTTTATGCATTATAGATCAGTGGTAACCAGAAGAATCTGAATACAACTGTTTTAGGTAACTCAGTATAGCCATATCTATCTATCTATCTATCTATCTATCTATCAATCTATCTATCTACCTATCTACCTATCTACTGGAGGAACCATTTAATTTCAGACTTGGAAGATAATCTCAACCTTCTAGAGGCTGGAAAAAGACATAATATAGGGGCAGAATGTCTTTATATCTTCATCTGATACTGGCCATTGCTAAAGACAGGATCCTGGACTTGATGAACTTTAGGTCTTATTCTATGCAACCATATTGGTGTTTAGAAAGTCTGTCTAGGTTCAAGGAAATGCACTTTTTCAGTCATCCAAGCATACAAACACAAACATTTAATGTGAGAATATTCCTTTTTATGGTTTTGTTTTCCATTTCAATCCACCATATCAGACACCCTTTATGGTGAACATCTCAAAAAACTGAGTCAGTATAAGAAGGCAAATGAAGTCTTGTCCCTTGGGTTTGACTGTGGAATTCTATTCCTAAATTATCTATAGTCTGTAAGAGTTCAAAACCTGACCATTAATGAAATTTTAGTTTGCCTTGTGCCCTAACTCTACAAGATGTGCATGTGTACAATGCTATTCAATAGAGTTGGGTTACTTCAGACTTTCCCAGCAAATTATCTGAAGTGCTCCAGACAGGATGCCTAAGGTAACTCTTCTTTTAAATTAAGCAAGGTATCCTCATGAATTAGCATAGTAGCAGCTTCACTCAAATACCACTGAAACCACTGGAATTTTTCCACTGACTTTGTTCAGGCTCTACGTAATCCCATCCAGATATTGTCTGATGAGAAAACATGGGTGTGCATCAAAATTCTCCCACATTTTGCAAAAGAGATGGGAGTGGGATGAAAAAACTAAAGGAAAAAACAATAATGGGAACATTTACAGCAAGTGACCTTTGAAACTGATCATCGTAAGATGAAAGTCAGTATCTCACCAGAACAGCGAAACACATCCAAATCTTGATTGAATAATTTTTGATCCAAGTTATCAAAATGCTTCATTTCTTCAGTGAAAAAGTCATGAAAGTCAGTATGGTCAAGTCTTGCTGAACTCAAGCAATTCAGAAAGCACTCAGCACCTTGCAGAACTGAAGGAAAACACCTTTTGAGGGAAGACATGATATCACAAATATGCTTACAGAATCACTTAGAGAGGAAAGAAGTTTTAACGTCATCAAGTCCAACCATTAACCAGTCACTGCCAAGTCCACCACTAAACCATGTCCCCAAGTGCTGTATCTACACATCCCTTAAATAAGGCCAGGGATGGTGTCAACCACTTCCCTGGGCAGCCTTTCCCAGGGCTTGACAACCATTTCCATGATAAATTTTTCTTAATATCCAATCTAAATCTTCCCTGACACATCCTGAGGCTCTTTCTTCTTGTCCTACTACTTGCTACTTGGAAGAGGAGCCTAAACCCCATCTGGCTACAGCCTCCTTCCAGGCACTTGTAAAGAATGATAAGGCCTCCCCTGAGCCTCCTTTTCCCCAGGCTGAAGACCCCCAGCTCCCTCAGCAGCTCCTCATCAGACTTGTGCCCCAGACCCTTCACCAGCTCCACTGCCCCTCAATGTTCTTGTACTGAGGGGCTCAAAACTCAACACAGGATTGCAGGTGAAGTGTCACAACTGGCAAGTATAGGGGAGTGATCCCTTTATTAGTCCCACTGGCCAAAGAATTTATTATTTTCAGAGATTCATTTGAAATGGGTGGCATTGGTCTCATCTTACTGCAGCCACTAGAAGTTAGGCATTAATCAGCTTGGTACTCCTTTTTGTCAAAGGAGAGATGGCATGCCTTGGTATGAGGTGAATTCCCTTCTAGGGGTGCCTATGTCTCATCACAGGCTGCCAGGACACCTAGAAGATTTTCTTGGAATATACATTTAACTGAGGTTAATTGAGGTATAGCAAAGTATGGGAATACTGGTACTTTTCTGCATGTTATATAAATTACTGTCCACTTTACTCTACAGATATTTGTGCCAGATTTACAGGGTTGATAGAAGTGTCCATTTACCATCCCACTTCCATTTGTGATTTTCACACGGGACTTGACCCACTTCTATAAAATCAATGACAGCTGAATCAAGTAGTATGTCAAAACCAGAGCTAAAGGAACTTCAAAGAAATCCTGTCCTGACAATCTCTCTCTTCACCAGGGGAATTCTACAGAAAAAAAAAAATTAAAATTAAAATAATATATTCTTAAAAGAAGACAAACCACAACCATAAACATCAAATTCCTGCAGAGCTAGTGAAAATATAATGTTCCAGGACTGCACATCCAAAGAAGAAAATTTTAGCAACTAAAAACAGTGAATAGGGAGGAAATTTCAGAGGAAAAGATCACAAAAGAGAATGAAACAAGCAACATAGTAGAAATATATCTTTAGAGAAAGGGCTGAATTATTTTCCTTATCCCCTCTGCAGTGAACATGGGCAAACCTTGTGCCTCCATATGCTCTGAAATAGGTGTAGTGTACAACATTTACAAACTCTAATTACAAACTCAGGTGAAACTATGTTCCTAAACAATCTGAAAACCTGCAATACAAGTTAAAATGAAAATAACTTCCATTTTTACATAAATCATTAGGATACATAATGTATCACGATACTGCATTATACCCATAAACTTGAGACTTATAATATGTGAGAGATTTTAAAATGTTGCTTCACATTCTTTCATTGGGAGGAATTAACTCTACTGGCCTTGAGATAGATTGAGGGCAACAGGAGGATGCAAAAGGCAGGGCTCATATTCATTGGAGACTCGTGGGGTTTACAGTGTTTTAAACAATCATGTTCTAAGGTTGATTTTGCAGGCTGTCTTAGTCACTATCTCCAGTCAAGGCTCTTGTGTAAATGGGGTTTGTTCTACCCCGACAGTGTGCCTATTGTAACTTGGGGCCACCTGTTAGACAGCATGAAGTGTTGCCTAAAAAAATACACAATAAGCAGATTGTTTGTTACAGTTGTGCACAGACAACTGTATTAGTGTTCTTCTCACCATATGTCTATATAAACAGAGCTGCAGTGAGCTATTCACCAGCTCAAACACTGAAGAAGAAGCTTCTCTTAAAAGACCCAGGGCTTACAAGCGCTGGCTCACCTGTTAGGCTTACAAGAGGGCTTCAAATGCTTGGCTTCAAGGGAGAATTAGTCCTTCAGAAGTTTCTGTAGGAAGTTTTATTCTAGAAGCACAAAAAAGAAAATCCCCACACAAATAAAAAATCCACCCCAAATCAACATAATCCTCCACATTTGGTGGTTTTAATAGCACAGTGCAGAGGGAAGTGAAGAAAAACTGGCTTCACAGAAGCAGTTTGACTACCTCCCAAATTAAAAATAATACTAGATCATGTTATAATATATACTTTAATTGCTGTTGTTGCTGTTATCAAATACACATTCATCCATGTGTCAAGACTAAATCTGAAGTCTCTCACAAGAGGAATTTGTGAGCTTAGTCATATCCAGGGTTCTTGCAGTCTTGGGGAGACTACCTAGGACAGTTTTTTCTATTCCTTTCATTTTTTCAGGAGAGATTTTGAGGGAGGGCAGGGAATGAATATGTCTCTTTTTGTTTTATGAAGGAAAAATGTTACAAGTAAAATAAGCAATAGGCACCACTGATTGCCATGGTGTAAAAAAGGATAGGATAGGATAGGATAGGATAGGATAGGATAGGATAGGATAGGATAGGATAAGAATAGAAGAATAGAATAGAATAGAATAGAATAGAATAGAATAGAATAGAATAAAAATTATGTAAGTCTTTTAACAAAGTCCATGCAAGGACACTCAATTTTATAAGCCCAAATCTCCGTAGTGGTTGTGCAATGTGACCATAAAAGGCACATCAAGGCCTAACAAGCTTTGTTCCACAACTGCCTGACAAGACTGGAGTGTATTAATGTTTATATGCCCTGTTGCTCTGGTAGCAGAGAAGATGCATGGAGCTAAAGCCTCTTGGCTGCTATCCTGCTGCATCAGCTTGCCTCCTGGAGCTGCTGCAGGTGTGGGAGAAAAGCAGCTAAGTCCTTCTAGAGCAAGGACACAGAAACAGAATGTGAAACAGGGGACACATCTTGTGCCTGCTCTGCTCCTGCACCAGCCTCGTCACAAATCACTGATAATACAATGAAAGTGTAGATTTCAGCTGCTGAACAAATTGAATTTTCCAATACCAGTTTCTCAAGTTCATCCTACAATTAAAGGTTTCCTTGAAAAATGAAGTAAGGTGCACAATGGAATTATAAAAGCTGTTTTTATTCAAGGAAGACATACCTAATTCTTTGTGAAAATCTTTATATAAAATGGCCAACAGAAAAGTTGCAAGGCTATGCACGGCACCCCAGTATATGGCTATGCCCCTCTTTGCTTCACAAGAAACTTTAGGCCATTTTCCCCTCCAGCTCTTCAAGCAGCTTTGCTATGGAAGAGATGAGGACAAAGAATATAAGGGAACAGTGGCAAAGCAAAATCACAAGGGGTCTGGCAAAGGCAGCTAGAACAGCTCCTGTTGCACTGTGCTAGCTGACATGTCAAGTGCATGCATCAGAAACAGAGAAAGCAATAGGCAATATGCTAGAATTAGAGGCACTGTGTGTTAGCAGCAGCCAGCCTGGCTTCACATTTGGCTAATGAATACATACACAGGTTTCAGGCCTGCTGGTGACATTCACACAAGATGATGAGTAGGAAAATAGGAGCTGTTTTTACTGAAACAAAGATTTTTATTGAAAATGTCAATGTTCAGTTTTTTAAAAATCCCAAAACTACAGAAAAGCTAAAATACAATATATAAATAACTTTTCCCTTTTCTTTATTTTGCTTAAAACTTTTAATTTGAGCATTCAGAAGTTTTGACTAAAAAGAAAAAAAACCTAAAAAAACCAAGCAATGTATTTCTATTTTTTTTTTTCAAATTGACAGATGTTTTCTTAGTTTTGTCACCTGACTGAAATTTTATCAGCTTCTTCATTTGCTTGTACATTAGCAGCTCAACACCAACCCTTTAAAGTTGTTAAATGACACAGGTCCTCTGTTATTTACGTTGTAAAGGCCCAGAATCAAAGCCTCTGTCAATAGGGGCCTGACAATATTCCTGGCATGCACATTATATTGAGAGCTTCCAGGCTGCTCCTTTAACATATACGTCCATCACTACTTGTTCAGCTCCTTCTGGGATCAAAGTTTATTAAATAAAAGAACAAAAAGCAAGCAAAACAAGAAAATTTCAGACTAAGCTCTCATTTCCTTAAAAGTGTCTATTTTCTTCTATGTCATTTCTTAGAAGTATTGCAGAGATTTCTTAAGATACTGGACAGATAACATCTCCCCTGTATTCACCAAAAGATCCTGCTGTTAAAATAACTGAAATTTTAGAAGATCGTTAACTCTTTTGGGCATGAAACTGGTTGTTTCCTTTTGCTTTATTTTTGCTTCAGTTTTTATCTTCTGAGTGCCTGAACATACACCGTAGCACTAGAAATGCTAGAGATCCACCTCAAAAGCTTTCTGCTGTTTAGATCTACCCTTATCCAGCACAGCTCTGTACTGCTCAGTGCACTAGCTCCCTAGGAGCCTGCTGGGATATTTTCGTACAGTGAGAGTTTGTTGTAGTTAAGCAAATTTTAATTAACTATTGGTATTAGAAATAGTGTGGCCAGCAGGACTAGGAAAGGGATCACTGGTGAGGCTGAGCTTCAAATTCTGTGTTCAGTTTTAGGCCCTTCATGAAAAGAAAGACATTGAGAAGCTGGAGTGTGTCCAGAGAAGGGCAGTGGAGCTGGTGAAGGGTCTGGATCATAATTCTTATAAGGAGCACATGAGGGGGTTGAGGGTCCTTAGCCTGGAGAAAAGGAGGCTCAGGGGATACCCTGTCACTCTCAACAGCCATCTGAAAGGAGGTGGGGGTCAATTTCTCCTCCCAGGCAACAAGCAATAGTACAAGAGGAAACAGTCTCAAGATGTGCCAGGGGAAGTTTAGGGAAAATTTCTTTATTGAAAGAAAGGCTTGTCAGGCTTTGGAACAGGCAGCCCAGGGAAGTGGTTGTCACCATCCCTGGAGGTATTTAAAACATGGTGTCAATGTGGCACTTGGGGACGTGGTCTGGTGGTGGACTTGGCAGTGCTGGGTTAATGGTTGGTCTCATTGATCTTAAATGTTCTTTCCGACCTAAATAATTCAATGATTCTACAACTACTGTATGTTTTAGGAGAAATCATAGAAAATCAACCTTCTGCTAAAGCTGATGTAATTTATCTCATAGGTGTGTAGGACCCCATCTGCAAAATGTACACACATCACTTTATTCTACCGCATTGCAAAATAAAGACTAGATTTGGATTTTAGTGGGATAATGCAACCTTCATAGTGACATCAAAATCTTCCTGCATGCAGAGCCTGTTGAGGTATTTCTGTACAGTGAGTTTGCTGTAGTCAAGCAAATTTTAATTGACTATTTGTATTTGAAATAGTGTATATCATCTTGTCTAATGGGCTGTCTGGCCTCTGAACAGTACTGGGAGTACCACCAGACTAAGGTGGCCCTACATTCATTTGAATTCACACCCACAACTAAACCAATACACATTTCCCTGCAATAAGAGAGAGAGGAATGGGAATACAGAACAGAGAGTGGAAATTAATCCAGGTTTTCAGCTTTCTAACTATTTCCCATTATTATTCTTGTCCCTTTTTGGAAATGTTGAATAACTTTTTACTTGAAATCTTAAAACTTTTTTAAAATGTTAGTGCAACCTTTTGATTCTTTGTTGGAATGTTTCTTGGTACAACTGATTAGTTACAAAAAAATTACTATACTTCTGTATCAGTTTAGGAATAGAGAAATGGGATTAATAATATGAATATGAATTTTTCATGAGACATATTACTGAAGACTGAAATTCAATAGGATATGTATTTAACTGCATAATTCCTTATTTTATATTTTTTGACCCATTTACAACATACTATTTCTGAAAAGCAGGCTTTCTAGGGACTAGCTCCATTATGTGATGTTGATAATTAGGTGTTAATACATCCATTTTTAAACCAGGCCTTATATTCCTGAAGCTGACCATTCAAATTGTGAAAGCATACATATATATGTATATACATATATAGGAATAAGGAATATATCGATCCTGAAGTGGTTGTGTATATTTAAGGACTCCAAGGCATTTTTACTAATATTACTGTATTTAGAGTATTTTAATTTAAGTGCTTACAAGCTGTCTATCAGGAAACTTCTGTGACATTTTGCTCACTCCTTGCCCTTGCTGGCTGGATGCTGGCCTGCATTTTGCTGCATGGCATCATCCCGACTGCTATATTTTCCATATTTTTTATCTCTGTGACATGATTTAGGCAAAGTTACACTCTATAAATCTCTTGTCAGCAGTTATTTTCTGCCTTTCAAGCTTCCAAGAGGAGCGCCCATATTCAGCCAGGCAACAAAGGGCTTCCCCTGGGTACTCCGCTACTCTTTGAAAACCTGAAGCGCAGAGGCTGCGGAGGCAGAGCGTTTAAATAGCAACATTCATTGCCCCGGACGGAGGAAGAAAGGTCAGCCCCAGCAGCAAATCTCCGGCCGTAAATCCGCGAGAGAAACAAGCTGCCAGGGACAGAGCATTGAACGCTGTGGCGGCAGCGGCACGCTCTCACCCCACGGGCCCTGCTGGCAGCGGGACCCGTCCCGGGAGCCCCGGGTGCCAGGAGCGGTGAGGGGAGGAGCCCCTCGGCGCGTCCATGGGCACGCGTGTGCGGGTGGCTTCCCGCGGGGAGCGGCCCTGGCCGCCCGGCGGGCTCCGGGCGGGCTCCGGGCGGGGCCGTGTGCCCGGTGTTGGCAAACACGGCCCGCAGGCGCGGCCGTGCCACGGGCGCTGCCCGGGGCCGCAGCCAAGGCCGCCGGCAGCTGCTCGCGTCGCCGCGGCAACGGCGGCACAATGGGCTGCAAACGGAGCCGCCGGCCGGCCTGCAGCGAGGGGCTCTGCCCGCCCCCTCGCCTCCCCCCGCAGAAAGTGCACACCCCAAAATACACAAACAGGCACAGAAAAGCGTGTGCTGTCCCGCAGCACCCGTCCAGGCACCGTGCCCCCTCTCGCCATCCAGGTGTCCGGGCTCCGTCTTGGTACTGCCTCCCCAGGCAGGGGGACAGGTTTGGCACTAAAGGTTTGCGTTATAAAAGGGGAGCTGAATGTAAATGGACGTTTGTTGAGTCTCTCCTGCCACAATTTTAGACCTCCATCATCACAGAACCGTAGAGTCATTACCGTTGGACAAGACCTCTCAGAGCATCAAATCCAATGGCTGATCCAGCATCACCGTGTTCACCATTAAACCACCTTCCCAAGTGCCACACGTTTTTTTAACACTTCCAGAGATGGTGCTTCCAACACTTCCCTGGGTCTGTGTGTCAGAGATTAGACTTCAGTTTGTACCTCATCACTCTGGGGGTTCCGTCCCTATCTGAGTCCTCTCAGGTTTACACCAAAATGTCCACCCTACAGCTTGATTTTGCTGTCAAATCTTACTATTCTCCCCACAGGCTATAAAAAAAAAAAAAAAAGTCGTGGGTATAGTGCACCTTGAAACCTTCTTGGCAGGTAACTACGCTGGCTTGCAGTTGCTCACCTGGGGAAAGCCAAGGCAGCCTCTCTCACATGCACTTCAGCTGAAAGAATTTCTCTCACTTGCAAGACCTCTACAGCTGTGCACAAACAAGGAAATCTTTTTAAGAGGAGTGGACACAGTTATAAACTTGGAAAAATACTGCAGCAATCTCTATACGCAAATAAAAAACCCCATCCTCTCCTATTAAGTCCAATGGTAATTTACTGAAGCATTTTCCCACCAAGCTGAAATATTTTCCTACGTTGTTTCACCCCGGTGACAAACTCCACTTGCCATTCAGACAGCAAGTCCAGACTTTGGGGAAACTTTATAGGGAAAAGCAGCTCTTCCTTGGAATACAGTCATGTCTTCTGCCCCCTATCAGCTACAAAATCTTCAGAAAACACAGATTCTTACAACACAGCCCTTTCTTCATGCAAAATTATGCCTTTGGGACCAATGTCTCTTCTTGTACAAGGTCTCAGTGGAATATCTCACAACATTTAGGAGCAATTGGTTCTTATTACACAACCAAGAAACATTCATGCTTTCCTCAAAACCTCTTGGGAATCAGTTCCCCAGCGGAAATATGTATCCTTGTATAATTATATTGACTTACTAAGTGTCTCTAAAGGAATTGCATGTCATAAAGTACAAATGTCCTTGTCTGATTATAAAGGACCATATGGAATTGTCTACTCCTTTTCTGCAGGAGTGTGTGTCTGTATGTATGCAAAATGACATGAGCTTACCCTAAGGCATGGGGGGAAGTAATTAAGAAAAATATCTCCAAATGCCAGGTATGTCATCTCTATTGGTAATATGTCATATGTGGTCCTATGGAGACCCAAATGAGAGTGAGAGCCTTTGAATTTGATATAATATATGTGCAATGAATATTTATTACGATCACAATTTATAAAATGTAGTGACGCTCTTTGGAATGTTCTGAATTGAAGAAAGTTCACTGTGTGCAGAAGGAGGTTCTACTTAAGACATACCATACACATACCACGTCACCACATGGAATCTTTCAATTGAGCAAGTAATTCATTGCTTATATATGGGCATTTTGCATCTGAGACCTAATTTTAAGAAAAAAGAAAGGAAGCAGGTAAGCTGTTACAGCCTTCTCTGCCTGCATTCCCGTTGCAGAGAAGAACCGAAAGGAATGAGGAAGACAGTTCCAGAGCAGTGTAGGAGCGAGAGACAGAGCTGAAAGGCAAAACTGGAGGCTGGATTTCATACCTGACTCTGTATGTCAATTGGAACCAGTAAATGTCCAAATGCCAGGACAGCAGGAAACATCGTTTGACCTTGGAAAAACTCTTCTTGGCACCACGTATGAGTATGGACTGCAATTAATTAAGTTACTTGTTATAAAAACAAAAGCTCTGTCAGACGACTTCTAAATTTGGGTGGGTCTGGTTGCTGTAAAAGTATCTTAAACACTGAAATTGAAAGACCTTTTGTCCATTACGGCATGAAAAATTATTGGTAATATTTATTACAGTAATTTCAGTGGACTGTCTCTGGATGTAAGTCCAAAACTAGCCTGGCATGGTGCTTCACGTGTGGTTATGCACAGCTGTTTGCATTGATGCAGCTATGTCCCCTTACCTTCCAGCATGGAGTGGCCACATCCAACCTCCTTACTGGGAGTGCTCTCCAACCCCTGCTAACCCCTAGCTGTCCCAGACCACTGTCCCCATCAAAGCCCCCATCAAAGGATGGGATACATCCTGGCCATGTAACTGCGGGGACAATCACAGGCCACCATCAGTGCCCTGGGCCTCTTTCCCTGCTAGCTGATACATAATTGGACAGATCCGAAGGCTAGATCAATAGGGCTTTGGTGGGAACTGGGACAGGCTCATTTGGTCTTCCCCTGTTTAATTTTTCTAATTATATTCCTAATTTCTTCAGGTCTCATTATTTATAGTACAATAACAATAATACCAAAAGCAAGAAAAAAGAAATAGGATTAAGAAGTTCAAAGCAAACCAAAAAATCTTGCATTTCTGAAAATGTATAAACCATACCTTTCTGTCAAGGCCCAATCATGCTCTCTGCAGCTAGACAAGAAGACTATTGTATCCATGGCTGAGTCCATGGAAATACATTTGGGCTTCACACCTCTGCTGAGCAACTCAAGAGACTACTGGAAAACTCGCAAGTGTAGTGCAGAAAATTCAGGATGGGTCATAGTCTGAGGAAGGTTTTTAAAGCTATTTTGTTTCTTTGAAAGAAAATTGGGGAAGAGAACAACATAGGAGGAGGGGAAGTTTGGGCACAGGATTGGGAACAGAAAACTTCTACTTTGAAGCCATGATATCTTATTCTTCAATAGCTCTCCACAAGTCACTTGGTCCTTCTACCTTACCTGTCCACATCAGTGCAGTGGGGAGCAGAACATACGGAGCATTTGGCAGTCCAAAATACCAAGGAAGCTTGTCCATGGAAAAATACAATTCCCATGAAGACCATCCCAGATTTACTAGAGCCTAATTTGAAAGGCCCTAAAAATGTTGCTCTGCTTGGGTGGCGTCATGTACACATAAAAAATTTTGGTAAACCCTGCAGTGCATTGTCCATTTAGGTAGGGAAAAACAGTAAAACTGCCTTCCCCAAAGAAACAGCTTACTGCAGTTTAGGTCCTAATTCACAGTCCAGTAAAGTAGAAAATATTCTTGCTGTTTCACTAGTCAGTTCACAGGTACTTGGTATTATTTTTGTAATTGTCCAATTGTTATTCCTTCTTCTGCAGTCTTTCTACTCTCTTACCTTGGTTCATTTGTCAGTACTTTACATGTAATGCTCCTGGTAACAAAGCACAATAAAACCTGAATATACTGACTAGGTTCTGCTTAGAATAGGAAATGGGATTTTTTCAGCATGTTTGAAAAAATCAACACATTTCCCTCATAGTGTCTGATAACAAACATTATTCTCATTTTACAGTTTATGCTAGAAATAGACATTAACTCACTAGCCTTGATGAAGCATCTGTGTCTCTGTGAGCTGAGTCTTGCTTTGCATGAACTGGATTGCACATCATGCACTGAAGGAAGTGAATCCAGATTTTTTCAAGATTCCGCTGCTGCTGTCAAGACTGCAATATCATTCATTACCGTGACTCAAGCAATTTGGAATGACATTTCCAGCTTTCATTTTCTTACTTTTTCCCTTTCCTTTTACATTTTACTTTCTTCCTCTACAAAACTATGCCCAGTATAACATGAGGATAAAATTGTAATGTTTATCTAATAACTTCTGCATTACACTTGTATGAACAGGGCAGATACTGAACATTGGGCAAATTAGTGACACAACAATGCAGCAGTTCTTTCTGTGGCACAGGATTTCTCTGGGAATGTTATTTTATTGTATTTCATTTAGTGCTTGTTTGTTTAAGGAGGAAGAACAGACATAGCTGTATTTCAGTTTGATTCAGCAAGCATTCTGGACTTGGTCCAGCAAATCATTTAAGCGTGTGCTTAAATGTAATGAAATTAAATTTAAGTTCACAGTACTGCCTAGGTATTTAACATACAGCATAGGCTTAAGTGCTTTATACAAAGCAGGACAAGAATGATGAAAAATCTTAAAAATAAGGCCCATGCATTTTTACATATTTTTTTTAAATCCTAATACTGTTACAAGGGACATTTTCCACTGCCTATGCTATGAAAACACTGTGTAGTACCCCCTGACTCACCCCCAAAGCCAACTGACTTTACTTGATCTGACAATCTGACAGCTATATCCTGTGTAACTGCTAGTCTGGCCCTTTTTAAAAATATCCTATTAAGTGGAAGCTTTGCCTGGGCAAGGTATGCAGAAATGAGTCACAGGGAGTATATGGAATTTTCTCAGGACTTAGGGCTGTGCCTGTTGTAGCCAAAGGCTAAATCTCTGGTGGAACTCAGTAGTGTTCCTCTGAGTACATTCACTTTCCATACCAATCTCTGTTTTAGTGGGAAACATAAAACCAACATGAAAGTCATGCTGAAACACACCACAAAGGAAGGTGTGTTCTCAACCTGAGTTACCTAACCCAGGTAAAATAATTTAAACTGTGGTTGCACAGCAATTTAAACCAATCTGACTCCTGACTGTCAGGGAGGGTGGAGCTGCACCAGCCAACAGTTAGATGGGCACTGGCTGTGCCACAGCTTTATCTTCAGCCAGCAATCAAGATAGAGAAGGGGACTGCAGACAGTCAATATGAAATGCAAACAGTGCATAAGGCCCCCCCTGCTTTAACCTGTCCATATATAGATGTGACTGCATTTTTAATGCATTTTTGCAATTTAGACAGAGCTGGTGGACCTTTTCAGAGACATGGAAACTCAGTAGAGCTTTATTCCTGTCCACAATAAAGGAAAACACAGTTCCTTCCTCAGAAGGTTTACAATTCATATGTTGTATTTCCACTGTAAAGGCTCTTAACTCTTAGCCAAAGGAAAAGAAAAATCAAAAGCTGGCTTTACTATTTATGAGGAGCTCCCAGCATTAAAAACAAGCAAGCAAACAAACAAACAAACAAACAAGCTGCTTTGTTTTGCAGGTTAGATGCCTAGGAATTTATTTGTTTGCATGTTTGTTTCTGCCAAGAGCAGAAACAATGTCTTGAATTAGTCTGCAGTGAATCAGTTTCTTTCCACAGAAGCATTTAAACCCTCTAGGTTTCATTCATTAACAGAATAATACATATGTTTTGCCTGGTAATGTTCGTTTGAATTACAACCTCATGGAATTCAGAACAAAGCTAGTGTGGTTGCATGGACCTGCTCAAAATTCTTAAAATTCCATTTTATGTCATTTCTGCTACAAGAACTGGTTAAGCATACCAGGTATCTAAAATATACAAGTTTTTCTGCTGCTCTGTTTTTCTTGCCATCTCAAGTCACTGCTTGCCAAAAATAATTTTTAAATGGCTATTGCTTTGCATTTTTAGCACATCTCAAAAAAATGAGGAAACAATTATGCGTTGATCAATGAAGAGAGTATGAGCTAAACGTACATTTTTTTTCAGCTCTCCTCATGCCTTCATGCTAGAGAAAATGTCTTCATCAAACTTATAATTTGTTTAGTGTAGACCTAAAGGACATACTCATGTATTTTACAGAATATAGGAGGAACTGAGTGCTTCTGGACAAATTTCTATAGCTTTCACTCACAAATACGAGATGGGAAGTAAGAAAGTGGAGATATGCACAGGTATATTTGAACAGATGCTAGTATTGGTTTTTTTTAAATAATGTTCCAGTGCCACATTTATCCGAAGTTTTAATGGTACTTTCATTGATGAAGGTAGGCACAGATTTGCTTCTCTTGCATTCTTGTGTTTTAATCTTTATTTCTGAATGCTGACACCAACACCAGTTTTCTCTGCACATGAGAGAGCTGTAGTCTCTGGGGACAGAGAGAAGAGAAAAGGGTTACTAGATGTGGATTGCGTACATGGTTGTATGAAATTGTTCAAGAAGTCTGTTCCTATCCAGGATTCTGTACAGAGGAAAACAGGCTTTATAAGCCCCAAGACACTCCTCTGTGCTTCCTTGTGCAGAATGTCTATCCCTGAGGCTTACAGGAATGCCCGCAACCAGGAGAAAAGATTTATCCCAGCATTGAAAGTCTGTAGTGTTAGGAAATGGAAAACACATTAGAAATGTGTGCTAACCCCAATTGGAAAATCTAAGCAACTCATTTTATTTCTAGCCAACAAAACCTTCAAGAGAACTCGTGCTGGTTTATGTTCAGGTATCTACATTTAGATCACCACCTTACCTCTCAGTATAAGGCTTGAGGTTTAATTCAGCATAAGGGTGAAGTGAGGCAATGTTCTAGGTGTTTGCTTGTTGGATTTTGCCTTGTTTTGTTAGAGCTATAGAATTTCCTGTCTGGAGATTGTTGGTTCACTTTCATCTTCTCATCTCTTATTACATTTACTATACCCTAGAAGACTAGAAAAACACTGAATTGTATGCTAACCTGAAACTTAAAAGCAGAAAACGAGGATTAGGACAGAGAATTTGTTTCGTTTTGATCTAAGGTAGATCAAAACCAAACAAAATATTTGGGGCCTGAGAAATTAATGTACTGACTCTCAAAATTCCCTCATTCACTCAAATCTTCTCCCCTGGACTAGAGCTAAGATGTCTTAGCACTGAGCTAGAAGAAATTGGCTGGGTTTATACCTTTCTTTCACTCCCTTGCAGTTTCCTGTGGGTCAGTGAGCTATACAGCAACCTCTCTGGTCTGTGTGGCCCAGGAAATTGCAAATATTTTCAGCTGTGTCAGGTTCTGCATATGCAAGTTAGGAGGTTCAAAGGGAAGTTTAATTGACACTAATCCTCATCTTGACTTTTGCTCACCTCCTCCTCTTTTCCCACTAAGTCTTCCCACCTTCCCACCTCAAAGTCACAGAAGCTTTACAATTTTTCTTATAAAAATATATATATTTAACCCTTTGGCAGTCTCTTAATGCCCTTTTATTAAATCCCTTAAGTCTTTTTATTAAGTCCAGGGTAATTAAAATTATTATAAACTTCTCTTGAGAGATTATACCCTTTAATCACAGTGCATATTGGCTGAAATGTAGGTGACACTTGTGGTATATCAAATATAAAAATACTTTGGGCAAAGATGTTTAATAACAATTTTTAAAACTAAGATCTTGACTAAGGAGGTTTAAGGCATTAAAAATCATATCTACTTGCAGTCACAGTAAAACATTGAAGGACTTGTAGTACTTTTCCAGATATACAATGGCACAGTTATAATCAAGTTTCTCAATTTATTTCTACTCCAGCTCCTCAGCTGACATAATCTGTCCTAATGCCATTGACTCCCAAGGTGCTACCCTGCTTTAGAGCACTCAGTTTTCTGGGCAACTAGAGCAAATGCACAAGTAAAATCCCTTGGGCCATTATTCCCCAGCCAATTAAAGAAAAAGAAAGGACTTTTCTTGTGAAGCGAGCTTGGATCTCCTGTCTGGAAGCGGAAGTGATCATGCACATGCTAGAGACCACAGGCATTCTTACACAGATGTACAGTGGCACAGATCAGTACAGAAAGTATTTATTTACTAGACTGATTCCTGAAATTTCAAAATTAAGGAGTCATGATAAGAAATAAAATAGCCATCCAATGTTTGTTTTCTTTTGCTACCATTTTTTATTAACAGTGAAAAAAAAATTACATGGGGTTTTTAAATGTAAATTTTAAACATTTCCAGTAGGATAGATGGCCAAATGCCTTACTCTTGTCTACTTCTAATATGATATTTATTTTCACTCATGCTCACATAACTAAAGCTTCCAACTTACTGTGTATTGTCAACACCAGAAGCAAAAAAGAAATGTATGACTTTCTATATCAAAGGAGCTCATGGTAACTTAACTGCTCCTAGGTTAATAGTGAATGGGGAAGAATATAAAATACAGCACAGTTTAACTTGGCATACCTACAATTTTCATTTAAAAGTCTTAGAAGGTCTGGACTTCTTACTCTATAAACTCCTACTGAAGTCAACAGACTTATAGCCATCCAGCAAGTGTTCACAGAATGGGATTCTCTATTTTAGAGCTAAATAAAAAATTACATTGAGACATAATTGGGACTAGTAGGA
The DNA here is from genome assembly GCA_034509425.1 of Eopsaltria australis. Lineage (NCBI taxonomy): Eukaryota > Metazoa > Chordata > Aves > Passeriformes > Petroicidae > Eopsaltria > Eopsaltria australis. The sequence goes on along the minus strand of JAVTVJ010000189.1, from coordinate 3,893,037 downwards.
GAGGTGAGACTGTAAAGCATGAAAAAAGGTGTGACTCATTTAAGTGTTTGAATGAAAGGAGGAATAGGCAAAGGGTGATATGGAATAGTTATTGAAGACCACAGAAGCTGTGAAAAGAAATTATTTTTTTAAAGAAGCAAAGAAATATAAAAACTACTGGAGTAAGGTTGTAGAAACAAGAAAAGGGAAACACTGAAATAGTTCAAACTATCAGAGATCAAATAAAAAATGTAGATGTAAAAGTTACTAGTGATTTTTCTAAATGTTCATCTTCTTTCTGTTGTTCTTCTGTCATGTTTGTTTGGTTTTTAAATTTTAAAAAATATGTGCTATCATTTAATTTAATTCAAAATGTTGTCAGTATATCACCATCTGAAATGTATCAACATGCCCTGTAAATGAGCTTTGTGTAGGTGTGAGAAGGAGAAAATAAGGTCCTGCCCACCATGCAATATGGTAACATGAGAGATGTTTTAGGGGATTTTATCAGTAATGCAAGCAATTTTCTGGCAGTGATGAATATTGCTATATATTGGTGATAAACAGGGCTTGTGAGAGGATGAAAGAAATCCAAAGATGCTAAAGATACAGAGATACTATTATAGACAACCAAAGGCAGTGTTGCAGAAAAGATGAACTAGACAGAACTGGGTTTAAGATTACTTGACTAGTTCAAGAAAAACCTTTAAAATGTGTAAGTGAAATCAAAGAAAGACAGGAGTATTTGGACTCAACTGGTAGTTTAAGGCACTGAAATTAGGTGTTAATGCATAAGTGTTCATATGTTCACTCTATACCTGGAGTGCCTTTTATAACCATTGGAGAGCCAATCAGTACATGGAACTGAATCTCAAGAACTAATCCAATTCACCCTAAAACAGACATCCACACTGAATCCTAATCCTTCACTGACTATAACAGCACCTAGATATCAAGCTTTCAGTTAGGTATCTACAGACATCCAGATTTAAGTATCTTAAACCATACCCCACATTAGACACATGCAGTGCTGGTTCCTGTATCTGGTCCTCCAAGGCTTCTCCATGATCCACACCAAAAACGAGCACTTCCAGGGTGAGATTAATTTGTGTCATTTTAAATAGCCATTTAATGACAAAATTAATTGTGCATTAAAAAGACCTGTTTTCTTTATTGACTAAAAGGAGTTTATATTTGTTCAGATGAATCCCCCTTGCCTCCTGTAGGGCTGCTTAGCTAAAGGAAGCAAAAGAAAAGGCAAGTAATGAATCAGATAACCATAAGAATGTTTAAAGGTTGAAGATAATAAAAATTATTGAAATATATTACATCATTACATAGCTTCATTAGCAGCATATGTTTGAAGGAAGTGTTCATAAAGATATGGTTTCACAACACAACACTTCACAACCAGTATTATCTTGTACACCTGAGAAATAATACACTGGGATTGTGGTTTACCCAGGCCTGTTTGGCCTTAAGTAGAGCTTTTAGAGAAATGTTTGTAATCATAATTATTGAGGATGTGACTCACGAGTGTTGCCTTGGACCATGACCAAAACTAATGATTGTAGGAGAAAATGAGAAATAGGAAGCCCTCAGAACCACAGTATACAGTACATTTTTGATGACCAGGTTTCTAGATAAAACCAAGTATGTTTGCTTTCCTGTTAGATTTTCTGTTACTAAGAATTTGCTAACTCTTAATTAAGAGTACATGCAATTCTAAGGGGATCAACCAAACGTGCTGCAAATTTCTTGTAGAGGATAAATATCAAGCATGAGCCTCTAACTGTCTCTTTAAAAATAAAAAAATCACTTTCAGGGGGAGGTTGTTATTTGACACTACTCTCATTTCAGCACGTGATTTAGTAATCTAAATATTATCTTCTAGCTCTATAGGACCAAATTCTGAGTGTGACTGAGCACTGAAACAGTGCAATTTCCTTTCTGTGACATTGTTCCTTTCTGAACATTTGCTTCAAAAGAAATGAAGTACCAAATTGCTTCAAAAAGAATAGAGTGCCAAATCTAATGACAATTTTATAAGATACAGATAATTTCTATATTAAAAAGCAAATTCATAACAATATTTCAGGGATATTTTAACACTGATCTTTGGAATTTAAAAGAAGAAATTGTCTAATTGGTTTTAAAAATGTTTTCTCAGGGTTCCTAGGTACTAGCCAACACTGAACTGTGAGTATGATTTTCGATAGTTCCTTCATCTCATGCACCATAAATTGCAATATTAATTAGATGTTGGAATTAAATTGATTACAATATTAATTACAATGTACTTTTTATCAAGTCTATATCATACCGAAGAAGCCAGATTTTGCCTAAACGTAATTGCCGTGTATTGGAGAAGAAAAATCTATTTGTATACAGATACTAAAAATATCCATCCAAATAATATTCTAATTACACTGATTTGTTCTGTGAGGAAGTGAAATCATTGAATGCTAAAACATTCTGTATTTATTTTTGATGGTGTTAGGAAGCAAAATGGAAGATAAGTGCCATTGAAATACTTTATTTAATTGCAAGTAAAACAACTATGCCAATTAAATTAACTGTATATCCTACATTCATGCACTGTTTATTCTAAGTAACATATCTATTAGCCTGCAGTTTTCCCCAAATCATTGCTTTAAATTTCATATGGTAAGTAAGATCATCTAGAGATGAAGTAACTTGGTTACCCAGCAGCACTAAAGCAGCCCTTAACACAGTTCCCATAATCACCCCTTGCATGCTGTAATCACTCTTTCCTCAAGGTACAGAGCAGTGCTTGGGCCCGTTCCAGGTAAAGCCCCATGCAGATGCTCTGGACTGTGCTCTGGGAAGAGCCTGCATCTCTCTGCTGACTACATAAGGAGAATTAGGAAGCTAAGCAGCTAGGTGCTTAAAACTCTGTAATGCTTGTAAAGCTTGTAGATTAGAAGGTGAAACCAGACAGATGTAGACAACACAACTCATCCTACCCCTAATATAAAACTGAGCTATATGTAGCTGTTAGACAACAGGACTCTTGTTATAATTTTGTTATTGATACAGCCACTCACAGAGACAATTGAACCTCAGCTTTAGACGGATAACATAGAAGACAGTTCCTCTCCCTAAATGCATGCAGTATAGAAGACAGAAAGCAGACAGAAAGCAGTAAACATTTAAAGCAGACAAATGACGTTGGGAAATTGGGAGCACAGAATAAGAAAAATTAAATAATCTTATTTTACCATAAAATGAAAATGTCTCCACTTATCTAAATAATGTCAGACGGAAACACTATATGATGGCAAATTATATAGTTCACAAATAAAGCAGCCGTAATAGCATATAGGGAGCCTAACAATGGTTATGCATACAGAATGTAACAATTCAGAGATCAGGAACAAATAAGTCATAATTCAGTTATAAGTTTGATAAATTTTAAGTCTGATAAGTCTACAAACTCACCCAAATACTTGCCATTGTTTATGATTACACTGTAGATACTTTTTTAAAAATTTCTGCATTATTTTGGTGTGCCATATTGTGATCATAAATGCAGGAAACAAAATGTCTTTGTTTGCTTTTTCTTCAAAGGGCCAAGTGGACAGCCCTGTAACTTACTCAGTTAAAATATACACTAGGCTTTATTTAGCAGGGCTCATGGATCAACACTTACGGAATCCCTTGTGTGCACACAGCAAGTATGTTAATCTACACATCCAGCACACATACAAGGAATCTCCGTGGTTCAGAGATCAAGAATTCATTTTATCTCCGCTGAGTTGACTGTTGCGCAAAAATATCAATAATCACATCGAGGGAAGGATCTGGCCAGTAAGGGCACAAAGCTGGATGAGAATCACAGATCTGCAGGCAGCAGGAATTATCTCGTCATACAACCCAGCAGTAAAACGCCTGGTTTACTGTGGCCAAGCTTCATTGCAGGGTCAGTACAAGCAGATAGGCAGAAAAAACTACTGTAGGGCAGTGAATCGGACAGGTAGTCCAGCAGAAGTGAAAGCTTGTTTTGGCACAGAACAAGGGCTCTGAATTCAGGCTTGTCAGTGCTCCAGGAGCAGCCAGAAGTGCTGAGGCAAAACCCGTAATGTTGACTCTACAATCGGCTTCTGTTCCACGTTTTGCACCATTGCTTTCCTCTGAGATTTCTGCAAGTGTTGTGTATCTCCTGTTTCTATTGAAACATTCTATTCCTGCTTAAATTAAAAGCGTTGCTGTGACACCTCAAATCCCTTTAAGTTTGATGGTTTTGTGTACCTGAGAAAAGAGACAGGGAAGGGAAACGGGAAACGGGAAATGGACACAAGGAGAAGAAAGTAACCCAGGTATAGATCATGTAGCATTTGGCAATTGTACATTAAAAGTTCGTTAATTATCTCAAAATTAGTATTTTAAATAAAATTACATCTTCTGATTTAAACCAGCCAGAAGCCAGGAAATTCAAGCTTAAGAATGTCACCCATTTGAAGTCATTTTATTCTAGCTTTGCTTATCAGTATACTTCCCAGAAGCAAACTGTAAATTATATACTTCATGATCTCTCAATGAGTCCTGTCAAGACCTGGTGATAAGTTGCTATAACAGCAGCTTGGGGTTTGAGAAATGCACTTTCCATAGCACTCATGGCAACAGGTGACCAAGTGGTAATGACACCATTAACACATTTCACCTTTTTAAGGATTCCCACTGGTGTTTTACTTATACTAATTTATGGAGGAATCATTTCGTTTTGGTATTACAAGTCCCTTGTGTTCTTCGTGGTAGTTTTAAGAAAATAAACAGGTGGGAAGGAGAGCATCCTCTGGGATATGTGATTTTGGAGAAAACCACCATCAGCAAATTCTGTCTTGTATGAAAAAGAACTTGGGAATTTTATAGTAGATTCAATAAGACTGAGATCAACTTAATTCAGTTTTCCCTTCAGGAAACAGCAAGATCTGCTTTGTAATAAGCAGCTATTAGGTACTTGCCACACATGATTCTCCAGACAAATATGTTTGCATTTGTTATGCAAATGTCAGTATGTATTTAAAAACAAAACAAAACAAAACCAGAACAGGCAATAGTGTCTCAATTTATTATTTGACTAAGTCTTTATGGACTCCCCACTCTAGATACACTGGAAAAGGATCTTTTGTTATGGCTGTGACTATGATTCTGTGTCCTTCTCTATGTAGCCTTCTGGCTACTGCACTGATTCTTCAGAAAATATTACATAATTAGTTGCTTACTTCTGTTCAAAAGCTGTCTTTCCTACAACTCTTAATCCTTTTTATCATGTAACTACAAAAGAAACCTTCTATTTAACAACTAACTTTATTAACATCCTACAACTAATTTTTTTTTACCAGAAATATTTGACAACTTACTCCCTACAGTGACAATATGAAAACAAACCTATCAACTCCTTATTTAAAAAAAAAAAAAAAGACAATGCCAAATTGCTGCTAGTGCAGCACAGAGCAGCAAACAGCGTTATGGCACCAGATTCTGTCTCCATGGACAGCAGTTGGACATTTATCATTGAATTGTAAAGAATCAGACCAAAACTCCCACATTATATAGTGAGAAATAGAGGCTTTCAGATGGGGTTTGTGTTGAATATCCAAACAAATCTGAGTATTTGACACCTTTATTATACTCTAAATGCTTGGTTACCACAAGACAAGACAGAACTGGATTGTCTAAAGAAGAAAAAGCAGTAATTGCTGTCTTCAACTCCCCGATGGGAAGTTACAGACAAGGTGGAACCAGACTCTTCCAGGTTAAATACAAAAAGACAGGAGGCAATGGACAAGGGTTGCAACAAGGAAAATTCCAGATAGTATGAAAATTTGTATCAGTCGTGGTAGTCAAAAAACACGTGTTGTTCAAAGAGGCTGTGGAATCTCAATCCTTTCAGATATTCAAGCTTTGGTGGCATGACCCTAAGCAACCTGATCAGACACAGAGTTTGCTCTGAGTGAAGGATTTGGACCAAAGTCCTCCATGAGTGTGAAGGGGAAGAAGGGGAAGGGGAAGGGAATGGGAAAGGAGAAAGGACTTTCCTTCTTCAAGAATACTCATTTGACACGTACCTTGTTTGAAAACAGTACAACAGAAGTTCAAGAGAAATTGCTAAGAAAAAGAGGGTTAAAAATTGTTTTAGCTGGTAAAATTAACTGTACCCTGTGATTGTCCACATCAATTGTCTCTGTCCATGGTTTTATCACTGTAGTTGCAAAGTGGAAGAAGCATGTCAAGGGAATCAAAACAAAGATTCTATATACGGAACAATTGTGGTCGAGTCTGAATTTAGATCTTAACTCTATTCAGGCCAGTTCTTCAAATGCTTGTGTAGGCCTAGCTGAACCCAGTGTTACACCAATTTATGGCTGTTGAAGATCTGGATTTACTGCACTGATCTATGTACAGTTCTTGGTGGTCATGGTTTAGAAGCTGCCTGGGGCCCAAGAGCACACCAGTTGTGAGAGCATCAACAATCTGTAGGGGTAGACAGACATATGGCACATCCATTATGTGGGGGCTGTTTTGCCCCCATGCTGCTCTTCCTGTTACCTCATGGCAAATACAGCATTTCTGCACCTCCATCACCAAACAAGCTACTTCCTTCATGGCTAAAGCAGGGGCAGATGTGACAAGCAAGCTTCTTGCAAGTGGATCCTAAAAGTACTTACTGGCCATTTGGTCATTAATTCCTTTTTTTTTTTCCCATATTCAGTGTGAGGAAAGACAATGTCAAAAATACCTGTAGAGACTAGAAAATAAAACAACTTCCTGGTCTCATGGTCTTTAATATAATGACCAAACAGATTTCACAGAGTTGAATGTCTTGCTCCTGTCACACCAAATGCCAGCTCTTGAGAAAACCAAGTTCCATGTTCACCTGATGCACACTTCATGGCTCTGCATCTTCCCTGCTATTTTCAATTTTACTAACTTAAGTAGTAACAAACATGACCTTCAGCTACAAACAAGAACATTAATTCTCCAATGCAATGATGAACGGCTTTAAGGCCTTCCTAATGCAAAGAACAGCAGCCAAGTTGAGATCTTTGTTTACTACAAGTATTTAATTTTCTGTGCTTTGGCAAGTCTCCCTCCATCACTTACTTCACCTGCATGCCACAGAGGCCAATCCTTAGCAGAAGTTTGCTAACCATGTTTCTGATCCCTCACAATTCTCTGGGTACAGTGGATATTCGAGGAGTCTTTGCAAGACACAGGAGTCATTCCATTAAGTGTGGTCTCTGGGGATGACCCTGACAAAACAAGTATGAAATAACAGGAAAATAGTTCTTACTACAATTATTTTTAACCAGAAATGGAAATGTCCTGTCCAGCTGACCTTTGTAAAGTGTCACCTATAGTCTGAGAGTTAAGTGCCAAGGGTATGGGACCATGCTTTTTGTATTTCATCAATATTGCAAAGTTAAAGATTTTATTTAAAAGAAAAATAGTAAATGGCACATCATGTAATTGCTATTTATTTTCATAAACATGAGGTATTTCAAAGTGCTATAAGACGCAGCACTAAATGTACATCATTGGAAGAAATTAAACACAGAACTTTGCAGTTACCCAGTTCTATGCACCAAACATTAACAAATACATTAACTGGAAGAAACAGGCTAGGAAAAGGCATATATAGTAAATTTCTTTACAAAAGTTTCTTAGTTCAAAAAAGTGATAAAGTAATATCTACTCAAAACTTTCACAACTCATTTTCATACGAAAATATAAGTATCAAATTTAGTTATGTATCAGCATCATACTAAAGTATACAGGCAATGTAAGAATTAGTACAGTACATAACAGAGATTAACAATATATTTGTATACAAAAACATGCTCCTCAAACATTGAGGTATTACAGTACTTAGGTATGAACTTCCAGTCTAATACTGGCAGCAAAAGCCACCTCTCATAACCCAAGACATGTACAAAAGGCAAGTGTGTAGATGGTATTTACAGAAATTCCCACAGGGGTACAAAATGCCAACCCCTAAAGTAACATCTGTTAGAACATAAGCACCATAAAACTTAGGAATGAACATTTTAAAACTCAACTAGATGTCATCAGCAGCTCCAAATGCTCACAACACTTTAAAAAAAAATCCCCACCATCTACAGTTCTCAAGAAGAAAAAACAAAGGCAGTCCATTGTTGTTTGGTAGTCTTGCAATAAACTCCTTGCAAGAACATCCATTTGCTCCGTACCCGGATAATATAGTCTGTCAATTACTTCAGGGACTGGATTGAAATTAAAACCAACATTCTTAACGTCAAAAAACACAATTTTTTTATAAAGAATCAAAAATGTGCAAAGTGGCAATGACTGTCCTGATCAGCCAAAAAAAACCAAAACAAAAAAAAAAAGTTTAGCAAGTCCGCTTGTAATCTATTTTCTTTAGCAATTGTTCTTGTCTGGCTTGCAATTTTTCCTTTTCTAGCAGTAACTTCTGCTCCTCTGCCTGAAGAGAATGAACATATTCAGTGGCTTTTTTCAAGATCACAACTTTTGCAGCTTTCTCATTTTGAACCAGTTCTGGAACATGGTCCCTTAATGTGAGGAAACTTGACCGTAGATCATTACGTCGTTGACGCTCCAGGATATTATGGTTGCGTCGACGTTCACTGTCCTCTGAATCAGAGTTTCGAGGACTTGAACTCTTAGGCTTTGGTTGGATCGTGGGTTTTACTGGACGGGGCACCTCGATTTTTAACTTTTTCTGTGGTGGAGGCTCTTCAGTCTCCACGAATGGAGAAGGAGCAGCATAATTATGCTGCTGGTGAATTGGGGCACAACGCTTTAAAATCAGTCCATTCTGCTGTGTCCTGACTGATGAAAAAGTGGTATTTTTAGGACGCACTGTAATAGTAAGGGTGGTAACAGACTTGTTGGTAGAGGAACGTCTTTTCTCCACTGTAACAACATCTATTTCTTCTTCTTCATCCTCCTCCTCCTCCTCCTCCTCCTCATCTTCATCATCTTCTGGTAATAAAGGGCAGAAAATAAAACAGACATTAATTTCACTGAAAATACCCTGACCAAGTGTCAGTATTTCTTGACAAAATATATCCAGTAAAAGCAGTAATGAAATAACTGATGGCAAAAACAGGGTGCACCCACCATCTGCAATCACATATAGATCTGTAAAAGTATGTAATACATGTGAAATGTGCAAAGAACAGGGATTTCTGAAAGCTTAGTAAGTTTGATGAGATGGGGTTTTTTTAAACACCTCTAGTTTTCAATCAAAATGGGGCTACCACCCACACAATCACAGAAGCAGAAAAGAATTTTTAGACAGAATGTATGTAATTTGAATGGAATCGTCGAGCTGCGGTACAAAAGGCAAGCACAGAGCCACAACACAGCCCCTGCTTGGTAGAAAAGCAGCCGGAAAACGAAACAATCGCTGGGTTTGTTCTGAGGCAGAAGGTGAAGCTGCTCCAGCCGGGGACCCTTTAAGCCGGCGCTTGGTGCACTGCCAAGAAGACAGCTGTTGGAAGTGCTTCCTCACCCAAAGCTGTCAAACCAGACATTAAAGGGACAGCAGGCTCTGAAACCAGGGACGGATCACCAAGTTTGTGGCAGTGGTCATAGGGACCAGCTCATCTACACATGCCAAACCGCGATTCAGCCCAAGTGGACTTCTCTGCATGCAGGCACAGAAGATGTCTGGGGCATTTTGGGCTCTGTCAGTAAAAGCGCTGCTCTCAGGGGTCACTAGTCTAGCTGCAGCCTGCCCGCACGGCACCTAAGGACACACGTACACGGCCATCCCCCATAAACCCCGTGCCAGGGTGGCGGTGGCAGTCGCACTGCCGCCCCCCCGAGCCCCCCGGCGGCAGGAGACTATCAGGGGGCCAGGAGGGTCCCCCGCACAACGCAGCCCCTCCGGGCCGGAGCCGCTGCCCGGTGAGGGCTCCGGCCCCGCCGCAGCCGGCTCAGGGCGAGAGGCCGGCTGGCCCCGGGCCGTGCCCGCCACCCCCGCGGAGCCCCGCGCCTGCTGCCGCCTGCCGGCCGCCCCGCGCCCCGCCCGGCCCGGCTCCGGGGCGCAGCCGCCCCGCCCGCCCCCGGGGCAGCTGGCGGGGGCCGCAGCCGCCACCCCCGTCCCCACCCCCGCACCCTGGGGCCGCAGCGCTTACCCGAGTCGCTGAGCGTGTCGTCCCCGGAGGAGCTGCTGCTGCTGCTGGCCCGGCTGTCCCCGGCGGGGCGCGGCGGGCGGCCACCCCGCGGAGCCCCTCCGCCCGCCACCGCCGCCTCCTGCTTGTTGACGGGGAAAGGGAAGACCACGGTCGGGTCCACGCACTCGGGCACGGCGCCGCCCAGCTCGGCGCGGGCGCTGGCGGGGCTGCCCGCGGCCCCCGGGGGCGGCGGCGGCGCGGCGGGCGCCTTGCTCTGCAGCTTCTCGCTCACCGCCCGCTCCAGCTTCTCGCGCGCGGAGAAGCCGCTCCACATGCAGTCCTGGATGATGATGGAGTTGAGATTGTTCGTCACGCCGGGGCCCGTCTCGAAGAAGTCCCCTCCGTCCACGCCGCCCCACAGGTCGGCCTCGGGGGGCAGCAGGAGCAGCTCCGATGCCCAGTCCACGGGGTCGGTGGGGCGGCAGCCCCACAGAGCCGCCCCTCCCCACGGCACCGGGCCCCCCCCCGGAGGGTGCTCCTGGAGCCCGGCCCGGCTGGGAGACAGAGGAGGGGTGGGCAGCAGCTCAAACTTTTTCCAGATGTCCTCGCCGGGGGGAGCGGAGTCCGGACCGCACAAATAAAAGTCATCTTCGTCCGGGTAGAAACAGGGCTGCAAAGAGTCAAACTCGAGGTCTGGGTTTTTACTGACCATTCCTGGCATTACGGGTCTCTCTTTTGCTGATCCCTGGGTCGGGCAATAGTTTCAAACACAGGTTTTATTGGTATTTCCACCAAGGGGAGGAAGAGAGGTTGTCCCAGGACCTGAAACTAAAAAAAAAAAAAAAAAAAAAAAGAAAAAAAAGAAAAAAAAAAAGAAACAAAACAACAAAACCAGTATTAAAATACGAATAAACAGACACGAATGTGACTCCCTTCCTCGTAACGGAAGGAAAAAAATTAATAATCCCGTCATCAACAGCAATCAAAAAGGAACCTTTAGAAAGCTGAGCAAAAAAAAAAAAAATGCATCTCACACACCTTTCTCCTCCCGACTCAAGATACTGAAATCAAGGCGCTCAGGTAGTGCTCCCCCGGGCACAGCCTGCCCCGCCGCTCCGTGGGGACACAAGCCCAGCCTGTACAGTCCAGCGGGAATGCACAGCCTGTGCACATAGCCCTCGCCTGCTCTCCCCAAACCGCTTCAAACGCTCAAAACAGCACAGTAACTGCAGACAGATGCATGGCTTTGATACCGTAATCTCTTCAGAAAGGCTTCTTAATATGCCAGCAAAAGTAGAGGAAGTTTACTCCTTTTGTCATCTGCGGAGCAGTGCAAAGGGGAGAGGAGAAGGATGCATAAAAAAAAAAGGGGGCGGAGGGGTTCTTTGCAACTTCGCAAATCGCCAGTTCATTCACTCAAAGCGAGCCAGCGAAATCCGCACACAACACAAGGGGGGAGGGGGGAAGGAGGGGAAATCCAGCAGCAACAGAAATTATCAACCTTATGTAATAACCTCACGCACAAAAATGCATTAAAACCACCCCGGCGCCACCAACAAAGCCTCCTGATTTGCCAAGAAGGCACGGGAAGTTTTTCTCCCCCTTTTTTCCTGCAACAACGAGGTTGCACGGACAGCAACTCTGCACATTCTGCCACTTCATGCACTCAAACCTCCCGCAAACACTCCAGCTCTCTCACCTCCGACGAGTGCGCGCTGCTGCCTTTAACTCGGTCGGACCCCCCACTCACTACCCACGGCCACTCAACCACAGCCCCATTCCTCTGCCGAGAGCTCCGTTGCATCAGACATTAAAAAAAAAAAAAAAAAAAAAAAAGGAAAAAAAGGTTTAAAGTCCAAAAAAGCCAGTCGGCATCTCCCTTCAGCTCGGTTAAGGTAACGCGAAAGGAAATCGTTCTGCTCGGTTCACAACAGCTGACGCTGAGACCGAGACCAAACAGGGGGCAAAAAAAAAATCCATGAAAAGCTTTATGATGAAACGACGAGAAACGCGCCCGGCTCGGCTCAGCTGCGCTCCCGCCCCGCCCCCTGAGCGCCTCCAGGACTGTGCATTTTTCTACTCGGGAAATACATTAAACCGTTTAAAATGCAAAGCAGTAAAGAGGCACCTACAGAACACAGATCTCAATGCGACAGCTCCAAACCAAAACACAAATATCCTCCAGGATTTTCTTCTGCTCAATGAGAACCCCATTCAGGCTCCGCTCTGCTCCTGCGCTCCCCTTCCCACCCCATCCTTCCCAGTTCGACAACTCAAACGCGATGGGGAATTGGATTTATTTGATTGGGGTTTTGTCCTGCAGCCCAGAGCCTGCAGCTTCCTCTTCTTACCTCCGTGGTGATGGTGGTGGGTGTGCGAGGGGGAGGAGTGGTGGGGGGAAGGGGAGAGGAAAAAAAAGCAGCTGATGGTGTCTGTAGCACTTTCCGCGCCCGCCCGCCGGCCCCCGCGGCCGCTCCGGCCTCCGCATCCACCCTCTGCTCGCAGACAGATGACTGTCACTGCCTGGCTTTGAAGCGGCTGGATATTATTAACCCCCCAAAAAGGCATTAAAACAAAAAGACGACTTAAAAAAAAATAAAAAACGGGAAAAAAAAAAAACCTGACACGCTTGGGAGGGAGCACTGGGAAACAGCGGGAGAAAGGCGGGAGCGCCGGCCCCGCCCCCGCTCCACGCGCGCAGGGCGGGGCCGCGCGTTTGGCGCCAAAAGCCCCGTTCGCTCTTTATCCTCCGGGAGGGCGCTCGGATGTCGCGGGGCCGCCCCTGCCCTGCGCCGGCCCCGCCGCGGCCGCTGGCCCCTGGGCCGCCCCTCCCCGCGCCATCTCGGCCCCGAGGAACGTCGCCTCCGGAGCGGTTCCTCCCCACCTCCCACCGCTGCGACCTCGCGCGCAACCCCCCGGGGCAGCTGAAAATAAACAAACAAGGGCTAAGGGAAGCGGCCGGGCGAGGGAGCCGCTCCGACCCAGGGCTCTGTACAGGATCGGCAGCGATCGGCTCCCCGCAGGCCAGCGGGGCTCTGGCGGCACCGCGCTGCGGGCAGGGCCCCGTGCGGGCGGCCCCGCGCTCCCCGCGCTCCGCGCCCGCGTTCCGCTGCCGACGGCGACACCTTGCGGCCGCGCGGCGCAGCGGCGGCGCTCCCGGCGCCCCCGCGCATTGCCCGGCGCAGCGGCGGCACCCACCGCTCTCTCGCCTCCTTCCCCGCGGCGCGGGGCCGCGGGACGGGATGGGACGGGACGGGACGGCACGGACGGGAGCGCGGCGCTCTCCTCGGCGGTGCGCGGCGGCGGGCGCGGGTACGATCCCGATCCCGCCGCCGCTCGGGGCGGTGCCTCCTTGCTCATAGGCTGCAGGTTGAGGCGGGGACTGGGGCGTCGCTCGCAGCAGGCCGGTGGTGGCGGGCGGCCGCTTTGTATGCGGTGGCGGTGGGGCCGCCTCCCTGTCCCGCCTCGGTGGGAGCGAGCCCGGGCTCTTCAAACACGGCGGGCATGGCGGTGGGGAAGAGAGCTGGGCGTCGATGGAAGCGACTGGGGAGGGGGAGGCTGCTCGCGAGAGAGCAAAATAAACCCCGAGTGAGGCAGGGATGTGCCCTGTGTCCCTTCACCTCGTCCCCTCCGATAGTTTTGGGCAGGAAGGTCCTGCTTCTCCCATGTGATGATCCCCTCTCGCATCCGTGTCACGCTTCACCGGTCAAAACCGGGAGTCTCCAGCATTCAGTGCCCTGAGGCGGCCTTGAGAACCGTCGGGGTGCCGGCGGTGCCGCGCAGCCGGCGGTGTCCGAGGCTCGGTGGTGCTGCACAGCTGGGCAGCTGCGGGGCTGGCACCGAGGGTGGCATCTGCTCTGCGATGGCCTCAGCCAAGGCAGAGAGCTGCTGACAGGCTCTGCTCGCACAGCTCGCCCCTGCCTACCTTCCCCTCACCAAGGAGGTGGCTGATTTCAGTTTTGCTCAGGAGCCTTCGATTGATCTGGCTGAGAGCAAAAAAGGCACCTGGAAGGTGTCTTCTCTGTAGCGGAGCTTCCAAGTGCCCAGGATTCAAGCGGGAGTGCTGAAGGTGACCTTTAGGTGCCCTGCTCTGAGTCACAGCTTGGCTGCGGGGAGCTGTGCAGGGCCGGGCACTGTAAAGTGGAGGAGCACTGGACCTGCTGCCAGCCCCTGTGGCATCAGGCTGGCCAAGGGTTTGAGGCCAACTTTGCCTGAACTGTGGTGGTTTGGCCTCCCGTTCCTCTCAGGCACTTCGGATTCAAGGCAGGGGAATTCATTGATTAGCAAATGTGCGCTCGGTACTTTGAAGATGTGAAGTCTTATAAAGGCACAAAGATTTATTAATTTCTTTTGGATGATTTGGCTGGACAAAAAAAATATGTGAGAGGCTGGGATTTTTTTCCCCTTCACATTTCAGTTACCTTAAACAGGTTGCAGCTTGTGAGGAGGCATGAACAGTTAGTATGCAACTCACAGAATGTGTGAACAATTTATTAATTCTCATCAATTGATGGCCTTTGTGGATTTAAAGAATTATATGTGATTTTTCCTTTAATTATTTTTGTTTTCTATCTTTCCTCTAATGTTTTTATATATGCAAATACTGTTAGGTCCTTCCAGAAGTGGATATGGGCAGCTACCTTATTTACTGTTAATTCATTATAATTTTCTCCTCAACAGGCTTTTTTAATTTTCCCTTTTTTTATTTTTCCATATGTATGTGCATGGGAATGAAGCTCTAGGAAAGCACTACTGTGGTGTGGGATATCTTTTGTAGCACCCTGAATGAGAACATTAATAAGACCAATATTTTAAAGTAACTTTCATTGCCAAAGAACACCAGCATAAAACAAACTCCCTCACAAACAGGAGATGGAAAAAGTACGCTGAGAAACATTACTGTGTGTGAGGAGTAACTCTGTTTAGGTAAAAAGACTTGTTAAAACCCCAGATCTATTGCTTTGTCTTCTACAGTTGAGAAAGATGTGGAAAGCTGTGGAAGGACTGCACAAATCCTTGTGACTGACACTTACCTTGGGCTCTTTAATCAGCATTTACATTTCTGTCTCTGATCTCTTTTGTCCATGAAATGACATATATCGAGAAGTCTCAAGGCAAATGGAAATCTGAAATTACTGATAGTTACTGTAAATTTGTTATTACATTGTTTCATTGGAGAAACTTGGGGATTAAGATGTGCTGATAGTAGAAGTGGGTCCCAATATAAACCAGTTGTTTAGCAAGTATATAAAGGCATTGTAAGAACACATCTGGAAAAGCAGAAAAATGTGTAAAAAATATATATAAAAATCTAAAGGACGCTTTTGCTTATACAGTAGTAAGAATCTAAGTGGATCCAGTGGTCTTCAGTGCAACAAGCTTGGGAAAGCCCTGTGCTGAGAGCTTGGATGTGCATACCTGGGCATAATACACAGGAAAGTTATGGTCAGGGCTACTGTACCTCTTCCCACTTGTTGTCATTGATTCATTAAGATATGTTGTGTGAGGCAAATTTCTCTGGCCACACACACTTCTCTTTCACCCTCACAGCCTGCAACTATTGAGAAGATCAAAGGAAATTATCAAGTATTACTTGATACGTGTGCAGTTGTCTTCCTCAGAGGCACCCAAACCAGTGCATTTCTGAGTCTTCTTGTCAAAAGTAATGCATGTATTCTCTTGTCGTCATGTTACACTGCAAAAGGTTTTATAAAGGGTCTTGTTAATCGGGGCATGGGGAAAGTGGCCAATACCCCAGTGTTCTGAGTGCACTTGGCAAAAGTCTGACAGAATTGGGACAATTTATCCCTGCTCTGTATCAACCAGCAGAAGCTACATGTGAAACTCTGTAGGAACAGAAAAGATGTTGGCATGGACACTCATAGACCTTTTTGTTTTGTTTTGTTTTTTTTCTTAAACAAAAACCTAATACACTTCCTGTTAGATAGCAGTGGTAAAATTTTCAGGTGGATTAAGTATTTGGAGGTAAGTATTAGAGTTAACATAACAGTTTAAAAAGCTGCCAGATTTAGAGCAGTAGATTTATTCCTGTGTACGTTCAATAAACTTGCTAGCAAGTTGTGCTGCTCCCTGCTCTGTAGCTGCTGGGGGTGTGTGGTCTAAATTATTTCTCTTGCCAATCTTACCCACATTCAGGTGAGACAGGCTTAGGGATTGCCCAGTGTCACTTATGGAAACTGAAGCAGATTTCCCCAGTAAGCTGATTGCAACAGTGTGAGGTAGCAATTGCTTTCCCAAAGGTCCTTGCTGAGTGCATCAGCATCATCCATTAAGATGAGAATATAGTGCAGAGCCACAAAGGCCTTTGGATGTCACAAAAGTCTGCAAAGAATACAGATGTTCTTGTGACATAAAAACTCTTAATTACCAGCCACAATCCCTAGTGCTTGTATAATGTTTCACATGATCAAGACATTGAAAAACGTGAGCTATTTCACTTACAGTCACCACAAGGGTCTCTAGCCAATCTCACCTGTGCATCCAGAAGCACTTTAAGGAGCACCTAGTAATCAGAGGACTACTAGTTCAATTTAATTAAAACTAATTTTGAAGCCATATGATTCATAAGAAATAGTCTGATAATAGAATAGTACTGTGGGCTGCTAAAAACAGAGGAGATGTTGGATTTATCTAGTGATAAAGGTGGCTGAATGCTTTAAGTGTTCCTAGGTATATCAAAAATCATCTTTCAAAACGTGGTGAGAAGAAATAGAGCTTTTTTCCTTCTGTGCTTTTTGTGTATATTTGGGTTCTTCAAAAGCAGTCGGTCAGACCAGTGTTTGTGTACTAGTCTTCTCTTCAGGTTCCTTTCTAGCTGCTCAGGAAGCATTGGAAGATTTTCATTAAAACCAGAAAGCCTAGAAATGTCTTTTTTAGATTTGACAGAAGTTGATAACAGTTTCTCAGGAAAACATCCTGCTTGCAACAGATTTTCAAACCTTATATATGGCTAGATAAACATCTAAGCATTGGTTATCTTACTGTCGTATTCTAAAGCAAAACAGAACAAAAATAACTTCAAAAAGTTGCAGGTAAGACCACTAAGTGACAGGTTTCACAACAAGACTGTGTACCTAGAATCACAGAATCAGTTATGTTGGAAGAGACCTCAAGTCCAACCTGTGACTGGACACCACCATGTCCGCCATGGCACTGAGTGCCATGTCCAGTCTTTACTTAAACACCTCTAGGGGTGGCAGCTCCACCACCTCCTGGGCAGTCCATTCCAATATTTAATCACCCTTTCCATGAAGAATTTCTTCCTAATGTTCAACTTAAACCTCCCCTCGAACCAGTTGCCTGGGAGAAGAGGCTGACATCTGCCTGGCTACAACCTCCCTTCAGGCAGCTGCAGAGAGCCATAAGATCTTCTCTGAGCCTCCTTTTCTGCAGGATAAACAGCTCCAGGACTTGTGTTCCAGACCCTTCACCATCTCCACTACCCTTCTATGGATCTGCTCCAGCCCCTCAATATTCTTTCTGAATTGAGGAGCCCAGAACTGAATGCAGCACTCAAGATGTGGCCTCACCAGTGCCCAGTACAGGTGGACAATCACTGCCCTGTTCCTACTGACCACTGTTGCTGATACAGACGAGGATGTTACTGGCCTTCTTGGCCACCTGGGCATACTCTGGCTCATGTTCAGTTGCTGTTGACCAACACCCCAGGTCCTTTTCCTCTTGGCCACTTTCCAGCCGCTCTGTCCCCAGCCTGTAGCACTGCAGGGGTTGTTGTGACCCAAGTCCATGACCTGGCGCTTGGCCTTGCCAAACCTCATGCTGTGTCTTGGCCCATCGGTCCAGCCAGTCCAGGTCCCTCCAAGCTTGGTGTCATCCAGAAATTTGGTAATGGCAGACTAGGTATTCTCTAACCCAACTCTCCTTGATCATGAGAAAGTCTTCCAACATTCCATTTACCTGGTCACATGAATATGAGAACAGTGATAAACTTGGTTTTTGTTAGAATAATTTATTACCTTCTGAAAACAGTTAGCAAAAGTTGCTGCTTTTCCTCTTCTTTTTTTTTTTTCCAATTATGGTGAGGATAGTATGTGTTCAGCATGCCAAGACATTGATCTGTATTACTGTGCACCAAATAAACAGTTAATTGTCATCTACCAGTAATTCTGAGGGTATCAGTGGTGTAAATTTTTACTGTGTTCTTCAGCCACAGCAAATGCGCCAGATCCTCTTGCAGGATTAGATGTCTTTATAAATCTCATCACAGGTCTTCAATTTTTCTTTGAAAATCAAAGGTTTGAGCCTCTTCAGTCAATACCCACTACACTGGTTGTTAAAGCCAGGCAAGAACTCTTTAGAAAATTAAATTTCTAAGGCCTAGGAGATATTTTGCAGTTTATGAGCATGGAGACAACTACACTGAAGGGCAGTTTCCTGCTTCTCTTGACCTACTGCAGGTAATAGGCAGGTGGGAAGAGGACTGGTGAGGTTTCACAGCTTCATCACCTAAGATTTTCTCTGTCAGTGGTCCATGGAAAAGACACAATGCCACTTCATCAGGAAGACTTGTTCTCAATTAATTTAATTCCCTGAAAAGCTTAGTTCAGCTAAAATCTTTTTAATGCCACAGCAGGAAAGTTTGGCCAGTGAACCCTGGAAGATCTTTGAGGTTGTTCATATGGCTTGTAAAATGGCTACTTATATAGTTTATTTCTTATTCTTACCCAGTTTCTTTTCTACCTGTGTCCTTCTGCTTTGTCATCATATATTCAATCATTTAGTTCCTTGAAGTATTGCAACATTTTATGTTTATATGTGCTTAAATATTTTATCCTTTTTTTGGAGCAGTTAGCCAATTGTGCATTTTTATGCAAGCTCACTTCCCTGACTGTTTTTGAAACTTTAGCTCAAAGTGTTTCTCTGGTTGCAAAGGTTTTTAAACTATTCATTATAATGAAATATTTTACCAGATAATTCACTGAGACAAATGCGAAATATGCAGTTCGGAAGGTAAAATTATAATCAGTCACATAAACCTGTCCTCATTAGCTCCTTTCAAACATCTCCAAATGTTACCAATAGAGAAAGACATCCTTAGAGAGTGGCTTGAAATGTGAATTCTTTAGTTTTCAGTTGGAATCTGCTTTATGTTTGTGAGGAAGGCTTTAATTTCCTACATCTGAGATTCATTTTCAAATGCAAGCTAACAGGAAGATTAGCTTTTAAGGACTATTAGTGACTGGCCAGAATGGTGTTGGTGACTAGAACATAAAAGGGAAAAAAAGAAAAATATGGACTTAAGAGAGTGAATAAGGGGATGCATCAAACAATGCTCTCAGCTGGTGTCAGGTGAGATGTCTTCCTTGCACTGGGACTGAGCCAGATGAGACCAGTAACAGATCTGTCCTTTGTGATTCCAGCTTTAGTCCTGGGCCACAACTTAAAAGTAGTCTTCTGGATTGTTTAGTTGGTTCTTATTTTATATGCAACATATAGAGCCTTTACTGATAACCTGTGAGACATTCTTCAAAGCTTTGCTGCAAAAACTGTTAACAGCAAAGGAAACGCTTAACACTTATTGCAGTAATGAAAATATCTTCAGACACATTAAAGGCCTTTATGGAGTTTTGATGGTTTTATTATTATTACCATCCCTGCTTTAGTAATTCAGCAGGTCAAAGTTTTGTTTATTTATGTCAGAAATTATTGATGTATCTCTGGCTGTAAGCAGAAATGTATGAAGGGCTGTGCCATGATCTTTAGATGTCTTACCATTTCCTCCTCTTCTGCAAATCTTTCATAATCTCCCAAGTGAGGGCTGGCTGTGTCCTTTATGTCACTTCAGCTAATTCCCATGGGCTTCTGTGAAATTTTCCTGCTGTTTCTTTGCCAAATCATGGATACTCAAGCCTTGAAAAAGGTGTTTGCCTCCTGGTAAAACAAATGATTGTTAGAGATGAGAAACCAGACTCAAGAGAGCCAGGTTTGCATTTGTTTAAGCAACTTATGTGGTCTATTCATATGTTTGATATATGTATATGTTTTTCCAGGCAAATGCAAGGGAGTTTTGTATGAACCACAGCTTGTAAGTCAGAAAATTGCTTTGAAGTGAGCCATGATCAATAGGAGGCTGTAAGTGTCTTGTTCTGATCACTGTAAGTAACTATTGTTAAATGGTTTGACAGGTTGCAGACTGTATGTGGCAAACTAAGGTGAAGTTGAAAAAAGATAATACAAGACTGAAGAAGGACAGCACGTTAGACTTGTAGCTACTCTAAAGAGGGTATGACTGAGAGAAGAAAAGGTTACACGAAGTTTTGGCTGAATGATACTATAAAGCATCATTTAAAAACTCCTTTAAAACTGCTCACTTGTTTTGCCTTCACTTTTAACAAAATTAATTATTTTATAGCATACTTTCGATTCAGGTAAGTTGAAATATCAACTCTTAATTAAAAGAGTTTAAAAATGTTGCTGGCTGACTTACAGCTGAGAAAATTGAAAAAACATATATTTACTGCTGTTTCCACTGTAATACTTTTTGGATGTTAATTTCTCTTTTGATCATTATATAGGAGAGACGTCCTTGTTTTACTGTTAACTGAAACATCCAAAACTGTAATCCTGCTTTGGTAGTGCAAAGCTATGTTCATGTGATCAGACATCACATATTAAATGATTTTTCATCTGTAATCTAATATTTATGAGCTATTACTGTATTGAGGCTTTCTGGTAATGAAGGTATTTGTTTTCCAGTGACATAATTTTACTGCTAAAAACAATTTTTATTTTACAGAATTGAAAGGGTCTTGGTATCTGCAAATGTAATTCTGTCTAATATCAAAGTTTAGAATAGATGGGCCACATTAGCAAAGGAATTCAGAAATGTACATTATTTCAAAAGAGATGAAATTTATATTAAAGGATGAAAATAATGGTGAAAACTTAGGATGTTTTTTTCTATTCTGAAACTGCCCAAGCCTTCTAACAACAGTATTCATTGCATCACTTCCAGAGTGCTAAATACGTTGCATTTTGGCAAGATCATTACCTCAAACATGCTAGCATTGTGCTGGCATTCTTGCTCCTTTGACTTGTATTCTGGGTGCAGGCAGCTAGATCAGCATTAGTCAGTGCAGAAAATCACATTTGTGTGCCAGGGTTTCAAACTGCTGGTAAAGACTTGTTCTTGGCAGGCCAGCAGGACAGATACAAGGTTGGAAGGCATTATCTTTGTGGTGTCTCATGGTGTTGAGGACTCAGTTTTTGACTCCTCTGGAAAAAATATTACTGAAATGTTTCATTTCTAAGCAATTAAAAAGAGACCACACTTTGGTAGTTTAATGTACTTATAAGAAGTAGTATCAAAGTGAATATAGGTAAACATCAGTGGGAGAAGAGTGCTGTATTTATGCAGAAGCGTATGTGTATGTGCTGATGTACACACGTGTGTGTGTGTGTGTGCATGCATAGGTGTGGTTTCATACTCCAACTTACCCTACAGTAATTTTTTTAAACTGTTTATCTTTTTCAGAAATTAAAAACAAAAAGTTGAATCCTTGTCTGTAAATTTTTTCTATTTTAAAGGATGATGTCAGTGTTATATTAGTTATCTGCTTCTACAGAGGATTTAGGATATGTTTACATGGGGCAGTAGAGCATGAAGACCATCCCCAGTTCACCTAGATTGAACTAGGGTGATAAATCTGTAAAGCACATTTCATTGTTGATAGCTCAAGTACCAAAGGTATATGAACTGTATTTGCATGACCCACTGCTCAGGATAGTAAGTTTTTCCCCTTCACTAGGCTAATAACCTGGGCTCAGCATAATTTAGAAACTTCTGTAGTGTGTCATTCTGACACTTAACCAATGCCAGCCAGGCAACTGCATCATGTTCTAGCATGCTGTGTGGATGGACCCCATGTAAACAGGGAGCTTAAGCTGTTAAATTAGCATTTCATGTGATTCACTGTCTATTTTATTTTTCTTATTAATATTTATACTCACCTTTCAAGCCTCTGACTTTGTTGAACGGTTTGCAGTAGAGTTGGACTCCTGGTAGATGATCATAATGCTAAGGCAGGATGAAATGCAGGATGAAAGAGTGTGTCCTGGGGTTTTGATTCTAGTTTTAGTTTAACCTTTGGAGCTGTAGCAGATCATGCTCAAGGTCATGTTAACTTTCATGTTAACTTTCATTTTTCCTCATTTGTAAAATGGGATAGTAATGGCTGGCACCTCTGTGAAGTGTTTTGAGAACTTCAGGAAAATTACGTGTTAGTAACTAAGCCAGTGAAAAATGACTACATTTTTGTTTTGTAGTATGTTTCTACTACTATGATGGGGGAACAATACTCTGCAGTGAAGAGTATTGCTCTCTGATGTAGAAAGTAAGGATAAATGTTGGAATGAGACAGAGTTAATTTCACCTTAAGGGATGGCTGCAGCACAGAGATGTTCATCTATGGCAGTCATTATAGGCTGCCTTTCTAGTCAGTGGAGAGCACTTGCCGCAATCTGTTTGGCTTTCTTTAGGTCTCTGCTTGAGGGTAAGATGAATAATGCCTTATGAATAATGCTCATTATATAATTGAAACTTACGTCCTACTACAGAGGCATCTCCAGCTGTTCTGTATTGGTTGTGGTTGCTTTTGTTTGGCTAAAGCATCACTTTCATAAGCTTTCCTTAAGACTAATTTGTGCAAGTAACCTAATATTTGTAGTGATGATACTACTTTTTTCCCTTTCCTTCCCACCCATATCTTGCATTAACCTTCAAAAGTAGTTAATGAAGCATATAAATAGCAGTTGAAACTGATTCTCCTAGAGTATCATCATGTTTGACAGTAAGTGCTGATCATTGGTCAGCAACTGCTGTAAAAAATGAGAGGTACATTTGGCATGCACAGTGAAATGCTGAAGTGGTGATCCGTATTTTGACAAACAGCTGAGTCTGTCTTGGCCAGCTATCGGGATGGTTGCATACATATTTTGCTATATTATTTTGATTGCATTACTTTTGGTTTTGAACTGAGGTCAGGATAATTATAGAGAGATGTATCACTGCTTAACAAGGTTATAAAAATGTCTACTCAGTTTCTGCAGCTCCTTCTGAGATGCAATGACATTTCTACTTGGTCTGTGAATTGTGTCATGGCAGATATTTGTTTGATGGTTGTAATATGAATACAAGGCTTTTCAGTATATTTACAAAACTGTATGTTTCATCCCCTTTGGAACTGGGATATTATTATATACAGAGAATAACTACATATTAGGACTGTGTTATTTGTGCAAGCTTGTTCTCATGAAATTAACATAAAGAGAGTTCTCATATGCATGTAAGTGCTGGCATTTTTTCCTGGAGCTGGCTTAAGAATCTGAGTTAAAAGTAAAGGTGGATAATGAAACGTGATGTATGTGTACATTCCATGTCCCATTATGCTGATAGCCCTGTATCTGTCATTTTGGAGATGACATGAAAAGATAATGAGTAAGCCTTTGTGCATATCCTGTGGCTCAGAGAAGGAAAAAAGCTCTTCTGAGGCTTGCATGTCGTTAGCAGTGAATACTGGAAAACCCCCTTCTGCTTGTCTTGCCTTGTGAGATGTGAGACTTGAAAGAACTTTCGCTTCTTTTACTGGTTTGAAAACATATTTAACCTCTGAGAAAGGAAGCCAGGGAAAGCGTTGAATAACTTGATTTACCATCTCTTGAAATACCTCCTTTACTAGTTCTGTGCCAGAATCTGAAGTGCTGTAGTGACAGCAGCCAAAAGGGAGTGAGGATTTGGATAGAGATAAAGGGAAAAATTAAAAAAGGAAGTCTAAACCTATATTTAATCCAATGGTTTCGTTATCTGAAGCTGGCCACTTCCAGGAGCTCTGCAAACCTTTCCTTTAGTGAATGAATTGAGCCCTGTGCTATAACGACAAATACTTCTGGGAATACTTGTGGTATGTTAATGCTACAGTAAAAAAGTACAACTGAATTAGATAGAATAGGTATGACTTTTTAGATCTGTGGTGCATGAGGTTTATGGAGGCAAAGATGACCCAAGACTGTCTGAATTGTTGAAAAGCAGGTTTTGGAATGAGATCCCAGGAACAGCTGCTGCTGAGACTGGGGGAGGAGGAGGGGCGGAGGGATGGTGCAAAGTGCTTATCAGTGAAATGTCCAATTAAAATTCTTGGACTAAATTTCTTTAGTCCAAGAAAAAAATGGGATTTATTAATATTTCTGATTGATTTATTATAAAACATTGCTACTTGAACATGATTCTAAAATTTCAATTCACATCTTTGTAGTTAACTTTTAGCAGATTGATTTCAATAAACTTCTACTGACTTACACCAGCTAAGAACCTTTTTCACAACCATCACAGTATTATTTACTGGAAGTATCTCCTCTACTGTAAGCTATCTGGAACAGAGAACTCCAAAGCTCTAAGAAAAATGGTTTCAGATCTCTTTGGAAGTAGATGTTTGCCCCTAAGTAGGAGTGTTCAGCAGCAAACCTTCTAATTTGGGATGTCTAGCAGTTAGGCATTGCAGAACTGAATCTAGCAGTACCTAAGTCACTCTTGTGAGTACGTGTTGCCCTTGGAGATTTTGGCATTGAGTGAGCTGTATGCTTCCTATAATTCTACTTGAATTTCACATCCTCCTTTTCTCTCTTTGTAGGACTGTCTGCTTGGTGGTTAAAAGCTCATAAGGCAAACATGTAATGCTGTATTATAAGTTCACTTTTCCCAGACATGACCTTTTTATTTCTGCCATTAGAGCCTCGTGCAGGCTACAAAGGGAGCACATCCTCACATCTGGCTGTTTTCTAGAGCTACTTCAAAGCTGCAGCTGAACCAAAGCTGAACCAGCTGCAGGCTGGACAAAGATGGACAGAGAATCCTAAACAATGTCAGCAAGTCTTGAGCAGTCCATAAGAGTGTGCATCATGACAATTTTGGACAAAGATGCCACACGTAACATCATGGCAGTCACAGCAAGAGGCCACAACAGGGTTTTTTTTAAATCAAAGTGGGAAGTGAGGCGTGGCAAAACTGAAGACTTTGGAATGTTGTGAGGTCTTGAGAAGAGAATCTGAGTAAGGCTGAATGCAGAGAGGCTTGGAGTAAGAGGCTTTTCCACGTCTGACTTGCTTTAATTAGGAGCAGTGGATTTAAAGTTCAGCATGCTGATGGAAAATAATTCTCTTGCAAAGCCATTAGTGAGAATCTGAGTTTTTTACTTTTGTTGTTGTTGGTGTATGAGGTTGTCATCAGAAGAATGTTTGTTGCTTGTTTATTCAGGTCAGGAAAGTTGTTAATGAAATATGTTGTCACATAGTAATTATGTCATCAGATACACTGCTACAAAACTCTCCTTAGTGGAGAGGAATTTCCTTTGCACCTGATGATAACATTTTTCAAAATAAAATATGTCAAAGCTTAGAAGATTATCTTGGCAGAGCATCATACCATTAAAGCAAGATTGAATATATCCTGTCCAAATCTCTTGCTTCTTGTAATGGTGCCTAAGGCTGCAGTCCTCCAGATGTTGATACTACCAGAATCTACATTTTGAATGAAAATCCCCTCTTGTTACCACAGACACTTCACAGTAGAAATGCTACACTTTTTTTCAGAACAGTTTGTGTGATGTCATGCAAAATATTGCGATGGCAAAAAAAAAGCAGATTTCCCCCCCTTCAAAATAATTTGCCTTTAGCAATTGTAATGAGAATGGATGGGACAGCAGCTATTTCATGCTCCTTGCTTCCCAATATAGGTTAAGGTTGCACTGTTTGCCCATAAATAGCTAAAAATTGCCTTAGTCTCAGGAAGCAAACAGAAGGTGTTGCAGTAGAAATAGAGTGAAAGGGCAAGCAAAACCTTCCTTGCACTGACACTGTCCAGACATCATCAGCATTAAACTTAATGAGCCTTATTTACACTGTGTCAGCTCACACTGCTCTAGCCTTAAAGGGACCCTAAAACAAGTAAGAATGGGAATCATTTCCTTTAAGTTTTGGTAATTGACACGACTGCTCTCACAGGGGTTTGAGAAGTGGTTGTAAGATAGTTCCATTTTCTTAGTTTTGTTGGATGCCAAAGGCAGCTTGCAGCCTTCTTGCTGTGGTGCTACAGTTTCACACAATTTTGTGAATGAAAGGCAGGACCAAGTGATCAAGGAATGACAGAGGGATAAGCTAATATGACATTGAAAAAATAAATCTTTCTTGGTGTATATTATTAGTAAATCCATATAAAGTCGAACAAGATTGGGCAGGCTTCAATTGGAATTATATTATTTTTTCAAGAAAAACTGTATAACTGTATTATAACGTATATCCAAAGGCTGCTTCATCCTGCTCTCGTTTACAAGTTTAGCTATCTTATGTGCTCAGTGTTTTTCTGGGTTAGTAGCTGAGGCTTGAATCTGGTAAAAAGATTCATGATGCAGATTCACAGACTAATTTTCCAGTCTGTTGCTACTATTTCCATCCTGTACATTCTAAATTGGTGCTTACAACTGTCAAGCCTGAAGAAGAAGGGTGTGGCTTGGACGATTGCCGATACTTTCAGGATCAGATGTTCAACACATCACCCTCCAACAAACATATCTTGGTCAGACCATTAGTAACAGTTCCAAGGAAAGTCATGAGTGCACTACCAAGCAGAACGTGTACACATTACCTTTGTCATGTGTATGTGGTTTTGTGGTAGTGAGATATATATGAGAAGAAATAACAGTGAGAAGTAACACACCAAGTCTTCCATACATATGACTTATAAAGGTAGATGATTTTCCCAAGTGCTGTTTTCCCCTACACAGCAACTTTGCATGGGAACATCTTATTAGAAAAAGATACTGGGATTGTGATGTGTGTGGGATTCATTTACAGGTTATACTTATTCAAAATGAGAGGAATCAATCTTCTAAAACTCACTTTACATCATGCCTTTATACAGTGGCAGAAGTACCATCACATAGTATATTCAGCAAATGCACACAAATACATGTGCTTCAGAATGTCATGTGCTCTTTGTTTTGTGCTTGCACTTCAAATAATTTCTGTTCAACCATGATATCCTTTGGCATGGATGGATGCTTGTTTGTAGAACAAGTAACATAATTCCTAGTTAGAAAGGTCATAGATGGGGCAATGGGACTGGGGACCCAAAGCTGGAAAATGTATTAACATAGTTTAATCAGTCATACTGAATTCCACTGTGGCATATTTCCTCAACAAATTAGTTAAAAGGATTCTGGGTTCTGTCACTGGAAAAGAAAACACTTATCTTTATTCTAAAAAGATTTTTTTCCTTAATTATTGTGTCTGAAAGTTTTTTGGGGTTTTTGTTTGTTGAGGTTGGAGGGTTTTTTTCATTTTTATGAGTGTCAGTTAAAGTTCATGCTGTAATGTTTAAATTTATATTAGGATATTTGGCCTTTCCTGTAAATTTTGCCAGAGCTTTGTTGTGTAGCCTTGATCAAATAACTCATTCCTTCTGTGTCTCACTTTCACTGTATTCAGGTGAATCTCCAGCACTGTCCTAAACTTCAGTGTGTCTGTAAAATGCATAGTGGAATGTGATGTTAGTATCAGATGGAATTCCTAAGAATTTCTGTCATTCAAAGAAGTAGTAATTATTTGGAGTTTGGCTAATTTGTCTTATCCGGCATGTTCTCTGGTGAAGAGCCATTACTTCAAACACTGAAAGGATGTGCATGCAAACCATTGGCGAGGCAGGGTGGGTTTTGACAGAGCAATATGCTTAGGTGAGCAAGCCCAAGCAAAGGTGTGCAAATGTGAATGGATATCAGTGAGATTCATCTGGAGAATAACTGTGGTTGTTTCATTTCTAGGATGACCATGTGAATTATGCAACATTAACTACCCCTTGAATAGGTTGAAACTAAAGTTGGAAACCAATTTAGAGCTGCTTTATTGTGGCCATTCTTATGCATCCTATGCAACTGGTACCCTGCCTCCTTCATCCTTTGAGAGGAAGGGTAAGAAAGGCACTTCAGGAGGGAATACAGTTCCATTACTCTGGGGTGACTCTGCAATCATTAACAACAACACGCTTGTAGAGTTGCACTCTCAGTACATTCAAATTGAAATTCCTCCTCTGTTAGAGTGCTACCTCTTTTTCACAAGTACCTTGTAGAGCTTATAAGCTTCGTAATGGTGGCATCCCACCCTGAAATACAACTGTAGTATGATACACTGTGCTGAAGAACTCATTTATGGTTACTTTTTTCTTAAATACATATGCCTAATGGAGTTTTAAAAAGTACAGAAGTAATTCACAAAATTCCCTAATTAGTGATAGGGTAAAAATAGAATTCCTCTAAATCACTTTAAAAGTTGGCCTGTTTCCATCTACACCATTTAAATAGGTATTAATTTAAAGCCAGCTGCTTCTTGCCTTTTGCATTTCAGTATTGCTCTGTTAGCTTTTTGTTCTTCCTCCTGAGGATTAAATCTGTGTCCTGCAGGCTTATCAGCCCTGACTTTTTGAATGTGACAACGCTCACTGTGATCTCCTAACTCATCAATCAAGTGGGACCATAGCCTTCGAAAGGGTTTTACAGAGCCCCTTTCTTGAATAGCACACAGTATTTCCATACTAAGGGCATACTATGCCATAAAATAATGTTTATGTTGCTTTAGGCTTAATACCATACCATTTATGAGCACAAGTGCTGAAGCAATTTGGAAAGAGATGTTAACTTTATATCCTACTAGGGAAGTAGTTTTATTACTGTGTATGCAAAGCAACAGGAAAGCAAAGCTTTGCTTTTATATTTTATTAGCTATCATTATCATGTTTCGGGGCCTTTTCCTGTATCAGTATTTGCAGATGTATAGAAGTCTTTCTTTATGAGCACACTAAGAAGTTAGGAAATTAATAATGTAGCTTCTGAATATTTAGAAAAAACACTTGCTTTAGAAAACAAAGAATTGATTCAGCAATGAGGCTTAAAAATGCCAGATGTAGAAAAGTAACATTGTGCTTTGGCATTGGAAAGTGGGATGGAGATGAAAGCAGCTAACCTAACTGCTGTGCAAAGGAATATCACTGTTGGTAGTGCCAGCCATTTAAATATGAATTAAGTCCCAACATAGTTCTGAGATATCCTAAAATCTTTAAAGTATACTTCAGGTTACTTTTTGTTTGCCCACGAATTTCATTCTTTGGGGCTGCTTTCTGAGTTTTTTGTCATAATTGGGAGATTGAGAAACCAATGTTAAGATTTTTCAAATAGCAACAAATTGTCAGAAGCTTGAATTTTAATCAGATTACAAAGTACTATGAAATTCTATAAACCTGTGAAGGTTTGTAATACTGTGATAAGCAAATTTCTGAGATACAACTTTTTCAGTCTCTGAAATGGCTTTTGACTGGTTTGGAAACTGAAATTCTACAGTGAGAAAATTCACATACAATTAAATGTCTTGTTTAGGTGAGGTTTAAGGCTATATTTAGTTTTTCATACATATTGTGGTTTATTTTTGTACTATAGAAGACATGTCAAAAACCACTAAAGAATACTGAGGAGTTACTTACTAAAGGTGCTTGATCATGTTCAATTCATTTTCCACGGACATTCTAACAGAATGGAATTTCCTATGGAAAAAAAGTGTTGTCCTTTTTGTGAGAATTTACTGTGTAAGAGTGTATTTGCTAACTGCATTCTGAATCCAAAGTATTCATTACACCCAGGAAATGGAATCCTAGAATATAGATTGCCTTGTATTAGAAAGAAAAAGAGTCTATGACTTTACAAGGTATTCTGTAGGAATGAGAAGATTATTCTGTAGGAGCTGGTCAGGAGAGCTATGCAGATCCCTTGCTCATTGCAAATGAGTTTTGAAAGTGGAGTCTAAATGAAAGCAGCTAATGATGATATAGATGTAGCACAAGCATTGCCACATTGCAATTGCTGCTTCTAAACTTTCAGATACCCCTGATCATTAAAGAAAAAAGGAAGTAAAGAAAAACCAACCGAAAAAAACCACCCAAACCAACCAACCAAACAAACAAAATCACAATAAACCTCCTAAGATGACTGGTTTTATGACAAGAAATGAAATGACTGAGATAGCTCATAATAATCTGAAAAAATATTGTCTTGTCCAATCTGAGATGTTAGCAAGCATTACTAATGCTGCAGGTTTAATGGTTGATTGAATGTGTAAATTATCATTAAAGCCCCTCTATCTTAGCTAAAAACTTTTGAAATGTTTTTACTGAAATTAAATGCTTTTTATCATTATATCTCTTGTCTTCCTGAGGTTCAGTCTTCTGTTCTTTACCTAGCAACAGATTTTATTTAAGTGCTCATGATAATGAGGAAATCAGACGTTAATAGAGGAAAGGTTACAGCTGTTCTTTATCCACTTGTTGCTGACACAGAATTTGTTCAGTTGATACTGCATGAAAAATTCTGGCACAAGCAGAAAAATATGTGATTCTAGCAATTAGAGAGACTTCCCTACCACTATGGTTGGGTGTGTCATTCCAGAGGAGACCAGAAGCCTCTTGCACATGCAGCATACCATTTCTTCTCAATAAGATTTTGTGGTTGGCCAAGTTCAGATGGAAAGAGGTACAAAATGAGAACTATCTGCTTCCTGTGCATTTGTGGTAGACCATTAAGGTATGTTCACATCTGGATCTTGGTAAGAATCCAGCAAATGCCAGGTCTGCTTTCCTAGCCTCACGTAGATGAACATTCATGGGGTTTGGCAAGCTTCTGAACGAGCTTGTTCAGGAAGGAGGGATTTGCTATGCTTTTTGGTTGGTTTGAAATCATGAAGTGTTGCAAACAGTCAACTTTGTTCGTTGCTAGACAAACTAGTTCTGGCTTGAAAGACAATACAAGTTTCTTTCTTTGAAATCCCTATTTGTAATTTCTGTAGAAAAGACCTTCTGTTCATTATTGTTTCACAAATCAGTAATAACACGACTAAATAAAGATGGTTTGGGTTGATATCTAAGTTTAATTTGCAAAAGCAAGTAACCTCACCATGAAGTGTGAACTGAAGTGAGGCCATGTGGAATTACCTTTACACTTCCCCAGTTTGTCCAGAATCTATTATTCTGCTGGCATGTGCATCTTTTATTTGTAGTTATTTCAGCTCCTCCAAGTGATAAACTGTCAGAGTCAGTGTTGAATAACAGCTGAGGATTTGATCTCTTGTTATGCCCAAAGTCCATCTGAAAGAAACATCAAATTTACAAGAAAACTTCACATTTCAAAATAAGTGCACTCTGAGTTCAGCTGTTGCCTCTTTATGTCATGGTCTATCTTGATGGCAACACATCCAGTTTCTACTCTGGAGTTCCAGGTTTACCCAGAGCAAAGCATGTCTTCCTCCAAAATCGTTCTGAATAACATTTTACACTTTATAAAATGATTAGACAGTCAAAAGAGGCAGAATATTGTTGGAAGAGAAAGAAAGATCTTAAGATCAAGTAAATAAGAAAATGCCCTGTAAAAAATTAATTTTATACCAGTCCTCCTCCTGCTTGACTAGTCACTTTTAAACAGATTTTTGAAGTTAGGGAGGAATTTCATGTTCTCTATTTTCAAGTAGCCCCAATGTTTTTGGGCCTAGACTTAAGAAAATGCGAAGCACTACAGGTCTGACTGGGGTGTGTACTTGTACTAGGTAAATTATTGTAAAAAGGAGGGTGCATAGGTAACAGATTGGACATCCAGAATTAATGGTGTTTTTATTGTTTTGGCATTCTTCCATAGAAAGAGGGAATGATAATTCTTGTTCACAGAAGGGGAGTGAGATAAATTCTGAGGTATTATTACAATATTGAAAAACCTAGGAGGAACCCATAATAACCCAGTGCTTATGTGGCCTGCATATTAAATATGAGCTTGGGAAACTCATTGGTTTGCCATATGGGAGAGAGCAGAGGAACAAATATTCAATTACCTATGGGAATGTAATCAGTGCCTTGAGTGGTTTTGGTCGTATCCTAAAGCATTTGTTGCAAGACCAGTGCATACACCAAAACATGCTGTCTGTGTCTTTTGCCTGTGTTTTGATTTTACAGATGCTTAGCTGAGCACATTTAAGCTTATTATTAAGCACAATATAACTTTAAATACAAATTTATTAATACTAAAATCAATCTATGAACAGATTCATGATCTTAAATAAATACTGCATCACTGGATCATTGGATTGGAGGTAAATGTCTGAATTGTTTCCTATTTCTAGTTAGCTTTTTGTAGTGCTTGTTGATTGCCATGTTGCCAGGAGATGAGCAGAGAGAAGCAACTGGTTAACAGCTGGTTGCATCTGGTCACAGCCAGGGAAGCAATGCAATAGAGTAAACAATTCAGTTTTCAACAGCTGCATTTGCAGTTACAGTCTACTGAATCAAATAAGTGCATTTTTCCAAGTATAATTTGTGAGTTAGAAACATAAATTATTTTTAGAAACCTTTACTAGTAACGAGAAAAAAACCTACCCCTATTTTATCATTTTTCCTCTTTTACTATTGTTATTTTTATTTCCTGTCTTTGTTGAAACATTGAGAACATCTAGTAATAAACAACATGCTTAAGCATTTTAATTCTCTTCTGTGTTTTGCACCCTGATGTACATTTCTGTGTTTCAGTCTCCAGAGATGCTATACTCTCCTCTTTCACTTCTGGGAACACTTGAGTACTGTTAGATATTCCCTGATAAACACTAAGGACCTTGCTAACAGTTTTTATTGTCCCTGGGAAGTCACCAGATACAATATTGATGGGTAGCTGTAGAACATGTTATTGAAGAACTAATTGGATTTGGAATGTTGTCAAGTAATGGATTGCCTGAGTATGCTACTGAAAGCCATCCAGAGAATGGGAGATGTTCATACTATTTTGCCTGGGGCCAAAAATATTTGTATTGTTTCTCCAGCAAGATGTCAGCATTCTCAGATCCCATGTTACCTGTCTTGGAGAGTAGTAGCCTGCAAAAAACATAAGATCACAGGTATAGCAGATTATTAAACCAGGGCATATCAAGTTTAGGTGAGATTTTGGCAGATCAAAAAACCTTTCAGATTACCTTTTGGTCCACATACCACTGCAGCTGCAGTTGCTCTTATGTAGTGCCTTTCCCTACATAAAAAGCTATTTCCAAAGATACAGGCAGTAGACTAAAAAGTTTGTTCAAGTTACCAAAGAGTCTTAACAGTTTCTTCAACCTGTTCTTATCTCTTAAGTAAATAAAAACTGCCTATTTATATATTTACTTGGGAGACTGAAAGGCTTTCTTCAAAGTCATTAGTACTACTTGCATAGCTAGTCCATATTTTATGGTGCTCAAGACTTTTAATTCACTTTTTCTCATTAAATGAACCAATGTTTGGGGTCTGATTTTATAATATTTTATTTAAGCTATTTTGATTACAGTAGCAATTTGTCTGAATAAGGACAAGTGGAGTGAGCCCAAGGCTGTATTGTAAAGCATAGATGATGCTAAAATCGTTTGAGTCTTTTAAAAACAATCTTTTCCATTTCAGATTGATGCGAACCAATACAGCAATTAAAAAATCATCACACTAGCAAACAAATAATCATATTAATATGAGCGTTAGCATATTTGTCATACGAGTGCATCTTGCTCAATTGAACATGAGGAGTATGAGCATGTGAGTGGAGCATTTTGATCCAGGAGATTCATACACCAGTATTTCCCTGTGAGTGTGGACTTCAGCTCAGCTAGATTAAAAGAGGGAAGTGGAGACAGTGGTCATGTCTTGAAGCAGCATTCAGATGTGTAATTTTAGCCAAGTTGAACATGTGTGTCCCCACATTTTTTTCACTGCTTACAATGTCACTGATAAATCATGCACTTGTTTTTACTATATACAAGTGCCATTTCTTGGTGTCAATAACCAGGTGCACAGGTATGATGAATGAATGGCAGAGTTTTGCCCTGTGAGTAAAAGTAGATACAACGACTGGATGCAATGGTACAATGCTCCTATATGTCAGTTTAGCATTGCATACTCTCATACATTTTTTTTTGATCTTCCAAGAAAGCAAGACCAATATAAGGGACATTTCCCAGAGCCATGCCACTTTAGTGATAACAAAATGTAAGCTTACTGTCATCACATAGCAACTTCTGATGTCAAACACTGTTACTACTTGAGAACAGTCAAAAAAGACTGAGAAGTGGTATCATTAGAAAGCATTCTTTCTATTTCTCTTATCCTGTGGACCATTGTATTCTTTCCACTCAATACAGAACTTACGGTGTCAACACTGAACCTGGTCCTGATCCAAGCACAGAAGGGGGGAGATTTTTAAATGCCAGCCATCTGTTTGCTCCTTAAAGGAATGCTGGTCAGCTACTAAAGCCACTGTCAGTAACAGGTAGAGGAATGTGAAGAATGCTTAGAAAAAATGCATAAAATGCATGTCTTGTTTTCTTATCTCTTCTCTCACACAACAAGAAGACACTTACCATCAGCCCTGTAATTGTCTCTTGGCAAATTGTTTCATTACTATTTCCTGCCGCAGACAGAACAAATTGTTGTTATTCTTCTAACCTAAAATTCTGCTTGTTTGTATAAATAAGCCATGGTGTGGCCATGAAAGGTACCTTTACAAAGTATGAACTGCCATCTGCTGTACTCTTATACCATTATACTTCTGAGTCTTTCAGACAGCTTTTTGCTAACATCAAGAAAATTATTTTGAAAATTATTTTTCAATTATATAATCGCTCATAAAATTATTTGTTTGCTTTTTTTCTCCATTGCTGTGGAATTCTTGGGAGCAGCAATAGGATAAAACAGCAGACAAATGAAGGTGTAAAATGCATCTGAGCAGAATACTGGAAGGCAATAGAAAACTCATAAAACTCTTGTATTCTTACTCCAGGAGAAATCCAAATCACAGATTTGCATATGATCTCACTGTATTATTTATGCCACTTTTTCTGGCTTATTTAGTCTGTGATGACCTTGAGCAGTAATACCCATTTTAACTACAGTACTTCACCTTTTTTGGATGTAAAATTAGAAGAGGTTTTAGGCCACTGTGACAAAAGATTTAGTTGCCTAATCTGTGGTTCAGTTTGAGATTAAAAGCACTAGTTCCTGAATGGTTATTTGCTCAGAGAGCAGTGGAGCACTGCATTACTACGGAAGCCATCATTACAGTGTGGAGGAGCCGTGATCCCACTGGGAATGCTGTGCATTGCTCTGGAACAAGTACAGCCGCTCTGCTTAAGGAAGAGGAGCGCGTCTGTCAGGCTGATGGACACTGCATATGCTTTTTGGAAGGCAGCAGACATGAAAAACAGAGTTAGCACTTGAAAAAAAATGGCTATGTGGGCTTTCAGCTGATGTATCTCGGCACAGTGCCATGGAGCTATGTGGGTTTATTAAATGTGAGAGCTGTTGCTTATGTGTGAATTAGGACTGCCACCTGGCTGGTTTCCAGCTGTCTTGCCTGGTTTTATTCTGAACTTGCTGGCTGCTGTTGGAGCTACTTTACAGATTGGTCTGGACATTGTCGGCAGGCATTTCTTTGGAAGGTGGATGGCCTTTTCTGTATTGAAGATGACAGCATTTTACCTGTGTTTTAGCAATAAAGAGCCACTGAAGTCACAGAGGTCATTATTCTGAAATGTTGATGGTGGTGACCAACCTGACAAGTTAGAAAAAAGGGTCACTTAAAATGTAGTAAAGGCTTGCAGTCTTTTTGACTGTTTCTTTTTATAGCCTTTTCAAATTATAAGGTATGTAGATGAATATAGATAATAAGTTACAATAGAAACATATTTTGACACTGCATTCTAGGCCAAAAGAAGCTAGTAGACAGAAGTTTTACTTCCTAAGAATTTTAAAAATGTCTTTGTTATTTCTTTCTTGGCTTTTGTTTTCTGTCTGACTCAGAGATATTTCAATTGATAAACTTTTCGTGCTTAATTCAGTTACTAGTAAGGACCATTTTATCAGTTTCTTGAGAGAAGGTGCTCAGTGTCTTTCTTCATCAGTCAACAGCCTTTCTTTCACAGTGGCCAGTACAAGCCACATCAGACAAGACTAAGAGTGCAAGTGCTGGATGTTTTAGTTAATTTTGTGTTAAAAGTGTCTGAAGAATTATTTTATGATCTCACTCAACTGCCATTTTTAAGATAGAGGTGATAGTTCCAAAGTTCAGGTGGGTGTCCAGATTTGTCCATACATTTCAGAGGCAACATTTGTATTCTGACCATGCATAGGAATGTATGTCTGTGCTACACAATACAAAGCCTAACTCAGGTGCGTTTGGTCAATGGACCTTCTTGGCTGCCTTGCCTTGCGCTTGTGAAGTTGTATTATCTTTCTTATGACTTTGAAACAGTCTTAGCAACCTGTACCAGGCTACAGAAGATTTGCATTCTCTTGTATAGATGACAAGAAGGGATGAACATTAATTCCAAATAAACCATCAACCCTTTTTTCCCCCACATATAATATTATCCGGATGTTTTACTTCTGCTAGAAACAACTCACTAGCACCTAATACTTACAATATGTGTATAAACAGAGAGGTCTTGTTTACACGCCAAATGCTTGCACTCACCCTGCTGTCCAGTGCTGGGAATAGAACTGTGTGGCTGTGAGTGATTCTGGTCCTTTGCAGAAATTTTTGTGCTGCAGTGTGACTATTCAGATCATCATGGGTATTCCTAAGATGTGGGGGAAGGGAAATAGAGGTGGGTAGCATGGGTATAATTAAAGGAAAAGATGAGTGCCCTCTTCCAAATCTGATTCATTCTTGCCCCTAAGCACAATACAAGTGTTGAAAAGCCCACAAAACAGAAAAAAATTGCCTCTATTCTGCTTCTGTTAGCATTAGGTAAATCTGCTATGATCAGATGTTCAACACATCATAACATACTGCTCTCATTTCAAGAACTTTGGAATAAAAAGCCAATTGATGAGACATCCACCTAGCTTTCAGGTTCAAGACATTGTGTTCAGATTAGATTTTAAATTAGGAAGTGCTTATTATCATCCTATATCCTAACAATTCATACAAAAATATAGCGATGTAAAGATGAGACAGCTGTATCTTGTAAAGATTTGTACATTCTTTACACAATTTTCTAGCAATTCAGATAACATCATATCTGTCACCTTTACAATAGCTTGCTTTGATGTCCCTGGCATTTGGGGGTGCAGGGTCCGGAAGTCCTAAAGATGCTAAAGTTTGTGAAACAACTTTGCCTTCAGGGACACTGACAGTACAGAATCTGCAGTGTATCAGCTCACTCCCCTCCCAGCAATTACAGCTTTTTTAAATTTTGTAACAGCAAGACAGCTTGAAAGCACAAATTCTCTTAAAAGTATGTGCTTACTGTTTATGCCTGTTGAAATTATCTGGATTTTAGCTAATGGATTTTAAATGTTCTATAACTTTTGAACACTATAAATATATATGTTGAGTTTTACTCTTTTTTCACTGAAAGTCATGCAATCTTACTGACCTTCGTCAATTAGAAACACTTAGCTGCCAGCAGAGCCAGTTTTGCTGGCACCTCATATCAAATTCCTGAAAACATTTTCAGGTCATTTTCAGATACTGAGAATGTCACATCATGTTCAGCAGCCATCTCTCTTCTTCTGCAGAAGAAATGCTTCTTTACAATTTTCTCACAGCTACAAGAAACTAAAAGAGCTTGGCTGTGGCAATAACACTTTGAATCCCAGAGAACCATGTATTAGGCTATAACTCTACTGCATTTCCCATTTAGGACAATATCAAAATTTCTACTAACCAAAATAAAGGCAAAAAAGGAGGCAGTGTCTTCTGCTTAACTGGCACAATGCTTAAACATGAAAAAGCAATGTAGCTCTGGTATGTCCAATTAGAGAGCACATTTCTGTTCAGATGCTCTGCATGCAATCTAACTGTGTAATGAAAATGAGTTGGAGCCCCTATTTAAATATTTACATTTGAGGCTCAGCTAGTCCTGTCTTTTGCTTCAAACCATTACTTACTTGCCTTTCTAATAATTCTGCACATTTCATGTGGTTTTGACAGTGGATTATGTCAAGGTTTTTAAT
The DNA here is from genome assembly GCA_034509425.1 of Eopsaltria australis. NCBI lineage: Eukaryota > Metazoa > Chordata > Aves > Passeriformes > Petroicidae > Eopsaltria > Eopsaltria australis. The sequence goes on along the minus strand of JAVTVJ010000189.1, from coordinate 3,854,832 downwards.
CTATAGAAAATACAGTGGATGACTGCTGGGACTTTGGAAAGTGGGCAAGGACAGGGAGGAGGCAGAAAACTTTGTGCAGTAGAAGTTTTATTTTAGCAGAGCATTGGGCTATTTTCCAATGAGAGAGAGAGCTGTAAAAATAGGATGCTATGTGAGTCACAGCTAGGGGATCAAATCCCACTAGGATGCAAATACAGTGTATAATCAAACTGAAGGAGATGTGAACAGACTAAATTGATATTTGATAAGGAAAACGAGGAGTCAAAGATCTGCATACTAATGCTAAGAACCCAGATGAAAAGCTGAAAGAACTGGAATTTCTAATGGTGAAGCACTTGGACATGATCCAGGCATTAATTACAAGGAAAATACAGAATTGCTGAGTATATATATTGGGGGGGGTGGTTCTGCATTTGGAGTGATGATCTATGGGTTTGTATCATAATCCGTCCCCCAGCCAACTGGACATAAAAAGGATTTGAATAAACACCTTCTAAATATAACATTTTAAAAATAATTTTCTAGCATCAGAGTCCTTAAAGATTTGGGCTCTCCTATACCTTGTCAAATGTTATTTACTTGTAATTTCCAGAGAAAATATGACAACTTAATGAAACTGCTGAAGTATTTGTGTAGTACCACTATTCATTAGAGGGAAATGGGAATACTGGAGTAGTCACAGGCTGGAGCATGTGGTACAAGTCCTTGCAGGGAGGGTGAGAGAGGACTCACATGTGGTTCAGCTAAAAAGGAGCGAAAAGTAAGGAGCAAAATTGATCAAGATCATTTTCTGAAAATTAGATTTTCTCAAAGAATTTGGTGTCATACTTTGACAAGATTATGATTGTTTGAGAAAACTGTTGTAGCTGTATTTGGACTCCTGTAGGGTGAATGACTTCATTTTACCTCACAGTATTATTCAAAATACAGCACAGTAAACTAACAATAAATCATAATGAGAGATTAAGAGATGGCTAACTGACAGATCAGAAAAATAGTTGTCAATGGAGAATGCTCATGCAGGTGTCTGCATTTCTGCATTAGATATAATTTTTTTCCAGAATTTTCATCAGTCTTGAAAATTGGTAAACTCACTACTAATGAGGTTTCTGAAAAATATAACAGAAGGTCCCCTGCAAACTACTGAGGTAAGCAACACAGTCAAAAACAAAAACTTCAAAGGAAGCTGGCCTGTGCCAAATTGTTTCTAGTGCCAAGTACTCAGTTTGAAGATTTCTGAAAATTTTTTCATCTTTCTTCTTCAGTTTCTCTGATGCCTCTGCATTGCATCTTCAGGTTCTTTCATTGACACAGTGATTCTGTTGTCTGCTAGATGTCTTACGAGCTCCCTGTATTCAAAACCATACCGGTCTACTCTAGACATGCTTACTTGGCTACATCAGTACAAAAAAACCCTAGCCACTCTCTCATTTTGAGGGCAACTATCATGGGCTGGCCATTTCTGTTGCATTACATTTTCCTTACTTTCACATCAGAATGGTTTCACCTTTGGGAGTGGTCCCCAACCTTTCCTAGTTCCCAGGCTTTTTTCTGGAGTAGTGACAAGGTCACAATGCTGGCAGGGACTGCTGAGTGTTCTGACAGTGTGGGTGGATGAGTTTCAGGGGTGAAAACTGTGCCTGGGTCTGCACTATATATTAGTGCAGATCCAACCTCTCTGTGGAAATCAGTGTTCTGCCTCTTCTCTTTGACATCTTTTAATGTATACTCATCTGACAATCAAATGCAGTGCACATGAAGTGAAACATTATCACCACTTCTAACAAACACATCCTCACAACTGCTGCTTTTCCTGATCTCTACTACTTCCACTCTTCATGGAGAATGATAACCTGAACGTCGCTTTCAACCCTAGTCTCTCCTCAAGCCTCTTACCCTACCTTGGCCCATCAATAGTCCTATGCAGCTTACACTCATAGTACAAAAATGAAAAAAAGTAAATAATTAATAATAATAATAATAAGTAAAAAATTATATGGGGCAGGGAATTTGAACTGCACCTTCACTCAAATTCACTTCATTTCAGTGAGGAAGGACATGGAGCACAGGGAGAGTCATATAACAGAAAGCAGGTTATGGATTTATAAACCATAACTAACATACAGTTAAACATAAAATTCTAGAAAGATGTGTGGATAAACAGCCAAAGAATATAGGCAGGGAATTGATTTTTCCTCAGCTAGTGGCTCTGCTCATTTGATTTAACTACCCAACCATTTCTTTTCTGCTCAAGAAAAAATATAATGTAGACATACTTTTGATGTTCACATTTTCAAAAGACATAGTGAACAATTGAAAGCAGTATAGAAAAGACTCATAATAATAGTCAAGGACTGAAGAAAATACCATAAAACAGTCTGTTTATCAAAGCTGACTGATAAAAACATGTAAATACCTTATTATTACCTGATACTGAATGGAAAGTGCTCTCACCCTTGACAACAGCTGGGATGTGAATAGGAAGAACCTGTTCCAACCTGAAAAAAAATGTTAGAATGGAAAGGAATGTTATGTTATTTGCTTCTTTTCTTTTTAAGTGCCACTGCTTTTATATACTAGAATGTATTTTCACGTAAAGTACTTAGTGTCACTTAGGTTGCATGTGTAGGCAACCAGAAAAGCAATGGTACTTTTATCACTGAAACAAACAGTAATGCAAAATTAGTTCATAAATACAGAACAGCCTTTGTCTCTGACTATTGATGAGTTACTGGAAGTATATAATATAACTTTATATATAATATATTTATATAATATAGTATATAATATAACTTTAATGTGGTACATGCAAGTTGTGGTACCTGCAACCTTGTTTGTACTATTTGTTTATCCTTCCAGGTGTCCAAAATTGGGTGTAAAACACATGGAAAGTGTATGCTATGTGGAAAGATTGTTGAAGATCTAAAATATAAAAGCCCTAAGCCAATTCCTGTGTGCTGTAACTCCGTTTAATGCAACTGAAGTGAACAAAATTTTACCAGTGATGAATCTGGCTCAAGCTGTTAATTTATTAAACAATATGAAAAAGGAAGCAAAATAGTGCTTTTCTCTAAAGATATTTCCTGAAACTATATATTAAATATCAATGCACACTGTATAGAAGAGTGCCTCACTGATTCATTAAGACTTTATGGGACAGTACGCTGTGAGCAGAGACAACAAAATGAAAGATTTTTGCCTGTTTCATTTAGCTATTTCTGTATGGGTTTTTTTCTTTGAGAAAGGCCCTGCATCTTCTTGATGAGTGCAATATTAACAACTACTGGACAATACCACAGTCATCACACCATCACGTGTATTGCATTCCTCAATAAATTTCACTACTAGGTTGCTTTCCCTTCTTAGAAAAAAAAATAAAAATCTGCCTTGATTTTACCCTTTAGTTCTGCCCTTTGTGCCATGTGCACAGGTCTTTGAGGGACAAATATTCCCTGCTTTTACTGAGAACAGGTGAAGGATAAGGCAGGGTCTTAATAACATCCCAGTTAAGTACCCAGAGATATGGGGGATGAAGCCTGGCTTTCATTTGCTGTCCAATAAGTGTATGTAATGCACATTAAGACTGGTGGAATTAAAGGAAATGTGAACTTGGATTCACTTTACTGAGGTCAATAAATTCAGTGGGTCCGGTATCTAACCCTTTTAAAAGTGTGGCTCCATTGATTCAAAACATGAGAAGGACCTCTCCCTGCATATTGTCCTGGGGATTGAATGGTCTCCAGTTCTAGAAGAACTGAATATTAGAACTCTAATTTACAATCAGCACTGTAAAAAGCTTTGTCCTATTCAGATTGTCTGGCAGCAGCAGCAAGCACAAATGTGTTTATTGAAATCCATTCCCGGGCATTGTAATTGTCCTTATTTAGGCAGTCTTAAAAAGAGAGAAATATATAATTCATGGCAATCTCTAAAAACTGGCTGACCAAGGCTCATGACAAATGCTTACAAATGGGGATTAAAACCTGAGCTGTCAGTGAGATAATTAGTTTATTCCAGCACACTGAAAGGCTGTGGTTGTGATGATGATGGGTACCATCTGATGAGTAAGGAGTCATGTTACAACACAAGCACATGCTCCCCCTTCCCCTCCCCTCTCCTCCAGTATAGACCTTATTTAGCCAGCTATGATACTGCTTTTCACAAGAGAAAAAAAGAATTGTTTTAACTCCTCTGTTTTCTGGTTCTTTTCAAATAGTGATTGACAATCCCCATTTGGCTAGAGTAGGATCTGAGACCAGAGATGTGAAAGTGAAGTATTTGCAAATTCTGTCCTCACTCTTAAAGTAATTATTTTTAGTTTCCATCAAGCAGGCAACTATACCCAGATATTCATAAACAGATTCCTAATGCAAAAACTGTCAGTAAATTGGCTATATTACAAAACAAATTGTTCCCTCTGCCAAGGTTCCATGCTCTGGATTTTCTTTCTACCAGCATTGCTGGTCACAACATGAGAAGACTGCAACTGGGTCATCATTTTTATATAGATAGGACAGCTGTGGAGGGAAAGAAGGAGGGAAATTAGGTATCTCTTCTGCTTTAGCATAACTGCAGAGCACAGAATAATGTGCAGCTAGTCAGGAATGAACTCAGACAGGCAGCAATCTTCACAGTAGATAAACTGTTGGGTGGACTATAGGCATTATTAAAGTCAAGTACCTGTCTGCAAGTTCTTATCCTTCAATCTGTGAGAATGAAATTCTGAAGATCAGATACACAATCACTGGCAGACTTCTTATCATGTGTTCTACCCACAAAGAAGAGGAGAATAGGAAAAAAAAATTTAAAAAAGTATATTCCTGATCAGAACAGCAACTTTGCTTTATAAAATATCAGCTGAATTTGAATGTGTCAAATAATCTTTTGCCCTCTTTGCTCTTTTATTACCTTCAATTTATTTAGGTTCCTAAATTTACTTTTTGTATTATTACAATGCTTTCCAAGTATTTTGTAATCGAACAGTGACACAAAGAAATATTACTGGCTTTATTATATCAGATCTGGAGGTGCACAGTCGATTCTAGGGAGAGTAAAAGTAGAAAGAAAAACCAAGCATAGAAAAAAAAACATAACCTGTTAGCCTGAAAATGACAACTCCTTTTACGAAAAGAAATAATAAAGCTGGATCTTGAGAACTCAAGCACTGGCAGCTCCATAGTTAAAGACTGAACTCTAAAAACGAAATTAAGCCAAAGAAACCTTATTGTGACAGGTAGACCTATCTTTGCAAAGGACAAATCTAGTGAAAACAGTTTTCTCCAATGAAGTTGTTAACAAGCAGCAGAGGAACTGAAATGCATTTATTCCAAAATATATGCCAAGCCATAGAGGAAGAATCCAAGTGTGAATAATACTGCAGATGGGATTTCTTTGCATTACCCAAGTAAATGTAATGTAATACCAAAGTGTCCAGTGGAAAGACTGAGGTGTTATTCATGGCATAAAGCTTGCCACTTCAAATTAGCTAAAAATGCAAAGGGGTAGCATGCATCTTATTGCTTTTCTTACTCACCTAAGATTCACTCAAAAGAAATAGCATGAATTTTTCCAATTTGTAACTCGTGTGATGGTTAAGTTGTATTCATGGGATTCCTGCTGATGTCACTAGGACATGAAAAGGCAAAGCATCTCCACATCATACAAACGTTGTGATGATTTTGTACCACAGATAAGAGATCTGCATTGCAGCCAAGTGAAGGAAACTTTGTTCTTGGTCTTTAATAAACTTCCTGTCACATCTATCACTCGTGGGCTCAATAATTTCAAGCTTAGTGAACTTTCTTCTTTCATGATTAGTGAAGTGCCTGTTTCTAACAGAGGTTAGTTATTTTCTAAATGTCTGTTTTAGCAGGGTGTAAATGACTGGAGAAGACAAGGAGTGCAATGCATGCATTTAATACTTTGATGTGTGGAGATTAAATATTTTATGAGGCAAATCATTTCCTGGTGCCTCAAATGTGCAGTTTGTGGTTTTGTTTTGTTTTGGTTTTGGTTTTTTCCTGTATTCTTAAAAAAGTGGAGAGTTGTGTTATAAGATTAGTGATTATGAAAGCAAAGGCATTTCTCTTGTGAACTGGGTCATATCTCTGTAACTCCTTTCATTTAAGTCAATGGCTGAGCACATGACCCTTATTTATGTAGCATGATGTACTTTTGATATGGTAAGAGCTTGCATAGAAACATGCACCTTGGTTTGGGGAGACATGATCAGTGTCCTTTCAGTGTGAGCAGGTTTCATGAAATGAACCCACCAAGAGGTTTTCCTTGTAGCTTAATTTGTAGAAACTGCTATCATCTTTTGAAGGTTTTGTTTCAGGAAAAACGTTACTTGTGTAGTTACTACCACCATATACTGCTTTTGGATGCAGGCTAATATAACACTGTGTTGTGTGAATAACTCTCTAAAAGAGTCTGACAGCATTTTATAGTGACCCCTGTGCCAGTGCTAAATTCTGTGCATGGTGTTCTGAAAATGTGTGAGCGAGCTGGGGTCACGCTGGGCCAGGATGAGAACAAGAGGTATCTAAGCAAAAAAATTGTATTGTTGGATTCAACCATTTATGATTTCTCCTACAAAAGACAATACGTTTTAAATTCAGAAGCTAAGTAGGTTCAGGTAAAGACTGTGTCTTTAATTGCTGAAATTTAAGTCTGGAAATTCTGCAGCTTACTGAATTCCATGGCAGTGTATGTGAAATTGCAAATGAAGACAGCTTGGTTACAAATGGCTGCCAGACATGGCTTGCACTATCAAGAGTTAAGCAGAGATGGGTGATTGGCATGATCTGCATATTTTTAGTTGAGAAATGAAATATCGTCGTAATTACAATTTTTACCTTTTTAATTGTAAAATAGGTTGAAACAAGAAACAACCAGATTTAAAAATTATTTTTAATTTTCATTGCATTAATTAATAAATTACTTTTTAAATTGCTTATTCGTAAGAAAATTGATCTGCTTTGTTGACTCTTTCCCTTTCCTTCTTCAGATTTGCCTCCAGGGCAAACATCTCTTCAGCTACTCACCTGGCCTAGAAGAAACCTCACATTTCAAACTCTGCTAGTTATGACAGTGCCTGGTATGATGATCCTATTGCGAAGCTGGAGGTGTGACAGAGTGAGGTGCAGTCAATGAAGCAGCTAACCCTTCCAAGTCATACTGCTGTTTCAAAGCAGTTTTGTGTCAGATCTAGGGGGAAAGGGTATAGTTTGGGTGTAGGGGCCGGGAAAATCAATCCAGTGTAATTTCTTGTCTAGGATTAAATGATTTTGTTATCATCTACAGTAAGGTGTGCTAGCAGTGCTATTTTGGGTGAGGTTGTGTTTTTATACTGCTGCTCTAATGGAGTGCTAATGATAAGAGGGACTACTGAAACTGGCTGTGTGGAGGGAGAAAAGGCATTCCACAGAAGTACCTGGGTGCAGGAGAGTGTCCATGAGGGGTTTACACAGCCCTCTGTCATTGGCTTTTCCTGTCTTCACTGGTTCTTCTTCTGGACAGAATAAAGTTATACTCTAGTCTAATCTAATGTTGCTAAAGAACTGCACTGCCTGTCCCCAGAATTACTTTCATATTTATTCATGTGTACGGGATGAGGCAGTCTCTGCTATTTACCTTTAAGTCACACTTTCACCTTAGAGTATGCTTGAATATTTTATGAATAAGATGGATCCTGTTCATTCCAGCTTTTATGTTCACCACAGTTGGTCGCTCCATTGTGCAAAAGAGGTGTAAGAACATTAGCTATGGACCACTCAAGTGTCTTTTTTGTGTCTCTGAACAGCAGCAGGAACTCTGCCTTGCTCATCCTACTGCTTGGGTCAGGCAGGTTGTAGCAACACAATCTACAAACATATTGTTTCAACATATTGTTTCCCCAGTTTGTTACCAAAAAAAGGAAAATTAAAAACCTGTCCATAGGACATAAAATGCCACAGAAAGCCGAGTTCTGTTTGTGTTTGGTGGAGGGTGGTGGGGGTGGTGAATGTTTACTTTTAGACTCTGGCATGAAAACAAATTAAACCAGCTACTGTTGTTGGAGCAAGAAATTTATTTGTGGTATGTATATTATCTTAAGCTTTTTTTTTTTAAGACTTAGCTTAATATTTGAAGTTAGTGTGGCCTGCTCAAACTCATGTTGTTAATAGCAATATAAATGTGAATCCAGGAGGTCCTAAAGTAGTAAAAAAAAAAAAAAACCAAAAAAAAAACCCCAAACCCAAACCAAAATAAAAACCAAAACAAAAAAAACCCAAAAACCCCCGAAACAACAACAAAAACCACAAACTAAAAAACAAACAAAAATTTAAAAAAACCCACACAAATCCTGAACAAAACAAAAAAACCCTTACAAAACAAAAGAAACAAAAAAAAAAAACAGGATTGAAGCACATTTTTAACTGGAAATCGATCCTCATTTATTACTGTTAATTATTTTAAGTCAGTCAGTCTTGCATTTCATTTCCATAAAAAGGGCACAAGACAGGTTACAAATCCATGTCATCTACTGTGAATGAATTCTTTTTTTGAAGCTGTACAGCCTACAGTATTTAAATTATGCCATCACTGAATATTTTTCCCCAGTCAGGAACTAAGTCTAATGAGCCAAGAAGAGAATATTTATGCTCAAAGATACCTATGGAGCTCAGAAAATATATAAGTCATCACTTAAAAGTCTTCAGAGCTGGCTCAAAGCAACAATTTGCACTGGTGATGCACATGGTGGAAGCTACTTTGAAAGCAGCTCCTGTAAGACAAATACCAATCTTTTATTCTTCTGTTTTCTACCCATTCATTTCTATTACACCCTGAACCTTTCATTGCTGAACAAGAAGCAACTCTATAATTGATATTTTGAGCTGAAAGCAATTTCTTCGGGATTTTTTAAATGACATTACTTACATATAAAGGACTAGCTTTTGGGGTCAGTTGTACCTTCATAAACTCTGCACATTTGGTGTGATTTGCCATGGTTTTGCAGACACAAAGACATAGTTTAACAGGCTATTTGCCAAACATCAAGAGAGTTAAGTATAGCATCCTAAAGCTGAAAATTAATGCAAGTTTTAGCTACTTTAGCTATTGGGTAAATTGATGCTCTACATAGTAATATTCTAGTATTATACATTATTTTCACTTCTTACAGAGAAGCTGAATGGGTATATTTTGTAAGAATCAGTAACTGAAAGAACAGGCTGTTGAAACGTGCAGTCATGAAATGCCTTCATCCAAATCTGCAGCTATAATTAGGGGCAGTCTCAGAATAGGGAAAAGATTGGTTTGCAGCTCAGTTTAGTGCCATCTGAATGCCAAGAAACCTCCAGAATGGTTTGAACACTATATGCAGTGCACTTGTAGGCTTGCTGATATCCTTAGAGGGCATTAAAAGCATCTGGATGTTTCCAGGATTCAGGAAGGTCGATTTTCCTGGAGGAAAATGTGATGACTCTCTCTTCTAACAGTGTCACCTACACTTTCCCTCTGCTGGGCTGCTACATGTAGAGATTGCACTTGGCCATGGGAGTGGTGCTCCCTCACCTTGCACTGGGGATGGCACACAAACCAGTTCTCTTATGGGAGTCCAGCAGTTGGTGTATACTGGGAGAAGGTAATGAACCTTTGTTTTTCTGTGAGAAACTGACGCCCAAACATGTTCCAAGATTTTATGTGAGGTTTTCTCAGTCTGAAAGTTTTAACAGGCTGCCAGTTCTGAATACTTGTTTAGGGGTGTTTTTATCCACAAGACGTATTTTCTTCCTGTGAAAGAAGTGAAAAGAAAATAATAATAGAAGATTTTAATCTGAAAAAGACACGAGCACAAGTTAAACAAATTAATATTTTTCTTTTGATTAGCTCTCATTTGCTACTGAACTGTGAATTTGCTTCTTCATTAGATGCGAGGTGAACAAAGGGAAATCTAATTAAAGGTTATTACGTCTCCACACCATTGGTGCCTAAAATCCATCATATCTCTATTCCCTGATAGATAGTCCATTATAAAGAAATGATCACTGATTTTGTTTCAAGGCCCAAAATATGGCATGCTATTTTCACAAGCTAAGAAAAGTTTGTCATAGATATGAAAATTAAAGCTGCTTTATTCTCATTTTTATTAGAACACAGGACTGAAACTAGAATCCAGTGTTGTTAAAATTAATGAAAGCTTCCTATCAATGAAAGCAGAAGCAGATCTCCGAATGAGAATTCTCCTGACTTACAATGCAATGTTTATGTTGAAAACCAGGTTAGTCACCCAGGCTTCGGGTGAAGGTAGCTTTTTGTTAAATCCTGGCTGAGGAAACAGTCTTGAATTAACCAAAAAATCCTTTCTTTGCTCTGCACGGGACAAGGAATCCACTTGAGGACATATTTCTTCTGTGGCATCAAGGTTAAACAGTCTGCACATTAGCAGGATAGCAATGTCAGAGAAAAGACATTTTGTAGAAGTATATTCCACATTGAATTAACCAGCCATTGAATTAGCCATTGAATTAACCATTAACCAGCCATTGAATTAGCCATTGAATTAACACACATTGAGTCATCCAGCCAGCCTCAAGCCCAGCTACAAAAGCCAGGTTCATCTCTGACTACCAGCCATATTCACACACACATATTTATGTAGACATACATATATAAAGATTATGAAGTATAGGATATCTATGAATACATATCTTTACAGCTAGGCACTGTTTGTGTTTCAATTTCCAGTCTTTGTCACATGCTGAATAACTGTGATCTGTAATATGTTTTAATTTACGTATTCAAATCACTGCTAGGCTTGAGTGAGAAGAAATAAAAATGTTTCCCTCTTTAATGTTTGGAATATTTTCAGTGGTCTACTTCTCTTGCAAAAGTTGTACCATCTAACAGAGGTGTCAAAGCAAAGCCAGAGGAAAGCCATTAGCAACTGAGTAGGTTTGCAGGAGGCAGAAAACAATCGGTAGCTATTCTTTGCAGGTCTGTCAGGGAGCCCTACTGTTAACTGCTATATGGTTACGGACACAGAGCCCTGCCACTTGCAGAAAAACAGGAAAAAATATGTGGTAGCTTAAGAAGTTATCAAAGAGAAAGACATGAGGAATTAATGCTACTAGGATACAAAAGAGTTCTCCATTGTTTTATGGATCCTTTTTCACCACAGAGCTGTACCTCAGTATTCATAGGTGTGTGTCACATAGTTTTATTCCAGAACAGCACAAAGCAGGTGCAGTTTGCTGGTGGGTCTGGTCAACAAATCTAGTTTTATGTTTATATTTTCATTAGGATAAGGTTCTTCCCCTAGAGGGTGGTTGGACACTGGATCTGGTGAGCATGTAAAAAGTCACAGCACCAATCCTGACAGAGTTCAAGAAGCATTTGGACAATGCTCTCATGCACATGGTGTGATAACTGGGGTGTCCTGTGCAGGGTCAGAAGTTGGACTCATTGATCCTTTTGGGTCCCTTCCAATTCAGGATATTCTATGATTTACACTTGAGTGAAGTAAGAGTGCAGAGTGGACAGAAGTCAGAGCTGATATGTTTCACTCAGTTATCCAAAGTTGCCAGCATCCCAGAAGCAAGACTTTGCAGCATGAATTACAGCGTTAGTTACTTCAAAAGCATCAGGTATGTGATGCTTGATGCTGGACTTACTTGTTGCACTTGAGCATAGCAAATCCAAGAAGTCAGAAGCATCCCCTCTGCACTGAGCTCAGATCAGGTACTGCACTTGTATGCAGTGGCTTTTTGTCCATGAGTTCTACTTGGCCATTGTCCAAAGTGCTGTAGCTATAAATTACTGCTAGACATCAGAATCTTCTGCCATAACTAATGGAGTTGTCTGGTCTGATGATGTTCCTTTAAAGAACATGTAAAGGATTGTTATAGCAGCCTATGATACAACTAAAGATATTTTAGATATGTCTACATTTTATACTGTGAAGAACATTCATCCTGTGTCTACTCAGACTGGAATAACAAAAGGACATATCTAATAACACATTAAGAGCTGGGTCTCAACAAGGTTTATTACCTTGGGCTAAACATCACATAATAAGGTCAGATAGTTTCTTCTCAGTCTGGAAGTGGACAAAGGCAAGCTTATACTTGCCCAAAGAATGTGGTGTAAGCTTACACAGTTTCATTCAAAAGAGCTTCAGATATGGTCCAGTCTATATGCAAAAGGTTTTGAGAGTAGGATGCAAATAAACCTCAAACTGATCAGTCTTAATCCAATATCAGAGTAGATTTTTCGGTCTGTTTATACCTCTTAAGAAGAGGTTTAAGTTAAAGTGAAAAGCTATACTTAAAGCAGAGCAAAGCTGTTTACTCTGGGGATTATACCAGCATGGCTTTTCCTAGACAGCTATATCAGCATGAAGGATAAAATGTAGAAAAGTCTGCAGATGTATTGTTATAAAAATATAGTAAGATATGGGATGGAGAGGAAGAAGGACAAGAACAACAACAATAATTTGTTGTTTGCATTTCACAGGCTTTGAAAAACTTTTTAAAAAGAAATATTCTCTTTCCTGTTTCTGTGTGAAAAGACTCCAATAGACAATAGGGTAAAATATTTCTGCCAGGACTTAGGAAACTACTCTGCTGACTATAGAGAAAATGCTGCCAAATTCAGGAAGTAAACAGGCTGAAATAAACAGAAAAACAACATTTACTTTTCTCAAATCTCTTAAAGTAAATCTTCTCTCCTAGCAACCATATGGTAAAAGAGTTCAGACACAAATGTTACTGGTAGCTCCACGCTGCTTCTATGAAAGTATACTGTGCATGGCCTCTTGCATCCATGGCACACTTCCCTGGAAGGAGTTTGTCCCTTCACTCGCCAGCACAGTGAAGCATTCTGCATGTTGTTACACATGCTGTCATAGTCTGGGCAAGGGTGGAGGATTTGTAAGCCTCTAGATAGGGGCTGAAAAGTTTGAGACAGCAACATTTTTAGATTTTGGCAAAGATGGTGCCAGCTGTCTGGCTCTCAGGATTTCTCCTGTCAAGTCGTCCATGAAGCAGCACTGGCAGCAGCTGCACAGGAAATAAAGTATACCTGGACCTTCAAAGGGAGGTCAAGTACCTCCCTGAAAGCCACCAGCAGGCATCAAAGAAAGAGTGGGAAGGCAAAAAGGAAAAGCAAGCAATTGAGTTCAGAAAGAAACTGAGGGAAAAGAGATGTGTGCTGAGTTCAACACAGCATGTCCATCACCTCCACAGCCATGGGCTTGCTCTGTGAAAATGGAAACAGCACTGCTAGAACTGGAAATCCTCATGTTTCGCTTCAGTCTTTGAGTACAATTAGTATGTCTGAAAAGTGGAGTGTTACTGTTTATTGTCTATATTGTACTGTCTACTGCTGAAATGAATTGCTTCCTAAATTTATTCTAATATATTCAAACCACATATAATGGAGGGACATGACTTACAGATTCCTAGAACAATGATTTCCCACCGGTGACATTCACTGCAATAACACAGGGTCAGAACTTCCCAGCTGAGGCCTTTTCCAGAGCGCTCCTGGCTGGAGCAGCGCTCACTCACACGGAAAGGAACAAGACCAACTGCTTTTGGGTGATGTGTAGAATAAAGGCTGAGAATTCCTAGGACTTGATCAGCTGAGATGCTGAACGACCTTGACTCCCCCTGAACTCAACAGGGCCCTTGGCAGCTCTTTGGATCTGTCCCCTGCCAATGGGAACACCTGTTCTTGGCCGTGGTGGTCTCTGCTGCCCTTCACCACAAGGCAGCCCAGCCTCCAGCCAGCGAGTGTGGCTGTGGGTGAGAGGGCTTACAATGGATTGAGGTGTAGCCTGTGTTTTGGCATTTTCACAGACAAGCTCAAGAATTATAAGGTTTGAAAAATAGCACAGAAACTCTATTTTTTCAGTGAGCATTGCTTCTGGCAGTGAGTCTGATAGATGTTCTGAAGCAGAATAAGCAGCATTCAGCCTGTCCCCACCATCTGCCCAAGTCCTGTTTTCTTTTCCTCATTCAGCTGCAGTGGAAAATATCAACAGAAAGTGGGGTTTTCTTTACCAACAAAAATCATGTGTTGATTTGTACTATAACTCATGAGTCCTTTGTATTCTGGGAGAATACAGTTGCAGTGCAATTCATGGCAACCCTTTGAACTTTCTGAGATAATCTGCTCCAAAACTTGATAAGAGCTCTTGAACTATGTTCGTGCTACACACAGGGCTAATCTGGCTGGATAAATCTCATTTTCTGCCCAATTTCAAAATAGAGGTGACAAAGGAGATATATTCATTATATAAACCAGTGATTTGGGAACAGTTAGAAATCTGAGCAAGTACTGAGTTACAAACTTTTTCCCCATGTGTCTTGCATGATCATAGAAAATCTCTCTGATGAAAAATCCAAGATAAGGAGTGACTTCATCATTAGCTGGGCTAAACAGGGAGAAGACACAGGTAATTATTTATTTGTTATTATCTATGGTAGTACCTTGAGGAAGAACTGACCACAGAGACACTATTGCACAGTTCACTGGACAAATGCAGACTCCTTGACAGATTCCTTGCTATAAACAACTAATGAAAGAATGAAGCAGAGTATAGAAGGACAGAAGGATAAAAATGCAAACTTTTTATGTAGAATGCTGAAGAACAGTCAAAATTCAAACTCATTGTTTTTCAATCTTTTACATAAGTTTATCTTTCATTGCTATGGAGATAAAATTGTACCATTTTTACCTTAATTCAAAGCAAGATATGGGGGAAACCACTCTAGCATTGATAACTTTGCCTTCCTAAATAATCTGTTCTGTTTCAGTTATTCATTTCCTTTCTGAAAATCTTCTTCATTATTTGAGTTTGAAATGTATGGCATAAGATTGAAATATATTTCACCTGAAAATTTGGTTTCATGTCCCCTTATGACCACAAGAAATGTCTGTAAGTGCTCCCCTGGAGTAATTCTATATCTCTCAAATGTCTGCTTTTTCTGGAAGGAATCACCCTCTGGAGGAGGCTGTCATGGTCCATAAGTGAAGCACAAGCCTATATCACTAGCCTGGGCTGTCACATTTATTTCTGGAGACCTGAAATCAAACAAAATAAATTTTCATAAAAGCAATACTGGCTTTCCTGGTGTACCTTTCAACTCCTAAATATCATTAAATAAATGCTTAATTAAACTCATTAAAAGGAAAGAAATGCTTAATGAAAAGAATATGCCAAACAATTTGATCCTAGAGACCATGAAGTCCAGTAGAGACTCTTATCACTTCTACTGAGCTATTAGGAAATATTCTGGTTCTATAATGACAGGTGACAGGATAATATGTGGTGGCACTTTTTGATATAGAGGGCAGACAGTCTGTGTTACTTCTGACCACATTTGAGTGTCTACTACATCAACTAAAATATATGAGTAAAACAAATGGTATCGCGTTTATCCTCTTGCAGTGAAGCCAAAGTGGGTTATTTTGACTGTCTGCCTGCAGACAGAGGCCATGCAGAAAAGTTATGTTGGGAATGGCTCCTCACATGTACTGACCTCTGAGCTGTGCCCCACAGTTATTTGGTAAAGCTTTAAAAATTTTTTATAGGGATGCTTGAATTCCAGTGCCCAACACTGCTTCCTGGCCATGTTTAATTTCTTAGTGTTCAGATATCCTTAAGGTGCAATTCATCTCCCAATTCGGACATCAAATGTAGATGAATGTTTCTCAGACTGTGATCTGTAAGAAATCACAAGACGATTTCACAATTGTTTTGAAAAACCTTCAACACAATTTTAAATATAACTTTAACTTGTTTAAATATAAACAAAATTGAAACACAAATGCACACACATATATATGTTCAAGTATGCAAGCAGGAAAACAAAATTGAGGAAAATAAATGTCACTGTAGATTTTTCCCAGGGCAGCTGAATTTTATTCAGATATAAATGAAAAACATGCTGGCAACACTGTACTAGATGATCCTTGGCATAATTTCAAAAAGGTTGTCTGGAAGTAAGTTTTAAAAGATTTGAGGAAGAGCAGGCGAGATGACCCCTGTGTGTCCATGCAGCCCTATGACTCTGTTCTGTTTGAAAGGATTTGCAGATGCATCACCTTGGGTGGGAGCTGGTTTCCATGAAATCCAGGTATTTCTTTCCTGTACTAAGGTGTAGAATGAGGCAGAAGCAGGAGGTAGATGGAAATGAGTCTCATTAGGAGGTTGAACTAACAATGAACAGAGCACTGAAATCATGATAGTTCTGCTGTTCTGAGTGTGTATTCCATCACCTCCTCACGATTTATCAGTTACTGTTTCAGCTATGCTATTCTTGATGCTACCAGGGCACCCCAAGTGTCTGATGCACATCTCTGTCCCCCTCCCACACTGGGGCACTGTTATCTCTGTAAGGTCTCTGCTGCCCTTCTTCCCCTTCCCAGTGAAGTTCTGCTGTGGAGCAGAGTCTGCATGGGAGAGATTCAGCCCAAAGGTAGGAGTGAGAAAGCAGGATAGTTCTCATATTGTAGTACTGAAAATGAAGAGCATAAAATCCTAGGACAGCAGCTGGTGGTCAAAGACATTTTCAGGGGGTGGAGGGATCATAGCTGAAAGCTCAGAGCCTTTCTGCACTGCTGTTCCCATCACAGAGCACCGTACACAAGTTCACCAGCAGGATCCAGCTGGATGGTAGAAGGATGGGAACTAGTGAGGGGAACTAGTGAGGGGAAAAAGACTTCTGTTGTCCTCCTGCTCTCTAAGAAAACGTCTTGGTTCAATAGTGCCTCAATAGATTTTAAGTTCACTACTGAGAAACATGTAAATGAGGTCACCTCAGGTTAGATTTGGGTTCCACAGACCCAAATTTCACGTGGGACGTCCCTGGTGTACCCATGCACCACATTTCTCCAGTCTGCATAGCTAAGTTTGAGAGACACACTTCAACATTTAACTTTATATGAGTTCATCCTTTTGAGGTCTATTCCAATGTCATCTGAAATTTCTATTAACTAATTTGGCCATCACCCAGTTTGTCTATGCCACATAATAGGGTTTTGTACAAAATGGGTTTTTTGGTGTGTTAGGAATGTCATGTTTTAATCAATGTCTCTCTGAATGTTAACTCTAATGAAGGCTGTAAATGAGAGACTATAAATGCACAGAGTTACCATGGAAACCAGAGAGCAGTATCTGCCGGGTACCCCACACTGGCAGCATGGTGCAGCACTGCCCCGGTGCAAGGCAGAGGCTTTCCTAAACGTTTTCAGCAGTCACATCAAGGGTTTTCAAGCCTTGGAGCAGAGAGCTGGGTGCTGTTTTGGTGGCAGCTTGTAGACTGGGCAGTGTCATGATGGTAGGGTGGCAGCTGGTACAGTCACCTGCTGAGCTGGCACACACTGTGTGATTTGGTATCTACTTCTGTACAGCTCCTTTAGCAGAACTTGGCCACAAGCTGTGAATTTTCACTCAGATATGATGAAATTTTATCTAGACAAGTACTCCAAGGAAGCCCAGAGCTCATTCAAGCCCAAAGATAAGTAATCTGCGATCATTAACAGAAGATGTACCCTTAAAGATAGGAAAGGAAAGGAAAGGAAACCATTTCCTAGAGACAGTGAAGGTACCCAGTGGGGGATGGGAAGACCTCACACCCAAATATTACCACAGGTCCTATCTGTCACATGAAGGGTGGAGAATTTAGAGTGCAAGGGAATAGTTGTCTAGTGATACCTCTGTTCCAGGTCTGTCTTCAGAGGCAGCCACCTTGTGCTGTAGCACTACTGATATAACAGCTGTTATAGAGGAATCTACTTCTCAGCTTATCAATTCAATTGTCACGTAGAATTGAACCTGGCCATGGTGGCTGGCTTGCATAATTTCCATTACACACAGGAGAGCCCTCACTACTGAAAGGCAGATGCAATGGTCCTCTTGGCCACAGGCTGGACAGTCCTGACTGCAGTTAGAAGAGAAGAGGCTCCACACAAAATTTCAGAGGTTCTACACAGATCTGGACTTGTACTCTTCTGGAGCTGCAACTTCTGAGTTTTCTGGCTTGACACTCCTTTAAGATGAAGGGTTTAGGACCTGCAGGGTAGAGAAGAGAAGCCTTGTTATCCAGAGGTTCCTCATGACGTGAGAAATGCCCTTCTGGCAACCTGGAGGGTACTTCTGCTGAGTACTCAGGTGCTCTCTGCCATCACTGTGCATTTCAGTACTCATTCAGTGATAGGTACTGCAGAATATTTGCTCTTCAAGACTCTGCTTCATCCTGGTCCCACCCATCCATGGAGCGTCCACAGCAAATGTGTGCAATGACTTAGAGAAACTGTGGAGCAAAGCCAGATTGCTACCAAGAAAACATAATATTTCATTTTTTCTCTTTATTCTGAGTGACAAAGTGCTAGGACACCTTTCTAGGTTATTAAAACTAAAGAAGTTTTCAAAGTGCCATTTATTTATTATCCTTTCTGTTTCATTTCCTTATTGCAGCTTCTCACAGCTCAGAAAATAAAACTACACTGAAAGCTCTTTGGAGCAGGGATCATTATTATAGTTATTTTCAGTGCTGCATGATCTCAGTTCCTGCATAAATCTTGTAGTCACTGTTGTGCTATACGTGCAGTAATAATAGCCAGGACTGTCTGCTAAGTGTTGCTTATTACATGTGTTCATTCTCCCTTGGATGCTCCTGGGCTTGCACGAAGCTCTTTTATTCAGTCTTTGGTAGTAAACCCAATCCCAATTAAAAAAAGAAAATAATATATATGCTTTTATTGTAACTTCCACAAATACTGGACACATTACTTTCTTTAATACATGAAGTATTTAATACATTTCAGCTCACAGGGAAATGAGCCTTCCATTTCCAAGCGTGTAAAGCAGCAGAGTGAAAGTGGGCATATTTCAAACAGCCGTGAACGCTCTCTCAAGCTCACTCTCCCTTGGCTCTCAGCCACAATTTTAGAGCAATTTGCCCTAATCTGCCATATGGTTTTCTTTCTTTGCATTTTTTAAAACTGCAGGGCTAAGTGAATGTGCCTCTTCAATAGTACTGACACAAGCCTGATTCAATTTAGATTTCCATATTAACATACCAACTAAATCAGTGCTGCAGACTCTGAGGGAAACTTCGGTGCACAAGTAGAGCTGTCATTAGATTCCAAGTGGTTCTAGCCTGCAGTCCTTGAACTGGTTCTCCCTTATGATAATTATTTCTAGAGGTCACTCCAAAAGAACATCAGGCCTACTCCAGCAGCATGTGACCCCCATTCCCTTCCCAGGATCAAACCAGGCCTCCAGTAAGATATAATTCAAGCCTGAAATCACTTCTGAACAGCAGACGTTCTGAGTAAATCTGATTCATCATGTGGAAGATCTATGTGCCTGCTGTATGAGAAGCATCTCTGAGTGAGATTTCCAGCAAGCCCTGCCAGTGAATCTTTTTATTCAAGGAGTCCGTGCAGTATACTTTTATATCACAGATGGCTCCAGGACTCAGAGACAATTTCCTTAAATAGGCTCTCACACCAGGCTTGTCTACACATTTTAGTTTGGAATTTTTAGCCCGTAACAAGAATGTGACATGGTTCACTAAACATACACTCCATGTGCATTTCAGGCACACGAGTTTCCCCATAAGCTGCAGCAGATCTGCTGCCCTGCCTGGTGCCCACGTGCACGCATCTGCACACCTATTTATTCTCTTTGCTGGATCAGATGGGATGGGGATGGCAGGGTGCCATGCTAGTGTGGGCTCCTGGCTCCACCTGGCCTTTGTCATGGTCAACACTCAGGCCAACTGCACCAGTGGAGTTGATTACAAACCACTGCCCAGAAGGAGGCTTTTACATGAAAGAATAATATCATTTTGCAAGAAAACAATTATCATTCTGATGTTAACTGCAGTTAAAGTTTAGTAGTGATATGTAAAGAAACAAATAGTCACAGAACCAGGGAGAAGATACCAAGCTCCTGCCAAACTGGTGTAATATATTAGCCACTAATGAGAACCAACCTACAACTTAACCAATATGATAATTAATAAAACATGGAACCTTAGAATCCTGTAGTAAAGAAGATATTCAATTCCTGTAACACATTATATCTTACCTAGCAGTAATAATATTGATGCTCTTGTCTAGGTATGAACAAGTAAGCAGCAAAGAAAATTCTGCCCTGTCTGATGGTGATGCTGAACTATTTCAGATTAAGCATTTTTGGGGGGGTTTTTTGTCTAATTAAGAAAATCTAAAACCCCAAGAAATGACAAGGTAATGCACCAAAGCAGTCCAAACAGGCCATCATTTTTCAGTCAGAGGCCAAATTAGGTCATTTTAAGTCAGTATATTGTATGAATTTCATGTCCAAGACTATATTGGCAATTTTCAGTCTGATCCTTTGGTAGATATGGGCTGTTGACTAATCAGTAAAACCACTTCTCATATAAGAGTTAAGTCGTAACTATTGCTATATGCTACAAAAAATGTTCTCAAATTAGGTTAATTAACCATAAACAATCTTTGAATAATTTGATATACAGCAGAATTATTTTGTCAATTAATTAGTCCAGAAAAGCAAGCAAATGCCAGAGATTAAAGTCTCAGAACTGTCACAGGAGGAGTTTTTATGGAATGGTCCTGGGGTCCTGGGCTAAACAGGATGCAATCCTTTCCTCACTGAGAAATCTTGACCTCACATTTCCTCCTTCAGTAGGGAGCTTTCTGCCACCTGGCTGTACTTAATTTTGATCTGGGACTTCCTCAATCCCACCTGTTGGATCAGATTCATTTTTCATTAAGTATTTAAATATGCTCAGAATGAACACAGACAGATTGGGCGCAGGAGCGGGTCTGGGGATGCACCTGAGACACTGCCCCAGAGTGCAAGGGGACACCTGCAGCCTTCTGCTGAGATTTATATTCACCATTCCTCAAAAAGAGGGAATTCAGAGAAATAAAGTTGAGAGAGTTGAATAGTTTCAAAACCTATAGATGAAAGGTAGCTGATTCCTTATCCAGCAGTTTTGCTAATGTAACATCTCAAAACTGTTGTTTTTCCAGCCAAAACTATTTCATGAATTTGACCTAAATTTGCTAATAGTTTTGGGACAACCAGAATTGCATTTTTCCTCAAATAAACTATTCATCAGAAAGAAAATTACTGCTCTTGTCACAGAACACCAGCTGCCTACCCATTCAAATAATAATAAAAAAAGCTTTAAAATCAAAAGAAGCAAAATTAAAAATCTTAGAATATCTCTTAACACTCACAGAAGGCATGTAAAAAGAAAAAAGTAAAAAACAGAAAATAAGGAGGAAAGCTAAAGAACATGGAACAGTATGGGATAATTGTAAAACTTGAGAGGTTATTCAACCAAACAGATATCTTTCAGAAAATGGAAATCCAGTCCAAATGAAGCCACAAAAAAAAGTGTAAAAAATAGCTTGTAAAATGGCACTTGGGATTATGAAATACATGTGCTTATGTTGGTCCTATTATTTTGCACATATCCTACACAGTGGAATTGTAAAGGGCAAGAAGGGAATGTGAACAGCAAGCAGAAAACTGAAGAACAAAAGATGAATTATGCAAATGGATCTGATTTGGGAAGCTGAATTTTTTGCCTCCCCAACAACTTGAATAACAGTGTTTAAATACAACTTTCTTTTTGTAGAAAGCACCACTTTCTAAGCAGCCCTTCCAAATGCTTTCCCATCTGTTTCGACAAATGTGATAATGAGGAGGTTATGCTGCAAGCTCTAAAAAAATCAAGTTATTTGTCCATACTAGGAAACACAAGACAGGTAAAAGGTTGTGCCAGTCACCGTGCTCCAAGAGATCATAATCCAAAATACCCTTTATTTTCATAACTTGGCTTTGCATCCTAAGGGATAAACACTACCAAATTAGGTTTGATCAATTTAGGTGTGAAGGAAGAGCAGAGCAAAATAGAACCCTTACAACTCTGCCCTGCATGAATGCCTGAAGCAGCTAGAAAAATTAACTGTGCCTGCAAAAGGGTCCAGCAACTAGAAGGTTTCATTCCCCTGAATGTGAGCTGCTAATACAAAATGTGCCTGAAAATCTTGTTTTTTATTTAGCTCTGGATTCAGAATCAAGGGAGGCCTTTTAGTCTGTGCAAGAGCAAAGGACTCTTTCTGTTCAGGGGTACTCCTCCAGAGTAGTGTTAGGAGCATGCAAATTGTGCTGTAGAAACCTGACCAAAGCAAACCTCAACAGTGTCACTTCCCATGTCATCTTACTGCAAAGGGGATGTTGGCTTAGCAGCTGGAGTGGGAGCTGAGCTTTAAACTTCTGGCCTTTCTATCCTGATTCTGTCCCAGTATAATTTCACTAGAATGACTAGAGGTATCAGTGTGTGAATCTCCGCTATGTAGTCAGAATCTGGCCAGGACAGATTCTCTGTTTCTGCTCTTATTATTCTCAATGCAGCTGAGATTAAAAAAAGGAGAATGAGCAGAACAGAAGCTGAGCGCATTTCCAAAGTAGGGTAAGAAAACCTTATAAACTATATTGGGACCAAAATAATAGGATATGTGAAAGAAGTCACATAAATACAGTGCCAGAGCTTTAGGGCAGACCTTTGAAACTGCATCCAGCACCAGAGGCACAATGTGGCCTTATTGAAACTGGGTGTGGTAGGAAGTCTAAGCTTTCCAAATTTCCTTCAGCCTTTTCAGCATCACTGTCATTTTCACAGGTAGAAGATCATGGGGTTTATGAACCACTGATGTCTATTTCCTAGATAAACTGAAAGAAGTCAAGGGGAAAGAAATGAGGTTTTATGGGTAAAGAGATACCATGTACCAGAATATTAAGTATATTCTCCCCAGACATTTTCTGTTTGTGGCATTTAACTTTGCCCATCCATCCCAAATTTCCAGATGTGCACTGGTTTACCTGGAGCAGGAGATCTAACTGAGCTTCTTTCTGAGCTGCCCCCAAATTCTAGAGAAACTGTGACTCTGGGCTGACCAGCTATATGTGTGTGTCTGGGACACAGTGCACGTGCATCGTGTGCACTGAGCAGACAGCCTTCTCACAGTAAATCTGGAATCCTTCTGATGCTCAGATTTGCTGCCCATGTACAGAGAAGCTCTGCAGAGCACAACTGGCGAGGCCAGTGCTTCCGGGGTGATCAGATCTTGTGAGACACCACCACCTCGGCAATCCTTGCCAAAAATCCAGCTGATTCCCTTCTCCTTTCATTCAGGTAATGGACGGTAGACAGCAGTTTGTTAAATATTTATGCTGTGGAGGCAGATGATGGCAGCTGTTGAAACAGCAGAGGAGGTGGTAACACTGCTTGCATTGCTCCTGGCTCCACCTTGGCCCTGCAGATGGGAGCAGGCTGGGTGCTTAGCCAGCTCCACTGCCCTCCAACCACCTCTTCCCCAAAACTTCTCTGTCCTCTGGCACCCTGTGAGGGGAGAGGCTGTGCCAGGGAGTCCCTGCAGGCACACGGCTCCAGATCTTCTGCACAGGTTTCTCCTGACTGCTGGCTCTGCCCCACCATCAACAGCCTGAGGAGCACATTGTCATCACAGTCATTCAGTACCCAGCTCCTGCTCTCAGCATGGAAAAGAGAGAGGTGCAGCAAAATCACAGAATCATAGAATTGTTTGTGTTGGAAGGGACCTTTAAAGATCATCTAGTTCCAACCGCTGCTTCCGTGGGAATGTGCTGTTTAGAGGCTCTGGGGGAATGCCTCCCTTCCCTAGTCTGGCATAGTCTGTCTAGCTAGACAAGCTGCTGGAGATGCCTTTGTGACTCATTTCTGATGGAGGAGAAATGTGTGGTTCCCAGGAAGAGGGAGACTTTGATGGAACAGGAGACGCAGTAGCCTCGTTCCTGTTTGGAGGAATATTAATTGCATTTCTTGCTGGGATATTCTGGTTATATTAACTGAGAACTGAAATATTATTTTAGCTGGAGTAGGCCTCTGTTTTAATTAAATTCTGCAGAATACAGACTAAATTCACTCCTTGATATTTCTTTACTACCATGGTGACAAGAGAACTTCTAGGACAGTTTGTTTACTGTTTGTTTCAGCTATTGCTGAATTTTATGAGTCAATACATCTCATTTTCAGATATGTGCAGTTCAGTAGAAAGGACTCCACTTAAGAGCTGAAAGGCATGCATCATGTCAATAAAGACAATATTATCACATTAGATTTTGTGATGAAACATGTACATACTTAATGATTTCTTGCTGGCTTCTGGACCAAATTCCTATCAGGCGTTCATGTCTCTCCTCAGGCTCACTGTCTCTTTGCTTCTGCTGCTATCAAGCGACACCATGCTTAATAGAAATCTTCTGCCTCTCTGTTAGCAAGTAATGGCTCTGTGCAATCTGGCTTGCATTGGGTATAGAGAATTTGGGGGAGTGCTTTTTCATTGTTTAGGTAAATGTTTCCTCTTTGATCCAACATCTGCCCTCTCTGCTGCTCACACTGCAAATTGATGCAGATCTAGCAGAGGGATGGGAGACATTTATAGGGCTTCCTGTTATGGAGTAATTTGGGGAACATCATTTTCCCCTGCTCACTTTTTGCCTTCAGCAACAACAATCCAATTCTTTGTGTTTTCGAGGGAAGACAATTCTTTGTCTCGCCCTTTCCTTCTAGTTCTCCCTGAAGGCTATAGAAAGAAAGAACATGAATAACCAAGCAATGAAATCATAAAATAGTCCCATTTACTGTTATCTTTCCAAGAACAGTGGAGGCATTAAAGTTCTGAAACCTTTTTTCTTGAAGCAAAGATTGCAGCTAGAACAGGAAATGACACAACATAAATTCAATTCCTGACAATTATTATAACATGAAAGGGAAATAGTATAAATCACTGTTGTTAAACACTCTGTTCATTGGCTAGATCTGGCCCATTTGAGCTATTTATCTAGTTCCTGTGACAGATTCAGATTTTGCACCACACATGCTTTCATTTTTTAAAATACATGTTTCAAGTTTTTATGCTTCTGAAAAAGAGCTTCTGCATATGCACTGAGTAGAAGCTGGTGAAAGCTCATGCATCGTTGTCCTTTTGAAACTACAGAACACAAAGTATGTTGTATTTGAAAAGACCAAGTCTAGCCATTTTCATTTCAGTTGGTGTTAACACTTGAACTTAATGATAGTTTATGTGGTTGACATTGAAACGTTTCTCAGAAGTCAACATTAAGGAAAGATAAAGACGCAAACTGGAGAGTTTTGTATTAAAAAAAAAATTAAAAGTGCATACATTTTGGGGAAAATGAAATCAGAAATATCATGCATATCTTAAAACATACCTAAGTCTGACAAAAAATTTGTTGAACTCCTATGCAGTGAAGGTGTGAAGTTTAAACAACTGAAGAAAAATAGACCCATCTGGGAAAGTGTTAAGAAAAGAGCTGTGTTGAATTCTCCATCCCAGCTGCATACAAGGCTGACCCAGAGTCTCCTGGGGGTCTCCCAGTTTTAGCCACTTCAGAAGCACAGTGTAGTATTTTAGAACAAATAAGAATTTTATAAAATTAATTTTTTTGCTTTTAATATTAATGCAAACATTGATTTGTATTGTTATAAATACAAATAATAGCAGTTAGATATTCTTCATATATGAGATTTACTTCACAGCAATAACCATTTGGTCAGATATTTTATTGGTTTCTCACTTAAATTGCAGTGCTGCCTAGGGTAGTTGCTGTTGGAAACAGAATACTGCCCTGACAGACTTTTGAATCAAAAACTAGGGCCATGCTTATTTTATACTCCAATGCATTAAAATTTACTGCTTGCTTTCCATGCTGTAAGTAAAGTTACTTCATTAGGAACGGGACATATATTTTTATGATGTACTCAGAAATGCAGTATTTTGAAACAAATCATTCTTTCAACAGAGTAATTCAAGAAGTGTGAAGCTGTAAAATGCAAGAAAAAGATGGATTTTAAGAAGGATAAACTATTCTGGGGAATGGGATATTCTATTATAGAAAAAAAATTAAAGAATCTAAGCGTCGTGTCTTCACATACCATTCCTAATTTAGCTTTGAAGTACTTTCCTTTAATTCTTAATCCTGTCTTAAAAAGCCAATGATAGATTGTGAATATTGCTATTTTTACATGATAAGTTACTGCATATTATATGCAATATGGACACCGCAGAAAATATGCAAGATCTTAGAAGTTTTGTGTCTATCTGGAATTTGGTATCACACAGGCAGAGAACTTCAACAGAACCAAGATCTTCAACACAAAAGAAATTTTTATCAGCATTTTTTATCATTATCATTGGTTTTCTTTATGAATATTAAATTACACCCCAAAAAAAGGGACATTGATTTATTTCTGTCTTGAATGTGCCACTCATAATAAAATTATAATAATTTTTCACATGGAAATTTGACTTCTATTGAAAACTAAGGCTCTAAATTTTATTTATTGTTCAGTAGAAATATGTATGGTTTACAGTTTGGTTGCAAATCAGTAATTCTTACTTGTTCATATATGTAACCCAATTGTCTAGTAGTTAACAGTGACTAAAGGGGAAATAGTCAATGTACACACTGCCCCTCATGAGGGAAAATTTTATTGGTTCCAGACATCAGCTAGAAAGTGGAAAAACTAAAACATAAAGTCACTAGGTTCCCTTAAAAGCTGAACTTCCTCCAGTCACCAGCTGTCTGAGACTGTACATGAACAGAGAAATCTTTCTTCAGGAGAAGGAGCACTTATGAACCCAGGAAAGAAACCAGCACAAGGTATATGAGGTAAAGAATCAAACAGGGCCTCCTGTTCAGTGCATTTAATGCTGATCCTCTTTGCCATGAGCTGCACTGTTCTGTCCCTGCTGCTGCAGATCTGCCCTGGGTTCCCTTGGACAGTTTGTCACACAGATGGTTTGCAGTTCCCAGCTCCAGTCCTGCCCTGGGTGCCCTGTGAACCCCACTGGTGTCTTTGGGTCATTGCCACAGGAGCAAACTGGGGCCAGTAGGGACCCTCCAGTAGGGCTGGAAGCAAGTCCTTACTGTACACAGATCTGTGTCTTCTCAAAGTCTTTTGTAGGGCCAGAACATCCCAAAATCCCAAACTGGACCCCAAACAGTTGCAGCTTCTGGTGTGGATAGATTGCACAAATGAAACTCACTGTGGGAATATTAGGAGGTTCTTTTCAGTAATAGAGAACTTTCTACTTCCCTGGAACTTCAGGACATGACTTTAATTTATATTGCAATAATTTCAAGCAATAAATTAGTATAATATATTAGTATAATAAGTGTATTATAGGCATTACTATAATTAATTATGCCTTCTCCAAAATTATAATACTGATATTTTCCGACATTCAGCTCCTACTGTTATGGCACAGGGATGGTTAAAGCATCTCATTATAGATCCAGAAGATTCCCAGATAGATTAGTTCAAAAGAAAATAGGTCATTTAGTAGGGAAATGAAAGGCAGATGTGTATGAGATTAACCATCACTTTCCTTTAACTGGTCCTGGTTAAGGAATTCTATTTTCTTCAGGTATGATAATTTTGATTGATCACTTTTGCTCTGGCTTTATTCAGGAAGACGGCCAAGACAAGACCCAAGCCATTAATTTGTAATGAGGGAAAAGCTTCAAGGCCCATGTCCAACTGCATTCAAAACTACACCTAAGATTCCCTTCTTTTCAGATTTACAGTGTATTTAACATGGAGACTCCCATGGTGGAATTATATCATCACAGAAGAAGTTGTTTATCTTTGGAAAAGTTGGGTTCAGCCCCTTGAAACCTGTTGAAATTGCTACTGCAGTTTAAAGCCACAGCCCTGCCTCTGAAGTGACTCATCCCAGTGGCAATCTGGGGCATTAAATCACTGGGTCTGTGCAATTGTGTAAATATTCACTTCTCTGCCAGGGATGCTTTCTCAGAATTGCACAAAGCTGCTGAGAAGAAAGTCTGAAATAAACCCCTCTGTGATGAAATTCAGGCCTGGCTGATGTCAAGGAAAAGTCTGGCATGAGCTGAGCTGTAAAAGGCCAGGATTTCACCCTTTATCACATCCCTGAGGAGAAGGGGTCGTTATTTATTTATGTGGTGTCATTAGTGTGTGAGGCACATCGGATGTGCTCCCTGGTTGGTGCAAAGCCACACTGCTCCATTAGTTCCTGTCCTGCCCTCGTTCTCCAGGGTGCAGTTCTCACTGCCTGGAGCAGCTGGAGCAGCGATGGGAATGACCACAGAAATAAGACCATAGTGCTAAATTTTCACACCTCCTTATGATCCCCCTTTCTAAGCCAGAGCTTTTAAGGAACACAAAGCAGCTCTCAAGAGACACCCTATTTATTTATTTGCATTTTTATAAAACAAAAATATGTGTTGGGATGCTGTGCCAGCATTTATAACCATCCACTGAATAGAGTTTACAGTAAAACACTCTGGTCATTAGCAAATCTTGATAAAATTCCTGTTAGAAGCATGCAATTGAAAAGCAGATCAATATTTTAGTCTGTCTGAGACCTAATTGCATTACTTCCATTCTTCTCTTCTTTTTTATCAGCAGAAATTTTGTCCACTCAGGAGCAGAGGAATGAATTTCAGAGGTGATGTCCATGGGATTCCTCTGAGATTCCTACATAGACACAGGGTTGGGCTGGAAGAAGAAGATGTGTTCCATCTCTCAGTCTTGGATAATAACCTATTATGAACAATTACATTATTTATTGTGTCTCCACCTGCTTGGACTTTAGTTTGACTATTTGAGTGTAAGGTGTTATCACGGTAGAATTTCTTGCTAAGTTTTTGTACTGGACTTTGCACTGCTGAACTGTTCTTTCGGGCTCTTTATTATTAATATTTAAAAAAAACCCCAAAAAAACCAAAAAACCCAGAAAATCCCCCAAAAAATCCCCGAAAAACTCCTGTGGCATTTGCAGAAGACACTGATTTTTCAGGGTGAAAGCAAATCCCCAGTAATAAAAAGTCTAATAAAATCAATATGCAGACTTTTAGTTAGAAATACGGCAAGCGTTGCAGAGGCTTTAGTCATTACGTTGGCATCAAGTGACCCAAAGCTAGTTTTTTCTGCTGTTTAAAACATGAAGTGTGGTTTCAAGATCAAATTCCTTTTATTCTGATGCTATGGAACATCATCTATCTCCATCTTGATACAAGTATGAAAGCTTGATCTCACATCTACTTGGCTTTACTTGGTCTGGTGAATAAATATAGTAAATGACCAGCGAAGTATCTTTGGGGGTTTTGGTGGGTTGTTTTGAGCTTTCTGGTGGCCTTTTTTCCTTTAGGGTCATGATTGGGTAGTCCAGAAAAAATGTAGAAACTGCAGCTTTGGAGATACTCAAAAACCGACTGAAGAAGATCCTGAGCAAACCTGTTCCACTTGGTCTTGCTTGGATTGGAGCTTTGGACTCAATGACCTTCAGGAGACAATTCTAACAAATGTTGCTGTAATTCTATGACCTTAACAGTAAATCACAAAATCAGATGAGCAATCACAGCTTCCTTGTGCAAAGAAGGCCAGACCAACTTCCTCGCTGAGATATAGTTCACTCAATTTGCTCAGGGCAAAACTGAGCCCTTATAGTCCACAAAAATAGGGGTATATTCCTCAGCTGGAATCTCAATGTACTGAAATACAATTATACCTATATATAGGGTAGAATATTTAGTAACATGTAGCAACAGTTGCATTCTGGATCAAGCAAGCAGTGACTGAAAATTAAAAGCCCAAATCTGAGATGTAGAAAAGGGATTAATTTTCTCTGAAAGCAGAACACATCCAACAGTTTCACAGAATCATAAAATGGGTTGGGTTGTGTTATGGTTTAGGATTCTCCAATTTAGTGTTCCCACACTGTTGCTTCCTCTCCCCCTCCAACTGGAGGCACAAAAGGCCCATGTGAAAAGAGAATCTGAACTTTGAGTCTAGTGAGTTCTGTGTCTAACTGGGGAGCTTTTCAGGGATAACTTCTGTCTTTCTATCTAAGGACCCAGATCAATTTTACTCAGGTCACTTTTAATAGCCATTGAATCCCCACCAGATCTACAGAAAATCTTAATTATTGCTTCATAAGCAGGAGTTCAGATAACTCAAAACAAAAAGCAAGTTTTGGTTATTCTCTAATTCTCACTTAACTCATAATTATTTACCACTTCTTGAGCCAAATTATTGCTGAGTGTAACTCTGTCAGATTAAATGGTGCTACCAAGGATACCACTTCACAGATCATTCAACATGCACATCACCTTTTGTAATCCTCCTCATAATGGAAGCCACAGAACTTCTTAACTAATTTCTAGCTCAAACCCAATATAGCATTGTCTTTGGTATGATCCCCATTTTCAAATTTCTAATGGTTTAGAACTCATTATTTCTCTACAATTCTTTTTCTGTACCTTCAAAGTGAGAAGTGGACATTTAATTTTAGTCAATTTTTTTTCAAGCTTTGGCTTTCAGCCTTTACATCCGTTAGGCTGGAGAACTCTATGGACAAATTTTTATCCTTGAAGCAGGTACTTCACATCCCCTCCATCTTCTACCAAATATGAAAGCAGGTTAAGCTCCTTATTATGTGCCATTTTTTTAAATCCTTTCATTATTCTTTGAATGCTCCCTTGAGTTATTCAACAGGGAAAATCCTGAATCTCTGTATTATTCATGAACTAGAACTGAACACAGTATTTCAGCAGCCATCATATCAATGCCAGATACAAAATATTACCTACATACTCTATGCACCCCTTTTTAAAGATCAAAGCAATCACATTTCTTTAATGTAAGAATGAAAAATTATTCTTAACACAGTCAGTTGAGATAAGCCAAGGTGTTACATTCTGTTCTAAATACTTCATTTAAAATGATGGGGAGGAATCAGCCAAAGTGCTGATCTTTCTCTCAGAATATCCTAAAGCCCAGGAAAAAGGTGTCTACATAGAAACCATAGTGGGTTTGAATTCCTTCTCCATAGGTTTACTAGGAGTTCCTTCACAGATTAACTCAGATTCAGAAGCTGAGGGACGTCTGGACTTCTCATGAGGACTGAGTCATCTTCCTCCCTCTGTCCCCCTGAACAGAGCGAAGTGCTGAATTCTCCCATGCTGAGACTCAGACTCTCTTTATGCTTCAGGTGTTTCCCCTGCTCAGGAAACTCTTCTTCCCTCTCTTCTGAGGAGTGAATATACATTGTGCCTCAAGTGTCCCCGAGTGCCCAGACTCACTTCACTTCAAGCTGTTTGAAGACATGGGTTTAAGACAAGCTCCAGATAACAAGAAGGTAAAAACCTTACATTGGAACCAAGCCTACCCCTGATTCTTTTGAGACAGACAGGGATGTCCCAGCACAAACACCACACAGACATATCCACCAGACTCCATCACAGGAGTCCTAATTTCATGTGCATCAAGACACTGCAGGCTGCATAGACAGATGAGTTAAAGGCAACCTTTTGCCAGACTCTTGTCATATCAGAAAGGTGAAAAGTTGATTTAAAGCTGTCTTTGGCCTTCTATACTCTAGACTGCAGAGCCTATGAGCTCCATCCTTCACACCTCTGCAACATCACCTTAAGCAGTAGGTTGTGCAACCCCACAAATTCTGAGGTATAAATTCCAGCAGACAGCAGGCATTGCAAACTGGAATCCTGCAGGTCTGAGGTCTATTCATAGATCTAACCATAAACCATGGTCCCTGGTGCTCAGCCACCCTAAACAGAGCTTTTGAGGAACACCCTCTAACAATGCCTTGCAGAGAGCATGGGAAGGTCAGGAATGCAATTGTGGCTCGCAGCCTCTCTTGACCCAGTTGTAAATTACATGTGGGCAATAAGAACTACAGCTTACATGAAAGTGACTTCCTCTGTCTGACTTTAATTGTTTTATGGAGACAGATTGCCTAGGAACCTTTCTGCTTCTTCAGTAATTACCATTGGATTTATGATAGATCCCCAGATTTCCTACTTTAAAGAAAGTTCATGAGTGTCTGAGCAGATCTTGGGTCCTCTGCCAGGAGAGTCATGCAGACACAGGTTTTGAGCCACCCAGCTCATCATCAAGGAGCAACTGCAGACACTCAGAAAATTGTCTGGGTGCATGGCACTGATATTTCCACAACTACTTTTGCAGGCCCTCTAAATGGGGAGCTGCAGGAGCTGCCCTGTCTGCACCCACAGATGGTGCAGTTCAGGTGTTACTCCCTGTGCCACAAGCATAGTAATGTCTTCAGTTTGGAATCCTCTCAGTGTTGGTGAGGGGTTTTGGGTTTGTTTGGTTGGGTTTTTGTAAAGCAAAAGAAAAGATTGATGACTTAATTGATTTGTTGCTATCATTGAGAACAAATCATCAACTGATGTAAATAAATATTGCTCTATTTAATTCAAGGGAACAAATCTTCAGGAGGAGCTTTTGAGAGGTAATGGGGGATTTCTTTTGAAGATAATGATAAGAGCCAAGAATAAAGGAAAGATCCTTCTGTAAAACTGCTAATCTCTCCTCTGCCATTGAATCATTGCTCTACTGTAAACACATTATTGTGCCCACCTCTCTGTAGTTAAAAAAAAAAAATTCATAGATTTAACTGAATAAAAAACAAAACATCCTCACATGCCTTAATCTGTTGAGAAGCAGTAGAAAGGAGCACTTCCTATCTTTGCTGATAGGAGAGAAAAAATCTGTAAAATCTGTAAAAAAAGTGTTAACATTGGAAGGAGGGTCAGGAGCAGGACAAGAGGTTTGAAATTCCTTTAAAAATAACATGAGTCACTTACTTTAAGTGTAATGCTCATGGTGGCTGTGCTACATCCAGTAAGTGTCACTGTAGGTTGTTTTAGCTGTGGAATGAATCAGAGGTGTTTCATAACTGCACAGTTGGTTTCCTCTCTGCTAGTGAGTATGACCTCTCCTCCATGGCAGAAGCAATCCACTACAAAACACAAGGTGAAAACTTCTAGTTGAAAACAATACAAGAAGTTCAGTGACAATTAGTCTTGTATCATATTTTTAAAAAATAGTCTTTCAGTGGTAGAGTGGGACTGATAAGATTTGGGGTGTTTTCTGCTCTGGCACCAGCTTCTTTTCTGGCTTTGGGTAAGTAGTTTCAGATGCATTTTGCACCAGATATTAAATCAAAATTGAAGCTATGGGCTTTATCCTGTTTCCCATGAAAATTATTAAAACCCTTATAACTCCAATTTGAGCAAGTATGAGAACTGAGCTTTGAAAATTTCTAATACCACTTGGGATAGCCCAGTTAGGAGTTGTAGCTGAAGTGTACAGGTATTTTCTGTCTCCCATAGGGGATAATTCTGCTCCACAAGTGTGGATTCCTAGTCTGTGCACTGTTGTGTATTTCAACATCAGCTAGCACAATTAGCTCAGAATCCAGCTTGGAGCCTTTGGAATACTTTGGCGCTAACACTGAGAGTAGTCTTAGTTCTAAATTTCATTTGCAAAATGAATTATCTGATTGCCAATGGAAGATGGAAAGTGCATCTTTTATGACAAGGGGAGAACTATTTTGGCATTACTAATTTTAGTTTTAGCTTTATTTTATTTACTTTTGCTATTTTTAAGGATTTTTCCTCCTTTTGCATTGCTCTTTTTTTGTCCTTTTTGATTGTGACTGCCTGTGTTTAATTTCTGATGCAATTTAATTTTGTATTGCAGAAGGACCAATGCTCTGTATATTAGGTTGTAGTATGTAGCTAAAAAACTGAAGATACTGTCTAGATATACTAGTTACATACACTCACCTAAAAAACTGAGCTCAGTTTCCTAACTGAGTAATCTAAAAAAGAAAAACAATAATAAAATTCTTTGAACATTTCCTCTACTTTCTAAGGAATTGCTTGTCTCCCGCATTCAAGGAGATGCACTCATTTCCCTTCCATAGGAAGGGAATGGTCAAGCTGGAGCATGGAAGTGTGAGAGAGATTTCAGGACATGAGAATGAGATATGAAATTGTCTGTGTTAATGTAACTATTCATGTTTAACTTAGTATGCCTTCATCTTTCCAAAATATATATGTAGAATTCAGTAAGACACATCCCTAAACATTATTTTGATAGGCCTTTTATTTCTGTGAGGTAAATAAGAATTACAGAGAAAGATACTGGATGTGATGGGGCAGTAATCCAAAAGAAAGAAAGAAAAATATTAAAGAAATGACAGATGAAATTAAGAACTTTACAGATGACCTTCCTCAATTTTGGTGAGGCTTGTGTTTCGCTCTATCAGCTCTAAACTTTTTACTGTCTCCTGAAAAGGCCTACATGAGACTGCAGAATAAAGACACTCATGGAATCTGGAGATATTAAATTATGTTCTTAAGTACGCATGGAGGGATACAGAAAGCTGCCAGCTCTAAAGAGCACTAGGATCATAATGAAATTTTCTGAAAGAGAGAAAAGACCAGCAAATCTCAAAGGGGCAATTTCTGAAAGGCTGAATGCACTCAACACTCCTACTGAATTAAAAAGTTCAAATTAGAGAGAGTTTGGGGGTTTCTTGGAGCAAGTGAGGAGGGGGAGGCAACACTGAGAGTAATTGAACTGTTGGAGGCCTAAGATTGTGGAGAATTCTTAGTCTTGTAATCTTCAGGCAATCTTAAAAGATAATGTGAATCAGGCTGAAATTGTGATGCTAACAGAGGTGTCATTGGTTGAGGATGTGTGCAATGAGTCATGCAGGAGGCCAGAGCAGGCCTTTCAAATCATCCTTTGGAATCATGTGCTCAGCATCTTACAGGGAAGGAACAAAATGTGCAACTGATCTCATCTAAATTTAGCTGCATGCAATTTGGTTATCTAGATTCAATTAGTCCTCCTCATTCCTAAAGAGTCAATGGAGGCAGATAGTACAATGAGGAGCCTTCAGGAGGTGTCTGTTTCTCTCCACTCCACAGGAAGGTCAGGATGGCTGACTTACATTGATTAACTTGTAACTGGCAAAATTAATTCAATCATCTCTGCTTATGTCAAAGCAACCCTTTGGTCCTTTTCAGTTACGGGATGATGATTTATCTTCTCAGTTCCTCTTGCCTGGCCCTGTTGGGACTCTCTGGGCTTACTCATGATTTATATTGCATTAGGAAAAACAGAAGCTCTCCTTCTGCATTCACTAAAAAGGCTAATGATTTTAATCCATTCGTACAACATGCAGTGACTTTGTACAAACTGAACAAGAGAAAAACTACTGAGATATTTGGTTTATTTCAATAGAATTCTTTTTATTGTTAACAATGTTATATTATTTATAACATAAAATGGGAAGGTTGGACTTCAGGAGTATACATTGTCTCCAACCAAGGATCTGGTTTGTGTTAATTTGGTATTTGCCGGAAAAAGGAAAATAGCTATTTTTGTTAGGATGGACACATCCTTTAAGGCCTACCTTTTTCTTGTACAAACATTTAACTGTAGACCTAATCTACATCAATTTCATGAAAGGATTATTCATTTTGCAGCACCTGTCCTGCATTAGCAAATAGCTCTCTCTTGCAACTAATTTTAACAAATTCAGGAATTCATGAGGAAGTGTAAAATGTGTATTACACGATGAGTTACAGGTCACAGATGAACTGTTGGCTTTTGTCCTTAGATGTTTCATTTGTAGAAGAACATACAATGCTGTGAAGCAGTTCCAGATCTTAAAATTCCTCTATTTTGGTGATCTTATTTTGTTCTTATGGGAATACTCCACTACATGTTACTCACATGCGCAAGTTTTCACGGTAGCATTTTTCTTTGAGCACTGGAGAACACAACCCTGTGCATAGCCATTTCCAATTGACCACAGATAACTCACCAGAATAAATAATAGCTGGTCCTGCTACTGTGCCTGTAAAGCGTCTGAGAGAAATGAAGCTAAATCTTGAAATAAAGGAAGACAAATTTCACTCTTTTGTCTTTGAACCTACAGGACAAACTGAAAAATTCCCCACACAATTTGAGTGGTGAATTTCTGCTCTTCACAAGTGCTGTTTCCAGGGGTGGATTCCTCTGCTGGTGGATTCACCTTCACATGCAGCATTTCTCCATGGGGAATAGCCCATAAGCACTGAAATCAGTAATGCAAATTGCAAACCACCCAAGGTGCTGATCTAATTTAGCTGGGGTTTGTTTTCAATTAAGAACAGGCGGGGTTTTGTCGCTTTATTTTGCCTGTCATCTAGACACCTTCCTCTTCCCTCCTAAGGATACTTTTATTTATTTTAGACAATTTAAGTGAAAGACAAAAGAATTGTTCCTTCAGTTGCAGTAATTCTGCACAAGGGGTAAAGCTGATTCTAAGAATACAAAGAAAATCAAGTTCAGATACTGCTTTTTATTGATTGTGCAAAATAAATGAGGGAAGTGCTAGGTAAATGTCCATTCAATACAAGGATAAATGAGATGGATCTTCTCTACATAGCTTTTCTATGGTTCTTTTCTGTGCTTATGACTGGAATAAAAAATGCCCAGTTGCCAGGGGATACATAGAAAACCCCATTCTACTACCTCAGCCTGAGGTCTGTGCAAAATTCAGTGTTAATGCTTCCTGCCTTCTCAGAATTATTTTATTTATATGATTTTGCAAAGCTTTGCCTAGAGGAGGAATGTAGTTCATGATGTAGCCCATATCAAACTCTGTTTTGTTCTGATTATTTCAAGAAAATTTGCTGTGATGTGAGTGCAGATAAGTGCAATCTATCCATAAATATTTTAAATATGGAAGCTTGTTCAATCTGGAGGTGGACCAATTTAATATAAACATGACCTGAAGGCTAATTTAGCTGAATAATTTCATATTTTCCTCTAAATCAAATGTCTTTGGTTCAGAATAAATGAATTAAAAACAAGCTTGAGGAGTTTACACCATTTTAGTAAAACTGGTTATATGTATAGGCAATAGTTAATTGTAATAGAACTGCAGGAATTTGTAAACATTATCTAACATGTCAAAAACATGCATTTCTTTAGCCTGATATCTGTGAGCAAACTTCTCTGGATTCAGTGGAGCCGATGAAAAGGAAAAGGCTGGACCAGAGAGTTAGGAGCAAGAGTTTGTTTTGTTCATCCATATTGCAGAGAGTTTTTCAACACCTTGAACAAATTAGATGTGAAAGAGAATATATTCTTTCAGCACAGAAATACAAGTGCCATGAAGAGGTCCTGAATTATCAACTGCTGAATCTGTTATAAAGCACCAACTGTGAAAATTGCATTCAAAGCCAAGCCTTGCTCCTTGGGGTTTGGACTAAGCAGCAAGTCATGCTAAGAGGGACACACTGTTTGGTACTATTCTTTCTACACAATTATAAGGTTTTAAAAGAGACCAGGTGTCTGACAAGTATGTAGTCAGGCCCAGAGTTCATCAGCAACCATCAGCGCGCTCAAAAATGCATTTTTAATTACAAACTCCATTTCAATTAGCTAATTTTTTTTCCAAAGAAAGAGAAGCAAAAGAAGTTGAAACACCAAGTTTTTCTTTTTGAGTACTGCTAGGAAGATATTTTAAAGTTAATAATGTAGCTTAACAAAACAGTTTGAACCAAACAGGATACTTCAAATTGACTGTAGTAACAGGTTTTTCCATTTTGCTGCAGGAAAAAAACTGTAATATTTTAGCCTGAACTATCTCTTCCTCTTCTTTATTTCATAAAATGAACCAAACCAAACCTTAATTTGCACAGCTCCACCTTTATGTCAGAATTTTTTTTGTGACCACCATGAACCAAGACAAACTTACACTGGCAGCAAAGCCATTAGAAGGTCAAATAGGGGGTGAATGTTGATTCTTGGGGGGTAAAGATATGGCACCAAAGAACTTTGAAAGAAATAATGGCATAGATTTACATCTCCTTTCTTTATTTATCTACATTTTCCAAGTACCCCTTTATATAGGAAGAATTTACTCATGTGTTGCATGAACCTGCTGCCTGCTCTCTGCTGCAGGAATAACAGCAGGATAAAAACTGGATATGAATTTCTGAAACAGCACAAAACTTCTGCAAAAAATCTACAGAAAAAGTCTCAAATGCCTACAAAGAAAAATTCTCAGATGCCTATGGAAATCTGCTTTCCTGCCTGAGGAAGAGAAGTGTGAGCAGTGTCTGACAAGCTCGTTCACACTTGGGAGCCTCTCCCCAATCTATCAGGGGTTTTCACAGAGGCCTGTGTTGGCTCAGCTCTGCTTTCACTGGCTGTATTATATTAGTAAATTAAACAGAACAGCACTGGCACATTATTATCCATGCTGTTAAATAGTTGGCACATTCCCTGAAGCAATTTTGCACTGGTGTTTTCCCAGAAATTACCCAGACATGGCACAGGGACACAAGACATTCACATCAGGCAGGATGTCTTCAACCACCCTCTTTTAGGGGCATTAAGCCATCCAGATGTGCGTGTGTTATATCCATTGTCTCTATCAGAAATTAGTCCCTTAGTACTTTCATTTATGAAATAGTCCCTGAGACCAGCAGGAATGAACTTAGGATATTTTTCCAAGCATAAGATCGTTTCAAAGCATCTAAACAGCATTAATTGTCAAAAGGCTTTTACTAGAAATTCTTTCTAAAATGCATTCTAAATGATTATAGACATCCTAATTCTGAAATGTAATATTAATGATTGAATTGTCAAAATCAGATTTAGGACTTTCCTTTTCCCTCTTGCTCCTGCTGTAGAATGAGCAGTGCCATGGACCAATTGAGCATTTTTCTGATGCATGGAGAGTGTCTTCCCAATCAGCTTTTCTGTGATGGAGAAAAGTACAAGACTGCCTGTGTGAAGCTATTAGAGAAACCTGCATCAGACTGAGCTTGACAAACTCACTCCACTGATGTATTACATTTGTCTGAAGGGCATGGGGACATGGTTATAAGAGGGAAGGAGAGGTGAAAAAGTAACTGCACAAATAGGTGTTGAAATGGAAGTTAGTATGTAATGTCACTGGATCCTGTGCCTAGGCTTAGCTGCTTGAGTGCCCTGTAAGCCGGTGCTAAGTGATGATCTGAC
Source organism: Eopsaltria australis (assembly GCA_034509425.1). NCBI lineage: Eukaryota > Metazoa > Chordata > Aves > Passeriformes > Petroicidae > Eopsaltria > Eopsaltria australis. The sequence goes on along the minus strand of JAVTVJ010000189.1, from coordinate 3,815,848 downwards.
TGTACTGGGATGAGACATGATCTTTTAAGGCAAAAAAACATGAGAATGGGGCAGGGCAAGAACCTGCCAGTGATTATGAAGTGTTGGGCAGGTGCTGTAAAGGCAGCAGGGTAAACAACAGAAACAAATCCCAAAACCATGGCAAGCCAAGCCTGGATTTTCTGAGGGGACCTGCAGCAGCAGCAGGCTGGTGCCTTGGTGCTGCTGCATGCTCTGAGCCATACCTGGCAGCAGCAGCCCAGCTGTGCAGCCCTGCAGCTCCTTCACCAGGCTGTAGCTGGTCTAGTCCTCAGCAAAACACATCTTCAGAAGGAACAAGGAACACAAGCAGTGATTTAAGAAAAATGTAAAAGGAACAGGCATAAGTTGTTTGTTGTTTTTTGTTGTTGGGTTGTTTTGAGGATTTTTCAATATCATTTTCTGGTAAAACTTGTGTAATAGACTGATATTAAATGTGAACAGAAGCTCTTACAAGTAGAAACAAGAGTTTCAGACTGTAGGTCTACCAGTAAATAACCAGTACCAGGACCTGAATCTCTGCCCTTGAGGCCAGTTGGCATGGTCTGCCCAGATTCACCCTGCTAAGCTACCTTACTCTTGAAAGCATCCTGGTTTTGCCCAGACTGGCTGCTGGGCAGGTCCACAGCCTCAGCTTTCTCTCAAAGTGCTTGGAGGGAGCGCTGGGCAGCTATAGGCAGTACTGAACCAGGTCTGGTTCTGTTTAGCTCAGGAGAGTAGATATAGCCTTAAAATATATATCAAGTCATCTGTTGCCTTAAATCCAAAGATTTCAAAGGATTTAGGCCAGAAGGAAACTTGCCCTAAGCTGTGCATTCTTGCAGCATGCTCATTATCACGTTTGCCTTTGACTTGCACAGCTGTAAATCCATGGAAACCAGAGTAATTCAGGGATGAATCAGGTCCATTATCTCCTCGTGTTTGTACAGCACTTAGCACAATGGTGCCCTGATCCTGATGGGAATTCATGTTATTTTAGGACAATCAGAGCTTTCATTCGTTAAAATAAAGTATATTTTTAGCCAGAGCCAGTTTCAGTGGCAATGTATGGGGAGTGGGGGTGGAGTGTGTGAATGAAGGGAAGGCACAACTGATTTCCCACCACATGACTCTGAGCACACCTATCATATGCCTGAGAGATTATCTCCCCTCCTGGCCAGGATGGCTGTCAAAATATGACCCTTGGGGAACTCAGAAGCTGAGATAGAAAACAAAAACAAATATGTGAATATTATTGCTACTTTTTAAAATAAGTTATATCATTTTTAGTTTGCTCAGGATGTGAAGCCCAGTGCCTGATTTTGGAATATTTGGGGTTAATATTGGTATGTTTAGTGCTTTTGCTGAAAAGCAATAAATCAGGTGCAGTGCCATTGCTTTCCATGGAAAGTTACATCTCAAAGATGTAATTTGCTCAACACCATTTTTCCCGCTGTACGAATAAAAGGAATCAGGAACACTTGAAAAAGCAAGAACTGTGCTGTGCTCCATGTTCAGAGGTGCTTGTTTCAGCTCTTTTATGAAATCTTGTTAAGACCAGTAGGTCTTATAAATTCTAATGAGATACATATGTGGAACATATATAAAGACATTACACATGTCTTATAAGATGTTTGCTATATAAAGAACCCAACTGTGTGTAGTTATTTTTCAAAGCAGACGTTAAGTCCCAGGAGAAGACAGAAAAAAACACCAGTTGAAAATCATAATCCCAGCAGGGCTTGTTCCTAGTTCCTCTTAGTTTAAAGATGAAATGTGTGCTCCACCTTCAAGTTATTTTCACAGACATAGATGGGGAAGGCTGAATATCAGCTGTCATTAATCTGGTGTCCTGACATGACAGAATCACCATTACTTCCAGTAAATGTGAGCTGATACTTACAGCTTAGAAACATTAGAAGCACATATTTTTACAACCAAAAACTACGAGCAATTATTGCTAGAGTTGTCACAACAAGTTTTAAAAACTAACGTGTGAAACTAGGGAGCTGTCTTTCCAGTCCTAACCTACCTGCTAGGAAAAACAGAAATGTAAAGATTAAGCCCTTTCAAAGCTACTAGCTTGTTTTTCTTCAAGCCACGTTATTATCTCACTGAAACAAAATCTTAATAATTCTTGCAGTGAAAAGACTGTTAAATTTAATTTAACATTTGAAAGTCCTCTTCTGATACTGTTCTTAATTCCACAGGTAGGCCCATTAATATTCCTTTACTTACTACTTAACAGAATGCATTTTTTTTGATGTGGAGGATAAACTATTTTGGGTGTGACTATTAGGGTAAGGTCTGTCACTTCCATAACTCTGACACTTCCATAATTCCATAGCTCTAAGAAACACTAATACACTTCCATAATTCCATAGCTCTAAGAAACACTAATTTCCTTCCAGATCTGAGTTTCCTGTCCATGTCTCTTCAGTGTGAATGCAAACCAAGAAAGGAGCACTGTGACACGGAGCTACTTGTTGTGTGTGCACCCTTGCTCTGTTGTCGTGTACTTGTACTAGCACATCTGGTATGCTGAGGGTTGGCAGCCTGGCTTTAATCTTTCCATGGCTGTGTCAGAATCCACAAGTTGTTGAAGGCCTTTGCATTTTAAGGATGATTATGTTACAGTTTAGTGCATGTATAAATATGGTGACGGCACTGCCTTTTCCCAAGAGTGACTGCAAGGCAGCGTGTCCCACTAACATCTCCAGGAGTTAGTCTCTGTTTTAGTTGGATGAAACCCTGTTAGTCCAGACCTTTGACAGCCAAGGGGAGAAGATGTGAGTTGTAACAAATTGATAGTTATGGTAGCATCTTTCTAATTCTATCTGAAAACTAATCCTTTAGATCACAATAGGTAGGTAGTTCACAATTAAAAAATAACCATTATTTACTGGCAATGTAAATTGCTGCAAGGCTGCTTCTCAGCCCAGTCTGTGTTCTATTTCCTTTATAAAGGTATGAGATTTATCTGCCCTAACTGAAGTAATTAAAAATTATTTTTCTAGGTTTGGACTCATCACCATAGGCTTTTATTGTGGTCAGTAAAAGGGAGTGAGGTTAATCTCAAAATTTTGTACAATGATTTAGTCTGTGAAGATGCCATCCTTCAGCCCTCCACCTGACATATTCATTGAGAAGGGAAAACAACTATTCTTGGAAAGTATTCTAATTCCCATGACAAACTGTTGATGCTACAAAAAGTATAGTGAATTTGTATAAGCCATCGAACAGAAAACAGAAATCTCACTCAGAAAGTTCACATTTACACAGATGGAAGATATAGTCCATTCCTTCTGTCCCAAACACCATCAAACACACAGAATCACAGAATGGTTTGGGTTGGAAGGAGCCTTAAAAATCATCTAGTTCCAATCCCCCTGCCATGGGGGATACCTTTCAATAGACCAGATTACTCAAAACCCTATCCAACCTGGCTTTCAGCACTTGTAGCAAGGAGGCATCAATAATTTCTCTGGGTAACCTCTTTCAGTGTCTCACCATCTTCTTCTTCAAGAAATCTTGAAGAATTTCTTCCTCGTATCTGATTTAAAACTGCCCTCCTTCAGCTTAAAGCCATTCCCCCTTGTACTATCACTGCACCCCTTTGTAAATAGTTCCTCTTCAGCTCTCTTTTGGCAACTTTCAAGTGCTGGAAGGTTATTGTAAAGTCTTCCAGGAGCCTTCCCTTCTGCAGGCTGAGCAGACCTAACTCTCTCAGCCTATCATGGGCTGGGATATGGATGACAGGGCAATACCCATCAGCACCAGCAATCTGCTTCCTGAGGCTCACGCAAGCAGCGTTGCTGGAGACCAGAGCACAACTTCACCAGCTGGCTCAGCAAGGAGAGCAAGCTGTGAGAGACATTCTATCTCTGGAAATGCCAAGAATATCACACCAAGACCCATACCACCAGAGCTCAGAAGCTAAGCATAGGTTTTATACCCTCCAGATAAAGGTGGATCACACCAGAGCAGAATCCCCAATGGACTAAAGAGCAGTCAGTGAAATAATCTTTTATATGGCCTAGAACACACAAAGGAAATAATAGCCTAAAGCATCAGAATTTCTCCAAAATATTCTCAGTCAGAAAAAAGCCCTGTAAAGCTGAGAATGAAGTTAGTCAACATCAAATGAAGCTAATAAACAACTTTCTTTTTTTGAAAAAGACCATCACATAAATGCTCCTAAAATTAAAAAAAAAAAAGTCAATGATATCTAAAGAATACTAAATGTATTTAAGCTTCTTAGGATACTAAATATAAATAATTTAATCTAATAAATTCTGAAGAGCAAATGTTTAAAAAAGCTGAGGAATAATCTTTTAATCTATTTATGGCCCCAGCAATGATGCTCATAAATGTGTGCTATTTTATAGCAATGAATTTTCAAGCAGACAGACAGAGGTCTAGATTATTATAGGTCTGAATAAACCTTCTTGCAGCCAATGCAGCATTTAACCCTGCCTGTTGGGCTACAGCTCCAGGTCCCTGGATTACCACAGAGCAGTCCAGAGAACAGTCTCAGTCATTGTGATGGCCTTGCAGTCATTCAAGAAGCAAAGTCTAGCACTGGGTATTGTACTGTGGACTGCTTATGCATTTTATGTTACATAAAAATAGAAAATAATCCTGAAAATAAAACCAGGTTGGAGGACCGAATCCAGTTATAGATTAGAACTCATTTTTCAAAGCTCGTAGGATGAAGGCTCAACTCTGGTGACATGGTCTTCTCTTTCTTTTCAGTCTTCACATGGAGATCTTTATTTCTTGACTTTCCTAAATAATTCTAAATTTTTTACTGCTTTCTAGTGTTAGCTGCAGCTTTGAGTGTTAAAGCAGAGCAATTCAGTATTGGAACATGTGCCTGTACTGGGCAGATGTTGTATAAGTTTTCATTTGCTTTATCTGTTGATGTCTTGCAACATGCTACATTTCTTTCCTTTTTTTTTTTTTTTTTTTTTTTTTTTTCTTATTTGACTCCTGTATAAGGAATATGTCTGAAGAACTTTGGTCAACTTTAAAGAAATCTCCTTTTAGTGACCTGCATGCATGGTTAGTTTTACCATCTGGTTTCTCCTATGCTCCACCTCCCTTGTTTCCTTATTGAAAAAATGGACTTCTGTTGTACAAACAATCAAGTGTGTTCTGGGTAAGTCTAGACAGCTTGAGAGTGAACAGTGGAGGGGAAATGTGTCACTGGCTCATGTAAAAACATATGAAGGCAGGCCACTTATTTGAAGATTTTTTTCTGACTGATTATTCCATGCAATGGTGTTATGCCAATAAAACTAAGAGCTCATCAAGGAAATGTGAGTTGCTTGTCCTGAGAAAAGGTAAAGGAGATATCTTTTTTTAACTTCATAATGTTCAAAGTTAAAGGAAGAAAAATAAAATAGCCCATTATCATTTTGCATTAGGAAACTAATTCTATCCTTGATTGCACATAATTCCCGTTGACCTCTGAGTTATTTTCACAGATCTGCTATGAAAATGTTACCCTAAATATATAACTGGTAGGAAAAGAATTCTTAACTTTCCCACATGAGGAAACTGCAATTTTTCACTGAAGGCAAATCAAAGAGGTTGATGCCCTTTGTAAAGATTGCTTTTCAAGATGAAAATAAAATCCTGCCCAATATTTCCAGGAATAAGCACTAGTAAAATCCCCACTGAATTCAACCTCAGTGCAGGCATGTGCAGAGGCACATGGTTTGTAAGTGTGATCCTGTCACTGAGTGCCATGAGCTCTTCTTGGGAACCTGACATTTTTGAGCAACAAGGAGCCTGGAAAAGAGCCTGCAGTGTCCTGTAAGAAAAGGACCAAGCAGGAAATACGAATTTCTGTTAGTTACAGTGTGATTACAATGAGAACTTTTCATTCTGACAGGTCAAAAGGCACCTTTATTGAAGCTAGAGAGAATGTTTATGGTCATGCTGGCAGAATCACAACCTGTTTCCTTACCCTTGGGCACAGAAGATAAAAAATCTCTGTTATTTTCCCCCCTCAAATGAATCCTCCTTACTGAAGACACCACTGGAATTTCAGAAGCAGTCACACTGGAGTTACCACTCACTGCCAGTTAGCAAAATGGCTTTGACATTCACAGGGATATGCCAGAACCACGTGTCTGCACGAGAAGCCCTTGGCGTGGGTTTTCCTACGCACGTGGCACTGCGAAGGCAGAGAGGTCACGCGCCTTCCTCCTGCCCAGAGTCAGTTCTTGTGTCCAGCATTCAATAACTCCATTGCTCCCACACTACTGGCAATAGCAATATTCAAATAGCTTTGTTTACTTGCATCTTTAGTTATGAATGGGCTTTTACTTGTTCTGAGAAGACCATAGCATTAATTCAGTAATTGATTCATTTAATCTCTGAGTTTGACTTCAGTATGATGATTATTTGACATCTCAAGTGGAGGCAGAATAGTCATGATGTCACAGCATGGGTTTCACCACAGCCCACAGCTGATGCAGAGATAGTAGAATGAGCAATTTTGGAGGGAGTACACAGGCTCACACACACATGTATTTATGTACATCAGTACCAGAGCGTGCAAATATTTGCATGTGTCAGAGGCAAACAGGAAACACTTTCTTTTAGGAAGTGTTTACATCGACAGCGGTGGCCTTGACCAAAGTCACAGAACAAGATGGCATAAGGCTGTTGCTGCCCACGTATCTCATAAGTATATTTTTACTTCAATCTGACAAAAATGCTTTCCTTGACTTGGTTTTCACAGTTGTGACGCTCAGTTTTTCTCTCTATTTGTTTTAAGGCAGAATTGGCTGCCTTAGAATTTAGAACTTTGTATTAAAGCAGAAGCTTTCTGTTAATGTATTCAATTGAGTCCCTGATGATTGCTGCCAAAACCAGTTGTAAACTAACACACCATTGTTATCATGGTCTTAAGAACTTGGGTAGCTGGTGACTTTTCAGCAGATATCTCAGCAGACATCTGCCTTTCACAGACAGATTAAATGAGGGTTTTTTAATAGCAAATGTGGTAATTCAGGAATTTTTTTGCTCTGACTTAAAATCCAAGATTTTACACAAAGAAAAACTTCAAAATATTTTTAATTTTGTATGTAGTTTTGATTTTCAGTATTCATTTGGATATTTAGGTGTAGTTTTATCTTTAGGTGCAGTTTTATCTTTATGTGCAATATTTCTGTATCATATGTAAAATCTAATAAAACTCTTAATAAAAAATTGTCCAAAATGAAAAGTCAAAATGTTAATTTCAGAAAGTGGGAACATAATATTTCAACATCAGCACACTTTGACCTTGGAGGAGTTCTTCTGTGAAAAAATATAGGGCAAAATCAGCACCTTCTTTTCATAAGTGATTTTGTTGGATTTGTTTGTTTGCTATGAAGAGACAATTTGTGATGGAATTTCAATTGCCTATCTTATTCTTGGTTCAATTTTCATTAGAATTAGGAGATGAAACTATTACAGTTACTTGAATTCATATGTCTAAAAGAAAGGTAAGAACATAGACAATGTCTTTCTCTTAATTAATTAATTAATTTTTCTCTAGGAAGGAAAACAAGGGCTGGGCACTTGTATACTGTTGACTTTTCTCCTAATTTCTCAAACTGAGAAGAAAAAACAAACAAACAGACAAATTTACCTAGAAATCAATAGGTTCACCCAGGCACCTTTCCAAGCCACAATAAACTATAGCCTATATTTCAGTGACTTAGGTAAACAAGTTATCAAAATTTTATCTTAATTGTCATTAATTCTATTAATCCAGCTGCATAGTTAAATTAAAATGATACACCACCATTTGTAAACAAAACTGACCTAGATTTGTATTCAATTAATGCAATTTTAAGGTTAACTTTTACATATAAATTGACAATTGTTTCTAATTCTATTTGACTTGGATATTTATTGTTATCCATTTTAAACTCCCTCTTCTCTAAGTGCAAACTGCAAATGGAGCTGAAATAATGTGGAACACAGAGAAACACCCTCTGACACATTCAAACCCATCATCTCCCCTTCTTCAGTTACATGCAGCCACTGTGTCTGATATGAGCTTGCAGTATAAAATATCTGAGAAAATGTTTCTTCAACTTATTATTTGAGACACATCACTTTGGTGATTAGATCTCTAGTATGAAGGTTATCATTTATTCACAAATAAAATCAGTGCAGTGAATGACAGAAACAAGCACTTTATTGGGGAATGGTTCACTCCACATTAATGGTGCATTTAATTTTGAACCAGTCTGGTTCTTTGAACAATTTGTTCCAGCTAAGAACAGATTGAGCTGTTCTTTGAATCATATTTCAGCAGGCAGTACAGTGTGAGTTTATGATAGCTTTTCTTTGTACTGTAGCTGAGTTCATTTGAGGTAAATCTTGCTGAAGTGCAGAGGGTTTACAAAGGTGCTGAGTGCTGCATGTGATCCAGTGGGCTTGACATGAAGACAGCTATGTGGACTGTTTGTCTCACATTTGAGCATTTACACAGTTTTCTGGCAATCTAATGGTTTGTTTTCAGTTGTGTGTCCCAGCATGTGTGTTTGACATTTAATGTTAATCTTTCTTTGTGTATAGATTTCTCTGGATGAGCATCACTGTAGAAAGTATACAGGAAACTGAAGGTGAAGCCATAGGATGTTTCCCGCTTGCTGGATGGATGTGAGACTTGGAACTGGCTTTGCCAGCTTTGGTGGAGAGGAAGTGGGTGTAGTGGTGAAACATAGGACACAGCTGCTTTGGTTACTTTTGATAAGCATTACAATCTGGAGGTAGAAACCCTTACACCAAGGGATATGTTTGGGTACAAGGCAGCACAGGAAAGGGCTATGAATTACTCATGTGACTTAAGACATTTTTGTACACAAAAATATTATTATTTCTATTAATTTTCTGCAGATTCCTGCAGTCTGAGATTCTTATTGTGGATTGATTTATAAGGGCAAAGTAACATTTATAAGACCTGATGAAAATTCAGGGCTGTATAGGATTTTACATTTTACCAGTTTAAAGTATTTTTTTTTAAGTGGGGAGTTTGAGTGTGGGCACTACAAAGGTCTCACTGAAGCTACTGAGAACCTAAAGTAGACATAATTGCAGTTTAATGAAACCAATTTTAAATATTCCTTTCATCTCTGCTGGGATGTTTATTGTCACTGTTCAAATTTTCTCTTTTATACAAATTCAAGCCATTTGCTAACCTGTTCATGCTAAATGTCACCCTGTAAAATAAGTAGCTTTGACAAATCTGCCTCCAGTCCACTACCCCAGCATGTTAAAATTATCACAGTCACATTCCTGTTTTTGAAATTAAAAAGGTGACTGTCATTTGTCATTTCTGCCAAAAAATACCAATAGGTTTTTCATAGGAAGATCTGGGGTTTACTTTGTATTTAAAAAAAAAACAAAACCCCATTATGGAGTAAGTATTCATAGAATACTTGAGAACTGGGTTCAGGTAGCAACCACAGCACAGTTTCTAAATCTGTTCAAAACTGGTGTGAGATCTCAGTAGCAATCACTTGTCTACTGTGCAGCTTTTCCAGAAAAAGGCTGAACTCTGAAACAAACCCCACATACCTGCTGACAGATTAGGTGGTCCATAAGGGTTAGATCATTAAAAACTAGTGCTGCCTTTATTAAATGCAACAGGGATGGCAATATTTGCTGAATATTTACGTACCTAGTAGTCACCTAAAGCAATTTGTGGTACACAAATAAGGACACCCAAGTCTTCCAGTCTGAGATCCAACTATTAACACCCAGAAACCTAGGGCTCACCAAAAAGTAGACTACAATGGCCACTTCTCCCCAGTACATTACCACTGGCAGAAAAGAACATCCATGTTTTGCTTTTTAGCCTGGTATTGGATTATTAATCTGGAAACAGGAGTGGAAGTCTCACCTGCCAGCTCCCTCACCTGTGGAGGTCCAAATCTATCTCAGAGTCTTCAAGAAGAAAAGCTAGGATAAAAGACATGGCATGCATAGTCTAGAGGAGTTCACCTTCCTCTAGACTGTTGAAGCACACCAAGAAGCCAAGAGGCTTGGGTTCAGTTTCAGAGAGAGAGAGGGAGAACAACCATTTGAGTTTAGAGGGGCTGGAAGAGGCATTTTATTCTGGACCAGGGTAATAGACCTGTTTAACTTGCTGTGGTCAACATCTCTGTAGCTGATTTTGTGACGCAATGGATACTAGCTAAAAATACTAATTCTTAAAGAAAAATTAAATACAGAAATAAAGCAGAGCTGTCCAGAGTGTAACACTGGTTTATGAGTGAATAATACTATGATTATTTCTCCATAATATGAAACTATAATGAGACAGTCGCATGGCCTCCAGCACTAAAGAATTCAAACATTTCATGATTTTTAACACACTTATGTTCACAAAACTCTTAGAAAGCAGGAAAATGGTTGATTTACAATTCCCAGTTGTAAAATGTTTACCCAGTTATTATACAGCCTTTAAAATACCTCAAACACATACGCATTCACATAGAGCATAAAAATATCAGTCACATGTACAAAATTGCAATGAGGTTTTAATAGGCCCCCTTTTGGCTTTCTTGATTTCAGCTTCTTGTTTGAGTCTGTTCTTCAGTCCTCAACTTGTTTCACAGCTCAGCTCTCTGCCCTGAACACTGCATTAGCCATATAATAGGTGCCTGGGCTTATTTCCAGGATCACAGCTGAGCTGGCAGACAATCTGTGTGTGCCCCTGTGCTCTTGTTTGAAATGAGCTGCAGCCTGTGGCTCCTGCAGGTAGATTCTGTCAATTTAAGTGTGCAAATTGCAAGCAGTGAGCTTTGTCTTCTGAAGTTCTGATGCAAAAGGTAGCAATATTGCATGACCCTAGGGATGGCTGGATGGCTGCTTTGTACTGCAAAAGAGCTGAAGGAAATAGCTTTGTTTTTGGGACTTTTTTGTCTCTGAGGTAGAGTATGAAGTACCTGATGAGGAAGTTATGGTTCAAAGGAAGGTTACAAAAATAACAGCAGCCATCCTAAACTTATCTAAAAGATTTACAAGAAGTCTGCTGCAATGTGTGGGTTTTGACCTCCAGGAACACTAAATTTTATTCATCTTGTGCTGGGGAACAAAAATCACTTGGTGCACTAAATCAGCTTCATTTTTGTGTTTGTGCTAATGGGATTTGGAGCAGAGGTTTAGATTATAAGGAAATAGTTGTCAAGTGTAAAGTATAATTAAGACAGTTTTGGTGCCAAAACCAAGATTTTATTTTTCCTGTGGAACAGGGATTTTAGGGTTTTTTCAACCCTTAACATAGAGAGAATGAAGAAGGGGATATTTTTTCTCTTTTATCTGAACAGTCAAAAATGCACCAGTATGACACTTGTGTTGCATAAGCAGATAGTTTCAAGATGTTCACAGTGTACCATAAATTTACCTCCTGTATAGCACTTAATTTTTCAAAATCTTAGAAAGATATGAAAGTATTCATTAGTATCACTGCAAATTTAACTAACCTCCCTGTATTACACTTCAGGTGCTACATGCAGAGCAAAGCCCACTAAATATTTAGGTTTCCTTGCAAAATTTCTAACCAATGCAGATTTAGGAGTTTTATAACAGATCTCATCTCTTTCCATCTACCAAATCTGTGACTGTGATACTCGTACAGGTATTTTGCTAGGTTGTATATGAAAGTATACACTACAGTACCTCTGGCCAAGGCCTTGGGCTTCATGTACTCTCTGATTATCCTGTCTATGTTCCAATACCTGTGGTCTCCTTTTAAACCAGTGACAAGGAGATAAAAGTGGAGGGGATGGCAGAGTCAATGATGATGAACCTGTGAATAAGGAGACACATAATACTTTTTTGGAGTTCACTGACCTATCCAGACATGCAGTCAAGTAGCAGGCCTTGAGTTTGAGAGTCCCTGGTAGAAATCAGTAGGCCTCAACATTTACCTTACATGACTGAGCTCAAAAATTCCTCAGGTTATTGCATGAGGACTGAGCATTGAAATAATGAAACAGCAACTTTAGATCTCAGATGTTCACCTCTCTCAGATGATACCTACCTTGGACAGACGAACCCTCTGAAACTGTGTCAGACAGACAAACACCTGACAGTATCTGTGGGGTGGCCTGGTGGATGTAGAGGAATATGGGGGTTTTTTTCTATTCCATCTTAGCAATTAGTAGACATAATTACTCAACAGCACTTGCAAACCTCCTGAAATCCCTGGATTTCTCTCATCTCACACCCTCAAAGGACCTATTGATAGGACCACAGCCTAGATGACAAGCTTAGACTAAGCATGTAGGGTTTAGGTGATTGAAGCTAGGGTGATGTGAATCCAGCCTAGGATTCCAAATATTGGAATATATCCAATATCCAAAATATTGGATAATACTTTAAATCAATCTGGCCTTAGCTTACCTTCCATAGAAGGTTCTGTTTTCTTTTACAATCAGTAAAAGATACCACAGAAAATCTTTAGGCTTTCTCTCTACTGCAAAATAAATGAGCCCTTTATTTGCAATCCACTTTGATACAGAGGTGCAATACAAACACTGGAACTAACAGCAAAAAAACCTCTGCTGATTTGAAAAATAACTGGAATTTTATAACTCAGCTCCAGCCCTTATTTGCTCTCTTCCAGTGTCCTTGTCAGTAGGTTGCACGTGACATATCTGTGCGGAGGAAGAGACCAAAACATTGGAATGATGAAATACTGTGAAAATGGGTACTGTTAAACTAGGTGTTGGAAGTCTGTTCTGAATATACTGAACCTAAAAGGTTGCAATTGATATTTATTTATTTATTTTTCTATTTAATTCATGTAATGATGTAATTGAGCTTGTATTGTTTGGTGGGACAGAAGGACTGTGGGTGACTGTGGGAGGAAATTTATTTCCTGTAGGAACTGCACTAGGTGAGGAATAAGATATGTAAGGCAAAGAGGCACGATGTAAAAAAAGAAATTTATGGTATCACTTCTCTATTTATATCAATATATATACAGAGAAATATTTAAAATGTGTCTCTTAAACCTAAAGAAAAAAATTAACTTTATCCTATATCACCAGGAAAAAATATGTGTTGCCTGGTATATGCATGTGGGAAATGAGGTAATTATTGTATGCACTCCAGCTCTACTAAATCACTAGTTCTGCCATTTTCACTAAGAGAACAGTCTTCAAAAGCTTGGAGTCAGAAGAGCAGGAACATTTTGCTACCAAAATATTTTGAAAGGTGTTTGGAGGCTTACAAAAAGCAACCACCCTGAGATTCAGATTTAAGGCATCTGATTTCCCTTGATTTAGCTAAGAATTTGCAAATAACCTTTTAACTTTAGGAAATAAATAACCTCAGATGAAAATTAAGCACATAAACTGCTATGACGTGTTTTGAAGTTTTAGAGGGACTAAATTCTCAGCAAGACTGAAGTGCTGCAGTACCACCTGCACTGGGCTTATGCTCAAGAGCACCTTCCCAGTTCATCCTGGAAGACTATCAGCAAACTGGTATCTATCCCACAAGTGCCCCAAAGCAATACAACTGTTATTCTGAGGGCTCATTGGGGCTAACCAGCTTCCTCTAGACAGAAGTTCGAGCTCTATAGAAAGAGGATACAAATAAACCATCCATCTAGTTACACCTTTATACACTCAAACATACCTGCACTGAGAGCAGCTATTTACTGCTGGAGTCTGGTCTGGCACATGAACCTAAGAAAAGCAGTGGAACCATGTACCAGGCAGCTCCATGGACCACATTAAGGTTCAGAGTTGTTTCCACCCCTGGCCAAATCATCTTAAAGTAGATGTCTGGTCTAACTGAAAAACTCAGAGCTTTTGAACTAGGGGCGTAGGCTACCTATGGGAAGAGAAAAGCAACTAAAGAGGAAGGGCATCTCACTATCCTGAACCCCAATATTAAAAAGAGAGAGACAAGAGGAAAGGAGAGTGATGATTGTGTACCAGTTCTCTGAGTCAAGAGTAATACAGCCAATGAGTTGAATTTTAATAAGCTCTTTCTTTTTTAGAGGGGACATAGCGTAATGAGCAAATCTTCTTGCCCACATAAAGGCAAGAAAAGAGCTTTCACCCTCCACACTCATTAGAGACGGTAAACAGATAATAGAACACAGAATCACAGAATCAACTAGGCTGGAAAAGATCTTTGAGATCATCAAGTCTAACCTATGACTTAACACTTGTATGATAGATCCTGTAACAGGGGAATTAAAGAATGGCATTAGGAAACTATTTTGAAATAGGCAGAACATTGAAGGAACATCCTGCCTCAGGACTCCACAGTTTCCCCAGGCAAGATCTTTGCAGTGCTTATCAGGTTTAGGACAGGTTTAGTTTACATTGTCCTGAGGTCTCTGCCATCCCTATGCTTTATAACTTTTTTTTCTTGCAATTTCAGCAGGGTAGCATTTCCTTAACTTCTTTCCTTTTTCTATTTTCTTTCCATTTTCCTTCCAGTACTATTGTAATATCACTGTATTATTATATGGGATAATTCAAGCCAATCTATTAAATATTCAATTGTGCCTTTTTTTTAGTTACATATTGTTTTACAAAACTCTTTTCTTTTTTTTCAAAGTTGGATGTAGTCAATTGGAAGGTTGGAGAAACTACTGTGAGATAAGATCTTTTAGAGATCAGATCATTTCTGTTGCAGTAAAGACAGCCCAAAGAATTTAAGTTACTAAACTATGAAATTATTCTTTGAATGCTTCCAGGGATGGGGCATTCACAATTCCTCTGGGCAACGTGTTCCATGCCACAGCACCCTCACATTAAATAATTTCTTCCTAATCTAATTTAAGCCCTCTTTTGGTTTTGAGCCATTCCCCCTTGTTCTGTCACTACCTGCCCTTGTAAAAAGTCCCTCTCCAACTCTCTTGTAGCCCCTTCAGGTACTGGAAGGTGCTATGCAATTTTGAGCCTGGAGCCTTTTCTTCTCCAGGCTGAATAACCCCAGCTCTCAACCTTTCTTCACAGGAGAGGTGCTCTGGGCAACCTGGTATAGTGGAAGGTGTCTCTGCCCATGGCAGGGGGGTTGGAACTGGATAATCCTTAAGATCTCTTCCAACTTAATGCCATTTTATGATTCTGATGATCCTGTGTCACAAAATGTGTTCTTTTACTTGACATTATTTGAATCTCAGGATAAACCTTAGGTCACTGTTCCTGTTTCTTTGCACCAGTGGAGGTCTGTGTCTGTGGAACAGGATATATGCCTTTTAAAAAGAGAAGAATTCTGCTGAGTAACTTCATCCTGTAAAATGATGCAATTCTAGAACATCTAAGAAATATGCCAGTATTACTTTATCAGTAACATATAATGACAATTTTTTTGGGGTCTCACAGGAAAATACTTAACAAAATAGATTCTGCAAAGTCTTCAGGTTCTAAAACTAAAAAAGCGAAAGACTTGTCTCTTAGACAAGTAAGACTGATTGCAACACATATATCTGTATCTTAGTAACTAAGCAACAAATTTTGTACCAGACTTAAACATTTTTCTCCTATTGAAATTAAATAAGATTAGTTGATTAGGCATCCAGAAACCTCATCCCCACTCATTTAATTCTATTTTTTTTCTGTTTATGAATCTGTTTCCCATCTTTTATCTAAAGTTAATATCCATGTGAAAAATTATGTAACTATATGAATAAATGGTAGCTACAGAAACAAATAAAGGGTACCTGTGGTGATATCATCTGAACACTTCATATTTATCACTGGAGAATTGTCATTGATGGAAGTTGCAAAACAATGGAAAATCTTTGGCAGAGGAAAGACTTCCTTCTAGAACACCTCAGTATAGCCCTGGAAAAACTTAATAATGGACTCTTAGGGTGTGAGGTGATATTATTGTAGAAAACCTATTACTTTTAAAGATTCACCACTACCTTTAAACAAGTGAATAAAGTGAAAAAACACTTAAATGCATGTTTAATTTTAATTACATAAATAGCCAGAATTTATTTTATGGTTAGTCGGTTTCTTTATATGATGTCTTCAGAAATAGTTGATATTTTATTGCTACTTCAATACAAAACTATTTGCAAACCTCAAATGCAAATGAAGAAGTAGCTGTTGGACTCTGCCCTATTCAGTCTTTCCACAGGAGTGAAGTATCTTGATGAAAAGTGCTGAGGTGCCCAAGACTGCCCTCAAAGGAAAAGCTTTGTTTATTGCCCAGATAAAATTCACCTCGTCTCAGTCTGTGGTGCAAGGAAAATTACTTTGGTTGCAGATTTCTCCTAACTTTCTGAATAGCAATAGAGACCTTTTATAAATATTTCCTTACACTAGTCCAGAAAAGTTCATCAACCAATCATGGCGCCTTGGGCTTTTGGGGATAATTCAGTGTCCGTGACTGCCAGAGCACATTTGAAAAGATCCTGAGCCAAGAGATGAAAATATGCTCAGAGTGATAGAACTCTTAAAAGAATCTTACCTAGCAAAATTACTGTCTCAGGGAAGTGCCTCTGACTGGTGAGATAAGCATCTTAAAATAAATCCGTGCAATTAATTTAAGGCTATAAGCAATATCCAACCTGTTGCACCTCCCAATAACCAACATTCACAGTTTCACTTTGATACTTGATGCCTTCTTCATCTTATCCTTATTAAAGTTGTAAACTGTTTATATGTTTTATTGATATTTTCTTTTGTATCCCCAGGGAAAGAAGTTCAGGGAGAACAGACTTGCACTGAAGAAAAATGTATAGAACAAAGCCATGATTTCCTTCAGTCACTGCACATCCACAGGGAAGAATAATTTGTGGAAACATGGAGATGGAGGAGTAATGGATTCCTCTGTCAAAATGATGAGTGAAAGAAAGATGTAATTACCATTAATGCACTTCAATTATGGCTCAACGGTTTTTTAGCTGTATGTTCCCATTTAATTTTCACTTAAAACAAAACAGTTGCCACAGACCCAGAGCTAAAAACAGAAATCCCTTTCAGCTACTGGCAAATTAGCCACTAATGTTCTTATTATATAAGCAGAGGGAAGATTGGCTTCTTCCAGGCAAACACGGGAAGTGCTTGTTTGTTTCAGGTCCTACTTCTTCTCCCCCCAAACTCACAGTTGAACTTTATTTCCAATGTTATAACCAACTAAGCATGATAATACTTTTTTTCTGGTTCCTATTTAGCTTTCAAAGCCCTCACAGGATTTCTGTCATGGATCAGTGGCACCTTCCAGGAGGGAGTGAGGTCAGTGGATATCCTTGGTATACAGGAAGGCATGTTCTATTAGAAAAGGGAAATGTTTTCAAATCCCTCAGATCTTAAGCTACTAAAAATAAACTAATGAGCCTTAAATTAACTTTTTTTTTCCACAGCTTTTCAAAGCCTAAAGAAAAGTATTTATTATCTGGGAGTGACATGCAGGAAATTAGTCTTATAAGTCATGATTAAATGATTACAGTTTCCAAATTTCTTAATTCTAATCTTAATATTAATCTGTTGAAGAGTGCATGTTTCAACTTCAATGTTTTGTTTTCGGCTTTTGGTTGGTTTTTTTTTTTTAATTGGTTGTCATTTTATCATGCGAAATACCTATAGTGAAAGAGCTAAAATAAAACATGATGTAGGAATCACCTTGATATCACTATTTAACTGTCTGCCTGGAACACTTTTGAACTGGTGTCCACATTCAATGCTACCTCTCTACATCCCTCCAATAACCAAAGTGAACTTTATAAATTTCCTGTATATTTTAAATTCTCCAGAGTCAGAGCTGGGTTACTAGCAATGAAATTTTTGTGTAAGAGTGTGAATGGATGTGAATTTATTTGGTGAAATTCATCCTTACTGGGTCTCCATTGAAACCAGTGGAGGCATTTCTAGGGGAAAAGCAGCCTTGAGAGTGGACTAATTCACACCAGTCCTTCGGTGAATTCCTTTCCATGTTTCAGGCTGAAGGGCAGGCTTGGGACAATGCTGCTGCACTCACAAGAGCTGCATTAGCTCTGTCTGCTCCCTTTTAGGGCTGAGGGTGTTGTAAGCTTGTCCATGTTTGACCCACTCACACCAAACAGAGAACTTCTGGCAGAGTTTGGAGTGAAGCAGCAAGGATTCCTCCAGCTGGTGCCTTGGTTTGCCTGCCCCAACAGACACTTTGGATGTGGCTCCTTGTTGCAGAGAGGATGAAAGAATTTGTGTTATGCCATGTCAGCTGGCTACAGAGACAGAGAGTAGTGGGACCTTGCCCATTTTACTCAGTGCTATAAAGAACCTGAGCACAGAAGATATTAAAGACCATCAGATAGTTTTTCAGCATGCTCCCCTATGACACATGTGCTGTAAAACTTCATTGGGACCCTATTTCTTCTTGAGCTGCCCACAGAGAGCATCACTGCAGCCAGGGCTGCTGCTGGCCTGAGCTCTCACAACTGTGGGTTTACCAACAGGCCTTGTGTTAGTAAGTTTATCACAAGCACAAAACCCCACATGGGGGTGATATTTTGGGCTGGCTGTTACCAGGCTGTATATCTCAAACCAGCCTGCCAGATCAGAAGGGAGTCAGAGATGTGAGCCACAGGCAGAGGAGGACTATAGAGCAAGATCATCCAGGCCTAGGGAAAAGTTACAAAGTTAAGCAAGTTGCAGACTACTACATCCAAAATACCTACTACTACTAGCTATAGCTACCTGCCACAAAACTCACTGTGTATTCAGGCAAGATTTTTTAAAAAATCAGAATTTTTACACTTGCAGAACTTACAGTTTCTTCCAGAAGTTTAGACAGGTCAGTGTGAGTATGTCAGAGAGCATTTGGAACACCTGGTAAATCTGGACCAAGTAATGGTGAATAGCAGCAGTTAATGCCTTGGGTTAAGGACCCAGCCCTCTTGGAATGTCATGGCCTTTAAGATACAGTCACTGATGACAGAGTCCCAGTCTCATCACAGGGACATTCAAATGAAATAACTGCAGAACAGTGTCTGCAGAACTACATATGCTGTCCTTTGAAATCATTTTAATTGCAAGCACAGAAGAGAGTGTGTAGCTCTGAAATGCCAGAACATAGTGCTGAGCCATTTGCAATGACTTGAGCTTGATAGAGTGGGTGAGGCAATCCCATTGTTTCCCTGTGGAGACTTGTCTTTCATTTTCCCACTTCCCCACAGAAGATCTCCAAGTTTCTTCCTCCACCTGCAGAGTTCCTGGAGGAAACTGTCTATATTTCATACAAAGTTCAAACATACCATGTTTTCATCCTAAAGCTTATTTACATTTCTTGATTACACTTGTTCTGGCTCATTTCCTTTGTTTCATTCTTGCCAGAAAACCTTGCTAGAGTGCTTGTCAGTTATTAATAAATTGCGTCAAACAGTAGCAAGTGTGGTTCAACAATTTGGCAAATATTAATGAATGACATTTTCATCGTTAGGAGAATTTTTGGCCCGTTTTCAGATCAAACACAAATTCTAGCCCTTTAACATCTGTTTTTGCTATATTCAGATTGTTAAGAAAAAAATAAAAAGAAAAGGAGACTTAAAGAACATTCTCAGCAAAAGATGCAGGTACTACATCAGTGAATGGACTTTTAGAACTTTAAAAAAAATGAGATGAATGAGGTTTTTTTGGCTGTTGAATGATTCTTCACAAAGGTTTGAATTATGAAATCAGAAAAAAACCAGTATAAGGCATTCTTAAATAGATTCTGTGAGAAACTTCAGAAAAAAATAGATGAATGCTTAGTGAAGAAATTCTAGTGTTGGGCACTTCACTGCTGCCATTGGTGAATTATTCCATCTAATTAAAGCATTCTTCTTTATTGTTAAAAAAATATTTCTACTCTGAATGGACCCTGCATCAACTTCAAACCTCTGTGTTGTTCTTAGATTCTGTTTATAGCTCTCATTATCAGCTAGGTGCCTCCCATGATTTGAAGCGTCCAAGCAAGGAATCACTTAACCTTTGGAATTTATGAAGGTTTTTTGCAATAATACATAGCTCCCAGACTCAGGTTTCCTTTTAATTCTACATGGTTCATCAGCAACCACTTTGAGCTCTAAGTTCAAGAGAACTGGAAGGAGCAGCCTTGCAGGTTTGCAGAGGCAGCAGACAGAGCAGAACCTCTCTGTTCCTGTACTGTACATCTAGGGTTCCCTTTTATCCATACTTTTGCCTTCATCTGTCACAGCTTGAAATAATACTGCCTTTATGAGAATAATATAACAAATTAAGGAAGAGAATCACTTTTCTAAGACTAAGAAATTTTTTTTCTAAAATTCTATGGTACCAATTTATCTCTGTATAGGTAGATTTTTCTAAGGATCTATCTCCCATCTCCAAAGCAAAGAAGGAAAGAAGTGGAACATTTTTCATTGGTAATTTATCTGCTTTTAGAAGCTTTTACTGAAATGCTTATAACCTTTTTCATACATTTACTGAGTCAAAGGCTCCCTTTTATTATATCTCCATAGCCTTCATTTTCTCTGGAAGATGCTATCCATTACTGGTACACTGTGAACATATTGAGTCTTAATTTACTCAGTGTATTCATGGCCTTGTTAAATCCACAGATATTATCCCTACTAGTAAGGAAGATTTCAAACCTCCCTTTAAATATGAAACTGTGCAGTTAGTGAATAAGGCCAGGCTATCCCCATCTCTTCCCAAGAAGAATCTCTGTCTGTGTCTTTAGCAGCAAGTTAAACATTTGCAGGTGGGTTTGTGGACACTGACATGTGTTGTAGCCTGTCTAAGAACAATCAGAGATTTTTCCTGGGCAGACTAGGCATGTTCTGGGAGTTAGAACAGGCCCAAAGAAGGTATGCAGTAAGTATCACAAATCTCACAACCATATTTAAAAGGGCAGGAGGTTTTAATCCTGCAGGCATAGACCATTCTGTGTCATTTGGCCTCAGGACCAGAGAATGGTACCAGGCACTCAATTCACTTGCCTAGATGTACTTTCAGCCCCTTTGAAGGCTGAACCTTTGTATTGTTTTAGCAGATTCTGAAATTCATAGACCTACTCAAGTGAGTATTCCTTAGCAATCGCTAAATGTTCTCAATTGCCAGTGTTATGTCAGGAATGCATTTGAACTTCTGAGACTGTCTGTGTTTTGGGTCCACTGACACAGCCTAAATATACATTTGAGTATCCTTTCAAGGAAACACTTCTCAAATTACATTTCTAACTTTTTCAGTGTCAACTATACTCTTCAGGAAAAGACTGCTCAGTTCGTTTTTGACTAATTTATTAAACCTTCAAGTGCTCCTAAGTAGCATTAGCTGACAGTTCAAATGCACTTTCTAGACCTGAACCAGATGACTTATTACAGTAGTATTTAGTTACAAAAATACTTTTCTGTGAATTAGCAAACCATTTAGTTTGTGTAAGTAAAGTTTCCAAAGGTAACCTCCATAGCTGGTCTTTGACTTCGTGTATTCGTAAGATGGAATAGGTGGCATTTTAACACATGATACCTTGGGGGAGAAAAATAAAGTCTAGTAAATCTATTAAAGGACAGGCTTCTTCAGATCCTTTTTGCAATCAATGGGTTTAATCTAATGAATGAGGATCTTGTGGGTATAAACCCCAAAATCCCAGATCTCCCTGTTCAAAGGGAATGAATTTAAGAAAATGGGCCAGGTCTTTTCCAAGGTGAGTGAAAACATTTTGTGTTATTAGTAAAGTCTCCTAGGATCTCCTTAGACCCTCACATTCTCAGCAGTTTGGCTTTTAAAACTGCTCAGGCAGTGTCTCTGAAAGCTGTGACTAATGTAGGATCATCCTTCCTGACTACACATCAAGTCTGATGGAATTTAATATACCCACAGGAGAAACCATATTTATCAGGTAGGAGGCTTCATATTTCCATCAAAATCTTTGTGGAAAGGGAGGAAACAATGAAACATTAAAGAGTAATTTCTCCTTTGTCCTCAGAAGTCCTTACATCCACAGAGAACTTCCACAGATGTCACAGAAAAGAGGTGGATCAGCAAGGCTGTGAAACAACTACTGTTAATTTTCATGTTTGTAAGGCAGAGCCCTACACTTAGACAGACGTGTGCCTTGGGAGGGCACTTGTTTGCTTAAATGTAAAACTGCCTGGTGTAGAACATTCACATCTGGCCTCCTGTCGTAGTTGTTGGTAAGACACAGACACTAAATAATAGATTCTAACAAAGATCTCTGATTTCAAAATTAGAAATATGAATCACACCACATGCTTCTTTTTCTTAGTGAGTGTCAAAATGCCGATCTTTAATATATATGGATGTCTATACAGGAGGTGCCTACAAATACGTGAGCTGAAATGGAATTCCACCATTTGCACAGAAATTGCAGAATCATAATTAGAACAAATTTTTTCCCCTCAAAGAAGTAGTGGTGGTATGCAATATTGAGAATATTGAGATGGAATATTGAGAATGCAATTGATCACATGTTTTTATCATAGTTTTGATCACAATTTATTCTGATAACTTGTTCCTAAACTAAGCAGTTTCTGTAATACTGAAAATAATGAAGTTTTGATTCTAGTTATTTTATGTCAGATGATGAAGTGATTTTGAAAGAACTGCACTAAAGCCTTAGCATGACCTTACCCTTGAGTAGAAATTGGAGAAATGAAATTAGCTCAAGGATAGTCAAGAAATGAGGGAAGAAAAGGAAGAAAGAATGTTTTTCCTGACAGCAGGAAAAGCATTACCTGGAGCTCACACCTTGTTATGTGCCTGAGGAAAGAAATCTTGACTCAGGAATGACAGTTGTGATGTGTGATAAGGCACAAAGTCAAAATGGAAATTTTCTTAGAGTTAAACCTTTCACTAACCACCAACTTCTTTCCCTCAAGGTGGAATTAGTTAGATGTCTATCCAGGTACACATTTTCATTATCTTTATGGGAACTTTAGGATTTTTAGATCTTTTCTTAGTTGATAGGTTTGTTTCAAAACCACCTTCAAGTTTAAATGCTTAGGGGAATAATGGGAGATAAAGAAAACAATAGACAAGCAGGAACACATAGCCCATGGCATTATCTAAGGCTTGTTCCACAGGTAAACAAGTTTCAAATTCTTAAAGAAAAAGGGGAAAAATATATAAAATTGACTAATGTCTAAGAAATATAAGAAAAATATCTATTTTATATGTCTCAGAAATCCAAAGCAAAATAAAGTCTATACAGGGCTGTGTTTTTAACATTGTATATTAAATGCTACATAAATTCATGACTTTTCTATAAGAGCATCTCTGGTCTGGACTTTGCCATTGATTCCCAGTGGGACAGACCAATCCAAAATCCAGGATTTTGTATTCAAGATCTTACAAAAAGTTTCTGTCAGCTGCTATTCTCCTATCAGTATTTTACAGCCATGGGACATCTGTCAAGATTACATTGAAAACAGACTGCTCACTTTGTCCCATGTGTGGGGTCCATGGCACAGAAGGCCTTTGCTGTTCAGGGGCTGAACAAGCCTGAGGCATTGCAGTCTGTTCTAGAACAGGCAGGGGATGTTCTCCCTTTTCCCTTCTTTTTCTGCCTTTCTAATTCCCCCTAAAAAAAATAAGGAAAGGAAGTCAAGCAAATTCTCAAAACTGTAATGAATATTGATTTCTTCTAGAAACATGGACCCAGTGAAATTTTGAATCCTTGATTAAATTAAGGAGTTTCCCTCTAATCTTCCTTTTTATGTCACACTCCAGGATCCTGCCCCAGTTTGCTAAGCTGTGGCCCTTATCACTGAAAGGAAGATTAAAGAGAAAAATTCTTTGCTTATTTTCAAAACAATCCACAGAAGGATAAATGCAGAAGTGAGTAGGTTCAGCATATACATATTCACTAAATATTATTTTGCACAGTTAGAGCCCAGCATTTTTTTTGCCCACATTTACTTACGGACGTGCAAATATTAATGTCAATTAGAGCCATAGAGTCCTGAAACCCCAGTTACTATAATGCAAACATAGGAATGGAACACTGAACAAGTATTCTTGGAGAGGAAAAAGCATAACAAATATTTGGATAAAAGTTTATGTCCTCTGAGGATATAAAAGAAACAGAATAAACTACTTCCCTTTCCTTTCAGCTGGCCAAGAGGATCTTTTCTGTAAATGTGTCATTTCTCCTATGTGGACCCATATTCCCTTTGTTTATCTTTTCTCACCTGATCATGTCCCAATTAAGTTAAATGAAGGGAAATGTTTGTGCTTCTTTAGAATTTACGGTCCTGCCCGGATTTATTACAATGGTATTGTGAGTAAATAAAAGTACTTTTCAATGAGATAGTAATTTAAAATATAAAACAGAAAAATCAAATCAAATCTGGTGCTTTATGCCATCAACTTAGTTGTCATTGAACTGCTTTGGAAGGTAACTCTTTAATCACACTGATAAACACACTGAGATCATGCTGCAGTTCTGTCTACGTTCTTGAGCACAATGCCATGACATTCCATGTGTCATGGAGTTGCCTCTTGTGTCACCTCTTTTTGTTCTCCTGTACATATTCTGTCCAAACCCCGATGGACAGCTGTCTCACACAGTGCTGTCAGCAGAGCTACCACTGGTACTGCTGCTGAGGCTCCTCAGTGTGATTCATCCTAAAGGAGTCAGATGGTAGAATTGCCGGGAATGTGTGTTTTGTAAGGTAACACTTTGTTTTGCAAACTTACCCAGATGGTCTCTGTAGATTGCAGTTTGTGAGCTTAGAGCTGAATCAACAGGATGTCCAGCTCCCTCACCTTCTCCTCTTGTTCTGTAGGAATAGGTGCTCATCCTAACCTAGGGAAATAAATATGGACTAAGTTCTATAGGAAAAGCAGATAAAGGAAAGAGATATTTCCTCTCCCTGAAAAAATACCAAACCAAACCAAGCCAAAACAACAAAAGCAAAAACCCAACCCAGAACTGTAGCACTCATACAGGTTAGAAAGTATTTGAGTGTATTTGGGCCATGTGTAGCAGCAGGAAAGACGAATGAAATTAAGTATTATAACAGTCTCATTTTCTCCTGTTTAAATCTCTGCACGAGTGCTTTAAGGTCATTATTCTCACACTGGTTAAATTAGGCACCTGTAAAGTTTCATTAGCAGAAATATTACCTTTAATTTAGCTTTGAAGAAAGTGATTTGTTATAATGTGTGCAAAGATAACATTTTATTAATTGCCAACTCAGTGGCAAGCATAAAAGAATGGAACTCCTGAGCACTAAGTGTGTGTCTAGTTTCTTTCCTGGGAGGCATTAACTTCTTGTTAGGATGAACATATTTAAAATTTTGTCATTTATCTGGTAACTGCAGTCAGGGAGTGGTGGTTATGCACAAGTCTTCCTCTTGGCTGTCTAATGACTCAGAGATGTTCTGGGACCTCTTCTCTTGCTACATAGATCTTCTATCCTTCAGGAAGAAAACGATGTGTCAAGATAAAAATTGTCTTCCAGCATCTTTTTCCGTGGTGAGTTCTGCAGTGCTTGCTCTTGCAATAGTTTCCTCTCATCCTCAGTTCTCTTGTTGTTTTAAAGGAGAGAGCAACTCAGCTTTCCCCTTGCTTTTGTGACTTGTATTTCTGTCACAAATACATGCCAGCGTATATCTCCTTGGATCACTGCAGTCTCCCTTCTGCTAAGATGAATTCATCACTATTGCAGCAAAAGGTATTAAAAAATACATTTTTCAGGTCTCAGTTGGTTTTGGTATATGATAAGCTTTCATTCTGTTATCCCTAATGTGCAACATAGGCACAGTCTGAGTCAGTGTTACAAGCTTAGAAATAGCAATACAGGCTTATTTTTAAATAAATTACTTCATTAGTGATTCCCAAAGATAAATACTACTCCACCATTCTAAAAGGCTTGGCTCAGATGAAAGCAGATGTAGACATTAAAAAGAAACTTGTGCTGTACACAGTACCAAGATTTAATTTCTGTTGACTTTTTCTTCCTCTCTGCTTAAGAAATTTATGTTATTCTTTGCATGTTTTTCCCAAAAAGAAATGATTCAGAGCTTCCTTCTTCTACAAAACAAAAACAGACAGTGTCAACCCACAGCCCAGCATGTGAGCAGCCCAACAATAATAATGTAAAATGTGCATGTGATGGAGCAAAACTGCTGATAAGAAAAATATTTTTAGTGTCTAGTTTGAAATTACTAAGTCAATCCTGTTTCCATTAAAGCCTGTATTGACACACCCATTATTAAAAAGAAGACTAAGTTGTGGTTTGATCACAATGGAAAGCCAAAAAAACTAAGCTTGAAAGGCTGTTTGTCCCTAGGGGAGAAACCACAATGGCCTTTCTGGAAGTGAACAGCTGGAAGTTGAATGTTGTTAAATTCAAATGAAGACCATTTTCCTAGCAGTGAGAACAGTTAGAAGCCAGGACAGACTTCCAGGGGAAGAATTACATTCTGTAACTTTTGAAGCTTTTAGCCTGAGCTTGGACAGTCTTCTCAATGCTGCGATTTAGCCAGGATAGCTAACTTGTGACCAAACTTGTGCTTTGAGTGGTCTTAAACTTATTACATGATGCTGAGGAATTTTGTGGTTTACAAGGAAGGTGAAATAGAAGGTATGTGGACTCCTCTGGTTCAGACAAGTTGTTCCTGTCTGTGGAAAGAAGGAAAGGGTCCATTCCTGCCTTCTGCCCCATTCTAGTCTCTGTTTTATGCGAGAGATAAAACCAGGAGAGATAAAGGTTCCTTTTGAAATTCATGCCTACGATTCAGCAAAGTGGAGATAAGGACCATCAGTATTAATTACTACAGTAACACTTGAATAACGCTCCTTTAACCATCTACCAGGTGTTTATGCGTGTGTCACACCACTGAGTGCAGGGCAGGCATTGTCTTTGCCGGCCCCCAGCTGCAGGCACAGCTGGCAGCCAAGGAGATTTGCTGATGTTGAGCCATTAGGGAGTTTCTATGCGCTGGCAAGTGAGACAGCTGGCCAACGGGGAGCCTTGCCCAGAGGGCAACCCATCCCATACATCTTACATACCTATCTTACCATCTGCAGCATCATTCTGTGAAAGTGACTGCTCTTCACCACTGATTAGAGGAGAAGCTTAAACAACCAACTATGAAAAGCTGCCTAAGTTTCAAATTTTAAATTTCTACTGTCAGGTGAGATATATCTTGCTGTGGGAAAAATTTCTTTAAGTGCACTCAGCTGATTCTGCCAAATGCTGACAGTGCCTCCAAAGTCACGATAAGAGCAAAGGAAATCCTTAGGAAATAGTTTGGGATTTAAGCCTGTATTTAAACAAATAATATGAATACTCTCACTGAAGTAAAGATAACTATAGGTGTGAGGAAGGAAGCCACATCTTTTCCCTTGAACTAGTGGTATCCCACCCCAAGTGTCTCTGAGGAATAAAATATAATTATATGATATACTACTACAAGCAAAATATTCCTTCTTGAGTCTATTAACAATCAGTTTAAGCCACAAGAAAAATACTGATTTATCTTCATAATTATCTTGCAGTGTATATGAAAATAAAAACTATACAATGGATACTTAAAATACGGAGATATTTCTAAAAAAAAATTCGATATTTCAGCAGTAGTATTTGTTCTGATTCTAAGGAAAAAGTAAACATTTGAAATTAATTTTGATGTTGTTTGCATTTTTTCCAATTTCATTGTTCAGGTTATGCTTTCAAGTTTCATACATTAGAAAATCTACCTGCTGTGAGAGTTTTTGGCATAAAATAAAATCCTTTTACATAGTCCTAGTAATATAATTCTAGTCATTGTTATCTCTTTATTGAATACCATCACATTTCCGTTTCCTTCTTGTTCTTCCATTATTTTTTATAGTACATTATTTTCTTTTCTAACAAAACATAATTTGAGTTTGTAAAAGTGTGTGAAGTCATTTCAGAAGTCATGCAAATATTTTTTGTGTGTTTCTATGTTTTGCAAGAGATAATTTTGTGATGTTAACCACATACTTACGAACCTGCATCCTATCTCAAAAGCCACGAGGCTTTTAAGTACCTGCCAGAATAGAGAAAATCTTGTTGTTTTAGTTGTAATAGCTACCTCAGACTGCAACAGATAAATCATAAGCAACAGCTGGCTTATTATTTCTTGGTTGTTGCATGAGTTAGATTTTTCTGTAAGTTCTGCTCTAAGGTATTGTATTTGTTTAAATATTATATATTGATAAACTGCTAAATCCTAGTTTCTTGAACAACAGAAATATCTCACATTAGAAAAGTTAGTTTTTGCCAACTTTAATTTAACCTGGAATATTAATGTAATGTACCTGTAACTATTTCCAAAATTTGCTTAACCAATTTAGTTTTTATAATGCCCCTCTGGGTGAACAGCTAGAGAAAGAGCATTTTCCTTAAAAACAGAAGCATGTTCAACTGTGTCTTTTTGGAAAGGATTTGACCCCTTATCTCCTCTCCTGCTGAATGTTGATTCAGCCACATTGGCTGGGAGTTTCTCAGGTGTGCTCTCATTCCTTCTTGGTTAGAATTCTTGTTCATATAGCTGAAGATTTTTTGGACAAGACCGGCTTTCATCCTTGACAGGAATTTGAACAAGCACCGGCCTGTTTTGTAGGAAGCCAGTCAGGCTATGGAGTCATTATTATCTCCTTGATTGCTGGCACAATAAGGTTTTGCTGTTCCATGCAAAAAGTAACATGTCCAACAAAAGGAATTGAAACTGTAAGACTTGTAGTTAGCCCGATGGAAGGATGTCACACAACCCAGCAAATGCTCTAACTGCTCACCCATGAGATAAGAGGATTAAGCAGGCTCTCTCAGGAATCCACCCCCTTCCCTTAAATTTTTTCCCTACAAATATTTCACTGGTTGTGAATGAAGCATTCTGTATGACATGAAGTAATGTGTGCTTAGTGTTTCCTTTTTGTAAAAAGAAATTTTAAAATCTCTTTGATTTAATCTGAATTGTTTAGTTTTTGATCAGAATAATTAAAACATAAAAGTTGTGGTGTTTTTTTTACAGATGGGTTCACCTTAAAATATACCCGTTAGAGACTTATGTTTCATAGGACTGACACACAAATTAAATAAGAAGCTTACTCTCTGTAATGTCAAAGCTTTGGGGTTTTTTCTTTGCTTCTGAGGACAACTACTGTTTAGTTTCTTCAAGCACAATTTTATTGCAAGTTGTCTATGGGAAATGATCCACTTTGGTATCATTCACATGTGTACAGTCTCTTGGAGAATATTTTCAGAGGAGCAAGTTGTCCTTACACAAGCAAGGGGAATATCTCTGATTTTTGACAAACTCTTCAGCTAACTGGTGGATTTCATATGATAAAAATGATTCAGTTCACAGCATTCCAGATCAAGGTTATAAAACCAAAATATGGTCAGGATCCGAACAGCTGGGCACAGCTAAAAGGCCTTAACTCTTCTTACTAAGTTTCCTGAGTATTCAGTGTGATCAAGGAGAAAAATGCTGTTTTCTAAAACCTCCAAAGAGCTTTTCCACAAGTTTAGCACAGCAATGTAAGTTTGTATGTCAACTTGATGATCATGATACACAGCCAACAGCAGTGCTCTGTATTTGATCACATGAATTTTATTGCTCCAGAAAACAGAAATACTGTTTACATACTTGAGTAAGGGACAGTTTGAGTGATTTTCTTGCTCTGTTTTGTGAATGTTCAGAGGAGGGATTCTGTTTAGTGAGATACAAAAGGCAAATAATTATCACTGCTGTCCTCTAAAAGAAAACAGTTTTCCTAATGCCCATTAAAGAAATTATCAAATGATCCATTTGTTTTTCTTAGGTGCTTTAGAAAATCCTATTTTTCAAAAACTATGCTGGAAGTATGTTGCAAAAAGACAGTTTCAGTCTGAAGGTTCTATTCCAGATTGCACTCACACAATCTGGTTTGAGCAGCCTACCTGACTTGCTTTATTATTAACAAATGCAGGCTTTGGAAAGGAGTTCTGAAACCCCAATATACTCAGGAAATAAACTCATATTAATAACATTCTTCATGAGCAATTTACATATTGGTTTATAAACTGTTCACAATCCTTACATTTAGATGATGAATGAACATCAAATTTAGTATTGAAGAGAATGGCAAAACTTCCTTCAATTTCAATTGGGTCATCCTCTGTCTAGTGAGTTAGATGTAAAGGAAAAGGAGAGTAGGCTAGGAGAGAACAGAAATGTTGGCTTCATTAAAGACAGTTATCTTAACCTGAAAATACAAAACCTCTTTCCCATCCACCTTTTCTGCCTTTCCTTTTTAACTACTGCAGCCATGTATTGTAATTAAACAAATTTGGATCAGCATATAACTATATCAGACATCCACAGAAGTCACTGAAAGCAATTCTGCTGGCCTCCAAATACATTGGAATAAACCCAGAATACTTAAGGGAAAGTATTATAAAAGAAGGAGATTCAGTAACTATTTGTCATCATGGTAAAAGAGGGAAAGGAAAAGAAAATAGGTGGTTGTTGTACAGAGCTTGATGCTGGTTTTCTTTTACAAATAGTCCCACACAATAGAAATACTTCATGAAGCACTAGGGTACTTCAACATCTGCTGACATTCAAATAGAGTAGAAGAGGAGAAGGCTCCTGCATGCATTATTCGTGCTGACCATTTAAAGCTTCAGACCAGAAGACATAAATATTTCAGTAAATGACAGGATCAGAGTAAAGAAAATCAACAGATCAAAGAGAGACCATATGGTCAAAGACACTCTTTTGTGTAAAGTTGTGTCATGGAGAGATATTTTAATGTGCAAGGAGGTGTTGAATGCTGTGCTTCAGGCAACAATGTGATACAGAAGCTGTTTCTATTTATATGGAACTATTTCAGTGCCTCCAGGACTGGAATAGTCATCCTGGGTTACCAAGGGCTGCTGACCCGGAAATTTATGAAAGACATTTCTGTTTGGAGAGTCCTTTGGAGAGGTTGCTCAAATTAGTTGACATCTTTCTGAAACAAGCAGCAGTTGTGTGTGCAAGTTGGGAGAAAATGCAGCGTTTCAATCAGTGCTTACTTTCTCATGGGAAGAAAGTGTGTGAACAGCTCAGAAAGGCAGCAGAGCCTTTGCATCTGTGTCAGGGCAAACGAAAGCTGGCAGTCAGGTGGCTCCCCTTCTCACAAAAGGAACGACTTGAGAAAGGTAATTACTGTTTAATATTTCCACCAGGATGTTTGAAGGGAGCATTTAATTATCCTGCCAACATCTATTCAAATAAACATGAGGGATTTAGAACTTTTTTTTTTTTCCTGAGTTGCAGGCTTAAAAGGAATACCAAACATTCTGGGGCACTAAACCTCTTAGATCTCCTCTGCAATGTGGCATAGTAACATGTTTCTATTGACATTTTGTCTTTTACATGAAATGATGCCTACCCTAGAGAACAAGCAGTGGTGTATCCTACCTCCTCTCTCACCTTGTTAAATCCTGTCTTGAAGCTTTACCAAAGAAACAATATTTTCAGTAGAGCACATTTGGACAGTGGCTGAGTGCATGTATTTTTTTTCAGCAAATGTTCTTTTAGAGCAAAACCATTGTTGAGAAATACTCTGAGCATTCTTCTCATGGGTCAAATCATGCTGATAAATGCCATAGTGTTGAAATTGCCAACTGAAAGTGGTCATATGAGCAGCTGTTGGAAAAAATTAATTCTTGTCTCCTTTGCACATGCAGTCACATACACAAAAACACACATGGGTGTAGAGATTGTAATTTTTTCTAGTTAACAAATCCCAAACACATAATGAATCTGTGACTGACATTGTTCTATCTGCCCATATGTAATATTTTTTTTAAAAAAAATTTTCATAAAGCCTTTTTTCTGTTCTTTTAATTGTCAGATCTTCAGAATTCAGAAGGTTGCCCAACAAGGAAAGTGTTACACAACCTGATCAGTTTATCCTTAAGCCAGCTAAAGGCTCCTGCAGAAGGTGTCTCATGAAACATCTTAACCCTGAAATGCAGACATCAGTCACCCTCCAGTGAACACACATTGGATGAACAAAGTCTGCAAGCAGAAAATGTTTAGAATAGAGTTGAGAGTCTGACAGACAAAAGCAAAAGAAGTCAATACAGCAAAAGTAGCAAAGTCAGAGTGTGTGAGTAGGTGATGAGGAAAGCTGGCTGAGAGACACTTGGAAAAGGGTATTAACTCTTTCCAAGGAGTGGGGAATAGTGGCTGAGGATATGATCTGTTGGGGACTATTTTACTTTTTATACCTGAAAACAAAAGAAATGTTTGCCATATAGCTTTAACTTCTTTTCATAATTGCAACAACTATCAAACACCTGATTTTTTTTTCAAACCACTCAGAACAAATAAATTAAGAATTTTATTTTTGTTACACTTAAAATGACTTAGGAAGTGCAGTAATCTAGGTCTTGATAATAAAAATCAATATGCCAAAATTCAGTGTGATCCTTCCTCACTCCCAGCCTAATCGTGAACTTTCTAGAGCTAGTCTTTTTATTTAGTAATTTATATTAAAATACTAACACATCATAGGGCCTAAATTTAAAAAAAATAAGAATTAGGAGGATTAATATGCCATTGATATTTGGCATCACTTGGGCTATGATTTGCCAGGTCTTCTTATGGATGAGAAATAACTTTACAATTTAGACACATTCAAAGGGACCTTGCCTAATAGTTAATGGAGATCTAAAGGAAAATTCCACCTCCTCTAGAAATTATGTGAATATAAAATTTGAGAGGATAGTTAATCTCAATGCAAGAGTGGGAAAAGAGGGTAAAGGAGAGCAGAACACTGAAGATCAGGAAAATACTTGGAAACGGGACAATTCCGGTGTCTTCTGCTGTTGTGTTTTCCTCTCAGTATGTAAGGAAATAGAACATGGATCTACATCTGGTGGTGCCCAAATACACCCTCCCTGATATCAGCTTTCTGGCAGCCAGGTAAGCATTCAGGATTTTTTTCTAGTGATTGAATAGCCTCAAGAGGCCCTATGGTTCTTCATCACAGTTCCATAAAAAGGGGATGGGAAAAATAAAAGACAACCAAGGAAAACTGCATTAAAGGAACTGCAAGGCAGTGGAGACATCTGTAAAATTGCATGGCTTAGGCATGTCTCAAATTTGTGCACTCATTTAAATGTTCCTCTGAATTTTGTATATTTTTGCCTGGCTATATGGTTTAAGATGTGGTGTTCTATGAGTTGTCTGTATAATTCTGTAAGAAGTTTATTCATGCATCATATTGGTAGGTCTTGCATGTACTCACAATCTAAGACTTACTCAGCTCTCTAAACTTCTAAAATTAGTTTTATGCCTGTCTAACCACCTATTTGCCTATGAAGAATGAATGATACATGATTTTGTTTATTGTGGAAAGTTACTGTAGGATTTATATTAATTTCTAAAGATTAAAAGTAGCAGAAACTCATTACTAGTGAAGTAGAAGTCCTTGTAAGGCAAGAATTCACTTGTGCAGTGTCCTTGAAAACTCCCATTATGTGTGGGTTAATAGGAACCATAACCTTGAAATCATATGCATTTTCACATTTGAAAAGGGTATTTCTAACACCTTTTTAACTCTTTTATTACTGAGGTAGCATACAATGTTGAAACTAAGGACACAGTCTGTAATTTTTCTTGTTGTTGTTTTATTCTTTATATGTGGCATGTGGTTTGAGTTTTAAAGCTTATTTCCTTTTGGTCTAATGAGCCCCTGAAAGTGATTAAATAGAAGAAAGAGGGGTTAAACCAATGACATTTTATCAGAGGAAACACTATCAAGTCTAGTGCATGAAAAGCTTTCTGTAGGTTCCCAAGATTTCTTGCAATAAATACTTTCTTATGACTGGAGTAGTAATTAGAAACTTAAGGCATTAAATGTTCAGACAAAATGCAAGCAATAATCAGAAAAAATGTTTGCATGTGCTATACTCAGTTATCTTTTTTACATCTGGCACTGCATTCTAGCTGCCTGCTCTGGTTTTTATGCTGAATTTAATGAACTTTCTTCATGCATGGGGAAATGCTACTTAAACTCTCAAGCCATAATTTTAGAGAACCTTTGGAGATAAATGCGTTAACTTAGTCAGGATATTTTAGCATTACATTCATGGTTAGGTCCACAGATTAAAATTATTTTACAATCAATTCACATGTTATGGAGATGTAGAGATAATGATGGGTGATCAGCAAGAGTGTGAGTAAATCACCTCTCAGTGTGCTGTCTGTGCCACATCTTGGCAGGTAAACAGTGGTTACTGGAGTTGAATGGGAAATTACTAAAATTATGGATAATGTACATTTACCACTGTTTTGTACAGAGGTCTTGGTCATCACCAGGCACTTCACATGCCTCTGGCAGAGGGTGGCTCCATGGAAGAGCTCCAGATAGGCTGCAGAAGTGAAGGTCAGTGCAGTGGCATTGACCAGGACAACAAGCCATCCTCTTAACTACTGAGTACTCCCTGGGTATGTTGAGCTTACATTTCTGTCCTGGAGTTATGCCCACTGAGTGATTTTTTTCATTTTGAAGTTTTTAGTAAAACCTACTATGCCCTAACACACAGAGATGACAAAATAGTGAGAAATGTAGGCAGTAAGTAAACTAGATAAACAAGCATCTGGCAAATAAAACATTTTTCCCCCTGTACATCACCTTTGAGGTGAATATCTTCAAATACAGATGTGAGCTTCCAACACCTTGTTCACAGTAGCCCCTTTGGTGTCTCTCAGTGGGATGTGTAGGTGAGTATCATGTGTCTGAGTTGCAAGCTGTGGGAAAGGTGCACAGCTCTACTGGGTTTGTGCTTGCTGGAGACCTCCATGCTCTGCTTCAGAGACTGGCAGTAATGTTCATCCCATTTATCTTTGCCATCTAATGGATAGACATTGGGTTTAAGAGGTCGTTTGGAAGTTTTCAGTGGAGAAAGATACCTCCTGTGGAAGTTTCAGCCTATTCCAAGAGAGTTGTCTAAATGTCAAGGCCTAAATTGCCCTTTACAGGTCCCTTTCTCTCTAATCCATGTGCAGAATACATTTCAATAATCTGTACTTGACATTGCTTCTCATGCCAAAAATTAAGGAAGATGAATCTCACCCTTGCTGACAAATTACTCTTTATTTTTAATGTTTCAAATAATATTTCTAAAGTTTTAAATTAAAATAAGCACAGATCAATTTTCATTGTTTCCTGTCATGTATCATTTCTACACAGTAATGTAGCTTTTACAAGTTTTTTCTCTTAAATTATCCTATAATGGTAATTTTTTTTTTGCATAAGTTGCAGCATTTTTTTATTACAGCAAGTTGCATAAAATGAAAATCATGGCAAGAAAATCACTTACGAAACAACCAAATAAGCACAGACTCTTGCACAATGCCACGTAGAGTGTTTGCCAAGGACATGGATATCAAGGTGTATTGCTTGCATGTGATTTTATCTTCATTGTATGTGTTTGGTCATTCATTCTGGATCTGCCATTAGATGTTACTATATACAAACATAGGAAAAATTATCTGAAATAAAAGAGATACAGGCCACTACAGGAGTGGAATGCCCAGTTCCCCACCTGCAGCTCAGATTTTCCTTTTTTTTAATCAGAGATATTAATATAATCTCTAAACTTGTATGCTTGTTAAAATAAACTTGAAACCTTTCTATAAAAATAAATCCCTTAGCACTAAATATAATAAAGTAAATATTTTTTCTTAATTCTTGTTTCTAATCTTCTTGAAGAGAAAAGTTCGAAGTATATTGTATCTCTAATTTAAAATCATCTGAACATGAAATAACCAATAAATCTGTTGCCATTTCCTGATGTAAAACATAAAATTAGCTATATGATTGTAACCAAAAAAAGCACAGCACTTAGCTGAATTGTCTCCTTCTCAAAAAGATGTGGTAGTATCCCAGTCTAGGGTTTATCTACAACTTGAGTAAGACACTTGTTCTTCATCAACATTTCTCTGTGAACTAAGACATGAATAAAAGTGTTGACAGTAACATGTCAGTAATGAAACCTGTGTGCTCCTGTTAACAAACCTGTCCTAATGCATTAAATTGTGGCTTTGATTATCTACACTAATTTTCAAAGTTTAATTCTTTCCCTTGCTAAATTAATTCTTTTAGCAATTACTTCTCTGTCTACAGAAAGAAAAAAGAATCACCTTGAGGGAAAAATTGTCTCTAGGACAGATTAAATATGATAAAGAAAAAAAAATCAACCTTAAACCAATGGTGACTTGACAAAATTATGTCAAGTGTCAGTTTATTGGTAGTTGGACAAGGCAATGTCATCATAGTTGATATGTTTTAGATGTGTGACAAAAACAATAATGAAAACCATTTGCAGATAAATGTCAAAGAGTAACTAAATCTAAAGTTAATTACTAGGAGACTTGAAATAAACTGACTGCATTTTATTTTAAGCTTTGGTTAGACAACAATTTTGAAACAATGAAAGAAAATCATTCATTTATGCAATATGTCAGAAGTCTGGACAGCTTATAGACCTAAAATATATTTGAAACCTAGGTTAAAGAAAGGGTTAAATTATTCAGAAAATTCAATAGCTAAGGATTATTAGGATCCTGGCAAAGTTGAAATCCCTGAAGATTATACAAGACACTGAAATCCATATTTTAAGTTCTGGGGAAAAAAAAGATGAAAGTTTGTAGGCATCTTATTCAATGATTGCTGTTGAAGTTTTTATACTTTCTTCTGAGGCAACAGTTTATGCCACTGTCATCTGAGGAATGAACCAGGATAACCAAGATGAACTACAGCCTATCAGAAGTGAATAATTCTCTGATGATCTTTCTGAGGACTGTAAGGGTTTACAACAGCTGGAGAACCTGCAGTGCATTTCTAGCCTGTTGCTCAAGCTGTGCTTTTGTGCATAGGGAAGAGCAAATCCTTTGGTGTTTGTGATGACACCCATGGGCTCAGCAGCTGAGGGT
The DNA here is from genome assembly GCA_034509425.1 of Eopsaltria australis. Taxonomy (NCBI): domain Eukaryota; kingdom Metazoa; phylum Chordata; class Aves; order Passeriformes; family Petroicidae; genus Eopsaltria; species Eopsaltria australis. The sequence continues at coordinate 3,778,943 of JAVTVJ010000189.1, read as the reverse complement.
GAAATGTTGGCCTGGACATTCCCAGGTCAGGCTCTGGGATGACATTTACTGCCTCTAGTGCAGTTCTGATATCACATGTGCTGTTAATGACTGTGTACACCTGCTAGCATGGATGCACATGGATATCCAGAACAGCCTTGCGCAATTGCTATCTCAGCTGTCAAAAAAGCTGTAAATTTCATGGCTGTATTATTTTTTCTATAAAAATAAAATTCCCTCCAGATAGCTCATAGGCGTTTGTTCACCCTTCCCTCTCCCTCCTACTTGTAAGAGAAGACAAATTGCCCAAATATCTCCTGATCACATTCCACATACTTCTGTCAGCAGGAAAAGTAGAATTTAACAGAGAGCCTGGATACCCAGGGTGGTCAACCTCACCATTTCCAGGATTCAGGGATGATGGAAAAGAACTCCCTGCTTGTCCTCTGGAGTGACCTTCCATCTGAGCTGTCGGGTTATCACAGATCCATCAGTAAACAAAGGATAGCAGGTTCCCTGGGCAGTGTCAGGATCACACTCAGTGTGACACTGTGTTTGGATGTTCAAAGAATTCCCCTCTCCTTGCTTTCTTTTCCAGGCTTAATAAAGGAACTGCTAAAACCTATGTAGCCTGATAAGATGACAAGACAGTCTTTTAGTGTTATTGATTGTATACAAGAGGTGGAATGATGAATTATTTCCTATAATGCGTCCTGAGTGGGTTTCATCTTTTTGAGAGATGTTCTTGAAATTCCTCATAGGAATTCAGTTCTTAAACTTCCTGCTGGAAAGAAAAGGGTCTTCATTAGGCCAAAGGGCTGGGGTAAGACAAATATCTTCTACCTGATAAGAGAAGAGGGAGAACTTTCAGAGTGCATGATCTGAGAGGAGTAAGGATGTATAGCAAATAAAATAAACTCTGGAATGCTATCCTGAGAATGCTGTCAAAATGAACAGGGGGACAAACTATGCCCAAAAGGCACTCCACATATAACAAACTTCAACCTTTCACCGCCTTCCTTTATGTGTGATGGCACAGCTGATTGGCTGTGGAATTTTTTCCTCACTGCAGTGAAAAAGAATTTTATTATTCAACAAAAGAAGCTCCTCTAGCAGACCACAAATATTAGTGCCAACCATACGCCATTCCACTCTGTGATTCTGTGTGACTCTGTATGCGGTCATGTGTAAGACACAGGATACTGTGTGTGTTAGCTGATGAAAGCTGCCTTTCCTGTGCCTGTTCCTATGTTTGTCATATTCAGTCTTAGCTAAATGGTTTAGAACCTGAAGGTTCCTTATGAAGATGCTATTTTCTGTACTTGTTCTGTGTGATATAAACTAAGTTTGAGCCTAGAACACAAATCTCAGGTTTTGCAACACAACATCTGAGAATGGAATCCAAAGAGAATGTCACATTTATGGTATCATTCCCTGGGCTTCAACTATCACCCACAGTTGTTGCTAGTTTGGCTGTTGTGAAAAGCATCAGATATCAGTGGACGACCTTGCAGAGCTACAAATAATTCTACAAGCTACAAATAATTCTACAATTCAAGTTCAAATAAATGTAAGGCTAACACTTGGAACGGTGTTGTTGGTGTAGGTGATTTTTGGACAGGCATTGCAAAGAGCAATGATTTTCTGTTTTCTTTTAAGGAAACTTGTGCTCCTGCCATTACTATCTCACTCATTCTGAAACCAGTTTTGAACTTTGTAGGTTGACTCTAATCCTCTGAGGGTCAGATACGCTGCAAACAAAACAATTAGATGTTGTCCCATCCTTGGCTGTTGCTATGATTTTGAATTTTGTAAGATATTTTTTATTTTTATTATTGCCTCTTTAAAACAATTTTAAGGGAGCTTTTAGCATGTTTGGAAGAGAGCAGCAGGAGAGACTGAAAAGTTATTGATATGTCTGAAGAGCAGCAAGGAACCCTGGGAGCAGGGAAGGCTGCAGATGGGTCCTGTTTTAGCTGTCTACGAAGCTTAGGCTCACTGAAGAGGAATCAGAAACATATTTGGGAGTACAGCTATAAAACATTTTTCTTTTGCTAGAAACAAGCACCAGCACTGCAAATGTCAATTTTCTTGAGGGCTTCTTCTGTCCTACACCTACAGGCTATTGTTCCTAACAAATAAAGGCACAAGGAAGTCTTAATGCAAATGTAGGATGTCCTTACACAGACAGAAAGAGGCTCTCAGTTATGTCCAAAGACATCTCTAGGAAACATTTTGGAAATATTTAGCATATAATATTATTAAATACTTGTAGTGAATATATAATTATTGCTTATTCTAATTTCACTGCATGATGAAAGCTTTATTTACATATTGTTCTGTTGCTCAGATGTCAAGGAGGTTATCTGGGACCTTCAGACACTTGATCAGAGTTAACTGATGAAAGCCTAGCCCTGTTGTCTAAATCTGTCACCTCTCTGACTTTACCACCATGGTTGAGACTGCCAGCAACGCTTTGTCCACACTGAGAGTGCTCCGTGCTTTCTTTGTCAAACTTGTTTTTATTGACCCGCCCAATGCAAGGCACCATCCCTCACTGCCAGGTCAGCCCAAGGTATTGTATACCAGGGAATATACCATGACAGAAGAAAATAAACACTGGGGGAGGAGGAAGTTCTGATAGCTTTCACAGCCCAGATGGGAGCCCAGGCTCTTTGTACTCTGAGCACGAAACATGGGCAGTATGAGCAGCAGGGATGTGAGCACTGAGCTGTGGGAGGAGCTGTATCCCACCCTTCCAGGAATCCTTTCTCATCCTATGCCACTCTTGTGGTACAACTCAGGCTAATGTAGCCATAGACACAGTTCTGTCTGAAATGGAGCTTGGCACAACTTGTTATCAAAACAGAATATGTTTGGTAATATTTCTATGGTTTTTAGTTTTCTGTGTTACTTTAAAATTGTTTGTCATCTTGAATTCTGTGTATTCATGTTTGTTCTCCACTTAATGAAGACTATAAGACTTTTTGAGTAACTGTTTAAAAGCGTGAGCTGTCCTAGACCCTACAGCATGTCTTTCACAATATAAAACTAAAACCATAAAAAGCACAAAGTTTTCCAGCTGTTGATCCTTGGTGGTATATGAAAGGTCCAATAATGCGAGTCTGGAGCACTGGACTGAAAACCACGTTTGGTCACTATGAACTTCCTTTTGATGGAAAATTAAATCTCAAAAATCTTTATAATTCTGCAGACATTATTCACATTTATTTTATCTCTCAATGGAGCGGTCCAGTAATTGCAATGGCACCAAGTTGAGAGATGCAGTTGACACAACAGGAGGAAGAGGTGATATACAGGGTGAACTGGAAAAGCTTGAGAATGTAAAGACATTTTAGGAGGAGATACTTTACTCAGAGGATGGTGAGGCACTGGAACAGGCTGCCCAGACAAGATGTGGATTTCCCATTTCTGGAAGTGTTCACGGTTGGATGGGGCCCTGAGCAACCTGCTGAACTGGGTGGCATCCCTGTCCATAATGGAGACTTGGAACTAAACGATCTTTGAGATCCCTTCTAACCAAAACCATTCTATAATTCTATTACATGATTGCAGCAGTAAAAATAATATGAAATAAATTATAAGGATGATCCAAAGGAACAGTTAGAATTAACAAAAATTTCAGGAAATAAAAGAAGACATATTCCCTCCATCATCCTCTAACACCTTCCTAGAGACTCACACAGTGAAGTGGAATCAAAAAATATCATTACTATTCATTAAACAAATGTTTTGATTTACTGGTATTATCTCTGTGCCAAGGGAAGTAATTATAATGCCCTGTATAAAACTTCTTGGGTTTGCCTTTATTATTGAAGATCAATTCAAACAGATTATGGGGCTTTTTCCACTTATATATTTTAGGAACAGAATATTACTGTTAAGATAACCTAGCTGAGTTGTACTTACACTGGAATGAAAGCATGATAACATTTATATCAGCCACAGAATTGTATCTCTCTTCTTATCTCAAAAAAATTAAAGTATATTGGTAAACCAGAAAAATCTCCTTGGAGTTTTGGATCTTTTTTTAATCCAGACATGTGCCAGTGTGTTTTTCACTAAATGTTTCACAACTGAGGTGAACTAGAACAAATCATCTCAAGTTTACATCACTAATGAAATATTATATGGGCCAATTAGTGAGGTATAGACAAAACAATTTTTAATAATATTTTAAAAACAATTCCACATTCATTTACCTGCCAACATAGGGGTCACACCAGACACTCCACTAAGTCCTCACTGTACTGAGGTGTATTTTGAATGCAGAAAACCAGTTACATTACACACAGAGTAGCTAAGGTTCCAAGTTTAATGCATGTATTTCCAAGGATTTTTTTACCTGCCTTACTTTACATGTGTAAGGAATGAAAATATTATCTGTGTGATCTGAATCAAATCATGTGCAAAATAGAATTTTTATAATAAGGCATACTTTTTTCCTTGTCAAAAGCTATTTCAGTTAGCTCCAAAAATATCACATTTCAGTAAAGGATTTTTGTAAATATTGTCAGACCTCCCAAGGGGAATCATATTAGCCTTAAATTGGAAATCTTCATTAGTGAAAAAATCTACGATTTTATGGGTAAATGTTAAAATAATACCCACTTATTTTTTTGTTTCTGAGAGAAGAATGGTATTTTTAAGAGTAGAAAAGTTGAGGAGAGTCATGGTTTTGATAAGATCTGTAGTCAGGACCTAAACTACCAAAAAGTGGTTTTGGAATCAGGGTAAGTGACTCATCTCCACAGCCTGCAAGTGGAGGTACTGAGTCAGCTGTTGGCTGGGAGTACTGTTGTTGTCCAGAAAGAGCCAGACAGGATTCCTCCCTTTAATGCCAAATCCAAAGCATTTAGACACGGCCAGAGCAACACCCCACAGACAATGGAGCAGCTTCAGTGACAAACTGACATTTTGAGCATTGCACGAAAAACACAGTTGACCCTGAAAATGATCAGAGAAAGAAGAGTAGATATGGGAGTGCAAGGAAATGGAAGGAGGTGGATGTTATTGCTCTTGCTCAAAGTGTTGTAGAGGAGTCACAACTCATATGGAGGAGTAAGCCTGAGCAACAAGGGTGACATCCTGTGCAGTGATGATATATTTGTGGTTTGTGTATAAATAAGACAGTACCCATATGTCCCAGAACATCACTTTGGATACTGATCCCTGTTGTGAGCTGTGCAAGGCATGTCTTTGCCACGCATGACAAAGGAGAGACAAGAAACTACCAGTGCATGGAAAACACTGAGACATGTTTGGTCCCTGAGAGGCTTTAAAAAACTGTCTATCAGAGAGGAATACTCACTTTCACACTTAGCTTTCTGACTTTATAGGGCACAGCTGATTTCTTCTGGCTGCATTCCATAATCTTTGAACTTACTCTGTGTCCTGTCATCCATCTTTACCACAAGTTATTTCTTGCCATGCTCAGTATCGAGTACTGAGCCGGTAACCAGTGCCTTCCAGCCCATCAGTGAAGCTCCTAGTAGGTGTTACAACTGAAACTAACACATCAAATGTGTTACTAGCTTCCCATCACATAAATTTCCCTGCTAAAAAGAAATCAATATGAAATGGCTTAATCAAGAAAGTTGAAACTTTATGTTACATAATATTTCATTGATAATTTTCAGCTAAAAATTTAGATTTCATGCTTGTCCTTGCAACTTCAGCCAGCAGCAGGTTAATTTCTTTCAGTGAAGGAAAGGAAGACTTGGTGTGTAATTAAAACAAAAAAGTTTCATTCAACTAGCTGGCTTTTATTTCCAAGGGCATTAACAACCCTTCTTCTACCTTACAGCAGTAGTATTGCTGAAAACATTGATGAAACAACATTTGGGTGGCACATTCAATAGCTGTTGACAGGTGGTGGGAAATTCAACTCACCATAATTCAACAGGTGCAGAAAAATTATAAGACTGGAATACTTATTCTTAGTATTACCTCTGTATCTTGCATGTCCTAACTTTTTTTTTCTGTTAGTAATAATCTTTATACACAGCATGAGACACCAGAAGGTGATTGTCTGATTTACACACTCTTCCCCTTTGTACAATTTTATGATATCAGGGCCTTCTCAGAAATGAATATTCTGATCAATGGACAAACTCAACTTCTCTCAGGTTTCTTGCCTTAGTCTGCAGAGTACAAACACATCCAAAAACAAAACCATGCATGGAAAAATGTATATATCCCCTATATATTTTCCCAGTGACTCCTCAACTAGTAATAAATATCAAAAAACACATAGAATATATTAACAAAAATATATTTTGTATTATTTATACACAGTTTCTGATGTTATGGGGCTGGAACATCTACATCAAAATTTGAGGAATTATTAAGTCATCCATGTGGAAACCACACCTTTTGGAGATATGTCAGATAAAGCACACTTGAAGAATATATGAAGAAAAGGTAAGAAAAAGAAAATTTGAAAAAAATAGGTGTCATTCAGCTTAACAAAAGAAGTGGAAAGCCTGTGTGACTGCACAATCAGAAAATGTCCCCACTACTTTTAAATTTGTTTTGTCAAGAAAAATACATTCACCTTTTGTTCACAAGAATTGTATATTTTATATATGGAGTTTGTAGAACCAATACACCAAATAGCTGTATTCACAAGTCCTAATTATTTATCCCAGGCAAAATCCAAAGCCAAAAACAGCATCAGGCAAGAACAAACAATTTTCTTTGGAAACAGCGACCCTGAGTTGCCTGAACATTTTTGCATTTTTCTTTCCTGGAGATCCGACAGGTGAATGACCCAGCAAGTTAGAACATAGGCATGGCTACCTACCAAGCCTTGAGAGAAAACAGCATTTTTCTACAGGAGCAAGGTAATAGAATGACTGTGATCCATTGAATGTTGATAGTAATGTGCTCCTCCACATCACTCAGATGCTTTCAAAATTGTGTCTTAAGATCCTGAGTCAGTCATTGTGACCCTGTCAACTCTTTAGAAGAAATTAAAATCTTCCCTGCACTAAGAAAAGGCCAGTTTTCAGCATGATGTTTCTTCTTGTCCATTCTTCAGGCTTACAATGACTTTCAGCAGTGTGTTGGTATTTTTTTTTGGTGCCCTTGGGTTATACTCTTGGTGACTCTTATCAATGCACCAAAGCATTCCCATATTTGATTTTGTCGTGTATAAAATGAGAGAAATAACTATTTATGTAATAATTTTTTCTCTAGTGCGGGAGATCAAGAAACAGCTATTTAATAGTAACTGATTACTGTTTGTGTAAATTAATGAAACCACAAGGTGCCCAGATACTTGAAACTGAAACAGATTTTTCCTTATTAATTCTGCATACAAATTTTTCAAATACAATTTTTTGTAGCAGCTCAAGCAGCATGCAGCCATTTCTCAGGCTAAAGGCTGTCTCCCAGGATTTCTTAATCCTCATTACTAGTAAAGAACTCCTGTTCAAATTACAAAAGTGATAAATCAGATCAAGATTTCTCCCATTTTTCCTGTGTTATTTATTCTGAGTTCTTCCCAGTATCATATCTTGCAAACAAACCCACAGAAACTTTCTTGCACTAGAAATGGAATGCCAAAATATAATGCAAATGTGGCAAGAACAGGTCTTTGTTGGACATATTTACCCTTCCAAAGCATTAATTGTACATTAATGAACAGTTTTGCCAGTCCCCAGTTCTGGAGTGTTTACTGACAACTTGCCCAGTTCCTGTAGCAATAGGGGTTTTATTTCAAATTTATTACTTTGACAGATTTCCAATGTGCATAATAATCATGGCTCATGTCTTTTCCTCTCCTCCTTGCAAGTTTTTTGGAGTGGGAGTGCCCTAATTGGCTTCTGCTGATTTATTGCTACTTTGTTCTTTATCTGCTTGCACCTCACCAGTAGAATAACATCTTGCTATCATTTCTAGGGTTCACAGGACCCTGTCAGCACTTAGCAGTCAAAGGTCAACCAACTTCACAACACATGGTTAAATAGGTTGAAAAACCTCGCCTAGTGTTAACCCCTAGTACTTCAAATGAAGAAAAATGGTGCTGGCATCAGCAGCAAAGCAGCATTACCAAACAGCACTGGCAACACAGTTGTGAGACATGTCTGTCCTTGAGAATCCCAATTCTTGCAGTGGACAGTGAAACCTGTGTTTCTGATTGCCACTGATTTATGTTTTGCTTTGTTCTTTATCTGTTTGGAAGTATCCAGGAGAGCCATACACATGTTGCTATCTCTCTTTCATCTTTCAAGCTGTCTGTGACCTGTTCATCTTTCCCTGGTGCTCCCTCTCTGCCCTGGGAGCCCCCCAGTGTTTCCTACACTCATTTGCAAGTTTGCAGAACCCTGGAAGTACTTAACACTTAAGCAGCAGCAAACTTGCCTGAAAAAAAGTAAAACTTAATCCACCTGGATCCCCCTAGTGAATACTCTTATTTTAGTGTAAGAGATGTACACAGAGATGACAAATGCTTGGCTGCATTGAAGACAGCAACTTCATCAGGGATGCAATTTTCAAGTGTTTGTGGCAGTTCTTTTCCAAAGTTTCATGGCTTCTCTAAACAGATGAAACAATTCTTTCAAATGTAAATAATTTATGTGGAACTGTAGATACTATGTTACACAAAGTCTCTTTTCCTTTCATTGGATCACTGAAAGAATTTTGAGGTTTTTAATGTAAGAAGTACATATCTGTAAATTTTTAGTTTTTGCTCTTGCCTTTCTCATTATGTGTCTTTTAATCAGGAAAAACTTGGAAAAGATAGGGCAAAAGAAAAAAAGTGGGAAACAATGAAAAAAATTGCTACATATTCACCTATATAATGAAGTGGGTTTAAATTTTCATTTAGTACATTAAAATTATTAGAAAATAAACCACAGGAAAAAAAAGTCAGCCATTTTCAATGAAAAGTGCATTTTAATAGAAACATTTAATACAGTCCTGATCAAAAAAACCTAGGCTTCATTCGTTGTCCTGAGAAAGCTTTAGTAGCAACTATTAACCAAGGGTCTTGCCTCCCATGTGTAGGCATTTTTAACCAGAAGCCTAAAGAACTGCTCTGAGGGAGAGAAAGGCTGAGTGGGTGAACAGAGACCAGCCTGGTGACAGCTGACTGACTGTCACCAGCTTTGAACTGTTCCTTGAAATCAATAATCTTTGCTAATTGACAGTCCAGAAACTCAGTGTTAGCTCTGTGTGGCTGCAGTGCTGCTGGAGCTGAAGGCTGCCCATGTAGACATCCCGTGATGATATTTCAGGGGACAGGTCGCTGGGCCAGGATAATCCACCCTGAGCATGGAATGGCATTTTTCATAAAGGAAAGAGAAATATTTGAAGAACTTTCCAACACTAAAATTACTTATCAATTCAAGATTAAATGTGGCAAAGCAAGCAGCTTTATCTGCTCTTTCTGACACTGATTAAAAATTACAGAATGAAAATCTCAGTCAAGTAGCTCACAACTAAAAAAATCATACTTGATCCTTTAAAATGTCTTAATTTCCAGAATGAGATACTTTGTTCTGAATGACTTATTTATTCTGTGCTGCCTCATAACACACTGGATTACAATGACCTGTCTTGTAATTTCTGTTTTGATTGTGCTCCCAGTCCTTCCCTACACTCTCCCATTTGTATGCTCACCAACCTGTGAGCAATACTTGAATCCTAAGGCTTTGGAATATTAAGGATATGCAAAAATGTAGTGAATCTGTCTCTTTGGATTTGCATGCATGGGTTGAGTAGGCCAATAAGCCAATAAGTCATTCTTTAAAACTCCCACAGTGCGGGAAATTCATTGGTGACAAACGTCAGCACGATATTTGAGACACATTCAGACTCTGTTATGAAGCTCCCATTTCTCTAAGGACTGTTTGAGACTTCTTAGCATTGCTAATGCTCTATAGCCTTCACTATCTGCCCAGTCACTCCCTTTGTGAATATCTGTTGTTGCTGTCTTTTCTTACATAAAATTAAATGCAGTCACTACAAAATAAAAGTGTTGCCAGTCAGCCTGGCACAGCACAGTTTATCTGTAAGACACAGCAGCAGGTATTATAATAATTTAGACTGTGATGCCCTTCACCTTTCAGTGCATTTGTACACTCCTACTCGCATGACATTTTCCATGAACCAACCGGGTTATTTTGCCAGTGGGACTAGGGAATAGCTATGTACATAGAAGGAGTTCTGGGCACCTACTTCAGCTACTTCAGATGGAGTAAATCCTTTGGTTTGACACTGCTATAAATGGTCTTGATTTCAGCAGCAAATGCTAAGCAGCTATTCAAGCAGTGTCAAAAGTATTTCATATAGACATAGACAATATTTGAATTATCTGTGTTCACTCCTCCTCCCCACCTGAATGAGCAAACAAGGCTTAAATTTTAACATTTATTAGCTTAGACCTATAAATCTTGTCCTTATTGAAACTTATGCTTATATTTCATTTCAGCTGGGGAATTTTGCTCATGTAACTGTGAATCTGGTCATAACTTGTTGCAGCCAATAACCATATATAATGATAAGACCCAAACCATGACAGGACCAAAAGCAGGCATGAAGTGTATTACATTGGAAATTCTGAGAACAGGTAAAATCTGTTCAGAGAGGAAGGTCAATACTACACTGATCATAAATATATGGAATCCTCATTAAATAAAATGAAACATTTTTAGTATCCCATAGAACTGCATTTCAATTACATTTAAAATACAGTCTTAAAGCAGGAAATCTATGTTTAATATTAATATTTTCATTAATATAAATGAATATTTAGAGCTTGTTGCAGTGATTTGTTTATATATAAAACTTTACTTTGCAGTGAAATCATAAAAAGTCACTTGATAGTCTAGTAAAACCACTTTCTGCAGCCTAAATCTGCTAACCAAGGATCAAAGCCATGCCACATACTTTATATAGCCAGCCATGTAGGAAGAAGATTCAGTACTTACACTGATTTTTTGCAAACAATGTGTATAGCAGATTTGTTTGCATAACAGAATCATTAAACAATTCTCAACTTTGAGTGAATTTACATTAATCAATCTGTTCATAAACAAGACCGTAGCCTTTAGATAATTTTTTTGTTCTCAGACTGACCTCCTCCCTCTGCAGTGTTTATGCAGCTATGCCATTATACATCTATGTCATTAATTGGTGGCCAAGAACACATATGTTATGCTTGAGTATTTGCTTCATTCTCTGAAAAACTGAGGTAATTTTTGCTTGAATACTGTCAAAAATAATAATTAAAAATTAATATGAGAATTTTCCAAAAAGTGGGAGGCAGGATCATTAAACCCATCATTCTGTATCTAAATAGGATGGCAATGCTCAGTAAAAAAGTGCCTCAGTTGCCTTTTGAACTGCAATCCTTAACCCCTCTAGGGCTCTGAAATTGAGAATGACCCAAGATATGAAATTGTATGTGAATCAGGGTCCCATGCAAAGCAGCCTAGAGGGCAGTTAAATGTTTATGTTTGCCACATCCATTTTCTATTCTCTATTTCTACCAAGGGAGAAGTGGCAAGTGACTACATTAATCATTAAAAATCAGACAACTACCATTCCTGAAACAAGTCTGTCCATTTCTGGATGTTTTATCTGTATTCATTGCTACAAAACTATAAAGCAGCTCCTACTTACTGCCAGCAGTTATAGAGAAATACCTCTGTGACCTTGTGGCTTAATTTAGCTTTATGATCTTCATGATTTTCAGCATCCTAAGGCTAGTGATGGCCACACACTTTTTAAAAAAATTGTTCTATAATTTTAAGCTGCAGATTACTTTTGGTCAAATGCACAGATGCACCTTTCTTATAGATATAGATGCCCAGATCAGAAAAAGACCTTAAATTAATCTGAGTTTTGCCAGTTTTGCATGTGACAATTAATACTTTTTTAAGAGACTGTTGATGACTTCCTAAGTTTTCAGAAAAGAGGAAGATCTTGACACAAATGTACACATCACCTGAATCTGCAGGACTTGCCTTGTGGAGCTATTACTCCTGTTTCTTATTGAGAACAGACAATTGTCCTATAGAGAGGTTGGGAGTTTCCTGGTGGGCAATATATATTCCTGATAGTTCAAGATTACTTAAAAAGAGTTAGAACAAGGTCCCTTATACAGATGAAAGCAATCGTGACTTAGAAATTTATGAAAATTATGTCTGAGTAAATTTTTGGGAAATGTTGTATAGCTGCATTGGATGAAACAGTAGGAACAACAAAACATTAGAGAGTGCAGGGTCCCATGATATGGAAATTATGTTGTGCAACCTCCTGAAGAGCTCATTGTGCAGTGTAAGTGCAATGCTGACAGAGGAAATTAAAGTTAGAAAAGTACATCAAGTCTTGGTGATCGACAAAGAGTGCAAACAAAGCTCTGATGGAATTAAGTTGGACCTTAAATCAGGTGCAGAAAACTCAATAACTATGAGATGCTCTTTCAAGCATACTTAGAAACTTTTCAGTTAAAATAATCGCCCTTTTTTTTCCCTACAAGAATTCCTTAGACCTGTATAAGAATTAAATGATTAATTAAAATGACAAATTTGTTTAAAGATTTTTTTAAAAAGTCTTAGAACTTAGTTTTCAGGCAGAAGCATGTGCTCTCCATTACTAACAAAACCCATTAATTTTTTGTTACCAGAAGGATAAAATTACCTTTCCTGAAATGAAAACCTGCTTGATAGTCTAGCAGAATAGAAATAATCTACTGTTTTCATGGAAGTAAATAGTCCAAACAAGGCAAAGATCACAACTGATATTTCACTATGGAAAGAAAATGAAAATTAAATAATTCACTTCTGTTTATTCAATAATAGAAAGCTATGAAAGCTCCTGGTAAATAAATTTATTTATGAGAAGAATAATTTCCAAGAAAAAGCCCACCTGGGTCTAGCACACCAAATGTGCAGCATGTTCAGCACTGATATTTCAAAATTTCATTTATTTCAAAATCAAAAGAAGTACCCAGCTCCAAATTTTTATGTGAATAAAAAAACCTAGAAAATTATTGACAACTTCACAAAATTAGTGAAAACTTCTGTTGCCATTCAGCAGATCAGTGGTACAAAAGCAGAGCTTTGGTGCACAGCACCCACTTCAGCCACAAACAGCTTCATCTGCTACAAAGCCGTTGTCAGCCCGTTGACGTCAGATCAGGAGTTTTGTGGTTCATTTTGCCAAAAGAAATGTCAGCTGTTTGCTGAAGCAAGGAAGTTGATAACATTTATTTTGGTGGCATTAACAGGGAGGCTGTAAGTGAGCATAGCTTCAGCGCTGTGCGTTTTTGCAAAACATGGCTGTGATCCACAATAGGACAATCAAGACTGAACTGGAGGATGATTTGACATGTACACAAGGACAAAACAGATGCCTAACAGCTTACATATGGTACAGAATTCTTTCAAGAAAATCAGAGTGAGGATGTTGTTTGCAACTTTTCAGACTTAGAAAGCGAGTGTTTTAAATCAATTAGGAAAAAGAATAACACTTTCAGAATATTTTGTGACTGAGATTTAATTTTCCACTTCAAAAAGAAGACAAATGAAATAGGCATTTGTTCATGTGATAGTTTCATCGCTCATACTTTGAGAAGCAGGGAACTAAAACTGATAAATTCTATAGTTTATTCCTTTATTTTCTCCCCTACAATCAAAGGTACTTACATGATCCTATAGCTGCCACATCTGAAAATTGAATATTTCAGTAATAAATTTATTTTTAGAAAATCTCACAGTATTGAGTTGTTCCATCTCTATTTGATAGCTGGAGAACACTGCATAATGTAAGTTTAAGAGCTTACTTTCAGCCACATAATGCTGCCCACAAATGGAGCAGGAACCGTACATAAATTTCTCTTGTTGCAGTTCTGTTCATGCCACAAGACCAAAGCCTCTCAAGTCCTTAGCCTTCATATTTCTTATTCTTCAACATTTTACTGACTTGCAAAGATGCCTGCTGAGCTCCACTGTGTAATTTTACATGGTGTCTATCAGGGATACATCCTGATCCCAGGTTTGTTGCAGCTGTCACTCCTCCCCTGTGGGGTAACTGTTGCGTAACTCTCAGCCACCTTCACAGCCCATCCTACACATACACCTTTTGCATGATCCAAAAGTCATTTTGTTCAAGGTCCAGCCGTTGCCCAGGCATTTGAGTCCCATGCAGTATCAAAGTTCCCATAGAAACAGATACTTCATGTTGTGGTTTTCTTTTTTTGGGAGATATTAATTTCAAAGCTGTGTACAAACTGATGGTAGTAAGGTGATTGGCCATGTTGTCTTATGAAAAGCACAGTGTAAAGACTCTCAAATAGAAGAGAGCCCATGTGAAGTTAAAATAAACTTGCAACAAAGGCACACATTGAGATTGAATGCTTGAGAAGAAGAAATGAGAAATTATAACAGTAGATGAATAATGCCTTTGCTAACAGAAAACGGACTTGCTAGGCCTGATTTCAGTTTGGCATTATTGAGCCACTGTTACTGGGAATAATCCCTTTTCCTAAACAGTCCTTACACTACACCAACTAACAAATCACTTATTCACCAATACTGAAAACACTTTTCTTAGAAGTAATGTGATTTGCACACATACATCTTACACGCATTTTTGTTTGTTTAATAAATCTTTGTGGCCTGGTGATTCCCAACATATGATTTACCTCTTCACTGATCATTGATTTATTACAATGCAGAGATGTCTAAAGTGCCATTAATGCAGAACAATCCTTGCAAACCTCCTTCTGGACTTGTCAGGGTAGCCAAGATTATATCTATTATTACAGCCATGTGAGCAGCCTTTCTCAAGGCACACATCACACTGATGTACCTCCCACCAAACTGCAGGGAGAAGTTAATTTATGACATATTTAGAAAATCACTTCAGTTCTTGAACATCAGAAGATGTTTGCTGGCTTACATATGGGATTTGGGTATTTATTTACAAGAGGTTAGATGATTTTTCATAAGCATAGCTACATAATCTTAATATCTATGCTATAGTTCCCAGAACAAGTGAAACTATGAATAAGATGGAGACAGGAACTGGGTAGGCAAGACAGCATCTTTAGTTTAGATGCATATTCCAGTTAAAATCAGTGAATCATTTTTTAAGTAACAGCTATTGATACTATACATTATTTATTACTGACCCCTTTGAAATCATCTCTCCAGACTTTTATGCCATGTTAAATTACCTCTCTTTTTCAGAATCATCTAATAAGACATTAAAGATATCTGGCTGGAAGCAAGGGCAAGGAAAAGGGAACAGAACATATTTTATATGTTTTATGCAAAGACTAAGGCTCATTTTCTTTTCAGTGCTTATCAGAAGCACAAAGCACATCCAGTTTCCCTGCATTTGATCATAATTTAGCCCTTACGGACTATTTGCCTTATAAATTCATGTTTCTACAAATGCTTGTGGGAAAAGTCCTTATTCTTTCCATCTGCAGGCAAACATTCTGCCATTTATATTAAGTTAATCCCCTCAGGAAATTCTCATTTTGTACTACACAATCCATGTGAAGTCAAGCCAGTGCAAAATAAGGGAACATAGCAATGGCACCTTTGCTTTCAATGAAGGAGAAAAATCTTCAGATAACTTTCCACAGTATACTGATGTATTTACCTGTTGTCTTTCTAGTTAATTTTTACTGACATTTGCTCAGATATCAGGCTGCACCACTGCATCTGTTCACTTGCATTTAATTTTAAAGAAATGATCTTTATTTCCTTAAATTCCTTAATTTGAAGTCTGTTGTTTAAATTAATAGACTTTAGGATCAGCAGTCACTGGAACCTTTACTAATAAGGTGTTCTAGTCAAGTGAGAAATTCAGCACATTTCTTAGTAAATATCCTAATCATTAATTATTGTCATGGTTTAAAAGGCTTGTTGCTTGTCTTGTCAGGTTTTATCACACTTTCCTAGTTCTGTATAGTGTTCTTGTCACCACTCTCTTTAGCTGCCATTTCCCTGTCTTTCAGTCTTGTAACACAGGTAACTATTGAATTAATCTGTTAGATGTATGCCACAAGGTGTGACCTATCAACTGTGGGCTTCTACACATATTCATGAATTTGTGCACATAAATGTACTCAGGGAAATCTGCACGTGTATATTCTAAGTGTCACTGAAGGGAAGAGACCAACCTTATGTCAATGCCAGCAGATCCAGGAGTCAGAGAGAAAAGGCCAAAGCATTGCCTCCTGGACTAAAAATTACGTAGTGGGGATATGATTAAAACAAATACCTCAATGATTGAAAACTCTACGACTACATGAATATCACAGTTTTTCATTATATAGATATGGAACACTGTATATTCCCTGGAGTCTCTTGGGTTTTTTTGGTGCTGACACATAATCTATTAGCATTGGTTTCACACTGTTGAAGCTTTAGTCTTGTTCTGTTGTTCTGGAGAGGCCATGAAGAAAGCTCAGTAATGCAGAAAATGTAGAACATATTGTCCTAAAATCTCCCTCATTATTAAAACTACAGAGAGAAATATAGGAAATCAGAGGTTCAAAACACAGCTGAAAGAACTGAGAGCTGAATTCAACCACCAGTGAATTGCACTCCCACACACGCACAGCCCCAGACAATAGGCTGATTCAAGACAATGAATGCAGAAGAAAAAAGTCACTATTCTCCCTTTTCTCTTTGCAATGCTAATTCTTTTCCTCAAATTGAATGCCTGAGAAACAGATCCAGTGTTGAAATCCTTTCTTTCATAGTTGATAACATGAAATGTGCTATGATATCACTTTGATTCCATCTTGACTCTGAACACAAACTTCTTCCTAAGAAACATATACATGTTGAATTGGTGTCCTGAACATATCACCACATCAAGATGAAACCTGCTGAGAGATAAGAAATACAACTTCTTGATGATACCACTATCTTGTAATAACTATGTGAAAGGTCTGTTACAAAGAAGGAGTGTGACGAGACACTAACATTTTTCATAAAAGGTATCTAAAGCCTTTACATACACAAGATAAGGAGTCAGCTGTTAGTCTATTATTTTTAAAAACATACATACGTAACAATCGAGGGCAGAAAGTGCTAGACTGGCAGTACAAACAGCATCCAGGTTGGCCATGCAATCTGATCTTTACCCCACATCCATCAGTGCATGGTGTAATACACAATTTAAGCCATAGGTGTTTTCTCAATCTACCTGCCAGACTGCTGCCTTTAGATTTTGTCCTTATTTCTGACCGGCTGGGATCAATTTTTTATTCTTTCCACCATCTGGGGGTGTGGCCTATCTAACCGTAGAAGCTCCTTCTTGGGCAAGAGGGAGAGATGAGCACCTCTGGACGATGGCTCATCTCAGATCATCACGTTAGGTGTGTAAAATATGTTGAACAGTTTGCCTTTGGAGATGCTTATCTCTTCCCACTTCTGCTTTGCTTGACAAAACAGCCCTTTTATCTGACAGAAGTTAGATGAAAGGAATCTCAGGCATATGGCCCTAATTGGCCTCTCCCTGTTTATTATAAAGTGCCACATTGGCCAGGTCTCAGCCAATGTTCCTTGTGTGAAGCTCACCATGAGCACGGAAGTCCCGGTCCTTGGAGCTTGCATTAGAAGATCCCATCATGTGTGTGCAGCTCTGGTGTGTAGAGAGTGATGTAAGCCTGGCTTGGCAGACTCTTCCAAGTTCTTCCCTTGGGAGGCTTAATTTAGTATCATTTTCCTTGGCTTCCTGACATAAAAGGGGACTCAAGAAAGACAGCAACACCTCTCAAGTAATTAAGCAGGGATTGCCTCCAATCTGATGAAGTGACAACCTAATCTTCTCTTCAGTTTCTCAGTTTAAGCATAAAACATGGGTATAATCTAGCAGGAAGGCAAACAGCTGGAAATTAGAGAAGTGAAGGATAAATATGTAAAAATTCATGTATCTTACACACGTTTACGTGTGTGTTTTCTTACTATTTTTTAGATTACAAATGGGAACAGATTTGGTAACTGCTCAAATTAATAATGCAAGAATAAAATTTTAGCCCAGAAAGTGAAGAATGATACAGTTTTCATGGAAAGTGATTATTGAGTGAACAATAATAAAAGCAAATGAAAATCAGCTATAAATTGATGCATTGTTTTTTTTCCCCCTCCCCCAACTCAAAGAACAAATTCAACATATGGTCTTTTTATAAATATTTCGGAAGTAAAGTGACTTCTGGAAAGGATTGTAGTCTGAGATATGCACAGTTATCAGCATTTTAGAAGATCCAATTTGAAACATCTGCTAACTCTTGAAAGAGTTATGTTGAAACAAAAACCAGTCCTTATTTAGGAGGGTTGTATGCTCAGAGTTTTATATTCTCCCCTCTTTTCTGCAAGGATAGCGGGAAGAGGAGAAAGCTGCACCAGCATTTTGCTTCCACTTTTTCCAGGTCTAAGATTTAAAGCTTTATGGTGAAGAAAATCAAGGTGACAGATGCAAAGAGACAGTAAATTACTGACACACTCTTCTTCAGTCATGCTTTGAAGTGCTAAAGAATTCAGACCAAATCTCAAGCATGAAAGCTTTGTGAGAGGCAAGCTGCAATTTACTAGGCCAGTGGAATGTAACAGATATATTTTAAAAGAATGTATTTTTTCAGATCTTGGGATTTGGGACAAGAAAAAAACTTTGAAAACAGTAAATGTTTTTGACCTCTGCAATGTTTATGTTTTTGGTTTTACTGTTGTTATCAGTATGCAGTTGCAATCCCTACAACTTGCACTTCTTCTAACCTTCCAGACAGACTATAAATATTTAACAGTTCTTGCAAGTTGATTTACATAGTACTTACTGGGTAAATAATACCTCACTATTGAAAAATGTATGCATGTATATAGTGCAGTGTAAATAATTAATCAAATATAATAACAGCAAAATAATAACAAGGAGAAAATACTAGCTTTCAAAAGACATACTGTCATCTTTAGATAGATTTTTTGAAACACTTGTCTTTTACTTTGTATCATTATTTTTTTCTCTCTTCCTTCCTGTATGCTTCCTCTAATGAATTTGTGATTGTTATCATCATAGCATTAATTTCAATCAGAATTATGTTTTTCTGAAATGTTTTGCATACTATAAGTAAATAGCAGATCCGTTCAGAGTATTTGCTGATGCTTCATGTGTCAATCTGAGTGATTAATTCTAATATGGACTCAGATTTTGCAATAGGATCACAGATGGAAGCAACTTCTTTCCTTTTTGGAGTGATACTGAAGTCAGCGTAGACTGTCACCAGTTCATGGATCAGTACAATTTGATCCAGGTTGTGAAGCCACCAGCAAATTCACCAGAGGAGTCATCTAGCTCTGAGTCAAGCACAGAAATGCAAAATTAATTATTTACTTTGGCAAACAATATTAGCACTTAGACAGATCTTCAGAAATGTCTGGGGCAGTCCATGCTGCAGGAGCTGTCACATCCCTGTCTCCCACTCTAAGCAGCATCACAGGAATATCTGCCCTTGTGCATGGTGCTTGCAGAGTTCTCGTTTGAAAGTCCAGCAAGTGGTGCTTGAGGTCATCGTCTGAACTGCAGAAGAATCATATACAGTTTGACAGATAAGGGGAAAATAGAATAGTTATGAAAACAAAATAACCAGCAGGAAAGGGAGAATCATTGGAGCTCTGAGAGGGATGAGGCAATGTTCAGTGTAAAATGCCTTTCTAACAACCTTCTAAATGCATAGATGAGAGAGACAATGTGTCCATGAAAGAAAGGACAGAGTAGCTCTCAAGACAGTAAAAACAGAGTCTGAAATATCTTCAGCCAGGTTGCTAGTTAATAAAGGACTCAGGGAAGTTATACAACTGCTTCTAGAGAGAAGATCCCAAAAGTATAAGTCAACTTAAATATGAGTTCAGAAGGGAACTTCCAATTATCTCTGCCAATGAGTGTGACTGTCTCTATATTTCAGCTTATAGTTTTTATGTTCATTAGTATTTCTTTTTTCAGGTAGTTAATTCTTTTCTTTTGCTCTTAGAAATTCATTTAGTCTCTTTCCTATGAACCTTGCTGAACAACTTGAATGAAAAGAATGTTTTTAAAATAGAACACTATCCTACACATCTTGATAGAAGTTTCTAAAGAATTGACAATTAGTTTTCCAAAATAAATTTCCAGGAATATGTAAAGGAATAGATTTCTCCTTTGTCTAGTTCACATCAGAGAATTTACCCTCATCTATATCAAGTTTCACAGACTTTTCTTGAGGAGATGCATCAAATCCTATGCTGTTCTTGGGCAGTTCATAGAAAAGAATCACTGAATATCCTGAGTTGGAAGGGACCCATAAAGATCACCAAAGTTCTTCTTCCACTTCATTGTTTTCTATTTTCATGAAACAAATATCAAAAACCCCTTCTTTTTTTTAGGTTTTTGTTTTCTTTCTGGTGCAAAACAAAGCAATTTGAAAAATCACATAAAATTTTCTCTGTGATGCCTTCTTTCACATCTGAGTATTATGGTACTCCTAATGATGACCAAGTGAAAGTCATAGCCTCACTGTTACCTCAGTTGGAAGGTGACACCTCCAAGGTAGCACAGATCGATCTGAGATGGTAGCATGAGTCACAACTGCCCCACTATTGCTATTCATGTCCCTACAGAATTCTTCTGAATAGTGCATGTATTCCTTAAAGAATATCCCCTAACAATCGATGAAAATGTGCGGGTTTTATATTTTAAGAGGAAATAGTGTTTGAAAAACACTCAAAGGTGTGTGATCTGGATCCACACTTTGCAGTCAGAGTTAAATCTCCTCTTCCTCCCTCCTTTCAGGAATTGCTTTGGCCACAGATTAGCTCTCTACCAGTTCCCTGAAAAATATTTCCAATAGTGGGACATTGTGCTGAATCTGCCATAGACCCAAAAAATTTCCAGACAAAAAATTTTCTATAGAGCTGTGTTGGACAGCAAATGTCTTAGGTACCAGTGCTCTACTAGTAAATAAATAATGGCAAGTAACATTCCCATGTACTAACACTCAGTCATCCAAATAAATAAATTGATAGAACAATCATTATTTTCATCCAGGTCAATTAGAAACATCTCAAAAGATTCTTGAGCATGGTAAGGATGTAGTATAGGTAAACACATCCTAGAAATACAGGGAGATATTTCCAGGATTTCTGAGGCAGCCCAGAAATCTCTGTATCACATTTTCAAGCCTCCTTGAAAATCTTAGAGTTTATTTGTCTGGGGGGTTGTGTTTTGTTTTCTTTTGTTGGTTGGGATTTTGTTTGTTTGTTTGTTTGTTTGTTTTGGGATTTTTTGTTTGTTTTGGTTTTTTGTGTGGGTTTGTTGGGTTTTTTTTAAAGAATAATTTGGTGCAATAACACGCCTCCTGGAACTATGACATAGACATAGATTTATAAACTCTATAAAGTTCATCTTTTTGTCTTCCGGGTCTTGTGGTCTCAAAAGACTCTAGATACAGTCATGCCTTAATTTGGTACTTGAAATTTCTCTCCATAACAAGTCTTTCCATTTGCATCTGAACTTACACTAAAAAGGCCACACTCGTTATCTGTAATATCAGCAGAATGGAAGAAGAAAATACGTTTATAGTTAAAAATTAAAAGGGAAGGCTTCAAATCTGATTGCATTATGATGTCATATGGCAATACCTGCATTCCACTAGCATGTGCTGAAAGTCAAGCCTAAATGATTTCATTGTATGGTTAGTGACTCTGAATTTTTCTGCTTAGAAGAAGGAAATCATATGGATACAATCATAATCTGAAGCCAGGGTACTCATATCTGGGTTGGTATCAAAAACTTTTTCCTTATTTTTCAGTGTATTTTTCACTACATTGTTGCTATATAAAAGATCTAAACAAACAATAAGGAAACCAAGCAATAGTTGTAACTATGTACATATTACTCTAATATGAACAAAGTGATGACAGCTGAAATAATGCTTTCCCATGGCTTTATTTTTCATTTTTAGTAACATGGCACTTGTGCTCTTCATAGAAATATGGCAGAGACAGCTATTGTCAGGGGGGCCTCCTTTCTAACCAGTGTTTTAAAGTGTACATATTAGGGGTTTTTCTGTTTTAATGAAATGTTTTCCCAAATGCTACCTTATATGTTGTGTTTTAACTATGCTTTTGTAAAACATTTAGTTGCAAATGGCTACAGAGAAAGTGAAGCATTCCCATAATGTTAAAAACCTCAGCACAGACACATCATTTAGTCTTTGAAGACTTGAGATTCAAAATGTGTTGGTTTTGAAATACTGATATTTCAGAGATAAATGCTTAAGGCCTATAGACTCACTAACTTTGTGGTGTTTTCACACCTGCAATGTTCTCACATGTCAGAGAAGTCTTATCAAATAAGAGATACTCGAGTATATCCTGAATTGGGGTGTCTGAGCAGTTCAAGCTTCCTGGGTGAAATATTAACACTTCTGAACTCAGCTTTTAATCAAGGACTTTTTTCTTGTTTTCAACAGAGTTTGAGCTTGAGTCACCCATTTTTACTCCCTGTGGGAAAAAAGAAAGTGGAATAAAATGTTGATGAGGGAGAGGAAATTAGCTTGCTTAGTAAGGCATGAGGTATTCTCTCCCCACACAGGAGGTTATTGCAGGGTAGTGAACTAAGTCTGTGTGGAAGGTTCCAGTGTGGTTTTGTAAGAGCTCCCATAAGGATGGTAATGTAACCCTGCACTGAATTGCACCATGTTTCAGATGAGCTGTGCTGCAGCTCCCAGTGGGAAGGACCTCAATTACAAGGTCACGCTGCAGAGCTGAGCCACCAAAAATGACACCAAACTCCGTGCCTCCCTGCCACTCTTTAGAAATCAGAGAGGAAGCAAACTTGTCTGATGTTCCAAAGATCATGATCCTGACCAATATCTGAATAAATTTATAACACATATCATGAATGCATGAATTTATAACACTGTTTTAATTCAGCTAGCATATTCCACTTGAGTACCAGAGTTTTAAAATTTAGTGTGAGAAGAGCAAAGACAATGCAAGAAAATAGACAAATAAATTTAGCCCTGGTAAATAAACAAATTACTGGGTTTTCAGTTACTAATCAGTTTAACTGCACTTCCCTAATTCATTTGGCTGGATCAGCTCTAGGGAATTGCCAAACAAAGACAGAGAGAGGAAAATGTTATTTCACAGAGTGCCTTGTGATGTACCTAATAAATCCAGTACTGCAGCCTGGCTGTTCGCTGATGACAACAGGCCATGCCTCTGATGTCATGACCCCTGATGGGCTAAGGGGCATGACTCTCAAAGGGTTAATCTTTTCCACCTGTTGCTGACCACAGAGCAAGCTCTCCTGGCAGGTCTCCTACCAGGAGAATGTAGCCCCTGACCTTTGTGCTGCAGTAAAGGCTCTCCCTAACAATCACTGCAATCTGGCACACTCACCCCAGCTCTCCGGTGGCTGACTCCAGTGGTAAAACAAGCTGTGAACCAGCAACCTGGGAATTGAAAGGCAAGTGTAAAGATGGGGTACAATCCCCAAAATATCTCAGTCAGATCACTGTGAGGGTTATAATGAGCTGCATATATTGTGTTAATGGTTTGGGATCTTCCTTAGGAAAATATTAGAATCAACTCAGTCTGAAACAGCAAAAATAATTACTAGAAAAGTCAAGAATATTGAAATTGGATGGAATTTCAGTCAAAAGCGAGCTTTGGATGTCAAAGCTGTTGCTCTCCTGAGTCAGTACAAGTGTTCTGATCTGTTAGGTGCAAGCACACATAAAAAGCAAAGCATTCTCACAATGTAGCCACTATAAATATAGGGAATGTATTCTGAGGGTTCAAGGCATTTAGGTTATGAAACCTAAATTCTTTTTCTTCCCTTGTGATTAATTTGAATCTGAATAATACCCACCTGGGAAGGGAGTTCATCAAACACCATAAATATTTTATTTAGAGAGTAACAGATGCGAGAACATCTCTGACGTCTGCTAAATTTCTCTGCTTATGCCCTTTACTGCTTTTCTACTCAACCACTTTGCCTGTTTGAGCTTTTTCTTCCTGTGAAGACATATTTGTCAAGTTTTCTTGTTGACCACAAGAAAGATCTGCAGAAAAACCTCTGTAAAAGTCCTTTCATCAAACTGCCCACCTAGATAAAGATTGTACCTGTATTTGTAGCACAGCCCTAGGGCTTCCTAAGTCTTCCAGGCACTGCAGCTTGCAAGTGACCTTGAGCAAAATACTCAAGCTACAGCCTTAAAAGTACTTTAGTGTCCTAATGCCTCCTCTATGTTTCCATGTGGTAGAAGTCTCAACTCTGAGGCAGAACTATATGTATATGAATTGTGATACCAATGTCAATATAGTTGGGGAATTTGAATCTTGAATTAGGAAATTGTGAAATGAAAAGGGAAGGGTGCGTAAAATAACCTGTCTGATCAGATACAGGCCACCCTCTCCATGGTGACAGGGGTCTAACTGTTGGAACTTTGCATATGAATTAGCCTTCAAAGGCAGCTTCTTGATTCCAACATGTAGGAAACAGCAGTAGTATCACAGAAAAGCGCATGTCCCCAACAAGCTGGGTCCAAGCTGACAATATTTGAATCAGATCATGCAACATTAAGAAACACATATTTGAAGATTAACACACTCTCTCCAGACCTTTGAACATTTACTGTAGTAGGTGCCTGAATGTCCATCTGCTAGTGAGCCACCATCCTGATGAGCCATGTACTGAAGCCCAGAAGCTCACCTCCTCTGCAGCCTAAATGTAAGACATTTCACTGAATGTTGTAGCTCAGTTTGTATTACCTTTCTGATAGATGCAAAGAAAGGGGAGAGGATAATTCCTAACCCACACACTTGTTCATCTATCCTGTCCTTCCCTCCCTCAGTACTTGTCTATATGCATAAGTGGTAAATTCACAAATTGCTTTAGGAAATCCCATCACCAAGGGAACTTAGAAAAGAGTATGTGGGTGCAAGACAATGAACCATTGGAGTTTTGTCATTTACTGCCACCCTTATTCCATGCTCTGCTTCCTTGCATGCACAGGACTTCTCCAATTCTGGCAGCCTGGCTGCTCATGCAGGCAGCACAGGTGCTCCCCAGAGGAGTTCTACCTGGGAATGTGATGGAACCAAGATTAGGATCAGACATAGAAAAAACGTGGGCATTGACATTCAAGCGAGGCAATTAATTATTCAATTAATTTGTTAATATGACAAATTTTATATTTCAAAATATGTTTTAGTCATAATAATATTATTTGTTTCTTGTTCTTCATCCAGGCTATCAAAGAGAGAATTAGATTTATTTCCTTCTGTGTCTTGTGGAGTTTTACTATATGAGGCTGATTCAAATTCCAAAGCTGACCAATCAGTAGTGACACATTAGGAAAATGTTCTTGGAGAATATTAATTGCCATTTACTTTAGCAAAATAAATAACCTCCTATGAAAAATTCACTACACATTCCTTTAGAAGCCTTCAAATATTTCGTACTTCAGACTGCATTTTCTTTACATCTGTTGAGGGCCCCATAAAGCCTGCTCGTGTACATATTTCTATAGAAATCAAGTGACCATTCTTTCCATATGTCTGGTGTTCCAAGAAACAGAGAAAGCTTTATTTCTGGTTAGCTCTGTCAGGTTGGGCTTTTCTTCTTAAGGTTGGTGATCAATTGTGTCAAGGTCTCTGTAAGTAGAGGTGGTGTTAAATAAGAGACTGGTCAGCTATAAATTATCTGGAGCCCTACAGGACTTCCTGAAAGGCACATGAAGAAGTAATTGGACTTCATGTTGTCCTGTGTGACTTCTGGGCATTCATCACTAATGGACCATGCAAGGGGGTTAAGGCTGTGATTTGCTGAAACCCACCTTGGAATGAACATTGGAGAACTAGAGAGAGGGAAGGGCAGAATAATGTGGAGAGGAATTGTTTCAGTCCTGTTAAGGCCTGATTATTCTGCAGTGTATTTATTCTGCAGAGAGAAGAGAAGAGCAAAATAGCAAAGTGCACTGGTGGGTAAAAGGAGAAGAAAGTTAGGCTTTTCAATGATAAATGTTATGGCTTTTGCTGTGATGACTATGACAGAAAACACTAAAGTAATGAAGAGGCAGAGAAATTTACTTTCTCCATAGAGGACAAACAATGTCTTACTTACACTTTAAATGTACAAACATTTTCACACCTTGACATTCAGATTTATGTTTTTATAGTTATGATTGCAAATCGACACCGGAGCTTTCTCACTTGTGTTACAACAATTTTAACAAAAAGCTAACTGCACTGATGAATCCAATTGCAGAGACACACAAGATAGCACTCACGCATGTTGGGAAGGCAAGTATCACGGATAGTCACCAGCTCTAATCTAAAAGCAGTGTAGTCATTTGCCTGCCACAGCTCCTGGCCTTATTTGTCTTTGAAAATAAACAAAGATATTCTGCTTCCACATGTGGGATGTTTCATTGAAGGAGGGATGGCTCTATGCTTTATGACCTATACATCACAATTTGGGAGCTGGCTGTGTGGAGATTTTTCTGATAATCTCTCAACCCACAGTCTGTTTATATCCACCAAAAGTTCTGAAGTAGCTGCCCACAAAGATTTGAACACGATGGTGATTAGAGTAATTATGAAACAAGTTTCTGTGATAGAGTTTAAACCCCACTGTAGCATATGGTGACCAAGGACTTCCAACATGCTATACACAGATGTTTCCAGCTCTTGCAAAGAAAGGGCATTTGGTTTATGAAAACAAGGTTTTTCTGCATCATTTGCAAAATGTAAATGTCAAAAATGTCTCTGAAATATAGAAATTCTATGTCACATTAGAAAAAGAATAATGTTTCTATGTCTTTCTTTTCAAAAACTTGTAAAATTTTACATTCAAGGGAGAAAAATAAACTGTCATGCCTTGGGGAAAAAAATATTTATTTCAAAGAATATTTAGAATATTTCTCTGTAGTCAATACTCTTTCACACATACACACACTAAATCCATCTGTCCCAGCACAAGTTTTTAGGAAATGCATGGGGAAATGTGAAATTAAGACACTCATGATAGCAAATACAAGACATGAATCAATTGCTAGCTTCACATTCAGGTTTGCAGATAATTAGCAGTTTGGTATGAAATGATGAAACTTCCCTCTGGAGGTTTCTAGATTAAATAGATTCACAACATATGGATCACTTTTCAGTGCAATGACTCTGAAATTCTCTGTGTGCAGAAAGTATGCCTGTGAGATGAAAAGGTAAAGTGTTAAGTAAAAGGATCTTGTTTTCATGTTACAAGTCTAGTGTACGGGCAAATAAGGTTTTATTATTATTATTATATACACTTTTCGAATTGCATTGTAATATTAAAACAAACAACAAAACAACAAAACAGACAAAACAACAATTTTGATGGTTTCCTTCTTTAAAACCCCAAACAGCTAATTATAATTGTGGCTAATATGCTCTCACATCAGCCTTCTGATATATTCTAATTCCACTAATTTCATCCACTGCAGAGAATAAACAGAATTCACTGTAAATCTCCTCTGTAATAGTGTATATTTTCTTTTACTTATCTGGCAATAAGACTTTATGCAAGGCATTTTATATATTATAGGTTCTGATTGGAAGCATTTTATTGTTACTGGTATCCTCATTTTTATAGTACCATTTAGGCAATGTAATGTGAGCTATATTAAGGGGTTAGAGGGAAAAAAACTAGCTCTGAACTGTGCTGTAATTACAATGTTCTTATGACCTTGCTGTTCCCAGGCCAGCCAGAGGTACTTCTTTTCCTCACCAACTCTCCTCAAAGCCTACTGATTTTGGGTGTGCCTCGAGGTGAGAGGCAGCTTGTGGGCTGCTGGGTTTGCCCTCGCTTTTCTGCCACCTGCAGCCAACATTCATACAGGGTGACAAGGACACAAGGTAAATATTTCATTTTTTTAATCTTGTGTTCTCTTTCCTTGCCTTATAGCACTGGGTGAGAACATCATGTCAACTACTGCTTGTTGTTATTTTTCTGCTCTGAACTGTCAGTTAATCTCATAAATCTCAGTCTACCTAGACACTGTCACCTTTTCTTCTCAGTCTCACTGATCTTTGTCATCATATTGTGTACTTCTAAGAGATAGACACATCAAAAGCTGACATACAAGGGATGCTTCAAAGCACCATGAACAATAGAAAACGATAACATTTTACTGTGGAAAATACAAGGGGGGCTGTGTCCTATGCCCAGGAGTCTGATGGCACACCTGAGGAAATCTCTTATCTCAAAATCATAGGCAAACTGATTGAGTTTTTCATTGTCTAATATAATGAGTCCCTTGTCTTGATTGATGTCTCAACATCTATTCCACCACCAAAAAATGACAAAAATAGAACAAATTTATTAATAACAATTATAAAAATTATAATATGAAATATTAAGACAAAGATGGACACTGATGTAAAATTGACTGATTGGTCAGGAATAATTGAGCAACAGGGTAGTCTCATCCACGGCATGTGATTGGGAGCACGCAAACACTGCACCATGGTACTCATGGAATAGGGCATGTTTTCAATTAAGAAAAGTTCATTTTCTGAGCATGTTTTACTCTGATTTTCAGTGTCCATAGAACCAGAGAGATGCCTTTCCTTCCTGCAATGCTGATCTTCTTGGTATAACTGATGCATCACTGTTTCTGACAGAATGAAAGATTTATAGAGAACATCCACAGAATACCTGATGACTTTCTCTCTATGAAAGATGAGATCACAGACATCACCTGCTTTAAGGACTATATAATTTCTATTTTCTCTTTAGTTATTCACCTATTTCAGTGTGACAATCTACTGAAAATCCTACAAATGTAGCCAAGCTGAGAATTGAAATCTGTTGATATTTTGGTGAGCTAGAAAAAGAAATGCTTCTCATTTAGGCTAAAAGATAACAATAGTATTAGGGTATTAACCCAGCTGCAGAAGAGAAAGCAAATATTGACAACATGCTCAGTAAGAACAAAACAAACAAACAAATAACCTGAAACAAGCATAACTCAAAAGACTTATGAAGTAATAAATCAATTGGAGGGATTTGATGTATTTATGGTAATTCAGTAATTCTAGTAATTCAGAATACTTTTCAGCTACAGAATGACCAACGTTGCAAGACCTACATGAAAATAAAGTAACATATATCTGGGATTTTTTGCAACAAACCTGTAGATAGTTCAAAGAAATGAAAACAGCCTTTGTAAATACAATGTACACTTGTGCTTCTTAGGTCTGAAATGCCACAGCTACCTGTGGCAATTCAAAGCTATCTGAATAAAAAAAAACCAAAAACCCAAACAAGTTCTGCTGACTTCTATCAGTTTCTCAGATTACAATAGATTTTACATGTGTTATTGACTAAATCTGATTCCACATTCAGCTATCCAATATTTATTAAACCTGCAGGCTGATCCTATCACCCTTGTTTGGGTGAGTAATCCTAATTCCTCTAAGAACTTCTATTGATATCTTGTAAATAGGATTTGTAAAATAAACCTCAGGGCTTGGTAAGAAGACTGATAATATGGTTGCCTATAAAGGAAGAATTAAAAACATTATCAACAGTAGACCTGCGTGTCTTTCTGCTTTCCTTGCAATGGAAATGAAGATGCAAATATGTTCTTTTCTTAAGGAGTTATGGTTGCCTCACAACGTGCAGAACATGGGCATTTAAAAACTTCTTGGAACATCAGTGAGAGAGAGACAACAGAACAAAACCAGTTCATGCACATATTTCGGTCTAGCATCCACCAAATGTTTTTCATGATGTCTTACCATGTGCTACTGCACAACAATTTCACAGGTGATCATCCATCTTCACATTGCTTGCCTAAAGTGGATACAGACCACGATCTCATCATAGATCAGGGAAGATGAAGGTTTAAAGGAGAAGATACCTTTAATAAAATCCATTCTTTAAAGATCTTTCTGATCATATGTAGTTCCAATGAAAACGAAAGAAGATTAATTCTATTTGAAATATGACAAAAGAATTTTCAAGGATTCCAAACTGTAAATAGAAGAAGCAAATTTTGTTTCTCTACGTAAATTCCATATCTGTTAGATACCAAATGGCCCAGGTACTTACTACAAACCTATAGATCAGTTTTCAAAAATGTGGTAGACATAGTTTATTCCTGTTCTAGTTCTCTACCATGTGGGACTTATATCTAAGAGCCTATGCCTTCAAAGCTGTCTGTTTGCAATGCATTGGAAACAAAAGGAGTTTAGCATGTCAGTCTTGCTTAAATTTAGAAGTTAAGTATTTCAAATCATCCTCCTGAATCCAATTTTCAATCTCTCTGTTCTTTTGTTCCCTGTCAAAAGTAAAGCTAATACTGTCCCTATCTTCTATCCACATACAGTTCTTCAAAGGAATACTTATTTTTGTATCTCCCAGCTCATCTGGGACATCTAGATACGATCAAAACATTCATGCTATGGGGTAAGCTTTTAACAGCTTCCTTATATCCCCATAAAATCATTCTCCTTTTTTTCATAAGCACTTCTTTCTGTGCCAAAATGTATAAATAGGTAAGAGAGATTAATCAGTTAAGCAAGTTTATACTACTCTGTGATATAAGGCATGGGGAAGGGGAAGGGGAAGGGGAAAGATTCTCAAGCCTGTCATCCCTTTTTTAATGTTGATTTTCCATGTAACAGAGGGACAAGAAGAGTAACCACTTTGTATGTATTACCATCTACAAAATGCTTTGGAAAAACATTACTGTCATCTGTAAACAAGGTAAATGTATTAGCAATATAATTGAGACAAAAGAAGACTGACTGTACAACAGTTTTCTAATTAATGAAACATGAAACTCCAGAGCATTAGCAGCTGATCCAATTACAAAATATTAGCTGCTCTGGAAGGGACTCATGAACAGTAAGGTCACAGCATAAACTCCTTGCAGATGTTAGATAAGTTGACACCTGCAAATCATTTGGAAGCAAGTATTTATTTAAATATCTTATTCTGCTACCAGTTTCTCTGTTTTCTTTCATGCTAAAGCGTTGCTCCCCTGCAAATTAGAAAGAATTAGAAGAAAGTCTGTATAACTTTTTTTTTTGCTATGTGCAGTTCTAATTAGCATAATTTTCATTTTATGTTCTTGTCTCAGCAGACAGGTCAATAAACAAATCCAAAAATATTAGCAGTGGATTTATTCCCCAGTCTGATTCTCATTTCTTCAGCAAAAGAACTTTCTCTAGTGTCTCTCACATTTCAATTTTATATTACAGCATTGGGTGTAAAATACTGATAAGCCCTTGAAAAATTCATGATTTGTCTACATTCATGCCAACCTCCTGCCCATATATTCATCTGCTTGTTGATGTATTTTCAGAACTCCTCAGAGGCAGGAATAGAGAACAGAGACACAGAGGACAAGGTGTCTTCAGACAAATTTTGTCACAGGAGCCCTGGGAGTTCAATGATTCCTAGGTAGGAATTGACATACAAGGGCAATGCTACAAGTAGGATTCCTCTCTGCAGGGTTCATAGCTTGGTCTGGCACCACTCTGACACTATTCCTGCAAAAATCCTGGGTTTCTTGCAGTCACTTCCAGCTTTGTGCTGTGCTTCCTTGTGTGTTGTGATCATGCCCAAACTCTATTTGCCTTACTCAGGTCTTCTATTTGGTCTATTTGGTAGACTTTGGTACAAGGACTTAAACCTAATTTTCCCATTTTCTACTTTATTTCTTACTGACAGATAAAATCAAGTGTGTTCTTCACCCAGAGGGTGGTTGTGCACTGGAACAGGCTCCCCAGGGAAGTGGTCACAGCACCAGCCTGACAGAATTCAAACCTGTGTGTATTTAGGCGCATGGTGTGACTCTTGGGGTTTCCTGTGCAGAGCCAGGAGTTGGACTCAATGATCCTGGTGGGTCTCTTCCAACTCAGAACATTTTCTGTTTCTGTAACTCTATATATGTACCAAGCAGAGTCTTCACTTTCTCGCAGTAATGTTAATTTTCCCCATCCATTAGCAGGAAGTCTGTTTGAAGAAATATAAGCATGACCCCAGATTACTTGCTGCTATCAGCCTATTTCCTTTTCACCATGCCAGTAGGATTACTTCAACGTGGTGTTACACACACACAGAGCAAGCAAAAGCCAGCCTGGCAGCCAGTCTGTGTAACCAACCAGCAGAGGACTAAAGCTCCAAAGCAGCCTCTAGAGCTCACTGCAGTCAGCTGCTAAGACACTCATACAAAATATTATTAATGCCCTAAGATAAGCAATGACAGTGGCTGCTCTATAGGTATTTATTTATTCTGTATGGATAAATAAACAGCAATAACTGAAAAAAAAAAATACTTCCAGTTAAAAAAAAACAACACTATACTATCTGCTCCAATATCTAATGCTAAGGTTGTTAGTAGCCATGATTGCGTTGGATCTGGGCTACAATCTCACTTTTCCAGAATCTACAAAGTTCTGAGTTTGCTCAGAGACAAACAGTGCCCAAATAAAAAAGGCTTAGCTTTCAATATGTGTTGAGCTTATCTGATATACCATCTTTTCCCAGTTAAAATATTGTGTGCTAACATTTGCACATTTTGAAATGTGTGTTGCCATGACTGCAGCAAACATTCTACTTTTAGATTCTGTTCATCTCTCATCTTAAAATATAGCAAGGCAACTAATAACAGCACTACATATCCCTCTCTTCTGATGAATCAGCTATATTATTAAAGAATTAGAGTCCACTCGGATACACAGAAGTGTTTTTAGACATATCTTGGTGAAATTTTATGTCAAGGAAATTCCTTTAACATGAAATTAATGTTCTGCACTGTTTACTAACAAGACACAGACCTTAGAGCTAAAATTAATAGATGCTATTAACATTCCATTTGTAAGTGTCTTATTATGCAATGATAGATGTTCTAATCTGTTACCTAGGCAATGAAACAGGATTTAACTAAATACACTAAAAAGTATACATTTAATGAAGAATCAAGATTTGGATATTGCTGTCCACATTAAGCATGCATACATGAATGCACATAAACTCTCTGCCACAGAAATTATTGCAAACAACCATCACAATTCATATCATCCAAATGAAGACAAATCTTCAGAAAGAAGATCCTATCCTTTGAAGCATTCTAATCTAAAACTTAGAAACCTCAAAGCACAGTGATTCACAAAACACAGCAAAAACTACATGGAATTAATGTGGAAGCAAGTTATTAGGTATTTGGAATGCAGACATTGACTGTGATATAGTACTCACAAGTATATTTCCATTATAGTTCCAGCATGTCATACTAGAGTCAGTCAGATGGCATACTTGGGGTTTTACCCTTTTGGTAGGTTTTGGATAGAAGTCCAAATCTTTATCCCATGACAATATCAGAAAACACCAAAACAACCACATAATTTAAATACTGAATGCAACCTGGATTTTCCATAGTCCTCTGTTGAAAATCTTCTGATTTGTATACGCTTACACATATAAACAAATGTTTGCTTTCAGATGAACCTGTACTAACATTTTAGTCAGAATAAGCTGAGTACATTTGATGTGAATCCCTTGGTTGCCATCTTGTACATTACTTTAATTGACCTCATGGAGCAGTTTCAGAGTCCCTGAACTGGGTTCATTTCAGTTGGAACTAACCCAGGAGAAGCACTATAGAAGTGCAGTTTCACTTTGTAATGAAAATTAGATCCACAGGACCAGACCAGAGCTAATCCAATCTACTTTCCTTTGTCACTCATATTTTGGTACCTTGGCATCGGTTATTTCGCTATGAAAACTTTCTCCTATGGGTCTAAAAGATTTGATAGGATGTATCCTGCAAGGATTATGTGCATGCACATCTTTACAGAGTGAAACTCACATCAAAAACACACACAAAGATATTTTAAGTCTCAATATTGACATGGAAAATAAACTATACTAAAGTGTGAAATTATTTGTCTAGGACAACCCAATCCCTCTACTATGGAGATGATTATGATATAACCTTGAATTATATGTTAACATTCTTCTTCTGTGATACCCCTACCTCATTACACATGACAGATGATGATTGCTTGTAGAAGAGATCTACTCACTATTTTATTTTATTCCGTTTTTAGTGTATGTATGCACATTTATTTTCTGTACATTATTCAAATCCTGATCTGATATATTATCTATTAGATGTTCTCACAGCACTCATCTTCATAGGTTATATATATCCTAGTAAATAAAAGAGGCCAGGGCCTGTTTTCTGAAGCTGAGAGCAAGTAGAACAGGAAAACTGCATCCAACAAACTGAACTTTCCTCCTGCCAGAACAGAATCACCTCATCTGTAAAGTCTCTTGGAAACAGACACAATCACATGCAACATTTGCTGTCCTGCAAGGGTCTCCTGGGAATTTGTGGCAAGAGATGTGTGTGTTCAGCCAAAAGCATGAACAGGAGCATGTTAACAATTAAATGAGAGGGTGGCTGGTGTGTGAACATGCAAGTCTGTGTCTTGATCTTCCTTAATTTGCTTGTATAAAAGACACAGTTACTGCACAGTCTGTGGCTCGTGTTTCTAGTTTCCAGTGAGGCGGGCTTATGCTGATTTTACTGTGATCATTAGACATGAACATACACATTTTCTAGAAATGTTTAGTTCCCAGTCTGATATATGACATATCAGGGTTTTCAGAGATTTTTCTAAAATACATAAGAAATGGCTATATGATGTCAGACCAAAAATCCCTTTGGTGTTCAAAATAATATTCAAAATACAAGAGTGTGCTCAGATTCAGTTTGTGATGCTGCAGTATTTTTTCTTAGATTTTTTCCTCCTATTTCCTACCTGTCTTTTGACTGTCACAGAGAAACAAACTCATTACATCTTCCAGAGTTCTTTTCTAAATAGTGATGATTAATTTAAATTTTTTATTTTATGTGCATAATTAGAATATCTGTTTTCTTTTTCCTGTTTGCATCACTTCCCATCCAATGACATTTTCCCTGTGGTTTTGTTGCCTTGTCATTCTCTGTTACCTCTTCAACTTGGTGCCAGTTTAGGCTGTGCTGTTTTATTTTGCATCAACACTCCTTTCATATGCTCAGAATACAATGGCTCAAGCACCAGCTGTGAGTACTCAGCAGCTCTGCAAATAAGGCATAAAAGTCTAAAATTGTACATTCTAAAAAAAGGAGGGCTATGTAATTAATGAAGAAAAAGGATAAGTTCAGCTTAGGTAACTTGCTAACCAAATTCTGTGGCAGAGATAAAAATTCTTAGGAACTCTTCAAGTATAGAAATTCTATTGAAAATTATTGTTTCATTCAGACATCTTCTGTTCACTCACCTTGGAGCAGAGGTCTGAGAAAACCCCACCATATACCTGACATCTGTAGGAGCTGCATGTTCAAGTTTTGGATGGGAGAGTTAATTTTCCTTATAGGAGGTTGTATGGGGTGATATTTTGGATTTGTGATGAAAACAGTCTTGAAAACAGAGGGGTGTTTATGTTATTGATGAGCAGGGCTTACAGAGTGTCAAGGCCTTTTCTCTTCTTCAACCCACCCCACCAGAGAGAAGGCTGGGGGTGCACAAGGAGGCAGACACAGCCAGGACCCTGGGGATATCCCAGATCATGTGACATCATGCTCAGCATATAAAGCTGGGAAAAGAAGAAGGAAGGGAGGACATTAGCAGTGATGCATTTGTCTTCCCAAGTCACAGCCAGGCACGATGCAGCCCTGCTCTCCTGGGCAGGGCTGAACACCTGCCTGCTCATGGAAAGTCATTAATCAATTCCTTTTTTTGCTTTGATGATGTGCAAAAATTTTGCTTTAACGTTCAACTCTCTTTATTTCAAGCCATGAGTTTTCTCACTGTTACCCTTCAGATTCTCTCCCCCATTTCACTGCAGGGTAGTGAATGAGTGGCTGCTTGGGGCTGAGCTGCTGACCAGCGTAAAATCATGATGCTGGAGGATATTCGTTTGTTCTAAAATAGTACAATCTCATTAGCACAGGAGCAAAACCTTTCAAATTTCTTTAAACTCTAATTCCAGTAAACTGCCTCTCAATTCCATGTGAAGTTCTGGTATATTTGATTTAATATTGATCACAATTGCATTCTTGCACAACCCGTGAAATATGCATGAAGTAACACACTAACCAACACAACACTTCCTTATCTCAGAGGAGAAAGTCTAATCAGTAAATAAAAACAAATAAGGAGTGAGTTACTATTTGCTATCTACACTAATCTCTAGATTAATTATTTCTACAGAGAAGTTATGGAAGCTGACATTACTGACAACACATCTCTCTTCTCTCATGTATCATGAAAAAGGTAGCATCTTCTGTCTCACCTTAGAGACTGCTCAAAAAAACCCAACACGCACAAAAAAATCTTGAAAATATATGTTTCTCCTTTGTCCCTTAAAATGCTATAGCTGGTGAGATCCATTGCTTATGCCAACACCATTTTATTTTTCACCTTCCATGTCTGTGCCACGTGGAGCAGTGCATCTAGAGCTTTTCTCTCTTTTTCCATAAACATTTAAGACACAAATCTCTCCAGGAGTATTTTGGTGTGCAACACTGCATGGAACCTGCAAGAGCTGCCATAGTTGTGAAGGTGTGAGTCCTTCCTCTAATTTAGCAAAGTCTATCATGAAACTGTTGGAGACACAGAGCAAGAGACCACCTTAACAAATTATCCAAGAGCTCAAGAAAGCGATGTTAATGGCAAAAGGTACAGAGTTATAAACACCTATTAATTTGTCTAAGTGCAAGTGGGGCCTAAACAAAGAGAAGGAAATAAATTATTATCAAAGCACTTTATAAAGGTTTTCATTCAAAATTCTTGATGGGATACTGGCAAGGAAGGAAATTGGTTTAATAAAAATGCCATGTATTATTGGAGGCTTAAGTGGTAATATTTTTTCCTCTTCAACTGCAGAGATTGAATGCTTGGAGAATTCAAAAACAATGCCAAATCTCCAAACTTTACAGATAAGTTTCTTCCCTGAGCATTTCCAAAGTATGCAAGAGGTAAACACCACTATTCTCAGTTAAATAAATGTCAGGTCTGGACTTCCATGTGGATAAAGTACTAAGAGCCATATCAAACAGAGCAGACAGGCTTTCTCCAGGAAATATCACACAGGGAAAGGAGAAGCAGACTTCCTCTGAAGTGCAATACTTCAGTGAAATATCTCTTTAAGATTCTTAAAACATAGTCTTTTTGTTGGGACTGTCCAATGCACACAGTGGAATATGAAACTCACAGATAACTGAACCGTGGACGTCTCCACCTCTTTTAATTGTAGTTCTAAGTCATATTAAAACCATTTAATGTGTTGCTCCTTTAAAGTCAGCATCATTGTTCTCCAGGAGCTGCAAAGATCCAGTGGGATGTTTGGCTCATATCATATTATGGCTGTCCAGCTGGATTTGCAAGTCTTCATAATCACAACCTCTAAGAAGATATTTCTGGAAAAACGGTTGTCATCATCTATGCTTAACTACCATTCTGGATTTGTCTTTAACTATTATAATGCTTGAATGAACCCTTACAAAATTGGCCCAAATCAGCACTCAGAAGGAGTGACTGTGAGTTAGTGCAGGTGGGATCATTCACAACAGGCAGTCTGGATATGAACATGTGCTTTCAAAGGCCAAACTTGCTAAGTTACATGGAAGCTGCCAGACTGGGGCTGTTGGCCACAGGTCCAGAGAATGCGTCCAGTAATTATAATTGATTTGCACCAATGTAGTCTGACTGTCTCTGGAGTCATGAGCACCATGCAGAGTGTGGAAAACCATGTTTTCCAGTTCTACAATGTGTCATTTGAAGTCAGGGTTGAGAGGGACAAGGAAGCAATGAAATAAAGGGAATAGAGAACAGTGGAGTCATGATCTAGTACAGGGAATGGTTTATGGTCACACAGCCTGAGGAATGTTTGTCCTTAAACACTGCTACCAGACTTCCCCTGCTTACATACCTCACTGCTTTTACATGTGATTTCTTGCAACACAAGTGTGCTCCAGGCCGAGGCACGTAGCCAAAATGCACACTGAGCTCTGCTCCTGTGTCTCTTGTGACTATGGGGGCCTTCATGGGGACTCTTAGCAGGGCAATGAGG
Organism: Eopsaltria australis; assembly: GCA_034509425.1. Lineage (NCBI taxonomy): Eukaryota > Metazoa > Chordata > Aves > Passeriformes > Petroicidae > Eopsaltria > Eopsaltria australis. Next base: position 3,740,816 of record JAVTVJ010000189.1, on the reverse strand, counting down.
TACACTGCAACAACACTTGTGGGTACATGAGAATGCCTTCAGAATCCAGAGGTAACGTAGCATATCTATGTGTCTGATCTCCTTTAAAAGCCTGAGGCTGCAGTCATAGTGAGAAAAAGCTTAGTTTGTGAGGCAATAGGCTCATCAATGTTCCCAGTGCTGGAGTTGGGTATGAAGGTGTGGATGGGCAGACTGGACTCACTGGGTGCACAGAGTCAAATCAGATAGTCAGGGCTTTTAACCTACCCTCAGGGTACTTAGGACCATGAAGCCCTGATTTTGGCTTCAAGAGTACAGTTAGCAATGGCATCGGATGCTAGATTTAGTCTCACAGTGGATCCCACGTGTAGTACTGTCTGGATTTCCTTGAACCCTTCCCAAGCTTGTGTTGCTTTGATCACCTTTAAAAGGGGACCACCAGGGAAAGGGAGACAGTTCCTGCAGTAAAAACTCCTTGTCAAGGAAGATGTGGGTCTTCCAGGAGGAAGGTCTTCAGATATAAAGGAGTCAGAGGAGAGCATGGTGTCATGCTTTATCTCTAGACAACTCTGCACTTCTCAAGATTTCTGACACTGAATATCAGAGAACATTATTCCATAATTTAAAGAGGGTGCAGACTCCAATGAACTTTTGTTGCCACAGTTTTTTTTAATGTTTTTTATATTCTGCAGCCAAGCAAAGGGATAGATTCAACACTGAAATGGTTGACAAATCCTGAGACTGTTTTTGTACTATACTTCCCTTCCTGTTATACAGAATAACAGTTACAAACCAGCAAGACAAAGAGCTGATGTGATTACCATTGTAACAATACACTTCAGAGTGTCTGTGTTTCCCTCATCTTGTCTCTCTGGGATTGTCTTGACTGGTAAGTGCCTCTATTTTTTATAAATCAGCAGTTCCTGCTGTCTTTTTCAGTATGGCTATTTATGGATAACTTCTTTTCTTCTAGAAAATCATCTGGTTTATGGGGACTGATGTTGATATAAAAATTCTGTACAGTTTGTCTAAACATACTCTTTCATACTGGGCTTTGTAACTTAACACTTAATAAAGAGTTCTGAGCATGAAATCTTGTTTTTCTGTATGATGTCCTGTAACATATTTCAGTCTAAGTGTAATTACTAATTAGTCTTTAGAGCAAAATGAAAGGTAGTAACTAAGGAATTTCATTCAGCTCTTGTGTGTTGGATGCCCAATTTATGTGCCTCTGTGTGTAATTTCAGAAGACTCTAGTTTTTGAGTCAAAGACAGCTTAAAAAACTGTGCTGCACTTCATAGCTCCTAATCTGTGGTGACCAACCCTTTATGAAACATGGTGTAAAATAGATCACAGGTCAATCTGTGGAAAAAGGGGGAATAGTTATAGTACCTAGATAATTACACCTGTTCATCTGCTGCATAACCTTATAAATTGGAGTAGTAAATGTTGGTTCAGCTGGTGCAGGAGTACAGCATGAAGGTTAGGAACTTTTTCATCCAGGCTTTTCCCAAAAAACGTGTCTTTTAAAGTGCTACAAGACTCTAGCCTCATTCTCTCTATTCCCACATTTTTCAATCAACCATGGTCAATATTATTGGAGGATTCAGAATACAATTAAAATTTGAGTACTTTATAAGGGAAAGTGTTTCAGTTCATTGGTGGTTTTGGAAGCCTAGGAAGAAAGGGATACTATCAAATCACCTGGTTGCAGCATCTGTAAGACACCTGAATTTTAGGCCCCTAGTGAATATTTTAAAATAGATACATATATTCCTTGTGCTACCAATAGTGAAAGCCAAGCAGTAGCTCCCATCCATGTCTAGAGAGACAAGAGCTCATTGTGAGGGCTGCAGAAACCCATGTCTTTTTCCACAAGTTGGTCAGAGAAATAATATTTCCCTAAGTTACTCTTTAAGCACCTTAATTTTTCATTAAAATGACAGACTATATGTTCCCACTACATTCTTACTTCATCATCTAAATTGAGTGATGATAGTAAGACTATCTCCTATGAATGCTGCTGAGGACATTAAGTGGGAATAATACAGCAGCATCCTGAGATCACTTATGCTTCTCGTTTTTTGTCAGCCAAGTAACACCACTACTTCGGGAGTCTTCTACTCTTCATTTTGCTGCCATTATGTTCCCTTTTCCCCCAAAGGAATGGTGTAAAGGTGCTTAGTGTGGCAGAGTGCCTGGCCCCAGAGAGCAATACTCTGTACAGTTGATGTGAGAGCCATGCTGTGTAAAGGAAAGGTCTAATCATTTTTCCTCTGGTCATCTGAAACATTCACTGAAAATACAGATAAAAGCCTGCAGAACTGAACCCTAATGAGTTCATGCAATGGAACTAAAAAGAATATTATCACAACATGTTTTTAAACAGTCTAAATATTTTTTTTTTCTCAAGTGGAACATGCTGTTGAACCTATGTGCAAAATCATCCCCCATCATCTCTATACACAGTCTGTTACAGAAGTCTATGAAATGCAATAGAGCTCTTTTTGGGCAATTTCACTGTCAGGGAAGAATGCAGGAAGGGTGGAACACCAGCTCTCTGATGGAGTAATTTTAGATTTTATTGTAATGCCTGCCAGTGTATATTCCACATGCAGAGATTTCTAAAGCAAACTGTGAAAGGCCACAGCCTGCCCTGTAACCCTAAAAGGATGTTGAGTTTGGCTGTCTTCCAGGGCAGCAGGATGTGTGGCCTGGATTAGAACAGGAATATTCCTAACATTCATTGCTTTTTAATGATGTCATGCTTGCTAGCTATTGCAAGTCCTTTATGCTTTCCTTTGTAAAAGCTTTTCTAATACTACTGAAACTTCCTGATGAGAAAACAGTTCAAAATAAGGCTACAAGCTTCACATCCACGCAATGATAAAAATACAGAGCTGCTAAAATACAGTTTATGGAAAGACTAACTCAGCCTTGATGATTGTATTGTTATTATTTAGTGTGTCAAATACTGTAAAATTTAGTCAACAATACGTGTTAAGTGGTTATTTTAATGTTCCTCATTTTATCACTAGAAAAGTTTACATTTGAAAGGTATTGTTTTGCTTTACTTTGTACTGTATCTGAGCACACAAACCAATATTGAAAAAAGTGGATGTTTTATTTAATATAGTAATCATTTTTTTCAGGGAATATGTAATCATTAGATTACAGAATAAAATATGAATATTCACATTTTATGAATGAAAAACATGATTGCTCCTAACAGAGTATATTAATTCTGGGGATCAACACAATTATTTATTGTATTATAAATTATAATTGTGTTGATTAATTATAAATTGCTTTTAGCTAATTGCAACCACCAGTTACACAGGAGAACAAAACAGAGGTGGAAACATGTTCCTGTCTGCTGCTTCCCTAAAATTTGGTCAAGCTCAGTTCCAGCTGAGTGTAATCAGGTAGCTCTTTCCAGGGAAGATGGGTGCCTTTTAATAAATCAACACATTAACTCTGCCTTTATTTCTCTGGAAATTTTAACAATATAAATCTGGTATGTATTTTTAAGTATAAAGTGAGAGAAGGACCATGCTTGCTCTTTTTGCACCAAATTCTCTCAAAGGTGTTTTACAGAATCAAAAGATTTTTTAAAGTATCCACAAAAATGCCATAGTAGCAAATACCTATTTTGTGTGGAAAATAGAAAGAGATTAAGGAAATATTCCTTGCTCAGAGCATAAAAGTGAGTCATGACAATCAACAAAGAGCAGGATAACCACCTGCATCAGTACAGGCCAGGAATATTGGCCCTGCTGAGAGTGACTCTGGGATTATGACAAGTGGCACAATGGATATAAGCCAACAATGTGCTCTGTCACAAGGTGAACTGCTTGTTTGGAGGAGTGCAGTGGATAGTTAATAAAGAAAAGGTAGAATCCCCACTAGCCAGTGCTGAGGCTGCTCTTGGAATATGTGTGTGTTATGGGGCACCTAGCTCAAAAAAGTTGTTCAGAAATTACACAGTCCAGCAGACAAATAACCACTACTATGACTGAGGACTGGTGAGCAAAATTTAAAGATGTTTGACTCCTTAAGTCTGTCAAAAATGGAAACCGTGACAACCTAACCCAAGCCCACAGTCTGGAGCTGCAAATGTGATGGAGTTGAGCTTTTGTTGGTGGCAGGAGTTGGTAAAACAAAACACTGGATCTACACACTGCAGGGAGGCTCGGGCTGTGCATCAGGAAAAACTTCACTTGGAGAAAGTGGCGACAAGGGAACAGATTACCCAGAAAGTAGCTTCTCTGTCTTTAGAGTTTTCCAAGACTCAGCTGGACAAATCCAGGGCTAACCTGACCCAGTGTGATGACAAATTCTGCTGTGAGAGAGAGGGAGGGAGGCTGGGGCAGACCTGCAGCTGCCGCTGTTACCCAGCTGGTCACTGCTACCCCGGGACTTGCATCCAGGGTCAGATCTGCAGCCCTTAACAGCATCTCCTTGGGCAATACCCTGTAACAGATGCTTTGGAGGACAGCACATAAACCCTGATACAGATAATTACAGAACAATTTGCTTCAAGCTAAAAGTTTATTGTAAGCATAATGAATTTCTAAGAATTTATTGTAAATGTAGTTTGTAAGTGGAATGTTAAGACTTTGAAAACGCTTTTAGCAGCCTCCTTTCATTTTAAACACATAAGCATTCCAGACCAAGGGTTTCCAGGAAAAAAGGTCTTTAAACCTGAAATCCTGGTCTTAAACTCCCCACCAGGAGTAAAATTTCTGATTCAGCTGATTCATGTTAAAGAAAAGGCAAAGGCTTCCATTACAATCCAGCCCTTAAGGAGCAGTTAGTAGCAATTAGAAAATTATTGCCACATCACAATCCTAGGACTATGCCCTGAGGGAAAAGCTTTTGACAGAAGACCACCATTCCTCTGATCTTGCTGCCAAAAGGGGTAAGCACTGCTTTCTTACTCACACGGTAGAAAATTGGTCTGGCCCATGAATGGCAACCCTTTGTACTTAGAGTCTAACACTTGCCTATCTGTCTAATCAGATAGTTAAAGATTTGTTCATGCAATGCCAGTCTGGAAGACCATGATTTCAAGAAAGTTATTGGAACTACTTGAACTTTCCTCCATTTGTACTTCTCTGTGCTTGTGGAGATTTAGGAAATGGTTTAGCAAATATCTCAGGCAAATTCTATCACAGGTTCTAGATATAACAGTTCTAAAAATTGTATGTGAAAGTAGACTTGGAAACTACAAAGGGTGACACAGACATGTTACTAATTGTAGCTCAGAGAAACACAGATAGAAACCAAATTTTTCACGTTTCAATATCCCACAGTCACAAATCTCTTAGTCTGGTTCATGGCAATCTAATTTTTCTCATTTTAAAACCTTTCTAAATGATGAATACCATTGTGGTTTGGTTGGGGGGGGAGGGTTGTTTTTTTTATTTTATTAACAATTGTGTCGATCTAGTTGCAACTAAACTATATTAAATGTTAAACACTAAACATCTTAATGTTTAGCCGCTTGTGGAACAGAGAACAAAAATCTCTTCACAGTCTGAGGTTCCTCCATCCCCCTTTCATTTATATCTGGAAGTATATCTGCACTTAAAATACAATTTCGAAACCAGATAAGACTGAAATATTATCGTTCTGTTCCACAGAGCATTTTATCCTATTCACTAGTTGCTCAAGGTCTCATAGCTCAGATTTATAAGGGAACTTCTGACAAGTGCAGTGACACTAATTTTACAAATGCTTAAGCTGAATGTCAGGAGTTTCTCTCCAAAATAACACCTTGACATATTTTCAGCTGAAAGAAATAGCTGCATTGCTCTTGAGCTGAACAGTCATTTAGGAGAATCTTTCAATGACCAGTGCTGTCAGTACATGGGTGCAATTAACTTCCATATGCTCACTCCAGGTAACTCCTGCTTTGTGAGCCATATGACTCCACATTGAAAAATAAATGCTGCAAATGGAAGTGGATTGCTATTCTCTGTAATCCCAAGGACAAATGTTGTCTGAGATATTCTTCTCTTTATTGTTCTCATTACAAACCCAGTAACAATTTGGCACTGGTGACTGCTTCCAGAGCTAGGATAGCTTAAGATTGGAGTAGAAAAAGTGGAAGATATCATTTTTACAGATGCAGTTGGACCTGCATGGTTGGGTCAGTGTCTGCCTGTACTATGTCTACACTAACACATTGTATTAATCATTCACCTTCATATCACCAAATTCACATTCTTTGTTTCCTCTCTGCACTTCTAATGAACTCTTTTTCAATTATACATATTCTTCTTATCCATATGAACAAATAGGTTTTGAATTTAAATGTATGAACCTCTAAAAGGAAATAGACATATTCAGACACATGTTTTTATCAGGAAACAGACTTGACTACAATTGGGATTAGTTTAGGCCTGGCAGCTGATTTTATGCATACCTAACAGTGTGAGAACTGCAAAACCAGCTCCAGACTCAGTGGAATCTTAAACCTTTCTATGTCTTTACTTGTGCACCAAACCCCAGGAGCATTGCTGTATGTAAGAGCCTGTGTTAGGCAGTTGTGAGCAGACTGTACCATTGATATTGCTATAGATTAATGCAAAACAGTTTCTTTCTTGTCATTCATTCCTCACCTCTGCTCTTCTGCTCTCTCTTCATCCCAGTCTGGGCATCTGGTCCACAAGCCAATGCTGTGCTGCTCTATTGCTGCTTCCTTGCATTCTCATGCACATCTGGATATGCATCTCTATATTTTGCACATTTTTCTTTCTCTGTCATCTATGTGTTTTTTGTGGGTGGATGAGAGATAGAAAAGTTGGAAATCAGAAGTTCATTCAGTAGCAGTAATGTAGCCATCTTCTCCATGGTCACACTGATACAGGATCCAAATATCTGTCCTACTTCGTTTGCATCTGAAATTAAATTGTTTAGTCAGGTCTCCAAGTCAGCACTGGGAAACAGTGGAAAAATAGTAAAGAAGGAAGAAACCAGTGCAGCTTTCCACAGACCCGTTCCAGGATCCTCTTTGTACACACAGCATCTCCAGAACTGTTCAGTCACTGCCATCAGGGGGTACTGCTGACCTGGGATGGATCTCCATGGCAGAGGAATTTTGTTTTGCCAAATATTCTGAGAAATATGACTCTCTTTTGAGGCTCCACAACCATTATCCAACTCAGTATGAGTGTGGACACTAGTGTCTACATTCAGATCATGAAGCCACTTTTGGTTTGCAATTAAGCAGTTTTTAAGGGAAAAAAAAAAAAATGGAAAAAGGAGAAATCTTTAAACACAGCTTGGCAATGAACTCATGACCTACAAGAATCTGTAGTCCATTAGCAATCAGTGACCCATCAAGGTCTCTGCTCTACAGCCCTCATTATCTCACAGTTAATTGAACTCATGGAACATGACATTTATTTATTAATTTACTTGAAAAGAAAAGGGCATTAGGACTATTTTAAAATGTGACTAACTCAGTTATTCTAAGACCCTCATCTTTCAAAGGCTGTCATTTAAAACTGAATAATATAATTATTTGTAATTTTCCTTATAATTCGGTGTTTCTTAAAGGAAATATCATTGATTGCCTTTACATGTCTTTTAAGAAGTTTTTCCACCTATTTTGATATTTGAAGTCTTTCTCTGAGCACAGAGAAAGCACCTACCCAAGAAGATTCACTTGAAAGCAGAAGTGGGCTACACAGGGATCTGTTCCATGCCCCTATGTTCTCCAGCTCAAACTACTTCCTGAAGGTAAAGATTAACCTTAAAGCAGCAGCTTAGCTCTTTGCCCCCTTCCCTCCCTGAAAAGGAAACTGTCACTTCCAACTATTTCAGAATGTTAATTCTGTAAAACAGCCATGCTGCAATCCTGCAACAATGCAGAGCTTATTCTGGGTGGCTCTGGAATTGCCTCTGACTCCTGCTCATTTCCCAATAATTACTGATAATTACACCACTCAAAACAGAGTGAAACACAACAGACTCTTTCAAAGCTGTCGAAACAAAGTTTGTCCAGAAACTGACCTTCCCGTTTGGAGGTGAGAGGAAGTGTGCATGGAATTATATAGGCAAGATGAGTTGCTTTCTTACTCGTTTTGATAGAAATCAACAAGCATAGGCAGGAGAAAAACCAAGGCAGTAGCTCTAAGGAGCCCCAGGCAGCAACTTACGTGCAGGCCTAGGTTTATTCAGTGGCTTTAGGAGCTGTCAATGTTTCGTCTCGCCTGTTATCTTAATATACTGCAACAATGGCAATGATAAACAACATATATTTAATATAAACCCTTCTTTGCTTGTTTATAGAAAGAGTTTCTTTGGTCAGCATATAAACGCCTTTGAGGTCTTTTTAAGGCTCATTGCCAGAGGAAAAAAGGGGGAAAAAAGGCTGCTGGGGGAGCTGAGGAAAACCTGCCAAATCTTATACAGCAAAACATTTTTTATGGCATTTCTCCTTTTTCTGAAGACTGGTTTTACAGCATGTTTGAGCAAGACACTCAAAATCACACCCTTCCTAAGTTTCACTCATCCTCGTTTAAATCTCCTTGGCAGAAGCGAGGGCCTTGTAACTGCTCTGGAACTGCAGTGTAAGAGTTTTGGCAGAGAGAGGCCTTGGGCTCGAGGTGCTGCGTTCACGTCCATATAAGAGCTGAGCACAAGGCAGCCTTGGAGCGATGACGCCGCGCTCACATGGGGTGTGTGTGTGGCACCAGTGGGCCTTGCCCTGTGACACGAGGGCACAGCTCTGACGCTGTGATTTCCTTCAGCAGGAGAAGTGACGGGCACAGGGGCCTTGGGCTGCAGACAGCAGGCACGGAGCAGTGTTTGTGTGCATCACACACATGCACAAGTGTTCTGTGTGACACTGCGCTCCTGCAGTTCCCTCAAACATTTAAAAAGCAAATCAAAACCCCTTTCTGTATGAAAGCTGTATGGATAGCTTTGAGATACTGTTTTACCACCTTTAAAAGGAATAGAAAGCAACCAACTGAATTCCTTAGCTTTTCAAAAATAGCCCCACAGCTGGGTAGATTCATTTGTTTATTTTTGGCATTCCTTCCTCGGAGGCAGTAAGCAAGATCAGCTGCTATCTACTGGAAGGACTACAGAAACAGATATATTATAATTATTATTATTAATATTATTATTAATAATAATAATTTGTAAATACTGACAATGTGTTACATTGCTGTTTGTCATACTGAGAGCAGGTGGTTTATTATGAGGTTACATTCTGGACCTCAGAGGTACTGCATCCAATTTGCCAATCCCATCATTCCCTCAAATGCTATGGGAAATTTGATGAATACTGGATTCAGTATTGTCAATATACTTACAATTTTATTGTGTCCCACAGTGGCTGAACAATGTTTTAATATTTCTGTAGAAGCCATGCTGCCCCTCAAAGAGAAGATGGGCTTGATGAGGAAATGATTGAACAGAGATTTTGCTTTGTGTAATTCAAATGCTCAGAGAAGGTGACTGTTACAGTCTTCTCTGGTTCTAAATGCACAATTATGCTTTTTTTCTGATTCTAAAAATTCTAAAACTCTGAGTGTGGATTTTTTAATATAAGTATGTCTAGCTATTCCACCTGTAGGTCAAGTGTGGGAATAAGAACTTCTGTGCCACCAAATTACCCTCCCTCACATACCAGTGAAATCCTCCCCTCCTCCCACCAATGCACACAGACAAAATTACTTTTAATATAATTATTGTAAAAGCTAAAAATCTGGGAGGGAAGGCTCTCACTCATAGTTCTGCCTGATCACATAATTGTGTAGTAGGAATTAATTCAGTTTTAGCTGAAATAATTCAATGTCTGAAACAAGAAAAATATAAGCCTGATTTTACTTAAAAGACTCATATGTAATAATTTTAAAAATTATATTTAAAATCTTCTGACAATTAGCAGAGCAGTAACCTTTGGCAGGATCAAGTTGGTGTGCCAGCCTAGTAGATTTTAGCTCAAATTTCACATTCAATCAGTGGTAGAAGACTAAATGAGCCTGTAACTGATGCTGAGATATAGTGCTTAGTGATCCACTAAAGAAAAGGAGAATAACCACCAGGAATCACATTTGATTTGTCTGCACCATTCACCAAAAAGAACAACAAAACCATCAGAAAAATATCAGAAAAAAAAATGTAAAGACAGGTTGTGTTGGTCAAACCATGACAGATGTTTTCCCCACAAAGTATATTTACTGAGTATGAGATGCATGGCATAGGTTCCCAAAATATGAATCAAGAGTTGGACTTCTCCTGCCTAATTTGAATAGATTCACACTTCTTTCATAGACAATTGCTAGAAATAGGCATCTCAATCCATCAGGCATTTGGACTGAATTTTGTAGTAACACATTTTCCCTGTAACTTGACTGTATGAATCCACTTGTAAGTTCTCATGGTTCAAAATCTGAAATCCTGAAATCTGAAATCCTCTGACACTGCTAAACCTCATTTTAGGTGACATCTAGGGCTTTCAGAGAAGAACTGGAAGATAACAACAGTGGCAGAAGCAAGTTCAAACATTGAAGATATATTGGAGAACAAGTCAGACACATTCCCTGTGAAAAGTTCATGGAAACTTCAGCTGCTGGAGTCACTTGTGACCAGATGTTTTTGGGTACCAGAGTAAAAAGGTGAAGTGATACAAGGTTAGACTGAAGGCTACTTGAGAGGTCTCTTACTTTGTTGTTGTGCTGGTTTCTTGTTTCTAATTTTTTCTCTATCTTCTGGTTTTAGGTTAAAAAACTTAACTGAGAGAGGGACAACTTGTGCAACTGCATTCAAGGGGTTCCAAGTTCAAGGTGAAATAGATAAACAGTGTGTAAAGAAATGGTTGTGGTTAAAAAATTAAAACAATGAAAAACACACAGTTATGTGTAGAATATTAGCCATAATTAACTTCAATGCAGAAGTAATGATTTTGGCATTTTTGTGAAACAGCCTGACATGCTGTGGTTTTATGCTATAATTTTAAAGTTTTTTTTTTTTTTAAATTGATTGATTTAACTGGAAAAATGGATTTCTAAGTCTATCAATTTTCCTCAAGACTGAGTTGTTACTCACAATGAAGACTTCACAAAAATGTTTAAAATATACACAAATTACTATCTTATCTAGTACTGTCTTTCACTTCTCAGGGCAAAAAGAAAAAGACTTCTTACTTTCAAGGTTGTCAGAAAGGAAGTCCAGGAAAGTAAGACACAAGGGGTCAACTTATTTAGGCAGACAGCAGTGAGCTGGACTGTCCTTGTTTGGTAGTACCATGTCCACATGGGCAACTTCTGATTAAACTGAAGAATATGGGGTTTTAGGAGGCAATGTTCAGATGGATTTGCCACTGTTTATAATGAAAATGTAACCACAGAAAAATATTATCATGCATGGATCAGTGCTATGGCTAAAATGAGATTTTATTAATGCTGTGCTTTTCCACCATGAATTGACTCCTGGTTTTGATTGCTTGAAACAGCTACACAGAGGTGGGACACTTTAAGCTGGACTAATAGGGATATAAACAGTGTATATAATTATGTAAAATGAGGTAAATATCACAGTGCATTTAATTCTTTAGACAGGAACACGTAAGCTTTGTCTCCCACATGGAGTTCGGCAGTGGGGAAGTAAAACCCTATAAAAGAGAAAGGGGTAGACACTGAAGAGACTCTGGTGAAAATGGCACAGGAGCTGCACAGAAAGTTCCTGCAGAGCTGCTGAGGGAAATGCCCAGTCAGTGGGTGTCAGTGATGGGGCAAACTGGCAGGATGCTTCTAGAGAAAGGAGGTCTCAGCATTGGGAATCATGTGATGGGGAAACACTTTCATGCAGCAGAGGAGCAGGAAATAGGATGTTTTGAGGGAAACAGAGGAAAGAAACTGACAGGCAGAGAAACAAGTGAAGAGGAAGAAAGGAAGAAAACAGATGGGGAAGAGATGAAATGACAAAACTGGGTTATTAACTATTATAAGATCTGGTTTTTCAACAGCTGAACAAAGGTGGGTGGTTTTTTTGTTTTTCCTATTCTTACAGTTCCCTTTAAGTCACGGCTAAAATTACCACAGGAATGTAAAAATGGGAGTTTCCCAAGACATTCTTTTTATTGATTAGTAATTGAATTTGAGAAACCATTGTGAAACTCTTTTATTCAATATTCTGAAGAGGGTTTCGGAAGTCATTTAAGATAAATTAAGTAGGCTTATACTTGTGTTTCATACTAAGGCATTCTTTCCTTGCCATTACTGCTACTCTACACTACATATAGAGACATATAGCTTTATGATAATGTCAGATATTCTAGATAAATAAATAGGATATAAATTTTGGAGTTTGGAGGTTTTAGGGGTTTTGTGGGGGTTTTTTTGGTTTGTAGTTTTTTGGGGGTTTTTTTAATGGAATTTGCCACCAAAGAGTAGTTTAAGAAATTAGACCATGACCAAAATAACTCACTGGGTTTAACTGGAAACAGTCTAAAATTTCAAGAGCACCTTAGTCAATAACTTTTACTAAAGAATCTAAGGCAAGATGATATGTCTGTGGCATACACACAGAGAGCAGTGATGTCAACCTATGCCTTTTTCTTTGAAAAAGGAAAGAGCAATATTTTGACATCACTCACCTATCCAGGGCACAGTATCCAGCCCATCAGTGCTGTGCAGTGACCCACAGAGCTTGTGCTCCTCTGGCTGAAATGCAATGGCTCAGACGCTGTATCTACTTCACAGCTCCTCTGCTTCCTCCAGGCTTTGTGTTTATGTGTACATGAAAAATACACACCAGGAAAAAATATCATACCATCATATTGAATCACTCCTGCTCTTTTCTCACACAGCTGAACATCCTGACACACTGTAAACTCAGCTGAAAGTGTGTCAGGGCACTGCAATCTGCTTCTCCTGCAGCACTGACATTTCGCCATGAACTCCATAACCATCGCAGCGGAGACTGGAAAAGCATTTCCAGGCTGTTTCCTTATTTTTTTCTTTTTCTGATCACTTAAGATAGCTTAACTTGGTATTCTTATTAGCTATTGATTATGAAAGTGAAGTCATACTGACATCACACATACGTCAGGCTTAAAAGCTTTAGTCTTCAGTCTTCTAAGTTAGGAGTTTACTACACATATTTACCCATAAAAATTTAATAAATGTGACAGTGAAACACAAGATGGGCCAAATTTCCTCTCAGTGGTACTAGTATCACTTTATTATTGCAAAGACATGGCCAAGAACAAAATTATTCCCCATAGTGTGAATTGGTTTTGATAGCCTGAAAACACATGCAAAGGGTGAGAGAAACCTTTATGCACCATAAATATCCTTCCTCTGTTCTGTGGTAATAATGCATCATAAAAATAGTTATGACTTGGCCATCTCAACTTCCCTCCAGTTTTATTAGCTTTCTTTTAACCATCAAGTGTTAATACAACTTCAAGGTGGAACTTAGAGCAGCTGAGCTCAGCTTCGTGCACACAGCTCTGTATTTCAATTAGTGACGGGCTGTCTCAAAGGATTCAGGTTTCTGTTTAGGACACAGGAGTAGAAGAAACCTTGCTATGAATCACCACCATCGTAGGAAAACGTTGCTGTAGTCTATTCATAAATATTTTATTTCTTCGTTTTGAACCAAATTCAGAAATTCTCTCTCACTATTCCATTCTGAAAGACATCCTAGAATTTTATTCTTCTGTTCATTCATTAGTTTTCTCCTCTTATCCTACCTAATCATGCTTTTTGACCAGTGCTGCTCATTTTTTTTTAGAATTAGCTGAGCCTAGGCTTTGAAAGTCCTCTTTCTTCACTGTTTAACCTACTAAAATATAAAATCCTGGAAATATTCACACTGGTCCAAGGAAAAAGATATAAAAATATCTTCTTTTTGATGAGATAAACAAAAGATGGGGATAGACCCCATTTATTTAGCAAGCAGATTGGTTTTAGTCTTCCCTCTAAAGTAAGTTCAACCCACTTTGTCATCTGACAGATGGGATCACTGTAACTACACCTTGGACCCAAGATAGACTATTGTAGCCCCCATCAGCGTGTAATAGGGACTTATTCCATTTCTTTCTTGTTCTTAGTATTTTCTTAATTATCCTAACATTTTGTCAGTGTCACATGCTACTAAGCAGAAGTTTTGAGGGAACCATGGACACACACTCATTAAGATCTCTTTCTTGCATAGCAATGGCTTCCTTGGATTCCAACATTCTGCACATATAACTAAATGTGAAGGGAGAGGCACCACGTGCCTTACTTTGACTTTATCAGCAATTAATTTCATATGCTTTTTTATTGTTCAGTCACTTAGGATCATTTGATCATCCTGCAATTCCTCACTGTCAGGAATAATTGTGTCTCACAAGGAATATTTGTCACTTCATTATTTCACATAATTTTCAGGTAATTTATTAATATGTTGAAGAGTTCATATCCTAGCAGGGATCCTGTGAGATTTACTTGATAATCTCTCTCCATTGATTTGTACTTTTTGTTTCCTTATTATTAATCACTTAATAATTGTGCAAGAACACCTTTCCTCTGACCCCATGACAGCTTAAATATTTTTAAGATTTTTCTTGTGATCAATGGCAAAATCTTTTAGGAGTTTTAAGAATTCCCTGTCAGAGTCTTCAATTGTTCATTGACTTCTCTCTACAAAAATCCTTGTGAAGTTTTCTGGTTATATAGGAGTGAGTGCTTGAACACTACTTTTAAAACATAAGTCTCAAACAGCCAGTCAGTTTGTAGCTTTCCACCTAATGCTGAAGAATTATTCTGATTTACCAGGCAAGTTCCTTGGGTGCTCCACTTGGGCCACATTTGCAAGGCCAGGAGGGAGTGCTCCAGTTGGGTGTGCCCCTGTCACATGGATGGTACCTTTCACACAGACTACGATTACATAGGTGACGATTACTCACCCAGGGTGAAGAGAAACTGAGTATGGGCCATCCTGTGGCCTTGGGAGGGACAGAGCCTCTGCTCCAGGTTTGTGCATCAGCCACTAGATGATGCCATATCCTGGGCACAAACACACATCCATGTTCTCATCCTTTTAAGGTCGTCTGTATGAACATGTATATGAGAATCTGGGGTTGAAGAGAGCTAGAAAGGAGAACAGCTGATGCCAATGCTAAGTAAAGACAGGAGAAAACTTGGGATTCCCAGTGACCTTTTGATGCTCTCAATCTTCCCTTATTTTTGAAATAAATTCAAGGTCTTTAGTGTCTTCTGTAAAATAAGTTTTCTGTCTCCTCAGTCACCATCCTCTGCTCTTTCTACCTACTATGTCTGAGAGATTAGTTCTTTCTGGATGAAATCATACCAGGGCCTTATGCAAGGGTATTGCAGTTTCCTTATCAGTACTGGGAGTAACCACCCCCCTACAAGCAAGACAATCCATGTAGCCTGGACATCTGCATTACCATACCTTTATATCAATCAATCATCTTAGTCTAAAAACTAAGAAAAAAAATAAATCTGTATTTTCATTTGAATCTCATTTTTTTCCCCACTTCCTAGAAAGTTTATTTCTTTCTTTCTTTTTTCTGCTTATAAGGCTGAGAAGCTTTGCATTATTTGTTTTAACTTCCTTTGCAACAACAAGCTGAATTAGAGTTCTGGCAAGAGTTTTGGACTTTATTCTTAAATTTCCTCTTCTCCAAGATGCATCTTTCATGATTTTTCCACTCCTTATAGAGTCTTACTATTCCTATATGAGTCTTATTATTACTAAATGAGTTTTATTATTCCTATGTGAATTTTCATTTCAGTTATAAATGGAGATTGCCCCACTGGTTTTGAATCTTATTTAGAATTATTCCCATCCTTAAAAATTTCTGAAGTTTAAATAAATCATATTGAAAAAAAGTCCAGTCACTTTAGCATTTCAGTTTCTAATTTCTGCACACGTTGACTTCACTCATTCTTAATTACTCCTATTTGTCCTTTCATACAGGAACGTTGACCTATTTTTCTATTTATTCTTCAATGTAATTTAATTGGAATGGTCTTGATGTGACTTCAGTCAAGTTATTTTCTGTAGGTGTTCTATAACAAACATCCTTATTTTGGAAAAGGAGATTAAAAATTAATTTATTCCCTATACAGTCATGAAATCAGTAAGATGTAAGCCTATCAACTAATGTACCCAGAAATAACTGAATTCTACCAACATTAGTTGGTCAATTTTTTTAGTTAGCTGAATTGTTGAGAAATTGCTCATTTATAACTCATTTTATAGCTGGGAAATTTTCCCACAAGGACACAATTCCCAGTAGTATCCATCGCTGTAAGAAGTTCAAGATATTTCTATATCTATATCAAATTTTGAAACTGGAACCTATAGCAGGTTCTTAATACCACCTCTAGAGAAGCTAACATAGAGCAATGAAGACAATTTTGACCCAAATTGAGTATTTGTGAGTTGCTCCTTAGCTATACTACTTCATTTAGATAGAACACCCATCCACTGCTTTAACTTTATTTCTGTCCTTCCTGAAGAAATGACAAATTATTTTTTTCTCAGAATCATTTCCTTCTCTATCAAAAACATGAGAGAAGATTATGCATGAAGTTAAAATGCTATCTTTTTGTTGTTAAGACTTTTCTTTACATTTTGTATCTAATTTTCAGAAAGATTAAAAAAAATCAATAAAATTAAATGTTAAAATTAGGTTCTAAGCTGATTGGCAAAATATTCAGCTTATTTAACAAAAACTGTCTAAATGGAAGTAGTGTAGTCTCAGGTAGTTATATTGACTCCTTCAGGTGCAGACACTTCCAGAAAGTACTCATTCCTGCTAAGAAAAACATCAAAAATAACAAGGTTGAAACTTTCTGGAGACGTTGATTTCTTTCTGCTGAGTGTAGAAGGAGTGCAAGTGATAAGGATTAGATCACATCCACAACTTTTAGAGAGAATATAGTTTGACAGTTTCTCACTTTATGTTTTTATATATTCATCAAAAGAAAGGTATTTTTATATCTTAAATTATGTTTTAAGACTTTAATACACAGTGGTCTATCACAGGCTACTGATTGGAATCATATGTATGTTAGTATCATAATCAATTTCTTCATTTTTCAGATAAAAGCTAATTGTATCAGAATCAGAGAATCAAAAGGACAAAAACTACAAATAAAACATTTTTTTTCTGGAGGTAAATCCAAATGTCTTTCTTTCGTGAGTGTGTGACAGCCATTGTTTTCTCCATGAAGTACAACACATGTATCACTCTTTTTCATTTTGATTCATCAGAAACTTATGGCACTGAGGAACTTAACTAAGCAATGTTGACTGGTGGGGTGTGTGTGTTACAGGACCTGTGTTTTATTACAGAGAGTTTGCAAGAAAAGAAAAATCTTTTTGTTCAGGTAGTTACAGCCTCTCTGTTTTTAACAGTTTGTTATCACATTGCTTCATACAAACAAGGTTTTCTTACATAATTTTCTGTTCTTTCATGTCCTTCTCCCTTTTTATGCCTTGTGTCTTCATCTGCTGCTTTCTAATTGCTAGGGAAGGCAGACAAGATGCTCCATTGGGAACAGATGGCTTTCTGGAAATCTCCCAACAAGGACTACTCCTGGAATAGATTTCATCTGCAGGCCCCACGCAGAGGTAATATATGATACCTACAAATAGATAGTGCTCCAAAGACTTAGGAAGGAAAAAAATATATCCTGCTGGAGTTCTTAAGCCTGTTATGACCACAATTGCCAACAGAAGAGCAAGCATAAAAATTAATCCTATATATAGCATTCAATTTTTGAAGTTAATTTTCTTTACTTCAATATAGTCTCTACAACAGGGACAGCTATCCTAAAATGGTTTCTAAAGGGCTGTGTTTTACTTCTCAAGTGTAGATTAAATACAAAGTTTAAAATCAGCTGTAATGCTATCCTACCTTACAAAATGGTGTGAGATGGCAGACAATATATGAAATAAATGCTAAAGTCTTCACAGGAGTAACAATAAATAACATAGAAACAAATATGTTGGATTATAGTGAGTGTAAAGAATTTTCTTTGTCAATGCTGTCTTGCTCTTCTGTGTTTTGCACCTTTACTTGCATCACAGAGAGGAAAGATACTTTGTGTAGCATTTCATAAAACACATATATGTTTTGGTTCATTTTCCTTAATCTAAAATAAAATTGATGATAACCATGTTGTATATGGTTGCTCTGTGTGTCTGGAAAATATTATTCTGAGATTATGGATGGGGCTATAAAGCTGGGAGATCAGAGATATACTGTTTATGGTAAAAAAATACAAACTGAGAATCGTAAAGTGACAACAGTACTCTGTATCCTCAGTATTCTAACCTCAGCCTTGAAATAATGTTACTTATTGTTCCTGTTCACAAAGCAAAATGAGTATTAGGAAACATCATTTTTCATTATTTATGAAACAAAAGTTCTATGTTCTGGTTTTGTTTGGCTATAAATAAGAGTTAGTGAAAAGAAAGTCTAAAAATTCAAATGCAAGTACCAGAAAGAAACTATCAAAGTTACTAGTATTATAGATTTTAAAAACTGGACATGCTACCTTTTTGTGGAGGAAAAATGGCTTGACTGCCTTTTACCCAAGTAAGGACTAACAATGTTATGATGACTTTTGGATACTTGAAGGGGTTCATTTTTATTATGAAAAAAAGAAAAAACAGGATCACAGAGTCCATGTTGACTAACTTCATTCTGAATCTGAACTGTGCCATGATGTTACCATTATTATTTACCTACTTGTACCATGTAGGTTGTGTCATTCTGCTTATTCTACATGTGTACAAGTGGAGTTTTACAATCTTGGAATAGGCTAATGAACACTACAGTGTTCATAAATGAGAAGAAAACAAAGGCGCTCCCAGTGAGATCTGATCACAATGAACCATGGAGAGCCATTGCAGGTCACCAGCAGCATTTGCACAGAAAAGACTGTTGCTGCAGAGATGAGGGAAGGGCTTGAAGGCAGATGTTGAAATGTTTTTGCAAAAATGATGAGGCAGAGAGTGTAGGAATGACTTTTCCACTGATGCCACTGAGTGAAAAAAATTCTGTATGTGCGGTTCCTTTCCTCTGCACTTCAGAGAAATGTACAGACTGCACTAATAGTTCAACTAAAGGATCTGAAATTCTTTTGAGACCTGAAATCCTTCTGTGAATGTTTTATTGACATAATGTACTAGATCAGAGCACAAGGAGGTATACCATAAGCAACAGAAGTATAATTCCCCATGGATCATTGTGTTAGTCTATCTCACAAAGCCAATCAAAAACATTAGAGAACCCTGTCTAAGAGAAGGGCTGTCCTTGCTCTCAGATGGTCCTTCCACTGCCTTTTCCAATGGTAAGGTCTGGGGATGGAAAGTGTACATAATTTTCCACAACTTTCTCTACAAAAGCTGTATCTGCTGAGGCTTTGGTCAGAGAAATGCTCTTGATCATCTGTGACTCTGTAGACCTTGGCTGTGTTTGAGTTACCAGCCTAGAGGTAAAAATTACTCTTCCTAGCAATTAATTTCTCCAACAAGATTATAATCTTGAAACTGAAGCAAGTCTGTGTTGCTGCGTTTACCAGATGTTTAACAATCTCTGTCAGGAAAAGTAGATTGATGTTGTTCCATTTCCTTTTATTATAGCTTCTGACATGGAAGGAAGTAGAATCTCTGCTCTTAACTCTTGGCCAGCAATCATAGCTGTGGAAGGAACACAGCCTTGAATACAGTCATTAAAATTCAAAGCAACAATTACAGTTAATGTGCATTAATTTGGGCATGTTAAGCTACTTAGTATATGCCGGATATATTCCTGTAACTGGCAATAACAAGGACATCATCTTTAGCAGTGTCACAGATTCTGTTAAGCAGAAACTGTGATCTGAGTAGCTTGTTAATAAACAGAATTGTGTAGTAATTTTGTCAGTGAGAGCGCATTTTTTCTTGCTAATGTCATATTTTTGAAAGATTTTACACTTCCTATCTAGGTTATGAATTCCAATTTCCAAGTACCCAGAGCTGTTAATTCTGAGTCCAAGCCACAGGCTGCTAAGGAAGTTCTAGAGATAGAAGTGA
The DNA here is from genome assembly GCA_034509425.1 of Eopsaltria australis. Taxonomy (NCBI): domain Eukaryota; kingdom Metazoa; phylum Chordata; class Aves; order Passeriformes; family Petroicidae; genus Eopsaltria; species Eopsaltria australis. The sequence continues at coordinate 3,720,766 of JAVTVJ010000189.1, read as the reverse complement.
TCAGAAGAATATCTTAAAAGTTTTCCTGAGTTTCAGGAGATTTATGTACCATAAATTTCAAGTTCCTGTTCAATAATGAAATTTCTACAATTTTGACATCTCAGCTCAGATTAGCCTAAAATATTAGTCTGAGATTCATGTTGAAGAACTCCAGAAGAGTTTTTGTTTTCTAGTAACACATGGTTCAGGCTTTGAAATGTGTGCATTTAATCTACAGTATTTATTTATATTCCTCATTCCAGTATGAAAAATACCTGATATATTGCAGTTGCTGGAATGACATACTGGCACATACATGCAGTCATCTAGAGCATTTGAAAGTTTTTAGTGTCCACTCTAAGGTACTGTAACAGAAAAACAAATACACTGCCTAATTAATCACTCAATATTGATGGAGTAACTAACAGGTAAATTGACATGGAAAAACCAACCTTTCTGGAACCTGGTTACCCTTCATTTATATGGTAGATTTCATCTATTCTCTATCTATTACAATAGATAATTATTGAAAGCTACAGTCTTGAAATTTAAACGGATACTGTAATTTGAAACCACTTGTTGTGAGTGCTACTGTGTGAAATTCAGGAGTGAATACACATGTAGTTAATCGAACATATGTCCTGTAGTCAAACTGATAAAATAGTTCTGGTAAAAGAGCACCTTTCAGAAAACAAACAAAAAATGAAAATTGCTTTTGTTTCCCACAGAATCATTCAAATGAGGATAAACATGACCTATTACATCAACTTGTCTGGTAAGAGTACTTCAACAATTATTTTCAAGTATGGATTTAAGTTAACTGAAACCAGATTGTTCTTCACATACCTGAGAGGTGCACAGCATGCTTCCAGCAATTCATCCAGCCAATAGCCTGTTCCTCGATTCACAGTGAATCTTTCTCCCTGTCATGGAACCATTTTTATTTCATGACAAAATATAGGTCTTCTATATCAGATCATAGATGGAAATCTGGTCACACAAAGTTAGGGTATATTCATATTAATATGTTTGACCCAGATATTATCTACACACCACATTTCACCCACACCGTGAGATGTATGATTTAAATTTTCTTTAATTTATTAAATTGTGCTAAATAAAGTGATATTTCTGTCATGTGATGCGAGGCAGAGGTGGTATCATGTACTTAAATTACTCTGGAAGAATCTATCTTAAGATACAATACTGCAAGGTTATCTCATCACTTTACAGAAAATTAATCTTTGCTACTAGATTAGCCTTTTTCAAAATTGATCCAAGATTTGCCTTTTCCATGTCCACTGGAAGTGTTATTCTCTTTGGATATCCCTGGTATTTAGCAGTCTCTTCAGTAATTACTGCTCAGTTATGTTTGGGGAACTAGCAAATACCATTCTGGTTACCCTGTGCCAAGCAGCTATATTCCCCTTATAGGAGCTTTGCATCTGAAATAACACTTTCATCTGCAGTTGTTTATACTTTTCCTCTTTGATCTTCCTTTGTTTGTTTACATCTTTCTCTTGTTTTAGAGCGCATATTATACATTCCTTACTACTCTAGAGAAAAAAGTTATCTCCAATTTTGATTGCCCATTATTTAAATCATGCTAAATTATTTTGTTGTGAGAGGTATTAATATAAATATTCCAATATACTTTAACAATTTGCAGATCTATAGGTCTACAAGTATAAACCATATAAATAGCTAAGCTAACTTCAAGTAGACAACAGGACTCTGTAGTAAGAAGAAATTTGAGTAACAGGGAAAGCTCTCAACTAAAGTTTTTATGCTAAATCATTCTTACACATAATATGCTCTACTCTCCAGTCAAAATTGGAAAGTATTCAAAAAATTTACCCCTAGAATAAAATCAAATGTGTAGGCTTTTTTGTTCTATCACTAGTCTACAACAAGCTAATGTAAGTCACCCCCAAAATATGAGACTGGCTGCTTGAATTCCTAAATGTCCTGAAGCAAGATGATTTTGAGAATTTGCAAATTAATTCACGGTTTCTGCAAAGGACAGTTGAAATTGGCATATATTGTGTTTCTAGTAAGAATTCCACACAATCCTTTATCTTAGTACAGCATGAAACAATTATTTATAGTGCCTACAAAATGCAGTATTTCCATATATTTTCTTTCTGATCTCGTAATCTATAGACTGCACTCTCCTATTATTTTGGGCTTTATTCCCTAAGAATTCAAATGTAAACACCTCTGATAAACTGTCAGTTTTATAACATGTTAATACTATTTATCAAACATGATTTAAAAAATAATATAAAGAAAAACTGTATCACAACACTTTTTAAAATTTAAATAAAATGTTCACAATACCAAATGTACTAGATATTTAATAGCTTTGTTCTCAGTCTCATGTAGCCAGGTACATTGTTACTTCATTTGCACTTTATAGCTATTGCCAACAAGAAGTCATTAACTGTCTTTCATCTACAGAAGGTTAAACAAGATTGGATGAATGGAATAATATTTTTCATGAAAATATATCAGCTCTTTTTCTATCTACAAACATAATTTATTGTTTTATAAACTATATGAATGTTTTAAAAATTCATATCCTGAAATGGAGTAAATCAATCCTCTTTGAAAAAGGAATGTGAGAAAAAGAAAATGGGGCTGTGAACTATTTAAACACAAACTAGAAAAAACGTAATTTTTAAAACATTGAAGAAACAAATTTATTGCACTTTAGTTGAAATTATTTATCTTTCTTTTCTGGTTCTAAATGTCATTACTTCTTATTGTCTGAGCAATAATATTTTTTCTGCTTTTATGTTTATAATCACAGACATGGTTTAAAAAAAGAGTAGAACTTTTAAGAATAAATATTAGAAAAAAGAACCTACAAAATGAAATTGAAATGAAACAAACAAAACAAAACAAAACAACCAACCACGACTAACAAAACAAACCCAGTTAAAAATACCTTTATGAGAAGTGCAAAATCTTGGTCAATTTTTTGATTCCCTGTGTCAGGAATCCCTCTTGTTAAAAGTATCACAGAATATTCTGAGTTAGAAATTGCCCACTATGATCATCAAAGTCCAGCTCTTGGCCCTGTGCAGGTGTGCCCAAGAATCACACCGTGTTCCTTAGAGCATTGTCCAAACATTTCTTGAGCTCTGTCAGACTTGGTGCTGTGACCACTGACCTGGGGAGCTTGCTCCAGAGCCCAACCACCCTCTGAAAGGTTGAAGAACTGGTTTCTAATATTCAGCCTAAACTTCCCCCATCACAGCTTCAGGCCATTCCCTCGGCTCCTGTCCCAGGCCACCACAGAGCAGAGATCAGTGCCTGCCCCCTCCTCTCCCCATCATGAGGAAGTTGTAACTGCAGTGAGGTCTCTCCTCAGTCTCCTCCAGGCTGAACAGAGCAAGTGACCTCAGCCACTCTTCATGCAGCTCCCCCTCAAGGCCCTTCACCATTCTTGCTGCCCTCCCTTGGATGCTCTGCAATAGTTCAATTCTTTCTTACATTGTGGTACCCAGAACTGCCCCCAGCACTGGAGGTGAGGCTGCCCCAGTGCAGAGCAGAGCAGGACAATCCCTCCCTTGCCCAGCTGGTGATGCTGGGCCTGATGCCCCCAGGACAGGGTTGGCCCTCCCAGGGCACTGCTGGCTCATGTTCAGCTTTGTACCAACCACGACCCACACGTGCCCTTATGCAGCGCTGCTTTCCAGCCCCTCATTCCCCAGTCTGTACATCCAGGGTTGCCCCACACCAGGTGCAGTGTCCGGTATTTTCCTTTCTTGACCTTCATGTGTTGGTAATTGCCCAATCTGGTTTGTCAAGGTCTCTCTGCAGGGCATCCTTGGCTTTGATGGAATCAAGAGCTCCTTCCAGTTTTGTATCATCTGTAAACTTGCTCAGTGTCCCTTCTGCCCCTGCATCCAAGTCATTTAAGAAGCTGTTGAGGAGTATAGGGTCAAGTATGAACTCCACTAGTGACAGGTGACCGGTCTGATGTCACCCCCTTCACTGAAACCATTTGTGCCCAACCCATGAGCCAGTTTCTCACCCGTCCCATGATGTGTTTATCCAGCTGTGGACTGGACATTTTGTCCAGAAGGATACCGTGGGAGACAGTATTGAAAGATTTGATGAAATCCCAAAAGGTTACAGCAGCTTGCTTCCCTTTATCAGGTGGGTGGGTTACCTTTTAACAAAGAGAAATCAGGTTTGATAAGCAGGACTTTCCTCTCATGAAGCCTTTCTTGCTGTGACCAAACACTGCATTGTCTTCCGGGTGTCTTTCTACACTGTCCAGTATAATCTTTACTGTAATTTTACCAGTGAGAAAACTAAGATTGACAGACCTGTAGTTTCCAGGGTAATCTTTTTTGCCCTTTTTGAAAATTGGGACAGCAAGTAAGGGGAACATTTACAGCTGCAAAAATCCTGGTGAACACTGAAAGAAAACAGTATGTCTTTTTATATATTTTTTAAAAAAATACTTCCCTTTTTAGTCTGAAAAAGAAAGACTTTTTAGTCAGTAGGGGACCCAACATCATACTTTATCAGGGAAACCCCTTCAAAGGCTATCTGATAGAGAAGGATAACCCTAAGGTGTCACTCAGAGATACCTACAATGTCTTTTAAGGATTTTGAGGCTTTAAGCTGTGCATTGATGGATCAACAATACCTAAACACCTGGGACTGAGCTCAGCACTATTTGCAGTTTCTCATTCTCTGTGCCTCATTAGAGCTAGAGAGAATTTCTATCTGATTTACCTGTATCTGAAATCAAATCAATTAGCATCTGTATAGTACTCTGAGAATATCAGCCAATAAATTACACAGGAAATAAGGTACCCACATTAAAATTGTCAAACATTTCATATATCTGGAAGTCTCTTTGGAATTTGGTTAAATACATTGAAAGGAAGAATCTATATGGTAAAAATCTACAATTGAAACAAACAGAAAGCCTTTGTTATACCACATTGCCTAAATTTGGTTTACAGACATGTTCTGTTGTAGCTGATAATACGCCATGAAGTGTGAATGGAAATGGAAATGAAGTGCTAAATGATGAGTTACACCACTCCAATTACACATCAGAAACAACATCCTTTATCTGGGCTGTTAGTGCCAAGAATATTACTTAATCCAACAGGAAGGGTTGAAGGGAAATTGGGGAAAAATGCAGTGTAAGTACAACATTATTCAATAGCAAATGAAATGTGTAGACAGAGTACTCTTTTGTATCAGTTATTTGGAGTACACATTTGCATTGTTGTCTAGGGTCTTTTAAGATATTTTTGCAGAAAAAGTTTGATGAAAGATTGTGTTTGATTTATTCCATATTTCCCTTTAGATCATCAATAAAATCTTTAAACCAGATGGAAAGAAGAGGTACCCAATACCATAGTCTCAAGCTAAGTACTCAAATGCTGATCTAGTTAAGCACTTAGCCATGTGTTTAATTTCAAATATGTGTGCCTATTTTGAGATTGTGTGTCTAAAGTTCAGCATGTATCCACATGTTTATCTTAGCTGAACTAAACAACACTGAGGCTCAATTCACACATGATACTTAGGCCTCTAAACCTATAGTCCTAACCTATTTTAGGTTAATTAATAACAAGTTAGCCGAGTACAGGGGGAAAAATCACTGTCCTGGTCCTGCTGGCCCCACTATTGCTGACACCAGCCAGGACACCATTGACCTTCTTGGCCACCTGGGCACTCCTGGCTCATGTTCAGCAGCTGTTGACCAACATCTCTGAGTTCTTTTCCAAAAGATGTCGAGGAGGTCAGGTGTGCCAGCTAAACTGTGGGTATCAGTCCAGCTAATACAAAGGGCTTTCCATGGTCCTACCAATTACCACTTTGAAAGAAATCTTAAAAAGCTAAAATACAGTCTAGTTCTAGGATCAGCGCTTGCTCCATCAAGATCACGAGTATCATGGAATAAAAAAATTGGTTAGTCACGTAAGCCACCAGGTATGAAAGGCAACACAGACAGGGATCAGATCTGGAGCAGTAAGTGCCTTTGTTATGCTGCCACAACTGAGGGTTGACCACTTTTCAAACCATCTTGTTTCTTTTGCTTTCCTTTCATCTGCGGCCCATAGCCAAGGCTTTTGAGGAACTCAAACCGGGAACGTGGCCAACTGCTACAAAGGTTGTTACACGGTTTCCGAATTATGTTCTTGGGTAAGGCAGATGTTGTTTAAAATACACCATGCAAAACACTAAAAAAAGAATGACCAGTAAAGCAAGTAACTACAACAGCACATTCCCCAGAATAGATTTTATACATCATGTATGCTTGGCAGCTGGTCTCAGAGTGTTGCACTGAGTAAAAAAAAAAAAAAAAAAAAAAAAAAAAGGAAAAAAAGAAAAAGGAGCAGTTAAAAAAGAATCTGAAGCTCTGAAAGGCCAGGAACTATTCTTCTTATTGTCCCATACTTTTCTAGTTGCTCATTATTTAATTACAGTAATTTTATGACATCTATTGGTATATTTCCTTGCAGGTAGAAAGAAAACACAGTCTGTATCTAAAATTGCATTTATTTTAAACCAAATCACAAAACAAGGAAGAACAAAACTAAAAGCTTACATTATTTAATGTAACGTGAGCTGGATGAAAGCAGGAAATAATTTATTGTTAATCTAGCTTTTTACAGAAGTGAAAAAATACACATAGCTGCTACTTCTACAACTGAGGCACTTGTGCAGTGTCACACTTGCCTTAGGGAGACTTCTCCAAAATCTTCCTTCAACCAGTGCTCTTTAACCCAAGCTTTATGAAGACTATCATAGCTGGAGCAGCATTGTGAGGATTATGTCCTTTGAATTCTTGTAGTTTGTACAGAGATCAAGGAATCAAAGATTTGCCTGACTTTCCACAGACACAAATTTAATTGTTGGAGTTATTCTAGAGGCACTATGTTGGACTGTCAGGGACAATTAGCCTCAAAGTGTTTGTATATAATGTTTGTGATGTACACATATATAAAATTTTCACACAGACCCAGCATCTTACCAAACAAAGGGAAAGCCTGAGAAATTACCTGCTCTATTTCTGTCAGAATTGTGCTTCACAAAACATGGTCACCATATTTTTTATGCCTCTAATAGTTTGGCTGACACCCAAACAACCTGCTTCCATCTCATTTTCCGCCTTGGAAATAAGAAATCCCTATGTCCTCAGACAAAATAGCCAAAATCAGGGCAGAGACAGTGAGGAAACACAGATTTCAGAGGTTGAGCAATTTTTCAACTTCTACTCTGCAGATCCATGGGTTACTAAGAAGAAAGAAACTCACTGCCCATAATCCCCATCCAGATCAGAAGTTCCTGTAAAAAACAGATTAGCTACAGAAAGAAAAGGAATGTTGCAGCAAGCTTCCCCTCATTATACTCCCCCATCTAAACACCTGCCTTGCTGATAACCTGCAGATCTTTTTACATATAACCTGTAGGTTAAAAATAGGTAAATACAGTACTCCTGAGTCATGCTCCCAACTCCTTGCCTATCCCTAAATTTCTAACATCTAATAAAAAAGGAAATTGAAAAAGGAAAATGCTTATTTTTCTCAAAGAAAATCTTGCTCACAGAAACAAATAAAAATATTGGAGATCCTCTAGTGATGTCTGGGATGTGCTGCAGGTTTGGTGGCTCAGGGCAAAACACTCCAAGTGTCCAAAAACCAAGTGTCACCTTCAACAGAATTGTTTTGAATTCTTCAGGGCCAGGAGGCAGAGAAGACATCCATCTAGACCTGGATGTTGGGCATTATTCCTGTGTCCAAAAGTTCCACCATAATATTGAGAATCTACTAAATATTCTATTGCTTTAGTTTTTATCTGTAAAACGTCTAGAGATGTTAGCACTGGATATACATACATTGTCATCAGAGACAGGTATGCCATATTTGGTTTCTACAGTCATAAAAGCATTTACTAAATAGAAAGGAAAAAAATGCTCATTTCTTGCTAACCTTTGACTTGCTGCTAACAATGATCAATATAGAAAGATAACCTTGAAATGAGCAATGCTATCTACAGACCCTGAAGGTAATTAAAGATTAGAATTTGTCTCCCATGAAAGCAGTGACATCTCACTATTTTTCCTTTTTTTCCATCTTCAAAATGTTTTGGCAAATTGCACATTCCCTGCTGTATCTTCTGCTGTCATCTCTTTTTCCTGGAAATTCCATGCCAAACAGGCCACTGTAGTTCTGATGCACTGTACTTTTCAGTTTTGTTAATGGGTCTCATGAAGAGATAAGGAAATTATTTCTTCCTGTTCACTTTTCTTCTGGAAAGAATATATCGGCTCAGTAATTTTGTTCTTTTTTCACTCCAATATTATTTGTGCTCAACCTTGTCTTCCTTGCACACCAAGTACTCTGCAGTGCTGATTTCTAAACTCAACTTCAAAATTATGGTGCAAAAAGATGATGATCCTTGAGACAAAAGGGAAAAATTTCAGTCAGTCTCTACAGCTTAGACAGTGTCTCTCCTGAATATTTTCTTTCAAGTTTCCAGGGGCAAGAGAACATCTTCATACAGTTCAGTTGTACAGATGAAAAACAAGAAAGGTTTCTGTAACTCCAATGTCAAACCCTGATGCTGCAAAAGCATTTTTCACATCACTAAACTGTGTACACGTGAAGAAGCCTTGCAGAGACTGCCTAATTGTGTTTATAAAATCAGTCCTTAACACAGATATGGTAAAGTGAGATGGAAGTACAAGTCAGAATCACAGAATAGTTGAGGTCAGAAGGAACTTCTGGAGGTTGCCTTGTCCAATCTCCATGCTCAAAGCCAGCTGATCTACTGCAAGGTACCCAGGGCTGTGTGTGATTTGTTCTTTAATCTCCCAGGTGGAGACTGCACTACCTTGCTGAGCAATCTGTTGCAGTATTGACCATTAACAGGAAAAAGAGTTTAAATAGAATTTTGTATATTTCAACAGCCTTGAAGTCTGTCTCCAGTCTGCATACCTTCCCATCAGGCACTTTGTACACATTGATAAGATCCCCCCTGAGCACTGTACTCTCCAGGCTGAACAGTCTCAGCACTGTCAGTCTCTCCTCATATGACAGAGGCTCCATCCCTTCATCATCTTTGTGATTCTCCAATGCAGTCTCCAATAAGTCCATACGTGTCTCACCATCAGGGGCCCAGAACTGCAAGAGCCCAGATGTGTCTCACCAGTGTGGAGCAGAGGGGAAATATTACCTGCCTTGGCTTGCTCTTCTCATCCTGTTCACTGTGCTGCTGGCAGCCCAGCGTGCTGCAAGAGCACATCATTGGCTCACACTCATCTTCTCCACCTGAACCTGAAAGTCCTTTGCCAACCTGCTTTCCAGCTGGACAGTCTCTAGTCTAACATGGTGCATGGAGTTTTTTGCATTTCCCTGTGTTGAACTCATTGAGTTCCATGTCAGCATGTTTCTCAAGCTGATGGCAGCCCACCCTTTTGGATTTATCAAGGATTCCTCCATGTTTTATATCATCTACAAATGATAAGTTCTGTCCCATCATCCAGCTCTATAATGAAGATTTTTAACAACATTGTTCCCAGTATCCCAGTATCCCAGAACAGTTCTATGTCTGTGTGTATCTGTTCATACATAGGCATGTCTAAAATATATATTGAAACACAACAAGGTGCCGAAAATACTGAAGACAAAAGTCAACTATATGTATCTCATTTCAGAAATCACTTTATGTGGACTGTCTGGATAAGAAGGGTGAGGACAGGATGCTCAGGAAATCTTCACCTCTGCCTTGGATAAATGTAATAGGCAGGCACCATTCCAGGGACAAGCTGACCATGGGATGATTTCCACAAAGTCACAGTTATGTCACGCAATCATGACTGAGCAGAACATAGTGCCTTTGAATTCAAGAAGAAGCATCTTCTCACCTTTTGAAAACAGCACAGCTGATGTTACAGCATGGGATTTTTCGTGAAAGCAGGAACAACAGTCCTCATGTGATTTCTCAGTGGGAAGGGAACTCCACTTCCCCATCAGGCAGCCTTATAGCAGCAGTGCAGCTGAGTGTGGTCTTCCTATTTACAAGTGGAACTAAACAACAGGATTCTAATTTGAATCCTTCTGTTCTCAAGGTAAGGATGTTTTGATCTTAAGAATATTTAAAATGGCAGAAGAGACTTTCTCAGAAATGGAATTTAATATTAAAATAATCAAGGTTTTAAAAAATACATAGAAAAAGGGCTTTAGTTAACTAAATCATCTTTACTTAGAGCCCTTCCAAAGTGAGTCAGGTGGAACCTTAGAGCATGAAATAAATATATCTGTATGTAGTTTCAAACACCATCATTTTTAGTTCAACAGAGTAATTTCTGGAAGTCTCTCTAACACATCCATAATTTAAAGCATATCTGCTTATAGTGTATGTGTTGTATAAAGTGGAAGATGGAAAAGGAAAGGGTTAAACAGAGAGTATTGTGTGCCACAAGCAAATGCAGAATAAAGAGAGAAAGTGTGGAAGGAGGTGCAGAAAGACAAGTCTGTGTCTGTCAAAACATGAGAATCAGAAATGATTAGAGTCCAAATTACAAGTCTGTCTGTCATGAAGCATGATAGATTTAAAATACAGGAGAAGGCAAATGACAGTTAAAGAACAAGCTGGAAAAACTGTTGCCAAAAAATAAATATCACAGAAAAGTAGCCTGACACAGCCAATCAAATTAAGAGAGCTCTTCTTGATGGAAAATTGCTTATTGTAAATGAAGGTAAATAACTGTCTAGAGGAGCAACAGACAATGGAACTTAATGAACACTCTGAACATCACTATTTACTGTGTGAATCATTAACACTGAATCCATAGCCAACTAGATTGGGAAGAAGTTCAGAAATTGTCTGAAATGTTCTATGCACCTGGACAAAAATTCATTTGACACAGCATAGTTCATTCATGTCAGTGAAAGACAGATTTTTCTACTAATGCTCCTGAATAGATCATAATTAGCTAATATTCTTTCAATAAAATAAAATATAGGATAGATATTTTAAAAGATGGGATACCCTAGAAGTTAATTTTCAGTGTGACTGGAAAGGATTCTTTCTACATATTCATATTTTTTTTATGGCCTGCCTTATAAAACACTCAGCTTGTCTTTCCTCCAGTTTTCAGGCTAGTATGTAAAATAATATTGGCTTTACAAATAAGTGTGTGGAACAAATACAGAAAAATGAGGCTGAATGTCAAAACTCCATTTCCAATTTAGACTTCCCAAACTGTCTGAATATTTGTTATTTTCCTTAAAACTTCAGCTGTTAAAATCAAAAGAAAGTAAAAGAACTGAAACTTTTATTTAAGACAATGAAACAGACACTTGACAGTGTGAATTGGCTGGAAATATGAAGTAAGCAACATATATTACTCAGAAAGAGGAGAGGAAAAATGCAATATTAATTAAAAAAAGATATAGAAAAATAAAAGCCAACCAAAGCAAAAGCAAAAAAGGGCCTATCCAAACAAAATCAACACTAAATGCTTTCTTTGAGGGGGCAAATCCATTATTTACTAGATCTTAAATACGTATTTGGCAACACTTGACATAAAGGGCACTTCAGCAACCGAGGAATAGGTAGAAGTTATTTAAATTTTGAAGAGATATGAGCTAGCTCATAAATTTGAATTTGTGTTCCAGCTCAGAATCTAAATTTGGAGGTTTCCAGATCATAGCTTTTGCTTTGCACTTACCTCTAATTTGTGTGGAAGCATAAATAAGACTGAGTGGGAGAGTGGGGTCACAGGGAAGTGAACCCACTGTGTACAATGGCAAGTTTTCCATGGTCCCTTTTGCTCAGCAGCTGTCTTTTGTACGCACAGACTGCTGAGAAGAGGTAGCACGGTGACGCCTTGGGAACACCATGAACCAGCTTTTAGGCAATGTGCTTAAGTGTACTTTTTCTTGCAACCTCCCCCGTCCCCAGATGTGACTGGGTGCCAAACTTTAACCCCAAAGGATGTGCTTCCATTCTACCTGAACCACCTGAAGTGCTGAGTATCCTTCAGAGACAGAGTTTCCAGCAGTTGTATCACTCTGTTAAGTCTTATCTATGTCAGTAGCTGACAATTAGTAGATGATAATAATTGCTGTGGTTATATCATAGAGTAAGCAATAAGTTCCCGACTTGCCCTCAGCTAAACAAAGTTGAGCCAGGCTGCTTCTGCACTTAATGAAAACCAGAGCAATTTAAGAGATGTTCTATTTATCTTCATTAGTAATGGCTTTCCTCTGCACCTGTAACTAGTTCTCCTCTAAAGCACTGGAAGAGCTGATATCCCTAGCAGATGATTTTAAAGTTATACAGATTGCTATCTCATATTTACACACAGTTTAAAATGAAAAACTTGTGCCTAGAATGGCTTCAACTTGCCAATCTGTAACACCTTGCACATAAGGAAATCCTTTAACAATGGAATGAAGTCCAAACTAAACAGAGCGGAATTGTTTTGAAGGATGGTTCATTTCCTACTTCTGGCTTTTCACTGTTGATTATTTAGGCACTCATTTCACTTTATAAATGGAAACTGAATCATAGTTTACCACTGGAAAATGATTGGAAATCAGAGTCCATTTGAGCCACAGACACAGCTATTTCCTCTCTGAACAGGAAGACTATGCTCAAATGGTCCTTTCGGGAGCTCTGAATGATAAAAAACCTGTTTCTAGCCTCCTTCAGAAAGATCTGCATAGTGTTTTCATACTTCACTTAGGAAAAAAAGTCAGGATGTTCCTCTTCAAACATGGATGTTAGAGCAGGAAAAAGGAAAGGCGAATATATATTCTCTACTTATCTAAACAGCATTAAGTCTGTTTGTAAACATTGAATAAGACAGATCCCCAGTTTCTAGCTTCCCTCTTTATAAATTATTAATCTTTGTTTGTTTTCATTTATATGCAAAAGAAGACTGGAAAAAGCAAGTCCATGATGGTAGTCACCTGTGAGAGAATTTTTGTAAAAAAAATTATTGTTATATACAATTCAGTTCTTCTCATCCAAAAATTCTGACAATTTCCAAACAGTAACAGCACTCCACCCTTTCCCTCCGGCATTAGGATCTGTCCTTCTCTAAGAGCTGAAGAAAGCAGGAGAATTTCGAAGTTTGTCTTAAAAAGCAGGTGCAGGATATTTGTGATAAGTTCTAAAGTCCAGAGACTGTAGAGGAATATTTTCAAAGTCATCCAAATCTGGTAATCTCAGTGAGTGTGAGAGCAGAGGCAGCTGTGGTTCCTAATGGGATGGAGAAGGCAGTTACCAGCCATTTCACAAGTACTACAGGGCTGCAGCTCTGACCATTCAAACCCCAGCCATGCCAGTATCATATGCCCAGAGAAGTTGTTGATCAAATACCCATTTGTGTGTCCCAGATGCCTACAATTGTCTTGACTCGTTATGAGTGGAGAAACATGGGCACTTTTTATAACACAGTTTAGTTCCTCTTCACTTAGATGTCCCTGGCCATTCAACTGAATCACATTTTAAAAATACATTTTTTGGGGTTTTTTTCTGTACAGGGAGTATAAGTTGACTGGCTTAGACATAAACACCCACACTGAAGACTGCTGACGTTTTTCACTGCTTTAACGGCAAATAGTTGTCACAGTACTCCAGAAACCCTTTCACAAATATTAAATAGGGAGTAAAGTGCTCTCTCAGGTCCTTTCCTTCAAAGTAACTTCCCTGTCAGCTGGTTCCAGCCTCCACTGCTGCACAGGGCTACTCTATCCCAGATGCAGGATTTTGCAGTTACCTTGGCTGAACTTCTTGAGGTTCATGTCATCCCATTTTTCCAGCTTCTGAGGTCTGAGCTCTGAGCTGCAGAGCTACTCTGCAGAATATCCACTGTTCCTCCCACATGGCCAGTCTTGTTGGGGGTGCACTCCATTCCATCACCCAGGTCACCAGGGAGAAGGTTAAAAGGTACTGACTGGTCTCAGTATTGACCTCTGAGGAAACTGGATGCCACTGGGGCTTCAGAGCACTGAACAAAAACATTTTAGGCTGGCCATCCAGCTAGTTTTTTATGCACTCACAAATCCAAACACCCTGATTGTATCTTGCACTCTTAGCCATGGAAAAATCCCTATTGGTCCCCCCTCACCCACAGAGCCATCTGTCTCTTTAGAGAAGCCAATTAAACTGGTCAGGCATGATTTGTAAATTCATGCTGGCTGTTTCCAGTTTTCTTGTGCTTCCCATGCCTGGACATGGCTCCCAGGAGGATATGCTTCATCATGTTTCATCATCTCTCCTGCCCAGCTCCAGCCCTGGACATTGGGCACCTCTGCCCAGGGCTGGGAACAGACTAGGACATGGCCTTGTGGGTGGACCAGGCTCAAAGGACCTGTGGCCAGGTAGGGCTGGGTCTCAAGTAGCTGGAGACCAGCCCTGCTCTGTCACTGCTGAGCCAGAGGCTGGTGGTCAGAATAGGGTCCTGGCCTGTGGACAAGCTGGAAAGAGCCCTGGGGAGGCTGGTGAGGGGTGGTGGATGAAGGGTATCTGCACAGGCTTCAGGATATGGAGGAAATCATAACCAGGAGAGAAAATTATAGCTGTATAAGATCATAGAAAGGAAGGGAATGAAGATCACCATTTCAGTGCTCCACAGGAGAGAAGGCTGGATATACTTTGCAGATCCAAGTAATATCTGTACTAAGCCACCCTGCCACAGAGGGTTTGACCACTCATCTGATCCTCTTGCAACAGATCCCTCTACAGTCTGGATGGCCAAAAGGGAGAGCCACAGTGACAGCTGGCGTGCTGCTCATCAGAGCTCACCTGCCCCCAAACAGCTGTCCAGACTGCCATCACACTTTCCATACATGCACACACCTTGGGATGAAAAGTAATCATCCCAGTTTCCACATCTTTTTTATTCTATTCCCCACTCACGATGCATTTCTGTAGAACAGGCATAAAGAAGACTCTGTCAACAGTTTTCATAACATTATTCTGACAAGCACCTCAAACTAAGCACTCTGGGCAGACATTTGCCTGATTTCCTGACCTTTATGCTTCCAAGAAAGGCAGTACTTTCCTGTATGGCCAGCAGAAGTCATTGCCTGGTGTAGAAATAATGGCTTTGATGTAAGACATGCCAAAATGTCACAAGAATTAATAAACAAATGTCTATACCTCATATGCCCTCAGGAAAAGGCAAGAAAAATGGGTAGGGAAAAAGTCTTTAACTAGAATGATGAGTCCTCTAAAGGGAGCATTGTGGCCACTGATAAACCAAAATCAGAGAAGAGGATGTGCTATTGTCAGCACAAGTTTGTTCCTCTGCATTACTGTGCAGGTTTTGTCTCAGCGTTAAGCTTCTTCATAGTAGCTGGTGTGGGGTTATGTTTTGGATTTGTCATGAAACATGTGTTGATAACACAGGGGGCTTTAATTCTTGCTGAGCAGGGCTCACACAGTACCAAGGCCTTTTCTGCTCCTCACTCAACCCCACCAGTGAGGAGGCTGGGAGTGCACAAGGAGGTGGGAAGGGACACAGCCAGGACAAGGACCCCAACTGACCCAATGGATATTCCACAACGTGTGGTGTCAAGCTCAGCATGTAGAGCTGGGGAAAGAAGAGGGAAAGGGGAAAAGTTCAGAGTGATAACATTTGTCTTCTCAAGTCACTGTTAAACATGAAGGTTCTCTGCTTTCCTGGGGGATGGCTGAACTCCTGCCTGCCTGTGGAAAGTGGTTAATAATCTCCTTGTTTTGCTTTGCTCCAGTGTGCTGTTTTTGCTCTACCTATAACTGTCTTTATCTCTACCCATGAGTTTTCTCACTTTTACCCTTCAGACTGTCTCCCCCATTCCACTGGGGGAAGAGTGGGTGAGCATCTGTGTGGGGCTGATCTGTCTACCAGGGTTAAACCATCACAATTACTAATATCCTGTATTTCCATACCTTCAGCATCATGTTCAGAGATCCTGAGTGACATAGGATACTTGTTATAACATGTGCAGAAGCACTTTTATCATCTCCTTCCTCCACACCTCCAGTTTAGGAATTTGTTGTCAAATATCAAGGGGATTAGTTTCAAACGTCAAAAGCAGATGTGAAGTTATGAGCAAAGTTGTTTCTTTTTTGGTTTTTTGTTTTTTAGAACGTATATAAACCTGCATTTCAAAGACCTTAGATAAAGAAATATGAGTCAGTTCAGACCATTCCTGTTTTGCAAAGCTATTTAATATTCTAGACTGCTGGTCTGCAGGCGTCCAAATGGAATGCTAATTACCCACTTTCTTCCCCAGCTAAAAGCTTCACTGAGGCTGACAGAAGGAAAGGCACTAGACTGTTGAACAACAATACCATGCTTTCAGTGAGAAAGACAACTATAAAATGTTTCCTGCAGCCTAATTCTTCCAGCATCAGCTGAGCCTTCACTAGTCCCTACTTGACACCAATTAATCTCTCCTCTGCAGCTTACTATTCCCCAGGGCCTTAGCTGTTGTTCCTTTACTTTGTGCTGGATTTAAAATGGAGGTTGGAAAGAACACATTGAGTCTCAAACACAGCAGACTAATACATTAAAATTCCTCCTAATCTGATGAGATGCCTTTCATTCCAGTCTTTCCTTGCCCAGCAAAGGTATTTCCAAGATTGCTAGTTACCTGGAAGGTCTCCACCTTCTTTTCTTTAAAAGAAAAACCCAACTAAAAAACAGAGGGAAGTTCACCAGGTAATGCCAAAGTTCACACGTGTCAAGCCAAAAAGACACCAAGATAATATAATGAATAATTTTTACTGTGCTTCCCCACCAAGAATATTTAGGCTAGATTTTTGGAAGGTCAGAGTATTTAGATAAGGCTTGTCAGGAAGGGTAATATTACATGATATGTTTGGAAATAGTCAAACTTTGGACTTCCCATACCCATAATGTACATGCATGAAAGGTTTTCTTATTCTCTAGCAAAACATGTTAAATCTTTTGACAATTTCAATTCATTTCCCTTGGACCATGGTAATCAAAATATATTTTTTGTTACAGTTTTGGTTAATAGCAATCAATATCAGCATCCTGCAAGAACACTTATTTTATATATTAATACCCTTGAATAACATACAGATTAACATATATAGCATAGTCTATTCATAATGATATTTTTTGCTATAAAATGGTGGGTTCTTGCAGACATTTGGTACAGATTAGACTTTAAATATACATTCCAGCTATTTATTATTAAACTTTGTATTTGATGCTTTTGGAGATCAGACTATAGGTAAACTAAGCACAAGTTAATAGCTCAAAGATGTCTCTAATCACTGGAAAGGCAAGTTATGATAGCTCATCCTCTAGGTGATAAGTACATGAAGTAGACTCCAAGCCAGAGTATGGACCTACTGTCAGTGTTTCCTTTCTCTGAAAAAGTAAGAATTTATTTGAAATGGACTCTTTTATGTCAGTGTCACTAATAATTATCGAGGCTACGGCTTCAAGAATTGCAACACTGATGCAAGAGCTCATTCTGTGAAATAAGGAATTCAGGCTTCTCTCTTCCTTTTTCCTCTTCTACCAGATCCTGGCCACACGATCCCATTTGGTTCCAATTCTCAGCTGAGAGAAGTCACCAACATATAAAAACCCCAAAAAAACTCAGAAAAAGATGGATAATTTTCTATTGGACTGTGAAATAGAGCTCTTTATGTTCAAAAGTTAGTAGTTCAAAATTATCTTGGCCAATACAAAGAAGGACATAAGGTTATGATTCCTGGAGATGGGAGGAAGGTAAGAAAACTTCTGAGATGGAGAAGGGAATGACAGTCCTGGTCTTTTGGAAAGTACACTCCATTAGGGGCATACAAGTGTCCATGAAAACACAGGCTGAGATTACTCAGGGAAGAGTGGTTCTTTCCAGAGGCTCAAGTAGGCAGCTCTCTGAAGTCCAGTGTCTCTTTTCATGTTTTATTTATGTTTTCTTCTAAATTTACATCTCTTCTGAATATTCCCAGGAGAAAAGGTCTGGAGTGACACTGGCAGGAACCAGAGCACATCCTCCTTTTCTCTCTCATTCTCACAGCTGTACAGCTCATTTCAATCTGGAGCATTTTTCTGCTCGAGTGCCCTCACTCTTCTCAGTCCTGATGAACTCTCTGGTTCCATCAACTCTCTGAGTTCCTAAGTACAGCACAAGCATCCACTGATCAAAGTTTTTAAATAATCTTTGCCCTATGCAGTCTACAATGCAACA
Source organism: Eopsaltria australis (assembly GCA_034509425.1). NCBI lineage: Eukaryota > Metazoa > Chordata > Aves > Passeriformes > Petroicidae > Eopsaltria > Eopsaltria australis. Next base: position 3,702,569 of record JAVTVJ010000189.1, on the reverse strand, counting down.
AAAGCATCCATAGGGTTCCTCCTACCAAGATTCCCACTTTCTTCCAAGTCTTTAGAGTTTCAGACCCAAGGGCCTTTTTCCTCCTTTGCACAGATTCAGCTCTGCTGATTCTGAAAAATAAAAATATTATTTACACTTCATTTGTATGTGCTCAGTATGAAGAATTGGAGCAACAGCTGAGAAACCGTGTTTTGTTTCATGGCCAATATGGCACGTGTAAAACGTGTGGAGCAGCAGCTGAAAGCCTGTGTTTTTGGTTTTGGGACCAATTTGACATCTTTTAGCAATTTTTTTGGGCAGCAATTCAGAAGGCTCTGATACTTCCCCCTCCCCAGACACCAATCTGGTATCTTTCTATCTAAGTTTTTTGGCACCTTTCTTCTGTGGAAATCAATAAACAAAGTCTGAAAATAATTTTCCTTGAAAAAATAAACTGTTGTGGAAATTTCTAGTGTCATTTTTGGCCAATGCATCACTTTAAATCCAGGGCTTTCATCTTTCCTTGCCTATGTTATTTTATATTTACTATACTTTATCTTAAAAATTTAATCCATTTTTCTTTTGAAGTATGAATCTTAAGATGGATATGTTCCAGGCACATATTTAAGTGAATAATTAGCAAAATTTTGCTACAGAATTTGAAGGGTGGTTGCTGAGGCTACTGAAAGTTTTTTATAAGGCCTCAGATATTTTTTACATACCTGTTCCCTTTAATGTAGTTTTAATAAACCTGCTATTCTTGAGAGGTGACAAACAACTACCTTATACCAGGAGTTCACTTTGAATTTAAAGCTAGTGCCTCTTGTGATAATCCTCTGAGCATTTTTGGTCTCCCAGCCACATGTAAGAGATTGGCTGCATTGCAGCTTCCAAATCTAAAGGCCTTTGTCCAGCAAGGAATCTAATTCTAGGGTAAGAGATATAACATGTACCTTTGCTCACCAGGGACAAAGCTGAAAATAACTTTAATTTTACATGGATATCAAACACTGTTTTAAATCATGATAATAACCCTTCATTTCATTTGACATATCCTAGAATGAAACGTAACTGAGAAGGTTGCAGGTATGATTTTAAATATTTTGCTTCTCATAGGTTTCAGTTATTGACATGTCTTGTTTGGCACTGCTGCTCTCTGTTCTGTTTTGCTGAATATCCTAAATAAAAAACAAAAATAAAGGAAAGAAAAATTCTTTCCAGGATCGACATTTTGATGACAAACTTAATTTATTTCAATATAACATACTTGTTAAAGTAGAGCTTAGATTTTATTTTTGAAAGACAATGTCAAATACATCTTCCTGGAGAAAAAGTCCATACCACTATCTCAAACATATGACAGTAGTATACTGCAAGAAAAGCATGGACTGTTATTATAATAATTTAGTCCTTACAGTCATTGTTTGCTCACTGTGATTATTCAAAATTCTTTATAAGATGTAAAGATGTGATTTCCTCAGTTCAAGAAGGCTGTCCAGAAGTATCTTTGGTAAGTACAAGTGTATGAGTCTCCTAATGTGGCACCATTTATAGATATTAGATACTTCAATAAGTGAAATGAAATATAAGGGATATCCAGATATGGTGTTGAATGTTAGCCTCATGAAAAAAAAAAATACCCCTTGGTAAATGCATAAGATACAGAAAAAAACAGCAAACATCTCATTATAGCATGATTTTTCTCATCCTGCTTCTTTTATGAATATGTGCAGGGTACACACAGGCTATTGTTCTTTTCCCCTTTTAAGTTAAACAGAGCCTGAATTTTCTATCAAGTTTGAACAAATTTGAGTGTTTCTGGTATGTTTCCTGAGCAAACTCCTGTGAAGTAGTAAACACTATGGAAGCCCAGAGTTTGTTACTTCTCTGACAACATTTTAGTTTACTGTGCTTATTCTGAGATAGATATCAAGATCTGTTTTCAAGATAAATTATTTAATTTCCCTTCATAAAACTGTTTTCCAGGCAAGATACATGAGCTGCTTTGAAAAAGGACTTGTTCTTTTCTTTCCAGAGATTTTTCACATCAACAAATCAGCCTCTGACATCTCAGGTTAAGCAATCTCAGCATAATCACTGTTACTACAGGGTTTGCAGGAAGCAAGAGGAGCGCTGTGAAGGTTTCAGGTCAAATATTAATCTACCTGACAGAAGTATGTCTGGAAAGTTTCATCTTCAGCATTCCAGTGATGCCTAAATCCTTCCCACCTGCTGGAATGGCACTGATTTCCAAATTATAAGGTAATTTACAATTTAAAATTTGCATTTAAAAGTCTGTTTGAAGAAGAGGTTTTATTTGTTTCCTGCAACGCTGTAAACTTACTAGTGAACAAGGGCTGGAAACTGAGTGTTACATGTATTTTTAACTGTTTCTTAGTTTCTTTTTCCTGCTTTAAAGAAAAGTTAGGTCTCAGATGCAAACTTCTGAAGTCAGGAAAAGACACCATTTCTCTGGTCTGTGTCTGGGAATGGATAACACTCATTTAATCGATATAAGTAGCACTTTCTATACTGGGGTAAAAAAACATAACAGTTGTTTTACTGTTCCAAAAAGCAGTTTCTCTTTAACAAAAAATCAGGCAGAATTGGGAATGTTAATACAGGGTTGCATAACAGATGCACTATGTCAAAAAAGTAAAATACTTCTGCCTTGAAAAACTTTCCATGTAAAGGACATTTCAAGAACTTTACCTGTTTTACTTCTGTAAAATTCAAGGTAAGATACTATTTTTATTTTTATTAGTAGTAGTAGTAGTATTAGTATTTCACTTCTTCAGCTCAAAAGGTTAGGGCATGGTTAGCCTACAAAGCTGAAATATGTCATAGGAAGTGGAAAAGATAATTTTCCTGGAACACAGAAATCCAGAGCAGATGGAGCTCTCATGAATACAGTATCAGACATTTCAATAATGGTTGAAAAATGGATCAGCTACAATTAGTTCCTACAAACATGATGGAACAGGTCTTATTCCCATGCTCCATACTCACAGGTGTATGTGCAGTCCTCAGGATATTTCTTTCAGTCTGTTTTCTGTATTATCTCATCATCTTACAAGAACATGCAAAAATACATCTCCAGAATATCAGCCAATGTAAGTTCTAAAATGTGTGAAATCAATGTACAGGAAACTCTTGGCTTAATTTGATATATTTGCAAAATTCAATTTAGAATTATTTATTACTTAATTAATTTTAGAATCTTTGAAATATCACAGCTTTTTTGTATACCTATCCTCAATTGTTCTTCATAATTCCCAAACTTTCTCTCATTTACTTGTAACTGCTTAGTACAACCTGATGATGAATTATTTGATAGTCATCACATAACATGCTCTTATTGACAAAAGAACTATTCTGATCTGCTGTACCCATTTTATGTTAATGTAAATCTGTAAACTGCAGGAAATTTACAGAACTCATTTATGCATGAAGCCCAGCCTCTTTCATCTTCATTGATTAGGAGAGGCCAGCCAATACCCTCTTATTTGATATACTTAGACATATAAACCTCTATATTACTAACAGGTCAGTGGAGGAGGTGTGTCAGCTCAGTGGTAGATGCAAGGGCAGTTCATTTTACTCTTAAACTAAGGATAGAATCAATTGTGGAAATAATTTTGTACTACATGACCACATTGAATTTATCCAAGATTTTTTATTAAACATTGGCTCCAGTAGAACCATTTCCCAATATTCTAAAACAATCTTTAAGGCATTGTTCTGGAGGAAATTATGGGACTCTTCAGAAGAGCAGTTTGAGTAAATCCTGCCTGTTTAGAAAACTGAGGTATCCTAAAAGTGTACAGTAAGAATTTTCTCCACTAGCTTAAAATATATACTGGAGACATCCATGCCTGAGGTAGTCATTCTCTTTGAGCTTGTCATTAGAGGGATGTAAGGGCAAGACTCATCTGGTCTAGTTTATACTCTAATTAAATGCATTGTGTGCCAATTTTTTCCCCAGTGACTATGAAGGGAGTGAGGATGACTAGCTGACACATAAATGTCTCTATCCTAGATAACTAAAACTAGTTGCTATATCTCCCACACTTCAGATCTCAAAGAATTACCCTTGTGCTCAGGTTATTTCTAAAATGAGGGGGAAAATCATATCTATGCATAGTACTTGAAACTATAATAGGAGAGCAGTACATGTTAGAAAAATAGAATGTGAGCAAAGCTGGACAAGCTGACAGAGAGAGGCACTGGTTAAAAATTTGGGATGAAATGAGATTTGTAACATAATTTCTCAAGGTCCTATTCTGCCCCTGATTTTGTTCATTTTATGTAAAAATAGTTTGTGCACATGATTAAGAGGCTAACAAGGCCTCTCTGTGAAAACCACAGTGTAGTGTAGGTGGTTCTTCATGACTCAGCAAGGAGAAATCTGTGTCACATGGGCCAACTCAGTTGCCCAATGCACCTCCATCACTGAGAACAGGAGTAAAGTCCAGGAGTTGGACTTTGATGGTCCTTGTGGATCCCTTCCAGCTCCAGATATTCTGAGTTAATGTCCATCCATCACCACTGTCATTTCTATTAGTCACCCCAGAATCCCCAGAAAAGAACAAGTAGGGGATGTAATTATATCATCAAAAGTTACATTCTAAATAGAATTTTCTATAAAATAAGTTTTCATCATCTTGAAATAGCAGAAAGCAAGAAAGACCTGAATATCCTTATTCTGTCAAATAGTGTCATGTGACTCTAAGCAGGCAAAAATAATCCTAGTATGCTTCAGGCAAAGTGATAGAAATAGAGACGTGTTGATGCCATTATATAAGGTGCTAGAAAATTCTCATCTGAAATACTGGATCCAGTCCATGTTCAATGACTGTGAATTTAAACTAGAACAAACTTGGAGAATAACCTCTATACAGATCTGTAAAATAAAAGTGGAGATAATATATATGAAATATCATAAATATCTGTAAGCACATATGGTGAAAACCATCAGAGAGAAAAAAGAGCTATTAAGTTAATAGATATTGTTGGCACAGTAGCAAAATGGTGTAAAACAGTCATGAATACTTTTAAACTGCATGTTAGGAGATTTCTAATACCAGGAACAGCTTTCAACCAGAAGCAGGAGGGTGAGAAATCTTAGCCAATTTTATAATGAGTCTTGCAGCATTTACAAACAGATTTCAGTTGCCTATAACAACAGGGAGCAGGGCTTTATGACCCACTGAGCTTTTCCAGCCGTATGCCCAAAGATGTAGAAGGCACTGGTAAAAGAAATTCTGCTTGTTCATTTAAATGGGAAGTTTTCACAAAGCTTTTATAGGTATGAACACTGGTAATATATTTACTTTCATGGTACTAAATGAATGCACTCAGTGGTCACTGTTATTTAGAAAATCTCTTATTATACTGTAGCATTATTTTTAATTGTAACAGTAAAATTAGTTGTTTTCATTTACAGTTGGACTATAAGGGGCTTGGGTGTCAGTTGTGCTTCTTCTTATTCATATATATATTCATAACAAGACAAAAGAGAAAGGAGAGATGCTTAGATTGTTTTGTTGTTTTGGTGTTTTTTGCTTACCCTTTGGCTTTTCCTATGTTGCTATTTGTTGAAAATCAGTTTTATTCACTGCATGATAATGTTCCCTTTTTGTTCCTGAGAAATTAGAACTTGAGTCCTCCCAAGCTGAATAATCTTCATTTGTATTAAACATCTGCAGTATGCCATGTAATTGATTTTGTGTATTTTGTTTAAGGTAATTTTTGTCAACATTGTTTTGCATATTTATGTGTAATAAGGAATGAAGTTAATTTTTATAAAAATTAATAAAATCAGGAAACTCACTATAGAAGCCATTTTTACAGTTTCCTCAAAAAAACACAAGTAAAAAACCTTTCATTACTGCTGTCAGGCAATATATTTTCCAGGTCTAGTTACAGGTGTTAAGAGTAATAGCCATGAAGTGTTATCAATTATTTCAATATCAATTAAAATAATACAATAATAACAATAAAATAGTAATTAGTCATATCTATTAGCACCACCTTATTTATATCACTACCTTCTATTCTGATTTTCTCTTTCTTTTTCTTTCCAGTTATCTTTTGTTTCCCCAAGTGTATTCCAAATTCAGTCTATACAGACCTGGCCACAGAAATTAAATGGTGAACAAGTTGAAACCAGTGGAACAAACATGAACTTCATTTCTATTAATCTCACAGAGGACAAGGTCCTACACAAATAATAAAATTGTTTTAGTAGTGATCTAGAAGCCTGGGCTGGCAGTATGGCTGGAGATGGAGTACGGCACCGACTAAAATTAGGGGTTTAGTAAGCAGTGGTTCTTACTTCTGTGTTTGAGCAGAAAAACACCACAAGCAACATCTGCTTTCTCAGATAACTCCTATCATTCTTTCTCTGAAAGAATAAAGGATACTGAAGATTTAAAAGCTGTGGAAAAAGCAAAAAGATATTAGGTCACTTGGCCCAAATCCCAGATTAAGTCAACCACTGCCCCTAGAAGAGAACCCTGAATTCCCAGCTCTCAAGGAGCTGTGCCAGCCTCTGGGAAGCATCATTTCTTCAGAGCTGATTTAAAGGAAAATAACCAAGAAAAAGAACCCAGTATCCAAATTCCAGAAAGAAAAGCTTTGCTTTGTCTTCTAAATCTGAGGAGGTGTGTTGCAATTTTTAATGCATTTCTAATTCTTGTTCTTAGGCAGTGAATGTTATAATACTTCAGTGCTGTTTGATTTTTAGTGAATAAAAAAGGGCCCACTATTGCAAAAGGATGAGTACTTTTTCCATTACAGGATACCAAATTGTTTTGTACCAGTGTGCTAAAGTGTACATAAAATCTGCAAGCCATCATTAGGAGTGCATGCAGATGTGTGCTACTCAAACAGGTATGCCCATAAAAAGGTTGCTTTTTGCTCACATCCAGCTGGTCATTACTGCATCTTTTGCAGAATTTATTACCTCCACTTAAATTTGCTTACAGAGATGCTCACATGAGCACTTTGTGTCTTCTGAAGTAAGTGAGCTGAAATATTTTGGCTAACGGATCTTGGCAGATTCAGCTCATTAGTACTTAAGCAGAGCAGGCACCAGACACATATGAGCAATGACTGTATCCAGATCAGAAAGAAATAACCTGGTTGTTGTTTCCAAGTGGTATATCTTAACAACACATTGCCACAGACTTTAATTCTTCTACATCTACATCTGAATGACAAATTTAGAAATTACAGGTAGGAGGAGGCCTGAAAGAGACCTTAAGAGGCCATCTCATCCCTTTCTATCTCTATATTTCTATGTCATTCCTGACAATTCTCATCCAACTGGTTTTCAATAACCTCCAGTGATGGAAACTTCACAACTTACCCAGGCAATGCATTCCAGTGCTGCACTAACCTTTCTGTTAGGAGGTTTTTCCTGTCATCTGATCTAATTTCCTCTGTGCTAATTAGAAATCCTTGCTGTAATCACAATACATTATTCAGTTGGTCCACATCTCTCCTGAACTATGTATAAAATCAGACATTAGTGCTCCAGCTGACACCTTACTAGTGCCAAATATAGCAAATATTTCAGCTGAATTAGAGATAACACTCCTATTTACTTTTTTCCAGAAAGTCATAACATTCTTGACTCTTGTCCAGCTCAGATCTTTTTGTTTAGCCAGATATTTTTCAGTTTTTACTTACAGAGAAGAATTCTCTGCATGTCCTTTAGAACTGTGTCTGTTTTCTCTGTGGAGGTTTTGAAAGGCTGTGATCAGCTTAACCTAATGGTATAGTCTGCAATGAGCCAGAGACTGGACAGGTGACATCCTTAAAATCCTCTCAACTTGAAAAATTCTACAGTTGTCTGACTTTCTGAGATGATTTTGAACTTGGAATCTATTGTACTATGTACTTAAAGATGATCCATCTTGTGTCATTTGCAACTTTAATAAAGTGGTTATATCCTTGCCTTTTGATTATCACAAAAAAATTGCAGTTTTTAATGTAGCACAACCCCTTTATTCCAAAATTGGATATATTTTTCCAGACTGGCTATGAACCACTGCTAAAATACTCATGAAGTGTAGTAACTGCCCTGTAACAGCAGCAATTTTCCCTGCTCATCACTAGTTAGACAGAAGTGTATAAAGTCTGAAACCCTCCCAATGACACCATATGTTAAACAGTGCCTTCTCTTTCAGGATAGATCTGTGCTCTTCCCAGACTTTTACCCTCTCCCAGAAGGTCTAACCAAAATACTGTCCAAGTCCACCCTCTTTCCCAGAGATGCATGATGTCTCATCTCTTTAGTATTATTCCTGGCACTATTACAAGTTTCTACATGGATGAACATCAGCATGAAGCAGTAGCCACTGGGCAGATGAGCCTCAGCAAATTCTTCACACCGTATTGGATTAAGAGTGCTGGCAGGGTATGCAGCTCGTGGAATGCCAAGGCCAGTACTCACATGCATCACTTCAACTCTGTTAGGACTCAACTACTAAAGAATTCTATCTTTCATATCCTCTTTAGAGTTCTGCTCTGCATCTCACAGCCTCTTGCTTCTTTACTACTGGAATAATAAATCATATGCTCTCAGTACCAGCATGCTGGTAATATGGAGGTAGATTCTACTTTAAATAGAGAACATCAGACTCTAAAGAGCAACCAGCTGTAGTCAGCTTCAAAAACTCCTTTCTTCTTTTCCATCCACCATAGCTTCCTATTGGACTATGTTTCTTCTAATTAGATCTGACAGCCAGTGATTGCAATTAAAGCCATCCAGATTGGTGTACTGCACCTCCTGTTCTCTAAATCTGCTTGTGGAAACAATGAATGGAGTCTTGCAGCTTTAAACAGAAGCCTACTCTTTCATGACTCAGCTGCTACAGATTCATGCAAGCTCACCAGCTCTTAGGTATCACACCAAAATGATGGCCTTGGTCCTCAAAGTGGATCATTTCTTTGCTCCTGTACCCCAGCAGCAGAGTTCTGGGAATAAGGATTGATTTCTTTGACATCTCTGGTTTGGCTGGGAGATGAAGACCTGAAAATGCATTCAAGACTTCATTTCTTAACAGATTTTGCTTGACAGAAAAAATAACTAATGAATTTTCTCTCACCCAAAAGTTCATTTCTCCAGTTTGCACATGGTCTCTAAAAACTGAAGTAATCATTTCACAATTGTGATTTGTTCAGGTGTCAGAATAATGAAAGACAACTCAACTATATGAATGTATACATACACAGTTGGTATGATACAGAAACAGAGTCATATGAAGGAAAAGGGTGGAGAGGAAAAAAAGTTAACAGCTTTGTTACTGCATGTAAATCCAGTCCAAAGTGCTCACAGACAAATTAAGAAAAGGAACAATAATTTTTAACTTTGCCAGTGTGGCTTTGTAGCCACTGCTCAGGGGATGTCAGGGATGCCTGTGACACTGAACTGACAGAAGATGTATCAAAGGTGAATCAAAATGGCAGAATGGATACCTTCTTGTACATGTAGGTTTTTGTCAGGAGGGATTGAGGTCCGTTCAGGCAGCTTGTAGCATTCAGGGAACACTGTTAATTTCTGTCTCTGCCATCAAATACATCCCCTTGAAAGATCCCTAAGACACCAGAAAGGACAATCTACTTCTGTCCTTTCTGTACTCTCATTAGATAATTTAATCTGAAAAAGGTGATGTGATGGTTCAGTTGTCTTCTTTTCTCTGCATCTTATTTCCATTAGCTGAAATGACTTTACAAATGACATGAGATTGTCTTCACTGAGATTTGCTTAAGAAGTTGAATGTAGGAAGCAGAATTCAAAGATTATGATCTTTAAAATTTGAAGATTTAAATCTTTTGGGAATTATATAAGTATCTGTTATTTCCATAAATTATAATTTGGGACATTTTGAGAAAAGTGTTCTCAAGAAAATTTGTAAATCTACTCTAAAACTTAGTGAAATTCAACTATCTGTGCATGCAGAACAATGTGTTTATTTCCTAGGGGGAAAAAACCCAAACAACTCTTGGCACTAGAAGGTTTTAAGTCCTTGTATTTCCTCCCTCCCTTACTAACTCCTGGATCAGCCAAACCTGTGTGTGTTTTCATCTGAGCAGAGTGACAGCATTGTAAACCTAACCCCATCAACATGCTGTAAATGGTTTGAATTAATTAATTTCCTCTGGAAAGCTGTTGTATCCTGCATTTTGCTTTAACCCCCTATGAAGAAGGCCCAGCATGGAAGTATCAGTTAGCACCAGAAGCACAGCTCAGTGACAACTTTGTTGTTAATGAAAAATGGTTACTGTTCCACACGGAAGCCCATTGATGTTGATATGGCCAATGCTCCTGTGAGCAAACATCTGGTCTGCGTTAGATGCTAATTCCAATTCTCAGTCAATAATTTTGGACACTGCTATTGTTGGTAATTTATTGATATTACCTGGGTGTTCTGCAAAGTTGTTTTGATGTTCACAAAGCACATTTATTTCATAATAATTTATTAATATTACTTCAACTTATATTGTCATGTTGGTTGGGTTTGTAAAGACACACATCATTAATACCTATATTCTCGTTTAAGCCCCATTTGATTCTCTCAAATGTTCCCATTTGAAGAACACTATGACTGTTCCTGTGTGTTCTGTGCTCAAATCTGCCACAAAGATGTGGTAACAGAAATATGTGTAAAGAAAACTTCTCCGCATCCAAAATAACATTCTAAAACTAAGCCTCAGTAATTCACATCATAGGAGTAAGGGGACTGGAGACAAGAAATACCCACACTGTTGAAGTTTAAATACTTGCCTGCAATGCCTCTGTTTGGAAGGCAGTTGCACCACCAGCAGATTGTTGACTGTTGCTGATTGTTCTGATAGATTTTTTTAAAATAAAATAGCAAAATTAATTTTTTACTCATTTGATAATAAGGAAGGGGCTGCCATCTACCAGACATTTGTAAGTAAAACTATATTGGAACTCATGCTGGTAATATTACAGACGATAAAAGTTAATAAGAATGTTCTGGCAGTTCAAGCAATAGTGAACTTAATTGATTAAACTGAAGAATTGCACTGCTTGAGAAAAAAGGTGTCAACATGAAGAGCCTGTTAGATCAAGCTTGACCATTAGACAGGGCAACAAAGGAAGACAGAACTCAGGTTAGGAGTAATTGCACTAGTACAATTTTCCATTTGGACATTTGGATTTTAGTGGATAGGGAGGCAAAAAGCTCATGAAGCCAGACAAGTGGAGGCAGAGAATGGAAGCAAGACTCAGGGAATGGGGAACAGAGAAAATTAAGAGTGGATGAGTAGTTAATACAAGTTAGATGAGGGGCAAAACAAGAAACTAAACTGTGAGTGGAGGAAGGAATAGGACCTGGCTTGAATCCCAGGTCAGACTGGGAACCAGGTGACAGAAGATTCCAGACTGGATTGAGGTTAAGTGAAGACTTTGTGAACAGAAGGCAAGAACCAATGTACCCTGACCCTGAGAATGACTGGACTAAAGGCTTTTAAAAGAGGTGCACTAGGGAGAAGTAATTCATACAGGTGCCACTGAGAAGAGGGTAAACATGGGGAGGAAAAAATAAAAGGTTCTTGGTAAAAAGCCTTAATAATTTCTTTCCTAATTTTAGAAGACATTATTTTGTATCTCTAGTATTTTAATATGGGGGGTAGTGGTGAGATATGCTCTATAAATCTAGTTCATCAGAAGGGGGGTTGTGGTTTGAAACACATTGTTAAGCAATGAGGAGATCTTGAACATCCTCTTTTATAAAGAATCCTTGGTTGCTATGGAGGCAGTTTCAAAAGTCCTTTGTTAGAATATGTGTTTTCTGCTAATAAAAAAAAAGAAGAGGTCACACATTTTTGGCTCAAAGTCGATAACTCAGAAATAAAAAAAAATATATATATATTACCGAAGGGGTGGAGAATCAGAAAGTCAAGCAAGAGCATGCTGCCCATAGGGAAAAGACAGTCTGTAACTATGGAAAGAGAAGACAGGTAGGAAACAAAGAGTGTACATTTTAAGAATAGTTTCCGCTTTTTACTGGTCATCTATTTGCGGAATAAGAACGAACTTCATGGAGATGGGAAGGGCAAAGCTGCTCTGCAGTCAGAAAAGCAGACCTATGCAAACTAAGGATGAGCTGAAAGCTTCAGAAAAATCCATCTATCTGTTCCAGAGGGCATCTTTCTTACACGGGTCAGAAAGGTGTCTGAGCAGTTTTCAAGGAAAGAGAAACAGGCAGTTCATCCCAGGGTCTTTCTCTTTCCTTACTCCACAATACCAAGGGACTGTGTTTAGCATTAGTCTACAGTTCAGGCTCTAAAGACTTAAAGAAAAGGAGAGTGGAAGGTGTGGGCTTGCTTTTTAAACTTCTTTTTAATGAGTTACAAACCCCTGGTTGTGTGTCAGCAGCGAAAAATGTACATTGGCAGTTTTATGCTGGAGGAGCTGCATTGCTTCTGGGTGCTGTCAGAGAGGAGCCTGCACAGTCGGCATGAGCAGGGGAGCCTCTTGCTGAAGAGCAGGGATTCTGGAGCAGGGATGGCATCCTCCAAGGCAGCCAGGGCCCTTTTGAGCCCCCTGCATTGCTCTGAGTGCTACAGCCCCATTGTGTGCTTGCATCTGAGGCTGGGGAGGAGGGGCACACACTGCTGGGAGAGGGGCCCATGTGGGTGGACTGGGGCTGCAAAGCATATGTGAAAAGCAGATGTGGCGTGTGTTCCTGAGTAGAGCAGAGTGTGACAGCAGGGGCTTGGGAAAGAAGTCTCAGTAATGACTGTGTTAAGATATTTTAATAAAGAAGTTACCTAGTGTAAATAAATCCATATGTTTTGTAATCCATAGTCCCATTCTGCTTCAGCATCTGGCAATGTGGGGATTTAGCAGTGATAGAATTAATGGTATAGCTTCCTATGATATTTAATGGGGAGTGGAAAACAATTAATGACTTATTTTAAATGACAGTTTCAAGAATAGTCTTCATTAAGGAAGGCTCACAATTAAAGGAGATTATGCTTCCTAAAAGCCAGGAAGAATTAAACTAAACAAGAACAACTTGGAAGAGGGAGCCACATGCATAAGTAGCTTGTCTTTGTATACTGTTATAACTAGGAAGGCTCAAAACTTGTAATAGAAGTGATTTGGGGAAGAAAAGAAACATTTTGTCTAGATGTTGTTTTCTGTGCTAAAAATACCTATTTTATCTGACTTTTATTTAGTTTTGCCAATCTTTTCCTACTCTCTTAATTTCTTTGCCCAGAACCAAGAAGCAACTTTGTCTAAAAAGAGCAAGGAATGGACATGGAACAGGTGGCGTGGGGGCTTTTGCTAGAAAATACTAACAAAAAGTGTTTCTAATTTGCTTGCTTTACCAGTGAACTTTTTCAGGAGAAATAAATAACCAGCTATGTCCTCAGTCTCTATGGATATAATAGGTCAAGGATCTTGTAGACAGAGTTCCTGTTAGCCTCAAGTTCTAACCCTGTAAAACCACAGAATCATAAAATGTTAAGGGGTTGGAATGAATCTTAAAGATCAGCTGAATTTTTATTTCAAGAAAACAAGGCACAGCTTCTAGGTGAGCATTGTCAAGCTATAGCTTCTTTTTTAAAAGTAGATAGTTCTTTAAAACACTCACTGAGGAGACCACTGGAAAGAAAACTGGAAATTACCCCTTTTAATCATTAGGAGTCTAACTATGAATACTCAAACAGCTCTGCTCTTTGCCCCTGACTTTTTTCTTTCTCTGGAATTGCAGGCAGTACTACTTATAATTTTCTTAAAGTTGACCACAGATTATGTGGGATGCCTCTGAAATTGTTTTGAAAGCATGCAAGTTCAGAAGGAGAGTGATAGTTGCACTGTACTTCAGCACACTCAAGAAAACCTATGAACCCTCTTCAAAACGGATGGGACGCTGCCAAAGGGATTTAAATAATGCTGTCCAGAAAGATGCTCATTATTTCTGTAGTTATCTGAATGTCCTTGTTGATGAAAGTGTCCTGCAATTTTCAGTGTTTCTTCGCAATTTCGCTCATCTCCGTCTTTCCTAAGGGAGGAAAATATCTACAAACTTAATACAAAGTAAAAATGTGAAATAGGAACATTCATAGCTTGCTAATCATCACTATGATAACCATGTGTGTTCTGGGGAATTACAGTTGCCTAAGGGCCACGAAGTTGCTCAGCTATTTCCTACTGGTTTTGCCCCTTGAGGAAAAGGAGTGTCAGGACCTTCCTCTCCCCACTGGCAGGTTTGTAGGAGGGTGGGTTTGAGGAAATGACAAAAGAAAGTGAAATGTTATGTGGTTTTCATAGGTTTGCTGCCAGTAGCTAGCCCTAGGGGAGACAGGCATATTGGTAGGTAGCGCTTTGCCATGGCAGAGATCTCTGAATATAAAGAAAAATGCTCGTTCTTCACTCAGCCAGGCACCCCAGAGGCTTCAGTGGATACAAAACAAACGTGCTACATGCTGCTACAAATTTTTACATTCGTGCTAGCTTGAACTTCCCCTGAAAAAAAATGCAGTCCTTCAAGATTTCTTTTAAAAAGTATTCCAGTCCCAGCGCAGAGAGCGAAGGAGGGAGAGCGGGCTCGCTCTGTTCCTGCGGAGCGCGGCCGGCGGGGCCAGAGGGACGGAGGTGCCGAGGGCTCGGCACAGCCCTGCGGGCTCGGTGTGTCCCGATGGGGAACAGAGAGCCCAGCGACACCGGGAGCAGCTCGGCACAGCCCTGCGGGCTCGGTGTGTCCCGGAGGGGAACAGAGAGCCCAGCGACACCGGGAGCAGCTCGGCACAGCCCCGCATGCTCGGTGTGTCCCGATGGGGAACAGAGAGCCCAGCGACACCGGGAGCAGCTGCTCGATGGATGCAAGCAGCAAAGGCTCCTGAATGGACACTGGCCTGTTGGGAGATTAGTGTGGCAGAAGGCTGCCATACGCCTCCCTGCTGCAACAAATCCCCTCCACTCCCCTGACACACACATACAAACCCTTTTCCCGCAGAGCAGGAAAGCATCTGCCTTTGGGCTGACTCCTGGAATGGAACCTGGTCTCTCTGGTGTTTTGCTGCATGCACAGGAGTCTGAAAACAGGTCTTGCTGTCATTTTATTTATGCTCTTCTCTTTCTGTTCTTGTGAGTTCTGGTGATATCCTGATTTGGAGATCTTCAGGGATAGTGATCAGTGGTGAGGACACATTCACCTTCTCCCAAGGTGCAGAATATTGGCCAGAAGTAGTCTGATGTCCCTGGAACATTGCATTCTCTCCAGTGGTTAATTTGTATGGGAAAATTTGCACAGCTTGTTTACACACTCAGAGCACCAGACCTGTCTGGATATTGCAATTCCTGAATCATACTAGCAAGGATGTTTCTGTGCTTATTTTTCACCTCTTTGTGGCATGGGACGTGGCCCCCTAAGATAATTTAGAGGTTTTAATGAGTCCCAACACCTTCTCAGGCACTGGCAGTCTCCACTCAGTCTCCACTTTCTGTGACACTTTGCCATTGCAGCTTTTGGTCTCATAGTGCAGATCTTCAGTAACTCCACATGGTGCTGGAGAGGGGATTGCAGAAACATAGAATAAGACCTTTCTAAGCCATCTCATGCATGGTTTCCTATGGTTCATAGAACCATAGAATCATAGAATGGTTTGGGGTTGGAAGGGATCTTAAAGATCATCTAATTCCAACCCCCCTGACACAGGCAGGGATGCCAGTAGTTGTTATGCTTCGGCCTTGTTGACATAGAGGGTTCCTCCCAGTCCTAGTGTAATAAAAGTAGAAAAACAGGGCAAAAATTGGAACATTAGTGATACCATTAAAGTGTAGCAATAAAGTAGCAGACATGCTACAGAGAGACACACCATACACTGTTAATGGCTTTTAAGATATTGCCACCCCAAGAGGATTCCTCTCACCTGGGATCCTCTGAAGTCTCTGAAGTCACTGTTACCTTGTTCATCACTGAGGACAGATGAAGCAAAGGTTGGCCATGCACTTAATTTAGTCATCTCAGCAAGATTTTTGAATCAACATTTCTCTATATGCTGCCTCTTCCAGGCCTCTAATGAACAGCCTTTCCTTCTTTTAAGAGGTTGACAAGTACACCAATGCCATATCTGGCCCTGCTAGGCAGAAATAAGCCATGTTCCTCAAACACGGTTGTTGGAGTAATACTAGAATGTCTATTATTTTTTATGTGAACAGATTTATCTGAAGAGAATGAAAAGATACTTTCTATTGCTTCTTTATCTCACTACAATGGGAAAAAGGAGATATCAAATTTGCTCCTTCTGTGCTTCTGGTTTTTTTGCATAAATGTATTTTCCTAGAAGTTTTTTACTTTACTTTTCCCTCCCATTCCAGCCCTTCTAACACTTCATTTGGTGACCCCTGATGTCTCATTTTTACCAGTGGCAAGACACTTGAGCAGCTGTAGCACTGCAGCTGCTGGTACCTTCCCAACACTGATAGCATCAGTGATGTTATCAGTGCAACAAAGCAGCTAATGGGCACCAACACACAGCATTGGGAAACTGGACACTGATGCAGATGACAGACTCTCAAGTGAACATGGAAAAGACACTTTTTCTCAGAGAACATCTGAAAATATTTGTTTGTCTATTAATTGTGAATGTCTTTCAGCGCAATGAACTACTCTGTCTGGAGGCAGGCATTCCCAGAAAAGCAGAGGTGGAGGAGGTGCAGATGTCACTACCTCCATCTTTGGGAGGGATTGTATCTTTTAGACAGAATTCTTTCTCTGCTTCATCGGTGGTTAGTCAGGAATATATATTCTGAGCTGTGGTAAAAGCTGAGACAAATTTTCCCCACTGTAAATTTAGCTAAGCTCATAATATCTTGGAATTTCACTACAGTGCCCAGCCATCCTATTTGCCCCATTTCATTAAACTATCAGTAACAATGTTAGGGGAACTTACAGGAAATAGGTAACCGACTCATTTCTGGGACAGTGGCTGACCTATATACCCAGAGGAATAAGAAAGCTTTGATGTCAGGTTAGGAACAGAGAAGTACATTTGACTGTCTAAGCTCAGAAGGACAGATAAAGTTGAAGAAGAGCCTTGGTGAATTAATGCCATTAGGGATATTCATGATGTGATAGTGACACTTTTATTAAAGGGTGAAAAGTAGCACTTTACTTTGGAAATATAATTTTCCCTGATATTTTAACTGCTATATCTCTGGGATGATCATTATCTTTTATTCACTTCTTAAATTCATTATTATTTTTCCACAATGGAACCTATTGAGGTTTCCATGGTGTATTTCTAAATTGTTCTTGAAGGAATGAAGCAGAATATAGTCATTCAGAACAAATGAGAACTGATAATTAAGAAGAAATACTTCAGTAATTACAAGGTGGTACAATTAAAGTAATAAAGAGAACCAGTTGTGATTAATCCATTCAAAGTCATAGTTTATTTTTACCAAATGGATTGGATTTCTGGCTGGCTGGGAACAGGCAAGTGATCTCAAGGCTGCAAGAACCAGATTAAGAATCTGAATAATGAATTACTTGCCTTCAACCTTTGCTTATTTTCAAGGGAGAGTTGTTGCTAATGTAACAACTTTGCACCAGTGATTCCACTAAGATTTCAACAGCTTTTTTTTAATGGGATCCGGAGTTATTTTTTTATTTCCACTGAGTAATTTTATTGCCTATCAGTCAAACTCTCTGCATAAGTATATGCAGTGAAGCAAACAAAAATCTCACAAAGATGGAAGCATGAGAAGTCAAAGGAAAATAAGTCCCTGATAGTTCTATACTTAAGAGAACAGTTACATGTAAGACTGATGGACACAGGCAGGCTGCTGTCAGAATTACAAAGCCTGGGGAACTGATTATCTCATTAATGATCCAACAGCTTCATAGAGACTTTGCTCACTGATTTCATGTACTGGCTTCCACACCTAAAGAACCATTTGAATAAAAGAAACTCAGAATGATAAAAACTAGGCATTACACCATCTCATTTGCTGAATTAAGGCTACAGGACTAGATTTTCTCCCTTCTTTATATGATGACTGAGAAGAGTCACAGAGCTCAGAAAGGCAGTGAGAAACCTCATACACTGAGTAAGAAGCTACTTAGAAACCCCAATTTCTGAAACTGCAGCCTCCTTTGAGAGCCTTAGGCCAGCTCCAAGAGACCTGTCAGTGCATCTGAATCCAAAGATAAGGATTTCCTACAGAAAAATACCAAGTACCATCTAAAATAACTGATCACAGATTCAGCTTGTCTTTAAACATCACCAGAACAGGTATTGCTACCCAGTTTTTCTGTAACAATAAGGTGATTGCAGTATTCAGAACAGAGGAAGTACAAGAGCCAGAATCTGTTCTTCTCTGTCTAATAATTTTTAAATTTATAATTTCCAACTCAGTAGGCAGCTTCCTTCTGGAAAGAAACAGTTCTTCTAAAACTACTGAGCAACAATATTCTGCAATTTTCTTGGTGAAGATGGGCCATTTTCTAGGAAAGAAGGTAGGTTTAGCAGGGGGGTTTTTTGCCTTAGCGAAGTAAAAAAAATCTGGAAATTATCATCTTAAGAATTGATAAAATACCACTGCTATGATAGAGGTCAGAAAAAAAACAATGTAGAAAAAACAAAACAGTTTTGAACTATCACTTTCTGTCCTGCAAAGAATTTTCATAGTATTCTATTTATCAGTGGTAATAAACCTCCCTGTATATTAATGCAGAAGGATAAAATTAAATATGTTTTCCTGCTTTCCCATATTTGTGAGATTATTACTACTAAACTTGTAAAAAGAATTATTGAAAATTAACTGTCCATAATGGGATTAAGGGACTGTACATGTAAAGGCATTTAAGGAAATTTAATTATGTGTGAGTTGTGGCATTTATGTTTGTCCAGTCAATAAAGGCAGAGTTTTTATACGTCTTTACCTGTTACTCTTTCTTTTTAACATCCACCTCTTCTTTTGTTAGAGAAGGAACATGATGAAAAGTGATCAAACACAATCTTCAGAAGCAGCTTTTGCAGGATGATTTGTCAAGCACAATGAATGGAACATTTCATTCTGCTAAGTGAAAGGAATCTTAATTGATACTTGAGAGCAATTCCTTTGACAAGAAGAGGCTTTTACAAAGTTCTCCTACCTTACCCAGGATATTGTTCAGTTCAGTGATGCTAAATACCAGAATGTAAATTGAATGTATTTTCTGCTGGGTCTGACAGAGTAATAATTTCTGTACCTTGGTAGATGTGTTTCAAAACAGAAACATAAAGGAAACAACAGCTTTTAGACTATGTAAAAAATATTACACTGCTGGTCCTATCTGTCTCCAGCCTCCCACCATGCTTCAGAGTCCATACAAATTACTTCAGATACACTATTATTTTGTCTTTGCTATATACAGCATGATAACTCCTATGTTTGTTTTTCAGATCTTTTCCCATAATGGAGTTGGTTTTAGGTCTGTATCTATAGCAGGATTAAAGAAAATTATCTTTATTTTTACATTAATTTTCATGTAATAAAAAAGTTGACATTGACAAGTTAGTTTAAATCAGAGAAATTAAAAATGCAAGACTTCAGAAGATGTCAAAAGACCACGTAGAGTCCATCCTGTTTCCTTGGAAGCATAAGAAATTAAGCATAAGACATGAAAATGATTGAAAAATCTTGCTGATTATCCCAAAATCTTTCTTATAGCAGAAGTTAACTTTGGGGTCATGTTGCTCCTACTAATTTCTTAGCATCAGGAGTTAGAGTTAGCCATCTGTCCCTTTCTCTGGGGTCACTGCCATCCTTGGCAAGATTTCAAAACCCTTGCCAAGGTTTTTCCTATTTCTTCCCTCATTGCTTCCTCTTCAGACTTAAGGATGTAATTTGTGTAGGCCTGGCAGAGCTCTATCCACTTAAAACAGCTATAATTGCCTTCCAATATTTTGCTGCCTCTGCCCTCAGGAAGTTTCCTGTGGTCCTCTTTAGAATACAGCAGGTCTTGCAGCAAGTCAACCTGCTGATCTTAGTTCTTGTTTTCTCTCTTGCCTTCTGATCCTTCTCTCACACACATTTTTTGAGCAGGGTCTCCACAGAACTCTCCCTCTCTTCCTCTTTACTTGTCTCCCTTTTTCATCTGTCTTTGTCATCCATAAAAAGTGTTTGAGGTGTTTAGTGGAATATTTCTCTTGGTTGACAGGTTTTTTTGTCTCTTTTCATGTGTCATGAAAATGTGATGCCACAGGCAGATGGAGGGTGGCAATAGAATTGTTCAGCTTGCTAATCATTGCTTTCATTATGTTATTAGCACTCTTATCTACATTGGTTCTGTAATGATAAAGAAAACAGAAAAACAAACATTTTCAGAAGTATAAATTTGTACTTGCATACCTAAATCCCTCTGTATATCATATCTTTATCCCAATATCTGTAGTTTCTTCTTTTAACATTAAACTGAACTAGAGAGAACTGGTTTAAATCATCTTAATTTTTTACACAAAAGGCAATTTTAGTTGTTATTTTTAAAAATTAAACCAAGAAAATACGTCTAAACCAAGCTATTTTATGTTAAATTAGTGCTCTACATCAGGAGACATCTTAAAGATCATTGATATTAGATCCTCAAGCCTGTAGTATTACTTCCATTTCTCATTCACATCTGCAGTGTAGAAATGCCTGGTGAATCAGTGCAAAAAGTCAGCATGGTCCACCCTTTGTTACCTGTTTTTTCTTCAAGCACTCCTCACAAACAAGAATCTTGACAAAATAGAGTCTTGAAACACCAAAAGCCTCATAGTCAACAAAAGCTCTGTTTCACCTGAGAATCCTGTTCAGTAGGGAGACATTTATCTGCCACTGGAATACTGTCACCATCTGCAGTACTCTTTGCTGCTGCTACTTAAGTTTACATACTATTATAGAGCAGAGTAGGAAAAAGAGCTTTCTGCACTTAGAGGGATTTTAAGAGCTAAAAAATATTTACCTCATTTAAACTCTACAAGTTTATTACAAATGAAATGCTCAGGGCTAATTAATGACAAGACCTCACAGTTTTCATTTTGTTGGTTGCACCAACAGCTGCCAATTAGCCTTATATAAATTACTTTTTGCCCAGTAAATTCTGTTATTCTTACTTAGAATGAAAATGCAAAGAATGTATCCAATTCTGATGCTCTCTGCATACCTATACAATCCTAGACACCTTCATGTTCAAATGTTTCATAAGATATTTAACTATCCCATCTTAGCTGAGAAAGAGAAAACATTCCCAGATATGATTAAGCTACAGAGAACATCAGTCAAAACCTAAAGCTTAACTAAAGTTTTTGACCTTTTGCACAGTCTGGGTAAAACCTCTGGGTGAAAAACCTTTTCCTGATATCCATCCTAAGCCTCCCCTGACTCAGCTGGAATCATCCATGGATACAGAAGCACACCCCTGCTGAACTACATGCCATGCATGACATAATGGCTGTTATTGGTCTTATATTGGGTATGTGAAAACAGGTGATACCTGTCATGGCTGGAGTGAGGGACGTTTGTAAACTGTGCTGCTGTCACAGAAAACACACACACACACACACACACACACATTGTTCAACACCTTTAAAGGTTTTATTTCAAGTGTTTCACATTGTTACAGCAGTTGCATATCACATACTCTTTTTTTGTTTTCTTTTTTCTTTTCACCTTCTGCTCTGAATTATGTCACATATTGGGGCCCTTTGAAATTTTGTAGTCTACAGAAACATTTAAGACATGTTACAGACATGTTATCTGATATCTTTTGATGCTTCATATCACTACCTATTGCCTATTGCAGCTGAAACTCTTTTACTTAAAGTCTGTAGAGTCCTCAGCAGGCCCCATGGCACTCCCTGGTGCTCTGCTACTTGGAACTGATTCGACACTTGGGGTCACTTGGGGCACTTCTTTTCTTGGTTTCAAGGCTTCCTGACAATGTGCACAGCACTGACATTTTGCTACAGAAATGAGGACAAGGCATTTTGGAGGGGAAGGAGCAGTGCCAGGCCAGAAAGCTGCAAAAAACCCAAGCAATTTAAGCTTCCTATTCCCACTGCTTCTTTCTTGTTGCTGCACAAACATTATCCCTTGCTCAGTGACAGCAGTGAAAGAGCAGAAGGCTGTGCAGGTAGGAGGCAGAGACTGGCTACTCAAGCAATGCACTGCCTGTCCTCATCTGCCATCTCAGGCAGTCTGCCACTGCAGGCTACTGTTTACTTTGCCTGTGACTAAATAAGCCCTGTTGGTTGGGCTTAAACTATTATTCTTTCCCAATGGAAAGGCTTTGTGAAAAATGCCACCTTTCTCACTGCAGGTTTCAATGCTTAGTGTTTTCTATAAGTATTTCTAAATCACTCAAAAGCATTTTAAAGTCCTGTGACATCGAGGATTGCTGATTCGAAAATAAGATGAGTTTTTTAATGCAAATAATGGCAAAGTCTCACAAATGCTTATGCAACCTGACTTTATTTGACTTTTATTGTTTTTTCTACACAGGTATCCTGGTTTGGGTGGTTAGTTACCACTATAGTTCAGGAAAACTGTCACTTCAGGATAAAAAATGTATTTGCAGCTCTCCTTTCTGAACAGAGATGTTCCACAGCATCCCAATACATGTACAAGAATTACACTGATGCTATAAGCCCTGTTGCCAGGATACTTTTGCAAGACATTTTGCTTTGCTTGTCAGTTGAAAATGGTGTGAAATAGCTGTTATTTAAAGTATTTCAAACTACTGTTCACCCATAATGCTTAAAGTAGCACAATAGCTAGAAAGCATGAAGTGGAACATCAAAATCTATATGAACAATGCTTACTATTAATATTATACCTACAGGATGATTTCAAACCCCTTAGTGAGCTGAGAGAGAGGTATGACCCCCTGAAGTACAATCTCTTTCAAAATTCCTATGCACTAATTCTGTCTCCCACCATCTGCTTTATGAGAATGCACTTTCATATAAAAATGGGGTTGAGTCCTGTAGATTACAAAGAAGAAAGAAGATTCAGCTACAAGACCCATTATGTACCCCTTATGTAAGTCAGGAGCAGATTTTGCAAACCAGTTTTCCACAAAAATACATTTTTGAACAGAATTTCAAAATTTCTGAAGCATTCTTCACACTGAGCTCTTCAGTGAGCTGCCTGGAGTCACAGTGTTCAACATCTCAGAAACTGTTTTATCATCATGGGTCTCAAAAGCTCTGCTGCTTCCTGATATTTTGAGCTAAGGTATTGAGACAGAAATGATACCTGTATCCCACGGGGCACAAAGTGCTCTATGCAAGGGACAGCTGTAAGGGAAAGGCAGGGATGTGCCCTAGACTGAGCATCACTTTCCAGCGAATTGCAAAGTGATTGCAATTCAAGGGAACTTGGCTGACAACAAAGTCTGACACTTAGACAACAACAAAACCCAAAAGGGTATAATTTTTCTGCCTAATTTACCTTCAGCACATAAGAGAGTAATCCCTGCTGCATTGATCCCTCCTCAGTCAAAGCCTTTTTTACCCTGTTACTGCAAGAACCTGAAGACATTAGATTATGATGGGAGAAACTGTGGTTTAAGGGGGGTATTTGGCATTGTGTAACAGCTCAAGCTGCTTTACACAGCTTTAAAACATGGATACAAATATTCTGTGTGAGCTATTACTGTCACTGTTTGAAAACTCACATTTGAGCAGTCTGACTAACTGAAAAGGTGTGTATCTTTTTCATCCTCCTTGGTGGCCTCAAAAGCAGAGAAAATCAATGCAAGTTTACCTTTTGTCTGATAATTAAATTCCCATTCTGCTGGCATGAGCCAAGTGATCACAACTCTGCTAACACAGAGTAAAAATTATTTGGAAAACTCTCTGTAAACAAGTTATCCTGTGTATACTAGGAAATCTGGGGAGCTTGTGCACAAAACTGTGTGAGAGCTAATCCACAGAACAGTGACAAAAGGAAAGAACTAAAGCAAAAAGTAAACACAGGATTAAATGGAATTCTTTTCATATTAAAACAGGATACAGTGTAAGGAGATGAATTATTAAAGTAATCCTGACATCGCAGACACTGCAGTGAAACAGTTTTTAATGTGAATTCTCATCCCAAGAGTTTTAAATATGGGTGGATGTTTGGGGGCTCGCAGTAGGTTCTCCTTAGTTGTAAAACACACTATGAAAGACAGGTCCTGCCTACCTTTGTGCTCCGTTCCAATCTGAAGAACGCAGACAGGACCTCATTTCCCTCTGAACCCTGGAGACTTTCTGTCAGCAGAAAATTATCTTTACTTTTGACAAAACATAAAGAATGCCAACTGGAGGAGGCAAAATCCAGGGACATTATGCGCAGTATATATGCAGGACTGGAAGGAGAACTCTGTCCCTCTGTTCTGACCAGGGGTGGCCCTTGAGAGAGAAAACAATTAGCAGAATTACCAAGGACACTGAGGAAAATTCCATTTCATGGGCCCTTTTTTGCACAGCATTTTCTCCACTTCTGCCAGAAGTCTTGATAATGTAATATAAAGAGAGGAGTGAAAACTGGCTTTGGAAGACACCAGATATCCCTTCCTGCACTGATTTTCTTGTACGTCCTTTCTGCCAAACCAGTCCTGGAGATGTAACCACAATGAAATTGTGAGACCAAGGCAGTTCTTTGTGAGAGGGGTGTGAGTGTTTACACTTCATCTAGCAAGGACAGAATTCTGTCTGTACAACACAGACAGTGAATAATCCACTTCAGAAAGCATAGAGTTGCCATTTTTGTCTAAGGCAAGATCATAATATTTATTGCTAAAATATAAATAGATCCTATAGATCTTTCCTAAATATTTTAATATAACAGGAGCAATTAGCATTGTACCATTTGCATGTTCAAAACCCACACTTGCTTTCTTGACAGTCATGCTCCCTCTACCATTTTTTGCAATAGAGGAAAAAAAAAATCTTCCTTGGATTCCTTGTAGTTCCAGTGATGCTGCCCTTTTCTCCTGTGACCCACGGCACTGGTCACATCCTCCTGTCACAGGCAGTCATGCACAACTCCACCAATGCATGTCCAGGAGTGATCAAGGACACTTGAACAGCTCCTCTGTTCTCTCTTGGTTTTCTTCCAATCACAATTTCCCTTACAGTCCAATGCATATTTAATTTTGCTATGATTTATTCCCACTTAGTGTGGTAAGCACACCCATTAACTCCAAAGATTTCTGTGATTGCCTATAGATCATGAACACACTTTCAGGATGCTGTCAAAATATTTCAGCATCAGACTGTCATTGCAGATAGGAAGGCTGGCATTTTTAGCTCATCTTTCTCCCTTTTTTGACTGTGCCCTTTGTACAAGGATTCTTTATTTCAAATTTGCTTTTTACAGAGCATGTTTCCAATGCTGTTTAAAGTTGTGATCTGTGGTGCAATGTTGAGCTGGGGGCCAGACACCAGTGGCATGCTCCAGGGTAAAATATATTTTAATATCCTCATTAATGACCTAGAGAGTGGGACAGAGGATTTGGATGATACAGAACTGACACAAATAGCTGATACACCCTGTGTGTCTTCACAGGCTGGAGAAATGGGTAAACAGGAATATGATGAAGTTTGAGAAAAGGAAGCATGAGTCCTCCCCTGATGAAGAATAATCCTGTTCACCAAAGTGGGGGCTGACTAGATGGAAAGCAGATTTGCAGAGAAAGATCTGGTGGTCCTGATGAACAATAAACTGGACATGACCCAGCAATGTGCCCTTGCACCAAGAACATCTTGGACTGCATGAAGTGCTGCCAGCAGGTTGAGGGAGGTGATCCTTCCCTTCTGCTCCACACTGGTGAGACACACCTGGAGAGCTCTGTCCAGCTCTGAGCTTCCCAGAACGAGAGAATTACAAACATAATGGAGACAGTGAAGGGCCACTGAGATGCTTAAGGAGCAACAGCATCTCTCCTGAGAGTAAAGTCTGGGAGAGCTGAGGCTGTTCACCCTGGAGAAGAGGGCTCTGGGGAAATCTCAGGAGATGTATGAATTCCTGATGAGGGGAGTAAGGAGACAGACTCTTCTCAGTGGTGCTCAGTGGAAGGACAAGCAACAACAGACGGGCATTGTTTACATCTAAACATTAGTAAAAACATTTTTGTGATGAGGGTGGTCAAGCACTGGAACAGATTGCCAAGTGAGGTCATGAAATCTTGGTTCTTGGAGCTATGCAGAAGTCAGCAGGACATGGCCCTCAGTAAACTGCTCCAGCTGACCCTGATTTGAAGACAGAGCTCGAACTTGATCTCCAGATGTCCTTTCTTATTTCAGCTCTTTTTAGTCTCCTCCTACATGACCCGATATGAGGCTTGTACTGCCTACCAGGGGCTTCAGCTAATTTCCAGTTTTCCTCTTTACCTTCCCTGTCACCATTACCATTGAGCAAACCACCAGTATACTCTGTAGTACAGCACTGCTCAGCATTACATCACAAAGAGATGCATGACTGTGGTAGCAGCCCATCAAACACTGAGGCAGATCATAAAGTGGTGTCATCTTTTAATGTCTATTTTAATAGGACTATGGAGGAAGGAGATTATAAGTAAGAAATTTACAGATAAAAGGAAGTTTTAGTAAAAAAACCTGCTAGTTTTGGCAGCTGATGTCCCGAAAAATATTTAATATCTAAGTTCCTCCTTACTTTTTTCCATTTTTCAGCCTGACAGTCCTTATACAAGGACATTGTCCTCTAAAAAAAAAGACGAAGAAATGTGGCTGCTACTTATTTACTAGTATCTGGAGTTTTCATTCTTTTAGCAAATACATGCTTTCCAAGCAAATTATTTCCTAAATTGTAGTTCTTCACTGAAACAACTTCAACAATTTCAGAACAATATAGCTTCAAGACCTTAATAGGGAATTGAGAGCTGTAGAAAACCATGGAGTTACAGACACTGCTACAATCCCCAGCAATACAGAGTATCTAGATTTTGTTGAAGTTCCCATAAAAATTTACTCTCCTGGTTGGCTGAAGGATAAGATTTATGTAAGCTATTAGATAGTAACTAAATACTTCTTTTCTCTCACAGAAATGGTAATTGGCTGACCACTGTATAAGATTCTCCTCATGCATATCCAGCCATTTTCCCTGTGTGCTTGCAGCTCAAATAAATTGGCTGTGCTTCAGTGGAGGTTTCTGTTCCCTCAGGTGGAGAGAAGAACAGCAGATGTTTGTGATCTTTTTCCTTGAAAAGCAAGTTGGGACTTGCTGAGCAAGAGCAACAGTTTTTTTTTTAACTGAAATCCACAAATATCACAGGATTCTGGGAAACCCCAGAATTTCTCAACAACTAAGAAAATATCTTTATTCTAAGCGTATCATAGATCGAATGACATGAAGCTCTGTCTCAAAAAGATAACATGATTAAATGGAAGTGTCTGATCCTTTCTCCTTGAAGCTATTAACAAAGCAAATCATGTTTGACTAATCTCTAACACATGCCAGTGTTTGAAGAGTTAATTAACAAACACAGAGTGAGGCAGAATGGTACAGGGATTTAATACCACTCAGGGGCACTAACAGAGAAAATAAAGCAATTCTGCCTGTGTAAGCAGACTGTATGGAACACAGGCACAGCTCATATGGATTCTTATCCAAACCCCCATCAAAAATCACATTCCATACACATACAGGTAATTTTTCAGGAAATTACAGTGCTGTGTTTATATATTTATGTATTTTTGTTTTGTAAGGGTTTCTGTTTTTTTCAACATAACTCTTTTCTGTAATTATCCAAACTGTCCCGGTGTTTATAATAACTGTAAGAAGTTCGATGGAGTGTGAGGACAAACTGGTCAGGAAAACTGTTCATTTTACACTTTTTAAGTCCTGCCCTATCTCAGTCTCAATTTTCAAGTTTTTACTTTATCCCTACAGCTGTCTCCTCAACCTATATGTGCTTCTCTTCTGCCTCTACCATCATCTTAGCTTTCACCTCATGACTACAAGTCATTATCCACATAATCTACTAGTGATTATCCACTGAGAGAATACCCACTTTAAGTCTCAACAAATCCATAGAAGAGCTTTTTGATGTTTTAAAGTTGATGGCTCTTTTTTCCTTTCAAAATATGAACTAAACCATATTTTTTTAAAACTACTATTTCTAAAAATGCGTGTCTTTTTAATTTTTTTATTTTTTAAATGAAGCAAAATATCTGATTGACTGGGGAAATGAGAACCACAGGATTTTCATTAAAAATACATACTTTAAATTATTTTGAAAACATTTCATAAGTGCCTTCAAAACTTGATATATTTATGTTCAAATTAAAAAATAATAAGTGCTCAAATATATTTTTAAAAAATCTTAATACATCTCGACCAATTATAGTCAGTCCTCCATATGGGGAAATGGCCAAAATTCCTCCTGACTTCTAGCAATATTTAAAAGAAACATTAACATTACATTTGGAAAATTAAATTTTCTCTGTTAGAAGGCTATTCTTAAAAGCTATTCTAGAAAGGGACAGATAAATTAATTGACAAAAGTACAAGACAATCAGAGTAGTTAATATGCAGTAATAGAAAGAGGTGGGGAAAGAGATACAAATGTCCTTTTGTAATCTTTTAGTTTTGACTTTGTTTCAAATATGTTATTGCAGTCATACCACCTGGTAAATTGTGAAACTGAGCACCGGTTTTCCTTCCGATATGACAGAAGCTGGCATGTGGAAAATACTTTCCTTCCTGACTTTGAAGAGGATGGAATGTAAGGAAGCCTCATTTTAAATCACCTTTACTTTTGAAAGATTGAATACACTCTTTACTTAAATTCATACTTACTTTTAGTTATTCTATCAATTACATTGTCCTGCTAAAACGAAAATTCAGAGGATACTTCCAGAGAATTATGTATTCACAATTTGGGTTGTTTTGAGTTAGAATGGAAATTAAAGATCATCTAATTCCAGCCCCTTCTGCCCTGGGCAGGGACACCTTCCTCTTGACCAGGTTACTCAAAGCCCCCTCCAGCTTGGCCTTGATCCTGTTAAAGTGTTCATGTTTGCATAGAGCTAAACTTATTTTTGTCCCTTGACTATTCATTGCCCCATGCTCTATGTCATCCATTTCACCCTTGAATATACTCTTGGTGAATGACCTCCCACGTCTGGTTTCAAGAATATCTGCCACTCCTCCTATTTACAAAATTCTCAAATTATGGAATTGTAAAACATTTAGATAACAACTCCTATGTTTTGAGTAGGTAGTCTAGGAAATAACAGATAAACAATTAAGTCAATTAACTCTATTAATCTCAAGAAAACTAGTATTTCTATAAGTAGTCTTCATGGAAAGTTTAAGATTAATTTTCAATATCATAGTAATTTTATTCAAGAAAAGAGTAATGTCACTTCAGAATATTACCTGTGTTATAAACATTATTATATAAATTAAATACATGTTTCTATGGAGAACACATCTGACCATAACATGGAATTTAAACAGATTCCAGTAGTACTGCTACCAAAATAATTCACTCCAGCAATGGAAGGAAATGAGTCATATTCAAAGAGGAAACTGCAAGTAAAAATTCTTCAGATCCTGTTACTGGTGCTGATATTCTGTGTCATCTTCTGAAAATTCACTGAACTGGTTTTATTAATGATAAAGCAGAGATTATGACACTTTCTTCACAGGGGAGTTGTGAGGATGCTTATGAAGTGTTCTGTATCTGCAGGAAGAAAGTCACTGCACAAACACAAAGTATCAAAAATTTCTTATCATTTCTGCTATAAACAACTGATCTACTTTCTTTTTTTTCTACAGGGCAGACAATTACTCATTCCTCCTTTACAGGATATAAAGTAGCTGCTCTGTTAAATAGCAGTAAAATTTAAATGTTGGGGACGTTTTGAAGAGTATCAATATGGAAAAGAGTGGGGGAGGGGGCGGGGAGGGACCTGCCCCTGCCATCAAAGTATATCCTTTGCACATTCCTGGCACTACATCAAGGTTAAGTTAAAAGCAGCACTTGAAGGCAGTTGCATGTGGTAGATTGTACAACAAGGCTCATTAGCCAATGGTGAGTCTTATGTAAAGGTCTTTAATGTGGTGCAATGGCATTTTTCAGCCTCTTTTAAAAGGGAAAAAGTTAATAACGTGAAAGTTTTATTACTTTTATTCTTTTAAAGAAGTGCCTTTTTGTAGGGAAACATTGTGGTAGTTAGAGCAAAAGCTCAGGGAATTTCCTTCACTCTGGGAAGGACTGCAATTATACAAGGGGAAGGGACCACAGCAGTAAACTGGCAACATACCAAGGTCTTAACCCCTGAGACAGGAGGTGGAGGAATAGGTGTTAGCAGTCTTACACAAGCCCTCCAAGCATAAACATATGGTAAATCCATTACCTAAACTACAAAGAATGGAACCTTGCTAATAAACCTATTTACTAGGTTAAATAAATACAGAAAGTGTTTAAAAAAGGCGAGCTGTGTGACATTTAAAAATCAAACATTTTTCACTTGTCAGAATTTGTTGTTGGGAATCTGTGAAACACGATGGCCCTTCCAACCCCATGGACACACACAGTCATGTTCTGCCCACTCGGCCCCAGCTCAGTGCTCGTTGCCACCACGTGAAACCGAGAGCATTTATTTCTGAGTTCCTGTGCCACTGCCTGCACAAACAGCTCATCACCCAACTGGCTGCTGGCACCCATGAGGAACAATAAAATGTAGGTAGGATTCAAGTATATTTATCACCTTGTTTGCAGCCCTGTGCTTCATGGCATGTTTGATTTTATCAAAAATAAACACCGGACTAATTCCAGAAGTAATAATAATGAACAGGAAAAAAATACAGATCCAGTGTCTTTAACAGTGGCATGCTGCCAGTAGCTTTAGCAAAAGCTCCACAGATCATTTTTGCATCACCCTTAGTACAAATATATCATTAGACAGGTCATGAAGGGTACTAAAGCTAAAGAGAACTGTGTTTTAGAGTTACTTTACCAAATAACTGCCCTTCTTCGAGATGTAGCAATGGGATATTCCATAACACATTTTAAAGCTTCACGTTTCATAGATTTGTAGCAAAGAGGTGGCATTAATGTAAAGCCAGCTGAAGTCAGTGGGCTGATACCCTGCCCAAACCCCTCCCTTTGAAACTAGGTGGTGTGGACACCCAGCTGAGGTGGCAGTGTGGTAGCTCTACAGTCAGGTGTCTCTGAGATGGGGTGGCTGCTCAGGGGTACTTCTCTCCGGCAGAATTCATGTGAATTTGTACTTTCATTTACCAGCCTGTGAAAGGCACTCCTTTTCTGCTGCTGGTAAATGACATGCTTGTGATGAAATTTCTGTTGCATCAGGGTCAAAGTAAGTTTTATTCAGGAAAAAAAAATGGGAATAAAGGTTTTAAAATTTCATGTGGTTGCAGAAATGCAGTGATATTTGGTCATTAACTTGATTGAAAACCATCTAAGTGTATAGTCAAACACAAGCCACTTGTTCTCAAGCAGTGTTTATGGATAAGGAAGCAAGGTGGGAGATCTATTACCTTTGCCCATACTCCCCACCAAATCTCCCTCTGTAAATACACAGTCAAACATTAATGATGACCCTCATCTGCTTCAGGTTCATTAATGGAGATGCCTGTGCCTGCACGGAATGCCACTGACATCTAGCATGGAGCTGTAGTGCTTGCAGAGTGGAAAGTATCACATTTAAAAGGTCTGAATTATTATCATTTAAAACCATTTTATTATAGAAGATAGGTAGCAGCTGCAATTTAAATAAAGTGCTTCAAATTATGTGGTTGTATTTCTGGTTTGATTTGGAAGAAAAGGTCAGAATAAAGTTGCAGTTGTAACCATTAGTTATGTGATTTTAAAGAGTGGCAATATATAAATAGTTCCCTTGTGGTAATTTTATGTTAGGAGTATTCTATTGTTTAACAAATGCTAAGGGAAAATTATTTGGTTTTGCAATAAAAATATATCAAAGAAGAAAACAATCCATGTAGATTATAAGGGTCACTCTTTAACAGTGCTGTTATTTGTGATGAACTCTTATCCAGCTGCTGATGTGACATTCTGTATTTACTGACAGCATCAATATTGCACTGCAATGAAAAAACCCCAGGCAAATTGAGAAATCAAATGTTTTAACTAATGCCATTCCAGAGCTATCTTAGTATTTTACACATATGAGTACACCAGGAGCACTACATACACCAGCTGGTACTGGATAAGATATTCCTCTGCATTTTAAAGTTATTTCAATACTGCAAAACAGAATAACATATTTAGATAAAACTTTTGAGCCATTTGGTACCTCAGAAAGTTTTTATTTGATTTTCTCTCCAATTTTCTCCTCTTTTTGGCAAAATTTGCCATATTTTTAGCCATCACAGATTTTTGATGAAAAAAACCCACAAAAGCAACTCTGAAACTGGATACAGAGTAAGACAGATCTGTGAAGGGTGAACAGTGAACATCAGGAGTTCTAAATATGCAGATGGCATGAAAGCTTCTAAAATAAAAAGGTATTATGCTTGGTTTTCATATGACAATAGAAGCTAACAAAATGATGTGGATCTTGCTGATATCTGTCTGGGATGGCAGCACAGCCTTTAGTGTTCTCAGATCACCCTGAGCACACTTGTAGGAACTTAAGAGTGTTGATGGAGAGGAAAGGGCACATAACCCCTTCTTTTTATCACCTCTCCCTACAAATGTGCAAGGGGTGATAGTGGCCATTTGCTCATTGAAAGCTGTCACTTTGTTAGGCACAAAAGGATGGGAACCCTCTGGTCAGACAGACATTTGCACCTGAGTGACTCAGGTAATAAAATATGGTGTGAATGACCCAAAGGTTAGGAAGGGATGAATTGCTTGCTGGAAATGCCTGTCTTGGTGCACTATAAAAAGAGTCAGTGTGGGCAGTCCAGAGGTACCCACCTACACCACGGACTTATAAAGTGTCATGAATCTTTCTTGGAGCACGGAAGAACAGAGGAAGAACAGACTGTGTTTTCCTCATGGAAGCCAGAGTGTTATGAGAAATAAATCTCCTCTCCCTCAAGAGATGATCTCTCCACAGCAAACTGATGCAGCAAAATCCCCTGCTTATCTCAAATCATTGGAGCAAGCAGCAGAAGTAGCCCTGCTGCCTTTACACAGGGCTGCTGCCCACAGCCCAGGAAAGCCCTGCTGAGAGAAGCAGCCAAGCAAAAAATGGACCTATTCGTGTATTTAGTTTTGAGGTTTTTAGTTGATTGTTGCAACCATGCCTAAAATCCCTGGTAGTACCTCTAAGAGCTAAATATCCCACACAGAATGGGATGAAGGTCTTATTGCTCTTATGCATGGTAAGTTGGAGCCAGATGCACACTACAAGAGACCTCTTTCAGGCTCAGACTGTGAAACCTGAAAACAGTTCAGATGAGTGATATGCAAAATCCCCACATAACCACCTGGTCACACAGGAACTTGCAGTGTACATTAGGTATGTAAGTATTGTACAATAAGCAAGTACTGGATAAAACCAGAAATACAGAGGGGGTGACTGGAACCCCAAAAGTCTCCCCTCAGCAAAGTAACCTTATCCTTTGCTTGCAGAGCTAGCCCACTTCTATCTTCATCTCCTTACATACATAAGATGTAAAAGCCAGTCATCTCAGGGCCTCAGCAAGTTTCACTGCCACTAAACTCATGTGAAAGGCATGCAGCTCTGCTTCCTCTGGCTGTGCTTAAAATATCTATGAAAGAGCTGCCTGCACTCTGAGACATCTTCTTGTAAGACTTAGTTTGGTTTTTTTGAATTTAGCCTACAGAGACATCTAAGTCAGAGCTGCAGGTAGGCATCTGAGCTCAGGATGAAATAGCAAACTTCACAGGCATCCCTTTCTTAAAATTCTTGGATGCCTGTCAGTAATTCCACTGCCAGCAGAACAGCTGTTTCACAGGACACTATCCAGTTTAATGTGCTTGATGTTCAAACCTATTTGTCTCCTCCTGTTCAATGCACTTTGAACTGTGGTGTCTGAGTCTGGGCCGTCAATTATGCTCCTGGAGCCAGCACCCAGACATCAGGAGTGACAGCAGTGGGCAATGGCATGCCTGAAGGGATCCTCTTAGGCTGAACACTCACTAGCTCTTTTCATTCTCAAAGGCAAAAGTTCCATCGCAGGACCACTCTGAGACAACCTGGGCAACAGCAATAAGCCTAAAGCCCACACTGATATAAGTGGGTTGAGCAAATTCCTTCTCTTTGCATCCACCTGGCTGCAGTGTGTTTCAAGCCACCACTCATCCCTAGCAGGGATGGGGGCTCCCAGCAGCACAGGAGGCTGCAAGGAAACCTCTTTTTTGTTAGGATTTTATACACAGCACTCTGAGATACTGAGCTAGGTGTCCAAATGTAGATATGAACCTGTCTATTCCTGGTGTCTCAACACAAGAGTGGGTGAAGACAAAAATCACATGCATCCAAATGTGCTTGAGGTTAACCTTAAACTGTGCTCTGCAGAAGGTGTTTGTTTATTTTTTCTCTGACTGTTTTCATAAGCACTTTCTAGTTGACTACCAGAGTCAGTCTCTTTTTTTCCCAGTTTCTAAGGAAAAACTCAAAGCTCTCATCTCTTTGAATGCCATGGTTGACAAATCACTGGTACCATCAGCCCTTGCTGTGTGTAATGTTCTGGGAAAGAAAATACAGTTTTCTAGAATAAACACTTTCAAAAGGATTATTTGTTTAAACAGTTCACATTTTTCAGAAGGAATTATGATATTCATAAATTCAAATGTAGTTGTTTGCATGTTCTGGACAGTATATTCTAATTTTCTCAAGGCACCTGTGCTGCTATACGTAGTCATTTATAGAGGTACACAGCAGGTGTTAATGAAGCAGAAATGTTAATTTATTGTGAATTTAAGCAAAATAACACAAGCAGAAGATCAATTAGATTGTTAGACATTTCTAGTAGGTTTTAGGGGGTTAGGATTCCTTTTGTTTTCTGCAGTTACATCAGTCTGATTACAAAGAATATCTATACTCAGTTTTCCTCCTTGTTTAACTCTGTTAGGAACAGTGAAATTAATGCACAGAAAGTATTTATCTGTTTGGTTTTTTTTTTTTCAGTGAAACAGAATATATGTAGATCATAAAGACAGCTGATGGTAAAGCTGACTGATTAGAACACATTTTAAATATTAAAAAGAAAGGTAAAGCAACAACTACAAAGCCTTGGTTCCTGCATTCTTAGCAAATACAAACTTGCTGTTTTCACTGAACATTTCAGATGGGTGAGGAATGTATTATGAAATCCTTAAAACCAAGATTATAATCATGCTGTGAATGCCAGTTTAAAACAAGGAAACACACTGTCAGTCACAGGCTGTTAGAGGCACAGTCAGTCTAAGGACACAAAAGTTTTCCAGTGGAGGAGTTGGTTTCTAATGGCCAGAAGTTACTGCTCATTGTTATGCAAGGGTGGCAAACCAGATTTAGCTGTTACTTTTTCAAAACAAATACAGCTCTACATTTTACACCTTAGTCTGTTCCTGTGCTTGATTAAACATTTATAAATAGTTCCCCCCACCTATCCTACAAATGCTTGGGGTTAAGAGACAGTATCTGGTTCATAGCACAGACTATTGGAATGGAACCGAGACACAAAACTCAAACAGATTCTGTAACATGGAAAATGCAGAGGAACTGAGGTCAGGAGTTTGATTTCTAGGTTCATTGTTCCATTTTGTTACTCAAACATTGTACCAGACTGCCTTGTAATTCAGGCAGAAGAGACTCTTGAGATTGATTTTGATTTTATAGCCTTTCTGAGAATTTTCTGACAACTAAATCCTGCTCCTAAGAGGAACTGAATAGGTGATGTAGCAGGAACAAGTCTTAAGCTTCTAACTGGTATGAAAGAGAAAGTAGTAACATGTACTACTCACAGTTTTCTAACAAGAGGAATTAAAGACATTGCACATTTGTTACCATTTTACAAATGATCATCAATCAAAATAGCAATGATCAGGCTTCCAGAGAAATTGCTGACTCTGAAAAGAGAAATTTGTGTTGCAATTTTACCTGTTTCAGCTATCCATTGATAGCTGTCATATCCACACAGCATAAATTATTTCCAAAGGCCTAGACTGCCAGATTTGGCAATCAATTTTTTGGTGCTTCCTTACTGGAAATTTGGAAGAATCCATTCTGAGGGTGCTGTCCCTACTGATATTAGTTTATTCAATAAAGTCTTTTTGATTCAATTGAAGATGAGGTTTTTGTTCCCTTTCCTCAGGTGCAGCTCAGGTGAGTGACCACCTTCCAACTTGGATGCAAGTAAATCATCTCTGCCTCACAGCCATGATTCTCCTTGAATTTTAGCATGAATACTTCTCTTGCTGTTTCAGTCTACTAAAATCTAGTCCCAGAACTGAATGTAATAAGATTAAGACTGTGTAATAAATAATATACCAGAGTTTTATGACACAAAACAGTATTACAAGTAAAATTTACTCCAAGACATGGAATTTGATATTGCAAATAAATGTACAGTAAATTCTTTGTGCATATTGGGACCTATGTGTATTCCTTACAAAATGCCAGCA
The DNA here is from genome assembly GCA_034509425.1 of Eopsaltria australis. Lineage (NCBI taxonomy): Eukaryota > Metazoa > Chordata > Aves > Passeriformes > Petroicidae > Eopsaltria > Eopsaltria australis. The sequence continues at coordinate 3,665,991 of JAVTVJ010000189.1, read as the reverse complement.
ATTAAAATGAAAAGACAACATGTATAGCAGCTTGACAGGGTTTTTTCCTCGTAAGTTGGATTAAAATAAGTAGAATGTATTTGGCAAAGAAAAGCTAACCAGCTTTAGGAGACTGTGTAATCCAATTGCTAATAGTGATCAGCGATTGTTTTCTTGGCATTCCAGAAAATTCATAAACAGCTTCCTGTGTAGAGTAAGAGTGAAAAGGGAAATGAATGTATATTACAGCAATATGTGGAAAACTACAAATTATTTTACAAAGGGGAAAGCCTTGGAACTACTTGGAACTACTATTACTGAGGCTAAAATTCCATCCACTGCAGAATGAAGCTTTGCCTCACTATGGATCACAGGAAATGACTCTAGAAAGATCTGATATGATATGGGTTTGCTATTGCACTGCTGTTAATTAAGTGAAGGATTTTTCCATCAGAAAGATGTTGTGCTGAAAAATTCACATTTCCAAGTCCTTTTCTGATAAATGCTCCATAGAACTTTTTCTGCTTGCATAACAAGCAGTGTTAAATTCACAAGTAAGAAAAACCTACCACCTACTGTCACAAAAGAAAAGTGGGACAGAGAGAATATGGGGTGACTGATGAAAAGAAGATGGGTGGACAAGGCTGATGTGCAGTGTCCTATTCCCACTGTCAGAAGCAGAATATGAGGTCATGTTGGTCATCAGTCTGGACAGCATGAGATTTCTTATATTCCTATAGAATATTTCAGATGTGATTGGTATATAGCAAGAAGGTTTAACATAGTTAGGCACCGTGTCAAGGGTGAATGTGTAAAGTTTAAGAAGGTATTTGTGGTACTAAGATTATTTTTTGTTTCAGGTTTTGTATGGAGCAATCTGGGCCTACAAAATCATACAGACTGTGCATGAACAAGAAGCCTGTATTTGAGATATGGAAGGACTACCACTTTAAAACAGAGGTTAATTTTCAGTGTTTCAGTCAGCTGAATGGATTATTTTATCACTCTTCTACCAGCAGCCCATGATCTCAGAAAATCTGAAGAATCTGTGAAAGAACAACGGCAAGAGCTCCTTTAGACCTACATGGAGCAATTGCAAGGGAAACCTTTCTCAGCACCTTCCTCACCAGTCCTAGTTCCTTAATTAGAGCCAGAAACTCTGGTAACGAGTTCATAACTGACTCATAATCATTGTGTTATATCAGACTTAAGTGACAGTTTCTGGAAAGATCTGGCTGTTTGAAAAACTTTCTCCTATGGAGTAATTCAGAGCCATTAGATGATGATTTCAGTGGTTCCCTCGTAGAGTTTGAACCCACTGTTTGAACAGAAGTCACGGAAGTCTTGAAACACTCTAAAACACTCTTGAAACAGTCTGAACACTCTGAAATGAGCTCTCCAGGTCACAGCATCTCCTCTAATGCATTGTCTGACGTAGGAAGACACCTACATGTGGCAGCCAATAAATATCAGCAGTTACATTCTTATTTCCACTTTCCCTGTTTTTTGGTGTGTTCAGCATTCAAGGTCCATCTCTGATAACCTTCTGCCACTCAGGGTCACGAGGAGAAATGAGGACCTTTCCTACAAGCTCAGGACCACACTTCAACATCTTAGTGTATTTTGTTCAGATGGCAGTGCAGAAAGAAATGAAGCCCCACTGTAGTGGATGCAATATCATCCCTACAAATCATGGAGACATGGAATCCTGGGATAGCAGCGCTTTTATTGTTCACTAACAGTGCTTGAGAGACAGCTGGGACAGAAGCTCACTGCACCTACACACAACATTGACTTCTTTTTGTCAAAAGCCTGTCTTAATTTTCTCATTGAAGATAACCTAAAACCTCAAATAAATTAATTGATATCAGCAACCTATATTTTCATTTTTCTTAACTTTGTTTGACCTCTGTTTCTGGGTTTGGAGAAAATACCAGGCAAAAGGAGGTGTAGTGGTTTGATTCACCACCCGAGTCACAGCAACAATTTTTTAGAAGCAGCTTTAAGTGCATAGGGTGAGCTGATTTATATTTACAGGTGATATGCATTCCCACTATTAGTTTTAGACAGGGGGATGAGAGAATATAAATATATTCCATTTACAATAATTTGTGTAGAAGCCATCTTCTTACAGCCATAGTCATACTTATAAACAAAGTACATTTCCTAATTGCACATTTGTTCTTTCCATATATATGAATTCCAAGAAATACATAGGGATTATATATATATATATATATATATATATAAATACTACATAGTCTACACTCCAAAAATCTTTTCTGCTAAAGTTAGCACACTGCTATACTGCAAAGGAATAGAAGAGCAGAACATTTCTAAATAAGTGAAAAAATTAATCAGTGAAAGAGGTTAATACCATTTACACTCAGATAAGCTAACATAATGAAATGCTCCTATCCCGGTATTAGACCAACCATGATTAATAGGCTTTAACTAGTCCTGACCAGTTCTATCTAGTGCTTAAAATTTTAGCTTGTCTTCCATAGTAAGTATCAAATATTTTTTCTGTGATGACTCAGTTTTATTTATTAATTGTTTAGATAATTGCAATTGTAAATGGAATGCTTCACTGATTCAGTAATTAGGGAGTCTGAATTTGAAATAATTTATTAGGTCTTAATTTATGTGCTGTGAAATCTGTTAGATCATTTGCTAGTCAGTATGTTGTCTAGAATAAAGGCATTTCTACAAAGGGATTTTAGGGTGAGGGTCACCAGTATAATCAGAAACATACTCAGTCTGGCCTCCAGCTAAAGATTATATGCTTTTAAGTGTATTTCTGTTTTGCAAAATGGCCATTTAAAGACTAAGCCATTTCAACAAAATTCCTTTTCTCTATATAAAAAAAGAAAAAGCTATTATTTTGCACTGCTGTTTGACTTCCCACCACCCTGTCCCCTAGATATAGATGACCCAGCTGATCAAGTGTTAGAAGTACATAGTTCTCTGCACTGACCTGTCTGAACCTCTGGAATGAAATCTTCAAAGTTAGAAGAAAAGTTGGCATGCAGACTAAGCAGGGATTTGATTAAAGATTTGGAATTACCCACACAATAAATTGAACCAAACTAATTTTTGTCATGTACAAAGGCACACTTATGTTTCCCACAATGTATGGAAGGAAGTGACATCAGTTGGCTTTCAGTGCTAATTTATTGTGTTCATCCATACGCTTATTATAATAGAGGATTTGTCAGTATGTTCACTATAAAAAAAAACCCCAGCCAGGACTGGGGCTTTTTTGTTGTCAAACTCAGCTGTTACAAATGATATTTGACTGAAGCCTCAAAGCTTGTCTGCTTGTACAGAATGCTCTGAAATTGAAACCTTACACTTAGAATGTCTTTAGAAATGTACATGTAGAGGGGTTTAAGGAAAAACATGGGGCTGCTGAATATATTGCTTTGGGCAGGATTTATCTGACAAAATATATGTGTCTATACATCAATACAGACATATGCACCTGTCTATATTGTAGACTTATGTAGATGTCCATGTGTAGATGTCAGCATTTCAATTAATCACAGACTCTACATAACCAAAGAAAAGAGGTGTGGTTCATTTCAATCCTAAAATATCAACTATAAAGTGGAATGTCATGGGCACACCCAAGAGTACCTGTAAGAAGGGAATGAAAGGTGACCAAGTTGCAGTAATATAAAGTGAAGTGAGAGAATTTCAAAGGAATGATCTGAAGTTTAATGCTTTGAAGGTACTTCTTTTATCTAAGGGATTACCTATTTAGATTTTTTTCCCTCCATTGTCAATGACTTTTCATAGTCAAGGAACATATTCTCCATTAATCTCACATATAAATATTTTGTTTCTGGACAAATATGTAAATTACCATAGCTGGATCTATGATCATGGTCAAGAAATGTGCATACTCAGCTTCATTGTCTTCAGTGACAATAATAAATTTAAAATACAAAAAGGGCAAAAGTCTGAGCCTTTCACTCCACTTATTTTTCTTTCCAAACTTAAATCTTCACATAGTTACAGTCATGACCTATTCAACTTTCCTTTACTCTATAGTGTGTATTCAGCAGAAACTCCTAATGAACAGAACTCTCCATGAATATCAATGGTTCAATAAACAGAAGTGATAAGCAGATTTTTTTTCTGTCAGAAGTCTTTTTCTGGAGCCTGGAGAAAGCTAAAAATAAGTGGAGTGGGTTATTAGGAAAAGAAAGAAAATGTGCACATTGGAAATAGAGCAGGGTAAAACACAGAGGGAGAAACACAAATAGTAAACATATGAAGAATAATTTTAAATGGGAAACATAAAGAATGTGGAAACACATTTAACTGAATTTTATTTGTGCAATCATTTAAAATTTCCCTCATATGCAATTCAGCTCTTGGATATATTAATAGGATCTGTTGAAACCAGTGGGATAATAATGAAGGGCAGATTTTCTCTCTTAAACTAAATGAGATGGTTATAGTGTCAGCACAATCTGCAACCAGTGAACTTTTCTTGTCTAGGAGCTCTAAGATTAGTTTTTAAAAAGATCTCTGAGAAGGCAGGCACAGGAAAGACATTAATATGTACAAAGACAACTGTTTTTCATTTCATCAGATTTCAAAAATTTGCTTTATCAGAATAACTAAAGCAAACAAGAAAAAAAAATTGTATTGGAAAGCAGTTGTCAGAAGTGTTCTTTAGGAGCTTGTGATTTACAGATTAATTTTATTCCCTAATTTTATAACTAATGCCTTAAAGAGTCATCACTATTTGTTCTGCCAATACACCTCATTTAATGTTACCTTCTTTAAGAACATCTAGGCAAAATTACCTGTGCAATATCAAAAGCCAAAGTAACAGTATGGACTTCCTCAGCACCAACTAAATACTTATTGGGAGACAAAAATCATGATTATTTCTCTCACATGCTTGCTTTTGTTCCCTACTTGGCTTGCTGCTTCCTGCACTGTTACTACATTACCTGGATTCCCAGGGGTATTCTAACTCTCAGCCAATAATCCTCACTGAGGAGGAGGAGGAGGGAGGGAGTGTTACATTTCTGTGAGAATCTTTGCAGTTTGTTGCCACTGAGTGAATTGGAACAATTTGGCTTTGAGGAAGTGATTTATACACGCACATCCATCACATATAACCTGCTCTGCTCTGTTAACTCTCTGTTTGATCTCTGGAGGGTTCAGTAGATTAGGGAGGGTCTTCACACAGAGGTTTCATTAACAACCAATCGCTTAACCTGGCATGACTCCTGTTTGTGCATTTGGACGCTTTAAAGCGGGAAGAATAGGGGGAAAAATTGTTAATGGGGATCATTATTTACCAGCCCAGGAAACACCAATCATGCTGTTGGAGAGAATATGCTTCCCATTTCCTTGATTTTATGTTTTAGATAGTGTAGAAAACAGAATTGAGGTTTACAATTTGAGCCACTCAAAAGTGGTGATCACAATATATGAATTCTGGCAGAACAAAGTATATCAGTAATCAAAGAGCATGGATTTAATTAAATTCATTATTTAATTACATATCCAGCCATAAGCTGGAAACTTGAACATTACAGTCCATTTTAATGAGATAGTAAATACAGGCCAAGCAGTGGCACTTTAATATTCCAGATTAATGGGTCTCTGGTTACTGTCACCTGTTTGTCTGTTCAGAGTGGGGGGAGGAATTTGATCAAGTCAAAGAGTTGATACTATTGTAAAACGAAATTAAACAACAAAGTCAGAATCATAGAACAATATGAACTACTCTTGTTATTGGTGGGGAATTTTGAGCTATTAGCAACACGCAGTTTTGGAAAACATCATCCAGAGTTGCAGCAGTGAGCTCCCATGCAAGCAGAGTACACTGTGTCTCTGCATTCTCTTACAGAAAAGGGATATTCTATTAATGAAAGGAGTAAATTTAATACTTTATGATATCCTCAGAAACAAAATGACTGGTTTTAAACCAGCAAAGTGTGCACCATAGTTTTACAATTAACAAACTAGTGAAAGCATGTGAAAATTGCTAGTTTCTTGTTGAACTCAAGAACATGGAAGAAAATAGGCAAATATCAGTGATTTTTGGGAAATATGTGGAGAAAGTCTGCAGAACAATTGTCAGGGTTATTAGTGGCACCTATAACAACAAGACAAAAATTTGGCAATGATTATTAATATTTATTTAAATAATAAAATATAAAGGACAGTGCTACATTCTGTCATAATATTTGAATGCTTAAATATTGTCTGTTATTCATGAATAATAGAGTGCAAATATATCTTAAACTCTGGCTATCCCATTCTGTCTAATCCCTCCCCCCACAGATGTCCAGAAAAACAGATGTGCTGTGTAACATGCCCTGATATTTAAATGATAACAGACTATTGAGTACAAAGCTTTGGAAATTTACTCTCTTTCATATTAAAGTTACAATTCAAGCCTCAGTGGCATTTGCAAATGTGGTGATAACACAAGAGAGAGAGAGAGAGAGAGAGAGAGAGAGAGACTGGATGGAAAGACCATATTTAGTACTTCATCGATAAAGAGCAGCAATCTTAAATGTATACAGATTTTTATTGATAGTCTGATGCTTTTCTTGTAGAATTGTTTCCTGTGTTTACTTTACCTTTCATTACCTTTCCTTTTAAGCCTTTTCAAGAAACAGTCCTATGGTCAGTTTCCCAAAATGAACAGTCTCTTTCTTATGATGGTGAGGGTATGAGCATAGCTATAGTCTCATATGATTAGACTAAAGATTCTCCTAATCCAATAGAAAACAGAAAGTTTTGTATCCATCACAATGTTTTTGTTAGCATTAACAATCACATCCTAGGATATATGTTTGTTATCTATATACAGATATCCATACCCAAATATAACAGTATATATCCTTATATTCTTTATATAATTTTGAATGTTCCTGTTTTCTATGGTGATGAATTCCACAATGTCAGCAGCAACATTTAGAATCCCCCTTCACCTTTAACACTGCAACATTTTAACACTGATCCTCTGATTTTTATCTGTCTCACATATTACTGTCCTGTATTATAGTTAAATCAAAGCTCCTACACCAGGGCTGGCTCTACCAGAACACTACCTGGGACAAGAAGCTTTATCTGTTAGTACGACACAGAATGACAGCTGCAAGTTCATCTCATTTTTGATGAAAGTAATTTTATTCCTGTGTTAGAGGACATGGAAGAATAAGGTTGTGATCTATGATTGCTGTATTTAATTTATATGTCATTACATATTTCTGGGAGATGGAACAGCATGCAAGCAGTGGGAGACAAAAATCTTAAAACATTACTTTAACAGTTTTGTAAAAGGTATGTGTTTTCCCTTATAGGGTCTTTCCCTGATAATATTCTTTGAGCTCATGAAAATCACTGACTACACTATTTGTTTGTTTGTCTATTTGTTTGTTTGCTGTACTGAAATCAAGCTTTCTGTGATGATTAATATGAACAGAAGCCTATGGAGATTTTATTGTCAGAATAAGGAATGTCTCCTCTGATCACTCCTGTTACAGATTTTAGATTCAGCTCCTCAGGAAACAGAAAGTACATTGTAATGAAATATTGGAGATTATTTTCATTATGAAGTTACCAGATATTGATTTCTGCATTTTCTGGTCATGCATTTCTGGTAAAACATGAACCTTTTATTACCTGTTTTAACCTGACATTTCATAGTGGTTTATACAAGGATTACCATCAGATGTTGAGCATTAGGATGCATTGGCTTCTTAGGTTTACCTTTAACTGAATGTGTCTCCAGTCTCAACAAAAAGAGACTGGGTGAAATACTGAAAAGAAGCTGTTAATCCAGTTGGGCAGATGTACCCAACAGAGAGAGAAATGTACTGCCACAAAGAGATAAAGGATGCACATAATCTTCTGTTTGCAGCTAGGTGCACTCACCATGGACTTTTGCTTTAGAAATTAAGATACAGACAGTATCTATTTTATATAAAAGAGGTATAAGATTTTCCTTTAGTTGTTTGCCAAATGGACATCCCACAGCCAGCTCACACTGCGTTGAATCGGGGATTGATGCAGAGATGGAAACAATCAAGGGGAGCTGCAAACACTGCAGCCCATTTCAAAAGCATTCCTTTTCCAGGCCATCAGCTGCAGCAGCAGCACAGGAAGCCTTCCCTGATTTTACCACTACTGAGCAGCAGCTTGATGGTGTTTATGCATGGCAGGACCCCACCAGCGAGAGACCCGCAGCTCTGGAGCACCAGAAGTGACATTCAGAGAAAAGGTACAATTGACAATGGAGCTGTTCACAGCACCAGGGCTGCAAGCCCATCAAGCATCCCCTCTATCAAGTTTATTGCTCTTTATTCAGCTTTAAAGAGGCTTTTTTATCCTGCACAATTTAAGTGATGCATACGGTTTCCTGATATTTTTCTTGTTCAGCAAATGAACATCAGGTTTGGCAGACATCAGTGAGTCTAAGGGTTCACGGGTTACATTTATCTTAAAACAATGCTACAAGGCTTATCCGATGCTTCAGCACAGGCTGTCAAACATGTTTGTCCTTCCCATTACACTAACTAAAGCTGTTGTGTCACTGGGCTCTTCGTGTCCCCTTTTCAGCTCTGCTAAGGGTTCCTTATCTTATACTTTCAGGGCATAATATCTGATGCTGAAAACGTACAGAGAGAGAAGTCTTATATGTGGCCTCAAGGTGAGCCTGTAACACCATAAATACAATATTTACCTGAAATCTCACCCTCTTTCAGTTGTGTCCTCTGACAATGCAGCCCTACTCCTGGATTTTACAGTGATTGCCAAGGCAAATAGACATCAAACACAGGTACAGGATTTTGCTTGACCCTGTGAGAAAGCAAAGTGGGGAAGCTGAAAACCATTATTAAAATATTAAGATCTGCAAACAAAAAAATCTCAACAGCAGTAGTGAAAATGCAGAAGAATTTCCCAAGGACTCCCAAAAGCATTAATGAATAATGTTTCCCCTGCATGTTCAGTTGATGATGACATCAAAATATTTTCCATTTTAATAGCAACTCAGAAAGGTACTAAAATGTAGCTCCTAAATGCAGACTTTGGAGTGTCCAAATAAGCTTCTTTAAAGGTTTCAGAGACAGGTTGTGAAGGAGCCCTTTGGACCATTAATGCTTGTTTTCAATATATCATGAAACAATAGAGAAATTGAAGATATTTTAAAAGGGCAAATAAGACAACCTGGGTAATTATAGGCTTGTCACACTGACATTGATCCTAAGCAAAAGAGCTGGCTGGTTCAGGACTTGATTAATAAATTGAAGGAGGAAAATATAATTAATGTCAATCAACATGAGTTTACACCAAGCTAAACTGGTAGGTTTTATGATGAAATTACAAGTTTAGTTAAAAACAGAATAATGGAGAAATCATATATTTAGATCTCTTTATGGTACTGATTTGGCACTGCTTTATTGATCTATTTATTTATTAAATAAGAAACTACGGTGACAAAAATGTAGCATAACTCATCAGTAAAATTGTGCAACTGACAGGTCTCCAAATACACTGCAAATGGACCTACATCACTAAGAATATAGGGGGTTTTTGGATCCCCACAAGTGACTTGTATTAAAAAACAGAAAAAAAACTCCGGAGTGGTACAAGTCACCTCATAACCCAACCATAAACAAGTACTTTGACCCTAAATATAGCCACATATATAGTATTACCTCTGAGAATAATCATTACTTCTAGGTTGTAACCTCAAACAGACTCTGAAAGAAAAAAGAAAGGGAAAGAATGAGCGACAGAAGTATCAAGTTTTCAGCATGATTCCCTACTTTAAAGGCCGAACACCATCACTGGGCACAGAAAGAAGGGACGTGGCATTAACCCTGTGCTTGGAAATTGTGCTGCTGAATATGGAGCACTCCTGGTACTGGTACAGACACAAAGAACAACCCTGGGGACTTAGAGTAGAAGTCACAGGAATGATGTGAGGATTAGAAAACTTACTTCTTTGTGAGGTACTTGAACACTCAGTAAAATTACTTTTGTCAAAGAAATCAAAGACATGATCATACCATATTTTGTAGGTACTTACTTAAGGACAAAATTTCATTATAAATGGCTTTTCAGTCCAGATGAAGATGAAGTTTCCAATTCTATGATCTTAGACTAGAAAGTTAGACCAGCAATAAGATAAAACTCAAAAAATAACTTAGAATAACTTACTGTTTCTGGATTCTTTCCTTTCCTCTCTGGCCTATCCCTCAGATCAATGAACCTTTAACTCTACTCTGCACAGTTGTGCTGGGAGATGAACATGTTCTCTCCCAAAACTAGTTTAAAACTGATTAGGTGGTATAATCTCTTGTGACATGGGAGAAAAGGATTTTAGAGCTCATAGGCAGAAGAGAGAATGTGCTTTTCATTCTTCTGTACCTGGGTAATGCTCTAACCACCCATCTACAGGGCAAAAGCTATCACTGGTGATGATACCACTCTTTTGATGAGAAAGGAAAGCATGTTGCTACATTTGATGTGGAACACAGTTATCTGAGAATACCCCCATCAGCCATTTTCTAAAAGTATTTACAGGCAATGTAGACAGAGAAAGCAGAAATATTTAGCTTCTGGTCCTTGAATGTGCACTGAACAGACCTCAGTTTCTCCCCTGTCCTATTGATCCACTTTTGGTTACTTTCTGAAGGATGACTTCAGGCTCCTGAAAACCATACAGTTTAGTAAGGAAATTATTTGCAGAACGGAGACAACTTTGAACTTAGCATCCGAAAAATAATTTGCAGGACATCAAGATCTCAATTTCAAAATCAAGCTGCACTTCACTGCTGTTCTAGGTCTTGTTCAGAATCCCTTATGTTCCATCATGGGTGCAATTTCAATTCAAAAATGAGCTTGGAAGAAAAAAACTCAATAGAATAAACCCATGTGTCTCTTCATACAGATTTGAACGTCGTCCTCTCTCATCACCATGACTTTCAGAAAGAGGAGCATAAAATAAAATAAACATGCTTTAATACAACGATCTATAATTTTGCATCAATACACACATATATCCAGTAGATAACTTCCCGTAAATCTGAAAATGAAAATTTTAAATCTATATTTTTACTTTTCCCTTTAAAAAAAAATTAAACTTCACATACAGAACTTACATATAGTTCTTCCTACATCAGTGCAAGATTAGACAGAGCAGACAATCCAGTAGCACTCAGCAGGGGTCTTGAAACTCCTGAAGAATATCATATAGACCGGAATTTCCTACCTGAGCTTCATAATTCTTTGCTTTTACATTTTAGTCAGACCCTTAGCTTTATTTAAATGGGGTTTTTTTGAGTGCATCTATAAAATATTTAAGTTTAATATATACAGCATCATTATCCTACATTGTGAAAAGCATAAAAGTATATGAAAGTAATAGCTTCCTTGACACACAAGAGGATTAATGTGTATGAATTGAATTTTTCTGTGGTCTATGAACTCACATTTCATGGAGACACCAAATTTATAGATGGAGAAAATCCTTCATTCAGTTTGAACTTCACAGAAGCTTAACATAGAAACATGAGAGATGTGTGCTCCTAGAATCACCTTTGCAAATTAAATTCAAGATGGAAATCATTAGGGAGCATGCTTGCAGGAGTGATTATTTTTTTAATAATGCTACAATTTTATTTAGCACATGAGAGTTTGGTGTTCTCCCTCTTGCTTCAGCAAGCTAAGTTGCAGTGCATATTACAGGAAAAAGCTTTTATTTACATTGTTTAGCAACATAGAAAGCAATGTAAGCTAAAGGATGACCATTTTTCCCATCAGCAAATCAGGATCTTCTAGACTTCTGTGGCTCAAAACTTCCATGAAAAAATGTGCTGCTAAAGGCCAAAGCACTTAAAATCTATTATCATTTGCATTTTTCAATAAATCCCCTGTATTTGTAGAAACAACAACAGCACATAGCACCATTATCACACAGCCATTTTGGGGCACCTCCATGATCCTGATGGCACCTATCCATACGGCACAGTGGAACACATAGGGTTCTTAAAATGTGACCAACCAGACTGCTTCTCACTTTTTGAGACAGCTTTTTGAATAGTTGTTTCTGAATTTTTCCTGCAGTACTTATGTAGAAAGTCAGTTGGATTCCAATAGCCATGTTGTTCCACTGCTCTCTTTCAGCATGTCAGGAAGAGTAGGGTTTTGTTTCCCTACAACTCCTTAGCTAACTATTCCTTAGTTGATTTGGATCAAATAAAATGACAGCAAAGGAATGTTGAGGGAAACTAAACTATCCAAAGGTAATTTTTCAAATTTTCCATTTTGAAAACTTTTGCAAATATATATGGGTATAATTAAAACTCACGTCCAGTACAACAGCAGAAAATGATGCCTAAAGAAGAGCAGGGGCTGTAACTCTGTGTGAAGGTCCCTCTCACAGACTGGCTGCAGTTTCATCCCCAGCTAACCCATGGGAACAGTAGAGCATGTGATCTGTCTGGGAGTCCTAGTGGCAATAAAACAGGCTGCATCCTCCCACTCTTCTTTAGGGTGTATCAATGCACACCTTGTTAATAAAAATCAGCATTCCCTCCTGATTCACCCCACCTGTCCAGGAGATTTCGTTCAGCATGAAGCATGAGTGGTCCTGGTCAGACCCATCCAGGCTGACCTCTTGTTCCTGATCTGTCACTCTGGTTACACAATAAAACACCACTTGCTCACTCTGCCCTCAACTGCTACTTCTGAACCAGAGAACAAAGGAAAAGGAAAAGCTGAAAAGGGACTTTTTACAGGGATGTGTACTGATAGGACACAGGAAAATGACATTAAACTGAAAGACGGAAGGTTTAGATTAGATATCAGGAAAAAATTCTTTGCCATGAGGATGGTGAGGCACAGGCACAGGCTGTCCAGAGAAGCTGTGGATGCCCCATCCGTGGCAGTTTTCAAGGCCAGGCTGGATGGAGCTCTGAGCAACCTGGTCTGGTGGAAGGTGTCCCTGCCCAAGGCAGGGCATTAGAACTAGATGATGTTTAAAGTCCCTTCCAACCCAAATCTTTCTATGAATTTGTGAAAGTATGCAAAGTATATGTATGCAAAACTGAAAATAAACAAATAAATAAGTAAACCAACCTTGCAAGCTTCTTCTAGACCTTCACAAAGTACAAACTGTGCCAATCTTTGTTGTAAGTATAAACCAAAACGTAGTCCCTGGCCTAGACCTTGCCTGTGTGACAGACCACTCCTTAGCATAAGAGGGAATTTAGTGAGTCTTTCAAACAGCAAAGCCACACACAGAGCCAGCCAAGTACCCTGCAATTTAGGTATTCCCATAAGTTCTTGTCAGTGTGCACAAGTAGTGTTATCACCTCTAATTGACTAGAGGACTTCAATTATGTTGGTAAATTTAGCAATAATTACACATCTTTGCCACCATTCAGGAATTACCTCTCAGGGCATGGAATCTGTTTATACTCACTTCCAACACGTTCAGCCTTTAGGTGTTTGCTCAGCTACATGGGTTCAACCAACCATAACGATCTCATTTGTTACATGAAGTGCTGTGCTCCAGGAAACAGTATCTTGAACCACACCTTGGTTTCTCAAAGAAACCAGTGTATCTAAAGGACTATTTGTTTGGCACAGAAAGAAAAGCACCTTTCTCCTCCTGACACAACAGAACTTATGAAAAAAATTAATTTCCACTGGCATAGGAAATGGGTTTTGTGGTGGATAGAGTGGATGCTCAGAGAAATCCAGATCATCTTAAACTTGTTCCTTTCGTCATTGTGCTCATTATTTCTCAACCTCAACCTTCCTGACTGTTCCTTCAAAAGAATAGTTTTGAGTCCAAGAGCTCCTGTAATTCCCTCCTGGGAGAGCAGTGAGGAAAATGAGCCATTCTTGACAGGTATCAGCATCACTTTAGGAAAGCTCTCACCTACCACAGTGGCAAAACAAGAGCTTGAGAAGAATAAAGCAGACTGTGCCATGTGATTCACTATTTTTTCCCCCAGTCAAACATAGAATGATTTACAGTACCATTCTATTGCTGCTCTTAATTTTGCCCCCTTCTTAGGGCTCATGCTAGCAAGTGTTTTGGGAGGAATGTTGTCCTGTTGTACCCTCCTGCCTTACCCAGCAGACATCTTTGGTCTCCCCTTGTGCACATCCCCTAAACCACAGGTAAGGGAAAGCAATAACACAGCACTCGGCACGGGCAGCTGACCCAAGAATGTGATGCAACATGCAAAGGGAAGGCTGAAATAGGGTCAGCTCACAAAAAAAGACTGCTTACTTGTGACACACGGTGTAAGCAGAGCTCCAGGAAAAAACTTTTCACATCACTGTATCAGACTAAGCCTTGCATGGGCTATCCTTGCCCCTTGCTGTCTTCTCCCTCCAGTTTTCCTCTTGTTAAAGGAACAGATCAAATTATTAAAACTAAGGCAAATTCCTAACATTGGTCCTATAAAATGATACATATATAATACTTTATAATACAAAAACATTGCAGAATAAACCTTCTAAAGTCTGTATGGCAAACAAAACAAAGTACTTGCTGCTGACACAATTAAAAAAAAACAAACATTTAACAATGTAACTAAGGTAAGCCAAGAACACATGCAATATTTGAAATCGTTTCTCATAGTGACAGCACCTCTGGAAATTAACTCCTTCTTCTTAAAAACTTGGTTTCTCCACATCAAACACTTGTCAGAAATGCTGTGGCTGCTTTCTTAAGAAACAACCGCCCCTGCAAGACCTAATTTCTGTCTGAAGGTTAATTAGTTAAATGCAGGAAATAGTCTAGTGGATGGAGATTTCTTCTTCAAATAAATGAGTTAGAGGCTTGAGTTTGGTAGGTATTGCCTGAGAAATTGTGGCTGTTGGATGTGACGCTTTGAACAACAGAGCATCACTATACAAAAGGAGAGACAATAGCACCCCACTAGCTCTACCTGAGTTGGCAATTTGTTAAGTTTCTTATTAAACACTTAAAAACACTGGAATAGCCTCATTTGGGGGTGGAATTGCTTCCTGCTTACTTTTGTTACACTCTAATTTCATCAGTGCAAACCTAAGGTGAACCAGAACAGGGCCAAGGTTGGGATTTGTGAATGAGCCGCAGAGATTGACATCTTGTTGAAACACAGATGCTTCAGTGAGAGGATTTTTTATCATGGCGAATCAAACCACATTATTTTAATTTGCCTTAGACAATAGTAGTATGCAAGAGAGTAAAGAGAATTTGTATTTGCTGCATATTGATTTGCATAGTCAAGATTATCACATAGATTTAAGATTGTAAGACACTGATCTCTG
Source organism: Eopsaltria australis (assembly GCA_034509425.1). Classification (NCBI taxonomy): domain Eukaryota; kingdom Metazoa; phylum Chordata; class Aves; order Passeriformes; family Petroicidae; genus Eopsaltria; species Eopsaltria australis. The sequence continues at coordinate 3,650,691 of JAVTVJ010000189.1, read as the reverse complement.
AAGATCATAACCTTAAAACCACAGCATGTTTGGGCACCACAAACCTAATTACCCCAAATCATGTCACTTATGGAAACACTTATGTAGTAGATTATTTTCAAGCTAGCAATTTAGGTCTCAATCAGGATTTGATTTGCATTCCTTCTTTAATTTATGGAGTTTGCATTTCTTCCCTATCTTACCCTGATACATTTTCTCCCCAGCCCATGGTTGATTTTCAAGAGCTGTAAACTAAAAGCCACCATGGAAACAATCCTGTTGATATAGGAGTAAAAGCCAACTCACTTTTCATCAATAGGGTAACAGGAGAGGCAACTGGATGCACACAGGGTCTAACAAGCAGAAAGGTCACTTCATTGGATGCCTTACAAAAAAAGAGAAAACTTTAAGGGCGTATTATATAGGCTTGATGAAAATATTTCATATACAAACTTGTATTTCTGATTGTTTCAGTAGCCTGTGCAGTGTTTACTTGGACAGTTTCCCAGGGATTTCCTGCTTTTTTAAGGAGACCGCATCCTGAAGTACAGCATTTACATAAGTTACCTACACGATTAATGAGATAAGTAAAACACATGGAGGAAGCCTCTGATACCACAGGCATTATTCAGAAGAAAACCCCAAGTTTAATAGGGAAAGATTAACAACAAACTCTTTCCTCCTTTTGATACAAGGACTATTTTTAAGTCATCAGGAAAAGCTGTTTGAACATACATACCAGAAAAGTCAAATCTTAGCAAGAAAATACAGAAAAAATAGACATATTTACCATGAAATAAGCACTACTTAGTTTTAGAAACTTGGACTAAATGCAGTCCATACTTAAAAGCACCACCTGGCAACAGTGGCTGTTGGCAAAACTCCTAACCAAAGTTTGGGCTGCTGACAGAAAACTACAGATGACTTCAGACTATTTTGCAATTTTTAAACTGAATTTAAATTCTGTTCTCACTGTTTTAGGCCATTAGAAATACCACAAAAGATGAGTGCTTAGAGATGAATAAACTATGTTTCTGTAAAACTTACTACAAACACGGCTTAAATTCTTGTTATAAGGAAGAGCAATGCAAGTTGGGTTTTTTTCAAAAAAGGTTAAGACTCAATAGAAACCCCTCAAACCTATTACTGCATTTGGTACAGGGCTGGTCAAAGCGTAACTGCATAACTGCTGTATACTAACAATTATCTACCTCCTATTTTGAATTACTTCATTAAAAAATACCATTATTGTTCAGTGGAACTGCAATAACCAAAAACCAAAAGTTTTTAGTAGAATAGAACAGAACAGAACAGAACACAATGCTGAAAATCTAAATAACAGAATGGCTACTCATAATACTGATATACACCAAGGAGTCAGAAATGTCACCCAAATCAATTTGGGTGTAATTTCTATTATTACTTTGTTATCCTACATGATATTCTTCATTACTCATACAATACATTGAACTAATTCTAACACAATTACAGCTCTGCTTAAAAGAATGCTGGTTTGCAACAAGGCATCTGTGGAAAGATGGTTTTAATTGATACCATCCAAATACTTTTTGAGTTTTGTGTATTGAAACAATCAACAAACAGAAGAAAGTTACCACTGGAGGACAGTTCCACAATGTTTTAGTGCAATTCAAAGACAGAAAACTGAAGAGGCAACACAGTTTATGAAATGTAAGTACTATGACATTTCCAAATGTGTTAGAATTTTAAAATTCAACTTTATTTTAGACAGAAGATGATTTAAGTTGTCCAAACACAAGCTCTTCATGCTGTTTAGACAGGGTACCTGAATTTTCTGTCCAGCACTGGCAGGTGAAACATAACGCCTACCGAAAGGAGACCTGTAATTTCTGTAGTGGCAAGATTTTCCTGTCACCCACAACAGTGTTAGCTCTATGTTAGCTAGAATCTGAATTCCAGCAATCTGTTCTCCATGTATCAAGTTAGCTGTTAGTATTTTTAATTTTTCTGCTAAATATTAAATCAAGAAAGTCCCTTCAGGACAAGAGAAATATTCTGCTACACACCCTAGGCACTCCAGTAAGCAGCAGCACTCAGCAGTCATGGGATACGCCTCATGAATGCACCTTTATGTTCTCTGATAATAACAACCATTATGAAAAAGACTAATTCATTCATATGCTGAGTACCTTGAAACAGCATTTAACGTATTACTGCTGCAAAGATATTATGACAATTCTTGCCAGTCTTGGCTGACATTCAGCAGATTGCTACATCTCTTTACCTCAGTTTTTCCATCTGTGGATCTGGACACATTTGTGAGAAACCAAGCGATATAGACAAAAATCACTGCAAGAAGCACAGGGAGTTTTAGACAAATTTTAACAAGAAGGGATAAAAACCCTGCTCATCATTCACTAAATGCATTAGTTACTGCAACACGTAGTAACTCTGAAAAGTAGCAATTTTTTGCTTTTAAGCAACTTGTGGGAAAAGTATTATTGTAGAGAATTCCTTACACAAGACAGGTTTTGATCTACCTTACCCCTTGTGTAACTTCATTTTGTCAACAGGCAAGTGTTGGTGTAATTGCAGTGGTAAAGGGTTTATCAAAGTACCCCTAGCTGTTACACTTTTCTGGAGCTGTTACGTACAAACAGGGGTGCAAGGCAGCAGGCTACATGCTTTTTAGTAAAGCTCACCCTTTGAACCTTCCACCCATTTTTCCTCTTTCTTACATCTATCTAATTTACTTGAGACGCTGCTATTTTGCTAACTGGCTTAAGAAGGAGCCCAGCTTACTGCATTATATGGATGTTCACATATGGTAGTGACCACAGGCCAATTACCTCTTCAAATAGACCAGGCATGTTTATTTGTATGTGTGATTCCATAAACATGAGAAGACTGAAGTACAAGTCTGTGTTGCCAGCAGCAATTTTGTCTGCATTCACAGTACAAAACAGAACCATACTTAAAGCATAAGAGACCAACAAACTCCTCCTGCCTTTGGAGCTTGCTAAGAGGGGGCCCCAGCCCAGCAGTTTGGACACTGAGTGGCAAACACCATCTGTATCCTTTTCCCTTCCATAAAAGGAACCTTTATAGGAGTGTAAAGGAAAACAAAGAAAGATTACTACCAGTAGTTATAAATGAATAGTTAATCATCCAATAAGAACGTGAGTTGTCCCAAAGACATTGTGCTAAAGCAAATTAGTAAAAAATGTAAAGCTATCGAACAAGTGTGCTCCAATAAGCAAGTGATAAACTCAGAAAAACAAAAATATCTCCCTAAGCCAACTTTATAGCTATTATTAAAATATAAATAGGGGAAAAAAAGGTTAAAACTCGAGTTTATATTTTGTTCATTTTACTCAGGCTAATCTTGAATTTCCCATATTCCTTCTATTTGGTCAGAAAAGCTGATGCACAGCAAGAATGCCTACATGGGATTTGCTAATACAATTTTAAAGCCAGTAAATTGCAACAAATATTGCCAGGGGCACTTATGAAAGCCTATTTTTTTAGTTCTGTTTTCATTTAGTGGGCCCTAGAAATCAGCAGTGAGAAGAAAAATAAATACAGTTTTGACATGTACAGTAGCAAGAATGAGCTTTGCACCCAGACAGGGAACAAGCCCTTTAAAGCAGAAGTTAGTGGATTAACAATCCGAACAGCTCACGGTGCATGCTTATTCAAGCCGCGACAAGAAGTCAGGCAGTGAAGCAAAGGCCCTTCATTGTGAGTTTGTGCTCCACACAAGCAGCTCTAACAGCTTTAAGTTCTTTTTTGTTTAGGAGTTTGTTTGTTTCTAAAGAGAAAAAAAAAAAAAAAAAAAAAAAAAAATAGGGAGAATGTAATTGACCCAGTTGGAAGCAGCAGGCTGGTGTAGGAAAGGGCATATGCGAGACACGAGCACCACCACGAGGCGGTCACCGCTCAGCTGAGTGCGAGCAGCCGCAGCACCCTCGGCAGCCCCAGCCCAGCCCGGACACGGAGCACACACGAGCCGAACACGAACAGCCTCCGTGCACTTCCAGGGTTAGGGATACAGACAAAAATTAGGCAACTTGATTTCTACGAGAGACCTTTTTTTTTTTTTTTGCATATCACTTGGAACATTCCCTTGAGATGTATGACATCACCTGATGCTGAAAAATTTTCTCATGTAGCTGTTGACTTTTAACTTCCAGTACAAAAAAATCTTCGTTGCTTGACTGGTGTGAAAGCAAGTCTGTGCTTGGTTCAAGAAAGACAGTTAAAGCTTTTAACTGGAATCATGCCAGTCTATCTAGATATGACTTATCACTTCCTGTAACTAAGTGTAAAGGCAAGTCCATTCCCAAATAAAAATAACAAGAGACAGGGAACATCCTATCAGGAAAAATTGCCTGAACTTAATTTGGTGTAATTACATTCAGCTATTTTATTCTTAAAGATTTTTTAAAAATATCCGTATTTGCTTTCTGAAAAAAATATCAAGGCTTCTAGTAAGTCCATCTTAGTGGTTTAAGACAGCAGTAACTGGAAGTAACATAAAAACCCAGACCAGATCCTTCAGAATAATTGCTAATTTATATTCCATTTTATCTAAATACTTTTCCTAGAGATTACTGATTACAGCAGTGGGGATTTTCTGCCATTTAGCACAAGATAGAGTTATCTTCTTGACATCTCACACAATCTTTGAAGTCTCTCAACCAGGAACTGCCCTGTACCACCTTCATGCTACTGCATTTGAAGGCATATCAGCAAAACCCTTCTGAAAGCAAGTATATATCAGAAATTTCAGCTCCAGCACCAAGAAAATACAAATTTTAGGTAAGCACTGGCATGCATTGGTTATATGCCTAAAGCTATTTTCATTTTTAGCATCACTTTTTTTTAGTCCTAAATAATCATGATTTGTAATTATTCACTGAAGTTTGAATATCCAACAGCAAATATTGAAAGGTATCAGCACTTGGAACATGTAGTAAATTTAGAATGTCACATTTCAACAAAAAGGACAATGCTCCTAAAACTTTGACTCCATCTATCCACCATCTCCCCATGATATAAAAATATTTCCCAAGATATAAGTCTAAAGTAGATTAAACTGATTTTAATCTCAGCTTCAAATGGCAGACATGAATGATCTGATTCCTTCTGCATCTAAATGATTTTAGGCATTACAATAAATTAATTTCAATTGACTTACAGTTGACAGATTTCATTGCTCTTGTCTGACATGACCAACGCAACACATGGTAGAACTTTTCTTCCCAAGTTCTAATGATAAACATCCCCATTTAACCTCCCCTCTCCTTGGGATCAAGTAGTATCACAAATTACTGTAAATGCAGTACTTTGTTTACATTAATGAGAAATCTATGTTTTTTATTACAATCCCTAGGTCTCTCAGTCTGCCCTCTCCAGGTAACACTACAAATAATTATTTGCTCAACCTGAGTTTAAATTGATTGTCACTGATTTTTGGAAGGGGATGGAACGTTCTGTGAGAAGAAGACTTCACACCGAAGGCAAAAGTTCACTTGGATTTGTCTGGCATTCCCAACTACCTGAGACATTTTGGATGACAATTTTCAGGCAAAGTCACTGACATTTCTAATTACCATTAGAGGAGTTCACTAGAGAAAAAGAAGCTAAAAAGAAATTCCAAAGCAGACTACAGACTACAGTAAACAAATTTAACCTGAAAGCAGCACAAGAGGCATACTTCAACCTATACTGCTGCATGAAAAAGCTTTTCCTGTAGTTTTACGAAATGCTTTTATACTACCATATACTACCATAGTACTCTCCTATGAATTCAAGAGTATTGTAGAAATCTTTGTAACAATGTTTCTACAATACTGTACAATCCATTTCAGAAATGTAAGAACCATCAACTTTGAGAAGTCTAGAACTACAGAATCAAAATGTTATCAGCCTAGATGTAGAGGTTTAGGATAACAAAGAGCTTCAAACACATACTTCAGACCTGGGTTTTTTTCTTATTTAGTATCTCAAATATAAACAGCTGTCTGAATGAATATGACTATCATTAGTCAGCCCAGTATTAAAAATCTGCAGTACACAAATAATTAAATAATTTTAAATATAAATAAATAAATATAAAACTCTCCTCCCATATTTGCCTAACTACTCTTGTACTTTTGTTAAATCAACAAACCATGAAAGAATGACTCTGTAAATTAATTCTTTAAGGCAAAAAAACCAAACAAATCCATTTCATCTTTGACTTGTTTTATTTTATTAGGAGAAAAGCTAACTCAAAGTTAACAGTGCTGAACACTCTGTTCCACATGCAAGAAGTGTATTTAGGTTTAATTGTTTTCTAACTACCTCTACTCAGAGACAGTGTGGGATTTTTGTATTTGCAGGCCAGAGCATTTATTAACTCAAGCCTTCTCTCCAGTGTGGCACAATCAGAATGTTCTGAACAGCTGGTTAGGAAGATAGCCAAGATGCAAGAAAGATGTCTGAGCCTCCTTTTCAAGGGCAGCCAACTCTTGTACTGTAGGTGCCAGAATATCCACATGGCCTTTATACAGTCCACCTGCCAAAAGAGACACAATCTAAATTATGTGTTCAAAGCCATTTTTCAGCAGAACCAACAATGCTCAACCACAGTTATTCAGAAAGTTAATTACTTTGTTAAGAAAAAGCACAAACAAACCAAAACAGGTATACAAACTCTTGTCACTTGCAACCCATAGGCTGCATGTAACAAATGCAGAAGATAGCAAAGAACTAGGAACTTTTTATGACACATTTATTTATAATCTATTATTTATTTGTAATCTGTTATTCTGTAGTTACACAGGAGACAAGCAGGAAACTGAGCACTGCATAGCAAGGGAACTCAAGAGTAGTTCATTCTTACCGCCCAGAGCTCTTTTCTGCCCATATGTCACTTTCCCATCAAAATCATCCACTGGTACTTTTATGTCTGGTTCGACTTGGGCAATAGTGCAGTTTAAGTGTTCTTCAATCTCACCCAGCAACTAAGAGAAAAAAACCCAAGAAGTCTTTAAGTACTCTTATGGTCCAAGACTAGTTAAACTAGTGCTCTGAACAGTCACATCCGAGTAGTTTGAACAGGAAGTGGTCACAGATACAGAAGACTAACATATTTTTATTAGCTCAGCCTATACAAGGTCATTTCCAATTTCAGTATGGCTTTTACCCTACCTAGAAGTCTTTATTTCACACACTACTCTACTGATATGAATGAGGCTGCTTTATTATAAAGAGCTCGTAGTCCAAGCTTATTTTTTATCAAATATTATATGTATTTGCCCTTCTTTGTTAGAGAAAGAAGGGAAGTATTGCTTTTTAACAAGCACTCATAGGTGGTATACAAATTCCAATGGAAACCTACTTAAGTGACAAACTATTTCCAGGTTAGAGAAACAAGTTTTAAGTGACAGTTTTGCAAGAAACCATCTGAACAGAAGCGTGTAACTAACATCCTCTAAATCTTAACATTTTAATTAGGAAGTCTATAAAGAAGCTGAAGTAAGACTCCAACAAAATTGGCTGAGAATATTAAAACAAGCTTTTATAATTAAACAACTTACAGAACATGTAACTTGAAAAGTTTTCTAGTTTCTTCTTTAAATGGAGTCAAAGGTTATAAACACCCCAAGACTAGCTTTGTACTTCAACTACAATGGTGAAACAAGAACTTTATTCCTGAGTCTTTTAGAGGAATTAGGCAATATTTAAGTAAAATGCTTACCTGCATCTCATTGTACCATATGGTACAACCTCCTTCTTCCTTCAGTCTAGTGTTGTAACACCCTTTTCCACGGCTACTGCATACATGATACCAAACCTAGAAATAATGGAAAACAACTTCTAAACTTTGTGAAATAGAGTTTAGTACATTCATTTTGACTAATTATAACATGACAAAGAATTCAGGAATCTGTTTAAGTTCTCCTTCAGTTAAGCATGGACAAACAAGCAGTTTTTCAATGCGGGGTAAGAAGGTCAGATAGCAGCTGTGGACAGAACTTCAGTAAACGATGCCTGTTCATCTTTGCTTTGGAGTGTAATTACCTTTTCTTTCTCTTTTGCCACAAGGGAGATTGCCAAACCCATCCTGAAATATTAGAGGAGAAGGGAGGGAGAAATGTATTTCAGTAACTATTGCCAGCTTGTGAAACAACAACAAAAAATGCCAAGAAAATCTGGTGATTGCTCTGAACACACACATACCTCTCAGCTCTGCCAACTCTCCCAATTCGATGGACATAGTTCTGTTTTTCATCAGGGAGTGTCACGTTGATAACTGTGTAAGACAGACACAGCCCAGAGAGAACACAAGATTTTTTTTTTTTTAAATATACAAGCTGAGGTCAGAGATCAGACACCCAAAACATGATTTTGATTGCTGCAATTCCTCTCCTTAGCCTATGTACATACTTTACAGTCTATTACAACAGTTACAGGTGTAACCTGCAATAAAGGTTCTCACTCTCAAACTGCTTTCTCCCTGAACACCTTTTGGCAAGAATGATAAACCAAATGAACAATTTCCACAAATGTAGAAAATCATCAGGTATTTGAGAAATTATGGTGAACAACCAAATTAAATATTGCCTTTAACATCTACATCTCTTAAAATTATGTTATAGGTCATGTATTTATTTTAACTAGTGGACAGGACTACAAATACCTTGAAGCTCTAGTGCAATTCAATAGCTAAAGTTTAAAAAATTATGTCTTACCATATGGAACACCATGAATATCAATTCCTCTAGCAGCAACATCTGTGCAGATCAAGAAACGGACATCTCCTCTCTGCAAAAAAAGAGTTGTAATGAAGTGTGCTAAATACAGCAAGCAAAATCCCATGCAATGAAACCATAGTCCTTGGCACTTACTTCACCTTGAAGTGTCTCTGTACATTTAGGAACACTTCAAATAAAGCACGAATAGTTTGGTTGATTTACATCCTTGTTTCTTTCCCCAACACCATAAGGCAACCAAAAATCAACAAATGGGTTAATCAAAACTAAACTGTAAGAATTTAAGAATTTTTTTTTTTAAGTAATTGAGTACTAAAGACTTTAAAAACCAATGTAATTGCTACAGAGTTTAAAGTTAGGTTTTTATTTCAAAGTAAGCCCACTATCTTCTCAATTCAAACTCACAAAGGTCATATTGATTACCAGTACAGACTTCCACCTACAGAAAATGTGCCTCACAGGAAATGGGACATAGAGCATTTGAGTGCAATTTAATTTAAATGGAGAACTAGGAACACAAATTAACATATAAATTCAGATATTGGGAGGTGAGGAAAAAGCCTTCAAGAATCTGCTGCATCACCTTAAATCTTTCCAGGTTTTGCTTTCTTTCTTGAGGTTTTCTATCACCATGCAGACAGACACATGAGAATTGATGTCCCTTCCTATCAGGGCCTGAAAGAATTCGTATGCATTAGTAACATCACATGTAAGTTATGACACAGAGCCATACAGAACTGGAAAGAAGTTTTCATGGGCAAAAATTTTTCACAAGCATTGGGGCGGAAAAGACATGCAAGGTAAGTAGTTAAACACCCTTTCCTGAGCACATCTGTGTAGGCATTTCTCCTTATTCCTTCCTGCTCCAAATTTCCCCATTTCTTCAAATGTCTGTCTCCACCTTTCTCCTCACACATCCTCTTTCACTATTCCTGTGTTTTCTTCTTTCACATTTCCCCTTCTATGTCTTCTTATGTGTGAACATTTCTTCCCATATCTCTGGCCCTCACCAACTATCAATTTTACCAGTATGTTTCAGCAGAGGCACCATATATCTTCGCACTGGTTCAAATTTCCATCCATTTCAAAACTGTCTGGCACAGGTGCAGTATACTTCATTCCTTTCTTTCACAAAGGGCACCCCTGCAGCTGCCTACTAGCAAACCCTGAATTTTATGCCCAGCCAGTATGCAAAAAAACTGAAGCACAATTTTCTTTGTGCTGTGTCTCAATACTGGTGATCACTATTTTAAAAATTTGGTGCTGAAAAAACACAGAAGTGAGAAAAGTGAGCTGAGCAAGGTTGACATGAAAACATTACCTCCACCCTGTTGGATGAAATACTGCTCCATATTATCACAGTCTATTTTAGTCCTGCAGAAAATAATGGCTTGGTCCATCTTGTGCTCTTTGATTGCCCGAACAGTGTATTCTCCTTTTAGAATTTTAATAGCTTCAGACCACATTTCTAAATAAAAATAAAGAAGTTATTTCACTCAAATTGTTTAAAAACATGAAGAACCTTTGAACTGCACACCTTTGAAGTTCTCTAGCCTTTGAATAGACAGTTAAACTTTTATTATTAGAGCAAGTAAGCTAAATCTTCAGTTTCTACCTCTCCCCTCCACACTCCCATGCTCCAAGGTGACCCAATACAGAAAGAACAAAAACCATTCAGAAGTTCCAGGTTTCTTATACACACCAACAAACACTTGCCTATAAATCTGCAAAATATATAGTCAAGTCTCTTTCCCACTCCCCAGTTACAGAAACATGTTTGTCTTCAAGACTGTGAGAATGTACTAATAAAATTTTGGAGGAACGTGACTCAAGGCCAGTATCTTCCACAATTTACCTTTACTTCAAAACATTTACAAAAATTTCACAAACTATTTCTTAGTGTTGCTCATTACCTGGAGTGTTAGCGCCAGGTCGTGTATTGTCTTTTGCATGTACTTCATCAGTCTAGGAAAAACATAAACAAAAAAGCCCCTCAAGTCAGTCGTGCACTCTTCACAGAGAAATACTTGGCACCATTAACTTACAACTAGGAAGACATCAAAGTTTAAAAGCAATCTTAATATTCTGTTCTCTGACCAGCCACATTCATCTACCTTTAGCTAAAGCAAAGTCTTGAGTTTAAGGACACAAACTTACTTATAAAAAAGGGTAATAAAACTATTTATGCAGACAGATGAAAACACCTTTGAACAAAGTGAAGAATTAAAAACACCCAAACAAACCTAAATAAAAAGATATTGTAAAATATAGTTAAATTATATAAACAGTACCTCCTTATCTTTTCCCCTAGGCTAGGCTGAATCAGACAAACTTAAAACCCAAGAGAAATAAACTCATACTAAGACTTAATAGAAAGGTACTAACACATGACAAATAGAGGTTCCAAAGACAGAAGGATTAAGAAAACCTATAGACTTGTAACTGCGTCAGGGTTGCCAAGAAGAAACTATGGTTCCAGTTTATTTAGAACCCGAACACTAAAGACCTGAACAACCAACACCTTCTCACACGACCAGGTGTCAGGTGAATGTAGAATCTGGACTCTCAAATGCAGTCTATATGAAATCCATTCCTGTAAAAACTGCTCATCTCACATAGGTTCAAGACAGAATTACATTACAGAATGATCCATCTTAGCAGGTTTATTTCCCCCTGCTAAGTCAGAAAATAAGTACTAAGTATAGTTAGGCCAAGCTGTGAAGTAAGTGGAAAAGCATAGTGCCATTCTTCTTTAGTGCAAATCAGACTGGTACTCTATCAAGCTCTTCCCCATTCATGTTTGTAACACTGAGTTGTTCAGAAACAGTGTTATGACATCACTGATATGATGCTGACTACCATGGAACAAACCATTTCAGATTAAGCTGTTTCAATAGCCAGCAAAGATCCTTCAATGCTAGGCCCCTATTCTGAAAGTTAAATAAATAAACATGGACAAAAAAACCTTTAATTTTCACTTACCCTGATATGATTCTTGCCGAGCCTTTCCCAGAGTTTATCAGCTTTTGGATTTACAGGTACAACTACATGGTGCACAGTTTCAGGGACAGAATCCTCTCCTTTCAAATCAACCCAGGTGGGAAAATGCATGATCTTTTCCGATAGTTTTTTCACATCAAAAGAATGCAGTGTTGCAGAGCACACAATCACCTGAGAAGAAGAGTCATATGGACACCACTGAAGATAAGATCCTTCTAGCCCAAAAAGGTGGGAGCAGAACTGAAAGAATGGTATGCAGTTGAACAGCATAATGTAGCACAACAGAAAGAGACTGGATTTCCTCATCACAGGAACCAATCCATTGGCAAGTCAGGACACAAAATAAGTTGCTCAACTATTCTCTTACAAAGACCCAATCATTTAGTAGGAAGAATGCAAAACTATTGAAAGCTGATGGATCAAGACTATTAGAAAACATAAAGCATGTATTCAGTCATGCTTTGATGTATTTACACATAAACAATTCAAATTAAATTGGAAACTACTGAACAATAGGCTTCAACATCTAGAATGTTAAAAATACATATTCACAGGCAATTACTGAACTCACTGAACATGCATTAGTTTTGGGCAAGAGCTTTAGCAAACTCCACTTCAAAGCAGCATACTGCATGCTAAATAATAGTCAATACCTGAAAGTACACACCCCCACACACCCCCCCAAAAATATCCTAGCAAACAAAGCCCCACAACAAAAAAAACCAAACCACAAACATTTTATACCTGAAGTCTCTTTCCATCTGAGGTGATCTGAGGAATTTGACTGTGGATCCTGTTTATGAAATCTGAATAACCTTGGAGGAGAAGGCCATCCTGCATGGGGATGAAATAAAAGAGATAAAGCTGCAAATCTTCTCTCTCATTTCTCAGTCTTTACACTTGAGTTAGATAAGCAATACACTCCTCGTCTCAGAAGTTCCTGCTTTTAATTAGCTGGACAGATCAATGCATGGCAGGGATATTATTACTAAGGAGAAAAAACCCAGTAAAAATGTGGAGCATTTAGATTATAGCTGCTGTGCTTCATAAGAAGCTCAGCAGCTACTCCTAGCTAATACCCCAAGGCATTTGATCTTAGTGAATATTCAGTTGTACTAGAACAGATCAGAGAGATGCCCTTATTTGACAGCATATGGAGTACAACATTCACTGGCTTCAAGACCTGCTGGGTAAACATTTCTATTTTGTCTTTGTCCTTCGAGTTCCCTGCAGTGACAGGGACAGACTTCAGTACCTCATAAATGTAATTTAAAATATATTTTTCTATCAGAAAAATTCCAAACAGATTTAATAGAGGGGCTACAAGGGTGGGGTGGGGAGGGGAAAACAGTAGGTTACTATGGTTACAAACCATAGGATTAAGAGAGGATTAAGGTGTAACAGTCTATAGGTATTTAACTGTTCCACTGAGTTATCAAATCTATAGAACAATTATGCTTCACTTTTTTTGCAAGTACCATTGCATTTAAGAACAGAATTTAAGTAGCACTTAGTTCTCTACATACAGCTTCATCTAGAACCAGGAATCTAACTTGAGATAAATTAATCTTCCCCGTCGCGACCAAGTCATCCAGCCTTCCAGGAGTTCCAACGACAATATCCACCTAAGAGGGACATAAAGAGTATGAGTTAATCTTGTAACTAACTAGAAGCATTAGAAGTTTTATCTAAGCCTAACATTAAGAGACAATTATCAGTATACTGCTTTATCTTCTATTAATTAGAACTCCATAAAATCCTAGAGTAATTTGAACTGGAGAGATCTCTTGAGATCATCTGGTCTCCACTCCCACCTTCACATGCAAATCAAGGACAATTTCCAAGTTTCTCTGGGTAGCTGCCTAATACAATTTTCGGCACCCTTCCAGAAAGGGATCCTACAACCTCCTCTCTGGGCAACCTGCATTTTGGCTCCAGAGTAATTTCATTAGCATAATCTACCTTAGGGAGAAAGCCTTATCTTATTTTGCCCCTTTTTTGCATCCCTGAAGCCCAAGCTGTGTAATTTTGGTATCCAAAGCCAACAAACAGATTTGTTTTAAAACGCAGATAAAATAAATTTAACTTTTCTCATGGTAGAAGGATACAAAGTCTATCAACTATAGAAATAACTTAAGATTTTGCCAGACAGAAGGGTTCACAATCAATAATTTAGTATTCACATGAAAGTCTAATAATCTTCCAGTTCAAGTAGGCTTAACAGAAAATTTTTATTTTGGCAGCTAGAACCATCAGAATATTTATCAATAGTGATGCATTTTCACTTCAAAAAGTGAGTCTTAAGTAAAAAACATGACCCTGTGACTCTGTTCTCCCTACAGCATAATTGAATTGATTGTACATTCTACGCTGCTGAAGCCAGAGCACTTCCTTCTATGTAGGATGGGTTCGTAGTGTGGGTTCATCTCAATAACTGTGGATTATTTTTATTCACAAAAACATGGAACAGAAGTTAATAGGAAAACTGTCTTGTTGGTTAGGGACAAATGGCAAACAACTAAACCATTAAGATTTTCAGGAGTACTCAGATTTCAAGAGAATTTGTCTAAGTACTATAAACACTTGTATTGACATGTAAGTAAAGGAACAACTGCTAGACTGGTGAAATGTGAGCTTGCTATCGACTGTACATTTTCTTTCTAACATGCTTATTATTCTTATTACATGAGTTACCACCATTAATATCCTCTAGCAACATCATGAGTTATTTGGAACTCAAACTATGTCATATGAAAAAAATACCACTTACGCCTTGTTCCAGTACAGAGAGTTGATCTCTTGCAGCAACTCCACCAATAATTAGCAGTTCCCTAAAATTACATCAATATAGTTGGCATTTACCCATTGATTATATTCAGAAAGTATACTAAACATCTGTCTGGAGACTGAATCTTTAATTGATAGCTGACAAGTAACAGCACCGAACAGCAACGTAAAGAACAAAATAATAGAAAAAATTGATTTTGAGATTCATCCTTTCATAGGTAGTGTATTGCATTTCAATTCAAGTGAAAGCTTTGTTACCAAATTGTACTTGAATGTGATTACTTTATCACTGTTGTATTAAAAAAACTAGCACTTTAAACAATTTAACCTTACAAAAAATGTTTCTTAAAAATCTCAGTGTAACTTAGTTTAATAAAGATTCCCGTGTCCTTGGAAGTTAGAAATGCAAATAACAGTAAACTAAATGAATCTTTCATTGTAGCTTGCCCATTCCTATTGCTTAGTCCCAGCAATTCTAGTAAATGCACTCTTACAAAGAGATTGCAGTTTATAATAGGGAAATGTTTAAGTTTTAGAAGCACAGTCAAGCTAGAAACAACTTTAAACCAAAGCAACTTATAGACGATTCATTTTTCAGAATTGCATCTCCATGATAATTTGTCCTGTAAGCACATTAATTGAAGAGAGCAGACTCTGTATATAACTATTTGATGGAGATGAAAAACAAACAAAATGAGGGGCAAAGGGAGATGGGGGCATAGGAAAATGTTTAGGAAAGATGGGCAGTAAGCAGATAGTGTTTTTAGTCAAGAAAAGCATGTGAAAGATCATGCTGGTTATCATCGATAATTAAAAAAAACCCCTACCCACCAAATCTGTCATATGAGAAAAAGGCAGTCCACAGATAAAACATAGCAAAAAAAAAAAAACCAAACAACCCCCTAGATGGTCTAACTGTGGTTGCAAAGTCTAAAGTTTGGTTGGTAGCAAATTATTACTGATATTATTATCAGCAGCACTGCAGGTTATGGTTCACTTAGCTATGAAGTGGAACACCCTGCCCCCATCTCCTCATGAAGGTACATGAATGGAAAATACCATAAATGCAACTAACAAATTCACTATTACCTTAATTTGGGATTATCAACATATTTTTTGAACTGTTTCACATTGTTCAAAGTTTGTTCTGCCAGCTCTCTTGATGGTTCTACAATCAATGCTTTTGGAGCATTTGGAAGGTTCTGTGCTTGAGCCACTTGTGCACTTCCTAAGTGGAAAAAAAACCCACCATTAAGACAACCTACATTCCTATTCCGGAATTTTTTACTGGAAACAAATTTGGATTTGTTTAGTAGTAATGAAAACCTAATAATTCTAAATGCTCCATTAAGAGGTGATGTGATTGCTCTCTCAATTATGAGTAACTCCAGAATAATGTTCAGAAATTACAAGTGGGTATACTGGTCATGCAGTATAATCCATTCTATTGTGGGGCATAAAGACCCACACATATTTTTATGATAACACTGTTGAAAAATTTAGCTGGACTTCTTTTATCTGATGTATTTCTAAATTCAAAATATCAAATACTATTGGTGGTTTAAGATTAAGAAAATCTGGTGTACTTTATAAAAGGCACCAATATTTCTTTTCTACTGCTGTACTCAGGATCTTTCTGATCACAACTTAAGGGATCAAAAGATGTTCTGTAATACAGCCTGAACACAGAAACAAGAGAAGTCTGTAAAATTCTAACCTACCTGAGTGCTGTGATTTGACAACACTACCCTCAGGAGCCTTGCAAAGACCAACATAGCCATCTTTTGGTGGAAACTTGAAATCTTCTTCACCAAAATTGAATTTCAATTCAGCATTCTAGGTTTCAACAAAGTTGTGTCATACACACAGATTCAAGAGATCACATAAAATGAGAAACAACTCAATAATGAAAAAACAGATAGACAAGGAGATGGGGAAGGTCTGCTCTTCTCCCATCTTATACATTGCTCTTCCCCAAGTTGCCACAGAAACCTTCCAGAACCTAAAAAAAACCCCAACCAAACAATGCAGAAACAAAGCATTTTTTCTGAACTTGTACATTTCTCTAACCACTGAAAGGTTTTTGCTAAAATCTTTACTGCTTGAGAGATACACTCAAAAAGACTAACTCAAGAAAGACATAGTACTATATTACAGTAATGTTAGAGTTCAGAACAAATTAAATGGGATATCTAACTTTCAAGCTATTTGCTTGTATCAGTCAAATGACAGTATACCAAAGTTTAATACACACAACATAGCACTGTTAGTAGGAATTAGTTATCTACGCCCAACACACACACATTAATACTTCAGTAATGAATACTGGTAAACCGAAGAAAACTGACTTTACATGCATAACTGCAGTAACTGTAGGTGACTATGCAAATTTTATACTTATGTTAGTTCATTAACAAACCCAGAAAAATTATAATAATCTTGGACATCTGTAATATTCTTGTTACCTTCAGTACACAAGCTGCAAAAAGTGCTTGGTTCCTTATATGTGGTGGGATATCAAACGCAAGGCCAAGATCCTTCCCTGAAAGCAGGGTTAGTTCTGTCAGACTCTGCACGTGTGTGTGCTCCTTTCCCTCCCTCCCCGCCAGGGAAAGCATCCAAATAAAATTCTAAAGAAAGAGAATAAAACTTACCATTTTTGGAAAATTTTATTTGTCCTTTTTCTGTGTCTAGATAACACCCAATTGTATCATGCATGGTGAATTCCTGCAAGAAAAAAAAAAGTTTGTGAAGCTAAGAGATTTTCAGTCTATTAAGAAGACATAATGCTTATATTCTGTCAGCTTTTAGTTTTCCCACTTCTCCCTATTAAATGCTGGTTCTTGAGAGAAGCCAAGGAAGTTCAATTTATTTCAGTAAGATCACTGTAAATAGAATGCATGTTTTTATTTGATTACAAATCTTCAGTAAACTGCCCAATTGATCTTAGATACTTAAACATTTATTACTGCTTTAAATTTACTTCAAAAACCAAATACAACAATGATACATTTAAGTAATTTACCTGGAAGTATTCTGCATTATGGAGAAGCACATTAGTCATGTATTAATTAGTCAATGTAAATCTAAGCTTAGAGCACCAAACATGGCACTTTGACTATAATAAAATATTAACTCTTGAAGATGACACTATATGCATGTTATGCATACTTAAGTGCTATATTTAAGTATCTGTAATTTTAAAGGCATTCAATAACATCTATATATTACAAAATGCTTATAATCAACAGCTCAAGAGTCACTATTCACTATTGAACAAGCTACAATAGTCATAAAAGTTGCAAGTCTTAGGACATTGAGCTCATTACCACAAAAAGACTTGGGTTTCTGCTGTAATACTCATTTACATAAATTATGTTTAAACATCTCAATTCCACTGGTACACTACACAAAAACCACTACAGATATTCCCAGACGACACTTCAGAAGTGTAGATTAAGGTAATGGCAAACCCAAGTCAATAGCCAGAAATAGTGCACTCTAACTATGTCTTATTAGCAATTAATAATGCATTTTGACAGATTATAGAGTTCTGCAATTACTTCTATTTTAATTTCTAGTAAACAGAATATGATGCCCTCACTTGGACATCCACCAAGGTATACAGACAGGTTGATTTGTTCAAGCTAAAACTGAAGTAAGTCAAGACAAACCTTAAATAGGTCAGTTAACTTTTAACCTGTAACACACAGCAAAATTTTAATTTCTAAGTAAGAGTTGATGTAATTGCAGTCTAACCACAATTATGTCTCAAGCTTACACCTGCTTTTATTAATTCTTTTAATAAGCTTTTATCCAAAAACACTTTGATGTTTCATTGTACTTTTGCCCTGTGACCCTCCCTTAGCAGTGAGCACTATTCCAAAAGACAGTTGATTGTAACAGCACAAAACTAACATGAAAAACTTCTAATATTATTTCTACCAAACGCAATTCAAGCTTACCTCACCATAGCTGTCAAATTGCTTGTTGTGAGATTTCTTACCAGTGCCACCAAAGCCAAAGCCAAATTTATCAGTGCCTGAAGACAAGAAAATAGGCTTTTATCTTTTGGTTGACAGTCATGCTTTTTCCTCTTGGTATCAGCAACTGAAATCTCTAACACTACCACATAAACAAATAATACACAGTACTGACTAAAGATTTCTGATCTTAATATACACCAAACTAGTACTTTTGCAGCAGTACATTTATTGATTTTACTACTCTCTAGTCATCTTCATTAACAAAAAATGACATAAATGGCAGAAAGTCACAGAAGACTTGCCACCACCTAAGACTCCCCCTTCACAGGAAGTAAAACACTTACACAAAAAGTTTTCAACTCTCTGTTATTGGGATCCTTCCCAAGGAACCTATTCTCTGTAACACTGGAACAGGGCTCCATCTACTCCATGTCAATATAAAATCTACCTATGTGGTTCTTTAGAAGGAAACTCACCCAAATCTAGTGAAGCCTGCATAGTTGACCAACCAACTCTGCACAAGCCCTGGTCATGACAGGAAACTTCGTAGTAGTATTTCCCTTTGAAAAAAAAAGAAAGGATCTAATATAAAACCCAAATTCATGAAGGTGGTTCAGTCTTGCTACTTCCAAGCCCATATGAATTTAACATTCACAGTCCTGCTGAAAGTGTCATAAAATCCCTTACAGTGTTTGTGTGAAAAGGTTGTGCATGTACCTTTTGTATGGAATGAAGAGCAGGCAACACAGACAAAGTACACACTGAGAGGCTCCAAAGGAGTGACAAGCAAAAGACAAGAGTGGTCCTACCGAAGGCATAGGAACTGATAAACTCATGACACGAGGTTCTGCAGAATCAGTACCAGACCACCAGCATGCCCCAGCGTCAACAACTGGTTGTGCCACTTGAAGCACATCCAGCTGGCTGTTATGTACGCACAGACTACAGAATTATCTGCACAACCCATGAAAGGAGACTGTTTAGGGTCTTTCTGAACATCCACCCAGAACCACAAGAGTATCAGGATGACTCTGCTTCTCAGTCAAGTGTTAGGGTTGGCCTCTCAACTATTGCTACAACTGCAGAACCGTAACATTTTTGCATGCACACATCTGTGTGAAGTCTGTGAGGAAACAGTTCAAAGTACCGTGTGCATAGACATTTCCTAATAAAAATGCATTCTGATGAATATTAGTTATGATTCTGCCTCTTCAACTCATTGATGCCTGAAATTTTTAGCTTTGTATGGTACATTTCATGTTTTTGTAGTTTAGTAGACTGTTAAATGCCTAGATATAACTTCTAGTACTTTTCCAGCTTTCTTTCCCACAATGGACAAACTCTTATTGATGCATTCTTAAGGTTTTGTTTAGTCTTGCCTGTTAGTTTGCCAAGGACATTTTATTTTCTACCATGTATCGTAGACATAATAAATGTAGAGTCAGAAGACTGGGGGAGAACTCCGATGGGGCAGAACCCTGGGGGAAGGATTACCTAAGCAAGTGCTCCTCTAATTGGACAATATTGGCTGGATATTCTAACTGCTTGATCTTACAAAATTGTATGAATCTAATTCGGGGCGCGATTTTCACCATATTGTGTGCTGGAAGGTTTCCAAGTAAAGGTTCGTTTTTCTATTGCAATTTTGATGTTGCAAGGGAAGGTTTTGTTCTATTTCCAGGCATCACTATCAGGGAAAAGGTAATTTACAATGCAAGGAGAACAAAACAGAGGTGTTTGTCATTTCAAAGTCTTAAGCTAGCAGTAAATTTGGTCAGATGGATAGAAATTTTTTAATGCAACCATCTACATTAACAATGAGCAACAAAAGCAGGCATTTCAGCTGAAACTTTTCTAGAAAAGAGTATTCAAAACACATCACTTTATATCTACCTTTAGTCACGCCTCTAGTTGCTCTGCATCCATGCCATTCTTTTATCTCTCTGCTTTGACAGCACAAACCATCTGATCCAATTGCTGAAAATTACAAGACAATTTTAGTTAAAGAAACTGCCTAACTGCTTTTAAAATAAAATTTCATGCATGCTTTCCTTTAGTTCATTCTTTTTTACCAAGCAAATGTTTTGAAGTGAACAGCAGGACAACTCACCAAAAGCTGATCCTCTATCATAAGGGTTCATTTGCCATTTATTGAGCACTAAATTTGAAAGACAGTAACAGAAAAAGCATTAAATCAACAAAGCAAGCCTGGAAAACTCAAATTAGAAGTTCACATTGTTTCTACAGTGTTTGGCTTAATTTTCTGGGGAAACAGCTTTGTTCCAGTGAAATTCATAGGAGCTCAAAATGAAGGCCTAAAAGTTGAAGGAGGGGCACAAATGCTTAATGCAAAGGTATTCTATGGAAGTTTAGACTATTCCATTAAGGAGAACATAGACTAGGTTACTCAAAAATGAAACTGAAAACAATGAAGACTTTTATAAAATAAGGTAGTCCCACACAACCACAATCAAATTCAGCTAGAAAATATCCAAAACTACATTAAGAACAACAAACCTGAAATGCTTTATTTGCCATTTCTGTTCCAAGCTTACATTAAGGTATTTTTCAGGCTATGAGTTAAAATGTCATTACTAAGGAGGTAAGATACATGCATGTAAAATTTCTGACTTCATTTTTCATATGCCAAACAACATACTGTAATAAAATCTATACATGATTTAAAAGAAAAAAAAAAGATGCCATTTCAATTAGGTTTACTGAATGTATTTGTGTACTCATATTACATTCTCTCAAGGATGATTTTAACTTCTTTTTCTGATGTTACTGTCACCAGTGCAGCAATAGTTATAATGATGAGAACTTCTGTAACATCTTCAAAGTGTTGGTGCAGATACTGTTCACTTACATAAAAACCCAATCTATCAATACCACAGACTGGACAGTTATTGGCTTTACAGTTCCAAGCTTAATTAAATGGATGCATAATAGACTCTCAAATACTGTGGGGATATTATCATGGTTACAATCCATTCTATACAGCTGAGTTGTGGCCCTGTACATTTCCTGCTCAATTCAAGGTTTACTAGAACAAACCTGTAGCAACTCAAGATGTTGTTATTCAATTCCAAATCTAGGCAGGTGCCAAAGGAACACAACAGCTCTACTCAGCACAAGAGAACTGAAAGATCCTACACTGTTAACTCCGGCCACACAAAAATATGTTTGAGCCTAGAAGAGCTTTCTGCTCAAGCTCACTTAAGGGGCCCAAATCAGCTCCATGGTGCCATAGCTGGTCTCACCTACTCCTGCAACAGAAAGATGTTTTTTAACTCCTTCTTTTAAGGTGGACACCACCACCACTTCACTTCTTGTAAAGCATTAACCTAGTACGGCTTTCAGAAGAACACTGAAAAGCAAGGTGGGGATCAGCAAACCTCAAGCTGAAAACAAGAGCATTACTAAGAGTATGGAGTCCAATGCACACCAGCTCTTTCCATGACTCCACCAGTAAACTTATATTCACTGCTTAATAAAATGCTGAATGACGATATTCTATTTACATAATCCCAAAATATGAAAAAAATACTTATCTAATGGCAGGTTAAATTTACTTTGAAAGGTAACAAAATCAACATGAGTTAGTAGAGTTTTGAATTTAAGGAGCATGACATATAAAAACTTACCTGCCCCTCCAGTTTTAATAGTGGCTTTTCCTTTCTTGCCTTCCATTTGGTCTTTCAGTGTTTCATAAACAATCTGGATAACTGGAATGCTGAAAGCCTAAAATGAAAAGTTACTTTCATTCCACAAGTTATATACTTATTTCCAGCCTTGTTTTTGGGTGCAATACGCAGGGCCAGAAACACTGAAATACATCCCAACATGTATGTTGGAAAAGACTATTACCAATAATGCTGAAACACACACACATTCTCTCTGCATATATGCATACACTCCATCTCTCACCACTTAAAGACTTTTACTTTCTGCTAATTTAAGTCTGATACTTACACCAGTTTTTCCACTCCCGGTTTCAGCAGCCTATAGGAAGAAAAATACAAGAGTTTAACCAGGACTGTAAGGACTGTCCTAGAATTCAATTTTGATAAACTAAGTTGCATACTAATCTGATACTGCAGCATTGGCTTAGGCAGTATCAGCCATGCTCCATACAGAGCTGTGTCAGGTATTTATAGCCAAAAGGAGAGAGATGAGATCAGACAGCCCTCACTCATGTGGCAGTGCCTGTCACAAAGTCAAAAAATAAAGCCTAATACCTCCAGATTTCATCTACAAGAACAGCTGGAAACACACCAGGAACTCAAAGAGGCTTATACCTGAAGAACATACTTTCTGCTGAAGTAGGACAGGAGAGCTAGTCTAACTATAGACCCATCTGGAAAGAACAAAATTGACCACACAAACAACAATTAAAAGACACATGATTTCTATGAAGAGGGCTATCCTGCATACATACCATAAGTACATCACCACCTCCCAAGATCAATGGGATGGATTCTGCTTGGATATCTGTAGGGAGACTACAGGAAAGAACACATTAACACAAGGTAATGTTCTACATCAGTAGAAAAAGAAATTTTTACTTTTATAGGAATTCATAAAAATCATAGTCATCTGCATTCCTCCTGGCTTGCAGTAGATTCAGTAGCACCTTGGTAAGAGGGCTACATCTCACACCACTATGCTAAACTATAAAAGAAACTTATTAACTATATATTCCTCGTCTTCCTTTCTTCAATAGAGCTTTTTTCTTTAAAGCCACTTACGCAGCCCTCATTTACATGATTCCAGTTCAAAACTGGAAAAGAAAGTAAAGATAACTAAATTCAACCAGCACTTTCAGACAATCACAGCTAATTAACACCATTTATATGAAAAGAGCTACATACGTTAAATTTGTCCATACTGACGACATTCTGAATGACAATTCAAAACAAACTCTGAAGTAAGAACATTCTGGCCAAACAAGTAACCAAACAGAGGAATAACAACTTTTTTAGAAGACTGACACACAGAGATTAAGTTTGAAATATACAAATAGAGACCACACTCTAGAAAACACGTATTAAACTAGATCAATATAGTGACAGCATTTCATCCAATAACCCCATGACACATAATAAATATAGCAGAGACACAGAGCCTTTTGTCACACAAAAGAAGTGAAGCATAAGAAGTCACGCTCTGCTTGCCCAAATTGAAATGTTACTGCTGCAGTCACAATGTGCTCTTCAGTCTTTCACACCAAAGAGAAGCACATGAGATGCAATGACAGTCAAACACACATCCACTTTGCTTTAATGTGACAGCAGAGGTGTTTTAACAAGCATGTCATACATTGCTGAAAGGCAAATTAGAGTTTGCCACACTCCTACTTACAGCCAGTCCATCTCCTCCACTGCTTGAGCTATCTCAGGCATAACACCCATTTCTGTAAGACAAGCAAAAAAGGATCAAGCAGCGTTATTAACCTAACATTGCCTAAAAGACTGTCAAGCATCAACACTTCCAGCCACAGACTAAACCATGGAAAACCACTCTTTTTGGCAACAGTATGTGCAGCCTTCACTCCAGCACCCACTGACAGAAACGTTCTCCCTTCCTCACAGGCAGCTTTGAGAGCTGTCCCCACACAGAGCAGAGTAAGTCAGGCATACACAGGGCACAGGGGCAGCTACAGACATAGTAGCAAAGCAAACACCCTGGGAACAGAGCACCATTTCATGGGCAAGGCACTGATCTTTGCACCTTTAATGAAACTGCCTATGCAGACAACAGGGAAGACTGCTCATCACAAATACCCAACATGCTCTACAGTTGAAATCTGTATCCTGTAAGGACTCCAGTTCACTGAATCTTGCCCTACACACTTACGGCAAGCACAATGAGAAGACAATGCTTTGATTTTGATAACGTTATTAATTACATCCACCTTTCAAAGGTTTTTTTCCCTTGGATACCCCTTCTGGCAAACTCATAGCAAGGTCTGATGGTTGTACCTCAGACCCAAGTTAAATATGGAGCAACATGTTTGTATGCTGATGAACAAATTCCCAGTGTTTAAAAGGGAAAACAAAAGAAACCTGCAGCTATTCAGTACGGGCAAGAGGAAAGCGGATCCTAAGCAACCTAAATGAAAACGATGGCAGCATTCCACCAAAACAACAGCTCATCTGTGGGTCATCTCCTTGGGTACCTAAGGTTACTTTAAATCAATTCCTTCAACTATAAATATGCACTTTCCAAGCAGAGGTTTTACACACTGGCCTCTGCAGTGCCATGTGCTGGGTTTCAGACACAGCCTGCACATGGACACTCACGGAGCTGGGCTGGCACAGACAGATCTGTGCAGCCAAGAATTATTCTTCCATTTGCTACAATACAAATGCTGCCAGAAACGTGTTTTATTTGTAATGGGATTCCAGGAAGCTTTAATATTTTCCAGTGCTGGCCTGTATTCCTACAAAAGTAGGCAATCCACACAAATAACAAAGGCAATAGCAGTCAAAATCAGTTCCTACTGATTGCAGGTTAGAAACAAATGCATACATAATTTTTTCCCATATACTTGCAACTCACACAGTTTAATTAAATAAGAAGCACAAGAATTTAATCAATGACACCATGACATTTTGCTCAACTACATCCAAATTAATCCTGCTGCACAGCATCCAAACTGGTCTCTAGATCTCGGGAAGAGGCTTCAGCGTTTTCCCCCCATGATAACATGCAAAAAATTCAGTTTAAAAAAACAAATTAAAACTTTACATTAAAATTTTACAGAACTCTGATCTTGGCTGGCTGCCTATTTGTACAAATATCTGCACGAGGAAGGGGACACAAAGCGTGACGTTTCCTCCTTCAATAGTAAGCTTTTGGATTATAGATTACTATTATACGCACATATATCCTTTATACAACATATATATTGCTAAACCGTATCGCCAAGAAGAACGTCTCGTATAAAAGCCAGTTATTATCCACTGCTATACAGAGAACAGTTATGATCAAACCTCCTCTTACTGAGATCAGTCAGCACGAGGAACGAGCCTTACTTCTAAGCAGCCCCTTTGCTAGACCCACAAATACAATAAAACCTGCAAAACCATTCCCATAACCACTTCTCACAGCCTGCAGAACCCCAAGGACGCGGGGAGAGGCACCTACATCCCCCGCAGGCCTCGCAACCTCCCGCCTGATACATGGCCAGCCACACACTACCGCGGGCCGGCTGGGAGGGCGGCCCGAGGAGCTGTCCCGGCGCCGCAGGGAGCCCTGGAGCCGGCGGGCAGAGGCGAGAGGCTCCCTGAGGGCCGAGAGCCCGCGCCACGTACCCGAGAACGCCGCCATCTTCGCCCCGGGAGCGCCGCGAAGGGCGCAGGGCGCAGGCGCAAGGCCGGCCCGCCGCTTTATGGGCCCGGGCGGGCACAGGAGGCGCCGAGCCGCGCGTTCCGGCCCGGCCCAGCCTTGGTGCGGCTCCCGGGTGCTGGCGAGCAAAAGCTCCTCACAGAGAAACAACAAACAGCGAGGTGTGTGTTAGACACACGCTGATACGGGGGCTTAGTCTCGCTTTTACAGAAGTTCCCCCAAATTCTGCCCCATCTTGTCCTAGGGTAACTTCTAGTGACATTAAACTCGGGGATCTTCAGGGTTTTGTAAAAAGCAAAATGAGATTGCAAGTGCAGAAACGCAGCTCCTACAGTTATATCACGAGGCAATGGTGCATTTGTCTGCCCAAGTGGAAGGCACAGATGAACTAGTGCCTACTGCTTTCCACTGTGAAACACGGCTTCAATCTTTCCTGGGGCAGCATGGGATAGAGACACAGCTGGTTCAAAGGCCAAAGAGAAACCCAAAACAAGCATCTCTGACAATGCAGTTCTCTTGACTTCTGTGTTGTAATGTGAATATTGGTTTTGTCCTGACGGTTTGCTTCAAGACCTTGTTTTGAATCTCACTGTGCCCCACCGGCTGTTATCTTACGCTGTAGAAAGTGGTGTCACGCAGAGGAGAATATAGCAGGGTATTTTATACCCTTCATTCCAGGCTGTTTGCATTGCAATGGTTTCCCATGTATTAATAACTCCTTTGGGAGTATCTTCCTTTGATGTGCCTCTTTTCTTTCACTATTATTTGCTATAACTGTCAGTCATTAGTTTGCTTGCTTTCAGATAAATGACAAAACTAGATATTTTTAAAGGCACAGATATGAATAATGTACAGGTTCAGACATGACTCTAAGAAAACTTGTTTGTAGGCAGACCTTGATGTCAATATATAGTGCTGCTAGTTGGTGTGGAATGTGGAGTGCAATTTACTATAAATCTCCCACAATTCTTTGAAACTTACAAACACGGTGTTATTCTGTTTTCTGGTTCTTTACAAGCTACATTGTCAAATATGGTAAAAAATATAGAAACAATAAAAAGGCAGTTTTTTCTCAGTAGCTGTTTCTTCTTGAAATATTTCCCAGGTATCCAACAGAGCTTTCCTATTGCCGTGAATCCCTAGTTTCAGAATTTGAATTTTTTTTTAACCTAATTCTAGGCCGCACTACTGCCTACAAGAGCTTAGTAAACACAAGTGAAACTTAGACCTCAGGAGCAGAAGTGTCAGGGTGTGAAGTAATTTTATTTCTATCTTACAAATGCTTTATAAAATCGCAGGAAAGAGACTGAAACATCAGTTCTTTCTTAATTATTTCAGAGAACCAGTTAGGTTGCGAAAGGCCTCTGAGATCATGGAGTCCAACCTGTGATGGAGCACCACCACATCAACCAGACCATGGCCCTGAGCACCATGTCCAGGCTTCCCTTCAACAGCTCCATGGATGGCCACTCCACCACCTCACGGGGCAGTGAGGTTTCAATGCCTAACTACTCTTTCATGAGGAAATCCTTCCTGGTGTCCAACCTGAAGATCCCTTGGTGCAGCCTGAGATTGTCCTCTCATCCTATTGCTTCTTGCCTGGGAGAAGGCTGACCCCAAAAGGCTGCAGCTTCCTTTCAGGTGCTTTTAGACAGTGATAAGGGCTCCCCTGAGCCTCCTTTTCTCCAGGCTAAACACGCCCAGCTCCCTCAGCCGCTCCTCATCACACTTGTGCCCCAGACCCTTCCCCAGCTCCACTGCCCTTCTCTGGACACACTCCAGCCCTCAGTGTCCTTCCTGAGCTGAGGAGCCCAGAACTTACAAACAGGCTCTTTTTATCTGCTTGGGAGAGCTGAACGCTAGGAACTCAAACTTGTAGGACTGAAATATTTAGAAGTCCTACGTAGCACCAATTAAGTTGGAAGAACAGCGCGCAGGAAATCCACCTTTTGCTTTTTTCCCCATTTTTTGCCCCTATTCGGTAAGGGCTCAATGCACACGCTGGGGTCTCGCCTGCCCCGGGCGTTCCCCGCCGCAGCGCCCGCTCGCTCCGGGCCGGCGCCGCACGGGTTAAAGGCGGAGCGGTTTGGGCCCCGCCGGGCGCCGTCGCCGTGGCGGCGCGGGGAGGGCGGGACGGCCCGGCCCGGCATGGCCGCCGCCGGCCGAGACAGCGCCGGGGCGCCCCGGGAGCGCGGCATGGCCGGCGCCGGCGACGAGGCGGAGGACGGGGAGGAGAACATCCTGTACGACCTGCTGGTGAACGCCGAGTGGCCTCCGGAGACGGAGGTGCAGGTGCGTTTGGCCGCGGCACGGCCGCGGGCGGGGGAGGGGACCGGCCCGGCCACGTTGGCGCGGGCGGGGACGCGGAGGCGCCCGGGGGCAGCGGGGCTGAGCGGTGCCTCCGGGGAGGCTCAGCGGGATGCCCGCGCTGCTCCCGGCGGGCGCACGGGGTGTCCGTGCGGTCATTGTCCCCTTGTGCCTTCGTGTCGCTTGATTCCCACCTTGTCTTGTGCCGCTCGGGATGCATTGAAATGTGTCTTGCTTATTGAACAATGTATATCGGGTTTTACTGTTCAGCCGTCACAAGCGAAGCTAAGGTGAATGAAGTCCGGGTCTCATCTCCAGAAACTGCTGTACAGAGAGCTGTAGAATCTGTCCTGGTGGAAATAGGACTTTTATTGAGTTTACCTTGTATGAGAAAAACTAGATTGTCTCTCTGGACTCCTGTATCAGTATAGTTTTGTCTGTATTTGCAGGAGTGGGGAAAAGGGAAAAAACATTTCAGTTTCTGTCCACAAGACATACAAATGGGTGCTAGAGTTTAAGAATTCAGAAAATGCTGTTCTTGTACTGCAGGTTTTTACTTATTTCTAACTATTCTTCCCGGGTCACCGGAAAAGCTCAAAAGATCTTTCATCCTTAATTTTTCTGCAGTGTGATGAGCTTGCTGCCTCTATGTCTGCTATTGTCTGACTTGGATATAGAGGATGTAAGCAATGTGGTTTTAGTTCTTTTTTGTAGTGGCTTTCAAGTCCACTAAGATTGTTAGTGCATTTCCCACTGAAAGTTGTTAATGGAAGTGTTTTAACGCTTTGTGCTTGATGAGAGCAACTGGACAGAAAAGATATAAAAACATCACAAGTGGAAGAATGTACTTGTTAAAAATTACTAGAGCCATGCTCAAAAAAATAGGTTTTCATTTATCAGAAAGATTTGTTGTTGTTGTTGCTCTTGATCTGTAAATCCTCAATTGCAGCAACACGTATGGGTGTTTGGAAGATATGATTGCAGTATTACCAATCATTAACGTAATAGGTTATTTGTATAGGTGAATCGACAGTTGCACCTATTTTAATTTAACTGTGTTTTGAGAAATGGTAAATAGTCTTTGTTTCTACTAACATATGGAAGCAGTTTTCCTGTTGCAAACTATGAGGATTTAGGTATGAGTTCTATGAACGACAAGACTGGTTCTTCTACAGCTGTCTTAAGTCTGACGAGTGTCTTTTCTGCTGCCATTAATGTTCTTGAAGTTATATGGTAGATTGATTAAAGGACTGATTAGTTTGAGAAACAATCATGTTGTTTCCTCTCCTTTTGTTGACTGGTCTCTCTAGTATCCCGTAGGTACCAAGGGGGTTGTGAATGTCACTGAGGTGACACCTCCCTTTAGTGGCAACTTGTAGGGGATGCCAGTTTAAAGTGAGTGTGTAACCACAGTATGGAAGTCCTCATCTGCCCTGGTAGTCAGAATTTCTAAGCATCGTTGAATTCTGCTTGTCAGCTGAAGCAGATGGTGCTGGCTATTTTAAACTTGGTATTTCTTGCCTATTTACTTTATTTTTAAGGTAATGCCTGTTTTGAATAGCAGAATTTGAAAGACTGGAAAACATGCTGTATAGTTTGTGTGGACTTACATGCTTCTTGGAAACTGTCAATACTCAAGGACACTTCTGGTAGTCTTTTTACCCTTTCAGTGGGAAATTGATTTGACACTGACAATCATAGGCAAACAGATTATTTTGTCAGTATGAGTCAGGTTTTGCCTTAAGGTGCCTTACCAGTGATACTACTTAGGTGATTGTGACTTTCCCTTTGGAACATCTGTCTCTTTTAATCCTGTTTTTTTCACACTTCTCAGAAAAAAAATCACACCCTACTCTCTTGTAGAACTGAATATTTTGGAATAACTGAGGTGAGGAATAGTAGAAAGGGAAAGGAAGTCGAATGCTGCAGTGGGAGATGAAATGAAATGTCTTCCTATGCTGTAATCTAGGCTACAAAGCTGGACCTTAAACTTTCACAGGTCTTTATTGACTTTATTTTTCTGTTATTTCATTTGAGATGATTAATTTTTAATTGCAGAATATTAGAATTTGCAGCTCTAATTATTGCAAGATGAATCTTGTGTAAAATCATGTTAAATTCAAGACGTTGATAAAACTGACATGGATCTCTTAGGCTGGATGTCCAAATTTACTTTAATTTTAGTTCTTGTCATTCACCTGTATTGAACTTTCCAGTAAGAAGTTTTTGGGGGAAGAAGAGGAAGAGCAGGGGGTTGTAGCAGTTATTTGTATAGGAAACATACAAGGAATTGAGAGTGGTGTGGAAATCAAGCAGTCTGTGTTCAGGATAGTGATGCCATTGTTTGAGAACCCTGAAATATATAATGAGAATAAAAGGAATTACTGAGTAGTAGATCCGTGAAAATAGTGAATGAGGCAGTGGCTGCAGACAAGGTTGCAAGAGAGGACTTGTGAAGTAATTTATGGAAATACAGGCAGATTGAACTCTCTTCTTCAATCTGTTTTCCAAAATGTATCACCTGGTCTTGTGGGTTCTTTTCATTGCAGTCTGATGTTCTGAGGTTTTCCCAGCACCCACCTGCTCCTGTCACCCCAGTAAGCTTGCATGGTGTGCAAAAAAATCTGAAACTAAGTGGGTGTCTTGTCAGCAAGAAAGTTACTTAGATTTTATTTCTGGAATGCTGTAGGGAAGGAGAAATTGAAGTTGTTTTCCCAGGAAGGAATGAATTAAAAAAGGAATACAGCAGATCTAGTAACCATTGCTATTGCTGAGGTGATAAGAATGTATTATAAAAAGTAAAATTCAAGTCTTCAGAATATAGTAGTAAATCAGTTTTGTGCAGAGTTTAGGATGTGTGGAATAGCAGCCTGTAGTTTAGGTTCAGGAGCAGACACTTAAAATACTAAAAAAAATATTCTAAAGAGATATAAGCAATTTTAGGAAATGTTTTTACTGGGAACTTCCTCATAATCCAAAAACTTTTAACAAGCTCTGCTTTTAAGATCCCTAGGAAATTGCAGTTCTCCCTGAGGTACTAGGGTAGCTGTAAGAAATAATTTATGCTCTCACTTATTTTACTGTACTGCCTTGTTATTTCCTGGCTGATCAACCTGAATGTGGAATGTTATCTATTAGTACAGCTGTGTTTGCTTCTTACATGCTGTGAGTTGGTAGCCTGGTTATTTGAAAGGCTGTTTATGGAGTCCAAACTTTGCCTAGAAAACTAATCTTTACTTCAATAATTTAAATTTGGGAGTCCAAATATTTTTTTTAAGCATAGACATATTCCAAAATGTTGATAAATTTGTATGTGTTTCGGTGTTTACTGCTCTGTAACTTGGTAAGGTCTGAATATTTCAGTTAATGAGGAATTTGCTCTATGCATTTTATATTGAGTGGAAGAGAAAACTCAGTCATTGTCTACTCTAATGCTCAGTTTGTGGTGCTCTAATATTTTCATTAGAAAGGTATAAGCATGATTGCTTATTTTGAGGATTTGTTTGTAGATCCTTTCTTATTGGTTATCCTTGTTATCTTCTCCATTTCATATCTTTTTTCTGCTTCTTACTGACAAATAATTTTATCTCCTCTTATAAATAAGAATATACATCCTGTGTTGTTTTGTGTTCCTTTTCTCTGTGTTTGGAGAGTGCTCTCATTTCTATGTAGTTGCTCCCTCTGCCTTAAGTAGAGCAGGGCAGGTGGAAAGGCTGTGTGAGGTGTATGGAGTAGAGGTGGTTATCTGAGTGGCCATATTGTGCAGTACAAATTGATGTAAAAAGAGGTTTTTTTTCGGAAATTGTTTGTTTTTCTTGATGTTTCTGAAACTTTCATGAGCAACCCTTAGGTAGCTTAGCACTTAGATGTTAGCGTAATATATTGCACACCAAGTACTTTCACTGCTGGGCATTACAGATCATTGTGGCATTTATTTGGCACAAAAAGAATGATTTATAATAGCTTGCAGGGGAACATAATCAGAAGTCATTGTCTTTTGTTACTACACAAAGATTGAGGCAAATCTGAATCAATAGACAATCCGTAGCACATTTTGTTTATTGCATCTTGGCATTTAAATTATTTGGTGTTACAGCCTGTTTTAGCTTATGCAGTTAAAGTAGACATTATATGAAGTAGTGAGTAATAGAAAATACATAAAGAACTTGTAGGCTAGAAGCCAACTTAAATTTAATCAGTGAATGTATGTATGAATACTGTATTTAAGTTAAAATGTGTGACGTGCTGTCTGATGATTATTATTGTAATTGCAGCCAAGAGGCAACAGAAAACATGGTGCATCATTTATCATCACTAGGGCAATTGCAGGTAAATATGACTTGTTCTTACGTTCATGACTTCTGAGACTGTGTGGATTACTTGTAAATTTTACTATTTCTGCCCATTAAAGTGCCTAATGTAGTGGAAATAGAGTGCAGGATGTATTTTCAGGGAGATATTTTCTGATTGTGAGCATGGTTGTGTTATTTTTATGTCAGTTCTGTGAGCATTCTTGTCTCCATTAGTTTGTTGGGACAAACTAATAAATCATACGTCTAAGAAGTTAACAAGCTCTGTGTTTTGCAAAGTATAGTTGAGCAGTTTTTCCCCGGTCTTTTAACATCTCTTGCCCTGGGCTGTTTGCTAGTTAGTTCTATGAGGAAGTTTTACATTCTGATGATATTACATTGCATAAACCAAATGTTGATTGGCAGTAACTGAACTGGATTTTCATCCAGTAGGAATTTCTCTTAATATTTAAAAAAAAATGTGCAGTGGGTTTTTGTTTGTTTGTTTTTGTTTATTTGCTTGTTTGTTTTTGATTTGCTATTTGCATTTATTCTAACATAAGAATTTGTTGGCCAAGTATAAAGGATTTTTCCCTCAATACCTTTTTCTTTAGTGAGAATTTGAAATTTCCTGTGCAGTAAGTTGGAGGGTGTTTTAAGACTACTAGAGATGTAATTTTTACCTCTTTCCATTGTAGGTCCTGCATTGTTTTTGCTTCGGTACATCTGGTACAGGTAGGTTTTACGATAATACTGCTTAAATTTCCTATTTGGTAATATTTTTACAGCTTTTTCATTTGATGGAAAGTAATTCTTAATGGGACTTAAATTGAACACTTGTTTAGAATATTGTCCAAGCAATACTTAGAATAGCCTCTTTTCATAAACTGAGTTTTGTAGCCGCTTAAATTGCAGCTGAAGCCTAAATAGAAAAAGACTGGTATGTACGATTTTGACTTTGTCCTTTTATTAGAAGCTGAAGTAACCTTGCAGTTGGAGCAGGTTTCTCCAAGCACGTATTTGTCCTCTCCACTCGCAGCTAAGATACTGCAAGAGAAGCTGTTGTGGGGTTTTTTCTTAAGCCTCAGTGACAGATATGATGGCACAACAGGGTTTGCTTCCTTTGGAGTAATAATTTTGAATTTTTCTTCTTCGACAATTCAAACTCATACAAAAAGCTTGATAACTACTTGAGCAGCACTCATGCCATTTATAAATTCAAGTTTTGGTTCAAAAAGTCATTAAATGATCCCAGAAATATATTGGGGTAAGTACAGTGTTTCTGGAAAATTTCAGCTCTGTGGTTATGCCACTTACCAGGTTTGAAGATACAGTTTCTCCTTTTAAAGGGTAGTCTATTGGTTTTGAGTTATATGGAAAGGGACATTAATGTGAGGGACATTAATGGGAGGCCTCTAGTTTAAAGTCCCACTAAAAGCAGAACACTGAATTCAGACTGGGTTCCTTAGGGCTCTGTCCAGCTAGGTCTTGGAAAGATTAAAGGATGGAGAACCCAAAGACTCTGGTCAGCCTGTTCAAGTGCCTGACTGTCTTCATGGTGAAAAAACCTCTTCTTATGTCACCTTGGAGCCTTCTCAGTTTTGAAATTACAAAGACATTTAGGTTGGAAAGGACCTTTACAGTCACTGAGTCCAGCTGTTACCCCGGCACTTCCAAGTCCTCCAAAGGATTGATCACAGTTTTTTTGTGTTCCTGCCATGCACCTCTGTTGTTCCCATCTTCCTGGTAATCTCCTAGGTATCAATGAGAATGCTGCTGTTTTGTCATCCTGAAGCCTTCCCTTCTTCAGGCTAAATAAGTACAGTTCCCATAGATCTGCTTCATTGTAGGGCAAGTATTCCAGTCCCCTGATCATCTTGGTGCCCCTCCTGTTTACTGGTGTTCTTCTTTTAATGGGTGTCTAAAAACTGGCTGGTAACCAGTGTATAAAGAGTGATAAATAAATGATCAGTTCTCTTAATAAGCAGTTTTGTTCTGTTAGTTAAAACAAGGCTGTTGTTAGCCTTTGTCGTTGGCAGGGTGCAGTGTTGATTCATGTTCAGTTGCAAGCCCTCTCAGGTGATTGATGGTTGCCTTGAAGCTGTGTTGTCTGGTGTGTGTCTCTCAGGTATTGCATTTGTTCACTGTGTGTTTTGATTTAGCCTAATGTTTTTGGTATTTCAGCCCTGCAAAGTTTTCTCTGCCTGCTGGCCTGGTCCGTCTGGTTAGTAAGCAGATCAACTGGCACCTCGTACTTGCAAGGTAACCAGCTCCCATGCTTTGCCATTTCTGACAGGACTGAATGTATTAATGCTTCCTCTGCTCCCCCACCACCCCCATTGATAGCCATGCTGAGTTGCTATTGTGCTAAAGGTGTATTACTCTTTCTGGTCTAGGGGAATACTGGAGGCTCTCACAGGTGGCCTTGTGAAAGTAAGCTCGGTGTGCTGCCTGGGGGCTTCTGCCTGCTTCCCTTCAGTCAGTGCACCTCTCTCTCAGGGCTGAATGTCTGTCTAGGCAGACTGGCTTGCAGTGCAGTCATTCTCAAATTCAAGTCCTGAATTTGATTGACTAAAGACTTACAACTTGGCAGGATGTATAATTTTAAAATAAGCAATTTTTATTTGTGGAAAGTGAATGCATACCCTCAAGACTTGTCTGCTACTGAAGACACAGAGAAGTGAGAGTTTAAAGGCTAGAACAAGCTGTTCTGCAGGAATTTTAGCCACGTCAGTGAAATCACTGGCTTTAAAAAATAAGCACAAGTATGTACAGAAAAATGGTTCAGAGACATGATTACGTGAAGGTAGTATGGAAGGTTTTCGTTTATGTTGTATGTTAGGTACAAACACACATAACTTACTGAATTATGATAGTTGTTTATTCCAGATAATTTGAAACTACATATTATTTTATCTGTAAGCAGCATCTGACTCTGACCTCCCATGCAGTGAGATTTTAAACATTGTTCTGTTTTCTTAGTGCTGCTGGCGAAGAGTGGCAGATAGATTTCAGTGAAATGAAAGGAGTATCTTAGCACAGATAGTTTATTTTTAGTTAAAAATTTATATTACCCATTTTACTTATTTTTTTTTTAAATTTATGAATGAGGCAATTTATATCTAACCGTGGAGAAAAGCACGTAGGACTCTGATGCACATTCTGTAAGGAATGGACTTTAAATTACTTTCCACATCTGTGTTTTCTCTTTCAGCAATGGTAAATTGTTGGCAGTTGTTCAAGACCAATGTGTAGAAATCAGGTAACTTAACATTATCTGTTACTTCAGCTGTGGACTTCTGAGAAACTGTTTCTGGCCATTTGCTAGCAATACTTTTAAGGATTTTTCCTTGTTTTGCAATGTTATATATTGTGAAATTTATCCATGGAATGATCATAAAAGCAGAAGCCTTCTGTTTCTTTTAGTTCTCAGCCATCCCCTATTTAAAAAAAAAAGCAAAACCCAAACCCAATATAAACCCTCCTTGACCCCCTCCCCAGTTATTATAGATGTGTTTGTGCAACCATATATCTGTATCTCTCTCTCTGTTTTCAAGATGCGAAAGAAAAGCAATCAGGATCCTCTTAGATACTCAGCACACAAATCATGGT
The DNA here is from genome assembly GCA_034509425.1 of Eopsaltria australis. Taxonomy (NCBI): domain Eukaryota; kingdom Metazoa; phylum Chordata; class Aves; order Passeriformes; family Petroicidae; genus Eopsaltria; species Eopsaltria australis. The sequence goes on along the minus strand of JAVTVJ010000189.1, from coordinate 3,614,637 downwards.
CTTTCTAACCTTTGCCTTTCCGTCCCTGTCTAGAAATTCTCCCTGCATAAATGGGACAAGGAGCTAGTATCTAGTGTTCTTCTCTGTGGAGAAGCTGGCATGTATAATACTTCACCTTATTTTACAAGTGGTGTGTATTGCCGTAAAGACTGATGCTTTCCCTTTTCTTGTGCTCTCTTAACAGCAGGCTCTCCTTTGCCAGTTCAAGAGCACATTTAGCTGTAGAACAGATCTTGATTGAGTGTATTTACTTGCTTCACAAAAATCCATTTGCTAGAAGGTCAGACCTTCCATTTATATGTAAAAGAAGCAAGTGTATGAAAATTGTTCAATCAAAAGTCGTGTGAGCACCATAAACGTCAGCTTAAAGACTATAAAATAAATCTTGTGTTTCAGCTGTATTAATGTAACTATATTCTTGCATTGTTTCTAAAATTGTAACCTAGAGAATACTGACTAGTTTTTTTTTTTTTTCTGAAGTTACATGAAATGCTGAAATGAGGCTGTCCTATTTAGTGCAGCATTACAAATAAGTGAGGGATATTGGTATTTATGCAGTTGGAGGAGGGTCTCTTAAATACTTTTGTTAGTTACTGTAGCTGCCTAAGGGTGAAAATTACTATCTGCTTTCTTTGAACAAGTAGTTGGAGGCATGCGGGCCTTTGAATTGTGCACTTGAAATATTTTTCTAGTGTTTTGTTGCAGAAAATTGAATTGTGGGGTTTTTCATATATAAACTTATAAGAGTCTTTTTTCTGCAGGTCTGCAAAAGATGACTTTGTATCCATAGTTGGAAAATGCCAAGGTATGGCAACCTCTACATCATTACTTAGTGTCATCGCTGTTTGTTATTCATGCATTGCTAAACAGTGGTGTTGGTTTACTTTAACAATAGTGATGTAACTTCTTAAAATAATTGGAATCTTTTAATAGTTTTGCTTTGTGACTAGCTCGGTTACCCTCCCTCTGCTGCTTCTTTCTGTGATGATTAATACATGAAACCTGAATCTGAAATTAAATGATAGAATTAATGGCTCTGGGAGACAGATGTGCTTTTTCTTTTTTATCTCCCCTGAGACAAGCTTGTAATGGTGGTAGGCCCCCTGCATTTTTGTTTTGTTTAAGGGATTATATTTATTTTTTGCTTTTATTAATAATTTTATTTCTTTTTCGTAGTGCCAAAGGATCCTAACCCTCAGTGGAGAAGAGTGGCATGGAGTCATGATTGTACATTACTTGCTTATGCTGAAAGCAGTGGAACAGTCAGAGTGTTTGACCTGATGGGTAGTGAGCTTTTGGTCATTTCACCGGTATGTGCTCCCTTGGGTTAAATATGAATACAGGAGAACTTTTTTTAAGGATCATGGATAATTTCCACTCTTTGACCTTTTTCAAATCATGGCTTAGTTTGCTATAAATGCTTACATTATGAATACCATGCAAAAATGGACCATAAAAAGTTCCACTATAATACATCCACCCTACGATCAAAAAAAGTCATGTGTAGACCTTACAATAGCACAAAGGGTATGTTTTCATCTGTCTTGGAATTATGGTAGATCTGTAGGTGCATCAGACAGTGAAAGTATGGAATCACCACAGTTTGTAGTAATAGATTATAAATCTGCACTTTGTATGCAGAGTCAATTGTAAATCAAGAAGCATTGCTGCTAGAGTACTTTGCTTGATATGATAACAGGTAATTGCTGTTGACAGGCTCCACACAATGTATTTTTTATTTTGTATGTTCAAAGGGTGTATTGAACTGATTTGTGAAGGTGGCTCAGTATATTGTCTTTGCAAACTTTATAGTAGTAAGATTTCTTTAAAATCAAGATAAAAGAAAACGTATTCTGGTTTGTAATACAAACGATGAAACTTTATTTTTTAAAATAAAATATAGTTAATTTAACTTTCTAGTTCTTTCAGTAACAAAGACACTTTTTAAAAATCCCCTTTCTGTCCTAATGTCTGCCTTCATTTTTGGGTAAAGACAGCAAGTTTTCCAGGCGATCTGAGTTACGCTATTGCTGGATTGATCTTCCTAGAATACAAAGCAAGTGCCCAGTGGTCAGCTGAACTGCTTGTTGTTAATTATCGTGGAGAACTGAGAAGTTACCTTGTAAGGTAAGCATAAATTTTGACTTGCTTCGAGAAGGCACAGTGAGCCTCAAAGGAATTTTTCCTACTCTCTGAAGAAAATAAATCTGAACTAACGCATGTATTTTTTTTTCCCCGGCATACTTAGTGTTGGAACAAATCAAAGCTTTCAAGAAAGTCATAGTTTCAGCTTTAGCAGCCACTATGCCCATGGGATAACAACTGTGATTTATCATCCTGGTCACAGGTAAGCATTGTGTTTGCTACCTGACATTGGTACATAAATGATGAACAAAGAGTGGCTAAATAAGCATTGAAGGGTGTTGGATAGAGAGGGGAGAAAAATCTATTCTAAAAGTGCTATTTAGTGCATCAGTAATAAGAAGTCATGTCTCTTTCTACTATGAAGGAGGAACTTGACTTTCTCACTTGGCTTTCATTATTCCATTACTAATGTCCTTTTCTGTTTGAGTACCTTGTGTAAGCAACATGCATTTTTTAGAGTGTCAGGAATAGCTTCAAAAGAGGTTTTTGAATGTGATGAAAGATGGGTAAAGACTGAAACATAAGTTTAGTTCTTGGTTTTGTTGGTTTTTTTTTTTTTCTTACCTGGAATTGATTGCTGGACTTGTTGGTCAGCTCATTTTCCCTAGTGTTCTGACTGGAACTGCCAGGCTTTGGTATTTGGAGTTGTCTTGTGATGTGTTTTCTGTATTAGTAATCTTTTGGTTACAGAAACTGGACTTGAAATGTGGACTGACTGCTTGTCTGCTCTTGAAGCCAATGTAGTTGGAATAGGTTCCAACTGGTTACTTATGCTAAAAATGTGTCTGCTTTTTTAATATCAGTTTCATATGTTGCCAGATAAACTCAGCAACTCTACTTCTGTTTCTCTTCAGTTGTAGTAACTAAACTTTTTTCTAGATATTTTTCTTCTATTGGATCTGCTAGGATTGAATCTTTCAGTGCAATGTTATATCCTTGTATTTTTTTAAATGGAAATTAGGCTTGGCTATAGAACACCAGAAGAAACTCACTGTTGAAAAAGTTTGTTCTCATTCTTCAATGTTAAGTGAGTTGCCATATCTATCTTAAAAAAATACTATTAATGAGGTATAATGTTCTTCTGGCTTATTATTTTGAGAGATTAATTTTGTGTATAACTTTTTCTTTCCACATAATTAATATTTAGTGATTTCACATAATTAATACTCAGTATACTAAATCTACAGTTTTGAGGTAATAGGTGTGGGTTATGGAGCTTTGGTAGCACTACATGACCAGACAACAGAACCAACCCATTCTTTCCTTTTGATCAGACCAGGGTTAATGGTTGTAGTATGTGCAGCCTGTTGAATGGCTTAGTAAAGTTGAAAAATTGGCACTTGAAAGAATGCACAATTGAATGGAATGGATGGAAAACAAAAGAACCTGTGTTTTGCCCTGATGGAGGCAAGTGTTTTCTGTTTCGAATTTGATCTGTGGTAGAAAGCTTGTAAATTTGACATTGGAGAACTCTAAATTTGTGAGCGGAGTCTCTTGCTGAAATTTCCTTGTTATCCCAAAAAACCCTAGAAGGGCTTGAACGCAAGTACATCAAAGTTGTGCATAAAAGAAAATTATCAATACAGACACCTCGAAGTTTTAATTTTCAATAATGTGAACTTTGATCACTTAACACGAGATCACCTTTGTCATTTTGTGCTTTCTTGCATTTCATTTCATCTCAGATGGTGAAATTACACTGGTCTCTCTTGCAAGGCTTGACTTACTGCATTACTGTATTACTGTGTATTTGCTCATGACCCATTACCTCCTCTCCCAAGGAGCCAGGAAGATGTAGAAAATGGTGAGGCTTAAGCTGTGCCAGGGGAGTTTTTAGGTTGGACATCAGGAGAAATTTCTTCACATTAAGGGTGATTAGACATTGGAATGGACTGCCCAGGGAAGTGGTGGAGTCACCATCCCTTGATCTGGTCTAGTTGACATGGTAGTGTTTGATCATAGGTTAGACTTGATCTCAGAGGTTCTTTTCCAGCCTAACCGATGATGCGATTCTGTTGTTGATCCATGGTATAAAATCATCCTGCTGTTCGTTTGTGGCTAGCCGGAGGCCTGGGAATACTAAATAAGTTTTACTGATGCCTTAAAAAGGATTAAATGTGGATGGATTTTTTATTTCCTTTACTCTTTCATTTAACTTTTGCAGGTGTAGTTTTGGCATACCCAGAGCTGCTCTACATGAGCGGCAGCCACTGCTGGGGGCAGAGCACTTCAGGAATGGTGTGACCTTGGGAAAGGGACAATGGAGCATTCCCAGGGCGGAGCTTTGGGCTTCTGCCATTGTCCCTTTTTTTGTAGATCCGTTACCCTTTGGTGGGTGATTCGTTACAGTGATGCTTCCAAACAAACTTAGACACCTATTCTCAAAGGTTTCATCGAAGTAGCCATCAGTTATGGAAGTGCTTGTTACTAAGGTGAAAGGGCTTCAAGGGCAAATACTTTGATACAGTTTAGTGGTGATCAGCAATAATTATGAGACTTGCGTAAAAGTTTTTAAAATGCTGTCTACTGTGTGTAATGAAATTATTGCATGCACATGTATGATTGGTACAGTGGCTTTAGAAAACAGGACTGAAAACCTTAAAAGTGTTCAGTTCTTCAGTGTACCACATCTGAGTAAATAGAAATCTGATGCTTAAACAGAATGATCAGAACTTGTCATATTCTTAAGCAGTAATTTTTTATCATTTTTAAGGGTAAGAGGGAAACTCAAAATTGTGGCCAGACTTATTTTATTTTAGATGTTGGGAATTATGACTTACCTGGAAAGCTGGACATGAAAATGAATAGGTATAAATGCTACAAATAACAAATGTTTCTTGAACAATATTTAAATATTTTTAGATTTCAGTGTATTTATTCACAAAGTTTATTGTGGCTGTTAAGTGTCTTGGTATATTAAGTCTTTTTGGCACTGTAAGCAAACTGCTATAGTCTTAGGAAAATAAAAAATATGTGGCAGTATGTGAAATCATAATACATCTTTATATATTTTACAGACTTCTCCTTGTAGGAGGCTGTGAAACAGATGAAGATGGAGTATCTAAAGCAGCTGGTTGTGGGATATCTGCTTGGAGAATTCTGTCAGGCTCTCCCCATTACAAACACGTCACTAGTTACGAAGATGATGTTAGAACAGTAAGTATGTGTCCTCATTTTACTGGATGAATATTGTCACTGGAAGCTCAATAAGTATCTCTTTGTGAAAGAAGAGGTTAATGCAATGTTTTGCTGTTTTCTAAGCTCTGACGTCAATATCTAAACAGTTATCTTTTTCTCTACAGTATCTGTCCAGTTTTGCTTTTTCTGTGGTATGATTTGAACTTTAAGTTCTTAGTTATTGCTTCTAGTTTTAAAACAAAAAACAAGAAGAAAGGAGTCTGTACATTTCCAAGCTACAATATTTTTGCTCGTAGTTGTACATTGGGATATGTTACCTGTCTTTGTTGGAAAAAAATTACAATTTGTTCTTCTATTACTTCAGAACAAAAAGCAGCACACCTGAAATAAATGTTTGAGTTTAACTCTGGCTCGTGATTTCTTTTGCTTCTAGTAGAAGTAAATGTTTGATTTGGTAACAACTTGGTTATAGTGAAACCAATTTACAATATACCAGGATGAATTCCAGTGTTTACTCTTACATAGGGATTGCTTAGTATTGCAAGCAAGTTGTTAATTTAATTGCAAATGAGTAGTGCTTTTCTGTGACATGTTATATATCTACTGAAGTGGACAAAATTATACAAACTGTATTTTATTATACTTGCATTATTTTAAAGTACGCAGTCTTATGGAAGTTTAAAAATAGTAAAATCTTAGAATATACTGAGTTGGAAGAAACCCACAAAGATCATAGAGTCCAGCTCCTGGCTCTGAACAGGACACTCCAAGACTCACACCCTGTGCCCAAGAGCGTTGTCCAAACACTTCTTGAGCTCTGTCACACTTGGTGCTGTGATCACTGCTCTGGGGAGCTGTTCCAGTGCCCAACCACCCTCTGGGTGAAGAATCTTTTCCTGATATCCAACCTAAACCTCCCCTGACACAACTCCAGGCCATTCCCTCAGGTCCTGTCCCTGGTCACCCCAGAGAAGAGATCAGTGTCTGCCCCTTCTCTTTGCCTCACGAGGAAATTGTAACTGCACTGAGGCCTCCCCTCAGTCTCCTCCAGGCTGAACAGAGTAAGTGCCCTTAGCTGCTCCTCACATGGCTTCCCCTCAAGGCCCTTCACCATCCTCATGGCCCTCCTTTGGACACTAATGGCTTAATCTCTTTCATACATTGTAGCACTGCTGACTCCTTCAACTTGCTGTTGACCAGGACTCACAAGTCCTTTTCCCCAGCCCTGCTCTCCAGCCTCTCATTCCCCAGTCTGTGCACACAGCCAGGGTTGCCCCAGATGCAGGATCTGGCACTTGGCCTTGTTAAAGTTCATACGGTTTGTGATTGCCCATCTCTAATTTGTCAAGGTCTTTCTGCAGAGCCTCTAAAGAATCTTGCAGAGTTGTTTTAGTATTTTAAATATTACTTAATTTTTAGTGCACAAAACAGTGTGTGAGATTGTCTTTCATTGTATGATTTGTTTCTGTTCTTACAGGCACAGAGAAGAGGATTATTAAGGATTATGAATTTAAGATTTTACAGCAGGCGAGGAACAGAACAGGTATTAAGATCTAGGTCTACCTCAGAAATGTATTTTACTAACATAATTGTCCATTAATGACTACCTGAGAGACTTACTGAAAGTAGGTTTTAATTTATGCAGTTTAGGAATTAACATTCTATTAAATTAATCAAAAAGCTTTAGCATTAAAAGGAGTAGCTTGCCACTTACTTGGCTTTATTAAAAATCCAGTTAGTTCATTTGCTGAAGCTTGAATCACTGGGTTTCAGGAACAGGTCTAGAGATGTAGAGTTCAATATTAAATGTAAATTCTTATTCAAAAAAGAAGGTATAAGAAGCCACCTAATTATTTGTTAATGAATGTGATAATCAGACCATGTTAGACGTATTATATATTCTACAAGAAGAAAGTAGATTGTGATGATGTTTCTCAAATATATGTCCGAGAGATTAAGAACAAAACCCAGCCTTCTGCACTACACCTGTCCCCTAGAAAACAACAAAATATCCTCAGCCCACAATTTTCACACCATGTGGGGAAGAAAAAATGGGTAGATTCAAACTAATGATTCATGACTTAAGTGGGCAGAAACAAAGACTTTATTTTTACAGTCTGAGATACTATGGAAACATTTTCCTAAGTAGCTTCAAAAGTTTATTATGGGTCAGACTTCTACTCCCAGGATGCACATGAACCTAGTGAACCTGCTGACCAGTATCAACTTATTCTTAACAAACTCTGGGTATGGATCTTGTGTTCTGCTCTACCCTGAATGAGTGTTAAATCTTGAATGTCATGCTGAGGTGTAAGTGTGTGCTTTGTGTATTTCTGAGGTGTTATACACAGTGCCCATGGCTTTCTTCTACATGCCTTAGTAGCTTCCCATGCAGTACTGAACTTCCTTATCTCTTGTCTACTCATCATGGGTAGCCTTGGTTCGATTCTTTTTTCTATCCCCCTTTTCCTTCTTGTAAAAATATTTGTTTTCCCTTCTTTTGCTTTATAAGGAAAGAATAGTAAAGAATCTGTCTACCACTTTCACTCTGTGTCCTCCTGAGAGAAAAAATGGCTGATCTGAGTTGGAAATGACCTTAATAGATTTTTGGGATGTTTTAGGTGACTGGTTAAAAGTTGCCTGCTTGATTGGAGAGGGAAAACAAATCTTTCTGAATCTTTCTCAAGGGTGGAAGAGGGAGAGATTTTATTTCCTTCACTGAAAATGCTAAAGATAAAGCTGATGTAAGCTTTTTTTTTTTTTGGCTGAAAAGCTTGTACTGCATGTGGCTGTACTAAACCTCAACCTCATTGCACTTGCCAGTACTAAATTAATGAAGAAATGGGGAGACTTGTTCATCCTTGAATGTTTTGATCCAATTTCAGAGATGATGGCTTAAATATGTAAGGTATAGTTTGTATTAGTGTGAAATTAACACCAAGGTTAAAATATGCCAGACACAGCAGCTAGAGGACTTGTACATTAGAACTGCCTATACTGGGATTTGAGTCTTAATGTTGTTAAGTGACACTTAAAAAATGTGAAGTGGCAGCCTGCTGAGTTTTTCAACATCTTGTTTTGCTGTTCCCTTAAGCTGATGAGCTGTTTATGGAGACAGCATTGCATGCTTTGGCAAAGGACTGATTAATTTTTATAGATAACAGGGCTTGAGTGATAAATTTGAGTGTGTTAATGGCCACCCAATATCTAAATCTCACAGAGAGTTATTACTGACTGCTGAGTAAACATTTACCTCCTTTTAAGATCTGTGATGTATACCACTGATCAGTTATCTGAACGGGTTATGTATTTTAGCTCTATGTTTCTAGGTCCTTTAACAGTCTTTTGTTCTTTGTCCTTTGTGCATGCAAATTGACTTGTAAAGAGAGAATTGCCATTAGAAGTGATGCCTGAAGGATTTTTTCTGCTTTTTCTCTGAATATTTCTTACACTGTTACCTACATTCACAAGTATTAGCATGCATACTTGTGATGCTTTAGGTGATAGTTTAGCCAGGTTTCATGGTGTTTAGTAGGCCGGTAGACTAAACACCCCTGAAACCACGTAGAGTTAGAGACCAAACACCCTGTTTTCGTGGGCCCTCAAGGTCTCCTAGTAGGACAGATTTTGTAAACTAGAAGTTAGCCCACCCAGGCCCCTTATTGGGCCCTCCTGGTAGATATGCTAATGTGTAGAGTCTTTAATTGTATACTCGACTGGGGGGACAGGGCTTTTGCGGCGCGTTCTACCTGGATGGCAGAAGCCATGGAATGGGATCCTATTAAAATACCGAGGTAAACAACCCCCAACCCTTTCACTGTGTCTGAGCCTTTATTTCCTAAGACCAGAAAAAAAGGCATCAGAAGGCATGTACAGTTCCTGGGCAAACTACAGTTCAAAGTGCAGTACTCTGCCTAAGAATATAGTCAGAGAATACGACTATATAAATAATTCCTAATGGGTTTAAAAAAAACCTCTTAATGCTCTCATTTACAAATAAAAACACATTTTAGACATGGATTTAAGGAGTGCTCTCAACAGCTGCAAACCACTGTACAACAGTAAACAGATTTCTTGATTGTCATTGTTTCTATGGCATACATGAACTTTAAAAAGTCTAAGAAGTAAAATAAAAATAATAATAAAAAACCCCCGAGTTGTAACAAACATACTGACCTGAAAAGAGTAATTTTATCTTCAAATAATACTTACCACTAATGTTCTGTAGAAACGCCACTAAAACTTCTTGATTGATGGATGTCAACTAACCTTTCTGTGCTTCATTTATGTTGGGGTGTTTTCTGAGAGAGGAGATGCTGGCCTAAAAATTGGTTAGCTGCAACCTTGGACAATTTTAACTGTGAATCCTTATTAGAAAATTTTTAAAAGTGAACTAACAAAATGGAATTTTATGAACAATGTAATTTTTAGGAATCTGCATCCTGCTGCCTTTCAGGGAAGATGAGACACTTAAAGAACTGAATGGTCTTTCTGAAAATGTAGAATTTTGTTGGGAGGGGTAAATAAATGTAAAACGTATTTTCAGAAATTGTCATTCATTGCTAGTGGCACTAAATTTGACTTTAAAATTTTAATGTGTATTTAGAAGGTCTTGTGGAATTATGCACAGATCCAATTGTAAATGTGCAGGATTTCATGAATCCTTAAGAAAATATTTTGTTACAAGTATGTTTTGCCTTTTAAGGTGTCCAGAGCTGAAGGAAGACTTAATCCAGGAGAATTTTTATAGCCTTGCTGAAGTTAACTTACAAATGTTGAATTTTATCTGTATGGACTTAATCTGATATTTGCTATGTTACTACTTGGTCTGTTGTCACTCAGGAGATTCTCAGATTCTTATTCAGTGTCCTGAAATGAACAGTGTGCTCCTCCAAGATATCTTAATGTCTGTATTTCTTGTACCCATTTTTTTTCCCTATAATTTAAAAATTTTATTTGTATTAATGCCTACCCAGAAGTTTGCTCCCTGGGAGGAAGAGCTGTACTAAGCTGTGGTTTGGTAATAGTCTTCCCTGGGTGGACCAGAGAGTCAGGACAGTAGAAAACTGAGGTTGCAGAATGTTTTTCTGTACAGAGAACAACCTGCAACTTTCCCTCCAAGTAACTCTGCATTGCTATCAGGGCGTTCTCTTAGGAATGCTGCACTTCCAGGTTTTATTTGCTGTATAACAACGTGATACAGAAGTTCACATTCCTAAAGATTTGTTCATGCTAAGATAATGTTCTTCCTTTATGCAGGTTGTTTTTATTCTTCCATGCTACAATTGATATCTTACCTTTTTCTTCTGGAATAAGGGTTTTTTTTGTTTGGTTTTAATTTAAGTCAATTTAACTTTTCAGAGTGGAAGATTGTACAAATTTTGGTTTCCCTGAAATAGAAAAAAAAAAATCTATATTTGCAGGAGTTTTTTTGGGTATTCCTTGGTGTATATTTTTATTATGTTTGTTTGTTCATTTGCTTGGTTATCATGTTTGGCAGGATGGAGTTTTCAAGATGAATCTTTCTCCTGATGGAGCTCTTTTGGCAGCTATTCATTTCTCAGGAAAACTGACGATCTGGTCTATTCCATCTCTCAGACAACAAGGAGAATGGGACCAAACTGCTCAGGTAAGAAGAATGCACATGTTTAGAAACTTGAATTAGATATCTTCTCTGAAGTGTGTTGTCATAGGAGATGAGAGGAGTTCAGGTAACGGTGGTGCCCTACGTGGCTACATCCTGCTTCCCAGGCAGCTCCATGTTTTTCAAGAGCCCTATACTTACTTTTGTAATAATATTTCTATGTTTTACCCATAAACTGTAAACTTGAAAAATTAAGAGAAAGAACCAATTATGTTGCAATGAATTTTTCATGAGGCATTTTGGTGCCAAGTAGGTAACACTGTTAGAATTAGACTACAATGCCGTTAGGCTGAAATGCCGTTATAGAAGGGAAGTAGAGGCTAACACAGATAAATTTATTTCAGTGGCTGAAACCAAATTCTGCTGGATGTCTTAATGTATTCTATTCCTCCCTCAAAATTTACTATACCTTGTTCCAGATGACACTCTAGAATATTTTCTTCATCAGTTTGCTATTAAGTCCAATGCTTTCTACGGGAATTGTTTGCAAAACTAAGTAGGGGAACTTAGGTTAGGAATTGCTCAGACACTGGCGGACTTTTATGTGACTTGTGTGAATTTAAACACTGGGAATTGAAAGCTAATTTCAAAGAAAGTTCCAAATAACTAATATACTTTTTGTGTAAAGATAAAACTTTATTTTAATACGGAAATGCATTCTGAAAAGTGAAAAATCTGAAACAATGCACACTAATATGTGAAGTATTCTGATTTTCTTCCCATTAATTTCTTGATAATAGATAAAAGGGCTTTTCACTTGAAGTGCTGTGTGTTATGTTCTAAACCTGCAAGACATAAACCAATATCAATTCCAAACAGGGTAAACAAATGAGATCGAAGCATAATTTCAAGCTTATTTAGAAAAGCTTTTTTAAACAGCAACCAAAACAAACAAAAAAACCTCAAATAAATTCTGCTCTAGTGTTGGGATAAGTGTGTGTGTCTATGTATGCATATCTGTTTATCTCTATTTTTAATATACACTGATTTTGCTCAAGGATGCTTATAGCGAGTTGTATTTTTTCTTTTAGCAATAAAGAATAACTATTTTGAAGAAGCATTCAGGACTTTATAATTCAATGAGGGTGATATAAAGGAATATTCAGTACTTGACTGTTCTCAAAAGTTTTTTTTATAGATGAAACTGGTGTCCAAATATAATGCATATTTTCATAATATGTGTGAAATTAATTTAGAGTGGCCTCATGTTTATTTCTAATTAGTAGACTTTTCTCTTTCTACTGAAAAATCAAGTCTGAAAAACACCTTCTGCTTGAGTTATTTCAGCTACCTGTGCTTGCACTGCGTTGCACTTGGGGGCAGGATTTCTGTCACTTCTAAATCACGTTTAAAATGACAGCACTGCAACATAATTCTAAACCTTGCAGTGCATCAGTTAATAATGCTGCACTAGTCTTGAAAGAGGCTTTATAATTCTGAAAACAGCGGGGGAAAATACTTGCAGAACTGTACTAGACTGTCTCACAGAACCACTACACAGACTCTTTTGGAGATTACTTTTTGTGCCTGCAGTCCTGTGTATAGACATGAAAAGCAAACACTTGACTTTTGATTGCTGAAGAACCTTTATTTCAGAAATCTTTAGGGTATGATTGCTGTTTAAAGCTGGTCAGGTCATATCTTGTGGTTTTGTTTTTTTTTAATTTGTCTGTAGAAAAGTACCATGTTACTACAGCAGTTGTATGTTTATGCTTGAGAAGGGTTTGAATTCATAGGGAGCACTTTAATTGAAAAATGTCTGGGTCAGCAACAGAGTAAATAAACTGATTCTGTGTTGCAAAGATTTACTTGCATTTTTTTTTTTATAGCCAGGCTATGATGAACTTAACCCAGACTGGAGACTCTCTAGTGAAAAAAGAAAGAAAATAAAAGGTATGCTCTGTGTAGTTAAAAGTAGTAATGCAAATATATGAAGACTGAAATGGCTTAGTTAAATCTCAGTTGGGTTGCCAAAATTGTATGATTTGAATTTGTAGCATGGCAGAGTTAAATGAGTGTCACAAAAGTTTTTTTTCATGTTCCCTCTTATGAATGCTTTTGTAGCCATATAGAAGTTGATTTCAGTAGGCATAGGATTTAATTTTTCTTTCTGTGAATGTCTAATCTCGAAAGCTACTGTAATTTCGAGATACCAGTTTAAAATTCTGAAAACAGTTCTAAAACAATTTCCTCTGACTGGATTTGCCTCATCACTCTCTATTGTTTTCTGAAAATTCAGGCCAATCTGTGCAGCCATTTAGCAGCTGGTTATTACATGACAGTTCCAAGAGTGCAGAGATCAATAGCTATTCCATGATCCATTTGCCTCTGCTTGTATATGTCTATATTATTAAAAGATTCCTGTTTCTTTGTATTATTTTTCTTGGTGATTCTGTCTTTGGGTTAAGTCATCTGACCTTCATAGGTAGGCTGCTGATTAAGCACTATTAAAAAAGTAATAATCTGACCTGTTTTTAGTGCTATTTGGGGAAAAGTTTTCATCGGAGGAGTGGAAAGTGATGTGTGGGGAGCAAAATGAGCCCACTCTCTGATGAATGTTTTATCCCGACACCCATTTACCATAATCAAGACAGTGACTGGAAATTCCACAGCTTCCATTCTCAGTCCTAGAGACTTTTTTGTTTATTTGGTTTTTTAGTTTAATATTCCTAAGAACCTCCTCTTGAAATATGTTCGTACGTTTACTTGTCCTCAAAAGCAGTGTAGCCTTTTCTGGTTTCCATTGGTATTAGGTTTGTTGTCATGTCAAAGATGGCCTGATAGGCAGTGGAGTAGAATCTTTATGAAAGATCAAAAATCTGTCACTTTTCATGCAAGTAAATCAGTTTACTGTGAAGTTTTTCCAAGTAATTTATATATATTTGTAATTAAGTGATTTTTGTTTTGTTCTCAACAGCTTTATTTAATACAGAAGTGGTTTAGTAAAAGGTAATTGATATAAAATACAAACTTAGTGAACCAAGGTTGCAGAAATAACAATAAATATCTGCTGGATTAGACTGTATTTCTTCATAATAGAAGTCTCTTCTGTTCTTACCTGAGGTTTAACATTATCGTTCTTTATATGGTGCATTCTTATTTTAGATAAAGAATCCTATTACCCATTGATAGATGTAAATTGGTGGGCAGATAATTCTGTCATCCTTGCTCGCTGCTCTGGTGCATTGACTGTGTCATCAGTCAAGACATTAAGAAACTTGCTGGGAAAGGCATGTGAATGGTTTGAGAGTTCTCCTCAGGTCACTTCAGCTCACGATGGAGGATTTCTAAGTCTGGAGGTGAGGAATGTGCACAAGCAGGTATCCTTTTGGGATGCAGTATAACAGTTTGCTTTTTTATACATGATCGTAAGGTGGGGGGTTAAAATAGAAGATGTTGCTACTAACAGGAAAAGTGATTCTGTTTCCTTATCTGTACATAGGCATTGCAGGGAAATTTTGAACTTGCTGCAGTTTAACTGTTCTAAAAAAAACTTGATAACACAATAAATAACTTAGGGAGTGTAGAAGCAAAACTCCTGGAAGGTTGAGTCTAAATGAGAGGAAACTTGCAACAGAAGAGAATTTGTGTTGACAGTAACCTTGCCTTGTATGTTAGTGCATCTGAAGAACACTGCAACCATCCCTCTTCCACTTTGAAATACATAGCTCATAAAGAGAGAATGAGGACATTTCAGTTAGACATGAGGAACACAAAGAAGGCAGAGCCATGTAAGAGATACATTTTTGTTTATTTTTAGTTGGATTCCAGGAGGGAGAAGTTAATCAGTAATTTTCTTTAACACCAAGAAAATTACGATTTTCTAAAGCTTATATTGAATTAGGTCTTAAACATCTTAATCGAAAGTTTAACATTAGAATCAGATAATCTCAGTACACACCAGAGCTTGTGTGTATGTTTTTGGAAAGCTAAATTGTTCTGGAAGTAATATATATAGCCAGTGACTGGCATACTACAGCCTAAGAATGTAGTCTGAGATTGTGTTGAACAGAAAACCTTATTTTGTGCAGCTGGGAGTTGGAAAGAGTCCTGTGTGCTGCAGTAAGCTATAGAAAAGTGTGGGATGATGCCTCCACTGCTCTGCCTGTCCGGGCTGGTGCAGGAGCTGTAGTGTAATGGCAGGTTACTATGAAGCCTTCACTTCAGTAGGTGAGGGATGAAGCCTCAGTTCCAGGAAACAGATGCAGTCAGGGTTTGTGGAAAAGGTTAAGCAAACTTAGAAACAAAGGGTTTAAGGAGAGAGGGAGGAGGAAGGATATTGATTCTGAAATTTGAAGTACTGGAAGTGGAGATGTACTCAGTTCTTACTCAACTAGTTTAGGTGTACTAAGTGGCTGCTTCTTGCTCATATTTTGTGTGCAGTGTGAGATGAAACTTGTTCCAAAAAGATTGCGCTTGGAGAGCAGGCCTGGTGATGAAGACGAGGGAGAAGATGACTCTGACTCAGATGATGAAGCTTCTGCTAAGGACAGATACTTCAGCTACCTAAAGCAAGGCCTGTACTTTGTGACAGAAATGGAACGTTTTGCTCCTCCACGGAAGCGACCACGTACTATTACAAAGAATTTCCGCCTTGTCAGCTTGAGATCCACGACTCCAGAGGAACTGTACCAGAGAAAAGTATGTCTAGAAGGAAAGGTCACATCTCTCCTAATCAGCTTTATTTAGAAAGATTTTATTTTTCTTTTAATTCCTGCTGTGTTGGCAAAAGGATTTAGGGACATATTTCTGAGGGTCTCTTAAATGGCAGTGTGCTGTGTCAACTGATCAAAGGGATCCTTGTGTAAAACTAGCATTATAATAACTGAAAAGAGAGGATATTTTCAGGGCGAGACACTGTGCATCATTGTCTTGGCTGCACTTGGACATGTACTCATGTGTTTGCACATAGGGATAGACTTGGCAAATATATTGAATGAAATCAGTTTAACTTGTTGTTGGCCCAGGAGTGGGTTAACTTACAGTCTTATGTGAATATTTTGCATGTTTTTTCAGATATATGTACAGATTAGGCCTGTGACTCATTCTTACCAAACAGATGCTGCATCGTTTTTAGGGCTCTTGGACAGGCTACCTTGTCTAGGCCATTCTGATGGTAAACCACTCTCTAACTGCTACAGTTCCCAAGGAATGCTGAAATCAGACTAAATAGGATGTATAACTAATATGATGTTACCTAAATAACATTTTCTTTTTATTTGAGGGGAAAATCTCTGATTTTCCAGAGGCGTCCATCCGATCTGAGTCTTCCTCATCTGTATCTTGAACCAGTCACTTTCTTACTTGTTTATGCATACCCACTGTAATTACCCTCTACCTCTTTAAACACACAGAATTAATTCATTGTTTAATATGGAAATCAAATGGCATTCATTTTCATGTGTTTGCTTCTTAGATTGATAATGAAGAATATGGGGAAGCTTTGTCTTTAGCTCAGACGTACGGCCTTGATTCTGATCTTGTGTACCAAAGGCAGTGGAGGAAGTCGGCTGTTAATGTTGCTTCAATTCAAGACTACTTGGTGCGTTTGTGTTCTGTGATTTTTTTTTTTTTTTTTTTGCTTTCTTATCAGAATGACTGTGTTATCTTTACAGAAATGGAATTCTCAATTGTGTTCTAATTTATGGAACATAAACTGGTGGCAGTTTGAAGAATTGTCCTGCAAATTCATTTCATGTCATGTGTAAGAGAGCAATTTAACTGAACACCTGATCTAGAAACCTTGGCAGTTAATGAAAGTCTTTCTTTTGGAATATCTTCTAACTTCCATTAATAGCAACACACTTTCTGTATGTAATCTCTTCCCCCACATGCAGCAGTAGATTACTTCCTGGCAAATGAAGAATAATAATTGGAAATATCAAGTGTTTAAACTTCCAATTATTTTAGACAATAAATTGGGCAGGTGAAGTTGGTATCAGTAGCTATATAGCAAAGTTTGAGTAACAAAATTTACAGTGAACTCTGCAAACTGTAACTGAGCTTTTCAGTAGAATTCAATGTGAGATTTTTTTGGCTTTGGAGAAGGACTACAAACTCAGCTGAAAAGTGGTGTCAAAGTTGTACAACTTAATAGTTGTAATAGAAGTATACTATTAGTAAAGTATAGTAATATATAGTTTAGTAGTAGTATAGTAGATACAGTATTAGTATTATAGGTATATTAGTGTATATACAGTGGTATAGATAGATATGTTAGTCTAGGCTGAAGTATTCCAAGAGATCAAGAGAAATGTAATCTTTTTTTTTTTTTTTCAAGTCAGATATTGACTGAATGTCAAAATTTACCCATTCTGTATGTGATCTGTAATATCAACCAGAGATCAGCACATAAGGCAAATACATTTTGTAATTCCGGTGCCTTTTTTGTCACAGAATCCTACTGGCATGTGAAAAGGATGGTATTGAAAATTACTCTAGTGCTATTGTGGAATACATACACCGCTTTTATAAAACAAGTACTTTACCCCTAAACCATGACATTTTATTTAATGTAAAGAGGAGTGATAATAATTAGAAAGTACAAATAATAACTTCTGTTCCAGTTGTTGGGGAAGTTCTGCTAAATCATTTGGTATTTCTGTGCCCTTTTCTGCCACGTATACTCTGAGGGAATTGTATTTATGGTGTTCTCATCTCTTGGTGGTTTGCATTGTCAGTCATCAGAGGAGCCTGACATTCTCTTAAGTGGAAGAAATACATGAGGAAACTTTCATATAATCTTTGGTTCCATTATTTTGGATTGGACCATGTAGCATTGTGTCTGTGCTCTTGTTCTTGGACAGAGCAAAATCAAGAAACGTGCATGGGTTCTTCATGAGTGCTTGGAAAGAGTTCCAGAAAATGCAGATGCTGCTAAGAAGCTGCTTCAGTATGGCTTGAAAGGCACAGACTTGGAGGCTCTTGTGGCCATAGGAAGAGGAGAAGATGGTGGCAGGTTTGGGAAGAGTACTTTTTTTCTTCGTTTTCTTTTTAAAGAATGGCATATAATGTATTTTATAGTAATTTGGTAAAATGTTTTTCTTCTCAACCACTAGTGGAAATATTGAGAAGCTTTTGCAGGACATAAGGAATGGTCATGCTCTGACTCAGACTGTTCTACAGATGTCCACAAAGTACCTATGCATTTTACCTCTGTATGTGTGTAAAATACAGTGTTCATTCTAAATACATGCCCTGTAATTTCTTCATCAGGGGGAATTTATGATGTCAGTATTTTACCATGATAATCTCTTTCTCTTGCCGCTTCTGGAAGCTGCAACTAACCCTATAAATGTGTTTTGTTATATGTCTTAATTGTATTGATCAAGCAGAAGCAAGACACAGTAGAGACAATTCTCAGTGTTCAGTTTCCGGTGGTAGAAATAGGAAGAGATTGTTCTTCCTTTGTGCAGTCTTTTATTACTATTGTGTGCTGTAGAGTTGCTGCCAATCCCATTATGGCTGTGGAATTTAGAAACTTGATAAAAGTTTGGTTTTGTTTGTTTTAGGGAGGGACTGGAAACAAGAGTTGATGAAACAACGATGAATCCCTGCTTGTTTACAGCACAAAAATTCAGTATTTTTCTATAAATGTGCAGATTTTTAGTTAAAACGTAGACAAAAAGCTGTTTTGATATGTCTCTTCAAGAATTACTTTACTTTCTTTTTTTCTTCTTCTTTTTATCTTCATTTCTTAGATTGTTGGTTTTTTCTTCCAGATTTATCTTACCAGGGGAGGTGGACATTGAAATTCCCTATGAAGACTTTTTGTCAGATGAAGAAATGGATACTAAAAAGGAAAAAGAGGCCAAGAAGCGTCAAGAACTGCTAGCATCAGTAAACTTCTCAAAGTAAATGAAATCTTAGGCCATGTTTTATTCAGAATTACATGTTTATAATAACTACACAGTTGCAAGAACATAATTACTCCTATATATATTATTCCTAATAGAAAAGTGGTTTAAATTTTAGTTGACATTATATTGTGTGGAAGTTCTTTGTTTACTTAATTTCTTGATATATCCCAGTGCACAAAGTCATTAAAATGCATAACCTTTGTCTTCATATGCACGTGACATAAAATATTAATGGCAAACATGAAAATTCCTGTTCTGAACACAGGCTGACACTGGAACAGAAGGAGCTCTGCCGTAGCAGGCTGAAGCTGTTAACTTATCTTGATCGCCTTGAGACCTATGAGGTGAGTTCTTCTGAGTTCTCACACCATAGGTGTTCCTGCAACTTCTGCATCACATCATCTTAGCCTTTTTTGTTATTTATTATGGTATTAATGTTTATAACCTTGTTGAAAGGCTGCAGTCTGTCACTGGAGAAAAGTAAGATGTTTTCTGCTCAAGTGACTGTGCTTCTCCTGCTTCACTGTTTCAAAAGGATGGCTTCTAGTCCTGAGAGGTGCAGCTGGGCAAAAGCCTGCTTTGAACATCCTGTGTCTGCAGGGAATTGAATTATGCAACAACATGGGGTGAAGAGTTCAGGCAGGATTACTGTGATTTAACTGTCAGTCAAATTGGCAAGTTCTGTGCAGGTTCTCTAACAAATCTTTTTCTTCCATGAGCTTACCAAAGTGAAAGTTTTTGGAATGTCAGACTGTATTTTACTAAGTTTGTAAATTTTAAATTTGCAGTTGGCAATGCACACACTCCCATTATGGCTTTTATCACATGTCTGAAACTAATGATGTCTAAACCTTAATTAAAATGAAGCAGAAAATTGTCTTAGCTTACCAACCAAAAATGCATCTGTTTTTTTCATACTGAAATGAAAAACCAAGCATACTTTTCAGCATATATCTCATACTTACTCATCCTAGGATAAAAAGATGTGTAGACTTTTTGATGCTTTTGTAAATCTTGCATAAAAAGCAGTCTCTCTTTTTTTTTTTTTTTAAAGGAAATCCTTGGAGGGCCTCATGCAGCTGAGCAGCATTATGATGGAGAATTCTTTAAGAAGTTCAGAAATCAGAATATTGTACTTTCAGCAAGAACTTATGCTCGGGTATTAATATTTATGCTGCTAGAATGCAGTGTTGTTTTGGTATTGCTCTTTGCATTTAAGTGCTTTTTCCTCCTCCCTTTGAACTTGGTTGAATCTCAATGGAAATTTAAGAGGTGGTGTCTTTGTTTGATTTTAAATAAATAAGTGCTGTGACCCTGACCTCGTTTTCTTTGTTGCTAAATAAAATTTAAAAATTAACTGTTTGTTGTATGATCTAAGCTTTCTTTCTCATTTTTAGTCTAAATCAGTCTTAAGCTCTACAACTTACTGTTCTCTTCTTTAGGAAAGCAATGTCAGAGCCCTGGAAATTTTGTTCACTTTCCATGGATCAGCTTTACTTCCGCACAGACAGGCAATTCTCTCCAATTTTCCAGAGACTACTTCTCCACACGAGTATGCTTTGCTGTTGCCTGAAGCTCGGTAAGGATGCACCAGTAGACACTAACTCAGAGAGATGATTTTTAGATTAATACATAAATTAGTTTCCATGTATGGCAGTCTGCTATTGGTTATTATTTGGAATCAAGAAAGCAGCTTTGTCTGTATGGGTCTTGATTTGACCAGTCATCATTTTCTTCTTTACTTTGTGTCATTTGTGTGGAATCTTTTTGCTCATTAACAGCACGGTAGGGATTTTAGAGGTTCTTTGCTCCATTACTTATCTAAGAGGGAACATGGACTTTTCTGATCTGAAACTGCCCAGATTTTCACATGTGTAGTACAGGTCTTTAGTTGCTTTTGGTAACAGCCAGTGTTAGGAAATGAATAATACAAGTGTGTAGGTCCCTGGAAGCAAATACATTTTTCTGGATTTGTTTTGTGAAGTAATTTAACACTTAAGGAGTCAGTAACTTCGGAATCATTAATCTTGATACTGATTCTTGCTCAGCTTGGTAAGGTAGAATTATGAAAAGCTTTAAATACAGACTTTCCTACTGTTTCATTTCAGTATAAAAGGTTATTTTACTGTAAATTCCATCTAAATTTTTGAAAGAGAGTCTTCCTTGAACATCATAATTATGTTCTGTACATTAATTAGAATAATTTTTTGCTTTTAAGAGTGTTTCTTTTAGACACTTCAGTTATGAAGCATATTATTCAGTGATCATAAAGAGATGGACACATTCATTATTTGGTATTTTACAATAGGACTTTGAAGCCTTACTTCAGAGGGAAAGTTTTTCAAGGAGCTAATAGAATTTTTTTTTGTAGTCTTCCATCATTATAGTTAAGCTTTTCTCTTCAAGGTTTTACCATTCCCATTTGGGTAATTCTCTTTTTAGAACAGGGTTTTTCAATTCATCAAGTTATTCCCCTGAAACTTTTCCTAACTTAAAATACTTACCAGGTTTGTTGTCTCTGAAGAGAAAGAACAGTCTTTATTTCATGATAACTAATGCTTCCATTTTTATTTGTTGATAGTATTAGGTACATATTTAGTGATTTAGTTAAGGTGTGAAAACACTTGTATTATCCTTTTCTTTAAGGTAAAAGTTAGGACCATGAAGAGAAATTACTGCAGTGTTTATAAAACTGGTAAAATGTATTCCAGTCTTTCTCTTTTGTTAAGATTTAGAATGTGGGACATAGGAAAGAATGGCCATCTTAAATGTGGTTATGATCTATTGTTGGTCATAAATAGGCTCCTCGTGTTTCTGAAGGGTTGTTTGTTCTTGGTTTTGTTTTCATTTTTTTATTTTGTTGTTTGGTTTGTTTACAAAACTGACTTATGTGCCAGGAGGCAAGATGACACCTAAAATAAAACATTTCACTAGTGATCTAGTAGTAAAGATGTGAAATTATGGGGTAAGAACTTAGTTTTGTCTGTTCTAGCAAAATGAAAGTATGTGTTTTGGATCTTTAGTCTCATAGCAGACAAAACATTGCAGTACTAGGATCAGGTATGTGCAGGTTCATGCTTTTTATTCCTCAGATTGCAGGATAGACAATATTGTGTGTCTTTTGAAGTTCTTTTCTTTGGACAGCTGCAAAATGAAGATGCGATCAACCCCTATATGCACAAATCCCATATACTTATAAAAACATAAAGATATACTGTATATTTGATACAACCTTTTTCTAAAACTGTTGCAAAACTGATTGCTCACATAATACTGTTAAATATACTCGGTAAACCAGTATTTTATTAATGTAATTAAATTAAATATGTACTGATGAAAATATCTATTAATGAGAATAATATACTAATGAAATAGATTTAAGTTGTACAAAGTAAAATTTTTTAGTATTTTAAGAAGTTTTTTTTATGAAATGGGATTGGTCTCCCCTCCTTCCCCCCCTCCACTGCCATCCCAGTTCAAATACCTCCAGCTTCTGGCAATTCTTGTTTCATGTGAATCAGAGAATTGAAGTTCTTAGTAATTTTTTGTGAGTTTATTGTCCTTTTAGCTCTGACATTTGTTTTTTAAGGAGTTTATTAGTATGGATAAAATTATTCACATTCTGTAGATACATTGTCATTGTTATGAAATGTCGTTTAAATAAGTGTGCTATGTGGTTTCCTTTGTATTAGAAGACAGTATGTAGACATAATTTGCTGTAAATTCACTGACTGAGCAAGATTATGATAAAATTTGTTAATTCCCACAGAATATGAAAAATTTTTAAGTAGTGCCTGTTATTAATACACTTCTTAACAAAAGAAAAACATTACAAAAGTATAAATCCCAGTGTTTTAACTGGTAGAAAAAATGTTGCAGACACAGTCTCTTTAGCTTATGTAGCTTATAATTGCAGGAGTCTCAGGACAAGCAGTGAGAGTGAATCAGTCTGTGTTGATGAACTTTGACTTTAGAGGAATAGATTCTGAATCAGGAAAGGACTTGGTGTTTTTCCTTTTGAAATTTCACACTGTTGCAGTTGTGAAAGACACTTCAGAAAGTGTCTTTTTTCCTCTCAGTTGCAAAAAAGGCTGGTCTGTCATGATTTCTTTTAGATCCTGGTTTTTTTCCTTAAAGTTTCTTGTTCAGTATGTCTGTACCAGCAGATTTCAACAGGGTATCTGGTCGCTGTGGTGCAGATGATGAGCCCACTGACACAGACCAGCTGATGGCATTGCCCCTTTTAGAGTGCAGCCTGTTCCAGTGGCCTTGCTTAAAGAGCACCTTGTTCATGCCTTGTTGGTGCCTTTGTTACTCAGTCTCCTGCAGCTCAGACTCCCTACTGATCAGAAATGGTTTTGGTGGAGGTGTCTTCTGCATCTTCATAAATGGCTCTGTGTGTGTGTGTGTAGGATGAAGTACTGATTGGAATTTACCATATTGTGTCCGTGTATGTTGCATACTTTAAATAATAGGGAGGTTGATTCCCAGCTGGAGCTCTGTGAGGTGACACTCTTCCCTATGGGAATTCACTACATTGCTCTATGCTCACTTAGTTCTTCCATCTCTAGGGGAATCTGGCAGAGGAAAAACATGAGGTTGTATAGCAGGTGCTGTCTTGTTTGTGCACAGAACAGGTGAGGTGGGTAAATAGGCATCTCCATCTACAGCCAGGGTAAGAGCACTGAAACAGTCGCTTGCTGTGCACCCCCACCGACATGAATGCATGTACAACTGCTGTATATGAAGAATTTCCTAACCTATAAGAAATATTTTTGTAAAGGTTTTGTTGTAACTGTTCATTTGCATCCTCCAGTTCAGCTGCCAATAGTAAATCCTAAGTACCTACTGAAAGAAAGCTCCATTGGTTAGTGCATTCTGTAGGCATAAAGCAGGTGCTTTTCTTGTACTCGCACATGTCATTTACACGAGGATGGCATTTAGAGGGCAGTGTCACAAAAATTTGAGGTCTTGTCAGTCAAGGAAGAACTGCCATAAAAAATGGAGAAAAAAACCAGATTTTTTTTTTCCCCTTCTGTGACAGGTTATTAGGAAATACATCTATTTTTTCCCAGTATCTGCTTGTAAAAAGTCTCAAATGGTAGATATCCTTTTGTTTCTTGTTTTTGGCACATATTTTATAGCTTAGCATCTTTTGAGGTTACTCAGAACAGTTCAAGAGTTCTATGTCTAAGCAGGGAATTTATGTATTCATGAGACTCTTGCAAAAGACTGATTTAAGTAAACTCAGCAGCTCCCTGAGCTGAGAAAGAATCTGAAATACTAAGACTGGCTGTAAATGGCATTGGCTTCAAATTGGTATTGTGATAGATGGACATTACTAAGTAATGTGTTTTTGCAGAATTGGGATTGTAATGTTTTCCTACTTCTTTTCATATTATTTCTCAGCTTCTTTTATAATGATGGCTTCTGTTTCTCTCCTGTCTCGTACTGGGATTAGTACTCCTTCTCAAAGATCCATCAGATGCACAGACTACATCTGTTAGGATAACTAGAAATGAAGGTGGTAAAAGTTCAGGTATTCAAAGGAGATGATAGCTCTTTCTAATCTGTTTTAATAGCTATAGCTGGTGTTCTTAATCTATAGTTAAGACTGTTGCCCTCAGGTTTTTAAATGTGATATAGGAAAATAATGTTTTACCACCATTATAAGTACATAACCAGAGTACTTTTCCTTTTCTTTTAAGTTTCTTATCCTTTTTACTGGATTTAACTGCTGTATTGTAACATTACTGCTCACATTTTCAACTCACAGAAGTCTGGAACTTCAAACTTATGATTCCCTCAGCAGCCATAAGTCTGCTGTATTGCACATTATGCTATAGTAAAAATCTTCCCCATAAGACAGCAACTTTTTTTATGTTGCTGTGTTTTTGCTTCTTAACTTTCTCAAATACTGGTGTTCAGTTCTGACATAAAGTGAATTTTTACTGGAGAGTTGTGGATGAACTCCATTTGCCTGATGAACTGGGATGGGAATGTGGAAGTATCTCCTAAAAACTTAGTGAGGGTTTTAAAACCTGAAAATTTCCATGTAGTTGACTTTCATCTAAGATTGACTAAGTACTGCTAAGAGTTCATAAGCAGTTAACTTTGCCTTTCCATAATGGCATCTTCTCCTGAGCTAGGTTTTTAGTTATTGCCTGTGGCACTGCAGTTTCAATAAAGCTCTTAGAGCTTCATCTCTTCCCTTCCTTACATGTGCATGCAAATAGGTTTGATAATTGAACGTCTGAAGAACTGCCTAATATATAGTTCCCTCTTTCTCATATTATTTTTTTTGTCTTGTGAAGCTGAGCTGCCTTTGTTTTTAGTGTAATCCAGAGGTGTTCACATTAAAAGAATTACATGGTCAGTTCTTTCTTTGACTTTGCTTAAATTCATTTGTATAGTGCTACAGTGAAAATAATAAGGGTTATGTTTTATGTGCATGTCTTTTTTTCTTTGCACTGACAGGAAGAAAAGAAACAGTTCATATGTTCATATGTAGTTCATATGTAGTTAATATGGTTTCAAGGATGTATTTGGTAGAAAAAAAAAGGTAGATCTTACTTTTTACTATGAAGTAGAAAAAATATCTTTTGAGGGAAAGATTAACTTGTCATGATGACACTCGTGTTGTTGCCTGAATTGACTTCTGGTAGGAGCAGGGAAGGTTCATGTTCATGTGAAAAATAAAGCAGTGATTTGAAGGAAGAGACTCTTCTGCAAACGGCTTGTGTCTGAATCTGTAATACCAACAGGAATTGCTCATTATAGCCAGGAGACTGCTGCAGACAGTGAGCTGGCAAAACTACATAGATGTTGGTTGTGAGGAGTTTTTGAAGAAGAGAATGAGAACTTGAAGCCATGAGGGAACTGTGGCGAGCATGACCTGTCAGGGAAGAAGGAGGGAGGTTTCACAGAACCTGCTGTGCTGGAGCTGAGCTGTCATTCAGCTGAGAGAGCTGAGTGTGAGAAGGTTTCAGACAGGCCAGCAGCAGCCTTCACATAACTTCCTGTAGCATGTGAGCCGAGCTGTGGCTGTGCTGTTTACCCACAGAACATCGACAGGATTTCCTTTGTATTTCTGGCTAGTTAATGCTTGACTTCTCCTGACTTCATCTGCCGTGTGTGTCTTTAGCCTGCGTAGTCCTGAACTGGAGTTTGGCTTGCCTTGTCTGATCTTCTAATGAAGTGTTCCACTGCCGTTTTCTCATCTGTTTGTTGTTCTTTTACAGGGTTTAGAGTAAAATTTCTCCCAGGAACATTCATTATGCTTTAAAAATGTGCGCTTCTGAAGCAGTATTTTCACGATTTGGTGGCAGATGGCTTCTTTGATCTTACTTGTAGTTCAGCTTTGTCTTTAAAATAGCTTTCACAAAATCAAAATAGGCTATTGCCGCACAATTTTAATTGTATAAATCAAGAAAATACCTATAGTGAGCTTCTGAACTGTGCTTGTGTAGTGTTAGCTGACTTTTCTGATGTTTAGGTTATTCATTCTAGGTTGTTTAGGAGGCAAGAAAGTTCCCCTCTCACCAAATTTTACTAGTGGTTAACCACATCATTAAAACATAGATTGATTTGTTTATATAAAATCAGTTATAACTTTGTCCTCTGGTGGCAGAGCTGCTTCAAAAGACCTGTCATTGCAGTGTGCACAGCAGGGATTCCGAAGGGTGGTTAACTGTGGCCACCAAAAGCAGTGGAATACCTTTTCCACTGGTTTATACAGATCAATTTTTCCAAAATGCATGTTGTTTTCGGCACTCTTGTTTTAGGCAGCAACTGTACTTCAGTCTTGATAAATTTGTCACATCCTGTGGATATTTCTGGAAAATGAAGCACTTCTCTCTCTGCCTACCACTTCTGTATCCCGTGGTGTATCGAACAATTAGAAACCTAAAAATACATGTAATCAGTTCTGTAGTTGCATTTACTAATTCACTTTTCAGATACTATAATGAAATAAAAGAACATTTTCATGCAATATGAACGATGCAATACATATCACAGTTGTTTGAGACTGTATATCTGGGGTGCATTTCTTATATGTCATTCTCAGTTATGGAATAGTTGTGGCATAACAAAACTGTCTCAGAGACAATAATTGCAGAGCAACAGAAAGTGACATTGATTTTCCCATTGCTATCTGAGAAGATGCGGACTTTGGACAAATGAATTTCTAAATTAAATTAAAAGATAATATTTTAGTTATTTGACTCATGTAACACACAGGCTTCCAAATGAAGAATTAGTGTTTCTAACATTATTTTTCAAACAGGGAGACATGATTAAAAAAGAAAAATAAAAGATTAATCTACTTCGAAAAATGCCCCTAACCTACTTCTAAAAACATCAGTGTCTTTCACCAATTTGCCCCAGCACCATAAATGTGTTGGGGCAAATTGCACATTGCATTCAGTGTGGATGAGTTTACAAGAGAAAATATTTTAAGAAAAAATATTCTGAATTTTCAACTTGAAGAGTCCTGGAGACAGGTGTGTTGTATGAAATGCTTAAAAGGGAAAAAAAAAAAAGCAAACCCACACAGTTGATATTGGTAATGGAGGGAATTGGAATCTGACCTTAAAACTGAGTTAGACCTTCCTCTTTTGAAAGCCTGTCCTTGGAGAGAAAAATAATCTGCAGGTTTCAATAAATGCAGTTGGTAGGGTACAGAAACTACAATAGCATGGACTTCTTTTGTCAAAGAAAAGAATGGGAAGAATTGCCAAACCAACGTAAACAATAGAGTGAAAAGAGCAATACAGGAAAAGTCAGCTCTTTTTGAAGAAATAGAGTTGAATACCTCCATAATCAGTCAATTTACTGGATTCCAATCATATTTATTCTGCTGTTGAAAAGAGAGAAGGATAAAGGGTGGGGGAGAAGCAGTGGCTCAGGTAAAAATAAAAAGTACCTCAAAGCCATGCTAATATTTGTACAGTTGGAGTATGGCACAGCTGATAGTTTCTTTTAGTTGGGAAAGAAAGGCACCTGCTTTAGTGACTCCAGTGATCTGTTGCCGTGTCTGGAATTCCAAGTGCATAGAAATGCAGACTTCACCTGCACGTGTCTCTGACCTCTGTGGGATTTAAGGTAAAGAGCAAATCTGCAGAGTTGTGTAGCACAAGGAGAATGAGCTCTGGATCCACTAACACAGTGTACACTGCATATGCAACAGGCTGCCTGTGCATGCTGAATTCACCATTTCAGCCCTGCTAAGTCTCTGTCTGGTGTGCAGGGCATGTATGGAGGTTCTGATGTGCCCCTATTCAGCTGGATTTGCTGTACAGGTATTGTAAACAAAAGCATGGTAGAAATATGGGAGTTCTGACTCTTTTCAGATGTGTGTTCACGTCTGTATCTCTTTGTCTCATCTGTATGCATATTTTTGAATTTTCAGACTACAGTGGTATTTTGACACCTGAAGTCTTTCTCAACTGACTTGCTTCCATTTTAACAACTACTTTCCCAGAGTTTTGTTGCTCTCTGTTTCTGCATGAGTCACTGAAATTACTGACAGTAGAAATCTGAGGGAGAAAAAACAGCCTGTGCTAAAGCGTAACTATTAGTTAAGAACAAACCTTGTGATAAATGTTGAGATAAATACAGCATTCTAATCTTTGCCTTTATTAAGGGCTTAGGTACAGGAACGTCTCATCCTTTGCTTGTGTTGACTGATTTATTCTAGTCCTTGTATTTAATTTCAAATACAGGCGTTTCTACTAACTCTTCAGAATGAGGAGAGATAGTAAGGACAGTTGGATACTGTCATGTAGGGGGCAAGAGGGAGTTACATATTTTGTTAGTGTTGTTGAGAAGGTGAGTGGAGTTAGGAGTCAGCTCTGAGTGCTGTGGGTTCTGCTAGGGTTTTTTTGTATATGTGTTCTGAGCTCACCAAGAAACTTAACCAGTTAAGTTTCTTTACATAAATGATTTCTACTAGGATGAAAAATCTTGCAGCTGTATCTTTTTGTTTTCTTTAAGCATTTAGAGAAGATGGTTTCTGAGTACTGCTTGACTCTTAGTGAGAAATTAAAAATCGTACAGTTCCTCTCTCAACTTATTCCAGTGGTGAACCTGAATACTTCTAAAATGGCAAATGAAGCCAGAGCAGAAAATACTTGAAAAAGTATTTCCCGTGGCTTATCCATACACCTTACTTAAAATATTTAACTCTAACTTTTTCTGCTGTGAGAAGGGAAAAAAGATAGAGGTAGACATTTTGCAGTCAAGAATGCACTGCATGACAATTCTTTCCCATTAAATGAAAAATCTTTTCCTCTTCAGTGTTTTGCAGTGAGATGTGTTAATAAGCTTTTATGAAAAACTTCTGAAGTGTGGGTTTAACACTTCTGGAACTGAGGTGTCTGGACAACTGTAGGTTGCACTCCTGACAAATCTTGTGCTGAAACATGAAATTGATCTTGGTCGATTTGACCAGAAGGCAAATGGCCAACAATAGTTTTCAGGAGAGGAAAATAGGTACAGGCAAGCACATCTACTTGAAGTTTCTCAAGTGGGAAATAACGTACATCTATTATATATAGCTCAAATATCCTCAACTAGATATTTTCTGGATGTAGTAATCTTTTACAAGACTTAATTCGAGGAATTCATTATATTTTTGAACCCATGTACATGGTGGTTTATCTTGTATGCCATGCTGTGGGTGGTTAACAGCTTAGCTATGTATTGTGTAAAATACTCCTGCTTCCCCAAACAAAACTTTATACCAACCAACCAACATCCCTGCTTGAACACCCCTGTTGAAATGTCTTCTTAAGCCTACTAGGAAATGAATGGGAAAAATTTGCTGAGAGATTAAATTGTCTTAGACAAATTTTGTTCTGCATTCTTTTCTGTTAAATAGAACACAGAGAAGGAGAGCATTATCGATTGAAGTATGAAGTCCTGCTTGTACTGTCTTGATTGTATGTTTTGGAAGACAGCATTAATCACAATTTGGCTTTTCTGGTATTTGACATTTCAGCTGATAAAGAGAACTTTTTCACTGCAAACTGGGCCTTCCATAATAACACTCTACTGTATGACATTTAAAATATGACTATATTAATTTAGTTTATGAAGTCAGTTTTAAGCATCAAATTATTGGTAAATTATGTTATTTAAGATTTAAGTAACTACAGCACCCTTTATCCCTAATATGTATGGACTGATGATGAATCTTTCAAAATAAGGGAGTGGCGTTCTTCCTGGTGTTTATACCACAAATGTTAGTTTGGAGTTTTATTTATGAATTACTTTTTAATGGTGTTGCTACATGGTGCATAATTATAAAGACAGCCATAGAGTATTTTGTTCAGGTGAACTAGCATTGAAAGCAGGTGTTGCTATAGCTCTGACACAGGAATTAGCAGTTTACCATCCTCACCCTTTCATTTGTTTGCCTCCTATAACCTGCAAATCTGTCTCTACCTTTTTACTGCTGGATTACTACAGCATGTATAATTTGGAGGGTTGGAATTATTGTGTTAAAATACAGGGTATATTTGCTAATGCACAGAGAAGGGAAAGAAAAGAGTGACCAGCATTCTGGGTGAGATGTTTATGTGTATGGGGCAGGGCAGTTTATGAGCATGCCTTGCTTTGTTAAGTGAGTTTAATGGCTGCTGCTGAATGAGATGGAGTTACTGATTTTTAGCTTATTGTTTTGACTCTTACTTATTGGGAAATTGATTTGTTGGTTGGAGTTCTGTTTATTTTTTAGCTGAGATACAGTGCTGCTCTTCAAGGGATGAGAAGATCGTGTCAGTTGTTAGTTTATAAATAGGGATTGTCTGTGTAGTATTGCTGTTGCTGTTTATTTTCAGGGTCAGGAGAAAATGAATTAAATTTAAAATAGCTTATTGTTCTGGTATGCTGCAGCTCTAATGTCTCTACTTTGTACGTGGTTTGTTTCTTATTTCTACAGGTGCCAGAACCTATAGAGTTCTTCTCTTCCCCATTGTATTATGTTCTGCATAGCTTGACGTGGTTTTCTAGTGTTCTATGCTACATAAACAGCTAGCCTTCCACACCAAGCCATAACTTGAATGTTTATTCTATAATAATCCATGATGTTCTTAATCTGCATCTCAATTTTTTTTTCTTCAACCTCAATATTTAGAGGATGTTTCACTGTAGAATTTTGTAGCTAGAAACTCACATTAAACTTAATTGAGATGATCAGCACAGCAGGGGCATATGTAGTTTCAGTATGAGGATTTGTGCTAAAATTTGAACAATTGTATTTTTTTTTCAAGTTGTGAATATCATGGGTTTCTACTCATTTCAGTCTTTTGTGACAGCATATGGGTTCAGAATACTTAATGTGAAATGGTAAAAACTCTGAAAGCATATAGTGGGTGTTTTCCTTTGTTTAAAGCACGGTCAGTAAGAAAATAAATTTATTAATCTTTTTTATTAGCTCTTTAATGGTACAGGTAAAATATGGGTTTGTATGGATAACATACAGGTAAAACACTTGTAAAGCTGCACTAAGAAGTAATAAATCTTAAATAATTAATACTGTAATTGACTGACATGCTTATTATGAATTCACTGAAATATTTTTGTATGCTTTGTGTTCATTGAGTGCCATAACAAATTAAAAAGACTTAAAATTATTTAAAGCTTCTCTTTTTTTCACATATCAGCTACAAGAAGGGGACATTGAAAATTCTCCCTTGGAATGAGCAGAAACATCGTGAAGAAGACTGGTGTGAAAAACCAGAATGCAGGTAAGTATATATAAAAGCAAAAATATAAAGAATTTATTTACTAATTCTTAAAATGTGGAAATTGACCCAGTAAGACTCACTCACTATTTTTGTACACACTAACTTGTGTTTTCAGCTTTCTTAGGGAGACTGACTGAGCAAATGGAAAGCAGAGATTGTGCAAACCTGGCTCTTCAGTAGAGAGCGTTCTTTCTTTCATGATCTGTCACATGTTTGAAATCTCTTAGTAGTTCAATAGAGAGGATTCTTTCTTTCATGATCCATCTCCTGTTCAAAATCTCTTAGTAGTTCCTTTGCTGACAAAAACTGACACTCATTGTGATTGGCATTTGAGTCTCATCAATTTATTGTGTAATGGTAGGTTGATCGTATCGTTTTCTTTCAGAAGTTTTAGGAAAAAGATGTTAAAAAAATATAGGTGAGCAAACCTACTTAAAAATATACTTTTTTTTTTTTTTAAGGATGATTGTTGAACCAACTTTGCAAGATGAAGGCCAGTTTCTTTATGAAATGCAACCTGAGTTACTGAAATACAGGACAACTGACCTTTCAGTAGATCTTGTCACTGATTGGTATTTGAGCAGAGCACAGGAAATTGAAGAATATGCAATGCAGGTGAGAATTGCACTGAGGAAAATGATGATGACTGAGCAGCCTTCTTCAAAAGAATCCTTAACAGTCTTATCCTTAAACAGGATACTTTTCCCTCAGTAATGTACAGTCTGTATCAACTTCATTATGGCTTTTGAAGTACTTGTTTTTTCTTTTGCAGTGTACTTATGCTTGCTCTAAAGTTTACTCAGCCAAATAATTAATCCATAGAAATTAATAGGAAGCCAGTAGATTCTGTTTCAGTTGGTTTACCATAGCAGACAGTTGCTCTTCTGTAATCCATGAATAGTGTTTACTGTTGCATTTTATGTTTGTAACTAAGAGAGGGGAAGTTGCGTGCAGCATTTTGGGAAACATACTTTATTACCTGTCACATGCTATTGTGTCATGTATACTGATATGTGTCAGTCACATGTGTCACTGTCATGTCAATAAATGGTACTGTCATGATTTCTTCGTGGCAGTTTTATTGTGTGTCTATGGGATCTACCATGCAGCTTATTTTCGCTTAGTTTTCTTCCTATGTTAAAAGCTCTATGAGATATACATTGCACATAAGAACAGAGCTCATCACTCATGTACTCTGGTATTTTATTGCTTCTCAAGCCAATTTAGCTGCATGAAAAGGAGGGGGACTGGAAGTATCATTATAGGTTAGTTCTGATGAGTGAGTTCTTCTGTTCTACAAGTTCATACTCCTCCAGGGCTCTTTTTAATCATAGTTGCCTGTGATCTTAACAATCAGTCAGTAGGTATGGAAATAAAAGCAGCTTCCAAGCATCAGTTAAATTATATAACATATAAATTAAGTTGCATTCTGTTCTTCAAGACTTACGTGTGCCTTGCTGAATTTTTACAACGAGTATTGTATTCTTTGAAATCAAAACAGAACCTTTCATATAAAGGTAGTTTCAGTCACTAGGGAAAAAGACTGTAATTGGTTTTTGTGACATGAAATGCAGCAATTAAAATTATTACACCATGATCAGCTAGAAAAGTCATATTGCATGTGAGTTACCTGATTGTCTTAGTTTAAGGCAATCCTTCATATTCCATTTACTGAGGTGAGCTGTGTGTGATCTCCAGAAGGAATAATATTCTAGTTTACATGCATCAATACGATGCATCTTGGTTAAAAGCATATAACGATATCATCCCCTAAGATTAAGCATTTTATGTGATCTTCATAAAGCTGAGAAGGGCAATCCATTTAGGAATATACAGTCCACAGAAACTTCTAGGAACTTCAGATTGCCTATTAAGCAACAGAGGAATAAAATAGACACATAAGACCCAGATTGAATTTGGTGTTTGGCAAATAGTTGTATAGCAGTATTTTTTGAATTGTTTTTCAGGTTGACTGTGCTCTGTCCCTTGTGCGTCTTGGCATGGAGAGGAACATTCCTGGTCTGCAGGTGCTTTGTGACAATCTGATCACTCTTGAGACAGTGGTTTATGAGACTGATGGGGATCGAACTTTGACCTTGAAGGAACTTTTAGAGATGAAAGACATTGAGAAGCTGAGACTGTTGATGAAGAATGTAAGTATTTTGAATAAATCAATAAGTGTACCTTGAAATCCAGTAACTCGGGTTACCCTGGATCCTACGTATATAAAGACACTGTCATTTTTCTGATGAACCTCCATTTTTAATTCAATAAAAATTCTACATTTTTACTGTTCCTTTTTTTTTTTTTTGTTGTGGTAGGGTTTGTTTCTTTTTGTATTTCCTAATAAAAGCTAAATTTGCTCAGTTTTCTCAAAGACCCATTTTATCTCTGGCTGAGGACTCAACGTTAAATCTTACTTTGTAGGCTGTGAATTTCTTTTTCATTGGCCTTTTTTTAAAGGATCTTCAGTGTAGCTCTTGATGATGTTCCAGATACAGCAATATTGAATATGTTCCTTGGACGTTTTTTGTTGTCTTTAAATATTGTCCTCAATTTTAGTATTTGCCTCTACAGCAGATGTGTGTTTTTGTCCCTGTATTGAGCTTGAACATGGCATTTCAGAACAGAAAAAGACCTCTTGGAAGGGTTGAAAAATAGCTGGAGATGGAACAGGGATCTGAAATTCAGTTGAAGAACACAGAAGCATGAGAGGAAAATACTGACAAATTAAATTTTTTTGTTTGGTTGTTTTTTTTTTTTGTTTGTTTGTGTTTTTGTGTTGTTCGTTATTGGTTTTGGTTTTGGGTTTTATGGGGTTTTTTTCTCTTGTTTGTTTGTTTGTTTTGTTTTGGATTTATGTAGCCACTCATCACTTGTTTTCCTGTCTTGCATTCTTGCTGAATTATTGAAAGGAATGCTACTCTGAAATGCTTGCATGGTCTTTCACTCATTCTGAAACTGCAGGAGGAAGGCAGGCTTTCCTCATATAATGGGCTTTACTCCTGTTCTGCTTAGTTTCCCCAAGTCATTGGGTAGCAGAAAGATTGTTTCATCATCTAGTGTTCTGTTTGTGATAGGTGAAGATAGCTGTTTCAGTTAGATGGATCAAAAAAGATTCTACTTGTTTTTTGCTCTTCCTGCTTGTTTCGGACAATGAAGTTGAACTTGTTCTTGTATTTCCTCTCTGTAACTCTTTGTGCTTTTCAGTCCTCAGATGAAAAATATGTGAAGAATGTTTATCAGTGGATGATCCCTTTTCTCCACCGCTGTGAAAATCAGTCCCCTGGTCTTGCAAATGCCCTTTTTAAAGAATATTTAGTAACACTGGCAAAGGAAGACTTGACTCTACCTCTGAAGATATTTCAGAATTCAAAACCTGCTGTAAGTAAAGAGCCCTGTTGATTCTACTGGTTTCATTGGAAATTCTTGTCCTGAAGAGATTAATTCAGAAATAGACTTACTTCAACTGAATCAGATCATCCTGCTGATCTTTCCCTTTATCTTGGACCTAGGATTTGTTATATTTTAGAAAACATTAATTAAAAAGTTTTTTGCCATAAATTATAATGCAGCTGAACTGTCCTTGATGAGACTATCAAAATAAGGTAATAATAATTCTAGCCTAGTAGACTAAAAATTACTGGATGGATTCTTCTTTGAAATAATTACCTGGTGACCTGTTTAAAGAAAATTCCTCACATATTTACTTTATAAAAAGTGGATATGAAAGATTTTAATGATTTCACTATTTTTTTCTTGAGGAATTTTACTAGGAGTAGATTTCAAGTTACCTTCCCCCTCTCCTGCCTTTCACGGAAAATGTAAAGAATAAAGTGGGGGCCGTTAGGATTGAGGTGAGAGTTTAAAGAGTAAGGGTTGAAGTTCCCTTCTGTGTGAGTGTTTCATGCTGTTTCTATGGCTTAAATAATTATTCCAGAGCACACAGGCATGTATTTGAATGCTATTGAATGTTCTGAGTGTATGGATAGAAATCAACCAGCAAAGCACAACCACAGCTCTTTTATGTATGTTGGTACTGTTGTACATATTAAATAAGTCTGACAAATGTTTGAAGCAGTTGCCTTCCTCTGTCCTGCACCCTCTCCATTTCTCAAGTTCAAAAAGGGTATAATGGTGTACCACTGTTCTTTCAAGTATCTGCACTGCAGAAAACTAGCCAAGATAAGTTTCAGGTGGTGACTTCACCAGGTTGTTAGGAAGAGACTTTCTAATTGCACCGGAAGACAATTATTTATTTGGAGTACACATTTTTTATATTCAAAAGGAAATTGACTGTTGAATTAGAAACAGGAAATTAAAACCAGTGTACTTTCTTTTCTTGTTAGTGTCAGCAAAAAATTATTCCTGATCAGGACCAGCTTATGATTACGGCGTTGGAGTGTATTTATAGCTGTGAGCGTGATGACCAACTCTCTCTCTGTTATGATATTTTGGAATGCCTTCCACAAAGAGGATATGGGTAAACACTTTCAGCTGGTTGTTTGTAAATATTTTAGAAATATTAAATATAGTTATGAATGAATGGATGCTTTAAAAAGGTTTAAGTTACTAAAGGGCAGACAAAGTTACTTGAACATTCTGTTCACCTCTGAGCTGCCATGACTGTAACGTGTGTTTCTATATACTGCTGCTGTGTTCATACTCTACCAGTTAATGCAGCAAAACACAAGTTAAAGTAGCAGCCTGGACCAAGGCTTCTGTACTGTTTCGTAGACTTTTATAGCCTGATGAATTGAGACCAAGCGTCAGTGCTGTCTTGCTGATTTTGTTACAATAGTGACATCTTGCACTTAACTTAAAAGCAGCAATATGTCCCTGTGAGGGAGGGAAGATAGAAAATCTATTGAGGGACAAGTAAGTCAAGAAAGTAAAAGCATGAAGAGGAGATGTCCTGTGATCTGTGAGGTGCAAACTATTGTTTTACATGAACGAAGGGGAGAGCCTGAGAAAAGTCTTAGGAAGAAGGAAAACTTCTGCTCTTGGGAAACTGAGGGACCCTCTAGACTTTAACTGTCTTTACAGCAGGAAACGGAACAGTTTTAATATTTCCAAGTAAACATATGTTATTTTCATCAAGGAATTTTTAAACTGCTTACCTTTGTATCTATGTAATATGAATTATAAGAGGAAATGAAAAGAAGTATATGTGTATGTATATATTTAATTGTGTAATATCATTGCAGGCCTGAAACAGATAAAACTAACACTCTTCATGATGACGTAGATGAACTGGAACAAATTCTTAGGTATTTAATTTTGCTAAAAGAAATAGTGTATTCTTACAAAAATCACTAGACACAGCCAAGAACTTTTTATGATTAGAAACCAGCAAGAATATTGATTTTTTTTTTTAATGCTTTCAACAATATTATCTTTACAATTTTTGTATTCAGAACATAGATATTTTGAATGGCTTTATCTATTCTAATATCTTAAAACTCTAGAGATATTTTTCTTGGAATAAAAGTTTGGGGGTTGTTTGTTGGGTTTTTTCTGTTTTCTTTGGGGTTTTTTTGTGGGGCTTTGTTTGTTGGGGATTTTTTTGGTTGGTTTGTTTGTTTTATATTTGATGTGGGATTTTTTTTCTGGGGCGGGGGGGATGAGGGTTAACCTGAGGCATTTGTTTTGATCTTGATACTCTACAATGCTTTAAGTGATCAAAGACTGAAATATCGTGGTATGTTATCAGGTATTGGTGGTATGTGTTCACCCTACAGTATTATTAATATACATTTGTTTTTCAAAATGTAGGTAATGCTACTCTGGCTAATCTGTACTGTAAGAGATTGTGTGCAGACTGCTTGCATTTGTAGTGCATATTTTGAGAGGTCTTTAGGAGTCCTGCTGCTGCAGCAGTGGTTGTACTCTTGTGCGTGATTGCGAAGCGCTGGCTCTGTTTGCAGTGTGTCGGAGCTGCTGGAGAAGCACGGCCTGCAGAAGCCGGTTTCCTTTGTGAGGGACACCAGGGACAACGCAGAGGAGGCACGGAAGCTGATGATTAGGCTGACAAGGCACACAGGTCGCAAGTTAGTATTCCAAGGGGAGTGGGGATAAGAGGGGAAGGGCAGTGAGGTAACAGAGCCTGCCTGCCTGCATTGTGGCAGTAGGGAGCCGTGGTGTTCACCCTGAAGACAGAGTACATGAACACATTTGTTGAACTAATGATTAATGTGATTGGTGTTTTGGCTGCATTCTCCACTGTCAAAAATCTCTGCCTGCCTTCAGACCTGCTTTAGTATGTTCATGTTCAAGTAAACAAGCTTAAAATGCATACTGGCTGCAAAATACTGCAGGATGATGAACTGTGCAAGTTAACATATTGTAAAAGAGGTCCTTTAAGACCTATTTAATTTTATTGAGAATGTAGGATTTGTAAAATAATGCTTTGGCTTTTTTGGCATGTTTTCTTGGAACCCTTGTAATAGGGCAATTTATTGATTTTAGGTATTGATTCTACCACTTATATTCCCAGTATAATTTTTCAATTTTTCTAGTTTAACTCATCTTTCATTTAATTAATCTTTCAACTGTACATGAATTATTAAATGGCTTTTGGTATAAGCAGATAAAAACTTTGAATCCTGGGAAAACCAGCCATAACTGTGGATGATTTTTCTTTCTTATTTAAAGCAAATATGCACAACAGTTTATCCATGATGGTAGAGTGGTATTTATATTTTTAGTAGTCTGAAAGCTTTTTAAGACTTTTAGAAACCTCTCTTCAGAAAGCTCAAGATGATGCCTCTGCAGGAAAAATGTTAATTTTTCCACTTGTGTTGGAGAGCCTTTGTTTTGCCAAAGTAAAAGCTAATGCCACATGAGAAAATAGCTATTAGCTGTAACTAGCTCATGGAATTTAAAAAGGTCTTTTTTTAATCTGAAAGGCTCAAGATAATATCAAAAAACATTTACAGTATTTTTACTAGTAGAAGTTTTGATAGAACAGAAGAAGTTTAAGCATTGTGGATAAACAGAGATCCATGGATCCAGAGGGTCAAGAACCTGAATACCACTCAATTTTAAGAAACTAAATAAATAAGTTGCAGCTCTGTTCTCCTGTGATTCCATGCAATTGATTAGTCCTTTGAGATTGCCTACAATGAACAGCACTTTAATGATCCTCGGTTGCTGTTAGAGACTTGGTTTTGCCCTGCAGTTCCTGGATCAGCAGAAAGGTAGCACTTCCAACTTTCTGATGTATTATGGAAAATTATCAAAACCTACTTGGGGGATGTTGAGAAAGATTGCTCAAATCCCTGTCTTATCCCACAGAAAACACAAAAACACTTTGGATACTGCATTGTTGTCAAACCATTTTATTCCACAAACACTGTTTTAATACTAATTAATATTAAAAGCCTTCTGTCTTTGAATCAGTTCTGGTTAAAAGTCTAATTAAATATTGAAATAGCATTTGAGAAAACTCATATTCTTGGTGGTGGACATCTACTGCTTTTCTTTAAATTTGTTGGGCAAGAGAATATTTAATTTTAAAAAACGTTTGTAGGCAACCGTCCGTTGGTGAGACACAGTGGAAGGAATTGCTCCAGGATATGTTGGACATGCAGCAGAAAGTGTATAGGTGCTTACATTCAGATACTTGCTATGAGGTGAGTTTTATGTCTTCTTACTGGCTTATATACCAAGTAAGCTACAGATTCCTATTTTATATTGTTGCCCACTGGTGTAAATACATTTTTCTGTGTTGTATGTACTTGGTTGTCTACTGGCTTTTTAACAGTATTTTATTTAAGTAAAAAATTTGTGGTTATTCATTTTATCTAAAACCCCTCTAATGAATACCCTCTTTATCTTTCAATAAAATTCAACTTTTTAGAAATTGAGTCAGCTTTGTGAGATTTTCTTCCATATCCTGTAATTCTGTGTACAAATGTGTTTAGCAATAAACACTCCAAACTAATGAAAATAAAACGTTATCTTCACTCAAGCATTTCTTAAACATAGAGTTCTGGTTTGATAATATTATCCAAGATCATTATAGGATTATGGACTTTCTACTGCTTGCAGTTGAAGTAAAATTATGTGAGATGAGAAATCTGATTTCATTGAAGGTAAAAACCTTTGCATGTGCATAAAATCCAAACCAA
Organism: Eopsaltria australis; assembly: GCA_034509425.1. Taxonomy (NCBI): domain Eukaryota; kingdom Metazoa; phylum Chordata; class Aves; order Passeriformes; family Petroicidae; genus Eopsaltria; species Eopsaltria australis. The sequence goes on along the minus strand of JAVTVJ010000189.1, from coordinate 3,574,967 downwards.
TGTCATTAGTATTTGCAAAAGACAGCTATTAGACAGATGTAGAATTTGCTGTGACATGTATTGTTTATTTATATTTTCACTTCAATTTACTGCAGTTTATTACAGATGCATTACTATGTCCCCTGTAATTAGTGTTTATATCTATATAGAAGCAGGTTTTATTGCAGTTTACAGAATTAATTGCTTATGGCTACCCCTCTGATTAGCTCTTAGGAAAAGTTTTAAAAGCAAATTATAAAAAAAAAAGGAGGAAAAAGACAATGCTAGTCAACTTATATATGAGAAAAATCACTTTTTCTCTGTATTTGTACAGCTAGAAAAACTGCAGCGTGTTTAATAGTCATGATTTTGTGGTAGGGTACAACTTAGTGTACTTGAAATTTTTTTTAAGTGCATGTTGAAAAGTTGTAATACTAGAGCACTCTGCAAATGAAGCTTTTGCTTTACTCAGATCTTAATGTAAGTTTTCTATTAACATTAAATTATTTTTTTAAACTCTGAATCTATGATTAAAAAAGAAACACAACAAAAGGTTTTGGAAAAAATTATGCAGGAGTGCTGAAAATGCTTTGAAGTGTAGTGCTGTCGTATGCCATTATACTTCGATAACATCAAATTTGATAAATTGTTGCGGCAGTAAGGATCTGAAATTTATATGTGAGTTTTGGGTATTTTTTAGCATGATGCTTACTCTCTTCTTTCATGCAAAGTGAATTCTGTCCTCTTGAAGGAGCACTTAATAAATTTTGAGAGAGGTAAATGTTCTATGTGCGGTCTTTGAGGAAGAAGGTCAGCTATAATATTTTGCATCTCTCACTTTCCTTGAGGGTTAATATGTTGTGAAATGGAAGATAATCCAATTGTATGATGTTCTTTAAGAAGCACTGACCTGTTTTCCTTTCCAGAGCATGAGATGGTTTGGAGAGGTTCTTCCTAGAAATTAAAGTATGATTGGATAGAGTGCTAAATAATCTCATCTATGCCCTGTTTCCCATGAAAGATTGGACCAGATGATCTTTTGAGGTCCCTTCCAACCTGGGCTCTCTATGGTTTATTGATCCTCTTGAAATTGTTTTCAACTTTTAAACCTTTGATAAAGGCCATATTGTTGCAGCTGTGATATTTCTGAAATGATTAAATTTTCATGTTCCTTTTCATCACGACAATAATGACTGTGCTTAAGAAAAAAGCTAATTATTTTTGTAAGGAATTGAGATTGAGTGTCTTAAATTGGGCAGAACTTTTACCTCGAAATAAATTAGGTGTTACGTGGCAGATGCAGCATTAAATGAGTTTGCATTCTTTGAAGATAGTCTTGAATGAAATGTAAAGAACATCTTACATACTCAGTTATAAATATTCTTGATTACTTTAAGAATACAAAATTTCTTCTCTTACGTTGTTGGGTTTAAGGTCTTAATACTGAACTGCCTTTTCAGATTCTTACATTATATTAACACCTCAGAATGTAGGTATATTTTTGGTGTGTTAAGTCATAGTGTAAAAAGACAGTTAATATGCTTTTTTTTTTAATGTCCAGTAATCAGAAACTTAACTACTAGTTAATTTTAGCTTTACTTATGTGCATTGTAGAAATACTTCCCTTGGCAGAAGTTAGGTTTTCTGCTTGGGCTGAGTATATTCTTTTGAGATCAAACATCCTTGTATTCGAAGGGGTTAATGCTATAGAATGCAGATAAGCTTATTTGAAGCTGCTGCTCCTGCAGGTTATTAAATTACTGTTCTTTCTTTCAGATATTCACCGAAAGTCTTTTATGCTCAAGCAGTATAGACAATATCCACCTGGCTGGGCAGATGATGCATTGCAATGTTTGGTCAGTGGATCTACCAAGTTCTTCAAAAGGGAAGCCGCAGTACCGGGTCAGCTATGCCAGAAGCATTGAACTGGTTTTGGCTGCTGGCAGAGAATATTTCAATTCTTCAACGAGTTTGACTGATAGCTGTATGGAATTGGCCAGGTACATTTACAGCTATCATATACACAAATACAACTGATTTAATGTTGTCATAGCATTAGGGTTTACTTGTTAGTATTTCCCCCTCTCAGTCTTCTATTGAGAATCTTTTTCATAAGTAGTCTCTGGAAATAGAGAGTAGTGTTGCTTTTAATGCAAGAAGTTTTAAAGACCCTTTTAATGCATAAGGGTCTTGTGACCAGCTTTTCTCTTAGGGTGTTATGGTGATATTTCAAAATACGTGGTTTATAGCTCAAATACTTGCTATGAATGTGTGACTATGTGTTTATTCTGTTTAGTAACATGTTTTGCTCCTCCTCTAATTTACCTTCAATCAGTTGTTTTATGGTAACTTGAGTTTCTGTGAGTATCATCTGTAGGTCTCCTAGTAGCCTTCATGTATGTGTTGGTTTAGGTAGAATGTGTTTATCTTCTGTTTAGCTTCTTTGTTCCACTCCTATTCACCCTGAAATATTTGTCAACGTGCCTGAAAAATCTGATGGGTTCAGATGGGATGTTCAGATAACATTCAATTTTGGTTTTGATTTAAAATGTGTTTTCTTAATTAACATGTGGAGATAAAAGCCATATGATAGACTGGACAAATCAAATACTTTCCTGATTAAATGTGTATGGTGAATTAAGCCATTTAAAATCATTGAGTGAGATGCCATATGGACAAACTCAAGAAGTGAAGCTCATGAGGCTTGTGAAGTTCAACAAGACCAGGTCCTAGTGCTGCACCTGGATCTGGGCAACCCCTGGTATCAATCCAGGCTGGGGGACAAACAGATCCAGAGCAGCCCTGCTGAGAAGGACTTGGGAGTGCTGTGGGTGAGAGGCTGGACATGACCCAGCCGTGTGCCCTTGCAGCTCAGAAAGCCAAATGTGCCCTGGGCTGCATCCAAAGCAGCGCAGGAAGCAGGTGAGGGAGGGGATTTTACCCCTCTGCTCTGCCCTGGTGAGATCCCACCTGCAGTGCTGCATTCAGCACAGGAAGGACATGGGCCTGTTGGAGTGAATTCAGAGGGATGAAGCACCTCTCCTATGAAGAAAGGCTGAGGGATTTGGGATAGTTCAGCCTGGAAAAGAGAAGGCTCTGGGATGACCTAAATGTGTCCTGCCAGTGCCTGAAAGGAGCCTGCAAGAAAGACAGAGAAGGATGTTTTACAAGGGCAAATAGTAGGACAAGGGGTAATGGTTGCAGGCTGGAGGAGATTAGGTTTAGATTAGATATTTAAAAAAAGCAATTCTTTACTTTGAGGGTAGTGAGGCACTGAAGCAGGTTGTCCACAGAAGTTGCAGATGCCCCAACCCTGGAAATGTTCAAGGCCAGGCTGGATGGAGCTCTTGAGCAACCTGGTGTAATAGGAGGTGTCCCTGCCAGGGAATGCTAGGGAATTTGGAACTAGATGATGTTTAAGGTCCCTTCCAACCTATGGCCATTCTGTGTTGCTATGATTTTGCACGTTGATTTTCTTTTGTTCAATGTGTGTTAGTAAAACTACATAGGAATACACTGTACCAGAATGCAACTTGTATTAAAAAAAGTTATCTGAAAGCTTACTGCAATAATATACTATTCGTATGATTTAAAAAAAACTTTTAGGATAATGTGCTGTTAATAATTGCATGCATTAATTCGTCTTCAGAGGAATTTAGTGGGTTTTTTTTTTGTTTTCTTTTAATAAGCTTTATTTTTATTTACTGTACCTAGTTGAGGAAACTTAATTGTGACCATGACTCTTAATGTATCACTTCCAGTCAACTTTTTACAGTATTTTGCTTTAATCTTCTAGTATATGGCAATACCAAAACACAGTAGTGGTAGGAGAAATATTTCCCTAAACAATTACGTATTTAAGTACATACATCTTCAACGTCATCTATCAAATTCATTGCAGATCTAAATTCAGGAGGGTTTAGGTGATGTGCTTACCACGACCAGTTGAAGGAAATGCAAAAATAGAAATTTGTTAAAATATTTAGCCATCTATAAGAGATAGACTGTGCCAAACACTTCCTATGTGCATTACAAAAATAGTGAGTATTCTGACATTGCATAAGCACTGTAAATTACTGCTGGTGGTTCTTTTGTTTTCTTTAACTCACCAGTGAACTTTTCCCACAAGTTCAGTTTTGAATGTTTTCATCAAACTTGAGAAAAAAGTGTTTTGTTCTTATTTAGGTGCTGTCTACAACTTATTGAAGACAATTCGAGTGCTGTTCAGGAGGAGCTGGACCTCATTCGTGCTCTGGGTTACCTGGAAGAGTTTGGTGTGAAAATATTACCGCTGCAAGGTACTGCATAATTTTATTCATTATAGGATTGCTTGAATCACAGGCATAAATATGCATGAGAAATAGTTCCTGTTACATAAGTGTGATATGATTAAACTAAAGAGTCCATATACTGCCTCCAAGCACTTTACAGGCACATAGAAAAAGTAATTTTTTTAATAGGATATTTTAGCTTGTGAAGTAGGAATGATATTTGCATGTGTTATCTTTGTGTTTTGACTTTTAGCAGGACTTAAAATAGACTATCAAGTATATGAAACTCCTGGTGACTTGAACAGAAATTGAGCTCGTCTTTTATTTGCCAAATAATCTGCACTTGCTTGTATGCTTTAAAATAACAGATAGGAGAAAGGTACTTCATGCAGAGGCAGTTTTCATGTCTCCACTGGGCTGTTTCGTTGTTAAGTATATAAAACCCAGTGACAGTGGAAGTGAACTTCTACAAGGTATTCCTTGTGATGATGTCCTTAAAACTAAATCTTTTGGAGCTCCGACTCCAGTGGAACAGACAGTTGTTGGATAATAATTGGAAAGAAGTTATGCTTATGTACAATGAAATTGCATGAGCAGTTGCATGGCTGAGACAAGCACTGAGCCACAAGACGTGCTGATGATAATGTTTTACTTCTGACATTGTGCAGAGAAATACCGTTGATGGATTTATGGAAAGCACTTCTGGTGCTTTCCACTTCATGGAAAATGAAGTAGATGTTCTCAGTGGCTGTTGTTACTTTCCTTTGGTGTTCTCTTTTTGTTCTCTTTTTTTCCAAGTATTATTCAAGTGAGTGGGTGCTCCAGATGTTATACTCACAAATCTTAAAATTTCTGGACTGAGAATGTCTGATTTCTACATCTTGCAGTAATGACCCATTGATTTCTAGAGTAAAATAATTTTTCAGTCAGTTTATTCAGTCTATAAAAAAGTGCAAGTATTTTCTTAAACTTTTTTTGATGTGGACATGGAGGTATAATTTTAAAAGTGTAGTGACATAATACATCATTAACAGTACGTGTAATACAACTGATCTAGATTAATTAGAATATGTGAAATCATGCATGTAATTTCATTAATGATCCTGACTTATCCTTGCTTCAGTATCTTTCATGTAAATTTAAAATGATGTTTTCAAGTTTTAATGAAAGCCTTTAAATGATCTGTTACTTTGATAGAATGTCATTAAAGTAGCACTAAGGATCACCTGTTTCCACAGCAGTAGTCTTTTAGCAATAGACTTTTATTTGCAGTTCTGTGTTTTGTTTTCTGTAAATCTTCCCCCACTTCTGTTTTTAACTAACTCAACAGTTTAAGTTTATGAACTCCTGTTATGCTATATTTTAATAAAATCTGGTTTAAAACTCCTTATTAAAATAAAATGTGAAGAAAAGTCCATTTTTAAGTGTTTGACCCATGGTATTATATCAGATTACTTTCAGTTATGTATTAAAATGCCTGCTTAAATAATCAGTGACTGAAAACATTTTATTGTTGTATACTAATATATGTCTGTGTTAGAATACTATGAAACTAAAAATATGACCTTTTCCTGCTCTTCCATTCTTATTTATTTTAGTCTCATTTGATTTCCAGAATTAATATATTGTTTACATTATACTAATATGTCTTTGCTCTTATTGAGAGGCCTGATATCATGGTTTAAGCCCAATGTTCTAATGCAGAATTTATTCCCCATACAGCCATTTACTCTTACTGTTAAGTGGAATATCTGCATGCTGTTCCTCTATGTTCCGGGAACTTGCATGGTATGAAAGCATTACCTTTTAAAGCAGCCTGAACTAGCTAACTAGCCCACTAACTAGCTAAATAGGGCACTGGAATCAATTGATGGTATTAGATTATGCAATTAAAATAATTGTTTAATTCTTGGTAAAATCTGTTTTGAAACACAATACTAATTATAAGCTGCTCAGGATATGGTTGACAGAACCTGATGATTTGCAGACTATCTTTCCACTTCCTCAGGAAATTTTTAGGTAAATTAAAAGAAGCTGAAGAGTTTGCTAATGACAGTTCTTTCAGTCTGTGTGATGTATCTTGTCCATGCTGAAATAAATTGTAGCGTGAAGTCTTAGTTACAACATTTTAAACAGAAGTTAATGCCTGTGTTAGCAGTCTTACAGAATGTTGCAAAAATTATAATTTAAAAAAATGTATAAGGATATATCCGTTAATTGTACACGTGTAAAAACAGTGAATGTGAAAACATGAAACAAAAAAAAGTTTTCATTCAGGTCAGTTTTCCTATTTTTGCTCTCTTCACAGCCTGACTTGCTAATGATTGGAGCTGGATATCCTGTGGTGTTATTTTAACTTTCTGTTTATAGGTATAATTGAGGATCTTCATGCAAGCAGCTTTGAGCTGGTTTTCAGATTGTATTTTGCATTCTTGTACTCCCCAGCACTCCTCCTGTCCTGTGTTGTTTAAGCAGGAGCACAGCAGTCAATTCATTTGTGCAGTCTCTAAACCAGTTCTGCTTTCAACAGTGCGTTTGTGTTCCGATCGACTCAGTCTCATCAAGGACTGTCTGGCTCAGATGTCAACCAACTATAAACAGTCTGCTAAGCTCCTGGGACTGGCAAACCTGCTCAGAGTTGCAGGTAAGCTGTGTTAATAAGACGCTGAACTGCAGTGCAATGAACATTTATGTTATGGTTTAGGACTTTAGAGATGATCGTTAGAATACGCGTTCAAAGATAGCACTGAAAAGTCACCTGGAAGAGCAGTCATTGGGGAGGAATGAAGCATCTCACATGAGTGGAATATTTCATCTGTAAACCAGCTGAAATGGTCAGCTGCTACAGTCTACTAATACCTGAAATAAAAAAAGTGCCTTGTCTAATCTAGAGTTGGAGTAAAGGCTTATTTCAGGTTGGAGGAGTTGGGGCTGAGAATATCTTACTTTACAGTTAATTGGTAGTACTGAAATTACGATGGATGTTATTACCTTTGTCAAATAAGGCAGTCTGATTTATTAATAGTTGCATTTAAGATCCAGGGTGGGTAAATCATCTGGAAAGCATGAATTTCATCTGTAAGACTTCTTTCTATGCTGCATGTATCTCCTTTGGGCATTAAAAATAAACATTGAGTATTCATTTGAGGAGCTGAACATCTTCAAAGATTGAATCCTGAGGATATTAGGGGGATTTTTATGGGGCTTTTTTTTATAGCCTATGTGAAGTATCTGCCTTTTGATTTTTTTGGTTTTTGAAAAATACTTAATGCAGCTGTAAACACAATACTGCTGTATTTTTATGATGTAGAAGTAGAATATAGAAATGCAAAATGGATATTTATATGTTATGCAGCATGGCATATAAAATCAATGCATTCCAGCCTTGTCACTAAAACACGCCTGGGTAATTCTTTTCTCCCTCTCTATTTGTTAGGTAATTTAAATTTTTTTCCTTACATTTTCAGGAGGCTTAGTACTGGCAATTTTTTGCATAGTATTGTAAGAAGGGAGAGAGATACTCGAGACAGTTGTGTGAGGTTGAGAACAGAGGTATGGAAATTAGGCTGTTACCTCCCAAGATACCTTGGCCCTAAGGAAAGAAGTCACAGGAAACATCCTGACTCAGGTCAGCACAGTGCTGCTGCATGGAAGGTGGCAGAGGGGCTGGGATGGTACCATGTTGGGTAGCTGGATCCAGTCTACATATTTAATATGTTATCCATCAAAAAATTGGATTGACAGTTGCAACTTCTTTTTCTTTGCTTGTAAGGCTTTTGGGAAAAAGTCTCCCTTATTAGTTCATAAGACTAGATTGCTGTACAGCTCCTCCCTTCTCTCTGCTTTATCCCACCCACATCAAGTTAAAATCTCTGAATTTTTCTTAGTATTCTGGGTTCTTTGGGCTAATGTTGCTGATTTCTGTTTTACCTTCTTTTTGGACCTAAGTGATTCTCTTTGTGTGAAAGAAGGAAAAGCAAGATCCAGGGAGATTCTATAAAGCTTTGTCCAGTAGAGTTATCCTAGTGCCTTAGCTGTAGGATTTACAGTGCCCCAGAATGTACCTTTGAAAAGGGATCAAACTTGTGGCTCCCATCTCCAGAGACTGAAAGGTGGCAGTCCCTGCACAGTACATAGAGAACTTTAGGGAATTTGTATGGAGGTTATTGATACAGTAGTGTCTGTATGTTAGTGTTATAATCACAGTGACCCTTACTGAGACACCACTGAAAAGAGAGATTTAAGAGGTATTGAAAGCCAGATGATGAAATGGCTCCCCAAATCTTCTCTTCTATGTGCTTACCAGGCTAGAGAAAACCAGAAGATGAATGTGAGGTGGTTAATTTTTAAATAGGTGAATGATTTAAAAACTACTCTGGTGACATATATATCTTGACATATTTAGTTGGGTTTTCTCACTGTAGTGGTTAATCTTGGGAGCTGATGGTTGCTCCTATGGTAAGTAGGGAATTTTAGTAGTAAAATTATATTTCAGGAGTGAGTCTTGGTAAGGAATACACGACCTAGGCACTTCTCTCTTACACTAAATATACAAGTAACTTGGTCACTTTCAAAGTCATCTTTTGGTTATAGAATAACATTTATTGATCTAAAAGGAAAGTATAGCAACTTTTTCAGTAGTGGCTTTCTGTGGTGGGGTATGTGATGGGGTGTTTTGAAAATTTTGTTTTACGTAAGTAGTTCTAAGCTTTTGTGATTAAAAACTATTTCACTGTAACTGAAGGATGACTAGTTGTATTGCTTATATTGGAAAGCTGTTATCTGTAAAGAACTTTCATTTATGAGAAAGATATTGATTTGGTATGAGAATGCCATAGTTGTGAATTTTATCTAAACTTAGTTGTTATAGGAGATGGTCTATGGGAAACAGATTTGTTTAAATTTAAGAAACTCAGTATTTTTAAAATGTTCTTGTTTGTTTTTCTGGATTTGGAAGCTGTAAACAGCACATCACTGTTACTGCAAATTCTTTGTGCCTGACTCTCTAGCCCCTTAACAAGTATCCAGAAGATTACCCAGTAGCATACATGGGAAACATGATTGTCATCATTTCAAATCACACATGCAAATACAATATTTTTCCAAATTGTTTGAGAAAATCTGTAGAGCTTTACCTTTAGTCTTCTGTGTATCTCTGACTGATAGAATAGGTAACTTTACACTGAATTTAAGGAGTCTTAGAATTTAAATAGCTAGGTTATTAATACCTTTGAAAACAGATTTTAAATGTAATGGTATAGCTTAAGTCTGTAATGAGGAACGCTGTATAATTTGATGGTAGAGATTAAAAACATAAATTGAAACAACACATGTAGAAATTCTATTAATGCACCTGTCAACTTGTAATTGAAGCTGCTGAGTTACAGTTAATTATTAATATTAATATTGCTAATACTATTTTTAATATTATGAAGGGTTATTTTAGGACTTGGTGGCCCTATTGTGATAAAAAACACTAGTATTATTCCACAAATTAGTTTATAGACAAAAGGGCCACTCATATATACAGATGCCATGATTTTTTAATTGGTATATTTTATTTTAAACTTAATATTAGAAAAGGTAGACATTCCTTACAGTTTTAGTACAGATGGTCTTTGTTTGCATGTGTAACACTACTGGGAAAGGATATCGTGCTTTCTAATACAGCTTACGATGAAAGCAGATGGTTTTATTAAGATATTTTGGGATGGGTCTGGATATTGAAAAAGGGGACTGAACTTTATGGACTTAATGAAGATTTAGATAATGTGCTGCTGGGAGAAAGGTTTGATTTTTGTCCTTAATTGATTTTCACTACTTACACAATTACCCTGATTTATGAGCCACCTTTGTTGAGTAAGAAGTTCTGATTTTGTCCTGTTGAACATACTTACTGGTATTGGTTGTGCATGTTTGAAGTTGTGGTTCCTTCTGTTCCAAATCCACTTTGTTGAGTGTTGTCTTGTGCTTTGTCTGCTCAGTGGAGGAATTTGTTTCAGTATTTTCCTCTCTTTGCTTCTCCTGCCACTCCACCCTGTATAATTACTGATGGAGAAAGCCCTGCTTCTTACGTCTGTCCATGTCTATAAATATTTTATATGTGTGTAATAGAGCATAAAGCATATACTATGTTTTATTGTATGTGATATATAGCCTATAAAATCCTAAGAACATATATATTTTAATTTAAATTTTAAAAGAATGCATTTATTGTGGATGCAAGGATAGATTGCACAGAGTCATTTTTAAGGAGCTTTGTGAAGTGTGTATGCTAAATACAGTTTGCTTAGAGAGTATCACTGCAAGTGAGTAATAGAATTTATATTCATACTTATCAAAGTTAAAATCTTGCTTAGGTAATGATATATCAGCTAGCTTCTTAATTGCTTTAAAGTATTTGATTAATTACAGTGAACTCTACTTAAGCCTCATGTCACTACCTCTGTAAAGTAAGCCCACAACTGTTATCTTAATTTCACAGATGGATAAAGTGAGCACTCAGCATGACAGCCAGAAAATCTGCACCTGCTCAGGGTGCTGGAGCTGTTCTGTGTGTTGCAAGCCTCACTTAATTCATGTTCTTTGTTAAGAAAGGGTGTAAAGAATTCACTTTATGCAATTAATTGAGTAGGTGTGTGCAAAAAAAAGTAGGGAAAAAAGCTTCGGTATCAGAAATTAGGGGTATCTTCCCTGTTCTTGTTGTATATCGAAAACATATACTGGGTGTTGGTCGTTATTTCCTTTGTCAGGCTCTCTAGAAATGTTTCCATTAATCTCTTTTCTTACAACTTTCTATGGTAATTTATTTAATTTTTATATCCATAAGTGAATGCTAGTAGCTTTAAACTGTGCTCAGATTCCTTAGTTAAAGCTTATTTTTGAAATCCATCTTTCTTAACACTGACTTTCCTGCACTTGGAATTAACCATACAGATGGCTTCTGATCTCCTAGATCTACTAGATGTAGGCGACATGGAATTTCTGAAGTGTATGTACAAAGTTGATATAATTTGACTTCTAAGTTTTAATGGCATGTTTTCATTCAGGACAATGTTATTTTATCCACTCACAAATAGCATGCATCTTACCAAAGGTGTTTCAATAGGCTTTTTTCCTTATATAATCCAGATTGGATCCAAGCTTTTAAAAAGTATTTGAATATCCTTTATTTTTCGAGAAAAAAATTCTGTTATTTCTGAGCTTTCACATTTTTTCTCTTGTTATTTTTATTAGATCCTCAGAATCATTTAGGTTGTAAAAAACCTTCAAGATCAGTAAGTCCAGCCATCAACCTGGCACTGCCAAATTCAGCACTAAACCATATCCCTTAGTGCCACATCTACATGTCTTTTTAAATACCTCCACTTCCCTGGGCCTGCATGCACATACACTTCCCTTCCTCATCCCCTTCACTTTCCAGTTTCTGAATTTGATTTGAATCTGTATGTCAGGTGTCATCATTAAGGTTTGAAGCAGAATTACTATGTAATATCATCAGGTCACCATTTGAAGAATTCTGTCATTTCTATCTTGGTTTTAAGTCATGGATAAGCTGTCAAAATGGCAGGGGAGACAATTTAGAGTTCAAAACTTTTCCTTTTATAAGACTATTATTAAACTACCATCAAACGATGTGTTACAAAGCTGAAGCAGTGAGTTTGTCTATGTCTGAAGACAACTAAACTGCAGCAGTGAGCATTATCAGTCACTACATGGTTAATGAAGGGTGTGTGAAAAAGGGCTTCACTCAGGGATTCACAGAGTAACACTGGTTCCAGTGGTTGTTCTGTGCCATAGCAGTGAGTGCCGAGGTAATGGAAGTGTCCATGAGTGGAGATATGATGAGCAAGTATAGCCATGGACTGGAAGGAAAGTTACCTTTATATTTTATGCTGGTGCTTTTGTAAAACATGCAGAGACATATCCTGCTGCACCAAAAGTCCTTGGCTGAAACATTGGGGATGGGGGGCATGACACCATACAGCTGCTCAAGCACAGTAGAAAAACCATTCCTTGGTCCAAGTGTTCTTCCTTTCTTTCGTTCAATCCCACTGATTTCTAAGTGGACATAAATAGCGGTAATTATTTTGTCTATCTGAAATCTGAGGGGTAATAGTTTGATTATTTCTCTTGACTTTTCTTTGTGTCTGCTACTTAGTCAGATCTCTCTGTAAGAAGTCAAGCTGTCAGGGTGAAGTGGGCATCAGGAGCTGAGTGGCAAGTACGAGTCCCTGCTTAGAGAAATGACAGTTCACATTTAACTTGTGAGGATAGAAGCACCTCTTTGTCATCTGTAATTGCTTTTGCCCGAATGAGAGGTTCCCAGGTTCCAGAGGGCAAAATTTTGCAACAGGAGAGCCTTGAATGTGATTAATTTGTGACATTGTGTGCTGGCAGGATATTGAGCAGGAGGCTGGAAGATAAAATGATGGGAGGCCAACCTGTTCTCCCAGCTGAGTTAGTCCTGATGTGAGGGGATTAGGGGAGTCTTGATTGAGTTCAGTAATTAGGGTAACTTCACTTGCCTGAATGTCATTGTAGTGCAACTGCTACAGCTTTCCTTTTGAGAAAGCTTTGAAAAGAAATTTGCTTTGTCTGTGGTGATGGATCTGCAAAGTGGAGCTAAAAATAACAGCTATGCAATTTAAGAACATGTACTCTTTAAATGGTTTTTGAAACTGGATCTGTTTAACCTTCTGAAATATTTGCATTTCACAAGTTGTAGTAATACAGTTTCATAAACCAGTGCCCTTTTCAAATGACTGTAACAACACTGACTGCATAAAATTGCTTTTAATAATAGAGGAGAAGCATGAGTAAGAAGCTTTCATTTAAGAAATCCACTTGTTTTTATTCTAAAAATTCTTTCCTAAATTAAAATTAATAGTTTATTTTTCCTGTTTATGTTTTGTCACCACTCATACATAGTATTTTGAGCACAAGACTGGACCAACTAGTGACAGCAAGTTGTTCACTCTAAATTGAAAAAAGCTCTAAAAATATAGATGACTAGTAAAGGGTGACAGGTATACATGTTATTTGTATTGACTATAACTGGCTTTGAAAAGGAGATGAGTTGTCTCATTAGATTTTCATCTGTGAATGCTGATGTATTAAAATTGAGATCAGAATGTTTTTCTACAAGGATTCTTGATGAAACTTTAGTCAGAAGGCTTCAATACTATCTAAAGTGTAACTTTTGATTCATAACTAGTGGAAGAGGCATTGTCCAGAAGATCTGGTGACTGAGATGGATGTATGGTAAAATTAGTTTCAGTTCTACTCACTCATAAGTAGAACTTATGAGGTTAGGGATTTTTAAATGCTTGTGTTTTCTGCATGTCACAAATTATTTGGAGCCATGAAGTGGCAGTTTAAAATGGATCTTTGTATATTATAAGAAAACAGAAATTTCAGTTTTTTTCTTCTATTACAGTACATAGACTTTATTTTTTTTCAATGTCAGGATTTTGATTTATACGTCACTTAGCTTAAATATCAGTTTTGGTCTATGCTTTGGCCATCACATAAATGCGATTTTAAAAACCTTCTTTTAACCTTGACATAACATGCTAATTGGATTGGGGTTTTTTGCAAGCTATGGTGCCAATGTTTTTCTTAAATACTTTTGTTTCCTTCAGGAAAAAGCAAATAATTTTATTTCTGTTTCAGTTTCAAGAGGAGCTTTTCATGTTGTGGTATATAGTTAATTCTTAAGAAATAAAGTAGCAAGCTTAAGTTGACCATTAATTCCAATTAACTAATAAAAAGTTTGACTTTTTCTTACAGGAGATGATCAGATGGAGAGAAAAGGTCAAGTTTTAATCCTTTTAGTGGAACAGGCTCTCAGTTTTCAGGACTACAAAGCAGCTAGCATGCATTGCCAGGAGCTCATGGCCACAGGTGAAGTGAATAAATAGGGGGTGCATGAGGTGATGGTGGTGGAAATCTGAGTTCTGAGAAGTGTGGTACTTCACATTGGACCATTTCATTAAAATAACAGTCACGTATTGTTAGTGGAAGTGCACTGACACGGAATAGAGACACGTACAGCAAATACTGCATGGAATAAGTGTGTACTGAAGTATTGGATGTGTAACCTCAGGGAGCTTTTCTGTATGCCTCTGGGAACCACAGTTTCTACTCCTTTCTGCACTGTATCTCTCTCAGACAGGTAAAACTATGTGACTGCAGCTAGCAGGAAAGTGCAGGTCTTTTACAAGTCTACCTTTCTATCAGAACTCTTAAGATATTTGTGCTATTTTGATAATTTGTGTATGTGACAGTGTGAGTGGAGGTAAATGAAATACATATGTCAAGATACTAAGGAAGATGGGATTTGTTTCTTTGCCTCTTCTTTTCTGCTTTGAGAATGAGGGGGAGAAACCCAAGATGTTTTGAGATTTTTTTGATATATCAAGTGATGTATTTTATACTTTGTTTTTTACAACCACTCCAGTAAGGTGTTCAATATCATGCTCTGAAATAAATGATTATTTTCTTATTGTAATATGTGAAAATACAGATGTAAGCTTACAGATACCCATTATATTGTTATCTACAATATGATAAAAATTAGTCTTTTGTGTATTTGGTCAGTCTAAAGTTGAGCTACATCTGTCTTATGGAGTCTTTATGGTTCCTTTTTCAGGGAATGTTAAGTCTTGACAGGAATATCACATGCCCTCCTTTATCTCATCTGATAAGAATTAGGCAGCATCCTACTTCCACTTGTGATAGGAAGTGTGTTTTGTGTTGCCTTGTAGGTTATTCTAAAAGCTGGGAAGTGTGCAGCCAGCTTGGGCAATCAGAAGGCTACCAGGACCTGGGGATGCGCCAGGAGCTGATGGCCTTTGCTCTGACACACTGTCCCCCCAGTGCCATCGAGGCACTGCTGGCAGTGAGCAGCTCATTGCAAACACAGGTACCTGTTTCTGCAGCTTCTTTCATCAAAGTTCAATGCCTGCCGAAGTAAAGGGGACTTGTGCTCATTTTCAAGTTTGTTCCCTTAAGTTCTACTGTCCAGTATATTTATGTTTATTCTGCTCTACTCTTCTACTTTCATTGTTATATTTCAACAAATGAGTTCTCTTTCTAAGCAGTTTTGTGTGATGAGTTGGTTTTTCAAGTAGAAGTGCAGTAGTGTTCTCTATCTTTAGTGCTTTTAATTTCTTTATTGATTGCCTGATTTAAACATTTTGTTTGCAAATACAGTTGATGAAATTTTAAAGTATTTTCTAGGTATTTATACTTTGTAATTCAACTTCATTAAATGCCCACGTAATTGTCTATTAAGGGTTTATTCTGTGATTTTTATGATCTTTACCCAATATGCAATGAAATTATTTTCTCAGTGATTTCCAGGATGTAATGGTTTTAACAACTACAACAGGCTTTGTCTCTGAGCAATCTTTATTAACTCTGCAATGATTGACTTGATAGAATCACATCTTAGGTGTTAAGCTGATCACAGTATATATGTGAGAACACGTAATTGTGGCATTTAAATACAACTTATGTCAAGGTGACATAGCAAAAGTTTTATTTGAAACTGAAGGGCAGTAATTTAGGTTGTCAAACTGTTAAATTTCTGTTCACTGTAATTGTGGCTTGGCCTACATACTATGACTTGTTTGAGTTCATAATTGTCTTAGTTGTCTAAGAGTTCACGGTGTTCTTAGATTTATAATTGTGTAATAGAAACATCTTTGGACACCAAATATAAGAACAGGGGAGAAGGGAGGAGAAGGGAGTCGTAGCTATAACACATGTGCAGCCTGATTAAAGGAGCTGCAAGTGTGTAGCCTTTTCCTTAGAAGATCCCCTGAATAGCAGAGAATACATGTGAAAGTATAAGTTGTGTGCAGAACTTCTGCTCACAAAGGCACTGTCCTGTGGAACATTTGCCTTTGTGGAGTTGCTCAGTGCCTCAGAGTCTCAGCTCAGATAATGGATGTTTTCATGACATTTCTGTAGCGTATGTTGTACAGCACAGTACATAAAATGAAAAAAAAATAAATTCTTAAATTGTGGGAAAAATACTGTACAGAAATTATGGAGAAGGGAAGGTCATTTTGGCTAGAGACTACAACAGTGAGAGGATGTCAGAGATGCTGTGTTTTCTTCTTTGTGTCTTCTCCTACACCCTTTTCTGTCATGGAAGCCTTTACATCACAGTTTCTTGGGTTTCTGGTGAAATCAGTCGTAATTATTTCATTGGCTTATTTGACTGGCAAAAGATAATACTTATTTCATGTTTATAGATTCTTTATCAGGCTGTGAATTACCAGTTTCTTCCTTCTGAAGGAGCTGAGAACGCAAATACCTCTGGGCCTTCTTTGTTCATCAGTAAGGATGCAGAGGTAAGTTTTAATGTGAATTTTAAAAGTAATAATGACTTTGTTCTGCTTTACTGTGAAGAACCAAATTTGAGTTTTTAGCAACATCTGTCTGTCTACTAGATAAAATGAACATTAGACATATACTAGTTTCTGTTGTTAAATTAAGGTCCAGGTTTTGCTTATGTATTTATACTTTGTTATTTTTTAGGTGCTTCTTCCTACACAGTCTTAGCACCATTGAAAAAAATATGAACACAGAAGCTGGAAAAGTGCAACAAAACTTACATTAAAATAGACATTTATATTGGTTTGTTTTTCTTTTTAATCTATCCCAGTTGCAAAACAAAATATTTTAAACCTGAAATACATATTTAACCAAAAATGTTTTGAATTAAACTTACTTTTCCCCTTAGTTCTGTGCATCATGAAGTTTGGCTTGTTATTTTATAATGTTCATATATTCCATGTGAAATTATATTTATGTGTAAGATCAGAAGGAACATTGAGTGTTCTGCAGGCAGAACAATAGGAAACAAGTCTACTATTCTTCCTACTTTTATGTCTATTATTTTATGTGTGTACATGTACAATTGCAAATACTTTTCTCTCTTTAAAGAAGATGTAATTATTTACCTGTTTATGAAAACAGGTATGTTTTTCACACTCTTTGAAGTGGAAAATTCTATGTTTAATTTATTCTTTTCTCTGTTTTTTGTTTAATTAAATAGATGATAAATAAATCTAGGAGTGAGGAGAGGGAATCAAAAACCTTTAATACAGGAAAGGAGAGATAAAAAGGGAGGGGTGAAAGAGGGAAAGAAAGAAAGAAAGAGAAGGTTCATGTTGCATAGGGTGGCTTTTTGAGAAAGTATGTAAGTTGCAACCTCCTTGGAGAATATGTCCATATTTTTTGTATGGTGTTTATGATGCACATGTGTGTATAAATACATATGTGTGTGTATATCTATGTATATACATGCATAGTGAACATACATGTACATGTATGTATTTGCATATACATAAAATAAATGGCAAGAAGGTAAAATAGCACTGTAAACAGTATTCAGAGGAAGAGGGCCAAACATTTGGTGTCTGCCAGAATCATCAGTATGAAGAACAGGTCTGTTTCACTGGCACAAATGCCTTTTATTTTCTGGAAATCCGTAGATGCATCTCTCTGAGAGGGAGGTTATTAAGTAGATGTTAATAAAACTGATATGGGTGTGGATGCATATGTTTACAATATTTTAATGTCTATAAAAATTTGTCATGCATCACCTTTCATGTGCTGTAGCACTATACTGTGGCAGAACAATTAGACATGCATATAAATGATGCAGAAATTTATTCAAAGGTTTATCAGAGTTGAGTAAACTCACTAATTAACTTCGCTATCATTTCAGTTTGGATATTGGAAGCAATTTTCATTATGCTGGTGAATTGACATTCAAAAATATCTCCAATATAGCTTTCATTTCCCCCCTTCTTTTAGTTGAGGTTGATTGTCTCTTTAGAATTGGAAGTAGGCAGGCGATTGACCTGGCAAGTCTGTGTGCTGCTGCACTGAGGTGTATTTTCTTTTTGTTTAATATAGCTCCTTGGCATGTCATGTTTCAGACTGTTACACTAGGAAATGAAGTTCTGGATATTTGCTAATTCTTTCTTTTTGTTCTCTCCCAGTTGACTTAATAGGGATTTATAGCTTTTTTCATTCCTTGGAATCACACAGGAGGAAACATAGCCAAAAATTTACTCACTGTATAACTCTTCCTTTGTTTAAAGACATCTGCAGTGTTAGAAAAGCAATATATTCAATAACTCAGTTTCTCTGACTTCACTGAATCCCATAACTGCAATCCCAGTAGTTATACTTAATCTAATTCCTTGTGCTTCACCTTCATTGTCTTGCACAGAATTTTAGTTTCTTTAAAGAAAAAAAAAAGCAAACTGGAAGTTTTTTTTCTCCCTTTTCTTGTACTCCTTTCATTTTCAGTTACATCCTGATTAACTTAGAGAATCCTTATTTCAGGGAATTGACAAATATGCATCTTTCTCACTTACTGATACCTTTTCAAATTGGTGCTCTAAGTGCAAGTTTTCTTATCTTGACTTGATTAAGTTCTGGCATACATGTGTTTGGGCATCCCTTTTTCTATTGCATTCAAAATACCTATCTGTAAGTAAATCAGTTTCACTTTTTAAACCTTTAGTGACCTTTTTCTATTCCTTCTACTTTTGTCTAGCATTGAACCATTAGTCTCCACTACGATTTCATCCTTTATGTCAGCCATCATCACCAGCTGATCATACTTTCTCATCAGCTTTCTCTTGGTGAACTCTTCCCTGAAAATTTCTAAACAAATTTCATTTTTATTCAGTTTTTCCTCCATTTTTTTCCCCTAAAACTTGAAGAAGTCTTGGTAGGAGCTGTCTGTATATATGCATAGACTGGTTTGAAATGGTTCATTTAATGTTGACTTCAGTATAACTCTTCTCCAAGTTTTTGGTGGTCCTACTCTGAAATAAATTCATGAATGCTGTGATAAAGATGCACATCAATACTCTGTAGGAGCTGATGCATTTGCACAGGCTTTGTGTCAGGTTGTCACTGTTTTTTGACCTCATGGAACCCATTTGAAAAGTTATCCTTTGAGAACTATGATGATTCCAACGTACCAGATAGTTTTTAATCATTATGTTGTTTCACCAATCCTCATCCTTTTTACTTGTGTGTGCTACAAATGCCTAAACAACTAATTTTGTGCTTCTCAAGAAAAATATCTTGGTGAGAAGATTAAGCTCTTGATTAATGAAAAGCCTTTCAGAATATTAATGGCAAAATTATTAAATTCAAATAAAATGCTTAGTCATGAGATGCTGTGTTGTGTATAAGCCGTAGAAACAATATTCATCAGTTGCCTTGTAAGTGAGCCCTGACTTTGTTAAATCTGCATAATACTTAAAATATGTTTACATCTGTTATAAATCATTATTTTTTACACATCTGAATATGAAAGCCTAATTACTATAAAGTGGCATGTCAGCCCAAGAGAAATTAAGTTTAAATCAAGTCTTTTTGAAAATGAACTCCTGATAGAAAAGCAGATGTAATTTATATGTTCAAATAATAAGAATGATTTTCTTAAAAGCTTCTTAAAGAAAAGAAAATTTCTGACACAGCCTTAGTGTCTTTGCTTTTCCAGTTTTCCCAAGCACTATATCTGGGAAAAGACAGGATTTCTTAGAAGATTTGTTTACATTAAATTGGTAGGTCACACATTTCTATCACAGCTGATTAGAAATGATTAGAGAATCATGATTAGTTATCTTCTTGTCCTTTAGCTGCTGCCCCAAGATGTCTAGTCCTCTGTCAGAAATGCACGTGTTAGGCAGATGTCTTAATTACTGCTGTATATCTCAGTCATCAAAGCCTGTGTTTCAGCAGCTGAATCAAATGCATTGTGTCTGCTTAAGGCTGGGTTACTTCTTTGTTTCCAGTGATGTAATGGCCCTAATAGGAGCCTGGACATTCAGTGACTCCTGAATATTGCTGTTGTTATCTTGGGCTAAATCTTTTCCATAGTCTCTCATTTAGGGCCTGGTTTATCATTGCAGGACTGGAGTTTTCACTTAGGCTGGTTCATACCAGACATTGAAAAAAAATTAAAATTCCCAATATAAAACACTGCAAGGCACAAAACACAAATCTAGACTCTACATGAATACTTACGTAAAAAAGACTACTTACAGTTTGACAATGGAAGTACCAAAAAGGGAAAAGGAAGAGTTAATGTGTGATGCTCTGTTTTTGAACAGTCTCTGTTCTACCTCATTTCTTTCATAAACTTAACATATAATGGTTATTAACATACAAAGTGTATGCAGTGTATGGTTTTTGCATGTTTTACTCCTTGCACCTTGACTAATTGTCATTTAACACCAAAACCAGTCCTAAAATCCATACTGCTGTTGTTCTGATTTATTACTGTCTCTTGTTCGGCTTCTCTCAAAAACAGTTGGCTTTGTTATTTGTCCTCCCATTAGACTGTTTGGAATTATAAATGTGTATGTAGGAGCAAAGGTATATGTATATAAATATATAGTGTGTGTGTATATATATAAATATTTTAGCTGTTATTTTAGAGTAACTTGATAATTCAGAATTTGTTGGTTGTCTTTTTTTATACCATTTAGATTCAAACAGAGTTTTGATCTGCTGATTTGGCTGCTATATAATAAGTTGTTGCTGTTATTATTTTGATTTTAATTGAAAGTGCTTACTTTATAAAGGATTTCAGGAAGAATTAATAGAAGAAAATAATTTCCCCCAAACACCTCTCAGAATCTCCAAAATATAACTTCTTCCTAAAGATACAATTAAAGGATACAAATAAAGTTGCTTTCTTGAGATGAGATCTCCAACCTTATTTAGAAATAACTTAGTTTGAGAGAGATTGATTCAGGATAGCAAAAAGTTGTAACCTTGAAGTGGTTGCTGCTCCAGGTGCAGAGTAAAATGCCTTTTCACAAAACAGAATTTCTGTTTGTGCTGAAAAAACTGTAATTGCTTGTAAGAGTTGAAATTCTTTTTAAACAAAAGTCAATAGAATTTATCTGATAGCAGTAGTGCCATAAACATTCACACCTGCATACAAGTGAGCTCATTAGTTTTCACACTACTGAAGGAAGTTTATTTAAAGAAAAGTGTTTTGCTCAAATGCAGTTGGAAACTTGGGTGGGATTTTGTTTTCTGGTTCTGTTTTGGTTTGGCTTAGTTTTGGTTTATTTTTCCTCCATGAAAAATCAGTTAGGTGTCCTGCAGCATCTACTTGACAATGGTGTCAGAGAGGAATTAGTATTCTGCAATTAACATTTAAAATAAATTACAAAAAGTTGTCTTACTAAGTACTTAAAGTGGTACTTAAACAAGAAATTCTCCCCCCAAACCACCAGACCTAGGATTTTCAGTTGGTTTTAATTTTTCAGAGCAGCAAAAATTCCAGCAGGTTGTACTTGGCATGCACTTTCTTCGTTTGGTGAAGCAAGAGCTGAAATTCCCAGTTTAGCCAGTTGGTTCATTAGTGGTGCATCTGTGAAATGCACAGTATGATTTCAGAAAAGATTAAAACAAATGCTGAAGGACTTAAGATGTACCTGCTACTTCAGTGGTCACCTTGAGGCAGTAATTTACTACACATTATAGTAAAAGGTACTAAAAATAAGGTTTTCTACATGAAATTCTACCTTATTGAAGCTGATGAGTTTTTCCTCTGAGGTTACAGTGGGTTGTATTTCTTATCAGCATAACTTGGCATCCTCTGGCTCTGATGTTTGAAATTTTATCATGAGTTAGTAAGTCGTAAACTAATACTTCCCATGCAGTTACAGAGGTAGAATTTTTCTATTTCAATATACTTAAGTGTATGGGGAAATTAATAGTAGAGTCATTAGGGATAAACACGTGGCTGTTAAAGTTTGCTATATAAAGTATTTGTTTTCTGTTTTGAAAAGAGTGTGTTTACCTTAGTACACTAATTATATGTCTATGACTAATGTGCAAGTATTGTAAAGCATGCAATTAACACAGACCTTTGAGAACTGGAATAGCACAGATCAGAGAACATGGATATTCTGGGTATTACTTAAATGCTTTACATGAGGAAGAACTGATACAGAGAGCACCATTAGTGGAACATACCTTTTCTTGTAAGAATGGAGTTATGTATGAGTTCATACTAAGTGAAGGTATATGTGCAGGTATTGCAGAAGCAGTTTTTGATTGAGAATAGGTTGGGGTTCTTGTAGTCTTTTAGGCTGGCTGTTTTCAGTATTTTGTGTGCCAGCTGCAGAATTTCAAAACTTGATGATGCTTTTATCACTTGGTCTAGAGATGTGTATTTTCATCTCTACCATTTCCTCTTTTGAGAATTGAACTTAATTAATGCTGCCTCCGTGCAGATACAAGATTGTCTCTAGTTTCATCTTTCTTTAATTATCGAAGATTAATTTTAGTATACTCGATCCTGACATTTGTAGAGAGATGATTATTTTAGTGGAAAAATTCAACAGTTGTGTAGAACATTGCCATTATAAACTTTGGAATTACAACCAGTGCTGTCTGTGGAAACGAGGAGTATAACTGAGTAAGGGATCAAATGTTCTGCTAATCACACCGCTTACTTCACAGTGAAACTCCTGAATCACTTTTAGCTTGTCTTTTGTTTATTTTTGGTATCTGCTGCCTGAATTAATGATCATTCAAATGTGTTGTTAACACAGTTTACCTGAACTCTAATGCATTTGTTTGGCTTTAGGTCATTAACCGAATTGTAGCGGGAGTCTAACCCTTGCATTGTGTGTTGGATATGTCACAGGATGAAACCAACTCTGGCCAGTCTGCTGATTTGTTGTACTGGACGACATCCAAAACCATGAAGGTGTTGTCCAACACAACTCTGACTACCAAAGCCATGCTGCATGCTGTCAGTGATGGGCAGTGGTGGAAGAGATCATTAACTTATCTGCGACCACTACATGTAAGGGATTGCTGATGTGTCTCCAGATGTTTACACATTTGTGATACATAAGTATAAAAACTCAGCTCTTTTGTAGGACCTGATAACTGAGGGCCTCACATCAATAAATGAACTACAGGCATCACGGGACTGTTTGCAAGCCAAATCCCAGTGAAAGAAGGGATCTAAGGCTGTTTTCTAGTCTGTTTTCTCAGCATAGTATAAGAAGGCCTAATTGAAATTTGGCAGAACTTTAAAACTTTGGGGAACAAAGCACAGTAAAGACCACTCTTTAAATACTGTCATCTTGTATTCAAAGCTGTTCCTTTTCAGTTTCTCTTTTCTACTTTCTCTATTTCAGTGATTTTTCTATAATGTTTGTGATACTGTTTTTTCTGATAGTATGTTTGAACATGATTCTCTTTCCTTTTTTAAGAATACTGGACTTCATTTAGAACTGATTTATGTAAGATGACTCCTTTCTTGCTCCCCACTGATTTCAATGAACTTTTCATTTACAGTTGTTTTCCTTCAGAACGGTATTTACAGAATTTTTATGAGATTTTTTGCGACTAGGCTCAACTATGCTTATTCTTCCCAGGGCCAAGAATTCGGAGATGAATTAAAAAGTGGGCCTGGAGAAAATGCTACTGTGGAAAAACAAGGCTGTCATCCGTTTTATCAGTCTATAATTGATGATCCATATGTTGCAGAAGTAAGTTACAGTTACAGAACTCTGCAGGTTTTTTTGAGATCTTATAATCAAGTGAAAATACAGATCTTTTGATTATATGTGTGACTTGAAATTCTGTGCCATAGTAGGAAAAAATCCAGAATTAAAAAAAGGAAAGCAAATGGAGAAGCTGAGGTAGGCAACTGCATGTGATGCAAGTGATCCAAATAAAAATGCAGGTGTAGAATGCATGTGTCAGTTGTCTTTTTACTTCCAGTCTGAAGTCAGCTATGGAACATACCAGAACAATTCTTTGGAAAGCTTTGCTGAAGTGCTGCTGAGAACAGGGAAACTCGCAGAAACAAAGAGTGAAGGAAAAGACCTGCTTCCAACTACAGAAGGTACAGACATGTTGTATACGTTCACTTCTGTATTTACTCTATATGGTAAATAGGGAAGTATCTGTGGGTGGGTTTAAGTGCAGAGAATTGCACAGAACAGTCTGAAGTTTGTTTGGGTGTTTCGCATGAATTGTGATCTGGTTCAACAGCTCTTGTTGGTAAGAAGTCTTGTTAGATGTAGCTGCAGAGTTTTCAAGGGAATTGGTGATTTTAAGAGGAGTTGCTCAGCAAAGGCTAGAAAAATGAAAGTTGTCTTTAAATAAGCAGAAAGTATTATTTGGGGGTTGGCAAAGATAGGAGGAATTGTTGAAGGTTTCCTGACTGTTGCCATGTACAAGTAATGGGATTTTGCAAGCCAGTGTGAGCTATTTCTCTGTATGCCTGCATATTCAATTGATCAGATTCTGTGCCACTGTGTATCCAGGTTTCAGTATTGCAAGCTCATTGTAGTATTTTATGTGCCAATTAATGTTTAATTACAGCTTCTGAAATCATCAGAACTTTTTGTCTTCTTCTGAAGTATCTACATGTTATAGGTTTCATTTAATAATTTGTTAACTGAAGCAATTTCACTTTTTAAAAAAAGACAAACCACAAAAAGCCACCTGTGGTTGTTTATCTTTCCTTTTCGATATCTCCTGCTGGTTTAAGAAATTAACTGTTAAAATATTTACTGTTAGTGTCTTTTGAAGGAAAATATGTGTATTATATTTGACTCTGGTAAATTCTGTCATGAAAAATGAGTATATTAAGCCATGTGCAATATGAGAAGTTTCAAGTCAGACTTTTGTCATAAGCCACACACTTATTTGAACTGTTTAGTGAAAACCAGCATATTTGTCTTACAAGTATATGGTTGAGTTGTTTGAGATATGTGATATTTGTACGGGTAACCTCTGTTGTAATATAACAACACCATGAACCAGAAAAAGTTAGGAACAGCTTGTATAAATTGGGTGTGTGCATGTTAGGTTCTTTACATGCTCTCTTAACGCATAAAAATCCTTTTAAATCAGTTCTTACAATCTCATCTGTTGCATGCTGAATGCCCATAGGCTTTTAGCTTTGATTCCTGTGTCTTTAAGGAGAGGGAGGCAAGGATTTAAAAGTTTTTATTGCTTTCTCGGGGAAAATTATTTAATTGGGAGATCTTTGGTAAGAGTTCCTGCTCGAACCTGAGTAATTGCAAGTGATTGTTTACAATTCAGTGGCTGCTTTTGATATGGATGTTTCAGTGTTGGGGACTTTTGCTTTAAGAAGAAAAGAAATCTTAAATTCTAGCTTCAGTTTTTAAGCATCTGTCTTCTTCCTTCTGAGTGTACAGCGTAATATTTTTGCTATTTAGTACTTCTCTTCTATCACTTTTATTCTATAGTCAGAGTTTCGCTTAAGAGTCCCTCCAGCTGTGCTGTGAAACAGTTCTGTGTTTTCCTCTGGAAAAATGGTCTGTGTTTACTCTGGACTCAACAGTTCTGCTGTGGATTACACCTTTTGGTAGTCAGTAAACTGTTCTTAAACATAGGTGTAAGATAGCTTTCTGTAAATAGTTGGATTAATAATTTGCTATTTGTGGTGTGTTTGGCCCTGGGTTAATGGTATTGGACCCACCTCTTCCCCTCCTTAAAGCTTTGCTTTGTCAGTTCTCATGAAAGTCCTTATGATGAGTTAACACATTCAGGATTGTGAAGCTTGAAAATGTGCATATTGATAGCACACTGTTAATGTTTAAGAAAACACACAGATATGAATCTCACTTATTATTCTGCATTTTTGTCATTTTTCAGGCTTCTTGTACATTTTTGGGAATATTTTGCCATATGAAGCTTGAATTATTATGAGGCGTCAGCTACTGCACTGGTCTAGTAACTGCAAGCATAGGAGATTTCAGTTGATTCTGCTAACAAGTTTGAATCCCAGCTGTTTGCTTCTAGCTGTCTTCTAGGACAGCTACAGCAGCAGATTTCAACTCCATCAGAAAAGCTGAAGAACCTGGAGGGAGATGCAGTTTAGCAAAGAAATCTTCATTGTATTTGGCACTTTGTCTTAGGAGAAGTTGGAGTAGGCATCAAACTCTGTTTTCTATAACAGTGCCACGTGCAGTGTGAGAGACTAGCTGAAGGCTTTCCCCACAGACAGTATGCATCATTGTAGAATCATAGAATGGTTTGGGTTGGAATGAACCTTAAAAATCATCTCAATCCTACCCCCTGCCATGGGCAGGGATGCCTTCTGCTAGACCAGGTTACTCAGAGCCCCATCCAGTCTGGACTTGAAAATCTCTGTAAAAAACCCAAAATATTTTGCTGCTTTTGTGGATTTGGTAGTGTTACAAGCCTTGGACCTTGGCTTTTCTGGTCCTCTGCTATCTGGATGTAGGTCATAAACTGAGTATTTTCAAGTGAAATGGTAACCCTCACCTCCCTGGGTCCCATAAAGCACTCCTTCCTCAGCTGTGGGTCGATGCATTAAACAAAGAAGTGCACCTGGACTTGGTGTGGCTGAGGCTGTGTTGTGCATCTGTTTAATTGGGATTTTCTTTCTCCATAGGCATTAGAGATGGATCAGGAGGTTGAAGATGAGATTTGAAATGATGGCTGTATTTTCTTTTAACCAGATTAGGCACTAAACTCAAACCCAAGACAGTCAATCATACTACTTAATCCTCAGGAGTTTTAAAGGAAATAATACCTCAGTGTTCCCCATGATTTTGTAGTTGCTTGTAGATATGGCTGTTTTACTGCTGTATATGCTTCTGAGTTTATTGAGATTTTTATCATGGGCTAAACGAACAATTGAAGACTTAAAGCAGTTTTTGCATTTTTTTTTCAGAGGAAAATCCATGGAAAATGAGCTGAAACTTTCTAGATATTGGGAAATTCCAATTTTCAGAAACAAACCATTTTTTCTCTACTTAACCTCACAGACCAGCTTGTGGCATAAAGGCCTGCACTTCAGGAAATAAAAATATTTGTAAAATCAAGATATTTTTGTGTTTTCCTGAGAAAGTATTGCTTGTGAGACAGGAGTATTGGCACTTTACTTGTAACTGCCTGCTCTCCCTGGTTTACCAAGCCTATAATGCCTAATCCCTTTGGCAAATTCCAAATTTGGCAGTGGTCTGAAATGACATTAAGTTCCTGTAAATTCTGTGAAGATACATGACAGGACAGAATGGCATCCTGCTAATGTCTGGAGCCTGCGATTTGAACTCAGCCCTGTTAGACTGCAGAGGATTCTTGTAGGGCTTCACTGGGAGACAGAAAGTTGTATGAAAGTATTTGTGCATACATGTATTTGTGTGCATGTAAAGTGGACATCAAAGTATGGATACATGTAAACATATCATGAACACACTAGCATGCAGAAAATTTATTGAATCAGTACAGAGGAGTTTTTTTATCTCAGAAGGTATGACAATAGTGGCAGTTCTTTCTTCTTACATACATTCTGGCAGTTGGAATGCCATTGTGTCAAGATTTATGCAGAAGTATGAAGAAAATCATATTGCTTTCTGGCCCTGTATTGGTGTTGTGTTCTTTGTAATTATTGCTGTCCTAGTGGTGAAGATCCGTTTTTGCAAATGTGGCAAGTTGTCATGTTGGGGATGTTAAGTCGGAAGAGTACCCATAATTTAATTTATATTCAAGTGATTTTGCTAACATTAATTCTCCAAAGACAGGGAAAAGAGAGCAGAGCTGAAACTCTTCCTTCCCTCCTCCCATTTTTTTCCTGTTTAACTAGAGGTGGTTGTAAGAATACATAAAGTAACTGCTTGTGATCAGAGGAGGAACCAGCAATTTTCATCAAGATTTTAATATTAGATATTTCTAGAGTTTTTATTATCTTTGCTTGGACAGCATGCAGGTTATTTAGAGTGGAGCAGAAGCAATCTGTCAGCAGCAAGAAGCTGTCTGTAGCACAGTAAAAAGCCATTTGAAGTATAAAGAATAGGTACTGTTGGGCAGGCTTATGTAGCAGCCTCTGTGATGACTTGTCAAATAGAAATTTAGTGTTTGTATCTGGCTGAGGGCCAGCATGTAAATCCACTTCAGGCTGATGGCAAATTAATGATAATCTGAAAATTGTAATTGGTCATTCAAGCCCTTTATAAATCATTCTTTGGAACAAAGAATTCACTGGGGGACTGTGTGTAAAGTGATCAGGTTTTTGTCAGCATGCCCTGCAGAGGAGTTTGTGTAACGTGGGAATACAGGTGTTTGAGACTTCCCTTGGAATAAACAAAGAGCTAAGTTACTGGAAGATAGCTTCTTCCTATTGAAGTAATATTGTTATTAATATAATTAGTAATACTATAATCTATAACAGTGGAAACAATCCCTCGCCCCCAAGTTTTGTATCAATAATGTAGGAAAAGCAGGTGATTTTTGTCAGTTTTACCAGAAGTATATGTGTTTATAATCAGTATACTTATCCTTCGATGAATTTATTTCAATAGCTGTAGTACTGATATTTGTTTTCAGTATGTGGCAGAACCTGGTGTTTCTTATGACACTCACGGCTTTTTGTTTTTATTTTTAATTAAGGCAGAAGTTTTTAATATGGTTTGTTGTGTTCAGTGATAAGGGAATTCGAGCTCAGGTTTGAAGAGAAGGCATTTTATACCATTCCTCTTCTTGGTATCTTCGAACTCTTACAAATTACTTCTTTGATTTTAAAAGCAAAATATTTGCTTCTTGTAAATCAGTACAGGTGGCTTTGTTTAGCATCTGTTACTGTTACTGTCTCATTTTTCTTTGGTTAATGCATCAAACACTTTGCCTGGAAATTAAGGTAAAGCTGTGCTGCAGTTTAATTATATATTATCTCTTTCTGGATTGTGCTGATAAGTGTTTAATTAAGTATGTCTGGAGTGCTTCAAGCAAGTGTCTAATAAAATATAGTTGCCCTGAAAACATTTCATTTGCTAGCTCTCAAGGCCAAGTGGGTCAGTAATCCAAACTTTGTGTCTGCTCTCTGTGTTGCAGTTCTGCTACAGCTGGCAAGCGATGCTTTACCAAAGGATGCGGCCTTGTCTCTTGCCTATCTGCTTGCACTGCCACAGGTACATTGACTTTGTGTGTTTTTGCCAGGAAAGACTATTCATAGCATTTTAGATTCCATTAGAAAATATGATTTCCTCAAGGTTTTAAAACCTTAAGTATTTGAATTCATTTTGATACGCATTTTTACAGATTTGGTTGGTTCATATATGGGAAACTGAACAAATGCCATTGAACGGTCTGTTGAGCATGGCACTGGTGAAAAGACTTTTTCTTACTTGAAATAGACGTTGGGCCACCAGACTGACAATTCCGATATAACTCAGAAATGTGGATAATAACCTTGTGATATAGAAGCAGCAATAGTGGAGTTGGAAAATCATTTTGGTTAGGTGTTTGTGCAAGGGGAAAAAGCCATAATGTAGAATTATCTTTGTGTTTGGAGGTTACTGATTTACTTCTGTGCCAGAAAAACAGTCAAAACTATTTCTACATGACAGCAAGTAGCTTTTTAGAACATTTGTATGCTTAATGTTGTATGCTTGTTAATTCTTTCATATAAATTAATGCTCTCCTTCTTCTAGGTGGTAGATGCCAACAAATGCTTTGAAAAGCAATTACATTCTGCATTATCTCTCCAGCTGGCAAGTTATTACTATAGCCTGCAGATCTATGCTCGTTTGGCACCATGCTTCAAGGACAAATGCCACCCTCTCTACAGGGTTAGTACTCTTTTCTTTTTAAAGCCACATTCATTAATGTTCAGCATAAAAGCTATTCTAAAAAGCTAGTACATGAGTTGAGCCTGTTAAGGAGCTACATTGTGAGCAGCCTGTTAGGTTACACATAATTATTCTTCTACAGTACTGTAAACAAACAAGTACTTCACAATTTGTGTAAGAGTTTTTGAAGCACGATATCAAGTGTCATTTTTAGGTAACAGCACTATCAGTCTTCAAAGTAGCTTGTTAACACTGAGCAGTAATGAGTATAGCCTCTGCTGTTACCTTGCAATACTGTATACAAGCAGTATAGTACTTCCCAGGAAAAGTGAAAGTCCATTTCAACAAGAACAGTGCCTTTCAGGAAGTTTCCATAGCCTCCCCTAGGGTGTGTTGGATTGAATTTCAGTTTACATATGATGTTTTGAAAATTCATCCTCATTCATTGTGGAATTTTTTTATTTTCTTTGGCAAGTTTCTGTTTTTGGAATGGTACTACTTTGTCCATTGTCCATAGCTGGTGGTTAAAGCAGTTCCATGGTGAAGTCCATACTAAATGGAAGAGGTAACGTACCAAAGTTTTTAATAAGGCACCAACTGCCATTCTTACTGAGGCACCTGCATAAAAACTCATGTTTGCTCCAAGAGAGCCTTTCGGAATTTACACCAGTTCTTTCCTCCTATGCAGAAGCTCTCTGGACTGTTTGGGTTTCAGCCTGTCTTTCAACTGTAGCTAAAAGAACACTTCTGGTCACAACTTTTCTGAAAAGGAAGTAATCACCACTGTGGCATGAGAGAATTGTTTTTTTCCGTGTTAAGAATGACTCCTGATTTCTAGCAGAAATCCTGTTTTGATAATAGCCCGATTCTGCAATTAGGAAGCCTTTCATGTTCCTGCTGAGATGTTCATTTTACTTCTGCTTAGATGCTAAAGGAAAATGTAGCCCACAACTGTGGGGCTTGCAAAATATGTTGGTTGTGAAGAATTAATTCATGTTTATTAAAAAACTTTCTTTAAGCCTGTAAGTCTTCCTCCTGCAAGACAACTTTGATGAAAAAAAGTTTGTGGGTTTTTGTGTTGGTTTTTTTTTTCCTTACTTTAGCTTTTTTAAACAGTCTTGTTTTACAGAAAGAGCTAAGAAGCCTTTGGAAAGGCATAAGTTATAAGAACGAGGACAGAGATGTTAGGTTGAACTATTTGTACTCCCATTGCTATTTAATAAGCAAAGTCTTACTAATGGCACCATGCAGTTTATCTCTTAACTGCGATGTGATCTTTGGCTAATTTTTAGTTCTGTCTTGGTAAAATACTGTATATGACTGTGCTAAATTCTGTATTCTAAGTTATTTGCTAGAAAGAGTAGGTTCTATGTTTAAGCTACTCTTAAACAATAGCTTTCGAAAACAACTGTATAAGAAGATTGAGTGAAAAGCACACCACAAAATTAGTAAAAAAAATCCCACAAAAACTGGCCTGGATGCCAGTAAGAAAACAACATAGGCAAATACTAATTTACAATTCATTGTTACTAATTCCAAGATTATTGAGTGAAGGAATGTCATTGAAGTAGAAAACAAGAAATAGAAACAGATACTTTTGACCAAAATAAACACACCTTTTTTTTGTTTTTTTCAAAAACCCAAACCAAAAACCTTGAACACCAGACTTAAATGGTCATTTTATACTGCAAAACAAACATTTGTTTTAATTTACATCATAGATGCTGGTAATAAAGAATGTGTCCAACTGCAAGTTTGTTTCACCAATGCCATTCTAGTTTCTGTCCATGGGAATGGATTTAGCCATGGGTTTTGGGGGCTTTTTTTGATGTTTTGTATGAGTTCTGTGGGAGGAAAAGAAAATTGATCTCAAACTTTCATGAGCATGTTACACTCAGTTGGAGATGTCATTCCATAGTAGATTGTCTTCCAACTCATGTCACTGGTGACTTGCATCACCTTTATCTTGTGGCTGTTTGTGAAAGTGAAAGTGCATCCCTAGGTCCTTTACCTGCCTCAAAGCTGTGAATTATTCTTAGAAGGTGTGTGAGTGCATTTTTGTGAGTGAAGGTGTGTAGCCAATCCTTGTTTTCCCCCGTTCCCCCTCTTTACATGGTCTCTAATGATGTACATCTGGCACTTCAGCTACATGCTAGGAAGGTGAATCCTCAAGATCATAGAGCATTTATTTCTAATAGCATCTGAGTCACAATAGGTGTGATTTTTCTAGTCCAGTGAATCAAGTATACTGTTGGAAAACTATCTGAATTTATAAGAAACTATATAGAAGCATGGAAAAATCTACACTTGCTGTGTTTCTCATTTTAAAGTGACATTGTTTGAAAAGAGTTCATGAGTACCTCTGGCAGAGCAGAAGAAACATTGGTAGAATGGAAATGACAGAGCATAATGTTACAAGGATGATGGGGAATGGGAGGAGAGCTCCTCTTCCATTGGCTAGGGCAGACTTTAAAGATTTGCTAGTTAGTCAATAAAGATATTTGGAAGGAATGATTGGGTCTGTTGCATGAAGGCTTGTTTCTTCTTTTGTTTTAATTGTGATGTGAAATACTGACAGCTAATATCTGTGCATCAAACCAGAATCATAAATTGCCGGAAATTCTCACTATCATTTTTTGTATCGTTGATGCCCAAGGAAATCATCTTGATAATTTCAGTTTCTGGTGAAGTTATTCCTTTACTTTAAGGACAAACAAAGTGACTTGGCTGTAAAGTATTGCTCTGAAATGCCCAAGACCCTTTCAAATTTTAGTTGTTATGATAACACAAACATAGCAGTCACAGTTTAGAGCATCTGAGCTATATTACTTTCTTGTCCTGAGGAATATGTTAAAGGAGCTCTCCAGCCTAAGAAAACTGCAGATAAAGGTCAGAAGTATAGAACAAAATTACCTGAAATGGACTGTGTGTGGAATGTACTGGTGTGAGAAGACTGATTGCCCTTTGAAGATCTATATTTATTTTTGGTTTAGGTCTGTAATGGGCTGGACAGGGATGGGATTGACTTTTCATTGCAGCCCCTGTGGTGCTGTGCTTCTGCATTTGTGACTAGAAGGGTTGGTAACATGCCTGTTTAAGCTGTTGCTGAAGCTTGCTTGCACAGCCTTGATGCTGTTGCCCCACTGCCACTGCAGTTCACCTCTCACTAATTCCCAGTCTTGATGAACAAGAAGAAAAGCTGTACAACTGAGCAAGAAATTTGCCGGGTCGTTCTTGTTGTTAGCAGCTTATCTCCTCATTTGTCCTATCCTGGTGATCTGATAATTGACTAGAATAAATTGTTTACTCTAGAAAGGAGTGAAAATGCTTAATTACCCTGAGGTTAATTAATATGTTATGTTCCTGTCCCGATGCTAATACTTTGTTGCTGAGGTGTTTCTGTTTTTTTGAAGAGGATTATTTTACTGACCTCAGCTGAGGGGGTAAGCTTTTTCTTGGAGCATCAAACAATAGTTACAACAAGCACCACTAAGTTGCAGAGGGGAGCAGGGATTTTGCATTTACTAGCAGATGAGGAAAGTTGCTGTTAGCAGAAAACTTTTTTTTTAGTTTTTTGTTTTCTTCCCTTATATGTTATTATTCATTCAAGAAGGTGATTTTGATTCCTGATCTTTTGTGCTTTGCAACTGACAATATGTTGAACTGGTAAGCTCAGAGATTCTCCTTAGTGATCCTTCTCTTGTTGTGGCCTGGAGTTGGTGAAGAAGCTGGGAGTTCAGTCCAAGAGAGTTTAGTATCCTGATACATATTTAGCCTGATATATATTTGGCCATTATGAGACAGGGTACGTTTATACAGTGAACTTGTGCTCTGTGCACTTCATCTGCTTCCCTTTGCTGTTGCTTGGTGCTTTGGAAAGCCTCTATCAGCATCTCTTAAGAGGCAGAATTAAGTCAAAAGAGGCGTGATTTGAACTTGGGACTGAATGTGTAGAAATTTCTGTTGGTCTGCCAGGATTTCATTCTGCCGGCTTGACCTGGCTCCCAAGATGGTTTTGTTGCTTGTTTGTATAAGGTTGTATATGTATAAGGTTGGTATAAACTATAAATATGGTGATATTAATCCAAAGAAGTAAAACTCCCAGCCATGGTCCATATGCTACAGTTTTATGTAACATTCCAAATATAGGATGTTGAAAATAAAGACTTAGTTTGAAATGGAAATAAATATAAGAAGGCTGCATAGAGGAAGAGGGAGGCAGATCTGATGCATCTGATAGCAGATATGTTACCCAGATTAGATGAGGTCTAATGGCTTTAACCTGACTCTCTAGTACAGCTAAAGGTTAAGTCTATACACATGATGAAGTAATCTCTTAATCTCTTCTTGGAATGCTCATTAAATGGTTGCATACTGGTATGCATGTCCTGTCGTGTTCCTTAATTATGAACATAGCTACTAAAAATAATACATACATTTTTAATCTAAACTTGGGTTTGTGTTCATGATTCTTTACAGGAGCTTATTAACAACAACATGCAAAACTGGCAAACTGTCAGTCAGTCTTGTTTCATTCTGTCTGGACATTCAGCTTTCCATCCATAAATGCAATGGCTAGCACTAAAGCTGCTGTAGATGGTAAAATGGTAGTACTCTTTATTTTTGGCTTTTGATGGACTTAGAACTTGACCTTTTTAAGTCCTGATTCAAGACCTTGCCTCCTCTTCAGCCCCTCTTTCTGTTTCCTCAGTGATGCTGAAAACTAGCAAGTTTCATTTGGCAGTATAATTCTTTCCTTTTGCTTCACTGAATTTTCTGTTGTATGTTCTGCATCAAGTTCAAGTTTCTTTGCTGGTCTTTGGGTTGCTCCACTTCCCTTTCATGCTGCTCTTTCTGCCTAATACTTCTTATCATTTTAAATAACATGCTGCTTTCTGCGTGTTCAGATACTATTACTCATTAACACTTGGAGGGGGAATCTGTTTCATTTGATGTATGCTTCTGTTTCAAAGTCCAGTGCATACCTGATAGAAAAGCAAAACTGGGAGAGATGGGTGTATAATTCCTTGAATTTATGTCACACTATCCTCTCTCCCATTGATCTTTCTTCATTTTTGTGGAGTCTGTGCTGGAGAGGAGAATCAGGGAAAAAGAGGGCGGTGGCAGAAGGCACCCCGAATGAGACTACCTGGCAGACTAACAACTGATTTGGGGAGAATTCAAAGACCTTAGTATCATCAGAATCTGTTGCGTTCCCTGCTTCAGTCCCACCCTGGTACCGGCAGCGGAGTCCTAGCGCTACCCTAGGATGCCGTTCGCCCTCAGGAAGGCACCCTCGGAGTGCTGACTATGAGCACAGCTGGCCCGCGTTCGGTCCGGGGAGATGTTGCCCCCGGAGCGTGGTGAAACAGCAAAGAACTACCAGAGAAGGAGGTCTCTTGGTATGTGATTTCGGTAGGTTTATTGCCTCCAAAGGGAGCACATGGACCAAGAGCCAAGAGCAGCTTATTACATCGGTATTTAAGGGAGGAACAACACCCAATAGGATGAGGGCAGGGAACAATACAGGGGAGGGACTGGGGTACATGATCAAATGGGGTTTGGGGGGGGAGGGGAAGAGAGAACAACGAATGAACTATGGAGTGACAGGGAATTTCCCAGAGCGGGAATACATAACAGACAAGTCCAGTAACCAATAGCAGGAGCTTGGGGTCCGTGGATTGGTGGTCCAACTGCTACCCCTGGGAGCTCCGGGGGGAAACCCTCTGTCCGTGGAACCTGTCCGGAAGTCCTCTGGTTCCGAACCACCGCAACAAGAATCCTTCTTTAGATCATTAGCAATAGATTCTGAATAAAAGTAGTCTCAAAACCTACCCCTGCAGGACTTGCTGTTGACTCTTTCCTCTCTGAAAAGTGATCTCTAAGCTTCTACTTCTCATTTCACCAGAATTCAGTTAGTGAAAGGACCATTCTTCCAGTCTGTTTGCTACTTGTTTCCTGGCTGGACTTTGGTGCCAAAACTTGTGAAAGTATTTTGCAAGATCTCTGTGTATTTAATTCCCTTTGTCTGTGTGCTGTTTGATACCCTCATAGCCCTCCAGCCAGTGAACAGAGTGGATTTCCCTTAACAGGGGCCATGCTGATCTTTTCCCATCAATCTCTTAATGCGTAGTGGAATTATTATTTGTTACATAGTCTGCCATCTTACTGGGGATGGACATTTGACTGCTGGGCTACAGTCCCTATGAAGATCCCTTTTACATCTTATTTTTTCAGATGGAACTTGCATTCGGGCACGTTATTTTTAATGTTTGTTGATGCACCTTGGCCTGCCATTTAACATAATTTCACGTTTCAGTTCCTTCAGAACTGAGGGATGAATACCAGCTGTTCATGGTGTGCAGACACATAACTGACACCTTCCAGATTCATCTAACTCACCTGGCTCCTCTAAGCTCTCTCCCCACACCTTCAGCAGTGAGGGCTGACACAAAGATCTCATAATTTCCACTGCTATGGGCTTACCCATGCATGCTCCTTCCTCACCTTTTCTCCATGGGATCCTGCCACTTCTCTAGCTGAATTCCTGATTTTGATCACTTTTCAGAACTTTTTGCTATCAGCTTTACCATTCTTCATAAAACACTTTCCGGGCACTTTTTTAGCATTTATAATTTCCTTTCTAGCCTGTCGGATTTTGTGAATTTTCCTCATTGATTTGCTTATCGTTCAGTGATGTCTCAACACATAATCACATATTTGCTAGATGAGTGACTATCTAAGCTAGCAAAAATGGAGAACTCTCTAAACTCTGGTGTGTCCAAAGGCTTAAAGCTCAACTAAGCTCTCCTGAAGTAGCAGCCATTGTGGTTGGTTTCGAACATCTGGTATGATCCCTGAAATGGTAACCTAGCAATTAGGAGTATTGCAGCTAGGTTGTAACAACTAGATTCTTTTGGTTGAGATGTGATGTGTTTGATACAGATATGCCAGTGTTTCACAGATCCTCATCTTTCTTTGTTAAGCACACATCATGACAAAGTACTGCCATTCTTAGTTGGGACCAAATAATATTTAGGTGACTCCGAAAAGACCTATTGTTCAATAGTTTGTTGCTTCCCCCAACCCCCTGTTTAATTTCTTCAAGATAAAGTGTACTTATGAAATGAGATGCTTACAGTCTTGCTTATTTCTGTTTCTCAAGGGTTATATGAGCTATTCTGTCAAATCCTACTTCTGAAAGCAGAGCAAGTGTTGTTCTTTAGACAGCTGTTCAGAAATTTTCTTTTAGAAACGAGGATCTTCAAACTAGCCTTTCATTTCAGCAGAGGGTTGAGATTTAGCTTGCCCATGTTTCTCTGGAGACACAGTTGTGGTTTTTCATGCAACGGAGATAGCTGGGATAACTGCTAATGCTTTTCCTTCTTGTGAAGGGTTTTATTCCTCTCTGGGATACAGTACAAAGGTGACCAGCAGCTTTTTGAAGCAGTCTTACCCTATTCAAACAGCTTTATCTTCTCTTTTACATTCCTTTTCCAAGCTTCTGTAGCTGTTTTCCATGACAGTGAGCATCATGGATTTTTCAGGCAGCGTGCTTGAAATTTGCTAATCATCTAATAATAAAGAACATTTTAGCAAAATTTTATTCATCTGAGTTGGCAATATAAGTTACTTTTCCACTGCTGAATTTCCATCGAGTGAGAGAGCAGGCTTCTCTGTCTCTTTTTTTTTTTTCTTTCAGTTGTTTGACTCTTTGATGGTGGCATTTGTTGGTTGGTTGGGTTTGGTTGGTTGGTTTGGGTTGGTTTTTTTTTTCATCTTGGAGAATTGAGGCTGAATGCTAGGTTGGCCTCTGTATTTAGCTGAGGAAGCTATTAATGAAAATGTACATCCCAGTAACGTAAGGTGGTCACTGAGAAACCTGTTCTTCTCAGAAGTGCTAGCAGTGCTCTTAGATTAGGATGGAAAATATCTGACTTCTGGCATTTTAATAACTGTCAGGGAAGAGGAAATTAAGTGTTTTGTAGCTCATGGGCTATCTAGTTTTCAGCCTTTTAAATTAGTAAGATACAGAAATATTTGCATTTGTCCAGTCAAGTAAATGTACAAATTAAAAAGAAGCAGTATTGTACTTAAACTGAAACTGGATAACACTGTGGTACAGTTTTATAGGAGGAGTGTATGCTTGTCCCAAAGTCTGCATATGCCTGCATTTGCTACCATATAGGTCAAGATTAAAGACATATTCTGAAAGAATAGCCAGTAACATTATTTATTCAAAAAGAAAGCACAATGATTTTTTTTAGACAAAAAGGAGATAGACAGAAGGTTAGGATAATTACCCAAAGTACAACATTTATTTACTGAGAGTAATGCTGACTACAAATGGGAAATGAATTATATGCTATGAATTTAGTAGGCACTTCACTCAAAACCATGTAGTAATTTTCTATTTTCAGAGATGTTCTTTCAGTTGACACTTTAACCTTTTATATATCATGTGTTATTTTCACTAAAAGAGCTGTCAGATGAAATGATGAGATTTTTCTACCTAAACCTGACTTACCAATCAGAAAATCTGTAAGAGAACACAAGGTAGAAAAAAAACCTATGAAAACATTTACTCTTGGGACAAATTATTTTTCATTCTTGCTGGAATAGCTGACAGAAATCAAAGCAAAAAAGTGTTTCTCTGAGGAGAAACTCAACATGAGCTGGTGGTGTGCGCTCGCAG
Source organism: Eopsaltria australis (assembly GCA_034509425.1). Lineage (NCBI taxonomy): Eukaryota > Metazoa > Chordata > Aves > Passeriformes > Petroicidae > Eopsaltria > Eopsaltria australis. Next base: position 3,536,367 of record JAVTVJ010000189.1, on the reverse strand, counting down.
CTGAGAAGGCCAGTTGTGTCCTGGGCCGTATCAAAAGCAGTGCAGGCAGCAGGTGAGGGAGGGGATTCTGCTCCTCCACTCTGGTGGGACCCCACCTGCAGTGCTGCGTCCAGCTCTGGGGCCCACAACCTCAAAATGGACATGGACCTGTTGAAACAGATCCAGAGGAGAGATGCTCAGAGGGCTGGAGCACCTCTCTTATAAGGAAAGTCTGACAGGATTGAGGTTGTTCAGCCTGAAGAAGAGAAGATAAGGATCTGGAGAGTCCTCATAGAACCTTCCAGTACCTGAAGGGGCTATAACAGATCTGGAGAGGGTAGTGGCCTGAGAAGGGAGAATAGCTTTAAACTGAAAGAGGGAAGGTTTAGGTCAGGTTTAAACTGAGAGGGTAGGTTTAGATTTGGTGTGAGGAAGAAATTCTTCACTGCGAGGGTGGTGAGGCACTGGAACTGATGCCTAGAAAAGCTCCATCCTGGAAGTCTTCTGGTGGGACCTCTCATGGCAAGGCACTTGAAACAAGCTGATCTCTAAGGTCCCTTCCAACTCAAAACATTCTGAAATTTTGTGAAAACAGAGCACTAGAGCAATTTGTTCAGCTCTTCAAACACAAGTCACTTAACATAACTATAGAAACAACTGCCTGGACAACATTTCCAATTACTTTTGTTTTATTACTGAATAACAGCCTCTTGCATATTTTTTTTTTTCCTGCAGCAGTGCTGTGATCCAGGAGTGTTTTTTTTAATACAGTCATGCATCTAGAATGAAACTTTAAAACATTCAGTTCTTGGAAAAAAGAGACCTCTGCATTAAATCTGTGATAAAGATAGGAAGGGAGGCTAGGGAATTTAAGTCCACAGCTGCATTCTTGGATCTACATGATCCAGTTAAAATTTTTTTAATACAGTAGGAAATATCTTGTTTGCAGTACCCTGTATCATACTGTGGTCGGAAGCATTTTTTTGGGTATGGACAGACTTTAAACCCTTCAATACAGCTGAGACATTAGATTATGTTACAAAAACTTCCGATAGATGGTTTAAGATTTTAAATCTGAAAGAGAATATTGTTTTAATGTCTGAATGTGTAAGACTTACAGGTTTAATTACAGAGATGAGCTGAGCAATAGGTTCTCTACTTCATTTTTTAATAAGTTTGTGCAACTTGATTCTGATGCATCTTGTAGCTTATAAAAGGTGTTCTGGTAGGTATTCTTATATATTGACCTGGTGTGATTTCACTGGTGAATGATGAGGTCTGCTCCTTCCTGTACCCATTTAAAAAATGGTTGTGAAAGCTGATGCTGAACAAAACTGTTGTCACACAATACATGTAGCTGCAGCAGTGGAAGGACAATAATGTTGAGGTATCCTCGCAGTTGAGGGATGTGACAGTAAAGGTTTATTTCTGAGATGTTCTGGTCTTCCATCTTAGCCTTACGCTTTATCTTTTGCTTTGGGCAAATCAGATATGCGACAGCTGGGATATGGAAGGTTGGCCACCCCAAATTCATGTGGTGCTGTGTCTAAGTTAATGTACTCTTGACTCACAGCATGACAAAAGCCTAAGTTGAAGACAAGTGTCATTAATTTAATTAATGAAGAGCTGTCCTGTGGAGAGATGGAGTATATTTCTTGAGTGAACAGGCACATTCAGGATTTTACTTCTTGAGTGAACTATTTAGTTCCTGTAAATCTTTTTTCTTGCTTCAGTATGTGAGGGAAATTATTGTCTTATGTGCTTCACTTCATTCTTTTTTTCTTGCCATCCCCTCCATCAAATTTGTAGCACATTGAATCTCTTGCAGCAGGGACTTGGGCAGTTGCTATGAGGATTAGGGAGAGCTCTCCTCTTCTGTCTGGAGTATAAATACATTCTAGAGGTCTGGTTTGGTTCCCAGCTGCACTGGTGATGGGCAGGAGCTGCCGAGGCAGGGAAATGGCCAAAGTACAACTGTGTCTGCAGCAGGAATGTTGCACCCTGCTCCCTGGTCTCCTGTGCTGTCATCTCTTTGTTTTGTTAACCATGAGGATTTTGTTTGGTGTGTGTGACTCTCTGGAGCATGATTTCTTTCTTAGGATTGCTTAAAATGGTGTAAAACAAACCTGGTGTTACAGGGATCTGGGCACAGGTCCTCTGCCTTCCCCTTTGCATTTCTGTGGCTGACCACAGTGGCAGATTTTGATTGCCAAAAGATTACATTTCAAAAAGTGATGGAAATGCTTTGCAACTTCAATCCAGAAAGGTCTGCAGTCAGTTTTGTCTTTGAGGTGATTATGAGTGGATTGACTTAAACTGATCTAAGCAGTTTTACTGATTATTTCTGTATTGCAGTCTCTAGATGATGTACATTAAAAACAGAATCAAAAGAATAATATACTTTTTAGAACAACTGGGTGGATTCTTGGTCTTAAGAAGAAGTAAGCAAGCCACATAGCCTTACAGTAATCTAATATTATATCAATGATAAAGTGTTCATAGTAGAACATTTTATTTTTTATTAGTATTACCATAGTTGTAAAATTATTGCCACTTCCTGAGCAGGAGAGGAACAGCATAATAGCTCATACACTTTTTTGTCAGTTTGTTTATTTGTTTCTGATGTGTATGACTGAATTAAGTCTTAAATAGATTGGAAGAGGAAAAAAAACATACCAACTTGCCAGGAAAAAAAAAAAACCAAAAAACCTGAAGATTAATTCAGGCATAAGAGTGAAGACATTCCAAGATCAAAATTTCCTATTCCCTTTTAAAACCAGTGTTGCTTTTATACTGTCATAGTGGCAGACAGATTGAGGGGGTTCATCACGTTCAGGTTCAGAGGGTGGTCAAAGAAGAACTGCTTTAAAACATTTACTGAGGTGGACCCTGAATTCCTGCTCAGGCTTACTGGTAATGATCAATGGGGCAATAGGGATAGAAACCTGACCTGTTCTGACTAAATCACATCTAATAGCATGAAATTAAATTAGCTTTATGCTAAAGTGATGTGTGCTTTTTCTTTTCTCTCCATTTTGTTTGGGTTTTTTTTTTCATAATTCCTAAGTAAGGCCTCTGTCAGCACAAATATAGTGTAGTCCAAGAGATGAGTAAAATGCATCGGCAAGTAGCTCCTGAGAGATTTCCCCTGGCAATGCTAGGGAGGCTTCTGAGTTAAGGGTGTAATACATTTGGGTCAACTCTTGTGGCTTCTCTGGAAATTTACCCTGTGTTTACGATGTATGTATGTAAAATTCCCCTCCTGAATGATCACAGGAGAGAAAGCTTTGTTCAAATGTCTGTCTGTAGAAGTACCGGAGGAGATTATCTGGTAAATCAGGGAGTTGGACACCTAAGCACAATTTCTAACTGGCTGAAGGACTCTGAAAAACCAACAGAGAGAATTGTGTAGTAGCTATATGGGAGTTGTTGATATGGTTTTTGACAGGTGACGTTAGAAAAGGAACAAGTTGAATATGGCATCTTATTGGTCTTACTTGTCAAAATTAATTTGTATTTACACAAATTGCTGTCTGTTACAATTTGAAGAAAGTCCAAGAATTTATAAACTCTGTGAATGCTGCAGTAAGATTCAGACTTGACAGATTTTGCTGATTTTCTTCATAGCCAGGTACTGTTACTAGCTAGTTGTTATGTTTTTTACAATTAAAAACTGTTAAAACATTTTTTGAAAACTGGTGATTTTACTCTCTTACTGTTCATTAGAACAAGCATCATTTCTAATTGAATTAGGTATCCAACGGATGTAGAAATAGTTTTGGTTTTCTTTTAAAAAGATACATATTATTAAAAATGTGAAGATGTTAAAAAATGAATGCTTAAAATTATGAAATACAAGTTCTGTGCATCTTGATACCAAACAAAAGACTGTGGGATTTCTCTAAACTAATTTTGGATTCATATGCTGTGATAGTTCGGGCTGTAGGTTTCTTAAGAGATAAGAGGATAATACTTGATTTAAAGATTTCTGGTGGTGAAGAAAATAAGACAATCTTTGGAAACTGCTTGCAGTAAAAAAAACTTTTTTTTTCTGTTTTCTTAATCTAAATGTACAATTTTTGTCTTCCAGATTGAAGTTTGCACTTTATTTTGCCGTATATGTGTGGTTATATATACATGGGTATTCACATAGCATATGATTCTTCTATTCTAAATTTGACATTAGTAAGATCAATAGACATTATTTCCAAATAAGGTCCTTGGGACCATAAACAGGCAGCATGCAAGATCACACACGGGTGCTTTTGCAGAAATACAACAAATGGGGCCTTAATGGAGAGAGGGAAAGCCTAACAGAGCAAACTTGCTCCCATGAATTGTCAGAGGAACCTGCCTTTCTCAGTGGACTAGAGGTTTTAGGCAGTTATGTTAAACATGTTTCCTTGTCTTGCTCTGACTTTGCCTGTCTCCATGCTCTGTTTTCTAGTGTATCACATAGAATGAGATACCAGGGTACATAATAAGCAGTGGATGGATTTGCAGCTGATACAATTGTGTTGTAGAGACACTGCTCTGCTTGCCTGTCTCTTTTTGTGAGGTTTTATTATTCTGTTACCAATCTTCTAAGCAGCCTTGAAAGAAGTATAGCTGTTGTTTATAAAACCAATGAGTTTGCAGTGTTTGGAGGGCTTTGGAAGTGTATAGTGGAGAGGAAAAAGGATGCCCTGTAGCATTTAATGTGACTTGGTGAGCAGCCTGTCAATTAAGACTTGAAAAAAAAGTCACTTTAGAATGACCAGCAAGTCACGATAAAAATAAAGCATGCCTCAAGGTTTAAACTTTTGGTGCATGTTTTACCCAGCTGTGCACTCAAACATCACAAGTTTATCTTCTGATGTAGCAGAATAATTCTATAGTAAAAAAGCAAAGTATATTGCTGTGGCACACTCAACATTTTTGAGATCACAGCAGTTACATGAGCTGTTTCTCTTAGGAAACATTTCAACCACACTGGCATCCCGAGGTATTTTTTGATGGCTCTTTTGGAGGTATTCCTTCCTTAGTGGATGCCACACAGAAGTCACAGTGCTTCTTTTTGGCATTGAGTGCTCATGTCCTCATTTTTCATGGAAGAGAGAAATCAAGGTATCAAGTAAGTCAAGTGTTTACGTATCACACAGATCTCTGTTCAAGTGGAGGTGCCTAGACATAGCCACTGTCCAGAGCTTGAGATAATTTGGAACATGCCACATTCATTTTTCATGCTTTGTATTCTAGATCGTTGCTTTGCTATGATGGTTTTTGACTACAGAAGTTAATGGTTTATGAGATGCACTTGTGTAATTTCTAACACAGGAAAGCAAGTTTTATTTGTGATTAAGGTATTTTGAAAATTAGGTTTGCTGTAGTCCCTAGATGATCATTATTTAATTCTTTGTAGATTCAGGGTGTAGGCATTGCCGTGTGTAATTTGTGGATCCTGCAGTATTTCTTTAAAAGTATCAGTGCTTGACATGTAAAAACAATTCCTCTCAATTTTGTATAATAGAATTATATCAGAAATTCAGTTACTTTTCTTTGATTTCAGTGTTTGACCAATCAGTTGCCTAGTTTAGTGTAAATAAAAATGATAAATTTAAAAACAAATAAATGCAGTCATGGTAAAACACTTGTTACTATTAATTTGGTAAGGTACGTTTGTTTGGTTTTTTAAAATATTTGTATCATATGAAGTAGAGTAAAACAATCCAAAGGGTAAATTATAATATCATAGCAAATAGGCCTTACAGAAAATTTTTAATTGTGTTTACTTAAAATTTCTCAGAAATGGAAACAAATCTTCTAGTTCTGAACACAGGGGTCAATTACATATTGATAATTTTTTGTTCAGCATTCACAGGGATTTTTCTTTAGTTTGTTGACAATTATTTTCTCAGGCTGATCCAAAAGAGTTGATTCAGATGGTCACAAAGCATGTTAGTCAGTATGCCCATGCAGACTGGCCTGAAGAAATCGCCACTTTGATAAATCAGCTGCATTACTACAATGAACGACTGCTGGACTTCACTCAAGCTCAGACTCTGCAAGGACTTGGCAAAGGAGTGGATGTGCAGAGATTTACAGCAGATGCACAGTACAAGAGAGAAACAATACTAGGATTGGCAGAGTAAGTAATGTCTATTAGGTTTGTTTTCTCTATTTTAGAATGGAATAGCTTTAAGCTTTAAATTAGGAGAGTGAATTGAAAGTGGTGTTGACCTTTAGAAGAGATAATTTACTTTCTTTAGAGATTTGCACTGTAATGCTGCTACAATTGGAGCTTTTTCTATGTAACTGCTCTACTTAAAAGAAATGTTGCTCAAATAAATGGATCTGTAATTGAATCTATAACTCTTCATTTATTAACTGCTAATATTAAAGTTAATCAGGGATTAATGAAATCAGAGCATAGGTAAAGGTTTGGTCTCTTATTCTCCTATAAAACTGCCCTAGCAATCTACTAGGGTATGCCCATGCATGAAATTTTGGAATGAACTATAGTTAAAAAAAAAAAGTTGTTAAACTTTATTTTATTCTTAATAATTTAGTTAGAACTGCTGTATATCACTATATTTTTTCCCTGTAGTCGTTTGGAAGAACTTCACCACCAATATATTCTGATATTTAGCATGCTTTTATCTCACCTTTCAGAAATCCAGAATAGGAAAAACCAGGAAGATATAGGATAGTACTTTCCATTGAAAAAGTATATTTAATTAATATCTGCATGCAGGTACTGCAAGCTGTGAACAAGTCATGAATATGACTCATATTTTAGGGACAGTCACAGCTGAATGGTTGACAGACTGTCAGAGGAAGAGTTCTCTGCAATATGAAGATTTAAATATAATCTTATATTTTCAACTGATGTCTGCATAAAATTTTTCAAGAACATATTTAAATATTTTCGGTTTTCCACATGTGTAGCTACTCACAGCTACAATTTCAGTAGAAACATGCTACTAAATGGAATTGATATCCCAAATCAAAATAATTTTTTAAGGTCAGGGTTTGAACACTAAGGTGATGCTTTACATCTGTGAAATCTGTAGCTGCACAGTTTTTGTCTCTGCATTCATAAAAATAGCTTGTAATCGTCTTTTTACATTTCCATTGGAATTACCTGCTTTGTATATATTGTTATTAAGCACATATGTGTAGTATGTCACGACATTACATCTTGATGACTGCCTACAGTAATTTCAATACAGGTGGTCTTCTGTTATTACTGATACTTACTTTGATTTTTCAGGATTACTTACATTGTCACCCAAGAGTTCATAGATACTGCCTCTTGTAAAAATAAAGTAAATATGAAGAGAAAGTGCCTTACAGTAAGCAGAGGTAAAAACACAATATGAAAGGTTTAGAAGAAGTGAGGCTTCTTAGTATGTGAATGAGAGTGGCACTTCCCTATTGGGCAGTTGCAAAGATCCAGTTAATTACTTGTTCAGCCTGCAGCTTCCTTGCTTTAATCTTCTTAGTTGAGTCTTAATCTGCATATTCTAATGAAAAGGATGCACAAATTCAGTGTAATTGTGTAGCATATTTGTTCTTATTTTTTAATTAAGTGCCTCATGTTTTTTAATATTTTATGAAGTGCTGTTTGAAGGAGAAACACCTGGAAGAGATAGCGTCATATTTACAAAACAGCTTTGTACTAGAAGGAGCAATTTGCTAAAACTACCTAAGCAGTAGTTGTCTATTTTATCTTCTGTATTTGGTGTATATCTTTGGAGGCTGTTGTTTATTGGGTTTGCACTAGTCTTGGTGAAACAATGCCAAAATACATCCAAAATGTGCCTGTGCTGGAGCCTTCAGTGAGGATTGCTTTGGCAGTCCTCAGGCTCACACTGGCAGGGAGTCAAGGCTGGGCATGAAAAGGGGTGTGTAAAAGAAAGTTAAAAGATTCTTTGCAAGGTAATGAACATTTTTTTCAGCTTTTCATTGTACAACAGCCGCTTGTTTTTGTCGTTATCTTGACAATGAATAAATTGCTTGTACTGTTCTTCATTTATATGGTATCATTTCCTTAAACTACCATTGCCTTAGGCTGCTGCTGCATGCCACTCTTAGACAGGAAGGGAAGATTGTGGTATAGCTTGTAAAGTTCCAGGTGGAATGGATCCCACTAATTCCAGGAGCCACTCCTGATTTGTATGACTGACTGGATTATTCTGCGACTAAAGCATTCATACCATCCTGCTCTTCACTGAGTCATAGAATGGTTGAGCTTGGAAGGGGCCCTTGGAGGTCATCTTGCCTAACCTCCCTGCTCAAGCAGAGCCACCTCAAGTATTCACATTAAATAAATTTTAAGGATGTTGTTCATGACAGGCCTGTTAGGAAGTAATTGCACACAGATAGTGTTTTTCTTGGAATTATCCTGAAGAGAAAAAACACAGCCCAACCAAATTGCAACCAAAACCAAAAAATCGCAGCATTAACCTTAATAGTATTGCTTCTATGCCAGCCTAAAAACACGAACCATTTGTCTCTACTAATCTAGTATGGTTCAAATAAAAATTAGTATGAAGGTAACTTTAGGCTTTCATATTTTACCATATTCTCCATCTGTTGTTTTGTCAAAGGGATTATGCACGAACGGAAAAGCAGGTTTTAATATTTTAGGACTGAATGAGCTGGACATCTTCACACCTTTTAGTCTAGAAATACAGTGTTTCTGTCTGTGAACTACTAGGAAGAACTTTGAGGATTTATATACCAGTTGTGCTAAAACACTGTGGGTGTTGCAACTGAATCAAATAAATGCTAACTGTTACAATTCCATCCTTCATCATTTTGTAATGAAATGAAATGAAAACTGAGATTTCTTTTCTTTAGCACAGGGTTGAGTAGAAGTTGCCATTGAGAAACAGAGTGTTTGTGGAGTAGGCTCCTGTCTTTGAAATACCTCTGTAGTTTCTTTTTTCTTCTACTTTTTTCCAAATGGAGCATCAAGTATAAGTAAATGCAGGAAGACACACTTAATATATTTTTATGTAAAATTTTTTCTATGTTTTATGAGAAAAAAAATTAAAAGAAATAATGAGTTTTCTAACATAAGGATTTATTTTTATGTTATGTCTCATAGGGCTTAATGTAACTTTTCCTTGTTTTCACTCTTGTCTCTACCAGAACACTTGAAGAAAATGTCTATAAAATTGCTATTTCTTTGGCTCAGCGATACAATGTTCCACTTTGGGAAGTTTACATGACCCATCTGGAATTTTTATTCACTGACAGTGGGTAAGTTGTCTCCTCTGCAAATGCACGTACAATTCTGTCACACAGAAATAAATGCTAACATATGACAGAACTGAATTATATTGGGGGTGGAGTTTGGGTTTTGTGTTCATTTGTCTTGTGTTGAAATAGTATGGGAATTTTTGTCTTTTTCACACAATGCTTCTGCAGCCAGCTGTGGAAACTGGTGTTGTAGGCAAGGTCAAAAGTCCATATGTGTCTCACAGTTCTTCAGAGTATTCCGGGACTTTTGTTTCAGTGTTTAGGTTTCCACAACTTTGAATGTTTAGTTCGTTCTTCCAATAGCAACTTATCTTGTAGTTACTCTTACAGTCCCTGTAATATGTCCTGAAACCTGATAGTTTTTCTATTTTTTAAGAATTTTGCTCTTTATTGACCACTCTTTTACATAATAGAGGAAATAAATGTATTGGAACTCCCTATTCACATTGTGCATCTGTTCATCTCAGTTTCATTTTTTGATTGAAGTACACTTTTTCTTTTAACAATGTTTTACTGAAACTGATCCAGCCTACAAGAATATGGCAGACCAGACCTGACACTGGTCTGGCACAAGGGGAGGGGTGTTTATAGTTTCTATTCCAAAGTGGCTCCAGGGCCTTTATTTGTTAATTCATTAATTTATTTTAATCTATGTCATCTTGTCAGTCAGGCACTTTTTGCCTACTGAAAGATGAATAAACCCTTGTTGATGGACGACTAAGCTACTTGCCTGAGCAGCATATGCAGACAACAGTGATGTAGAACTCCCTGTGTGATGCAGCAGCTATTATCTACTGTTCTGACAGATGTGATCAAATTAATTTGGTTTGTTTCGAGTGTTAAATTCTTAAAGCACCTTTAGCTTGCAGCAGTGTTTGTACCTCTTTTAACATTAACTATTAATTAAAAAGCATTAAAATATTTTTTTTAAAACGCGAAGGGTGGAAAACAAAGTGTGGTGAATTTTCTGGAGAAGATGAAATACTGTTCTGAGATTTTCCTCACTTCTTCCAGAAAATAGAGAAGTCATACCCTCTAAATTTTGATGCTGCTAAATTATTTATTGCTTTAAACAAAAGAGACAGTCAGGGTATAAACATGGCAACACTAGGGTGAATGTGAAAGAGCCAGCTGCCTTCTCTGGGAATAGAATATTACCTAAGATGTTTTGCAACAGTTTTCTAGCGTTTTCTTTGTTCTTGTCCTCCTTGAGTTAGTATTCATAGAATTCCAAAATCACTGAAGTACAGAGTCACCATATTTTCCTTAGTGAATTTCAAAAAAAGTCTTAAAAGTTGATGTATAATAGCATAATACGCTGCTGAGCATGTTTTTGTTGTGTCATAATCTCATTTTAAAATTGACTAGCAGCATATGACAATTATAATATATTTGAGTTTTGGGATTATGGCATTAATAATACATGTTTCATTATACATTCATCCTGAACTGAAAAGAAGTTTATTCTAAGACTTAATCTCTTTAACCAAATATGCAGTATTTCTATAAGCCACTTTACATAGGGAGAGGCTTAGAAGAGCGTCACAGTTTGTATTAACATAGTTTGTATTAACTATTTGATTTCTGTTTTGATTTGATTTTTTTATAATCTTATAAAAATTAAATGGAAATTTATTTATTTCTTTTGAAGAATCTGATCATGTTTGATTATCAAAACTCTAAAAAATGCAATTTATGATTTCAGCAACACAAGATTTTGTCTATCAGAGAACCTCTTGTTCAGAATCTTCCTGAACAACACCATAAACTCTTCCTATCCATGATCAGCCCTGCCCTGAAAACGCACTGCAAATATCTTGCCAATTCTGTTCATATAATTTAATGCTCAACTAGCCTTTAGTTTGAACATTGGGTATGAGCACAAAAAATAGTCAAATCACAGTCTTGAAATACATCAGGTCCAAGTGTCTGCTTTCCCTGATAAGAAGAGTGAATGATGCTTTATTTCCATTAATATCATACTTATTTTCACTAATACTGTAGAAAAATTAACAAATAAGAAGAATCTATAGAATTAAAAGAATGCTTGCAATGTTAACGACCTTGGAAAAGGTCACAGATGTAAAAATAACTCAAAAATATCTTACTCTCCATTAGAAATCAGTTAATTTTTAAACTGAGAAGGTTGTGTTTGTGGTCTTTGCTGTAGCAAAATCATCTTTAAGAACAAAACTGAGATATTTTACTTGGATATTAAAGAGAAACATGCATACTTGGGGAGGGAAATGATGAAATTCTAATTTAATCAGTCTTAAAGGTAGAGAAAAATCAAATGGTATTAGAAGGCATCAGATTTCCAAATGAAATGTACTATCTAACGTGCCATATGATTGGACTCTAGGGGGGACTCGAGGTAGGAATCATCTGTAGGTTACTTCTTTGCTCAGATTTAGGTAAAACTTTCAGTTGAGAAAGATACAAACTTAAGATGACATGCACCCATTTTTCTCCCAGCTGAGGGGAAGAGGAGTGATTATCTTTTATGTAGTCAGCTGGAGGTGTCTGAATTCATCCTGTGAAAGAGCTAATGTATTCTTTTGAAAAGATTCAGGAAAGAATTTCCTGAAGCAGTGGGACTGACTGAGGTCAACCCAAGGCTTACTGATATTTTCAAAACCTTTCGTGGATGACAATTTGAGAAGCAACTTGGTAAACTGTCCAAGTGTCCTTAGCATGAATAATAGTGTCAAATAGATTAATTGCTGGACAAGAGCCAATTTTCAGTGATATCTCTCAAGGTGTACTCATCAACTACAGAAGATAGAATGGATGTGGAAGGCTTCTAACTGGGCAGTAGGATCTTCAAGCATCATTTGGCCACAAGTGGTTGGTTCATTTGTTTAACAAAGTCTTCCTTTACACATATCCTGGATGTATTTTTCCTTTTACACATAGCTGTACTCACAGATGTGAAATCCTGCTTTGAATTCCAATTCAGTATTCATTACCCTCAATCTGCGTGTCCAAGTCAACAGGTAACAGGATCGGGAAAGACAAGAGTTGCTTAGCTTTTGTTTATAGAGGGTACAATTATCTAAATGTTAGTGAGTGAGACCTTAAAGGGATGAAAGGATTGTCTCCCAGATGTGCAGTTGTAAGAGTCCTTCATGGCACATCCATGCCTTTAAGCAAAAGTTACTTCTAAACACAGGTTATCAACACTGGAAATAGAAGAAAGAGCACAAAGTCTTGGTCTGTTTGAGACTTTGAAAAGCAGTCCTGAAGCCTTTCATGAGCACATGGCTAAATACGTTTACCCGAGTATTGAAGGCCAAGATCATCAGCGGTTGCTTTACTATTTTACACTCCTGGAAAACTGTGGTTGCTCAGAAGTGGTGAACCATACTCTTAAACCTGAAACTCACATCCGACTCCTGAAAAAATTCAAAGCAGTTGCACCAGGTAGGAAAGTACCTATTTGTTTTCTTCATAGCTGAATTTATTATTCTGTTACCTAACTAGCTTCACTAGTTTATGTTTTCCAGGTAGTTGTTTTTTACTCTGAGTGTAGGAGATGAATGCAATTAATATAGGCCTAAGGCAGGGACACCTTCCACTACACCAGGTTGCTCAGAGCCCCATCCATCCTGGCTTTGGCCAATTCCAGGGGTGGAGCATCCACAGCTTCTCTAGGCAGCCTGTTACAGTGACTCACCACCCTCACAGGGAAGAATTTCTTCCATATATCTAATCTAAATCTACCCTCTTCCACTTTGAACCCATTCCCCCTTGTTGGATCGATATATAATGTTAAAATATGTTCTATTGGTTGAGAGTTTTCACATGTACCAGGACATCATAAAATCCAAGTATGTCAGTATATATGTTTGTAAAAGGGGATGAGCTAGAGTCTTTTTAGTTCTGCAGATGCTGGGGTACTCATTGTTTTATGTGTAATTGTGGAATGTGAGTAGATCTAATTATAAATAACTTTTACCTCTTTCTCCTTCTATCGCTAGGTCTTAATTACAAAAAATTAACAGATGAAAATGAAAACCCTCTGGAAACACTGGAGCCCATCCTTACCAGTCAAAATATCTTATCTATTTCCAAACTGGCTCCCAAAATTCCTAAAAAAGATGGCAGCATGCTGTCACCAAGTTCTGTTTATGCTGTGTGGTTACAAAAGCTTTTTTGGAATGGTGATCACCATCTCATTAAAAAAATACCAGAAACCATGGATGAGTGGCTACATGCATATGATATGTGTTCAAAATACTTTGATAGACTTGATCCAGATGATATTGTCACTTTCATTGATGAAGTTACTTTTTCTTCCAAAGCTGTCACAAAGGTAAGCAGATATTTTTAAAGAATTTTAGTCCTCAGGTGAAGCATATACTATATGAGTTCAATATATATCAAGAAGAAAGTCTCAGTAAATGTTACATTTTTCATTTTGCAGTATTTAAAGATAAATTTGTAAACCTACCTTGCTCTGCTTACCTTTTCTTTTTATGACTGCCAGTATGAAAAAAAGGGATTTTTATTGGTGGGCAGTTATGTCTGTGGATATGAGAGTCTTGGTGGGATCCCAAAGCTCCTGTTCTCATTGAACAGAGAATAAGACACTGTATATTTCATAGAGTCAAGAGAGTTGTTTTGGGTTGGAAGATACCTTAAAGACCATCTAGTTCCAACCTTCTTGCCATGGGGATTTCTGCATTTCTTCCATATATCTAATCTAATGTGAACCTCCCCTCTTTCATTTAAAGCCATCCCCCTTGTCCTGTCACTACACACCCTTTGGAAAGCTCTCGTGCAAGCCTCCTTTAGTTGCTTGAGGTCTGCTCTAAGATCTTCCCAGAGCCTTTTCCTCTCCTTACTGAGCAGCCCCAGATCTCTCAGTCTGTCTTCACATGAGAGGTGCTCCATCCCTCTGAGCATCTATGTGACCTCCTCTGGGCTCAGTCATTCTCACCATCCCTGTCTTTGATGCAGATGTTGAACAGTGCCAGTCTCAATACCGACTCCTCAGGAATGCCACTTGTCAGAGCTCTCCACTTTGGACATTGAGCCCTTACAGCAGCTCCTTGTATGCAGCCAACCCAGCCAATTCTCTCTCCACCAAGTGGTCCATCTGTCATATCCATCTCTCCAGTTTGCATTTCTTGCCAAACAGTGTCAGATGCTTTGCACCAGTCCACGTGGATGATGCCAGTTGCTCTTTCTTCGTCCACCAATTCTGCAACCCTGTCATAGAAGGCCACCAGATTTGTCAGACATGATATGCCCTTAGTGAAGCTTTCTTTAATCACCAGTATACCTACAGAAGCTTTTCATGTAGCCTTTGGCATCCCTGGCAAGATTTAGTTGTAAAAATGCTTTAGCTTTCCCAACCTGATGCCTTGCTGCTGGGACAGTTCCTCTGTATGTCTCACAGGGTGCCTGTCCTTGCTTCCACCATCTGTAACCTTCCTTTTTGGGTTTTGAGTTTTTCCAGGAACTCCTTGTGCATCTACGTAGACCTCCTAGCATTTTTGCCTGACTGCTTCTTTGCTGGGAGACATTGCTCATGAGCTTGGAGGAGGTTGTCCTTCAGTATCAGCCAGCCTTTTTAGGTCCCTCCTTGCTTTATCCCATAGTACTCTACCAGACAAATTCCTGAAGAGACCAAAGTCTGCTCTCCTTAAGTCCATAGTAGTGAACTTGCTGTGCACCCTCCTCATTGCGCTAAGGATCTTTGTGGCAGCCCAGGCTGCTCTTGAATGTCACATTCCCCCTCAGCCCTTCCTTGTTGGTGAGAACAAGTTCCAGCATAGCACCTTTCCTAGCTGGTTCCTGTATGACTTGGAGAAGGATGTTGTCATCAGTGCATTCCAGGAACCTCCTATATTGCCTGTGCCCTGTTGTGTTGTCCCTCTATCAGATACTGGGGTGTTTGTATTTATTTACTTGTGCTCATCCTAAAATTCATTGTGCCACAGGCTTGTGCCTAGTACCAGGCTTTTGCATTCAGAATAAGATGTTCCACAGAGAAAGTATTCTGGCCCAATGCATGTGGTTACTAAGGACTGTAATAATATAAATTATAAACTGTAATAATCTCCATCTGGCTGAAAGACTGGTTTTGAAAGAATGTACTTTTATGTGTGTGTAATGTATATTACCAGATCTGGAGTTTCTTTTTGCCTAGTGAAACCTACTTGCAAGGGTATTTCTAGCATAAAGTTTTACCCATGCTTTTTTACGTGTCTTTACTGTGACATACAAAAGAGAAATGAGTTTTCTTAGATATCACCTTATTAAAAAATCTCAAGATGTCTTCAGTCACTTTATCTGGAATGAAAAGGTGATAAAGTGTCCAGGGTTTTTTTGTGTGTATCTTTATTTTGGTTTGTGACAATTTTTCTGAGGTATTTATTCACTATGTTTAATGGGGTGAATTTCAGTTTGTTCCCACTTTGAATACTCTTTTAACATTCCCACAATATTAGTATAGGTTTATTAGAACCCATCTAGCCTGTATCTATATCAGAATTTGGTGAAAAAAATGCTAGCTGGGAAAATAATAAACTATCAGCAGATAATTTATGCTATGATCTGACTGTCATGATAGTCTAGCATGTTTTATCACCAGTTCCATCAGCTGTCTCTGAAGCTTTTTAACAGAATTGCTGTCTTGGCTTAGGTGTTTTGGTCCTTTTTATGTCATAAAGGTACTTTCTCATGTTTACGAGCAATGATGCAGACTCATCCTGAGATCTTAGTTACGAGACTTGACCCTGGACTGAGGTAACAAGGATCTTGTCTAATGAGAAGGAAATGTCTTTATATATGGTCACTCCTGGTGACTACTTGCAACTCTTGTTAATGTGTCTTGGTCATTTCAAGGTTATTTCTCATTTATTCCAGATGAATGGTGCAGGGGGAGAATGGATATCCTCCACTGTGTGTCTGTTTTGAAAAACATTGATTATTTTCCTTTCTTTCTGTTCAGGAAAGTACATTTTCTCTACTCTCTTGAGAGTAGAGAGCAGGAATAGTGTGTAAGAAATACTGAAGGCAAGATGATTGTGGTTTGTGGTCAGGCAGAATTTTGAGGTAGAGACCCATTAGCTTTTTGGCCATGAAAGATGCTCAAGAAGTGCTTGAAACAGTTGGTCAAATCATCTAATATGCCGTGCACTGGGTTTGGGATTGAAACGGCTGTTTAACCAGCTTGCAACTAGTTTTGCCTCAGGATCCTGTTCAGTTTTCAAGTAGAATTGTACAATGAGAAATTATCATTGTAGACCCTGGAAACTTACCTCTGAGGTCTCTTTCCTCTACCTTTCATCTGAAAAATGCTCCATACACAAAAGCTGCCTTTTGGCTTGCACCTGTTACTTAAATTTTATGTGTTTTGAGGCTGCCCTGGTCATGTGCTCACTCTTTTAAGCTCTAATTCAGCACTTTGTTCCCATCCTAGTTCTATGGCCAAATACTTTACTATATCAGTTTTCTATTCTCACAACAGATGCACATTTAGGTGTTTCATGGAAGTGCTGATACTTAGTCAAAATGCAATAAAACATGGTCATTATTATGAAATAATCTGTACTGTCATTGAGACAACTGGGCTTTCTCAAATAGAGGAAATTTGAGAGGAGGCTTAAAGTGAGATAGTGAAGTGGTTTTTTTAGGAGTGCTGAGAGGTGAATTGGCAGAAAAACCCAAAAAATAAATGCTGCATACTCTCTCAGCTCTCCCTGACTCCTTCAAGATGTCAGAAGGGAAAGGTGGGAAAGGAGAGAGAGAGAATACTCTAGGGAGGTGGTGAGATGCAGTCCACTGTTACTCTTGTGGAACAGTTTCCCATTGAAAAACCCTTTTTGGTTAGAAACAATTGAGAAAAGCCTCAAGTGCTAAGGGGTAATGGGACATTGGCTACATAGCAGTGTACACTACATGAGTTCAGGGGTACCATTGCTGTTGTCACCATGTGGGAACTTGGGAAACAGACATCAGATGTTCCAGGATGTCCGTAGAAGTAAGGAAAGGCAGGGATGGGCCAGCAAAGCAATAGGCAGCTGCTTCTAGTTGTGTGTCACTTGGATATGGCAGAAAATCTGGGAACAGAATGTGTAATTATGCAAAAGGGATTGAAAACACAGGGGTTTAGTGCTGGCTTCTGCAACTCCTTGTTCTTCCTGGCAAACTCAGGAATGTGATGGACTTTGACAGGGGCCCTTTTATTCACCTATTCCCTTCCACAAGCTCTTTGTTTTAGCTTTCTCATGAATTGGGCCAGCAGTGACTGAATGAGAATGTGGATCAATGAGCAGCGATTGACTGGGCAAAGGGATTGAGAGAATGTCTAAATTGGAGAAATGGATGAGGAGTTTGCATTTGTGAAAAGGCAACTAACATTATAGTGACTGTAGTTCAGGTACTTTTAGCTCTAAGAGGCTAGAGATTCTTTTCTCCCATGTTTCTTGCAATCGGTAGAAGTGAGTTACCACCTGGAAGATGAGATTCCTTTCCCAGGCCTTAAGGGTTCATAAAAGTGGTGACACTGTGAGCAGAGATTCATCATAGTGGGACTTCAGTAAACCATAGATCTAAAGTAACATGTAGTTGAACAAGGTAAAGGTTGATGCAATACTTTTTTGTCTTTGCGGTAAATGAAACAGGCAAGGACCTTAACCCTTTGTCAGTACCTTCCTCACACATTGAAGGATTGAAGTATTGGTCCCTTGACCACAGAAACTCACTACTGCAAGCAGTTGAGAAGGTTCCTGCTTGTGGCACTTCTACTCAGAAATGCTTGTAACTCTATATAACTATTTAAGTCTTTCTGACTGAATAATAAATCATTTTATCTCTGTAATATTAAGAATAGGCTGTTTGCATGTATGAAACAGATTTCTTGCTAAATGGGAGATATTCCAAATATTCATTGGAATGACTGCTTATATTTTTGCATGCATTTTGAATCTGTCATCTTTTTTTCCAGCAGCTCTGTTTGATTTTAAATAATATTGATGTCATAGTTTCTTAATTACAGCAATGATCATATCAACTTCTTATCGTGATGATTTCCCATTTCTTCCTGTTTCTGTGATCTTTGTGAAGTATTTTAGATAGCTTGGGGATATTTTTTTTTTAAAATTCCTTCATTGCCAGTATTTTGTTCATTGTGCTGGAGGGCTGGTTATGTCTTCAAAGAACCATCTGTTTCAGAGCCCATAGGTCATTGCCCTGATGGTTTTTTGATTAACAGTACGCTGGAAAAAAAGCCCAGCACAACAAAAACACAACTGAAAACAATCTTTTTTAATCACTGTGTTTTCATTATTGAACACACACTACAAATGGAGATTGGCACAATATGTTGATTAGGAAGAAAAGGCTACAGCTTTAGATAGGAAAAGCAGAATAAAAAGCATTATTATCATCAGTCAGGTCTTCTGTAGAGAAAGAGAAGCTGAAATTCTCCTTTCATGGATACTCTCTTGCAACCTTCCCTAGATTCAGCCATATTCTTTCAGATTAGAGCTGATGATGTTTTTTCTTACCATTCCATCTTTTATAACTTCTTTCCCAAATTCTGATTTAAAAGAAATTTTCTTGCAACTTAGTGAGTTTAGCTGAAAGGTTGACTTATTTTCTCTGACTCAGTAATACTCTTTTGACCGTTTTCTTTTATTTTTTTCTTCCTCAAGCAGAAATACAATGTCCATATTTTGATGACATACCAAACAGGTGTGGAATGAGAACCTGTCACAACTGAATATTAACCTGCATCATTTTCTTGACTTTAAAGACATTAAATGCTGTTGAAAACAACTGTATAAAAAAAGCTCAGTTAAAAAAATAAAAAGCTCAGAATATTGTTCACTGTCTTTTGTCTGACTGATTGACTTAATGCTATATAAAACACTAAGGAAAAAGACAGGACATGACATTGCCTGAAGGTGTACAAGAAATGTTCTTACATAGCGTGACTGCATTCAGATGTTACTTTTTGAATTACTTGGCTTGATTTTATCACTTTTTATCACTGTGCTCCAGTTCAGTCGGTTTGCCTTGCCTGACCTTGTTTTGTTCATGGGTGTTGACAGTACTTCTTTTTCTAGTATCAGTGCAAGGTACTTTCTTGCACCTTTCATTTATATAGTTATTTTAATTAAATCTGCTTTGAGAGTGCATAATAGGAAACTTCACTCATATCTTTTCTTTAACTGGTTCCTTACATACATTTAAACTTTTTCCAGATGAATTTTCCAGGGTCTGGTAGGAATGAAGTTAACTTGCATCATAGCAGCCTCAATGGGGTTGTGCTTTGGATTTGTGACTGAAACAGTGTTGATACCACACTAGGATTTTGACTTGCTGAGCACTGCTTGTAAAGTGTCAAGGCTTAATTTTTATCTCAACACCTCAGCCCTGAAAGTGGTTAAGGGACACAGCCAGGACAGCTGACCTGGGCTGGCCAAAGGTATGTTCTGTGCCATCTAATGTCATGCTCAGTGGCAACAAACAAACAGTTGGGTAAGATTAGGGGGATGGAGCACCTTTCCTATAAGGAAGAACTGAGAGAATTGTTCAGCCTGTAAAAGAGAGGGCTTTGGGGTGACCTAATTGTGGCCTTCCAGTACCTGAAGGGAGCCCACAGGAAAGATGGAGACAGACAGACAAGAGCATGTACTGACAGGAAAAGGGGGAATGGCTTCAAACTGGAGAGCAGGTTTAGATTAGGCATTAGGAAAAATGGCTGCCCAGAGAAGCTGTGGATGCCCCATTCCTGGGAGTGTTCCAAGACCAGGTTGGGTGGGGCTTTGGGCAGTCTGATCTAGTGGGAGATGTCCCTGCCCATGGCAAGGGGGTTGGAATTAGGTGATCTCTGTGGTCCCTTCTAACTCAAACCATTCTGTGATTCTGTGTTTTGGCAGCAGATACAGGAACTGGACCCAACTATTCCATCTGAACATCAAAATCCATTTTTCATTATGAGGGTGACTGAACACTGGCACAAGTTGCACAGAGGGGTTGTTCAGTCCTCCCACATTGGACATGTTCAAGAGCCACCCAAACGTAGTCCTTGGCCACTGGCTCTAGGTGGCTCTGTTTAAGCAGGTGCCCTTTAGAGGTCTCTTCCAACCATTCTGTGTTTCAGTGTTGCTGGGTTCCCAGGTTCCTGTGGCGTTAAAAGGAGTGGATCTGTTTCCATAATCTCACACTTGCATGTTAGTCACTAGCAGTAAGAGTAGCAGGGTCAACATCTTCATGTGCAAGTAAATGTTGTTCATACTATACTTTATTAAGAAGTACTTACAGACTCTGCGGAGAATGGGTTTATGAGATGAGTTTTTCCCCTGAGGAGTAAAATCTGTTCAGGTGAAATAGTATGTGATGCTCTTTGGTTTGAAAAGAGGTTTTTAGGATTTTTATTACACATTATAGAGTATAGATTTAAAAATCTTCTTAAACTGTAAAAGCTTTTTAAATATAAAACTTCACTTCACATGCAAACAAAGCTTGAACTAGCCCCTAAGCTACATTTTTATCACTGAGATACTAGATCTCATTACTGAAGCTGACTAGAAGTGTGGAAGAGAGCTATTCATGGTTTGGAATAAAATAACCAGAGAAATGATATGTTCATGGTGCTGCATTTTGGCACTATGCAAATGTGAGTGCAAAATTAAAACGGGCTTGGGAAAAATCTATATTTTCTTTCTTCTTTCTTTTTTTTTTAAAATCTGAATGCTTTATTCTGCGTGTGCTTATGGCATCATGACTTTTAAACTGGCAGTATATTGACACTGTTCTCTAGTATATGAGTTAGATGGAATACTTAAATTGTTTGCCTTTTGCATCTCTCTTAATTGCATTTTGAACATTAGAATATACACTAGAAGAGGAAAAAATGAAATATGTAGCTGTTTTCTTCTTTTATCATGTTTACAAAATGGATGTATAAATCCAGCTGTGGTTGTTAATGTGATGGGGAGACTATGAATTTTTCCTTGCTTAGAGGAAAACCTGATACTGAGGCCTTATTCACAGTAACAAACTCAATTACTTTAAGTGGGAATGGAACTGTGTTGTATTTAAAACTGTATAGTAAAATTCCCTTTGTATTGTTTTAAAACTGGCAAATTTTCTTAGGTCCAACAATAACGTCCACTTGTTTTGCTTTCTCATCATTAAAAATATCCAGCAGACCATTAGTGTGGTTCACGGTAACAGCATAAAAAAAACAGGAGTAAATTTTACATCTTTCACTTGTGATTTTTTTATCTAGGGGAGGGGAGAGAAGTATGTAAACTGTAAACCTTTCCACTAAATTATCCTAATCAAACTTTTTCTGGTTTTATAAGTAGCTAGTTTAATTCATGACGTAAACATCTCTTGACTTTGTATGAGTAATGCTATAGCAGTTTATTTGCCCTCTTTTATGATAATTTGTCTTATATCTAATTCACTGTGTCATACAGATTCAAGCTTTTTTTTTCTATTTCTTGTGTATTTCAACTTGAAAATTAAAATTGTTCATGTCTTTGTTCAGTATTCTGGTAACTAAAACACCTGATGTAAAAAGTACCTAGTGCTTTGGGTTTAGAGTTCAGGCAGAGGACACTCCCACCCATTAGGAAGTATATTGCAAGCATCCTTAAAACTGTATTTGAAGTTACAAATGAGCAAATGATAAATGAATGTCTAAAATCATACTTCAGACTTTGTTTTGGACTTTCAGCTGAAGCTGTGTCTTTCCCAAAACAGGAAAGTCAGACTCTGTTTCAGTTCAATGCCTAGATGCAGCTACTTGTACAGGTCTTTAAAAGTACTAGTTAGTTACTATTTTGTATAATTTGGGCTTTAAATAGATTGATTTAAAATTTCTAGATCCTTCTCATTTTATTTTTTGCTTACGGTTATGGTCTTAGAGATATATTTTAAACAGTGGTCTAAACCTGACAAAGCTAACCTTAGGTGAGTTATGAGTCAGTCTTGTAAAGCGATTCTCAAGATATCTCTCAATGAAGAGTTAAAAATAAAGATTATAAGGTGGCAGTCTACAAAAATAATTAATATTATTAGGAAAAGTAGTTCATATGGTTTAAAATGAACACGAGTCAGTAAAAAGATCAGTACAAAGAAGAGCAGCAGAAGAAAGTGATGAAATACTGTTCATTTTAATAAATGACAAGTTAGAAATAAAGTTGTCTCCCATTAAATACTTCATTTAGTTTTATGCTGTGTTGTGGAGCCACCTGACCTCTTGGCACTGCTGTAATACAAATAGTAGTGTACAGGTAATGAATGAATAAATAATTGAGCAATCTCTTTCAGCTGCCAGTTGAAGCCAGGATAGAAGTGACTAAGAAGGCTATTAAGGCAGTCAGACATCTTTCTGAGAAATCAAGAAAAAAACTTCAGATAATGACATGAAAGATGCTGAAAACCCATCTGCTGTTTATGAAGAAACTCTGAATCACTTGCAACAATCTCTTGCTCATCTGGAAACACTCACTCACAGTTTTATCACTTATTTGAAAAGCAGTGAACAGGTAATGATTACTGATCAAGTGCTTGCTTTGAACATTACCATGAGTAGCAGTGATAGACATCAATCTTCTGTCATATTTTATTAATGTTTTCTACTTTTGCCTTTGTTGACCTGAGTTTTGCAAATTCAGTTCCATCAATCCTTTTTCTCAGGATATGTTAATTCCTAGCAGAAAGGAAGACTGATACAGCCCTGTAAATAAGGAATACACTGATTAGTGTTCCAAAAACTGTCTGTTCACAGGATACACTACAGAAGTACGGCTATTTGTATGATCTGTCAAGGTCAGAGAAAGAAAAAATCCATGAGCAAGCAGTAGCCATGTGTATAGATGGCCAGCCCCTGGACATGGTGCAGCAGTTGTTGCAGGTGGCTGTTGGAGATCTAGGCCTTTCTCCCCAGGATATTGTCCAATGTGCTATTAAAAAAATTGTAGGTATATTAAGGTAAGCACACTTCCTTAATTAAGCTCAAAAATCTTTCTTCTAGGTATTTGGAAGGCTTTTTTTGGTTTATTGAGTTGGTGTATTGGTTTGTTGTGGTTTTTGTTTGGTTGGTTTGTTTTGTTTATTAGTAGTGAGTACTTGCTTACTTTTAATGTCTAGATTTTGCAGAAAATTAAGCAGTAATAGAGTTCTTAGATTGATTATGCTTCTGTTTACTTATAATTTCATATTTAGTCATATTTTTCTGAGTTTAGGGAGCCTAAGCAATTTGAACAAAGTAAGACAGAGCTTATCCTATTCACTGGTGCTTTTAAGTTAAAAATATTGGCTTTAAAGCATTGTTCCATTATGTGTGTGTGCCCTTGTGAAATTTTGTAAAATTTACAACAGCACATAATTCTTCCTTCTTAAACAGTTAAAAGGCATGTTTATTGGAAATGGTAACTCATGCAGGCATTTGGGCATCAGAGGCCTAGTAATGGCTTCTGCCACAGCAGTGTGTCCTACCAGAAGTTGTACAATTTCTATCTTTGGAAGAACTTGCTGAGCTGTTTCTGGGAGCTGGTTTTTTTTTGTGCTGGTTGATTTGTTTCATTAGAAATATTTTAATCCTCCTCATGCTTTTTTTAAGGGGTGGGGGGAAGCAGGGGAGGATAATTTTTTATCATCCATTATAAATTGAATAGATACTTCTCATTTCACTATTCATACAAAACTCTATTCTGAAGTATTTCTGTTTGAAAGAGATACGTGCAGCAAGTATGAAAGAGTATTCTGCTGTTAAATGTCTGCTAAACACTGTTTAGCACTTCTAAGACCAGTTTAGAGAGATAAAACTTTGAAAATTTATCCTGTTGTTCTGCATGCAGAAAAATTATATGGGCAGGATGATCTGAATTCACAGACCAGGAATTGGAAAACAAGTCTAGCATGGAAAATTTTCTATGGCTCTACTTTTTCTTCAGCATGTATGTATATATTACAGCAGATTGAAGTGCCACAGATGAAAAGAAGGCAGCCTGTCAAATTGTTTTCAGTCCTCTTTGGCAGAAAATTGATTTCTCCTGTCACTCAGTCTGAGTGTTCACAGCATCCTCAATGATGAGAGAGCTTTTGCACAGCAACATAAGTAATGCTGTCTTTTCTTGTCTGGCTTTGTCCATTTGAAGAAGAATAATTTGGCTTTAGATAATAACTGTCCTGCTGTTCCTGAGTAGCAGTGTGATGTATCTGGATACAGAGCTCACAAAGTCCAGTTATTTTGACTATAATGAGTCTCATTAACATGCAGAGTATGAGAAACCTATCAAAATTCTCCTTTCTACTCTGCTTCTTATCAACACTTTTCTGTGAACTGAATTACTTGTTCTTTATATACATTGCAAGGCTGGAATGGCTGCAAGTTGATATAAAGTTTTGGGACAGTGACCGTCTCCAGTAACTCCTATGCAGCACTTCACTGGGAAGGAGGGAATGACTGTCTCATAGAGAAAAATGTAGTGGCAGAGGTGGGCAAATGAGTTGGAAGTTTTGTATAAAATGGTTTGGTGTGTGATGTGACCTAATGTGGTCAGTAAATGTATTCCACTCCCACTCTGCTGCTTTTTTGGGAAAAGAAGAGAAAGATAATTTCATACCATTCTGAACTATGGGAAGTTTGTCTACTGTAATGACAAAGAGCATGAAGTGAAAGTGAAGTGAAAAGCTAACATAAAGTAGAAAATAGCTGAGATAATATCCTCCCTATTATGAAATTCAGAAGGGGTTAATATTATAAAACACTAAATGTAATCTAAATGAAAATAATTAAAGGAATTAAAAGAAAGGTTGTTGCTTGGCATTTCTTCAGCCTGCTGGTATTCATGTTGTTGTGAATAAAATTGGATTCATCTCTATGCTATGCTCAGATGTTAACTTTCAACATGCAACACAAATTACAACATTTTGTTTAATACTTGCATTTCTACAATTAAAGAAGTAATCTTGCCAGTGTAGCTGGAAAAGCAGACTTTAACTCAATAAATGCAGCATTTCAAGGAAAAACCTTTCTAGGTTTATTTACTGAAGCTTTGATATGTTACACCGTGTGGTTATTTTATACAGTAGTTTTGAAAGAGATTGCATTGGAAAATTCCTTCTTTGACAATTAACCTTCAGAGTAGCAATTGTAAGGCTGCAACACTGAACTTGGATTTTCTATAGCTGTGGTGACAAGAAATGTAATGAAAATATTGCAAACACAAGTGAAAGATGCCTGTATGGATGGGACAAATTATGGAAGTGACAGTGATTTGCCTGAAAATTGAGCAACAGTCCACCTCTTTTGTGGCTGAAAATACACAGTTTCTGTGGCTGAAATCCTTTCAGTTGCATTAATTACAACCATCCTTCAAACACAGTAAAATATCTTTTGTTATTAGCTTAAATAGTCATTCTTGCAGAAGAACCTTCTAGAAAGTAATGTCTTCATGGAAGTTTAAGTTACATTTTTGCTTCATTTTTCAGCAGTGTATGATATGACAGGCTTAACAACTTTGATACTTTCTCAGAAACAGACTTGTTAAATACAACGTAGTTATTTGCCTAATTCAGGATTTTGTAATTTGTAAATTATCAAATTGCAATTTTAAGAGCGGTATTGTCCTCCCATTCTTTTAACTACTTTTGTCTCCCTTAAGTCTCCAGTTCTGGCACACAAAATTCAAAATAGGAACTCTTGCATTGGTATGTGTAAAAGTCTTCCAGCAGACCATATTTTCATACTTTATATGACTTACGTATCGTGCACCTCCTTGTTTGCCTGTAGAAACAGCTACTATAAATAAGAATCAGTTGCCACTTCAATAGAAACCATGAACTTGTGGAAAACAAACAAAAGTATTTTAGCAACTATGGTCATCTGATTAGTCTTACCTAAGACTTAATTTAATTCTTTGCCTAAAATCACTCACTTTATGGATAGGGAATGTTCCATGATCCATGACTGCCTGTGTGTCCATGGTTGGTCAGTCAGGAAAGACAGTTTGTCTGTTGAAGGCTTTATGGTCTCCATCCATTCACTGCTCCTAGTGTTCTTCTCTGAGGTGTCCACAGGCATATGGTGTGTAGTGAAATTTTGGAAGTATTCACCAGGCAGTGAGCTGGAACGGTTTGATGAAATTTTGACTTCCTTGTTTGTTGGCCAGTATTTTCTGAAGAAGGTAAACCCAGCTTTATTAGAAAGAGTAGCTAACTAAACAGGGGAAAAAATCAGATTTTTTTTTATTACCTCATTTGAGCAGGGGTCATACAGAGTAATTTTGTAACTTGTATATAATGATTTTGTGGTATTTTAGATGAAAATGGTGGTTTGCCATTAAGACATTTTTCTCCATCTTTGAATGATCACACCATCAGTATGTTATTTCCTTATTTTCCTCATATTTAAAAATGACAAAGCACAATCAGGAAGAGAAAAATAAAGCTGGAGTATTTTCAATGAATACAGTAATTAGGTTAAAAAATTCAGATGAAGTTAATTTATTCTCCTTCCAAGTGTTCTTTGTACTTTATTCTGAGGAATGTGATTAAATATGCATCACTTTTTCTGACACTGAACTGAAATCAAAATAAGCCTTTATCAGTGTAATTACACCAAGCTCATACCTAGGAGTTTTGAGGTGAACACTGAATCCCATTCTTTTGTTTAAAACATGCATAAAATAGCATATAATCTGTGTGGAAAACTAATCCTTCATTAATTGTATTTTTTTCTGTTAGTAGCTGCTTATTTTTAATCATTAATTATTAAGAAAAGAACAAGGCAGCAATCTGTGGAAATTTGATAGGATTATTTGTCTCATGAGCTGTCATCTCTTTTTAGTTTCTCTAACCATTAGGCAGTAAAGGCAGTATTAAGCTTAAAAAATTGCTAGCTTTCAGTCATTCTAGATTTTTAAAATATTTCCTAATTTTAAATAACTGTAGCTTACTGCTTAGATTAACCTTTTTTCTGCTATCCTTCTGCTTAGTAAAAGACACCTGTGTCTGGCCAAGTTGAAGCTTTCTGTAAACGTTCATACATCTGTTGCTCTTGAAAATCGGCCTCACAGATGTATGGTCAGAAATAGTGATTTTTTTTGTTTGTTTGTTTGGTTTTGTTTGTTTGTTTGTGTTTTTTTGTTGTTGTTGATGATGTTTTTTGTTTTGTTTTTTGTTTTCAGAAATGCCCATTAGCTTCTGCAGATACATTTCTTTTGACCCATTTGGTTTGCATTGGGTTTTGTTGGTTGGTTGGTTGGTTGGTTTTGGGTTATTTCTTTTGTTTGGGTTTGAGGTTTTTTGTTTATTCAGGGGGTTTTTGTTTTGTTTTAGGGTGTTTTTGAGGAGCTCAGAGCCTGGTTGTGACAGGAGCTAACAACTTTCATTTCTGATTAGAGAGATGAGGGTTTTCTGAAGAGCAAGGGCTAGGACTGTCCAGAACTGATCTCTAAATTGAGGATACCCAAAATATAAGGTTTACTGGTCAGTCTCCATTGATATGGTAGTTGTTTATGTACACTAAACATAAGTAAGTGTAAGTAGAGCAGTAAGAACTCACTTTCTGTACCCTGTACAATCATGTAATAGTTTGGGTTGGAAGGGACCTTTAAAGGTTATCCTGTACAACACCCCCTACCATAAGCAGGGTCATCTTCACCTAGGTCAGGTCACTCAGAGCCCATCCAATCTGGCCTTGAATGTTTCCAGGAAAGGGGCATCCACCACCTCTCTGGACAACCTGTGCCAGTGTCTCACCAGCCTCATTGTAAAAAATTCCTTCTTTATGTGTAGTCTGAATTGACTGTCATCTGTCACCATTTTTCTTATGATCCCCCTTTAAATATTGAAGGACTGCAAATGTCCTGTTTGTTTCTGTTTCAATACTCATTCTCTTCTTAGTGTTTAAGTTTTATAAGTATTCTAGTTTCCTTTTGATATGCCATGTTAATGCCCTTTGTAGATGTGTTTTTATTACAAGCTTAATTGAAAAAAGGGCACCAAAAAAGGCAGATTTAATCTGGCCTGTAAACAGATGACTAACAAAGTGGCTTATAAAAAGAACATTAATGGAATGCCGTATACCTGTCTTCACTCTAGGGACATAAAATAAATTTTCTTAGTTTTTTATGTTTATAAAGGAAATTGAAACCATCTCCTAATGCATGTAGCCGGTTGGTTAAAATGATCATTTGAATACTGGTCTGTTTTTTACCATTTCCACACATCTGCCCAAAGGGTGTATTTTTTTTTCTTTTTCCTAAACAGAGCAATTCTGTTAGGACTCCTTTCCTGTTAAAATACATGTTTTTCTTTTTTCTTCTGAGAATGAATTTTTTTGTGTGTGTGTTTTGGTAAAAATGGATTTTATCTTTTGGAGACACATCATATATCTGGGAGTTTAAAACCCTGAATATTTCTATACTATTCTGTACTATAAATTATAATTTGATTGTTTCCAAATATTCTGAAGATGTCTAGAAAAATATCTAGATTTAAGCCTCACTCTTGAAAAAGTTATTTAGCTACCCTAGGGTAATATTGGTACTAAGAACAGCATTTCTATCAGTCATTCATACAGTATCTTTTAAGTAAAAGACAGGTGTCAACAAGCCTTCTACTCCTATTTCAAACTTTAGGAGTGCTATATAATAATATAAAATGAGTATGCTAAGTTTTCATCATGCAACAAATCATCTTGCATCTGTTCTGAATAGAGTCATATTGATTCTTAATCCAGTCTTGTTCACTGGAGTGCTGGCCACTTAATAAGATAAAAATAGGAACAATGAAAATTCTGAATGCAGGAAGACATTAAAGGTTATAAAGTTGTAGGTCTCTATGCCATATGCTATAATCATTGTCTAGGAATTGTATCTTACTGATGTAATAAATGACAAAACTGTAAATATTCTCTAACTCTTGACAAAAAATATTTGATAATATCACGGTTATTTTTGCACATTATTGTCAGCTGTGTAGTATTTTGGCTTTAGATTGAACAGTCAGAGTAGTCTGGGCATGTGTTTGTTATTGGTAAGAGCAGAACTAGAAAGAGGCTGACATTTTTAGTGGCAGAAGAGCTCTGATATGGTGATGAACTATAGGGAAAATAGACTTCTTCTCTGGGTTTATTGAATCATCTACAGTCAGATAACTTGGTAACTATTTGCCTTTTTTCTCTTTCTTTAATGCAGCTTTGACAAACTAAGACAGGCAAAGCTGTTGTTTTTCCAGTTCGTCCAGGCATCGTTGCCACTGCAGTGGTTTCTATGGGGAGACACTGTGTGTTTTGTTGGAGTGCCAGGGCAAAATCTCACCCTCTCCCTTAGCTGAAAATGTCACTTTCATTGGGTTATGAGCAAAGCTTGCTCTCCTACCAGAGTGGCTTTGGGTTATTGGTTTGTTTGTTTCTTTTTTTCACTCAATTTTTACAACTTTTTGACCTCCAGAAGAAAACTGTATTTTAGCTGAATAATCTGATGGGGGTAATGGATATTTTCCTATTCCACACATGCACAGAGGCTGCTGTTCTCTGGCTTGATCCCAGTGAAATCAGCAGATAGGATACTGCTGACTCAGGCTACAGTTGAGCTAATTTAAGCCAACAGAGATACTGCAAGATGGTTTGGACAGAAAAGATGGTGACATTTATGTATAACTTTAGGTCTGTTTAGTTCATATTGATCTTTAAGATAGTGAGATTACATGTGAATATTTTGCTGACCTAATTAATCTCTGTTAGAAGCACTAAATTTTAACTGTGCTTTTCCTTTCAAGTTTCATTGAAGTTTTAGTATTTTTTCCTACTCTTGTTACTTTTTGCTTTACTGTGGCATAAAAATACAGGTAGTACTTAAGCGAAAATGGAAAATTCTTGTAATTATTGAACAATTAATATAAATCCTACAGGTGCATAAAATGAGATACAATATTAAGGGTCATTTTAATGGTAACTTTGTCTTCCTTTAATAGTGGAAATGGTGACTCATCTACAACAGAGAAAGATCCACTTGGAATCCTAGAAGGTATAATTTCTGCAGTGCATGCAAGCGTTGAAAAAGGGTAAGAGCTTCCTGTATGGATTCTTTGGGTAAGACTTTGAAAGATGCTTCTCGTGAAAGATTTGAAGGTACAATACTGAATATGGGTGATTTTTCTTCATGGATATATATAATGGGTTTGCACTTAATTTTCTAAGACTATTCTAGAATGGGCTATCATTTTTCATGTTCAAAATCTGAGCCCTGACAGAAGCCTTTACTTGATCATTTGGAAGAAAGCACTGAACCTAAAATTTAGATAACTGTGTATTATAGTGAAATGAGAAAATGTTTTTTCAGCTGTGACTACTGTGGATTGTATATCTACCAGGAGTATGTCACTGCTTTTTTTTCAGTTTAGTTGATTAATTGCAAATAATAATGTTTCACTTTCAGATATCTGAATTTAGATATCTAAGTTTGACAATATTTGTAAGGTATAATGCAGAAACAATTTCCCAAGTGCTATATGATGCTTCACCACAAATTTTCTCCTCTTTTAGGAATGTTCTTATTTCAGATCCCATAATGGCCTGTATGTCTCACTGACATTTCCCATTTTACTCCCAGTGAAGACAAGGAAGAAACAAAAGAAATCAGCTTTTTTTTCCCAGATGTACAAATGAAGAATTCATGTATAATAATGATAATAAAATCCCATACTCTCTGGGAGTCACACAAAAACAGTTACACTATTTTATTGAGGCTTCTCCAGTGACATTAAATTAGTTGAATGTTGGATACTGAAATTGACTGAATTGACGTAAAAACTTGCAGTAAATATAATTTGCAATATTCTAAGGTATAATGGACAAGT
The DNA here is from genome assembly GCA_034509425.1 of Eopsaltria australis. Classification (NCBI taxonomy): domain Eukaryota; kingdom Metazoa; phylum Chordata; class Aves; order Passeriformes; family Petroicidae; genus Eopsaltria; species Eopsaltria australis. The sequence continues at coordinate 3,505,296 of JAVTVJ010000189.1, read as the reverse complement.
TGGTACTACTTTATTCTGAGATGCACTTTCTGGAGTATTTTATTTGTATACTTCATCAACTTTTAACTGCTGAAACAATAAGCTGGAGTGAAAGCAATTATGATTGCAAGAGATTGTTTATATTCCTTTAAATACTCACTTATTACCTTAAAACTCAGCTACTCAATTTACAAAACAGAAATATTTTCCTCAGGAAAACACATATAAGCATCAAGTACAAGCTCTACAAACTCTTGAAGTATTCCAGCAGGTCCTTTTAGTTCCCAAACTTTTAATTTACAGTTGGAATGCCACCTGTTCAGCAAAGGCATGTCTAATTCAGCTGGAGTTGTGAGCTAACAGCATCATTCAGACAATATACAAGCATAAGTAAAATTGAAATCCTTGTAATATGAAAACCTCAGACGTCAATGTTTATTATTTCATAGTTACAAGACAGGTTAACTTGATATTTTCTGTCTCATATTACTTTCCCATCTGTCTTGTTAAGACAAATAAGGGAACATTAGTTACAAATCACACTCCACCAGGAGCCACTTGCTTGGCTTCTTATTTTTAAGAAAAAAGTTTGCTTGAGTTTAAAATATTGCTGAAAGTTAAAACACCATTTACTGATTTGGTACCTGTTAGTTTATAGACTCTGAGGGACATGACAGATTATTCTATCTTCAGCTGTGAACTGGTCAGTTCATGGTGAACTGTGAATGCTTCCACACAGCTAGAATGTATTTGATATAATTCACTTTCTGAATCAAATCATATACTTAGGAGTTTTTATAATTAACAAAATCTGACCCCAAAGCTTAGGGGTTTTAACATCTCTTTTTTTTTTCTCTAAGGATTTTGGGCATTTTGCAGTCATTATCATGCTAAGAACTTAGAATGATCAAGCTGGCTAGAGATGGTACAGAAAAATGATTTGGCTAGATCTACAACTGGGAGAAACTAAATTCGTATGTGTGGAATGGAAAGAAGGGGCTTATAGAGGAAGAAAGAGAATGCAGGGTGACAGTATGAATAAGCATTCAGAGATTAAAATGTCATACTAAAAATGCAAGCATTCAAGCTGGTTTTCCATGAAGTATGGTGGTACAGGCATCAGTCAGGCCCAGATACCATGAAAAGACTTGGATTTCCAGATGCTGAAACCCAGCACCATTGTATGGTACTGGGGTAGTTTGTGGGAGAATATGTAAGTGTACAGGTGGATTCCTATGGTATTATATGGTTATTTGAAGTCCAGAAAAAGTTCTTCTTCACACAGCTTTGGGCTCCTGATTTGCAAAGGCTGGTTTCCCTGCAGCCTCACAGAGGTCAGATTTTGCATTTCCTGGTGTTATGTATTTCTCACATACTGAATCTGCTTGTTAAGTTTTAAAAATGCATGTAGTATTTTCATTAGGATTATTACCAGAGACTGTTTAACACAGTTTTGTTTAATTACAGGGAGAAAATAGTTTCTTCAGATGACCTTCTGGAGTGGCTGAGACCTTTCTGTGGCGATGACTCCCTAGCAGTGCAGCCTCGCATCAGGGTATTGCAAATTCTGGAGCAAGCCTTCCATCTCAGTGATGAGGATAGCAAGCTACTTGTGTACTTCAGGACACAGGCTGTTCTCAGAGCTTGCTGGCCTGAAACAAAGGTATTAATACTGATTGCTGCAAATTATAGCATTAGATTGTTTTTTATGCGAGAATTACATAATTAAATGCTGATCTGCAGCATATGGTTGTGTTGCATGCTTTGTCTGGAAACTAATCCTACCTTCCTTTATAAATCAAGTTTCTGATACATTCTGATTCTTTGAGAAACAAAGTTACATAAAGGTAAGGGACTTCTCTGATTTTTTTTTTAGGATCAGGAGTATATATTACTGAACTTGATTGAACACCAGTGATTTTCCTCCAAGCATTGACTTTGATGATTTTGTGCCTTCTTTCTTTTCTGACCATAGAGAGGGAATTTTACCTTCCCTCTCTATCTTCCTCCTGGTGTCACATTTTACTCAGAATTAGAATGATAATTACTGGCCACTGACTCTTTTTTTTCTTGAGCCTTTAAGTACTATTGCATGAATGTGTAGCAGTTTTGAAATCCTGTGAGTAGCCCTTGCTGCATGTAGAATTTTTCAGAAGCAGAGTTACTTTTTGTTCATTTTCTGAGTGCCTCCCCCCATGCCAAGACCTTACAGAACAAAAATAGAATATTTCTAATAGTTCCCAAAAAAATCTATGCACAAACCCACTTTATATTCATATAAAACAAAAGCAATATCTCAGTTTTGACTTGCTCTGCTAAATTCATCCAAGGGAACAATCCTAATAAGAATCTTAAAAGGAAAATAAAGTACTTATCTCTTGCTTTCTTTGGAAATTACTTTTTCTGTTGTATTTACAGTAAAACCAGTACTTAACTCTTCAGCTGCTATTCAGGTGTCTGTGATTGGATTCTTCAGTTCAATCCTTTATCAGTATTTGTGTTGCCTGTGACCTGCTTTCCAATTCAAAATAATTTCCAGTTACAAAACATTCAACTGGAGCATGTCTTGTGAAGTTACAGGTCGATAATAGCTTTCAGCCATGTTTGTAGAAGACAGCAAAAGAACCTGTATTTGACAGAAACCTTATGAGTCTCATTACACTTGCGATTTTACCTTAAATATTTATGAAACTTTTATTTTCTCCCATAATCTTGTAAGTCAGAATGTGTATAACTGCAAAAAGAAGCACCCATCCATTTGGTTACAAAACCAAATTTTAGGATTTAATTGAATGCATTTCATATGCTGCTGGCTCATGTGCAGCTCACTGCCCACCCGCAGGGCCCCCTCAGCAGAGCTGAGACAGCTACAGGTGTGCTGTCCCCACCTGCACTGTTCCAGGTGCAGCACACCTATTAAACCTTGTGCAATTCTTGCTGGCTCAGTCTTCCAGCCTGTTTAGGCCTCTCCATATAATCAGTTACTTTCTGTTTCCTGAAGGGAGTTTTAGAATACTCCGAGTTTCAAGCAGGAAAACCCAGTTTTCTTTTTGTGAGGGAAGAAGTTGGTACTGACTGAGCAACAGTTCATCTGCGCATAGCACAGAGTTGCTGATCACTTCAGTGCTTTACACTTCTGCTGATGAGTAAGCAAGTAGTACAAGAAGATATGTAATAAAACTTGAATAATGCACGAGATAAGCTCAAACTTTTCAGAGATAATTGTATGAAAATATGTACACAACACCGTAGTACTAACTCCTGTGTATATGCTATTATTTAGCTAAGTGCAGAAATAGCTTTCATGCTTAGCAGTAGTTAAAGCTGTGCTTAAATGTACACACATAAAAATCATTGTTTATGCACTCCAATTTCTGCTACAGAGTGCAATTATAAGAGTCCTATTGGAATATATTGCAAATTATTCTCATTTTCATGTCAGCTCAAGCTCAGTGTGGTTGATGAGAACCATTTCTTTTCTTTGAATGTTTAGTGCTAGGTAACTAATGTGTTATTTAGACAGAAGAGTCATGTTGGTTTGTTCATTAGGTTACCTGTCACTGAAATTCAGAATTCTTCACAAATGTCCAAGAAAACAAATAAGTGGTCTTAATTGTAGACTATTTATTTTGGATTTTTTTCCTCTTTTAGTCAGCTGATGTCAAATGCTTAGTCTACAAACTGATACTAGAAAAGCAAGCGATGGCCTTGTTTGCCTGTTAAGTTTGCATATTTTGTGAATTAACAAACAAGGAAAATAAATATCGTCATAAAATAGCAGATTGAAAACTGTACATTTCCCAGTCCTTTAGGTATGTTAGTGGAACAAGAACACTGCAGAAGTCAGTGCTTACATGACTGCTGATAAGTTAAGAGAGATTTGTATATGAGCTTTGGCTCATATGGTTAAAATGCAATTTTCTTGTGCGACTTCATGCTTCAGGTGCAAAGACCTTCAAAAGCAACCCTGTTTAACAGAAGAGGGTATTGAAGGACACCTTAAAAGTTTGATCAGGTTGCTGAGTAATCCTGGATGAAGAAGTAGACAGGAGGAGTCTCATCTTTCAAACTATGTCAGTCTGCCTGCCTTGTGTTTAGATATCACTGCCTCTAGCATCACTACACCTTTATTAATTTGGTCATCCTATTTCATCCAGAAGAGTAATTTTTAAAAAAATCACATTTAAAATAAATGGGGAGGTAAGGGGCTGTGGATTGAATCCTGGTTTTAGAGGAATGTGTTAAAAGATTGTTCATTTTCAGGGTTTTTTAATGAACTTTAAATTGCAAATATGTCAAAAATGTATTGATTATCGTGCTGCCAGATTGTTGTATTATTACTTGCTTGGCATTTCTTACTTGCTTTTTGGGGATCCCTCTTTTCCTATACCGTTTCTTGGCACAAAAAGAGACAGCAGATATTATAAAGTATGAATGTAGATTTCTATTGAATAAAGATAATTTTAATGATATTGCAGTGTTCAATTACCAGAAAACGTGTGAAAGCCACCCTCAGTGTGTCTAGTAATCCTCTTAGACAGACTTTGCATACATCAAGGAGGGACTTAATATTTAATTATGCTCTAGGTGCTGTAAGTAGTGGTCCCACAAATCAATGTGCTGGGAAACAGGCCAGCTCTTACAAAATTAAAAATGTACTTTATGGAAGCAGCTACCTATCAAACATTCAGAAACATAGTGATTTCCAGTTCTCTAATGATTAGTTAACAAAATTAAAAATTCAGGGGTCCTCATTTTTCAAAGGCTTGAGAGTCTTTAATTCACATTCCAGTAGCATCCCATGCTATGGAGGAGGAGGAGGCATGCCTTGTTTTAATCCCCTTGATGAATTTTATCTGAGCTCTTCAGGTTCTGTAATTTTCTAGTCAACTGGTGCATGAAAAATATGGGTCAAAATACTGACGTTTTATATATTAAAAAATGTTGGAGGGAGGAAGAAAGACATCGTTTAGAATGTTGGTATCAAAATTAATCTTTATTCATCTAAGATGGGAAATCCATTTATTTTCAAATAATACATAAAATATAGTCTGTAATGACTCAGTAGTGTCTAAAGAAGCCTAAAGTGTCAGCTAACATGTTATGTGTGTGTATGTGTGCTTCGCTGTTCAGCTCAGTGACCAGTTACAAGGCATAATTTACAGAAATGAGTTAGGTTTGCCCCAGGAAGTTACAGTGGCACTAGCAAAGCTTCTGTAAGTAAACCAAGGCTTACTTTAAGATAAGAAGTTATTAATTGTGAAGCTTCTATAAGACACACCTTTTCTTAAAAGGATTGTTTCATTATTATGCAAATGAAAAATGTAATTACTACTTGCATGCCACTTAAATGCAAATAGCTTTGTCATTTAGAGAAGGTAATCTCATTTAGCCTTCCCCCTCATATTGTTATATTATGGCTTTTTCATGATCTTGGGGTATAGAGATCTGCTGAGGGCTAAATGTTTTTGAAAATTGAAAGGGATGTCTATTAAGGACTTAAAATTGAAACTTTGGGCACTTCTCTTACTTATTTTTTTCCTAAAGTTTAGCTTTGAAAAATTGACAGATAATTGGTGTTGCATGTGTGGGATGTGCCCAACACATTTTCCTTCCTTCCTGCCTATATGGCAGTTGATGTGTGGCATTTGCAAACTTGTGTCTCAGCAACCTTAGGAATGTCTGCATTGACTTTCTGAGAACTTGGGGTGACTGTCAAGTCCATGGTATTTCTTGATACAACTTCGCTAAGAATGGTCTCAATGAGAATGTCAATGTCCAGTAATTTTCAGCTTTTTCCCATTGCCTCTTCTCATGTCAGAGATTTAAATATGAGAAGTTGTTTTGCTGAAGCCATTTATCAGGAAACAATAACCTGTATTTAGCTTGATCTGGCAAAATACAAGTGAAGGAGCTGTATCTGTTTCATCCTCATCCATCTTTTATTTGTGAAAAATGCTTAATTAGAAGAAAGATTTATGTGCCTATCAACTCTGAGTAAATTTGTTATGATGTTGTTTATAATTCTAGAGACATTGTTTCTCTGCTGGTAATGCATAAAAATTAAGCTTAAGAAATTTAATTTAAGTTTTAATTAATATTTTAAAACACTAATTTCCATTCCTTGAAGATGCAATTTATCCATACGAAAACATATGAAATTTTTTTTTCTGGAAACATAAATTGTAGCGAGTATGATTAATTAAATACTTTTAGATGCAAATGAAATATTTTCCATTAACTACACAAGTATAGCAGATAAGACAAAGTGAAGAGAAAACCAGTGTAGTGTGAGTGCACACAAGTTTCGAATTGAGCCCTGGGCAATGCAGTGCTCTGTGACCAGTAGCAGTTGCTTCAGAGAAAGATAGGAACCCTCTGGAGTGGATTCATGGGGGATCATTCACTTTCTCTATTAGGTCTTGTAATGACAGTGTAGGTGCAGAATGGTTGAAGCAGTGTATACTCAGCTTCGATTCCAGTTTCAGAAAAATGATGAGCTTATTAGTGTTATTATCAGACTTCTGTTACTTTGTTTCAAAGAAATCGGTGGATAAACTGTGATTCAGCCTTGGGTATCTCTTGCTAAATTTTCAGCATTAGTACACACTGCTCATCACTGAGCACAAAACATGCTGAAACTTTGTGGAGGGATGCCATCCAGTGGGATCCAGACAAGCATAAAAAGTGGGCCCATGGGGATCTCATGAGCTGCAGCAAGTGCTGCTGCTGTACCTGGGCTGGGGCAGCTCCCAATATCAATCTAGGCTGGGGGATGAACAGTTCCCAAGCAGCCCTGCTGAGAAGGACTTGGGAGTGCTTTGGGTAAGAGGCTGGACATGACCCAGCCATGTGCCCTTGCAGCCCAGAAAGCCATCCAGAGCAGTGTGGGCAGCAATGCTGCATCCAGAGCAGTGTGGGCAGCAGGTGAGGGAGGGGATTCTGCCCCTCTGCTCTGGTGAGACCCCACCTGCAGTGCTGCATCCAGCTCTGGGGTCCCCAGCACAAGAAGGATAGGGACCTGCTGGAGTGAGTCCAGAGGAGGCCACCAAGATGATTTGAGGGATGGAGCACCTCTCCTGTGAGGAAAGGCTGAGAGAGTTGGGATTGTTCAGCCTGGAAAAGAGAAGGCTTTGGAATGACCTAAATGTGGCCTTCCAGCACCTGAAGGGAGCCACCAGAGGAGATGGAGGAGGATTTTTTACAAGAGCCTGAGGTGACAGGACAAGGGGGAATGGCTTCAAACTGGAAGAGAGTAGGTTTCAACTAGGTGGTAAGAAAAAAATCTTTACTGTGGGGGTGGCAAGGCACTGGAACAGGTTGCCTATAGAAGTTGTGCATGCCCCATCCCTGGGAGTGTTTCAGGGCCAGGTTGGAAGAGGCTTTGAGCAACCTAGTCTAGTGGAAGGTGTCCCTGCCTATAGCAGGGGTGTTGGAACTGGATGATGTCTAAGGTCCCTTCCAACCCAAACCATTCTGTGTTTCTATGACTTAACCTTTTTATGTGATTTGTTATGTTCTGTGTTTTTTTAGGATATTAAAATCCAGAAAATCAAATATTCACTACATTTTTTCCCTTATTCTGTTGTTTACTCTAAGTGACCAGTTCCAGTCACTCCACCTCCTCCAGAGCTTTTTCTCTCTGTAACTGTCCTCTCCTCTATCTCAGAGCCCACTGTGATGTGTAGTACCCCTCCTGAGAAAGGTAATTGGAGAAGTGAATGTGCTGTCCTTGTGAAAATTAACAGCCCATGGTTATGCATCCCAACACCTTGATTACTCTCTTGACTTTGTCTGTCTGTTCATCAACCAGAGGTCCTGGATTTCATTCAGTGACGCTCAAGTTACGGTTTTGACTTGATTAGGCTAATTTAGCATATTTTACAATTCAGTAGTTTTACCATTGTTGCATTTTATTTGCCATCATATAGTCATTTACTTATCCTAGCCTTTTTTTTTTTTTTTTGAGTCTATTGGAGGTTTCTTTTGACATAAACTAGTCTTGACAGTCATTTGTCTGCATTTTTGTCTGTTCACTGCTTGCAGCATCCCCAAAACATAGTTTATATAAACAAGGAAGCAGCCATAAACCCATGAGAAATTCTACTTTTTACCTTTACTATTTCATCTTAAACGGGTGTTTTTGTTTACATTTTTTGTTTTGGTTTTTGTTTTTTCCTGTTAGTAGATCAAGTTCTTCAGCAATTTCTATCAGGAATGTGGTTCTAAACCCTTTGAAAATATAAGTAAATTATAAAACTGGTTTTCTTTAGGCAGTATTGTGTTAGTATCTTAAATGAGTATTTTTTTATTAATCACTGTGACAGTAGATGCTGTCCTTCTTTTCCAAACAGTTTTTGTATTCCATCAGCCATCGTGCTAGTTGACAATTCTATTTAGAGGTGTGTAAATTCTGTATCATCTGAGGGGCCTCACTCAGGTATTATTAAAATAGTCCTTACTTTGTAGTAAGCTTCAACGTGTGATATTTTATGTTGATTGAGAGATAGAGGGGTTCTTTTTCCATGTTGCTGCTATTGTTACCAGGGACCCAGCTATCAAAAGTGTGACTGCTAGGACATCAGCTACACTAAACCAAAAAGAAAACCACCGACTGCAGTGCTTCTGCAATGCCATTTGGTGTGACAGGTGTGTGATGCTGCCTACCCTATTCAGATTATTTTTACGGCTGCAACAGAGCTACTAATTTATTTCAGTTTTTACAGCTTAAATAACTTTGTGATAACCATCCACCTGGTACTTTAATTGCTTCTGGTCTAGGCCATCAATATAGATAAACAATGAAGGAATTTTTCTTTTAAAATATGCATTTCCTTTTTCTAACTGAACAGAGTAGTAATGAAATATTATTTGAGATTGGAGTTGACATTAATAACCTCTTGTTCCTATAGGAAAGTATCTTAGTTTATTGTACTTTCCCTTTTTAGAAATGTATCTTTGACTTAGCTAGTTTCGCCTGTCTGCAGGAGGATATTTGGAAGATATTTGGAAGTACTAATTTTGACAGTGTTTCATTTACATATAAACAGCTTTTTAAAGAATTCTGCTTTATTAGCAAGAATTGCTTTAGTTATCAAGACAGCAGTTATACATGGGGGTGAATACTGGAGCTTGTAGATGCACTGCTGCTTGATGGTAGTGATGATTAGAAGAGTAAATTAAAAAACCACTTGTGTATGGTTTGGGGGGAAATGGCTGACACTGAGTTAAGGGCTTGAAAGTAATAGTTAAAGATTAAAATCTTGTAATTTCTAGGCTGTATCTTCCAACATTGTTGTCTGCTCCATGCTATTTACATAATACGTAAATTCTGAATTATTAAACAGTGATTAGTAGTTGGTGCATACACAGAAGATTACTTAATATGTTAGTGAGTCCCTCATGTTGCACAGGGGTTAGTTTTAGCCATACATGCATACAGATATTAACACATACCTAGTCAATATACAATTTAAATGACGTATGTTAGTCTCATCTCTTTCAGTTCCAGCTAGCTAGCTATAGGAGTCTTTCAAATGCATATTTTTTTTTTCTTATTTGCCTTTATTCTCCCTACAATATCTATGTGCAGTCCTCAGAGGTTTTCTCTGTGCTGAAATGTATTTGCAGATTAGGACAGTCTCCTGCAGAATACAAATGAATGGATTTTATTTTCTGCACGAGTTATTCATTTTTATGCATTAGGCAACACATTTGTGTTTACTGAACCTATATTCTTTTCTTAGCTGCATATGAAGGAGATAAGGAATTAAACAATATATAAATCACGTTAGAAGAAGAAAAAAACTTCTTAGGTATTTCTATAAGACCTCAACATGTGGCTGAGCCTTAGTTTGATTCATCACCAGCAGGCTTCTTGTTGATTTGTTTTTTAACTTGAATCCCATAACCTGCTAATCTTGTACACTGGCTTTAGTTTGAGCAGGATTTTATGTGTGCTATTATGTGCCTCTCTTTAGTTTCTGCATGCAGCAGGTTTGCATATGTGCTCAGAATTCAATAATAGTTTTAATATGTGAAGCCCAGCTCTCAGAAAAGTGGAAGAAAGCCGGACTTCAGAGTTCTTTCTCCTCTGGGATATAAGGCACAGATTGTGAACACGGAGTTTGTTCATGCAAAACCCTTGACTTCAGTTTTAATTTTGAATTGATTGCTCTAAAATTGCAGTTTTGTTAGTAGACACTTCCTTCTGGTTTGTCCGACAGTGTGTCTTCCAGTCTAGGTCGGAGCAGCCCCTGATCAATGAGTCCAACTCCTGGCCCTGCACAGGGCACACCAAAGGTCACACTGTGTGCCTGAGAGCATTGTCCAAAAACTCCCTGAGCTCTGTCAGGCTGGTGCTGTGACCACTTCCCTGGGGAGCCTGTGCCAGTGCCCAAACACCCTCTGGGTCAAGAACGTTTTCCTAATATCCAACCTAAACCTCCCTGACACAGTCGTTGGAATGCAGTTGGGTTTTTAAAAATTTTTTGTTGTTTTTGGTGTTTTGTTTTCAAGTGGCTATTCCTTAATAAAACTGTTGCTTTGCATTAACTGGGATAACTCCCTAAGCATAGCTTCATAAAGCTGCTTTCAAGCAAGGGAATTTAATCTGCAGCAAACTGGATCATGTTTTAGCTGTTGTGTTTTTTTCATTAAACAAGACCTAAATCCTGTTATTATATAGGAGCATTTTGTGAGGCCAGTGGAACTTTAAAAAAAAAAGTTACCATCTCTCAACTATGACTTACTACCGCATAAGTTTCCATTTACCAAAATGGGTTGTACGTAGAATTATCAAAATGTGAACTAGGGTAGATGGAGAAAGTAAGATCAAAACAGCCTATTTAAAGCAGACAAGTTCCTTTGCCATGAGGGCAGTATATTTGGAACCCATTTCTGAGAAGGGGAAACTTACCTTTGCTAAAGGAAAGAGGGACTTCACAAGTGACACATATTGGCAGATGACTTTTTTCTTTATGGAACTTTTCTGCACAGGAAATGTTCGACCTTGCCAGGTTTACAATTCAGTTTTATGTGCGCTCTTCAAATTGCACTTTCCTTATCCAACAGTGGTATGAGTAAACTAATACTTTTATAATCTAAACCACAGATTCCTGTGGGTTTTCTCAAAACTAAAAGTTCTTAACAGTTTTATAGCAAAGTCGTTCCAAAAATAGGGAGTAAGTGCAGTAGTGAGACTGAACGCTCAGTAAGGAAGCAGAATATCAGTGAGGAAGCCTCATCACAGTCATTGGGCAGTATCCATTTTTTTAGGGAATCTTTTGAATTTAATTCTAAAACATAGGTAATATTTAACAAGTGTAAAGCAGTGTTGTATAAATGTGTTCTGTGATCTATATTTCTTAATTTCATTACTCTGTACATGGCAATATATTTCTAAGACATACAGTGAAAGCTATTCTATCATATTATATTTCAAATGTATACATATATACATTAAACTTCAAAATCTGGATAAATACTAGGGCAAGTACTTTAAGGGGGTAAGTTTGAGGGAAATCTGTAAAACATATATTTGAGAAGCAACTTCCTCTTGACCTCATTGATTCCTCTACAGCTGCCTATACAGAGAGTACACATTTCACGTATGGAAAGTCATAAGCTTGTGTGTGTCTGTTTCCACAGGGAAGCTGAATAAAACAAAATATTGTGGATCCAGTGTCTTTTCATAGTGTAAATTTTAATATGTATGTGAATATATAAAAATATCAGTGCTGGTTGAGATCAAGGCCCAGTGTTCTGTGTCCAGCATAATCACTTGGTGGCCAAAATAACAGACATGGAAGGAAGAGTAGAAAAAGGAAAAATATATATGAAAAGTACTCCAATATTGCCCTCATCTGTGGGTAGTCAGAGTGGGTTAATTAGGAGTAAGAAGAGGAAAGTAACTGTGTAGACAAGCTGTGAACTCAGGTGTTCTTTTGGCAAGACTGAGTAAGTATAATCTTGATAAAGTCAAGTAAGGAAGATCTGTCTTTTGGTTGACAGGTGAGAATAATTTACCAGAAAGGGACTAAACTTGTTTGCACCTTAAACTTGTTTTCTTAAGTCAAAAGGACTAAGCCCATTAGGAAGTATTCTAGATTAACAGAAGTTACAATTTTAGTGCAAGATTACTGGATAAAATTGTGCACAGAAATATGTAAATTGTCAGAATATATTGCAATAATGGCTTTCTCCAGCACTAAAACCTCTTAAATTTGAGAAATAAGACTATAAATGTAGTGAGCAAAAAAACAGTATGGAGAAAGAGTAATAGTTCCTCGTGTCTCTGTATCTCTGAACCTCATCTCTCTGGCTCTGTGGGGTCTCTTACTGACCTGCCTTTACCAAAGGTGTCTCAGACTGACTGTGCCCAAGCTGGCAGCTCTGCTCTCGAGATTGCCCTTGACTTTCTCCATCCTGTGTACCCTTGCCCATATGCTGGTGGACCAGTGGCTGAATGACACAGTGTTTTTTTCTTCCAAGTCTGTTACTACTCTCCCCAGCCTGACCCTGTTACGTCCTGGAGGACTTTCCTCTCAATCACAATTTACAAGTTGTTTAATTTGGTTTTTTTTTTAAAGAAACTCTAGTTTAGAAATAATGGGCTGCTGGTAGTGTGTTGCAGAGTATAGCACTAGCCGTTTTGCCTTTAAAAAAGGTTTGTTGTTGCTCTAGCATGTGAAGATCTTGAATAAGATGCTTAATGTGTGCTTGTGGTTTTGCTTTGTTTTGCGAGTATATAGTGTGTCTAACCTCAAGACTGATAGGATTTCTAGCATCCTGAAGAGAATTAAATAAATAATAGCCTTTAAAAGCTCCTAATCTTACATGTGCAGAGTCAGTAGCTGTGCAATTTCAGGAACCGTTGTACAGTGTTGCAAATTGTGTTTGATTTTTTTTTTAACTGAGTTTTGACATTTGTGTTCATATTGGGAATAACTGACTTTAAAATTTCTATGTAACTTACAATTTTATATGTCCTTTGTAACAAGTGTTTAATTTTGCAGCTTTGTGCTGGAGGAGGGTTTCAGTAACATAGGTTTGTGCAGACTTTCAGTAGCTCCACAGAAACCAGCAGAACAGGAAATGACAGCCTGACCTGCAAAGTGGAAAGACTGCTTTCATCAGTGACCAAACCCTACTGGCCTGTTGTATAGGAAGGACAGTATTTTCTTTGCTGATTTACTTAATTAGATTGTAAACTCCTTGGGGCAAAGCTGTTGTATTTGTGAGCCATGAACAACACACTAAGACGGCAATTACAGGAATGCAGTCAAATTCCTCCCAATCCCTTTAGTCATTGGTTATAAACTATGATAAGCCCTGTCTAATGAGTGGAAGGAAGTTTTGGCATCAGTGTTCCCTAGCTCAAATCTGAATAAAATGTTTGATGTCACATCTGCCTATTATTTTGAGATGCAGCACGGATGAATTCTCTACCATTACAGCTTGGGCAGGGGGTTGGGGAGATATATAAAACCACTGCATTTTACAAGGAATTTCTGACAAATTGCAAGTCCATTGTAGCAATAAGGGACCAGTCAAATGCCTGCTTAGTGTTGCTATTTTCAACACCATATTAATTCCAATTTATGCTGCAGTGTCTAACATGAATACATTTTGAAATACTTACATTTACCATCTGGTAGATATAATAAAATTAATTTTATAATCATGTAAAACACTAAGTTTTTGGTTGCATTCCTTGGTAATGGCAAATTTTTCTGCCTCTAATACAGGGACTTGCTTTTAAGCATGGATACAGCTTTTCTCAATAAACAAGCAATTATAGTGATGGAAAATATTTTTCTGGTTTCATTTATAAACATCCTTATCATTTATTTCCTTTGTAGTGAGCAATATCTGTTGATGAAATCTGTGGCTCTGTCACACTTACATAGAGTAAAAATGGAATTTGCAGAATAGATACCAGTGGGCGGAGGGAGGTCGAGGTCTGTTGCATTAGTTTTCCTGCTCACCATTCTCATAGAAAAATAGCATCTATCTGTTATCTCAGAGAAAGGAGAGGGTTGAATTGGCTGGATCTTTTTATTGGCATTTCCTTTTTTTTTTTCAAACAAAAGGCACTCTCATCAGCCATGTCAGTCAGCACCGAGATTGTCAAATTATATGGCTTTAACAATACAGCATTTGTAGGTCTATCAGATGTGTCTGTCCTATAGGATCAGGAGAGCATTACATTAGTGGATATCTATAACTTAAGGATGCAGTTCAGACACAGCAATATTCCACAGTTGCTGTAAATACTGATTTTAAACTAACTGATTTCAGAAGTGGGGTAATGTACCAAATTAAACCACTGATTCTGCAGTCTGCCACGCCAAAGGCTTTTTTTATAGTCATATATGATGTCCACAGTTTTATTCAACTTTATCATTCTTGAAGTGTATAATCTAACAGTTTTTATAAAACTGTAGTTTTCTAGAAGCTACAGAACCAACTTGTAAGGCAACTTTTCATATTTGGACTCATCCATACCACAGAAGATGAGTATGAAACAGTAACAAATCTGTAGAACAGCATGATGAGTCAAATCTTTGTGCACTGAAAGTCGATAAACTGAGTGCTTTCAACATTTTGGGCATCCAATAGGATCTAATCTCTGAGGAAAGAGTCTTGTAATAATATGATTTAAAGTAAGTCTGAAAGATTTGATCGTAAGGCAGAAAAGTTGGATTTATTTGAGGAGAAATTTTAAGTGCACGGAGTTTTTAATTGAACACTGAATCTCTCGTAGGCTATGACAAGCTCATGCTGTTTGTGTACTCAATATTTTGCTTTGTGAATTTCCTATATGATTTTTTGAAGGAACATTAACTTATGCAGATGTTTGTATATTCTTGATTTTGAACATATGTAGTCCCTCAATAATGAAATTGTATGTTTTAACAGTTTAACATAAGGTTTGGCTTTACTTAATTTGTATTTTGTTTTATAATCTATGATGAGTATAATTTCTACAGTTAATTCCACAAATTGACTTTCCCATTGTAGTAAATATTTGTGCAGCCTTTTAATGAGAAACATGATGCCAGCTGTGTTCTATTGCCAAAGAGACTGCCTGAAACTGAGGAAAATCAAGTCAGAATTGAGCCAATCTGTTGTTTAAACTGAAAACCTTTGCTTTCCTTTTCCTTGCTTTTATTGTTTAGTGGTTTGTTTGATTTTTTTTTTTTTCCCCACTTGTTTTTCATATTTCTTTGGGGTGATCTGAAGTTCATTCCTGGCTGTGGGCCTCATTATTCTGTTTATTTAACACAGACACTTGTGTTGAGAGGGCTCTGAGCAGTTTATGGCAGGTTATCTTTGCATGGTTAACCTTGGAGTGGTTTAGAAAGATGCTTTGGGGTTTTGTTTTTTAAAAAAAAAGGAAAGGAAGGGGAAGCAGAGTGATACTATCCCATTATTCTGTGTTACAACATTCAAAGTCATCTGAATAAACTATCCAAAATCACTACAAAGAGAGTGTTCAATTAAAAGTGGATATTTTTTTAATCTGTAATTACAACAAAACAAGAGGCTTGACTTACCTCAGCAACTCCTCAGCTAGCTTTCACTTTGTAAAGGTGAAAATTCTACCTTTTTATACAAAGCATGCTCTATTTCTGCTGTGGGAAGAATCTGCATCCTCACTGTGCTCTCCCTCAGTCTCAGAAAGCAAAGACAGTAATACAGAGCGAAACTTACGTTCTCTCTCTCTCTGTGTTTTATATGGATCCATCTATCTGTCTATCTAGATATATGTATGTTTATACATACACACATGTAGTAAGTATAAATTAAAACCTCATTACTATGTGCTGTTTCAAGGTATCGCTTCCTTCTAGCAAGGACTTAACACTTTGAAATCTCACTTGTTTCGCATTAAATGGAAGTGACATGCATCTAAAATGCCATATAAAGAGTGAATTTTCACTACTCTTCTTAAAAACTACAAATCATTATCACTGTAGAAAGTTCACTTTCTTTTTATTAGTCTTAGTGAGAAACATAGGTGACTTGAAAAAAGGCTGTTGTGGAGAGAAATGCTGCAGAAATGCTCTCTGCATTTAAAAATAGAAAGATAGTTCTGATTGACTTGAGTTGAATTAGTATGCATTATGTCATGAGCAATCATTTTGCAAGGATCCAGCTGTCCAAAACACAAAATTATGGCACTAGATTAATTAAGCTCATAAAAAAATGTAAACCCAAGTCTGTAAAGATGCATTATTAGGCAGAATTATTGGAATTCAGTTCATGCTGGGTAGGATGTCTGATCTACTCTCTGCTACTAATAGGGGACCTTCTCTGACAGCTTTTCTCATGTACTGATATTGTCTTTGCCATTTATTGCCATTTTATGGTTATCATTAGAAAGATCTTAACATTTAGTCTGTGTTTTGAAGTACATGCTGTTTGTGCAGATACACTAAAATGTACTCAGTGGACCATCCAGAATGGTATGTACTTGCTTTCAATATCTAAAGAGCTAGTTTTCTGAAAAACGTATTTGGGGATGGGTAAGCAGTGTGAGAGCTTCTGTTGTCTAGCTAGTACTAAATTTGCTAAGATGCTAAATATCTTGGAACCTTAGAGATCAATGTCTTTTGTCCTTTTTTTCCTTGTTTATCTCCCTTCTCTCTTCAGCCTTGTAATTTCAATATTTAGTATTATATATTATCAGGTATATATATTGCAAGTGGGTAACTGATGTCTGCTATGTGACGTTTGCAGTAAAGAAAAATAGTTCAAGTGGACAGATCTAGGAAACATTTTTTCACTATCTGAAATGTTTTAGTATATGGTGCTTTCAGATATACTCTGGAGACAGAAGCCCGATTTTTCAACACTAAATATTTTAAAGTCACAGATTATGTAGGCAGCTCAATAAATGCATCAGTAATGTTTGTTTTCCTGCCTCTTTTGAAAATTTGCCCTTGATATATCAGAGCCACTTTGAAGAGATTGGGATGCAATCTTTAATCTTTCAGAGTAGCTGTAGAACTAAGGAAAACTTTGTCCATGTTTGATGTCTTAGAACTACTTGGATTGAAACAGAAAAGTTAACATTTAATGCTGTGTATTTTCAACAGAATTATAAGATGGAATGGAAGTGTTTGATATTCTGAAAGTTTCTGGACTCTGGAAGAAAAGTTCAGTGTTAGAATGTGTTAATAATACAGAGGGAGCTACTTTTTTATTGTAACAAATAATTTTTAGACTCTAAAAACTCCTGTATGTCAGGTAGGCAGCGAATTGCTATTCCATTTCTGAAAGCCCTCCTGGTGTGATATCCAAACTTGTAAACAGAAGTTACTTCTCATTTAGTAGCAAGCTGGATCTCATTTATAGCAACCTTCCTTCGACAGTCAGACCTTTTACCTTGCACATTTTTACCATGAAACTGCAGGCAGTAATTATTTTTAAAAATCCGTCATCAGCTGGAGTGAATTCAAGTCTGGGCAAAAGCTGCAGGTTTTCAACAGAGAGAGACATTTGTCCCAAGACAGAATTGTCTGGGAGCTAATAGGACGTTTTGTTTTTCTTAGGTTCAAATACCTATGCGGAGAAATATTGTATTACTTGTTAGCAAATCTTCTTTGCTGGGTAGATTAATTGAGAAGCATCTTTCAAGGCTCTTTTCTAGGTAAGAAAAGATGAGGTGCTGTAAATTCAGATCAAACTATTGGATTTTCACGGGTGAGTGAGAGTAGTACATATTAGAAAAGCACTGGACATGTCATTCTGTGAAAATGTGTGTGTATATGTCTATACATTGAGAAAAAGAAATATAAGGAATTTTTGGTTGTTTGAAGAAGACAGAGATCTGATCCTCTGAACTAATCAAAGAATGTACTTGTGTGGGGTTACATTGTTCTAGGAATGTGCACCTAAGTCATTCCACATCATCTGCTTTCTCCCATTTTATTTTGGGTGTAGTTGAAAATGGGAGATAAGAAAATTGTGTTTCCAGGAAAATTATGTTCTCCGTGTTTCCTGCATTGTTTTGGAGCAGTGATATTCTTCACAGGTAGCTTGTCGATTTCTTTAAATTATTGATTTCTGGAGGAAAAAACAAATGGTTTAGTTAGTTTGTTTGGTTGGTTCTTGTCTCCTTCAGGTAGAGATAACAGATATTGAAAATGAAGAAAAAAGATACCATCTCTTCCTGGGACTTCTGGAGTCCAGTCAGAGTCTATCTGAGTTTCAGCACTTGGTCTTGCTGCTTCAGGCTTGGCCACCGATGGACAGGAGCAATGGGTGAGTGTTTCTTCAAACCACCGTGTAACAAAAGAATTCCAAGTCTTCTTGCTTGTTGTCATGTTGTTTTCAGTCAAATAATTAAAACATTTGGTAGGAGTGGCTTTGCAAAGGCTCATACTGGGAGGAATAAATGGTTTATTGAAAGCAGAACTGAATCAATCAGTTTATTGGAAAACCTGTATAAACACATATGTAATCTGTGTCATGAAGGAAGGCAGAAAAACATTTTATTGCCTGAACTCCTGCACAGGAGAATATTCTATCTGCTCAAATTTCAAGCTACATATTTTGCTCTTGTTTTTAGCAGTATAAACAAAGTCCATAAAAAAAGAACAGAAAGTTCTGACTGTTCTTTGTATTCAAAGTTACACTTTGCATAAAGGCCTTTGAAAGGTGATGTTCAGATGGATGTGGCAGACAGTCTGCAGGAGGTCTGGGAGGGTAATGGCACACAATGGCACTTCC
The DNA here is from genome assembly GCA_034509425.1 of Eopsaltria australis. NCBI lineage: Eukaryota > Metazoa > Chordata > Aves > Passeriformes > Petroicidae > Eopsaltria > Eopsaltria australis. The sequence continues at coordinate 3,486,576 of JAVTVJ010000189.1, read as the reverse complement.
CTTGTCTAGATCCACCACCTCTCATTTCCATCTCTGAATAAAGCATCCAAAATAATTTAAGATAAAAATAATCATAAGACTTCAGAATTGCACTCGTCAAAGTGGATTAACTGGAAGTAGTAATTTGCAACATCCAGACTACATTATATTTTATCAGTTCTTTGGGTTTTGTCTGTGACTTTCTGAATACATTTGAAAGTAAGAAATTTAGCTGCTGTAGTCTATAGCTGCTAATCACTTCTAAGATAAAAGGATTCAAATAAACTCATGTTAAGAGGTAAGGTCACATATCATTCAGAGAGCAGTAATGTTAATAAATTTTTGGCTAGCCATTTCTGACAGTAGTTAGTTTAGAGTCATTAAACAGTGTTTATTTTGGATTACTTAGGGGTATTGATTACAGCCTATTTTAACTTGGGGACTACATTCACACACAAAGTGTTTATGTGCATTGATTTTTCAGAAAAGTTAAGGTTTATCTTTTTCTGAAAAGTAACTATCTTATGCATGTGTAGAGAACTGGTGGGTTACAGGGTAATCTGTAAAGGTTTTTCACATTCAAGCTTGCGTTTTTTTTGGAATTTCTGGATAAGCATTAACCTAAATTCTTTAAGGACAGTTTTACAAGGCAGAAATTGTCTTCAGTACATTAAGAATTACAAGGACTGTTGTGGGATCTGTCACTAATTCATGTTTCAGCTTTCATCTTAAGTTTTGTTCTTGATTGTAATTTAAGACTGGATGCCTTGCCATGTATGGGAATTGTCAAAGTTTTTTTAATCTACACAATATCCTTAACAAAAAACCAAAACTTAAAGAACAAAAGGTCAAGTGTAATACTGCTGCACAATCCTTTTTCTTTGTGTTGAACAGAAAGACTAAAGGAGAACACTTGTATATGGGCAGTTCTTGTCTACTGTTCTGTTACAGAGGACATAAATAGTTGTATCGCCCTCTTGGTGTAACGTTCCTTTAGGCTGACTAAACTAAAGATGAAGGAAAAAAAAGTTGTAGTCAGAACTAACTGTGGATCAAATCTCAGAGGTGTGATACCTCTTAGACTTCAGGGATCTTAGAAGTGAAAATTTCAGCAAATACTTAGGTGAGCTGTATCATAACTCCTTTTTTACTAAAGTAGTTAGTATGGCTCCTAGGCAATTACAAATAGTCACAATTCTTCACTCTTCTCCCCCAGTTGCATAATTCCAGGTTAACAGCATTCAGCTCTGCTTAGCAGCCTAGGGGTTTATGTATGTATGTGTACTTGTGCTCCTGAAAAGCCTATCTTTAGGATGATTGGGAGTAAAGAACAGGAACGGTTTGTTAGTAGTATTTTCAACAATTTCATTTTAAAGCAACTTGTATTAACACATTTTTGAGCAAAGAGGAAAACATCAAGAAGTTAAAACTGTATGTATCAACGTGTTTGTTTACTCTTTACTCTTTTTTTCCTCTTCCTTCAGAAGAGGATCATTATCGCTTATTGTTTACAGCCAGTGTAATGATCCTTACAGGAACTGGGGAATTTAAGTTTGAGTCATGTGAATACTTAGAACTTAGGTTTTCAATCTAGCAGTAAGTATCTAATACTTACAATTGAATATTAAGCTGGAAAACACAATTTACATTCTGTAAAGGTTTAAAAGGAAGGAGAAATAAAAGAACTAGTGTTTCAGGGGGTTTTTGGTAGGCTTTTAATTTTTGTAACCTCTGTGTTAGTAGGTCCATACTCAGTTTTTTGAGTTCTTGTCTTCTAAAACACTCCAGTTAAACTAATACTTATTATCACAAGTATGATTCTCTTCTTGTCATAATGTGCTGTGTTTGCTGTGAGAAAAAAGAGAGGTAGCTTGGTTTAAGTCAGCACTCAAAGCCATACACTTTTTAAAATTTTATTTGCATACCCTTGTTATGCATGCATGCTTTTCCACCCAGATGTCTCATAGTCAGATGTTATTTTAAACATTTCATAAAGGTATTTCTTAAAAAATTATTGACAGTACCTGAAGCTCTGCAGTCCTTTGGAACTTGCTGCCTACATTCAAAAGGCATTTTTTATATTTATTATAAATATTGATAAGGTGTTTCGGAACTGAAATAACCCCCATGTTAGAGACTCAGTACCTTAGTTCACTTTTTTAATCTTAATCCCAGATTTTTTTTTTTTTTTTGGCTTTGGGAAAAAAATTGAGGTGTTTCTGCTGATGAAAAGGTGTTTCTGCTGATGAGAAACAATTTTTTATAACTACAGTTGAACTTAAGTGAAATTCGGGAGAGAAGAAAACTGAATTCTGCCTGTAGGTGTCAGATTTTGGTAACTTAATTTTGGTTTTAATTAGAGATAGCAGATAGTTGTTAATAGTGCCCAGGAGTATTTGAAATAGTTATAAGGAGTTGTGATGAGAAAAGCTTTATATATGTAAACTATATAATCTGGTACTTTACTTAAAAAAATTTGCATATGACAAGCCTTGATAGCCTTGCATCTTTCTGGTTATTTTTGTGTTTTGTGGTGTGATTTTTGTTTCCCTTTTCTAATGGGAACTTAGCGATTTTCTTAATGTACTCCAGGAGCAGCAGCTATAGAAATGGAAGTACATTTTGACTCCGTGCCTCTAAGCAAGAAATGGGTCACAGAGCAGGAGCTATCCCTTTAACCAGTGGGAAAGATGGAGTTGCAGGGATTTCTTCCTTCTCCTGCCCTTACTGGGGATTCACAGATTCAGTGCCTCATGTTCTTTATTGAATAATCTGGCATCTTGGGGTTCAACCCATCACGTTGAAAGGAGCGGAGAGGAGGAGCTCTGCTGTTCCCAGCCAGACTTTTGACAACTCTGTGCTCGGTGACTGTGACTGATGGAAAGGCTCAATTAAGTTGTCAGAAGGAAGAAAGACAATGACTTCTGTTTAATTTGCATTTGAAGTTGCCAACTCCTTACTTCTCTGTCTGGTTTTCATGTTGGGCTGTAACGACAGCTGCGTGTGGAGCTGCTTTTGCTTGTTTATGGTTTGTACTTTTGAAAGTGGACAATGAGTAAGAGAGAGCTTTTAGGTATGAAATAGTAGATATTGGTGGTTATCCTCTCCAGAGTTGTCAGGCACTTGGTATGTCAATCCAACAGACTCTCTTAACAGACTCCATTTACAATTATATTAATGTGTTGCTTTAACAATTGCTGCAAAATAATAACTTTGAAAAGCAGCACTTTGACAGCACTTTACTGCTTCTTGTCACATGTACTGATTGAGTATCTTAATTTTCACTAAATTATAGCATCAAACTGCTACTTTTGGTCTTGCTGTGACTTGTTTTTTTGTTCTTTTTTTTTTTTTCCAAGCTAAAGTGGGAAGTTTACCATGTCTTTGGAATGCTGATTACTGACCAGAGAAATTTGTGGGGTGATTTTAAAAATGCATTTTGTGCCTTCTTAAGTTTATGCACAGATGAACGTAGAGTCTATGTTATTGTGGCTTCATGCAACCATGATATAAGCTGTGATTGTGCATGATTTTAGCCCACTGTATGTGTGAATTGAAATGCATCAGCTTAATTTACATTAGGAAAATGGTAGTGTAGGTGTGCTCCAGGGTTGTGCTTGGTGCTATCAGTTAAAAGTGGTCTGTTACCCATTTCTGTCAGTACATCCACTCCTAGCCAGTATACCACTTCCTAACAAAAGTGTCCAAAATATCTCCATGATCTACCAAACAATGGCTATAGGTGAAAAAATGTTGCAGCAACAAAACTTCACAGTAAACCCTGCCTTTGCCATCCTGCATGATGAAATTTACTGTATCTACTGTCTGCCATCTGTTTATGTCTCACTCTGTAATGGTGACATAGCATGAGGTTCTGTGTGGAATTAAAAGAACATTTTAAATATGTAGAACAAATGTAACTGTATCCATATCTTCTAGCAGAGTTCAGATGCATGCAATTTCACTTTCCTGCCCTTCTTGGATGGGCTGTGGAGAAAAGTTTACTTTTGTTTGTCCTTCTTGGATGGGCTGTGGAGAAAAGTTTACTTTTGTTTGTACTCATTGGACCTTAAAATTAAAATGTGAATCTGGCTATATCTTTTCCTTTAGAAGCAAGAGACGGATACTTGAGAAACAGAGGCTGTTAGAATGTGATCAAAGCAAACAAAATTAGGAATGCTGGATTCCTGTCACCCCTCGCTCGATACGACTGTGCTTGGGAAATCAGCTAGTGTAAAGCCAGGAGAAGATCCTGTGCTGTTCCAATTTGATCAGTATTTATCTGGTATATAGTTCCCCAGGGTTTTTAATAAGCATGTCATAATTCCAAGTAATTTAAACTTTGTTGCACTGAAAGAGTGATGGCATGGACAGTAACTTGTCTCAAAACTTTCATCTTTCTTTCATGAGGTTGTACGTTTAAGTCACACAAAAGAAACAACAACAGAAAATGGTGTATGTATATTTATGTTCTATATACATCTTTTTTACTGGGCAGATCGTGCACAAATGATAATCCCTGGGTGAAACTGGGTACTGTGATGCTGCAGAGGTGCCCACCTGAGGAAAAGGAGAAAACAGGAAATGAAATTTTGAAAATCTGCCGTTCTTTGTATGAGACAAAGCACATGCTCCCTGTCAAGGTAAGTTTTTGGGTATCTTGTTTATGAGTCCTGTTTCAAGGACCCAGCTACAAGTAATATGTTGCCATACTGGATCAAGTCTAGTGGAGAGCTAACAGAGAGGCTGAGAACTGAATTCAATCCGTCTTGAGAAGAGATGACTGTGGGAGATCATGTCTTTAAGTAGTCAAATGAGGAAACAAGGAGAGAAATTAGAGTCAGTCTCTTTTCAGAGACTGACTCAGTTATAGGACAAGAAGCAATAGAGACACGTTACATCATCAAAAGCTCTCATTGCACCAAGGGAAAACATTTTTCACCTTTAAAGTAGTGAAGCATTAGAACAGGTGGATGCCTAGAAGAGACAGGGAGAGTCTGTCCTTGGAGGTCTTTATGACTTGACTGGATCATGTCACAAGCAGTTTGATATTGTTGGACTTGCTTTGAGTTGGAGGCTGGTTGGATTAGCTGATCTTTATAGGTGTGTTCTAGTATAAATTATTCTTTAATGTATTTGTAGAAAGACTTTAATAATCTATTATCATTTAAATCAGTGTTGCAAAAACCATTACTTAAATTATCAGTAATCCTCTTGCTAATAAATGCATGAAGATTTAGTGAGGAATCCCTGAAAACTATGGTGATTGAAAAAACCCTTAATATACAAGTAATTGCTAAGTAGTAACTATGATATTCTAACTTGTCTTCCCTAACTGTGTATGCATACTTCAATACAAGCATCTCTTAAGTATAAAATTATTGAAGTGTTTTGTATGTAAACACTGTATATTAATGAAGACAGATTGGAGAAGTTCTTAATCAACTTCACTCAATTTCACAGTAGTCGTGCATATTTTTAGTAGGCTGATTAATCTCTTATAATTATCTTTATGCAGTCACTGTCTGTTATAGAAAACAGCTGATGTTAGGAAGAGAAATAGAACAAAAACAACACATTCTGTTTGAAACACAGACAGGTGGGTGTGTGGGTTTTTGTTTGTTAGGTTTTTTTCCTAGTCCAACACACTGATCTGAGTCAAGTTCAGAAATCTATGTAAAACATAATTCCAGAAGGTGGCAGTAAGCTGAAATGGTAAGTACATTTATTAATTTATTCATCCCCCCAGAACTCCTTGGTGGAAGGCAGGTCTCTGTATCCCTGGGACTGGTATAACTATATGTAGCTTTTCTTTGTAAGGTGTTGAAGTGATGCATTATAGCTTGTAAACTTACAGTCTTAATGTGTATAGGAGTAGCTGAACTTTTACAAACTAGAGTGTTCTGCCTCACCTCGGCTATCCAGGGAGACAGCTCCCTCTGAGTGTCACTGTCATACAGCAGTCAGCTTACCAAGAGTTCTGCTCAAGAAGGGTCATGGTTTGCATTCCCTTAGTTGAGTGAACTTTTCCTTGATCTCCATGACAAGTCACTGTTTACACATAGTTTTGGTATTGGTAGACAGTTTTGGTTGGGGGTGCCTTCCTTTGGTTTTTTTAATGGTACAGGATGTTGAAAGAGCCCACCATGTGAGTATGAATATACAGGTACAGATATGAAGTTACTCTGATCTTCAGGCTTGAAACAGCCTTACTGATGTAAAATACATTTTTTATGGCTAGGATGCTGTGCAGTAACAGAGTTGCACTAAAATGTGTAGTTGTACAATTACCTACAAACACAGGCTATATTCCTGTAAGTCACTACTTGGGAAGAGGGGGAATGATGTGTATGAATTTAAGTAATTTATTTGTATGTATGGCTACAGTACTTAAGTGCTCAAATGACAGGTTTGCAGTCGCATGGCTGAATAAGATGAAAATCTGATCACTGACAATTAACCTGTTTAGGTGATTTCACATTTCAGTAAATACACTGATTAAGATGACAAATCCAGAATGATGGAATTCTAAAAACTGAAACCAGTTAATTATCATTAATAACATTTGCCATTCAAGTTCTCTCCCATTACAACCTTGCCAAGTTCAAAGATTGTAAAGGAAAACACATGTAACTTCAAGTCATGTGGTCTAGAAGTTAGAAAAACCATCTTTGGATATAGTCATGAAAGGTTTAACTCTTGTTCTCATTCTATATCCTACCTGTCTATCTAGTTTTTTTAAGCCAAGTTCTTTTTTTTATGTCTTTTGAATGGTACATAGCTTTAATCTTTTTATCTGTGTCTGTGTTTGCTTTGGGAGGGTATTTTTGCAGGGTTGTTTGTTTGTTTTGGGTTTTAATTTGCATTATTCAGTGAGTAGATATCTCCATTCCTCTTAGTGAAAAAAGCATTGTTTTATTTGCCTGGAAGAGACAAGTTTGGATTGTCCAACATGTGCGCTGCCTGATTAATCTCTGTAGAAAAGGATAAATCCTTCTCCCCCTGTAATTGTTAAAAGTGAAACTCCTCTGATATCTCACGTTCTTCTGTCAGCCTATGGGTCATGTGTCAGTGAATGTGGGAGAATGCATCTAGTCCCTTATCTGTAATCACCCTGGGGTCCTAGTGGCTATCAGATACTTATCTCTTAGAATAATACAGCAACCACTTGGTCTCCTTTTTTCTAATTTTTGTAGCTTGTTTTTCCTGAGGTTTATATATGATTTTAGCTTGTGTGATTTTGTTCATACACAGTTGTGTGGGCTCATTTTCTTCAGATAATGTTGAATTTAAATGCTGCTTTTCAGTCTGTTTTTAGCCTCTCTAGACATAATGCTGTTTGTATTCATTATCTAGCCCTTCAAGCCATCCATGAAAATACTGAATAGTACTGGATCTCCAAAACAGACTCCTATGACATATGGTTTATTTGCCTCACTGGTGTCACAGTGAACCATTGATAGCTGCATAACTAGATAGAAGACAAAAGTTATCTTAAAAAAGTTTCAACTAAATCATGGAAATTCAGGTTTGAATTGGGCCTTCCCTTGACCCTCTCACAGGTAACATGAAACCCCCTCTAAGCAGAGCCTTTCATGGCAGGCAACAGACACTTGAATGCTTTGAAGTGTTCACTGCAGAACAGAAACCCACTTCTGTTGCTGTGAGAAGTTCTGTGGATGATGACTTCTTCTTGGGCTGGGGTTTTCAATTCCTGTCCAGAGCAGCCCCTCAGTCATTAGTGGCAGTGATACAAGTTGATACTTGTACTATTTGGACAGTCTTCAGTGGCTGGCAAGCTGTCCAGTCCCTTCCTGTGCAAAAAGAAATGCAATTGGAGGAATGTGTATTTGAACTTCAAAAGAGATTATGGCTTCCTCTGGACTTGGGCATGGTCATTAAGACTGAGTGTGTCTGCTAGACATGCTACAATCAGGCAGAAAGTTATTCAACTTGTACAGCTGGTTTTGAGAGGAAAATGTTACCAAGCATGATAAAACTGCTGTTTTGCTCAGGTTATGTATTTTATGACTCTCAGAATTTATTTTTCTGAATATAAGTTGCATCTCTTGCTGTGAATACACATTTTCAGGAAAAGAAGAGTGAATCTGTAACTTTGCATTCAGTAAGTTTGCTGGAATGGAAGGTGTGCAGCTCAAAAGAAATACAGTGGAATATGAAATTAACAGGAGTTTAATAAGCATATGAATGATCAGACAAAGCTTAATGTATTTATTTAGTCTTATTCCTTGATCCATGTCATATCATTCACAGACTGGACAGAATGAGAGGTTGGAAAGCAGCACTGGGGAAAGGGACCTGGGGGTCCTGGTCAGTGGCAAGTAGAACATGAGCCAGCAGTGCCCTGGGAGGGCCAACCCGGTCCTGGGGGCATCAGGCCCAGCATTGCCAGCTGGGCAAGGGAGGGATTGTCCTGCTCTGCTCTGGGCTGGAGCAGCCTCACCTCCAGTGCTGGGGGCAATTCTGGGTGCCACAATATAAGAAAGACATTAAGCTGTTAGAGAGCATCCAAAGCAGGGCAACAAAGATGGTGAAGGGTCTGGAGGAGAAGGTGTATGAGGAGTGGCTGAGCACTGGGTCTGTTCAGGCTGGAAAAGAGGAGACTGGGCAGAGACCTCACTGCAGTTGCAACTTCCTCATAAAGGGAGGAGGAGGGGCAGGCACTGATCTCATCTCTCTGGTGACCAGGGACAGGACCCAAGGACATGGCCTGAAGTTGTGTCAGGAGATATTTAGATTGGGTATCAGGAAGAGGTTCTTCACCCAGAGGGTGTTTGGGCACTGGAACAGACTCCCCAGGGAAGTGGTCACAGCACCAAGATTGACAGAATTTAAGAAGCATTTGGACAATGCTCTCAGGCACAGGGTGTGACTCTTGGGGCGTCCAAGAGTTGTTCTGAATAATCCTTGTGAGTCCCTTCTAGCTCAGCATATTCTGTTATTCTGTGATTCTAATCAATAGCAGTACTGAATACAAGTTTAAAGGAACAAGTCTGAATAAGAGAACAAGCCTGGCCTTAGTGACTCAGAGCTTAGTGTGATGGAATATATTCTTCTAGGCTTTGTTTCTTTAAGGTATAAATTTAGAAAAGACTATAGAAAAGACAGCCAGAGAGCTCCCTGTCCCAATCAAAGCCAGGGGCTACTGTCTGTATAGTACATTACAATTAGAGTATTTAATGTCTCCTCATCTTCAAATAATTTTTAGGCTTTTTGGCTCACAGCTACTGAAACCATGCTACTAAATGTCTGGATCATCTTGGTCATTAAATTGTTACAGTCGTCATTAAACTTCAAAGGACATAAAAAATACATGACTTGCATTCTCTCAGCTTAATATTTAGCTGATGAGTTCCTTTGACAATTGCTCCCAAATTGTTGGAGTGAAACAGCATCTCTTAAGAGACGGATACCATTTTCAGTATAACTACCGTACAATTTCCAGAGTCCCTAGTGTAAAGTGCCTTGGAAAATGGGACATCTCTGATGGGCCTCTTTGGGAAGTGGTTGTGACAAGGAACCTAAATTCTCAGAAATGACAGAAAAGGGAAGTTACAATCTGGTTTATAATATAATTTTTCTGTTTAAATACTTCTGGTGTATAAATGAACAAATCACTGCAATATTGAGGAAAATAAAACAACTCAGAAATTACATTGAAGACATGTTGTTTGGTCATTTAACTAAGGGATAAAGTTTTGGAAGTGCACCATAGATTTGTTGAGGCTTTTTTTATTTTTTTTTTTTTATTTTAGAAGGTATTTTGTCACCAGTTTTGCCTTGAAGTTGTGTGATACTAAATTTGTGCTGCATTATCAAATATAGGAAACTAGATTAATGAAGGGAAGTTAATTTGCTAAACTTTAATTGTGTATAAAATATTGTAAAAAAATGTGGAAGCTTCTTGCAACAGAAGCATTATTGAACTCTGGTATGTACTGTTATTTCCTCTTTATTTTACTCTACTTTTCTGACTGCATAATTGAGTTACAGAATTGTCACAGGTGTCTGTTCCTGTGCTTTGCAGTATTTCAGTAAGCACAAATATACTAGTCTCACAGAGAGCCGTGATTGCTCTGTTATTTTTTCAGTAAAACTCCTGGTTGTAATGGTGATTCAGTACCTGCCTTGTGTTAAATCTAACAAATATTGCACTTTAACCAGTATTTCACATTTCTTAAAATTTGTTCTTTCAAGTTTCCAAAGATGTGTTTCCAACAGGGAATTCATTTGTTGTGGAAGTGTGGTTTTCATTTTGCATTTGACATAAAATTTTCATAAATTTTATTGTGAATGATGATGTTAATATCTCCAGAGATCACACTGAGAGAGTTTGCTTTTTATTTCAGTGCATAAAAGAATTATGTTTGCTGCTGCTTAACCAGTCCCTCCTTCTGCCATCCCTGAAACTGCTGGTGGAAAGCAAAGACCAAGACCTTCATGCTGTGGCACTGGAGCAGATAACAGCTGTTGCTAAGGTATGAACAGTTGAATGAACCACCTTTCAGAGGCTGAGGTAAAAAGTTACCTCTTTTATCTTCATGTAGTAAGCAGAGACTACTGAGACACCATTATTAAGGTTTTCCACTGCTATTGTGTCCACAGTGAGCAGTAACACAGGGCTGGTAAGAGCTTTTAGACATATTGGAGGTGATTAAACCTCATAGCACTTCCTTTAAATTACTTAGTATGCTGTGTTAAGTCAGTGTGGTGGAACAGAAACTGTTACATGAAGCAAATTGTTACCTCTGTGTTCATATTCCCTCACTTTGGGGTTTTTAAAGTGATAATAGTACATTGGATGACTTAGCTTGTTTCTGACAAAAGTGGCAGCTATTTATATATATTTGGAGAGCAGTTATGTCACTGTTTTTGTTGGGATGGTATGTTCGGGAACTTTCATGCCATTCTAAACAGACTTGATTCCGTACTGTTGCAAAGTTTCAGGAGAAGAAACCTAAATATTGTCTTTTTCTTTGGACAAGTACTGAAAGACTTTAATGCATATTTGTCAATTGCTATATAACATTACAGTACTGTCTTTTCCCTGTGAATTTGCTTTTCAGCAAATAGGAAGGAGCACCTAAAAAGATGAAAGTTAGTCTCCTGGGCAAGAGCATTATATCATCAGTTATCTTTCATCTGAAAACTGAGCTGGGTTTAAAATTTTTTGGAGCTCTTAACTGAACTTGTACATGTGCAGCCTAACTTTCTTGGGTTTTATGTTACCTATGGTCTACAATCTAACATTCTGCTGCAAAAGAGAAGGAACGAATTGTCTCTGACCTGTTCATGAAAGAGAATGGCTTTCTCCTCTGACTGAATTAGCTGCATTGATAATTTCCAGAATTACAATATTTAGGTAGGAAAGCCTCATCTGCAATATTTCTGAATTTTGCACTGTATCTTAGGGAGCTCTCGATTGTGTATTACGAAACAAAATAATAATTTATGTTTTATTTTTCATGTGGTACTTCACAATGAAACTACCCACATGGAAGCAAATGGAATCGTGTGTCTTTTATAATAAATATCCCCCAAAACACAAAAGCTTTAAAAATGTGATTTGTAGGAATTCAGATTGAAATTATAACTTCCTTCTAGGGATATTGTCTGTTCTAATTACACCGATTGCCATGAAGTTTTCAGGTTCCTTGGTTGTAACAAAATGTGCAAATCCTATCCCCTACTTTTACACCATTCTCTATTGCTTAGGAAAGATACTCTCCATCCTGCTTCTCCCAGGCTTCTCCCTTAAGTCTCTCTTCCTCATGAGCTGTGTCTTTCCTTCTTATGCATATTGTATTCCAGAAGGTTTCTCTTTTTGCATCCTTTGAAAAGTTTGAGAAATGATCCATCTCCTTTCCAGAACTGTTGAAGACTAGCTAGGGAAGCAATGGATCTGGAAGCATAGGCTCCATTTCACATATTGCTGATTTTCCTTCAAAAGAACTTTGTTACCAAAATGGAAGAAGCACCAGCTTTTTTAACATGTTGTCTATGAACATTTGAAACAGTAGAAGGGAAGGTAGCAGGGCATGTTACTGTAACATATCTGTTTCTACCAAAATTCTAATGCCATTGTTACCATTCAGTTTGAATTTGGAGTGTTTGCTACTTGAGCTTGGTATATAAGCTAAGAACACATAGGTGTTCCTATTCTCTTTCTTTTATGCCAATAAACCACCTGAGTTTTTTGCAAAACATAATTGTATAAACATTAACCACCAAAACAATAGTACGTTGATAGTTTTCTTTTACCACCTGCAATTTTAGATTTTATTTCTACAAAACAAAGCTTTTCCATAACTTTTAAACAAGATGATCTCATTGAAAAGCCGGCACAAATATTAAAATCTGATATATGCATCCACTTTCTCATCTCTGTGTTCTTGTTAGCCTTTGTTAACAGATGAAAGCTGCTATATAAGTGACTAATTCTGAAGCGTGTCACCAGGAATTAGTGTCCAAGTACATTTTATTTAACTATTTTTAAAGCATAATGCTGTACAGTAGCACTTTCTGAATGGTTACTAATTGTATTGCTCTCTTAACTGGCCGTTTATTTCTGGTGTGCTCCAGCTTTCAATTTCCTACACTCTAGGCTAGTTATAATATATTGGATTTTTAGGGCCAGAAACCTTGTTAGCTTCTTGCTAGTACAAACTTTGTAAGACCTGTGCATGCCTAAAATAATACTTTTTTTTGGCTTTCTTATACAAGAGGCAGCTTGATAATCTGTTTCTAATTCTTCCTTCTAAATTCAGTATTTATTTGAGCACATAGTTCTGTAAGAGTGCTGAATAACCTAGTAGTTTCAAAGCAGCTAGCTTTGGTCTAATGTTTTACTTTAAGTCAATGAAGATTTAACTGTTGACTTTATTGCATCAGGCATAGAGCTTAGCCAGTACCTTGAATGTGACAGTGTTAGAAAAGCAGCTAGTACAGAAGAGTGCTGTGCGAAATGCAAAAACAGTTCTTATATTGTATAAAAAGTACCTCTTACTCCTTGTTTTATATGCATCTCTTATGATTACATTATTTGCTGTTGTACTGAAAGTGCATATATTACTTAGCTATGGCAATGTGGTTTAGTCAGTATAATTTTCTATGCCTACTTTTTGCTTTTTAAAAAACAGCATTCAGACTGTTAATGCTTTTTGTAAAATTCTGAATTAATTTTTCATAGGAAGGCCATTTCTGCTTACATTGAACAGGAAATAGACAAATAACACCTGGCAGAAGGGGAATCACAGCAATTGATTCCCTGATCCAGTGCTAACACAGCTCACAAACATGGCTGCGAGAAAAATACAGCACTTGCTTGCTGATAGGATGTATTAGTTAGCCATTTGTTGTGTGTTCCTGACAGCTTTATGGATGTTTACAGTTAAGGATGATGCTGAAGTGCTGATACTAGGAATTGTACAGCTTTTGCCTGTAATAAACCAACCAAGTTTTTGCGTAAGCTTTTTTTAAATTGCAGACCCGTCTTTTTATTGTGTATCTTTTAATGAACTGCCACTTGTCTTTTCTGGGTAACAGAAATAACTGTTCTTCCCCTGTGTCGTGTAGTGTGTGAGTAATTTAAAAAATCAGTTTACCTAAATAACTTTATTACTGCCAATAGAGCCCTTAAAAGTCAGATTGGTTTTGAGAGGGTTTTCAGTCTTGTTTGTGCACTGGGTTATCTTTCAGAGTTGAAAACTGTTTTTTATACATCTGAGAGAGCATGTAAATATTCTCTTGCCTGTTGGTGCCTATAATGTTAAAACAGCTAACAAGTGGGGGTTAATATAAGCAGTACAAATACTTGTTCAATCAATAGTTTAATAGGAACTGGAACAAGAAAAATGTTGTAGTCTGAAATAATACATGGGCTCCATTTGCATGTTATAATTTCAGTGATGAAGTACTGAATCGGCCTTCATAACATGTTTTACTGAAAAATGTAATATAAAAAATCACAAGTTCTGTGTGAATTAATGGAATTTCTAGTGTTCTCCAGTGAATGCCATGTATGGCTACTCACTTAATGGGGCTTCATCTTTAAAAGAAACAGTTAAATTATGTGTATATAAGCTAATGTTGATTATGATAAAATATTTTTCTCTAGTTCATTTTTCCAGGATTTTTTATGTCACTGGTTTCTTTTCCCCTTATTTATTTGTTCTATGAATATATAGTCCAGGAAGGAATAAAACAAAAAACATTTTTATCTCCAATACCTGTTTTACCTAAAGGAAGAGGGTTGGTTTAGATTGGATATTTCCTCTTGTCCTATCACTCCATGCTCTTGTAGAACATCCCCCCCTCCATCTCTCTTGTACTGAAAGGCTGTTGTATGGTCTCCCCAGAGCCTTTTCTTCTCCAGGCTGAAAACCCCAACTCTATCAGCTTGTCTTCATAGGAGATGTGCTCCAGCTCTCCTGAGATTGTCTTCATGACCTTCTCTGGACCCATTCCAACAAGTCCTTGTCCTTCTTGTGCTGGAGGCCCCACACCTGGATGCAGTACTCCCAAGTGCTCTCATGAGAGCAAAGGTACCACTTGAATGCCTACACCTCAGTGCTTGAAAGCAGATATTAGCCAATACCTAAATAGGAAAGCCAAGTAAAAAAAGTCAGTTCTCCTTAGTGTAATTATCCCCATTAGATCTTTCACTTGTAACCATGGACATCGTGTGTGGGCTTCATGCTAAATCTATATATACTCTTTGCTGAATCTATACTGTCTGCTGAATATAAATTCTGCTGAAGGAAAGATGGATGTGAAAAATGAAAGCTGCTTGCATTTAAAACTTCCAGATTTTACTCTAATGAAAAATTTAGCACCCTTAGCATGGAGTTCTAGAGAGGCGTAATAATGATTTTTCTCTAACATATGCACTCTGATTTTGTCATTATTGTGGCTCATAGTTTATTCACACAATATGGAAAGTGGTTGGGTGTTAATTTGTGCAGAAGATACCAGCACCTCTGAGACCTGCTTAAACTGCAGTCAGCTGCATTCCATATCACTGCAACAGTGATTCTGGGATTAGCAATTGTCATAGTTTAAGGCCTAGTTAGGGTCTTGGGATAGCAAGAGCTCTGCATCTGCAGGTAGATCAGAAGTGATTCATTAGTAAGATCCTGACTGATCTGTCTACCCAGAAAAAATAGCTTTTTGAAACTGGGATAGTAAGGTGGTTGTTTTTTACTTGCTGGGTTTTCCTGTTTTACAGACTCAGTGATTTTGAAAATGTAGTGTGTTTAGGAGTCTGTATCTACTGTAGGCTAATATTTGGTACGTATGGCAAGCAAAAATAACTCCAGAGGTTGATTTCCACTAATATTTTTTAAAATGTAAAACTTTGAGGATGAAAATTCCATCTGGAACAGCATCCTGGCTCAAACAGATGGAAGAATTACAAGTCTAGTGAGGAGTAAGAATAGGGCAGATGTATAGGCTCTTTCTCTGAAATACTACTTTACAAACTTTTGGTTATTTTCAGCTGGATGTATCTGCTAAGTAATTGCCAGTGGTTTTCATTCTTGTGCAATTTCTCCTTAAACTTAGATGAACTTTTACATCTTGCAGTACCATTTGACATTGAAAAAATCCTACTTTTTAAAAAATTTCTTGTAGTCTGATCCCACTAGATTAACTTGATGCTTCATGTTTTTTATTTTCTTAATGAGATAATGTTTTTAATTAATACCTTTATAATTTTAGTGATGTTGCTATCTGCCCTATGCCCTCTAAGCTGTCTCTTTTTTAGATTGGAGAGTCATAGTTTTGCTGAGCAATTTCCTGCATAAAAAACTTACTGTACTCTATATGGTGTATTTTTTTTTTTTAAATACATACTTTGTGTGTTTGCCATGTATATTGTTTTCATAGTCTTTTTTTACTTTAATGCTTGTTGTTCTGGTTTAAAATTAATTTTAAATTAATGTCGTCTTAAGTTACATTTATATTGATTTAAAAAAAACATACAGTTCTATTTAAACAGAGCTGTTCTGTGTATAAGCTATCTTAATTAAGGTTTGTAAACATGTATCAATTCACTGACCGTCTCTGTAGGTTGTTATTTTTATTTAAACAAATGACTAGAAATGTTTCTATGTGTGCAGTTAATACCCAAAAAATTGACGTGATCTGGAGTTGTAAAACTGATAAATAGTCAAGTGAGCTTTCTTTGCTGCCTATTTTAAAATGCAATTCTCATTAAGCCTTGGTGTCTCTGTGTTCTTCCCACACCTGCCAGACTCAGCGTAGACTGACCATAGAATGGTGGAACAGGCAGTGGCCTTAACTGCATGAAATGCATTCACAGGGTCTGGTTGCCGTCATGTGTCTCCATCCAGTTGCCTGGAGACAACTAAATTAAAAGTTTCCTCCTCCTGACCAGGTCTTCAGACATTTTACAAGTCAGAAAATGGGAAATGTTAATCAGTTTAAACCTACTGGTCTGTTTGGGCCTAAGGATCAGCTGTGGGGCACACCCCAAGAGCCTTTTTGGGAGCTGTTGTGTTATGTGTGAAACCACGCTGATCTCATTTCTTTGTGAGTGCACACAGGTTTCTCTGCTTGTGTGTTGTGTGGTCATCTTCATCCCCATAGTATAGCTCAGATATTTAATGGTTTATGCTGGAAAAGGTCTTCTTTCAGATTTGTCTCTCTCCATCTGGTAGGTTTTTGGTATATGAAATCACACTAATCTATAGCACTTTTCCTTAACTGAATAGAAGCCTAAAAATTTTAAATTAAACCTTGCATCTGCTGTCAATCTCACTACCGTAATTACTATTTGCATTTTATGTTCAAAAAATCAAACAAGGAAGCCCTGTGTAAAGTTCCATCCTACATACAGGTTAAGAATAGAGCACACAGAGCTTCGAGGTGGAAGAGAATATCCCTTCAGTCCCATTTCAGAAGAGATGGCAGCTGTTTGGATAATGGCTTAGTATGCTGCGTGGTGTGCTGCAAGATGCCAGCACTAGAAATTTTGGAATCAGAATTGTTTAGGTTAGAAAATACCCGAGAACTCTCACCGAGTTCAGCTGTTAACCCAGCAGTGCAGAGTCCGCTCTAAATCAGGTCTCAACCACTTCCCTGGGCAGCCTGTTCCAGTGCTTGACAACTCTTTCCACAAAGAAATTTTTTCCTAATACTCAATCTAAACCTCCCCTGGCACAACTTGAGGATGCTTCCCCCTGTCCTATCACATTAGGAGAACAGGCTGACCCCTGTCTCACTGTAACCTCCTTTCAGGCAGTTGTAGAGAATGATAATGTTGCCCCTGAGCCTCCTTTCCTCCAGGATAAACACCCCCAGATCCCTCAGCATCTCCTCATATGACTCAGTCTCTAAACCCTTCCCCAGCCCATTGCCCTTCTCTGGACATGCTCCAGCCCCTCAGTGTCTTTCTTGCAAAGGCAGGGCCCACAACTGGATACAGGATTTGAGGTGTGGCCTCACCAGTGCCCAGTACAGGGAGACAATCACTGCCCTGGTCCTGCTGGCCACGCTACTGCTGATACAAGCCAGGGTGCCACTGGCCTTCAGGGGCACCTGGGCACACTCTTGCTCATGTTCAGCCATGTTGACCCACTTTATTTAATGATCAGCCTGTCTTCAACAAGAAAACACTGCTGTAGTTAACTTCCGGCAGTTATTAAATTATTAAAGACTAGGATTGGATAGCCTAAAGGCTGGACATCCCTATGGTCCTTAGAATTGTTTTGTAAACTGGACCTTGGGCTGTGCTAATTAGATTAAAAATAGCTTGATGGTAACTGTAAAGTGTTACTGCCAAGTCACCCTGTATACAGTAGTCATGTCTTGTGGTCCTGTGTAACAGTTGAATTTCTCTTCAGGGGCACTAAATCACTGATCATGGAGTGTTTATTACTTGCTGATACCCTGGTACCAATCATGTATGTTGGTACATAATTTTTATAGAAAATTAAGCAGAAAGTAACCAAATTTTTTTTTCCTTTTAAACTGGGACATTGTTTTGTAAATGTATCATAATTTGATTAGTTTATTTGTAACTTGATAAGGTGCAGTAATTGAAAACATAGAATGACAGAATGGTTTGGTTTGGAAGAGACCTTAGACATCATCTTGTTCTAATCCCCCTGCCATAGACAGGGACACCTTCCACTAGACCAGGTAGCTCAAAGCCCCTTCCAACCTGACCTAGAAACACCCCCAGGAATGGGGCACCTCTGGCTTCTCTGGACAACCTGTTCCAGTGCCTTGCCACCCTCACAGTAAAGAATTTATTGCTAATACCTAAACCTGCCCTTTTACAGTTTCATCATTCCTCCTTGTCCTGTCACCCCATGCCCTTGTAAAAAGTCCCTCTCCAGCTCTCCCTTTTAGGTACTGGAAGGTGCTGTGTCTCTGGGGCCTTAACATGTGCAGACTTAGCATCTCCCTGTCTTCACAGGAGAGGTGCTCCAGCCCTCTGACCATCCTGGTGGCCTCCTCTGAAGTCTTTTCAACAGGTCCATGTCTTTGTGTTGGGGATCTCAGAGCTGAATGCAGCACTCCAGGTTGGGAGAGCAGAGGGACAGAAGCCGCCCCTGTGCCCTGCTGCCCACACTGCTTTGGATGCTGCATAGGATATGGTTGGCTTTCTGGGATGTGAGAGCATGTGGACAGGTCATCTGAAATTCTTATCCACCAGCATCCCCAGGTGCTCAGGGCTGCACTCAGTCGATTCTCTGCTCAGCCTGTACTTGTGCTTGGGATTGCACCAACTCAGATGCAGGTCCTTGCACTGGGACTTGTTGAACTTCATGAAGATTGCTCACAGGCCCCTCTCAAGCTTGTCAAGGTCCCTCTGGGTGGGGTCCCTTCCTTTTTTTGGTTATATGTAGTTGTTCAATTGTGGTTCATTAAGTGATAAGTTAACAGAGCCCTGTATTTCAAAGAAACTAGGAAGGACATACAAAAATTAACTGAAATGGTGTTTAAAATGTTCTATAGTATTATTTGCAAAGCTACAGACAAGATTCTCAAAAGAGTATTCAGCTCTCATTTATCAAGTAACCACATTTTTTGAGGCATCCAGGGTGTCTCTCAGAGGTAGCAGCTCTGTGTTTCACATCTTTTAATGCGTTATATTCTTTTGAAAATCTCATCCTTGTTGTGGGTGCTTATTGAGTCTGTGAATGCTGCCTGTCATATTAACATGTGAAATGTAATGTACTATATTAATATAAAGTGACCAAAATTTAATATACTCTGCTCTGACCTTCCTCAGAGTGTCATTCTTGATATGGAGCTAAATGGTGTGATCTGTGCTGCACTGGGACTGAAAACCTGTGAAAAATCTATAAAGCTGGTGGTGTAATCCCCAGCTGTTAAGCATTCTTATTCCTTAACTTTGTGCAGGTCAAATATTTATATTAATGTGGTAGACTGTTAAAGACATACCTTTACATATTCTGACATATGCAAAGCGTGTGTCCCTGTAGTTAATCCATGGGGAATACTCCTCTCACTTTGAAGGTCACACTGCAGTCAGAACCATCGTGACATGTTCTGGCTGATGGCTGTATCTGGTAATTAATTTTTAATTACTTTGAATTTCTCTTTCTTTGTAGGCTGATGATTCCACCTGTGATGCTGAAATACTCTCCTTGCTCCTCAATGCCAGGTTGGTGGTGAAGTGCATGTCCACTGCCTTCTGCCCACGCCTTATTGCCCACCTGCTGGCTAACCAGGGACAGGGAGGCTGGGATGTGGAGGAAATTGCACAGCAGCTGAAGGAAGCAGGGTTCAGTGCAGAGGCTGGGTCCCTCCTGATGGCTCATCGAGGGATTCACCCTGCACTCAGGACTTTTACTACTGCCCTCCAGGCTGTTCAGCATTGGATCTGAAAATGTTGGATATTTCTGCATTTTTTCTGGAGGTCTTACACAAAAGGGAGAAATTGTTGTTCTAGTAAAGCAACAAAATGAGTTATTACCTACGTTTTGTAGAAAACACACAGCACATGGTAAAATCCCATATATTTCTAATTGTTTAAAAAAAACAATTGGTGCAGACTGTATCATTCTGTTGTATGATTAGCAAAACATTGAATCTAATAATCCTTTCAGATCAAAGTTAAATGGTTACACTCGGTTACGTATAAATGAAACATTAGTAAGGTGGCAGGTTATATACAATTTGTCTTACTTTCTGTAAGTAATTTACTCTTGTCATAATGTAAAACTAATGTAAAAATATAATTATAAAGATATATATGGAGCAAAAAAAGTCACAAGAGTGATTTTTGAGAATTCCAAAACCTAAAAATTCAGTATTGTGCAATGTTGTTATCACAGCTTTTGTTTGCAATAAATAAAATATTTTGCATTTAATGTACTGTCTCTCTTTCAGCCTTTTAGACAGATAAATATTTTCTTTCTTCAGCCCTTTTTGCTGAAATTCCTGTCTCTACTTAGTGATGTTTATTCATGAGGACAAGCCAAAGTCTAAGAGATATTTTTCTCCGCAGTTCGGCAAGCCCCATCTCAAATCCTGAACATTTGTTGATACTTTTGTTAATGCACTTTCAAAGTATTTACTTACATTTTTCCTGAGTTCTGAAAAACTGCATAAGTGTGTATATTTGCAGAATCACAGAATATGCTGAGTTGGAAGGGACCCACAGGATTCAAGTCCAACTCCTGGCTCTGCACAGCACTATCCCCAAGAGAGACACCCTGTGCCTCAGAGCATTGTACAAACACTTCCTGAGCTCTGTCAGGCTGGGGCTGTGACCACTGCCCTGGGGAGCCCCTTCCAGTGCCCAACCACCTTCTCTTGATACCCAGTTTAAACCTCCGCTGACACAATGTCAGGCCATTTCCTTGGGTCCTGTCCCTGGTCACTCCAGAGCAGAGATCAGTGTGTGCCCCTCCTCTCCCCCTCATGAGGAAGTTGTAACTGCAGTGAGGTCTCCCCTCCGTCTCCTCCAGGCTGAACAGACCATGTGCCCTCCTCACACGGCTTCCCCTCAAGGCCCTTCACCATCTTTGCGGCCCCCTTTTGGACACTTTGCAATTTAATGTCTTTTTTATATTGTCTTTTTATTGTGGCACATAAAACTAACCCCAGCCTTCAAGGTGAGGCCACCCCAGCCCGGAGCAGAGCAGGACAGTCCCTCCCTTACCAGGCTGGTGATGCTGGGCCTGATGCCCACAGGACAGGGTTGGCCTTCCTGGCTGCCAGGGCACTGGTGGCTCATGTTCACCTTGCCATCGACCAGGACTCCCACATCGCTTTGTGTGGTGCTGCTTTCCAGCCTCTCATCCCCCAGTCTGTCCGTACATCCAGGTTTGCCCCATCCCAGGTGCAGAATCCAGCACTTTCTCTTGTTGAACTTCATATGGTTGGTGTTTGCCTAGTTCTCTGATTTGTCAAGGTCTCTCAGCCTTCAAGGGAGTCAATAGCTCCTCCCATTTTGTATCATCAGTGAACTTGCTCAGTATCCCTTCCAGTCCTGCATCCAGATCATTTATGGAGATGTTGAGGAGCACAGGGCCAAGGATGGAGCCTTGTGGAACCCCATTAGTGACAGGTCTGATGTCACCCCATTCACTGAAACCCTTTGTGAAACCTGTGAGCCAGTTGCTCACCCATCACATGCTGTGTTTATCCAGCGAGGGGCTGGACATTTTGTCCAGAAGGATCCTGTAGATACCCGTCCTGTAGGAGAGACAGTACCAAAAATTTCACTGAAATCCAAAAAGATTACAATGCTCATCCCTTCATCAACTAGGTGGGTTACTTCGGCATAAAAGGAAAATGGGTTGGATAAGCAGGACTTTTCTCTTGTGAAGCCATGCTGGCTGTGAGCAGTGACTGTGTTGTCTTTCAGGTGTTTTCAAATATCTCCCAGAATAAGCTCCATAACTTTTCTGGGCACTGATTCCAAATGCCTTTCTATTTTATTAAGACAAAACAATTTTTTAAATTGTTTTCAGAGGTTTTTTAACAAGGGCACTGTCTGTTTACTATACTGCATTACCAGAAGGGTTTGATGTTTTGTGTTTATAGACACTTCTTGTGTTCAGATCTAATTTTGATGGAATAACGTACAGAAACATTATACATTATAAGATCCAGAGGATATAATACACACTGGAAGCAATCTCTAGGGTAATGTAATGTAACGTAATCTCCTGCTTAAGGCAGGGTGCCTGTATGGCTGGAGCAGGTTGCTCCAGCCTACATTCAGTTGGGTCTGGAAAACCTCCAAAGATGACTGTGTTGGCTGTTCCCATGTTGAAAAGCTTTTTATGTTTGTCCTCTTGGGATCTGCTTTGTTTTACCAGCTTTTACTGACTGTGAAAATGGCTCAGATGTCAGCCTTACTTCCTACATTGCACAGGATTCATAATGAGACTTTCAACAATGCTTTAGTTCTTCAGATTGTTAACTTATCTTTTGTGTTAGTCCCAGCTGTCCTTCAGTGTTTATGGAAGGTTATATCATCCATGAATTAACATGCATTCCAATTTCTGTCATTCAGCTATTTTGCCTTAATACTGTTCTCTTATGTTAGCAGTCCCAAGAGCCCCAGACTAGTGAAGAAAGTATATCAGAATTGCAGAGGAAAGAAAGGAAAAATTTTTAAAAGGTAATATAATTGGCAATCAGTAGATGTGGACAAACAACATGTACACCTCCAGCAAGAAAGCCTTGAGTTATTCTGTAGAAGATATTTCAGTACTTTACAGCAAAGCATTTTGGTCTGCAGATTTTGTTCTACGGCTGGTAAATCCAGTGCTAGATTTTCTGGCCATTCTCATTCAGGATCATGAGATGTTTGTATTTAGTGTCACTCTAAAACTGCGCTGTAGATAAACCTCTAATGAGTGTTATTGATCTCCTGTCCATTTTCTGGTTTGCTGGCATTACAAATCCATGATAAATGTTTTCCTTGCAGCCTGGATTATTCCTGATTTATTCTGTATTCACAACTTTCACCTGTAAGAAAAAGTATCTCTTTAGTATATATATCCAAAATGATTAGCCTATATTAGTGTATGTTTCAAAGAAAATGTAAGGAAGAAAAAAAAGAGAAGAGGCACGTAACAAGGATCCCAGTGCCAGCCTTTTAGTATGTTCTTGTATTGTAGTGTAACATTTAATACCCTGGGATTGAGCAGGATACACTAGCAGGTGCTATTGAGTTGGGTTTGGATTTTTGTTTTTTATTTTCTTTTGTTCTTTTTGAAGGTTAAGAAACTCACCTTGGTATTACTTTTAGCCCGGTTATTGTTACACTGAACACTGAACAGTTCAGTTCTGTCAGTTGGCTTGATTTGCAGTTGGGATTTGTTCATAATACAGCATAAGTGGATTTTTTTATTTTTACTTCAAACAATTTCACGTTCTGGAGGTATTTCTGCTCCCAAAAGCAGGTGAATAAAGACTTGTGTCTCCAGGAGCAGTGCTTCCTAGGGCAATTAATCCTCTTTTGTCTGAAAGACACTGATAGCGTTTGGATCTTTAAGGAGCTTTTAGCTGCCTGGGAGACAGAGCAAAGCAGCAAAATATATCACCTTCCTTTTGAATAATTAGAACCAGAGATTAGGGAAGAAAGATCATAACTCAGAATTTCTTTTTCTGCTGTAAATACTAAGAATAGCCAGTATGACATTGCAACACATGCAGAGTAGACACTTCTATTTATAAACAAAACAGTGCAATTCAATGAGTAGGGTGGCTACAGATGATTCAGATATTTTCCTTGTATAATGATAGTTTTTGTGATTTACAGTATGTGATATTCTGCATGGTGAGAAGATGCTTTGAGAGTGACCATCTGGTGTAGAGCATGGCCATTCCCAGCACAGGGAAGACATGGATCTGTTGGAGAGAGTCCAGAGGAGGTCACAAAAATGATCAGAGGCTGAGAGAGCTGGAGTTGTTCAGCCTGGAGAAGAGAAGGGTCCAAGAACATCCCATAGCACCTTCCAGTACTTAAAGGGACTTGTAAGAAATATGTGGATAAAGTTTTTAGTAGGATAGATGTTGTGATAGGACAGAGGATGATAGTTTAAAACTAGAAGAGGGTCGATGTAGATTAGATATAAGAAAGAGGATTTTTACAATGAGGATGAAGAAACACTGGCACAGGTTGCCTGGAGAGGTGGTAGCTGTCCCATCCCTGGAAACATTCAGGGTCAGATGGGATGGGGCTCTGATATTCAATTGAAAATATCCCTGCTCATTGATGACCTTCAAAGGTCCATCCAACCCAAACTATTCTATGAATATGGATACCTGCATCATAGGGGTAAGAATTCCTACACTTGCGAAAACTCAATAACTTTTTGTATTTTTAGTATATTTTTTGAGACATGAAAGGCAGGGGCAGAGCCATACCTGGTATCATTTGTTGCAGACACACCAAAAGTTCTGGTGGCCTAAAAATGTTTCTCAGTTTGATTATTTAACTATTACTGAGTGCTTGAGGTAGTGTTCGCATAGCATTATTTGGTTTGACACTGAGCTCCCTTTCCACAGTGACAGAAGTAATCTGAAATTGCTATGTTTGTTACAGTTCATGGATGATTATAGTTCCCTTGTACATCTGTGGTGGTAAAACCACCGTCTCCTCCTTGGGCCACACTATAATCTCAGAAATGCTCATTAGGCCTCAGCCTTGATGAACAGCAGCTGGCTGAGCTCCTCTTGAGTTTATCAGAAACACTCTGTGCTCCCAGGAACTTACACTGTCTGATGAGCTCCTGTTTTTAATGAACAGCCTTAGAAACTTGTTTTTCCTGCCTAAATAACAACCCAAAAGGAACATTTTACGTTGCTGAACTTTCAGAGAAAGTTACTGACCTGAACTGTAGTCAGGATGTAAAATTATTATGTCTAAAGCCCACTCTCTTGTGACTTTATGAACAGTGGTCCCAAGTGAGACCCACTGAACTCTCCTGGACTGCAGCAGACACCAGTGTAAGCCAGAGAACTCTCAAGTGTCTTTGGAAGACTGCTGCCAAAATCTGACAGAGCCTGGGCTGATACCCCCACTCCTCAAGGATCAACCCTTCACCTGCTGAGAAAATCCAAAGGTATCTAATGCAAGTACATCCCTGAAATGATGGGGAATTTTTCACAGGGATTTACCTTTAGGTCTGTGTGTGCGTGAGTATGAACACATTAAAGTCTTATGAATGACATAAGATTCGTAGGTAAATTAGGCCTATAAGTAAGTTACCTTTGTGCTATGGTAAATTCTATAGGAAATCTTTCATTAAATTGTTTAAATTAAGCTATTGATTAAGTGCTGCTAAATGCTGTTAAAAACTTTAGACCTAAACCATTGGTGATATGTGGGGCTAAGTTTGGCAAGGGTGTCCACTCCGAACCTTGTGCCTCAGTGGGAGTTGATCATCCAGACAATATGTTTCATTAAGACTTTCAACAGTTTTTCATCAAGCTGTAATTCTCAAAAATTTGTCTTCATTACCACCCCTCTGATGTCTGAGGACCTGCTGGAATGTTCTGGTAAATTCCTATACCCTTAATGCAACAGCACTTTGGTGCCTGTATAATTGGTCCCCTTTTATAGACATGAAAAATAGTAAGCCTGAATCTCTTTGGCAGCTTGAAAACAGCCATGAAAACATGATAAAAGCTGAAGTATAAAAGTCCTCTGGATGGTCAGAAATAGGCTCTTTCTTTTAGCTTGGCTAAAACATCTGCTGACATGGTTCTATTCTCCACAAAAGCTCAGTGCCTTAAACTTCCATGTTTGTCCTCAGCAATGCTCTATTTCTCTGAGTGGAGACGGAGTATTGAGTTTGCAGAGTGAATGAGCATCCCACTGTAGTGCAGGAAGACTTTAGCGATAAAAGGATAAAGCCTCATCTTTCCATAGTGCTTAGAAAAGTTGGGGTTTAACTCCAGCTTCCAGTAGGTAATTATGGTAGCTAAAACTTCATTAGAAATAAATCCCTCTCCAAGCTTTTCTGTCTACCATGACATTCAGAAACATGAAAATCTTATTTACTTTGATTTCTTCTTATAGTGATAAATTTTATCTGTCATTTTTCTTCACTTGCTTTGAGATTGGCTAACAAAGGTGATGGCTTGGTGCTCATGCTAATGACTCTGCTGCTGAACAAAGCGGGGTATTTTATCATGTGGATTGAACCTCCGTGGCATACTCTAAGCTGTGCAAACAGAAGATAAAGTCTGACGTTACATCCAGCTCAATCATAGCTGGATCTGACAACCTGGTCAGCATTTCTACCTCAAAATAGACACTCTGCTTTCTGAAACAGCCTGAGAGCAGATGGAAGAGAATCTGACAGCTCTCCTGTTGCACAGCCACGTCATTTCCATATCCCAGCTTCCTGTACCACTTCTCAGTACCAGATACATGACAGTTAGTAGAAATTTTTGGTGTGTGTTGTGAGTTGACCCTGATTGGGTGGCAGGTGCCCACCAAAGCTGCTCTGTCACTGCTCACCTCAGCAGTGCAGGGGAGAGAAAATAGGAAAAGGCTCTTGAGTCAAGACAAGGGCAGGGAGAGATTACCCTGCACTGACCATCACAAGCTAAACAGACTCCACTTGAGTAAATTAGATTAAGTTATTGCCAATCAGACCAGAATAGGGTAATGGGAAATAGAAACCAAATATTAAAACATCTTCCACCCACCTCTCCTATCTTCCCTGAGTTTCACTCCTGATTTTCTCTCCCTCCTCACCCCTGGTGCTGCCGGGGAATGAGAAAAAAGAAAATTCATTGTAAATAAAATTTAACATAGAGCATGTGATTACCACTGAAACTGAATTGTCTTCTCAATGTGTGTTCTTCTCGCTCTGACATCAGCATCTTCTGCCACACTGCTGGCACACTGAGTGTCTCTGAATGTCCTTTTAATCTACCCTCCTAAGATTCCTGTGCTTTCACGGCACAGTAACAGGAAAACCAGCTCCACACAGAGCTCTGATTAGTAGTCAAATGGCCTTTATAATCCAGGTACAAGATTCACAACATCCTTTTTTCTTGACAATCTTTATCTACCTAATGTGCATGTAGAATAATTATTCTAATGAGCAAAACAGATATATGCTGTTTAGAATAAAAAAGTAATGTTTCAAAACAAGTAAGTAGGAATTTAGTCTAAGTGGGAGAACAGTAAAGAACACAAGCTGTGAATGAACCGGGGATGATTGAATTATTCTGATAGTACCATCTGCAGTGGCTCTGGCTAGAGAGGAACAGGGACACAAACATAAATTTCAAGAGTATGTGCATATCTGAATGTAAATTTCACTAATATGTATGTGAATACATGCAGTATCCTATATAATCTTGAAAAGGAAATGGAATTAAAGTCCAGTCCTGGGATGTTTCTTTTGTGACCTTTTCCATTCCATTAGACACTTACTGAATATTTTGTCAAAGTGATGATTTAAGTGTTGCACTGGTGAGGTCACACTGCAAGTCCTGTGTGCAGTTCTGGACCCCTCCAGAAGGATCTTGAGGTACTGGAGTCCTTCAGAAGGACAATGAAGTGCTGACAGGTCTAGAGAGTGAGTCCCCAGTGGCTGAGGGGTCTGGGGGTGTTTAGCTGGTCTTTTCTTCCAGTCAACAAGCAACAGGATGAGAAGGCATGGCCTCAAGCTGTGTCAGGAAAGGTTCAGGTTTGACATCAGGAAAAATTTCTTCCCTGAAAGGGTGGTTAAGCTTTGGAATGGGCTGCCCAGGGCGCTGGTGGAGTTGCCGTCCCTGGGGGTGTTCAAGAAGTGATTGGTTATGGCACTTAGTGCTATGGTCTAGTTGCCCAGGTGGCGATTGTTCCAAGGTTGTACTTGATGATCTTGGAGGTCTGTTCCAACCTAAATGAATCTGTGATTCTGTTATTTCTGATAAAGACATTGCAGAGAAAAGTAGAGAGAAAACTATCCTAGGTGATTTTGGACTTTGGAGCTAAAAAATTACACACCTATTCTGTAACAAAGCATTCCTAAGTTTGATGACGTCTTAGTACAGCCATCAGTCTACTGAAGCCAGAGGACTGTTTTCCTTAATGTTCCATAATAGTATTTATGTATAAAATTCTCAGCATTGAAAAAAGACAGGGTAAAGGAAATAGCTTTTGCACTTAGCATTTTACTAGCTACAGAAGCACTTGAACACATTTGTAACTCATTCCATGAAATACCACTAAAATACTTTTCAGTTGCCTACATGAGGCCTCTAAAAATAGTTGGTATTTTGATAACTTCTCTGTATGCTGCTTTAAATGTGGCGAATTATTATTGACTTTAAAAGCTGGGTTTTCCATCCTGTAAGTTGAAAAGTCAGAGAAGTAAGGAAAGACAGCACAGGTAATGTTTATGCCAGTGTCTTAGTTTTAGCTTTATCAAAGAGCAGTGCCTTGTACACACAGCAAAGTGTGAGCAGCTGCAGCTCCATCTCTTAAATTTCAGGCCTGAAATGCAGGAAGCACCTTTGAAAGTGTTTCCTTACTCTCTCAGGTTTTCACTGATCTCAGTGTATCTAACAACTATTGGAAAAGTCTCAAGGTCTTCAGGATTATTAACAGTGGAATAAAACAGGGAGCAGAATCATCTTTCTATGTTAAATTTCCTGCTGTTGCTTTGACTGAAGGCACTGGCAGTGTTCTGCATCTTTCATTTGTGTTTCACGGCATTTTGTGACATTTGAGATTTTCAGCAAGGATTTAATGCTGTTCTATGCTGTTGAGAATTTCTGCTGGCAGCACTGAGTAAATGTTCTTTCTGAACTGATCTATTGTCCCGTGGATATAATGTGTCCCGAGAGAAAACCAACTGGTACCAACAACTAAAATTAGTTGGGAAGATCTTCTTTCATTACCATATTATTTATTGCAGCTGCTACTTTCAGCTTCTGGTTTTGATCACAGTTTAAAAATTAAGGATTGCATCTACAGGTGAACAGAAATCAGCAAGCTGGATTTTGTAATCCTAAAACAGCTCTATGCTCCATCAGATCAAATTTCAAACCTACAAAGACTTAACCAGAGGAATATTGTAACTGTGGGGAAAAGAGTGGAATAATTCCTGGCATCCCTAGGGTAAGATTGAACAGCACAACCTCCAGTGTTTGCAGAGCTGCCACTGAAATTGCTGAGAAGTGTCGCACAGCCGCGCATGGGAAGTGGTGGTTGACAGCCAGCATCTCAAAGCCCTGCTTTACTTATGAGTTTGGCTTAACCCTAGGCCCGAGAGCTCTCCCCTCGATTAAGAGCTAGTACTTAGCACTGGTGTGGAAAAGAGCTTTTCAGGGCTGTTTGATGTCAAGGGTGTTAGCTTTCAGTGCTTGGAGCTGGCAGCTTCTCCAGCTCTGAAGGGCTGCGGATCAGTTTGCATCGCTGTATGCATTTGTAACTTTGAGACACTGACCTTACAGCATGGAATTGCCCTTCCCTGTTCTTTGCAGTTACTGGTTTGCACATGAACTGTAAAAAGGGAACTGTGGGGCAGGTGAAGGAGGGTTTTGTTGCTGTTTCACTTGCAATATGCCAAGATTTTTCCTTACCGGCCTGGAGAATTTTAGCAGTTGTTACGGCTGCTGTGGCCCCAGTGCAGTCACAGCTTCTGGCATTACAAAAAATTGGGCAACCTGAAGTAGGGCAATGTCTGTGTATCAAAATTGTAACAATAGTTTTATTGACAATTTCTTGGTAGTCACATTTTGAAACATCCTCTGAGGAGTACTTTACTTGTAGAGACTTGCAGAGAGGATATGTAGTGTCCAGACTGACTGAATCAATGAAAATCTGAATTGTCTCCTCTCTTTTCAGTGACTCTCTAGGATGTCTTACCAATTAAATTTTTATTAAGACTGCTAAAATTGCATTACCAATGTAATTTTATAAATTGGATATTACTTACGTATTCAGCTTCCTAGTTGTAGAGTATGAGTGAGAAGAAGATGTTTTTCCAGAGGTGTCCAGAAACTTTACTACCTGGCCAGCCTGTTCCTCTCTTTTAGAGCAGCCACCAGGAAATATACACTCAGTCAGATCATGGATGCTGCTTCCAGAGATTCATCAGAAGAAAGAACAGGTCCTTCGGCTCATCTTTCTATTGAAAAAATTGAAGAAATTTGCTCTTTTTAGAGTTATTCCAGACATTTGTGATGGAAAATCAAATGAATGACTGTAGCTTTACTTTCCTGTTAGTTTCTTGCAGACAAGCTTAGATTTTTTCCTTTATTTTTCAAATATTCAAGTAACTATTTTTTGCAAGTTTTATTCTCCAAATTGCTTAGCACAACTTGTTACTTTTATGAGCTTCTAAGATTTTTAATTAATGCTCATTTGGCTAAGAGGATTTCATAGCCCAATGAATGCCATTGTTTCACTCCTGAAATACTTACCTAAAGCTCTTTTAATTTTTGGCACTGGAAGTGCATTAGAATCTGTATTATGTAAATTCTATAGATATCCCTGTGTCTAACAGCAAAAATCTCTTTTACAGATGTTTAGAATAAAATGAGAGGAACCTCAGACCCCAGGGCTATGAATTCATGGCTTGTATCCTGAAGCCTGTTTGTGAGTAGGTCATGGCTTGGCCTGGGAGGGTACTGTGAAATAATCTATCTTCCAGTAACCAGGTGATGTTACACAGATGTGTTAATTCTCTACTTTGATTTAGCAATGGTTTGTCTGGCCTGGAACTGACTCCATATGGTGATTCTTATTAACCTGTTGGAAGGAACAGGGCTGGTCCAACCTTCTGTCTGTAGCCTGCCAACAAAAAAGATGGGTGAAAGCTCTTGCTCATAAAAGGGTGGATGTGGTGTCAGCTGTTCCTGTGGCTAGGCTGAGCTTAAAAAAAACTCTGATGTGATGTCTTCTTTCCCACCTAGATCTGGTGATTCCTGTGAGTCTGCAGCTGCACGTCTGAATGGTCCTAGGCAGGAACAGCTTGACTGACAAAAGATTTCCCCTCTGAAATATTTCAGCTGAACCAGTCTTGGATTTATTGGACAGAGGATTGGCCCATGCCTTAGGTTTAGGGGTTTTTTTTAAGGCTACTAATGTGACTTCTTGGCTAATGTCCTTCCAAGTTTTGCCTCACAATATTTGGATTGTGCAACTTCTAACCTGGTTGATTTCCCAAGACACAAACAGAAAGGACACCCTGTGGCAGCTTGTGCCCCATTGTAAAATACTATGAAGTCCTTTAAAATATTATTAAGCCAAAATAGGCTTCTTTTTTTCCCCCCCTTACCAATTCTTGTCTTATATGCACCCAATACAAAAGCTTATCCCTTGCAGGGAATACATTTATGTAGGAGAGACTTTTTTAAACCTTAATATTGAACATACAGGTTCACACTGTCATCCTGTCACATTTCTGCACTGTAGAGTGTGAAATCCCTTGTCCTGTGGGCAGGGAGTTCCCTGGGCTTTTGCCCTGCTTCAGATGTGTGCATTTCCATTCTTGTAATGCTGTTAAACTGTCCTACCTTCCCACCCCATATTCATCATCTATCTAGAAACTCTAGCCTAATTTGTAATACCAAGTCTTGGGGTTCTTTTGCAAAATTTAATACCTTTAAAAATTCTAGCTCAGTCTAAGTTTTGTCAAGTATCACTTTATCCTTGAGTATGATCTCTATCCTGGGCACTAAGATGCATCTGTCTTTTCTAATTGAGCCTTTTCCTTATCCTCGACTTTGAGATATTATTTTCTCTGACTTCATATTCATGTTTTCATGGATAGTCTGGTATTTTATTTGACATAACAGTGCAAAATGTGTAGTTAAGGTAATGAAATCTGCTATCTAGAATGAAAAACCTTGAAACAACAATGCCCTTGGTAAGTCAGAAGGAAGTGGCACGCTATATCTACTACCCCTCTCCTGCTGTGCTATTTTCAATGTTAACATCAGAAATCAAAGTCTGATGCATTTGGCAAATAGCTAATTTGCCCTTAAAGTTTGTCATTTTAAAAATAGCACTCCCAGCCTCTTGTAAGTAAGCAACTGCAAACACATAGTACAAACAAATTCCCTGCAGATCCTTTCTCATCCCAGTCATTAACCGAAGAGAAACCAGGTCAAACATCTTCAGTGCTAAGAAAGTCAGCTCAGGGACAGCAGAGAGGAGCTGGGCTCTGCACTGTGGGTATTTACCCTGCCACTCTGTTTCCAGCAGTGGTTTGACAATAATAGAGGCCAAATTAGAAGCTGTGCTAGGTACTTTCCATGGTTAATTACTCCTAGTACTTTACCAACATCATGTTGAAAAGCTTTGTTTTGTTTCATTGTCCTAAAACTGTAATAGAAAAACATCTCTTTCTCAAATTAACTGTTGGCATATTGGGGAATACCTCCTTCATTATTATGAACTTTTAGCTTTTGAAAGGCTCTTTAAAACATTGTCTTTAGTTTCAACAAATATAATTACTTGATTTTTCTTTCTTCATTTTCTCATGTTACTTTTTAGAACACCTCTTTTGGTTTCTCCTTGAGTTGTCAAATTTTATTTGAATACTGTACCTTAGTTATAGTCTTATCAATAATTTGCACAATGAAACAGCTACTTTTCATGGTCTACATGAAATACTTCTCTACTTTCATTAGAGAATTACTTTTGCTCTGTACTCATGCTCTCAACTCATTTTATTTGTGGTTTATTGTAGCCTCAGCTATGTTTCTGCAGTGGTGCTCTGTAAACAGTCCCATTTTTATATTTACTACTTTAATTCTTCTTTCTCAGGTGTACCATTTTTTTGGTTAAATTTCGTGGCATTTCTTTGATAACGGGTTGTAACCATGTCCTTGAGAGTCTTTAAGGCGTTTTCAGCATCCACAAATTGTTTCTGCTTTCAACCGTATCAGTACAGAAAATTCAGAATATAATTCAAAACCTATGACAGATCTCCTGTTTCATCTCCCACCATTCCAGGCTAAAAGTAACTATTAATAACTATTCTATGAACATGTTGTTTTCTTAGTATTGTCGCTTGTAGGCAGCTAACATTAACTTTGTCTATCCTTAATTTTTCTATGTAAATATCAAATCCCAGAAGCTTTACTGAAGTCACCAAGTTAAACTTCTTTCCCCTAGGTTGATAGCCCTGTATTGGGTTTGTGTGGCAAGTTGTTGGTGGCTGGGAGGGGCTATAGGGGTGGCTTCTGTGAGAAGAAGCCCCATTCCATCAGAGCCAATAACACCCAGCTCCAAGATTCACCCACCCCTGCCAAGGCCAGGCCCATCAGCAGTGGTGGTAACGCCTCTGGGATAACAGAAAAAAGGGAAAATAAGTGATTGTGCAAAAGAAATTGTGGCCAGAGAAGAGAGGAGGGATAATATATGAGCAGAACAAGCTCACAGACACCAAGGTCAGTGCAGCAGGGGCAGGAGATGCTCCAGGTGCCAGAACTGAGATTCTCCTGCAGCCCCTGGTGCAGCCCATGGAGAGGCAGGTGTGTCCCTGCAGCCCAGGGAGATCCATGGGGGAGCAGAGATCCACCTGCAGCCCAGGGAGATCCATGGGGGAGCAGAGATCCACCTGCAGCCCATGATGGACCCACACAAGAACAGGTAAATGTCTAAACAAGGCTGTGACCTCGTGGGAAGTCTGCACTGGAGAAGGCCCCTGGCTGGAGCAGCTTTAGTGGGCTCCTGGTCAAGTCAGTCAACTCACCTCACCCTGTCAGAGAAGTAAATTTCATTATTGTGGCATCATGTACTTTAGAAAATCCATTTTTATATTTATTCTCATGTTAATGTAGTGTCCTAGCTATAAAAGAATAGTTTCAAATTTTTTCCACTTTCAGATATCAGGGTTTGATCTTCATTTCCCTAGTGACTGATGTATTTTTATTTCTTTTTCTGTAAATGTAGGTACTTTTTTACTCTGTAGTGTATCTTACCTTCCTTGAGCTCTTGCAGGAAACCATAAATGATTTGGAAATTGTTTGGCATGTTTCTGCCATTTATTCAGATACTTGATACTGATCTCTATATCTGTTAAATGCATTATTTTTAGCAGTTTCAATTATGCAGTGTGGGCAATACGAACACTGACCTTACTGCTCTATTTCTCCTTAAAACCTCTGTCTCCTTTGATTCCTTGGCAAGAAGCTGTGTCAGTGGAGGCTTAGGTTACACATCAGGACAAGGTTCCTCACCCACAGTGTTTGGGCACTAGAACAGGCTCCTCAGGGCAGTGGTCACAGCACCAAGCCTGGCAGGGTTCAGGAAGCTCTTGGACAATGCTCTCAGGCACAGGGTGTGACTATTGGGGTGTCCTGTGCAGAGTCAGGAGCTGGATTTCAATGATCCTTGTTGGTCCCTCCAAACTCAGAATGGTCTATGATGCTGTGATTCTTTCCTGATAAGCAGTTATAAAAACCTTGTTTAGATTTTCTGCTGAGGCTACATCTGTTCTGAACACTTCTTTTACTCCTTCATCGTCTAGTAGCCCTAGAGACACTCTAGTCAGGATTTCTACTTCTATGAAGGAGTAGTTTCTATTTGTTTTTATGCTGTTAGCAACATTTTCCTCAAATTTTTTTTGCTTACCTTAATTTTTCTTAGGGTTGTTTTCTCCTTCTTTACTTGAACATGACTCAAAAGACCATCTTATGTCTAGCAGCTTCTCTAACTTCGTGCTTCATCCCTGCAGACAATCTAGTCTTAGTTTGTGTTTCAGGAATGTCTGATTTTATTTTCAGCTCTTAGGATGATATATTTAAGCCATCTCCGTCATAGTTCCAAATTTTGCATCTTTTGGATTTCATGTATTATCTGAAAATAACTTTCTTTTTAAAAAAATTACAACATCTCTATTGAGATAAACCATTAAGGCTTTGGGGGAGAGGACATTGCATTTTTTTTAATATGCTGAGTAAGTGAATACATGTATGAAAACCAAGCATGCTGCCTAATATAGCTGTGGTTTGGTTTTGGTGTTGTTTTTTTTTTTTGTTTGGTTGGTTTTTTGTTTGGTTTTTTGTTTGGTTTTTTGTGTTGTTTTTTTTTTTTGTTTTGTTTGTTTGTTTTGTTTTTGTTTTTGTTTGGGTTTTATTTGTCTTGGTTTTGTTTAGATTCTGGGGTTTTACTGGTTTTGTTTTGTTTTATTTTTTCTTTTCTTTTTTAAGTTTCCTGCTCTCTTTGTTCAAGTCTGGGCAAAGTATTTTCCTGTTTGAGTTTTGGCATCCTCTATTCTGTTCTGTATTTGAAGGTACACAGGTCTTATGACTAAATTTGTCATTTTTGCACTATGATTTCACCTTATGTCTGCTTTTTCATTAAGTGGTAAATGCAGGAGGTGCCATCAGGGAGTTCTTCAGTGTTCTGTGTAATAACTTGCATATTGGCTCCAGAATCTCTCTCCTGCTGTTCTCTGGATTACGGTATGTCACTGTACCAGAGCTGTTGCCTCTGGATTTGCTGTTGAGGTGCTGTTTAAAACTGCACATTATTTCCTCCTAGTCAGAAAAGTCACCAGAAGGCTTTCTAGCATCAAAACTCTTGTCATTGATATTCTTGGTGACTGAGCCCTTCCCCTGTATAAGCCACCCTTCCTTGCTCTGTGAAGGGTAAGTACTGCAGGGCAGTGTGTTGGGAGGAGCCATCACCACGAACGGGGTTCATGGGGACATCATCATCTCCTGAGACTCCTCTTTTGCATCGTGACTATTGTGAGCTTGGCATGAAATCACTCCATGGCATCTCCAGACAGCATTCCTCCTTTTGCTTATAAACTCTACAAATAGGAAGCTGAAGAGACAAATGTTTTCTTAGTAAAAATGGTATTGTTAACCTGTCCTATAGAGTCACTTGAGAGAGAGAGAAATCAATTAAAATCTTGGTTGGTTCAGTAAATCTTAGAGCTGCACATCCCTCGCTGTGGAGGAACTTTAGTGTGCCATTAGTCCTCAGACAGGCAAGGTGAACATGAGGAACATCAGTTCCACTGACGTGAATGTGAATTAAGTGCTCAGCCTGTTCAGGAGCTGAGCAAATCCCACAAGCTACAGTTTTGGGACTCTGAATACCTTTGAAAATCAGATCCATCAGATTTGCAATGTGCTGTACATAGATGAATGAGCTGTTATTTTGGGAAAGGCTGGTGCATGAGTTATACGAGTGGGAGATTTGATGTACAAATGATTTTTGGCAAAAGAGAACTAGAACTGTGTTAGGCAATCCAAGAGGTCCTGATTCCCACATCAATTTCTGAACTGTTCTTTTCTTCTGTTGTTTTTTCTAAACACAATGACCTGTAATAGATTTTATTTCTGTTTCAGTGCCCTCTGGTGTTTGTATTTTCTTTTGTTTAGTTCTGATTTCTTCTTCCTTTTTCTGGCATACTTATGTGCTGAGATATCTTTCAGCTCAGTCTCTTTGTCCCCTGCACTGTTCTCTCTGACAGGCCCCATTTAACAATACTAGTCTGTCCTCTTCTCAAAAGTGTTTGCAATGTCCTTGGTTTGTGTTATTTATTTCTCTCTGTCTTCTTTTCATTTCTTCCTTTTTTTTTTTTATAAACTCTAAAAATCTGGGGTTTATTATTCCTTGGACCACGCACCTGCAGTGGTTTCCATGGCAACATGATTCTGCAGCCCCCAGCTGTTTCTTTCCTCGTTCTTATTAGCAGTTTGCTGGATGCTGGTAAAAATGCTGTGGGTTTGGAGAGGCAACCTTGCAGCTGAGAGCACGAGCATTTAATTACTTTGAAACTGCTTGTCTGGTTGTAAGTCCAGTCACTTTACTTGGGATGAGAACACAAGTGAGCTATGACTATTTAGCAATCTCATCTCATTAGTTTGGCTTCCTTGTAATCTTTGCATATCTACCTTATGCTTAAGTTGATAGCTCACACTCAATCCAATTATTTCTTATGATCTAAGCACATTCAGATTGCTCTCATTTTTCCTACATCTTTCAGGAAACCTGAAAAATAACTGCATTCCTTTAAATGAAATGTTTAAAAAGCTTACTGTAGACAAGCAGGAGCTGGGCTGTCAAACCTCCTAAGTACTGTCACGAAAATACCTCCATCATGTCCCTGAAAGTAAAGTCCTTATTACTTTGTGATGGGGTCTTGAGCAGAGATTATATTGAAAGAATATAATGATCTTTCCGTCTGCAAATCTGTCTTAGTTTTATGCCCCTCATCACAGTGGAATTTGAATGTCTAATGAAGAGAAATGATCAGTGAGGATTCAAGGAGAAAATCCATCTTATTTTACCTAGGTCTTACCTAGCTTCTACTAATAAAAGTGTAGTGAATTAACACCTGTTGTATTATTGCCAATAAAAGTGGTGCTATTGTAAGGAGACTGGCTTCATATTTGTTTTATTATTCCCACAAAACAAATTGCAAATAAATACTATGAAACAATATAAATAACCTATTCTGTTTTTTTTGTAACTGATTTTGTAACCTAATAAAACTACATACATATATTATATATTATATATAATATATATATATAAGTATAAAATAATGGGTTAAACAAAGATAAAAATACACAATTTAAAGTACCAGCAATATGAAAGATATGGTTTAGCTAAAAGAGGAATAGTTTTGACAGATAAACAAAAAGGAAAAAACCCCTCACACATTAAACTCGTGGTGTCAGACTTTGAAGAATCAAGTTATAAGAGAAAGCAACAGAGAGGAACTGTCCATGAAAATGGGAATTTTAAGATGGCCACATAGAAGTTTTTTTGAAATCCAGATAGATGCTGAATAAAGCCAACTAGTTGAGCCACATTTGTATCTGGTTCACGAAATACAAATTTATTGAAATAAAAACATCACTGAAAGGTGTTATTTTGATATTTTTGTTACTATCAAACAAGCTTTTAACATAGCTTAAAGATGAATATAATCTTTATTTCTAAACTACTTTACTGAAAGAATTATTTTGGCTGCTTCTATATCAACATTAAATTGTAAGAATTATTCAAGTGTGATATCATCAATGATATAAACAACTTTATTGCATTTTGTTTGGGTTTTTTTTCCTTAAGAATTTCTCTTATATTAGCTCCACGTATAGAACAGAAATTCAGTGTCCTGATTTTAGATATACTTATGAATTTGTAGATTTTAAATTTTTTTTCTTCTAAATTGTTAAATTGACCAATTTATTTTGTATTTTACATGAAGAAATTATATTCTATGTACTCTAAAAAATGAAAATTGGAGGGAAACTGAAGGGAATGTGAATGGAAGAATGAACTGAAGTGAATATGAATGAAGGCAATGAATGTGAAGAATTAGTAAAGTTGTTGGTATTTTCCAGTTTGCTTTTCTCTACATGTTGGAATAATGATACAGTTTTGAATGAAGGATTGTTCCCACCCTCTTTATAGTGAGATTCATAACGGCCTTTAATACAGTAAAATGGGTCTTGTTTTTGGGTTGAGCTTTTTTCAGGATAAAATAATTAAAGAACTAGAATAATTAAATTATTATATATCAGATAAAATAAAGTGCTCTCTAGTATTGTCCATGTATTTTGTTTTATATTCGTCATGCCTTGGGCTTTCTGTTGGAAAAACTCTATCTTTGCTTCCACTGTCTCCTGCAGATAAGCCTTGGCACTTCTGAACATTCAGTGTGTTGTTAGTTGCTATTTATAGTAACACCCATTTCTGTATTCCTCCCAACATGGAAACAAAAGGCTGGAACTGGCTGAAATGTAGGTGTGAGTAGCAGGTGCAGCATCACTCAATTTACACAGATGCTGTAAAAGTGTGCAAGGACAAATCTCACTCCAGATTCCAACTCAGAAGTTTTCACTAAGCAAACAGGATAAAAGGCATTGCTCTCTTCTAACTCCAGCCTGGGATATGCAGGTGAGGCTGGATTCTCCTCTCATGTTGCCTGGTGACAGTAAAAAGATTCAGCACAGAATAACTGAGGAGTCTTTTGGGTTTGGGGGTGCATTTCTCACCACACAGACTGCTCTGTAGTCATGCCTCTTCAAGTGAATTCTTGTGTATGTCTGTGTTCTGAATAAGTGTTAATGAAGATATCCTATAAAACCTTTAGTGGAGAGGAGTTAAAAAAACCCTGAAAACTGTCTACAGAATATGGGCAATATAGGAATTTTATAGGTCTTGGATGTGCAGCAGATATTTAATTGATTGTAAGCCTTTATTCTGTGTATTGTGTATGTACATATATGCACACTTACTATAGAATTGGTGTTCAATAAGCACAAATTACAGTTTCTGTGGGGTGCTGAGGGACCTGCACTGCCCTCCACAAGCCTGAAGTGACCTTGGGAGGAGGTTCCTCTGCACAGCTGAGTGTCTTGGTAGGTTTTGTGTGAAATTTGTCCTGAACATATGCGTCAGGTTCATAGAATCATGGAATAGTTCAGGTTGGAAGGATTTTTAGAAGGTCATCTAGTCCTTCTGCAGTAAGCAAGGACATCTTCAACTAGATCGGGTCATTCAGAGCCCTGTCCAACCTGACCTTGAGCACTTCCAGGGATGGGGCATCCACTATCTCTCTGGGGAACCCATGCCAGTGCCTCACCCCCCTCACTGTAAAAAACATATTCTTTATATCAGATCTATACCTACCCTCCTTCAGTTTAAAACCATTACCCCTTGTCCTACTACTACAGGCTCTACAGACTCTATTAAAATAAAGTGTGTCCTCATCTTTCTTATCAGCCCCCTCTCAGTACTGAAGAGCTGCTGCAGCCAGGGCTGAGGACATGAGCACAACAAGGCCCAGAGCTCTGCAGCCAACAAAGGGTGTCCAGGACCCCAGGAAGAGAGATCACAGGCTACAGCAGAAAAAGACAGAATTTTAAGACTGGATCTGTGTTTCCCAGGTCTGCATTGCTATTCTGTGGACTTCAGTGTGAGTGGAAAGTCAGAGCTGTGTGCTGTTCTAAATAAATGGAGCTATCTGCTTTTTGAGTCATTATTTAATTACTGAAATTAATTTTGT
Source organism: Eopsaltria australis (assembly GCA_034509425.1). NCBI lineage: Eukaryota > Metazoa > Chordata > Aves > Passeriformes > Petroicidae > Eopsaltria > Eopsaltria australis. The sequence continues at coordinate 3,446,617 of JAVTVJ010000189.1, read as the reverse complement.
TTTCAGAAAAGTGCAGTGTGTGATTTGGGCTAAATAATATCTGCTTCCATTCACTAAAACTTCCTCTGGTTCAACATCTTATTTTTTTTAAAGGATTGTGCAATAGAGTGGACACAGGATCTGGACAAGTAATTAATTAATTATTCCAAAATTAATTTTAATTCTTGCTTTATAAAGGAGAAGTTCTGCAAGATTTAATGTATTGCTCTATTTCAGCCCCAGTACACTCAGAACAGTATAGCTGGAATGTATTGAAAACCATTTAGTTAATGATTTGGAACATTTTTCACGCCAAAATGATCTAGCTAATTGTGGAAAGTGGTGATTTATGTATATATTCCTATGTGGAGTACAATGGTTTATCTATCTGTGCAAGTCCACACACTATGATAAATACAGGATTCAAAAGTTAAGTATTTGCAAGAAAAATAAATGGTAGCTGTACTGAATATCCCTTTTTGCAGCCACAAAATCCATAAGCATTAGTTTAGGTTATGGAGGTAGGGAGGGTGGGAATGCCATTTAATTGATTTTTTCTTTTCTTTTTTCCTTGTCTGCAGGTTGGAAAGAGTCACAGCAGACAGAGAAGATGAGTGTGGATTACCAATCCACAAACACTGCCTTGACCCAGCTGCCCCCTGCAATTTCGGAATGCTGTTTGTGACTGAATTACCTCTTCCAGGTAGCAAATAGAATTTTTGCGTCTAAGAACTCAGAGTTCAGCATTTGGCTTCTTACAGCCAAATTTTTCTTGATGAATGAAAAGGGATCCTATCTATGGCACTTGCAGAGTTCAGACCATCTGATGGGAATGAGAGAAATAATAGTTTTAAGCTGACAAGATAGGATCTAAAATAGTCATGCTGCTGCTTTATGTGAACGTATTTCTGCTTTTTTATTTCTTAAATGTGTATAGTATGAAAAAACATTGCAAGAAGGATTTGGATCCTGACATAAGAGAGCAGTTGTTGTTAGAGATGAGAGCAGCTAAGAAAGGCCACTGGCATCTTCTATGATCTTTGTGACTGTCTTACGCAACTGTGTCTTCAGCCTGCACTCTGAATTTGCCTGGGCTACAGAAGTTTCCTGTGGCTTTTTTTAAATTTTTTTATTATGGTGCTGTAAGTGACCCCTGCTGTGTGTACAGAGGATCACACTCACTTGCCAAGGGGAGAATGATGCTGTGTGTCCACTGCACACAGTAAGAGGACATTGCATGGCCAACGTGCTGATGGGTCTTGTCACAGGCAGACCAAGACAGAACCAGCAAGTCACACTAAAACTAAAACAAAAAGAAATCCCCAAGGACTCACTGAGCACTGTGGAATAGTTGCCATATGCATGGTGTGTGAGGAACAAAAGCAGTTAGAAGTTAACTGGTTTAACTGGTTTGGTGAAATAGGAAGGAGGTGCTGGGTAGCACGCGAGGCTGCCAGCAGTGCTTGCACAGCTGGGGCTGAGGAGGAAGTGACTTCAGCTGGCCACAGCTGTCTGTCACCTTGAACTGACACTTCATCCTTTGTCTGCCTTCTGCCTGACACCTCAGCACAATGGGTAGTCTGTCTTTGTGCTTCTTTGATTCTAAAGCACTTTCAGAAACTTCTAGTGGGGCTGCCAATATTAATGAAGAGGATTGCTGTGTAGTGAAAGTCCATGCTCATGGATGCTGTCCTGGTAGAAACAAGAGATTTCCATGACTTAGCACTCTCTTAAACCTCTCCCTAGTCTTGGTTAAAAAAAAAAAGTTTATTTGTATTCACAAAATCTTTTCAGACTTACTATCTGTCCCAATAGATAAGAGTGCTGCATTGAGCAGGTGATACTCGATTCCAGACTTGGATGAGGATTGGATTTATAAAAGTATGTGCTGCCTTGACAGGAGTGCGTTTAAAACCAGAGCTTTTAATATCTGAGACTAGACCCTGCCTGTCCCCAAGCACAGGGCTATGCCCCGTTCAAGGAGTAACCTGGCTCAGCTCTCTGAATACAGAGCTAGCAGCAGTGTTTCTCATCAGATTGCTGTGGCTGTGATTTACATGAATTTGGACAGGTTGTTAGGGAAGTCAAGAATGGTCATGAGAAACGTGTTTAGTTTAGCAAACTAGTTAGAAGTGCTGATGCCTCTGGAAAGAAAGTTCCTTTATTTTGTCCATTGAACACCTAGTGAGATCCAGGGTAACAGCTACCCTTCTGAAAGAGAGGGTGAAATAAAAGATGATTTTATTACCTGAGAAACAGCTTTATTTCAGTCTTACCTTTCCATAGTGGCATATAAACCTTCTGTGTGTCTTGGCACCAGAAACATATTAACAATGAATAGTTTTCGTTGTGGTGGTTTTTTTGAGAGACCATCTGTGCAATGAAATGCAGATCTGCTGGAATGCTTACGTTGTGGAAAACAGAGCTGGAAATGGAGTTGAACTTTACAAACAGTTGGGGTTAATCTACATATAGCAATTACTTTTGTTGTCAACAGTTTAGATTTACCAGTTCAGAAAGGTTTAAGAGAATTGGACTTCTTTTAAAGGGAAGTGTGAGCTACATGTAAATGAGCCTGTGCTGCCTCAAAGCTCCCCTTCAGTCATACCACGTAAGCCAGGCTTGCAGGGACTCTGATTAACTACCTTTGTGTGGCTGTGGCAGGAGGTCCCAGCAGAGCCTGAGGGTCCATTCCACCAGTTTATGCACAAATGCATTGTCTGCTGGTGTCTGTACCATGATGGACAGAGAAAGGATGTCAGTCCCAAGGATTCTTTTGCAGGAGAAAGAAGTTTCGATCAGAGATGTGCACTAATCATGCACCATTTACTTCTTGGAGGTATTTATTAGTGACAGCAGCAAGTGTGCTTGGCTGATAAACAAAGTCAGAAGGAGCAGAGTGGGACAACCCATCAGTACAATCAGGGTGGGAAAGGGCCCATAAAAATTATAAGACACAGTGGCTTTATCTGTGACTCAAGACTTAAAATGGATTTAATAGTCACTAAGCACACTGCTTTTTTAGTAAAAGGTCAGCATGACTTTACCATGAATGAGATTGCAAGTTTTGCACTGTTTATATTTTGAATGCCCAATACATGCATAAGAATAAAATCCCCCAGACTTCTGACACCATTCCAAGCTACTCTTGAGTCTGCCTCAAAACTACCCGTGATATTTTTGTAAAGAGGACCAGGCACAGACATATCTAAGTAATGATTCTCTTGAAAGAGCAAGAAGTGAAAGTCTATTCCCTATAAAGTGAACCCAGTGGTAAAGTATGCAGCAAGAACCTGATTTACTCTTGTATTCAACATTTGTCTTAAGTGCAGTGCAAATGAAATGAGGAAAGGGACCTTTGTAAGCTCAAGCTGCCATCTGTAGTAAGAAAAAGAATCTTATGCTGGAACTAATTACATTACTTTAGGGATCTTACAAAAGGAATATCCAGAGGATCCTCTTGGTGATCCATTCTTTCTAACAAATCAAAGTAGGTGAACAAAGAAAATCCTGGAGCTCAGCCAGTGGTTATGTGAATGATTTAAAACTAAAGGTCTTGTTTCTGAAAAATGGCAGTACCCTGGTCTGGTGCTTCAGCCAAAAATAGTTGTAAAATTGAAATTGTTCATCTTCCCTTGAGGGCACTAATTCTGTCAGCCAGCAACTCTCTGGGACAGCCACAAGTGTCTTAAAACAGCAGCCTGGAAGGAGACAAAGTGAGCGTTAGACAAACTCAGTGTAGCGGTGGTTCAAGCCCCCAAAAACACCCCTTTTTCCCTTGCCTTCTCCTGGGAGGCCCTGTTTCATGCAATGAAGGTGGCAAGTTGCAGCAGTGTTTTCTTGTACCTAGTTAGAGTATATATTTGCTATGGTTATAATAAATATTAAATATATATTTAGTCTCCTCCCCTTTCCCTTCCCGGTTGGTCCTTGTTCCCTTGTCCCTCCCGTGTTCCTCCCCCTAGCCTGTATGTGATTGCTTTGTGTTCCCCAATAAAAGTCTGGTGCTACCAGAGCTCCGGGTCTTTAGATCCCGGATGTCCAGAGTACTATCTACCTCAGATACAGTGTCTCTATTATTCCGGGGCTAAAGATCCCTCCCTAGATACTCCAGCTCATAGAACGGTGAACCTGAGCCTGCACACCTCCGGCTCCTGATGAACCTTTAAGGTTCCCTCGTCTTCCCACCGCCAGGTTAGGGGATTCGAGGACCGTCGGGCAGCGGGAGGCTTCCACGCTGGCATAGGTCAGGGACACTCGTCCGTTGCCGCCGCCAAGTAACCGCCCAGAACCCTGGTGGACGGCTGTCCGGGCACCGGAGGCGGCGACGCAACACTCAGTCTTCCATGAATAAGTTGAACAAAGAATCATTTGGCTGGAAGTTCTTGTTTCCAGGGCTAAGGTGTTTCATGCAATGAAGTCAAGCAAGGCAGCAGTGTTTTCTTGTACCTAGTTAGGTGCTGGATAAGGATAGAAGAGAGTAGGATAAGAAAGTAATTTTCAGTCTCAACATTGCTGATTCAGTAAATTTGTAATTTCAGTCTTCATAAATACAATAAAATTACTGAGAACTTAGAACTGATTCATAGCTGTCTTAGGGTGAGAAGCTTAGGTAGATGAAAGTTCTGCAAAAAAAGACTATGAGGTGTTTTGGTAATTGGGGATAAGACTCTCCTAAGTGGAGAAAATGGAGGACTGAAAAGGTTTTATTTTTACAAGTAAGTGTACAGCTATCAATATGTCAAAGGCTTTGACTGAGTCAGAAATTTTTCTTTAACAGTAGATATAATTAACCACTTGAACAAATATTTTTTTAAAAAGTGACTTCTTTTATGTTTTACTATTTTTATTGGTATTTTCTCTCAGATGACTAACCTTTAGTAAAACTCACATAAAATTTTCTGCAGTAAATGCATGGAGTAACATTTTATCAGGTGAGCTGATCTCCAAGATTCTTTCCTTTATATCCTAATTTATAACTAATTTATTCACATCTTAGACTCAGTGCCCTTCTGTGTATAGATATAGATTAAGGCACATACATACCAGGTACTGTTACTCACATGTAAAGTCAGTTGTAAGAGTGACTGAAGAATGAACACTGAAGTATCTCTCCTGTATTAATTTATATGGACAGTTTTCAAGGCTACTTTTTGAATAATTTTGTCCACTTCCTATGACTTTATCAGCTGAAAAAAGCCCCATTGTGCTTTCAGGTTATATTACTTGTACTTGTGTGATTTATTTACATAATTGTTTCCATTTGGAGATTTCACTGCTCACTAAAATTGGGATGCATTATTGGTTATTGCAGTTTTATAACTGAGAGAGGTCAAGAATATAAGGTGTACTTCGAGACATGAATTAAGACAGGGAAAAAGATTCACCGTGGAAAATGTTATCACCATAACTTCAAGAAATGCATTGATTCATACTTAGAAAAAAAGAACCTTTTACTTTGATACTGCAGCAATCCTGTAGCATCAAAATAATGCCAATTTGGTTGGCCATGGAGCCCCTCATATAGGAGAGCTATTTAGAAAAGGTTTTACTGTCCCTTAAGGGTGAATCCTATTCTGTTCTTCATGACTGTGATTCTGCACAATGAGTGTTCTGGAGAAAAAAAATCCTACCTGTAACAGGAAAGCAGTTGTAAGCATCACAAGCCAGATCTGAGAAACTGAAAAGGGAGGAATAATGAAAGTCCCAATGGCTCCTTCCATTTCCCACACTTGAGGTCCTGATACAGTGTGTAATGTGTGTCTTGTAAGTCACAAAATTAACCTTTGTTCCACGGGTTAAGTAGACAAGAGAAAGGAGAAGAAAGATGTAATTGCAAGGAGAGATGAAATGATTCACCTGCTCTGACACTGAACAGAGGAGGAATGCTGCCTTTCCCCTGCTCCAAGCAGGAGCAGAGGCACGGGGCTGGCAGCTCTATCCTGGCATCTGTCTGGGAGTGAGAAGGTATGACCTCTTTGCTTTGCACGTCTGGTTTATAGCTTTGGCGTCTATTTCTGTTAAAAAGCCATGTTGTAAACAGGCTTTTTATTACAGCTGTAATAATTATAAATATGTTGGGTAAAACTTTTAAAGTTCATCTAGTTTGTGTATGCTTGCCTGCCCAGCAAGGCAGGAGCCTTGGGGGGAAGAGTACACAGGCAAGACACAGAAAGATTGTTTCAAAGGAAAGAAAAGGAATCTATTTAGAACACTGCTTTTTATAGCATTCAGTGTGTGAATCTTGTAGATAATGTCATGCTTTCTAAAGGACTTAAGCTGCTGCTGGGTTTCTGTGAGAAGGCCCAGCAGGCTGAACCCAAGCTGGCTGCAGTGTGAGCTGGCTGGCACACAGCATCAGACCCCTCTGCCTCAGCAGCAGAGCCTCCCACACATCCTCTGGTCCAGCCCTCGTACCAGGCATCAACGTCACAATGATTTAGGCTTGAGTAAATATCATAGGGACATCCTCCTTAGGGTAAAACTGGGTTGGGGTAATCCTTACTGTTAAATCAGTAAACTTTACCAGGAATAACAGGTGAGTTTTATCTGAAGTGGTCAATTTAGTGTCATTAACCATCTTTGCCTCTTGAATTATTTTGGATTTACAGTTTGCTGAAGAGCTGTGTTGTCATTTTCTCTCCTTTGCCTTTCCTAAGAATTTAAATGCCTGTTTGCAAAATTCAAAAGACGCCATGTACAGATAATCCCCCACTTTTCTCTTTGCTTAAGTAGAAAATCCTAGAAAAGAGAACTGGGAATTGTTGGCACGGCCTGTGTGCCAGCAGCAAAGGTGGTCAGCATCAAAGGTGGAAAGCAACTTTGCAGCAAAGGGCTTTGGAGTCTTCATGGATACCAGATTGAACATGAGCCAACACCAAAGGCAGGAAATGGTCCTCCTGGCTGCACTCAGGAGAGCTGCTGGTGGCTGAGGGAGCTGACCTTCCCCTGGACTCAGCACTGTATCCAGTTACAGTCTCTCCAGTACCAGGGAGATAAGGACATAGTGGAGAGGGTGCAGTGAGGGGTGTATCCATGCCTGAAGAAACAGTCCAAAGAAGACGCAGCCAGATTCTTTTCAGTAGTGCCCACTGGCAGAACAGGAGCCAAGAGACACAAACTGAAACACAGGATGGCCCACCTGAACATCAGAAAACACTTTTCTCAGTGAGGGTGAGAGCACTGGCACTGACAATACTGACCTAGCAGAATAGATAATGGGTCTTGGTCTGTGTTTTAACCTCTAACTAATTTTGTGATGGGTCTTTGTTACTTGTGTGAACAATTTGTTCATTTCTGAAGTGAGGAACATCTTCATGGTACCTTCAAAAGAAGTTTTATCCATTTAAAAACCTTAGAAGAATTAAAGAAGAATAAGAAAGGAAAACATGAAGATTCTGCTTCTGGAAGTTTATTCTATGTGACTGGAAGGAAATTGTATTATCTATTTCATATGTGCTTAACCAAATCTGTATGAGCCTCCTGAAAATAAAGTAAAATGTTCCTTTTTTGATGTAAAGCACTTCAGTAAAACCAGTCAGCGTGACTATTATGCTTTTATTCAGATTCAAGCGAAGTCTTTTCATGCTACAGAAATTTTCTTTGGCAGTATTTAAAAAATGACAGAGGAGCTTGGTGTCTAAAATACAGCATCAGAAGAGATGAGAGTTTGGAAGGAAAAGCAGTTGGTATTTGCCTCCCTTTGGCTTGTCTAATGCTGTTGTGTTCTGTGTAATTAGTAACAATAATATGGGCTGCCTGGTAAAATGAATATATTCAATTTTGTGGATCAATAATAAACACTACATATATATATATCAAATATATGATAGCATTTCTATGTAGGCATTATTTAGATTCAAGTGAATTAAATTCAAGATCTTGGTTCTAGTAAGTCACTTGATAAATTGAAGCTGTTAAAAAGCATCTTTTCAAATACTTTTAGAACTATGGATGAGAAACAGTGTAAGATAGCAGTATTTTTATTGTAGTAATTTGCATTTAATCTTTAAAGTTTTGATTAGGACAGGCTTGAAAAAATACTTATTCAATACTGTAACAAATTAATTCCAATTTGCAGTTCATTTCAATTTATTTCCAAATGAATATTCAATAATTTCTCTTTATAAGTAACCTGCAAATTTCTGAAAAAACAGTTTCTAAGGACTCTCCAGGCAATAGTGAGCTTTTTTGTTCGTAACATAATAGTTAGAATCTTCCTAAATATTTGATTTCCTCTCCAATTTTTAAAAAATAAAATAGCATTCTCAAATTCCGTCTTCCTACAAGCTTGCCCGTGCCACAGATATTAGAAAGCTTAGTGTATCATATCAATTCCAGTCGTCCAGGGATATTAAAAATTCAGAAGAGTAATAGTTGTGGTCTCCCCTTACCTGATTGCCTAAATTGAATTTTGATCTGTTAAGCACAAAGTCTTAATACTGTTGTGTGTTGTTACTTCTGGAGCATTTGCTACCAGAACCTCCTGGGGAAGTTTTGTACTGCTCCAGAATGAAATGGGTTCCACCTTACCTGGTTACTGTAGCAAAGGTTGATCCTCAGAGCTGAATCAGCTGGAGAAGAAAAGGAAGAAATCTTAAACATCTAAAATTGTAATAAATTATTAAAATACAGGAATATTTACAGAAAAATGAGAAAATATAAGACATGTTTTCCTAAAATGTTAATTTATCGGGAATCTTAAATATTTCATGCTGAACATTCCGTGAGTAAAAAATTTACATTGCAAATAATGGCATTGTTCTATGACAGCTTGTACAAATTGAAAACTGCATTGTACTTGGTAATCTGGCATTAAAACAGTTCTTTATCATAGCTTATACACACATATCATAAAAGATATCATTCTGAAGGAGTCCCTGTGATGGCAGAATAGTGGCTGTCCTCTTGTCTCATGTGTCCATTGCAATGCTTATTTCTAGATTTGTTCTTTGAAAAATATCAAAGAATAAAACTAAACTCATTGGTAATGTGGGGATATGTTAATAAATAACGGGCCATGGAAGCTATTCTGTATGTTGACCTGTTTCAGAGGTAAATTTGGTATGTCTATTTCTGACTTTAATTTTAAAAGGAAGGATACAAAAAAAATTAAATAGGAAAGATGGTTACTAAACAAGAAGTCTGCAACTACTGTGAAAGCATGCTCCAGAGCAATGTTGTTGAATGTCCCCAGATGGTTGAATCTATTCTGCCTCTTGTCTATACATCACTACTTCTCTGGATGAGGAGAGGGGTGGCTGTGATTTGGGGCTGGCAACAGTCTACGACTGCCGGTTCATGCCCTTTCCAAGTATGTGGTTGGTTTGGGTTTTTTAGGGGTAGTGGAATTGTTTTGTGTTTGGTTGATTTTTATTTGGTTTGGTTTTTTTTCATATAATGTCATTGTAGGGCAAAACGAATGATTTATGGCTGCCAAAAGAGTTTGATAATGAAAGGTCCTTATTTTTGGTGGTCTCAGAGTACACTTTTGTCTTGCTACACAAAAATGTGGAATGTGTGTGTTGTTTGACCCGAACCTACCCAAAGATGACAATATAATGGAGACTGGCACACTTACCTGTGTTCAGCAGACATGATGACAAATATGTACAGTCCTGAAACTGCCACAGACTGCACTGTGTGTGAAAAAAATGAATTCTGAAAACTATGAGCACCAAACAGTGCAAGCAAGCCCTGTAGTTACAGAGAGGCGCTGCAAAGCCCCAAGAAGATGCTCCTGCCTATCTTTCCCAGGTCAAGAGTCAACTTTCTGCAATATGTCCCAGCTCTGGACACTTGTTTCTCAGGGCTCTGTATGTCACATTCTTGTTTCATTCAGGTGCTGCTGCTGCCTGGCTTTGGTCCTGCTTTTATTATGGTCCTGGTTTTATTGTGGACTCAGATGTAATTTTGAAATATATATTTAGAAGAGCATGCATTGGCATTGCAAAATCCCAGAATGTGCAAAATTAGCTTTCTTCTGATCTATTCACTCTGGCATCTCTTCAGCTTCCCTCACAGAGTCCCTGGGGGAAGAAGTGCAACCTTACCTCTTGCCCTGGAAGTCATGGTACGTGTTTTCATTAAGGTAGAGGGAGGTGGTGGGAATTCCAGAGGGTTTTTATAAATTAGCAACCTTCTAATAATCTCTGGCTGTGGAGAAATGCTGTAAAACTTGTATTTCTTGATAATAATGGAAGACAAATAACATGATTTTTGATCTGTATTACTTCTGAGATTCTTATTTCTCCCGTGAAATGCTATGGTAATAGAAATGCTATCTTCTCAAGGTTATCATCTTCTTATAGTAATTTTTTAGTAACTATTGTCATTGCTTGTCTTCTTACTTAAGAAAAAAATATTTTTGCTATCTTAGTTTCTATGTGATTGGGAAAGGTATGAGCTTCAGGAGCAAGCTATTTCCTCCGTCAGAGAGCTGTATGCAAACAAATGCATGACATTAATCCTTGCTCTTGTCTTGAACAAAAAAAATGACTTTTAATGAAAAAAATCTGATGAAAAAAAGTCCGAATGCTGGAGAATAGTTATGATATCCTATCCTTTGCTATTGTCTTCCAATTTGCCTCCAGCCCCAAACTGCCATAACCAAGTCACAAGCACAACTTCAAAGGTCACAAAGCCATTGGTAACAGCAGCACGAAGTGTGGTTTTCAGTATGAACTCTTGTAGACATAGCTGAATATTTTTATACAGTGCAGGCTTTTGTAATTATTCCATTTTCCTCATGAATCTCGGCTTGACTGCTCCTCAATTCTGGCAGTGTCAGGGCAAAGTGAACCAAACCAATAAATGTGTCTCAGCTCAGTGGAGGAAGGGCAAGGCTCCAAGTTTCCATGTAGGGTGTCTTGAAATCCTGATGCCTCACTACAGCAATTTCAGGGTCAGTGCCATTTCTTAATCCTCTTCAAAGACCTAATTTTGCATCATAGTTATTTTGATTTGGAGAAATCTCTTTTACTATTTAATACTATTTAATATTGCCTACACCAGGCTGATGGAAGGGAATAGCTCTCTTCTACCTGGGATGGAGGCACACTCAACATATCCATGTTGATTTCACTTTTTGTGATACTGTTTGAGCTGAAATTAAAAAAAAAAAAATCTGTTACTAAAGAAACCCCTTTGACAGTCAAAGAATCTGGCTTAAGCATAGTGCCTTTTCAATTTCTCATTACTTTAAGGAAATAACCCCAGCTTAGTATAATTCCTCCATATAGGTTATAGTGAAATAGGAAAGCAGTTCAAAGTATGATGTCATAGAACTATAGAATGCCTTGGATTGGAAGGGACCTTAAATATGATTTAGTTACAACTCCCCTGCCGTGGACAGGGACAGCTTCCACTAGAACAGGATTCTCAGAGCCCCATCCAGCCTGGCCTTGAACACTTCCAGGGAAGGGGCATCTACAACATATTCTACTGTCTCACCAACCTCACAGTAAAGACTTTCTTCCTAATATCTAATCTAAACCTACTCTATTTCAGCTTGAAGCCATTCCCCCTTGTCCTGTAACTACAGGCTCTTGTAAAGAGCCTCTCTCCACCTTTCCTGTAGGCTCCCTTCAGGTGCTGGAAGGTGGAACTAGGTCGCTCTGAAGCCTTCTCTTCTTCAGGCTGAACAATCCCAGCTACCAGCTTTTCCTTATAGCAGAGGTGCTTCACCCCTCTGACCATCCTGTTGGCCTCCTCTGGACTTTCTCTGACAGGTCCATGTCCTTCCTGTGCTGGGAGCCCCAGAGGTGGATGCAGAACTCCAGACTGGGTCTCATGAAGAGATATCCTCTAATTTAGTGTTGCTTCTAGGACATAAACTGATGTTTCTAGCCAGCATCTGCATTATTTCTATTAGTGTATGTAGATCTCCTTCTGGTCACAGATCTGTTGATGGAGGTTGAATCTATTACCACAGTTATGCCAAGGGCTGGGTATAATTTGCAAGTCAGTGTACATGAAATATTCCTCCCTCCCATCACAGAGAATATAAATCTTCTGTATATTTTGCATGTACAGCCTGGTTTGTTAACTCTGAATGATCATGTTCTCTCTTTTCAAAGACTCTTCTGTCAGTGAAGCAGGGGATCACCCCATAAACAATGTCATTTACTAGTGTTTAAGAGGATTTAATGTTTCTTTTCTGTGTAAGACTTTTGCTACTTGCTGAGAAATAATCCGCCAGACTGGATCTTGCCATGAGGATTAATATTTCCCTAAATATCAATATTAAAGTGTAAAAAACTAATTAATGTCCATGTCATATGCATTGACCTTAGTTTAGCTTTTTTTTGTTGCTTAAGCAGTTGAAAATGAACTGATCTTTCCAATATAATTCTAGAGAATTTGCATGACAAATTCAGAAGCATGTGTATTGAATAATGAACAATAGTCTCAAAATGTCTATTTCTTGGTTTAAAGACTGTTTTAAAGATCTTAAAAACTACTTGATTTTACTCTTTTACTGTAAATTAGAAGCTATTTCCCCACATTTGCTTTACATATTCTCCTAATTAAGGTAGAATAAAATTCACCTGAAACCTGAAAAAAGCTATTTCTTTCCTGCAGTCTGCATTTATGAATTCAATTAGCTCATTTCAGTCAACTGCACCCTCCAATTTAAAACTGTCAGCATAAATCATAATCACAAAAGATATCTCAATAAGCAGGCTCTGATAATCTAATTCCTAAGGGGACATTTCAGAGTCAGCAGACTTTGTTTCACTATCTATTTTCTCAAGGAATGATTGAATATAGGGTTCTACGAGTGAAACTTTACAAGTGGCAGTCCAAAACTCATTAGAAGAGAAGATACTTTTCCCATGTATATTTGACCATCCTATATGTACTTTGGAGTCAGCAAATCAAACTGTGCTCTTACCGTGCTCCATATGTTGGTTTCAATAGCCAAATGATCAAACTAGTACAGATAGAGTTCATACCATTGTTGAGTTGATCTTTATCTGGTATGAAATGAGGCCTTAATGAAATTACTTCATATTTTGATGAGAGGAGTTGTATGAGGAGCAGCTGAGGGAGCTGGGGGTGTTTAGGCTGGAGAAAAAGGGGCTCAGGGGAGACCTATTGCTCTCTACAACTCCCTGAAAGGAGGGTGTAGTATGCTGGAGGAAGGGCTCTTCTCCCAAGCAGCAAGAAGCAGGATGACAGGAAGTGGCCTCAAGTTGCGACAAGGGAGGTTTAGATTAGGTAGTAGCAAAAATTTCTTCACTGAAAGGATTGTAAAGCACTGGGATTTTCTGCCCAGAGAAGTAGTGGAATCGCCACCCCTGGAAGTGTTGGAAAAATGTATGGATGTGGCACTGGAGGACATGGTTTACAGAATCACAGAATCACAGAATGAACTAGGCTGGAAAAGACCTTTGAGATCATCAAGTCCAACCTATGACCTAACACCTCCTCATCAACTAAATCACTGAGTGCCACTTCCAGTCTTTTATTAAACACATCCAGGGACAGTGACTCCACCACCATCCTGGGCAGACGATTCCAGTGTCCAATCTCTCTTTCAGTGAAGAATTTTCCTGATGTCTAACATGGTGGTGGTGCCGTGTTGATGGCTGGACTTGATGATCTTAGAGGTCTTTTCCAACCTTAACGTTTGTATCTTTCTATGATTTAACTTGCTTTGGGCTTTTCAGATTTTGTGTGTTCCATCTCAGACAGAAAGGCTACCAAATCCCTGTGGTACCTGGGGACTAAAGCCATCTGTGATAAAAACAATGGTTTGAGTGTTCTGGTTTGGGTTCGTTGCTGTTCTAGAAAGAAACTTCCATACTCCAATGTCTCACTTTATGTATTGTCCTGCTTCTTGGCAGATGAAGCAGATGTAGTCCTCCATCCATTTTAGAAGTTGGATGTTTAGAATCCACAACCTTGCAATTTTCAGTCTTCCTTGCCCTATCTCCAAGCAGAAGCAGATAAGATTAAAGACATGCTTATGGTCACTTCCTTAACCATCTCACAGTTACAAAAAGCATTATAATTTAGGTTGGAGGATGCCTTCAGGGGTCATCTTGTTCAACCCACTGCTCAAAATACAGCCATTCCCCAAACTGGATCAGTTTATTTGGAGCCTTCTCCAGCTGAGATATGAACATTTCCAGAAACACTGATTCCATAACCTTTAGGGGAATGACATCCTAGCACTCAGCCACTCATTGTGAAAAACACTGCCTTAAGTTTAGGCTCTATGATAGAGGTGGCTTAAAATATATTTAGATAACTGATTTAGGGTTATTCAGAAATTTCAGACTCCAGACTAGGAGGAGCTGTAGCCTAGGATATGGAGTTTTAAATGTTATGGGACTGTAAATTTACCTGAAAACTGGACTATGTCCTATTATAATAAACATTCTGACTGCATTTGTCAAGGACCATTTCTTCAATTCCAGTCCACTACTTTCTCCCTGCTCCTTTTTTTTTTTTTCCCTGTGTTCTCTGACGAATTAAATCTTCTTGCTGGTTCTGATACCTTCTCCTCTAAAGAAAGAATGCAGCAGAGGGGTAAGCAACAGAAACTCCCTCCTAAAGAAAGTGCTCAGGCTGTCTGTTGTTTTGGTGTGTGAGAGATCAGTTCCCAGATTTATAAACAAATGATGAGGTAAAAGGCAAAGAAGTGGATGGCTGAGTAGCCATATAATACATGGACTTGAAAATTGAATTTATAAAAGCTGAAGGTGTGAGAATGCGAGGAGAAAGAAGAAATGAGCCAGGAAACAATGCTGGAAAGAAGATTAAATGGAGAAAAATAAATGGTTTTTTCTTGTCATATGGAATATAAGATAGCTGTACACTTGTTTTCATAAGCAGATGGTTTCACTTTTTGTAGTATGTCTTACTGCAAATTAGAAGTGCTTCCAAATAGAGTCAGGTAATTTTAAACATAAATACAAAGAGTGGAGCATTGACACTCCTTAAATATGTGACTTTGACACTGGGATTATGCCAAATCTGAGAAATATAAATCTTTATGCAGCATGGCATATTATAATCCAAACAATTTGACTAAAATGGGTTATGTGGTTCAATCCTTCTGCTTCAGTGTTAAGAAAATTTGATACCAAAGGCATAAGATGGTACTATTTTACTTTCTTCCTGGCCGGTTTGTTTACAGTTTTTCACTACATCTGTAGCACCACAGTTTGAGGCTCCTGAATGGAACGTCCTTGAAGTTTGTACAGACAAACACCTCTGTGCAACTCAGAGGACAAATAAAAGACAGAAATTGTTCTTACTAATTTGGATTTAGTAGTCAGTCAGGAATACCAAGACAGAGAAAAATGTTGAAAATTGAGTTGCAAAATGAGGTGTATGATAATCCTGTAAAAATATGCAGATGTTAAAACTTTCCATATTCTGACTTAAAAAGCCCTGCTTTTCATAAACTCAGTTTCATGTTGTGTCTCTCAGTCATAGCAAGGAAAAACAGAGTGCAAGAAAATTGGGAAGCAAAGAGAAACAGAGTGATTAGGCTTTAAAATAGGAGAATTCCAATTTTAAAGGAAAGAGTAGGAAACAAGAAAACAATATTGCTAGCATTTTCTAGATGAGATACCATAATATTGATTTTCTATCTAAATAATTTTTAAAATGTATTCCTTATTATTAATTGTTTTGTCACATGAAAGTTAAAAAGTGACAATATTAAAATAACTGTCTGAGCTGTTGAGAAATTTCATATTTTTCAATATGGATTTGTTTTTAAACTCTTATATTTGTTAATTCTAGCAGAAATTAGGTGAATTTATCATTGAGCACTAAGTGATTTCTTAGCCAAATGTTTACTGACTATAAACAAGATTTAAAGAAATGAATTTTATTGTTGTTTTTATCAGTGCTTGAGGCTTTAGAACACCTCTTAATTTATCTTTTTTGTATAGTGTAAGATCATGACTCATATATATATATAACTGAATGAATATATAACATGTATATATAAAACAGAAAAATAAGTCTTCTGAAGAGGTCTTGTGTATTTTTATTATCTTTTAATCATTTTAGACCTTTAATTTTTATCTTCTTTGACAAAAATATTCTGTCTAAAGTAAGAAATTTAAGACACTAGGCTTTCCGTTCAATTTAGGATATGGGTTTTTTTTGAGTCCAGAGCGAGATATCTAGAGAGGAGAGATGATGAAGAGATAGATCTGAAAGAATAATGTCTGTAGCACACAGAACCACATTATGTTTATTTATTTGTGCAGATTCCCAGAGTTGTCTATAGTAAAATGTGTAAATTGGCCGCTGGATGCTTAGTTAAAAACTTGTATCACATTGAGGAAGATGATAGAGAAACAGCTTCACTTCTGGCTGCTATTTCTAAGTGTCTGATTTGGTTTTGCTGCCAGGTGATTCAGCAGTGAATAGATAGTCAGGTATTATTTCACTTACAAATATAAAATGATATATATAAAATGATAAGAACTAGAACTAATAAAAACTTGAAATGTTGTGGCTCTGGATTTTGTGTCTACCTTCAGTAGTGTTGGTTCCATTGGCCACCTTTTCTAAAATTTCAACATATTAATAGCATATATATTCTTAAATATCTTAATTTAAATTATAAATATATCATATAGATATAATTATAAATTACTCCCTTTTCCCATTCCAAAAATTTTTTTCCAAGCATTTCTATTTATAATTTTTAGCCATATAATAATTTGCTGTCTAAAAATACAGTTGTGTTCTTGAGCAGACTGTACCTTCTATTACTGTACCTTCTATTACTCTATGTACATAATTAAACAAAATAGACTGAAAAACATCACCATCATTTTGGGTCAGTTTTTTTCTGTGACTTACTGTACCCTTCTGGACTGCTGTGCATTTGTTTAGTTGCAGTTGCCAACACTTTATCCACCCACAAGATTTGACTGAGCCTTGGATATAGAGGCTAAAAGACTTGGAGGAAAATTCCAGACATTATTGAATATTTCCCTGTGCAGGTTAATAAAAGGGCCTTTCTGCAGTCTAGGATGAATTCCACGTGCAGCTCAAGGCTGTGTAGTTCTCATCTTCCGCAACAATGCACACAGCACCGTGTTTGCAAATCCATTTCCTTGTGGACTTCCACCATGGAGCTCTGCTATTGCAGTTTAAACAGCTTCCAACTCACTGATGCCCAGGATGGGCTTTACATCAGCTTGCACATATTTTGTTTCTAAGACAAATGGAATATATATAAGATCTCCCATGTCAGCTGTGTAAAGCAGTCTCCATTTATACACAAATGTGTGTGTCACGATGTCACCCTTAAAACTCAGGGGGTCTGCAACAGGATGGCAGTGTGTTTCACTTTGAGAATATCAGTGGTAGGTATTTCCTCAATAGTAATTGGGGAAGCCTCACCTCCCATGAGTGCCTACAAGAACTGCTGTAGATGGATGACCCACTATTAGCTGGATTTGAGCTGGTGACCTTGACATAAAAGCCTTTATATCTGAAAATGAATCTCCAGGTTTAACTGGTTCTTGACACGTCTGCTCTTTATTGCCTGTGCTTTTACACTGCTGAGAAAATGCTGGGGTCCTTCACAAGTCATTAAGTCCTGGGCTGGTGATACAGCTCCTACACATTTTTGCAGAGCTCCTACCTCTTTCAATAGTTGAAGACTTTGTCACACAGTCTGCACATCCAAAATTGGCAGTAGGACCACTCCATGTGCCTGGTGACTGCTGGACCAGAGACCAACCCTGCTGGACCAGGTGTGGTGTGGCAGCTTCCTCTTCAAATGCCAGTTCCTACCTTACTTTGCAATTATGACCATTGCTTTCATACCTCACTCATGGGCAGATGAGCTGTTCTTCTACACTTACACGTGTTGTTTGTAGTTTTACAGGATTTCTGCTATGCTAATGTCTTGCCATCTTTATAGAATACAGCACATTGCCTTTGTACCTCTGTGAGTTCAGTGGCTCAGAAGAAAGACTTCATCCCCTCCATACCTTCACCAGTAGTATGAACAATTAAATTTGTTTGGATTTGTCAGACTATTTTGTGAAAGAAACTTTCAAGGTAATGCTCAACTGATTTAAGATTAAGTAAAATTTCATAGATATTTCCTGAGTATGAAGTAAACAGAAAGACAAAGTGCTCTTGAGATAAAGCAGGTGGGATGTGACAGTCTGAAAGGAAAACTTCAGTTGTATCCTTCAGTTGTATCTTGTGGTTCAACGTATAAAGCACATGGCTTGTTGGTCCTGACTTTCCCAAAGAGCCTTCTGTTAGGTCTAATTCAGGGTTTGTTTACCTCTGTTAAGGACATCAAGCCTTTTCTGTGTCCCAAGGAAGAAACATGTAAGAATCTCATTATTTATCACATTTTCTCATGCACTTTCCTCTATAAACTAAAATCTACAGCCAGACTGATAAATGAAATGATTGAGGGGCTGCTTTCTGGCATGAGGCCAACTGGCATGGCACAGATCATATCCCTCCAGCTGGATTCTCTGACACACCCAGAACAGGATGACTGCACAAAAATTGCCTGTTGGGGATCAGCCAACCCCTGAACTATATGCAGGCACTGGGGGGAAGCCTGTCCTGATATTGTGACATGGAGCTCACTAAATGTCAAAAAGTAAAGACAATTGCATGCCATGGCTTCAGCCTGTGGTCTCAGCCTTTTATTTCCTCAAATAGATATGGATGATTATTTCCATTTCATCACAGAGATGTTCCATAATAAAAATGATAATGATTTAGTCTTAGGTTAAGGATTAAATACATTAAAATAATATTTTTTCACCAGAATTTGTCTTCCTTCCTTTTATTTTATAAAAAAACACGCAATTCTTCTCCCAAGAAAAGCTTGAACCTGTTACCAGCCAGTCTGCAGAAATAATGAATTCCTAACATAGTATGACAGTTATCTTTGCCAATTAGTCCACCTGAGTGAGTTCAGCTAACAGGTGCATTTAAGCTCAGTGAGACTGCGTTCATCACTCTCTCAGGGAAGAGGACAGCTATGGTGGTTTCTGAATTAGAGCCTGGGAAAAAACCAAAATATCTAGCTCTGTTGCCTAGCTGTCTCTATGATTGAAAGCCAGTCCTGCAGAGCCTGGTGCAAAAAGAGTGCCTGTGATGGGGAGTTGTGTGTCTATCTGAACAAAGAAATGGATATCAGTGAACGAATCACTAATTAGCTCTTATGAATATTTCTGATTTTATATTACCTCTTGAGGAAAAAAGTAAAATCTTTCCCTATATTATAATTAAGCTAAAGAATAAATAAAGCTCATTTCAAGCATTAAGGCATTTGTAGAATTTCTGTTGATTTTGTGCATAGAAAAAGTTAATATGTGTGTGATAATATCAGTCCTGTGTCTGTGCCTGCAATGGATTTGAGCAGTCACACTTTAAGAGTAACTAGCTAGGCAGTGGTTTGTATGACATATGCAGAATATGTTTGCATATAGAATATGTCACTTAGGTTTTCTCCAATATGCCAGGCAGAATATAAATACAGAATGTAATACATCTCCATTGGTATTTACAGCTGTAAAACATGACTAAAGGGGAAATAAAGAAAAAATACCCTGTGGTTTTAATGTTATTTTCTACATGCCTACCCATCTTTGAGCTTAAATATTAATAAAGCCATTTTACATGAGTAAATTATTAAAGCCTTCAGAGCTAGTCAGAACAAAGACATGTCAGAGATAGATTTTGATTTGAAGCTTTGTCAGTTTTGAATGTAACACTCAGGTTTTGTTCTGTATCATTAGTCAATTTTATCATAGCTTCTCTGTCAGAAAATTCAGCAATGTTACTTATCTCCTGTAAAACAGATTTTGGTACCATTCCTTGGCTGAGGCTGCTTTGAAAGAGAAATTAGTTTCCAGAAAGGGAAGCCATGCAACCCCATTATCCAGTTAGTCTACACTTGCTCCCCATCAGACTCTGCCTGGCTCCATAGCAACAAACCAAGCACAACCAGGGGACAGTGTGAGCACTGTCTCTGATCATATTGATGAACTACTGTCATGATCCCTAGTATATTTTTGGCTTTGTTTTAAAGCAGAAATATTCCAAATAATGGGTGGTCATGATTTAGAAGTTTGCAGGGGTGAGGGGTGATTCCCAGTGCCAGTCTGTGTGTGGCCCCCTCATTTGGGTGGGAACAAATTCATGTCTGCCCTCTCATCCTCAGGGCTTAAGAATGGAGGTTTATTTTATTTTAATTCCTTGTATACATACAGCTTCTCACGTCATGTGCACTGCCTTCCTTCCCTTTTAAAGAAAACAGATATATTTCATAAAACACTTAGAGGCATCAGGTGTATTTGTAGGAGACAGTAGTGCAGTGTAGTGACTCCACTGTAAAGCTGACATTCCAAATTTATGCAAAAGAACTGTTGGTTGAAGAAAAGCCCTTATGAGGTGAAAGTCAGGAACAATTTTCTTAGTGTAAAAAGGCTATTTATTTAGACAATTAAAAGGAATAGGATAATTTACTTTTTAATTGGCATGTTTTGATAAGAAGGTCCAATGAACAGTGATAGTCCATAAGCATTTCCGTTTGTAGGCAGCACAAGTTCTGCATTTCACTACTTAACTGTGATTTTTTTTTTTTAATTTTATTTTGTTGTTGTTGTTGTTTTTAAACTTGAAGTGTTGGTCAGTCCCTATTGTGATTAAGCATATACATTTCTGTTGAGTTTCCTTTTCTGGAATAATTAAGCAGAAATGTTATTTCCTGTGAACACAAATCTGATGTGCACACTTCTGCACATGATATCCTGAAAACATTTGTGAGCTGCCGGCTGATTTTCTAACCCTCTGTCTTGCATTGCTGAATCTTGTACTCACTAAAAGAATCTGCTGAATGTTTTGTCTTGCTGTTCTTACTCACTGCTGTGTCATCCCAGGGTTACCTCTTGTCTGCAAAACCTTGTCCCTGGTATTTCCCACAGCTCATGTTATTAACTCACAGAAGGGGCAGATTGAATTTTTCTTGAAGATTTTGACCTGACAAGTCCTCAGGTGTCCAAGTCTTTTCTTTCCCTCTGTGTTTTGTGATACTGAAGGTGAAATCTAGGGCAAGGAAAATTTTTTGCCAGGATGTACTATTTTTATATTTTCACTTCAAGTTTTGTGCCAGGAAGACTTTTTCTGTTAAATGACATCTAGTGATTTAGGGGGAATGAAAATTCAGATGATTCAGAAATATATTAAACTATCCATGTCCATTATAAGAATATTCTGAAGGTGGGATTGTCTCATCTGACTTAAGATATTTTATTGCAGGATTCACTCCCTCTGAGTTCTCTTCTTAGTTATTGAGGGTAAGATGATCTGATATAGACTTTCAGCAGGAAAAGAATTCATACAGTCATAGAAATAATGTGAAGGCTGTGGACGGGACAAAGAATAACTGCCAAAGAATCTTGTCTGCTGCAGAGGCTGCAGCATGGACTTCTTGTTCATAGAATCATAGACTATACTAAGGGATCCACAAGGATCATCAAAGTCTAACTTCTGGCCCTGCACAGCACCATCACTTGAACACTTCTTAAACTCTTGTCAGGCTTGTGACCACTTCCCCAGGGAGCCTGTTCCCATGCCAAACCCTTCTTTGGGTGAAGAATCTCTTCCTGATATTTAATCTAAACCTCCCCTGACACAACATCAGGCCATTCCCTCGGCTCCTGTCACTGTCACCACAGAGACGAGATCAGTGCCTGTCCCTTCTGTTCCCCTCATGAGGAAGCTGTAACTGCAGTGAGGTCTCCCCTCAGTCTCCTCCAGGCTGAACAGACCAAGTGACCTCAGGCACTCCTCATGCAGCTTCCCCTCAAGGTCCTTCACCATCCTCACGGCCTCCTGTGGACATTCTCTAACAGTTTAATATCTTTCTTATATTGTGGCACCCAGAACTGCCCCCAGCACTGGAGGTGAGGCTGCCTCAGCCCAGAGCAGAGCAGGACAATCCCTCCCTTGCCCAGCTGGCGATGCTGGGCCTGATGCCCCCAGGACAGGGTTGGCCCTCCCAGGGCACTCCTGGCTCATGTTCAGCTTTGTACCAACCAGGACTCCCACATCCCTTTCTTTGGGGCTGCTCTTCAGCACAGGCAGTAGAAAATTCACATGTGAGGCAACCCTTTTAAGTACTCCCAAGTTTTAGAAAAGATGCAATCAGTCAACAATAGGCATGAATCCAGATAAACCAGGTTTCATTGGCACCTGTGTGATCATGGAACTATTTGTTTTATTAGGAAAAGTCTGTGATTCAGATGAACCGAAAATGAAGTGTTGAAAATTAAACAGCATGGTTTAAAATGTGCTTATTCAGTCCTACCAGCATGTTTGGAATAGAAAAAATATATGATTTTCTGAATGTGACATTTAGTTTAACACAATTTTTTCCCCTGAGTTTTTCCTGTATTCCATTGCATTTCCTGTGTAACCCAAATTGCAAGTGGAGAGGTCTCTATGAGCCACCACGGTCCTGACATGCTGTTATGATCAGTGCCTGACTGTCATAAAGTGTACATTAAGCCCATCTGTCCTGGAACACAGAGATACAGAATGGGAGCTTATGCTGGGGTGTTTTTTTCCTTAAAGTGTAATTTCTCATATTGACCCTAAAAAATAATTAATCCCTGGGAAAACTCTTTCATTTGAGGATTTGTAAAGCACTGTCTGAGGTAATTTCAGAAGTGTTCTCATTGACAATGTCTGAAAGGTTTATGAAATGCCAGAAGACTGAAACCAGACAGATATAGTGGGCAAGTTTGAAGAAGTAGGAAAGGGAAAAGGAAAGGGGATTATAAACCTGACACTTATCTTCAATTTCCTCAGTAATTCTGGGAGGTAAGAGGCCTTTCTACAAAAATAAATTGTAGATATGGTATATCTTAGCTTCAGAAAAGCTTTTGGCACTGTTTCACCCATTTTACAAGAAAAGCTGTTGAGACGTTCTTGAGAAAAGTAGTATAACATGGGTGAAATAGGGCTCGTACAAAAATACAGAGAGAGAAATTTCATGTTTTGTTTTTATGGTTTGTTTTTTTTTTAAATGGAAATGTAAGGCATCTACATCTTGCATTCTTAAGTACTTCTATTACCCACTTCAATAATTGTTTTTCAGACTACCTGAACCCTGGAGATAATGAAATTATTTTGAAGAACAGACTGAAATTCCACAGATTGAAGATATTATATGAAAATAAAACAAAGCTCTTCAAGGCAACACAAGGTACTGTAAATTAATGGGAACAGCTAACTACAGACATGGATCTGTAAAGTGATATAACTGCACTGTCTGTTACTCAAAAGCCTTTCCCAGGAATGGGTACTGAAAAATACAGACCACAGGAGGTGGTTAAGGAAATACAACATGTACAGGAATGACTGAGGCTGTGAATGGGGATGCAGTTACAGCCCGCAGTTACAGCCCACAGTTACACAATTTTGTTGTAAAGAAGAGGAAGTGACCTTTTCTACAGATTCAGGGTAGATAAGACAAGAAGTAATCTGTTTGAGTTGCAGCAAGAAAAAAATCAGTTTACACGTTTGGAAAAATATTTGAACTGTAACCATAATGTAATACTGGAATAAATCTCCTGGGACTTTTGGAGATTTCTTGCCACTGAATAACTTTAACAAAAGAAAACATTTGAGAGTTGTCAGCTTAGATAAGTTTTTGAGGTCCATTTTTGCCCCATTTTAACTCAAGTCTGTGAATTTAGTGGATTGTGTTTTCTGTGGGAAGCATAACTTGAAGATTTGCTGAGTGTGTGTGAATTGCTTGGCTTCATTACTGACTGAACATAACTTTCAGCACTGGCCAATTTTCATTCCTTATTTCCATGGAAAAGACTAGGAAGCAGTAGCTGTAGATATGTACTTTCTTGAAAAATGCTTAATTTTTTTTCCAATCTATTGTTTTTATGAGTAATATTGGGGAAAAAAAGAGTGGCTGTAAAATCCCATGTGAGAGTTCCTAATTGGAATATGTTTCCTGGTCCAAGCCAATTATTTGCATTAGTTGAATAACAAGCTGGGTTTAAAAATGCTCATTTGTTGCTTACAAGGTAGCAGGTGGTTGACTTGTTACCAGACTTTTTTAGCACTTTAAATTTTAGGATCATTGCTTGTATCCTGCTGTCTTCCCATATACAGTATTTTAACCAGCTTCTTGTAGGCTGGAATTAACCTATGGTTCAACATTATTTTCAGTGACAGTGAATGTTTCTGTCAGTATTTTTTTGGCCTAAGAATATTTTTTCTGCCTCACTAGCATAGGGAGTAAATAAAATGAAATATGAAGAATACAGGATGAAAGAAATACAGCTAAAAGTTAAAAAAAAATAAATTATATATGGCACATATTTGGATAATCAGGATCTATCTATTAAAAAGTTAAAGCACATTTCTTTAAGATATTTCACAAGTGCTAATTTACTCACTGATAAATCATTATTAGCCCTTCATACTGATCCTCAGCAGGCCTACAGACTTTGATTCCAGTATAGGACCTTGCTCTTAGCCATTACATCTGAGATGGTGAAAAACAGCTATTTTTATGCCTACTTGAATTAAATATAGGTTACAAAAGGATGTTGATACCAAAGGGATGTTTGTTTTTGTGTGTATGTGTGCGTTAAAAAAAACCAAGAAACTGGGATGTTTTTAGTATGTTTTTATTCTTCCTATAGGTCTATAATGAAGAAAGATATTGATCCACCTTGGATGAAGACTTGCAGTCCTGATTCTCTTCTATGTCTTCACATATTCTTAACATGTTGGTAAATCTTTTCTAGATGGTGATCAGAAGTTTTCTTGCCTATCTCTGAACAATACAGCTGCTCAGCACCTCATCACATGTAATGCAATCCGTTATTGTCAGACAACCTGAGCTTTATAATGAAATTGAACTCTGATTTGAAGCTTTAGAGCAGAAACAAGGAAAATTTATACTTTCATCCATTTATTTTTAATTTAATAATTTACATTAGATTTCTGCGCATTTTTGTTAATATTTCCTGTATATATTTTGGTGCTTTTCTAGAACCTGTCATCTGTTAAGAGATTTTTTGAACTTCTGCATTTGTAAGGGAGAAAGCTCTCAAGCTTTATTCCATAGCTTCTTTCATATGTATTTTCATTGCCTTGCATTCATTCAGTTATGCACCTTTAGAAACTGGCCTTTGCATCCTCAGTTGCATTTTCTAAAAAGGTTTAGCAGTTTAATGGAACAATAGTGAAGAAAGGCAACATTCATAGGCCTGAAACAGACCATTTCAAAAGCAGTAGTAACAAAATTTATTGCACTGGAACTTCATCAGAACAGTTGTCATGGGATTGAGGTTTGAGTGGAAAAAGCAAAAACAAGATTGAATCTGTTCCTGAAGTTCATATACAGCTCCAGCTTCTCTTACAGGTGTTCTGTGGGAATGATGTTCTTAATCACTGGGTTGGGTTCTCTAGCTTATACCTGGAACCAGAACCACATCCTCTGTTCAAGCTGATAACTTCCTTGCCACAGATGAAAGACTTGTAAATTGTTAAGTCAAGTAGTCAAAAATTAGAAAATGAACATATCTATTTGGCTCTTTCCCAGTTTCAATTCAGAATCTGTGTGGGTATACAGTGTGTTATCAGCTCTACATATACACTCACCAGTCTTTTTTCCCCAACAAAATACCTGCCTCACTCAGTGAAAAAAATAGAAATGTAAAGGGAAAGAACTGAGATTATGCAGGTTAACACAAATCTGACCTTTCTTTTTATTCACCTGAGAACATGAACAACTGTTTTTCATTAACATTCATTTTGTAAACAAGAATATAGTTATAAGAGAAGGAGTGACTGTATACAGGAAGAAATCTGTGCAGAGAATATAATAATTTACCAGGAATTTATGGGCTACTTTTGACAGCTGTAGTAGACTTCTGTAGGACCTCCTGTGCTCCCCAAAGTGGAACATATTTTTCTTTCCTGGCTTTTTTCCCTTTTCCTAAAGAAGAGAACTGCATACTGCACCTGGGATGTAGAAGGTCTCCACCCTACTTATGTTTTTTAGTTTTTTGCCTTTAGCTTGGACAGCTTTGGGGCTTGATTTTTTTTCTCTCTTATGTACACTGTAAAATAACAGCAAAAAGAAGAAATTGGGGAGTTTGTGTGAATCATGGCATAAATATTTATATATATCTAATAAACACTCTGGTTTTGGTTTGACACATGTCAAATGAATAAAATAAAACACAGTAGGCTACTGATGGAAGAAGAGGAACTCTTAAAAGTTTAGAACAGTATGAGATGTACTTTTGGATGAGAGAGAATTCCATCTGATTTTTCACATCTTTTCTAGATATTGTGAGTTACTAGTCCATTAGGGAATGAACTGAGGCTCCAACTCTATTCAAAAAAGTAATCTGATGTTTTTAATAAAGATTTTTAGTTGCTTTTTAGATGGTCCAGTGTCATGACAACCAGCTCTGAAATAGATTTCAGAGAAAAAGGGTTTATGTCTCATTAATCTCCTGATAGTATATTCATCTTGGCACAATGGGAGTTTTGTTCAGTTTTTATAATCATTAATTTTTATGAAAATAGTTGGTTAGCCTTATCCCCTCTCTTTATTTTCTTGGGGGTTTTCTTTTGTTAGTTCTTGTTTGTTTTTGTTTGTTGTTGGATTTTTTTTCTTTGTGTTGTTCTGTTTGTATTTCCCCTATGCATAGTTTGGGATATATAATCAGGTACAGAAGGGACAGTTATTAATCTATTTAGAAAGAAATTAATTTGACATGAAGTGCCATTGTTTAGAAAAGCATGATTGTATTGCCTTGCATGCTGTGTGATTTGTGCTTTGAAAATTTATTCCTTTGACAAGATTTAATTAAAGTCAGTTCTACATATAGTTGAATGTTTTACATTTTACAAAGAGTGTGATTACTAGTGGCTGCAAATTTTGTCGTGTAATTGCCTTGATGATCTTATAAACAAGAGGCTATGACTTCCCATTATAAGCCAGAAGGAGGAGGAGGAGGAGGTAAAGATCTGATGATATGACAGAGAGGAAGCTTTATGTCTTGAAAACAGCATATTAGTACCTAACAAACTTTGGAAAATAAGTGAAATAAAACCTATTTGTTGCTGCACCAAAGAAAGCCAACAGGATGCATCAACAGGGACATCACCAGCAGAGATGAAAGCATTATCCTACTCAGTGCTTGTCAGGCCACACCTGGAATACTGTGTTCGGTTTTGGTCCTCCCTATACAAAAATGATGTGAACAGAGTGCAGAGGGTCCAGAGAAGGGGTCCAGAGATGATCCAAGAACTGGGAAGCCTGATGTATGAGGAAAGGCTGAGAGATCTGGATGCGCTCACCCCTGAAGGACGAAGACTTAGAGAAGGCCTTGGCACCATGTTCCAGTATTTAAAAGGTGGCTACAAAGAAGATGGAGACTGCCTTTTTAGAAGGAGACACTTGGAAAAGATTAGGGGCAATGGGTACAAGTTAATTCTGAGGAGATTCTGATTGGACACAAGTGGAAATGTTTTCACAGTGAGAACAATCAGCCTCTGTTCTCTCCAGGGAAGTGGTGCATTCCGCAGTATTGGACACCTTTAAGATTTAGCTGGACAGGGTGCTGGACCATCTTGTCTAGACTATAATTTTACCACGCTTTTACCAAGAAACATTGGACCAAGTGATCCTTGAGGTGCTGTTCCAAACTGGTATTCTGATTCTGTTAACAAACCATTTGAATGAACATGAAATCAATACTTTGTTTGATGCTTTTATCTGTTTGAAAATGAAAATATATAGTTTATTATTTTTAATATATTGTTATATATCTATTTAACATATTATTATTATTATTATGTATTTTTAATGAGTGTCAGCTGTTAAAAGCGTGTATCTTGAAATATCTGTGGATATTTACCCGGTGATATTCCTAAATACCCACTCTACTTTGTTTAAGACCACACCAGAATATGACTTCATCCTATTTGTGTGATGGTATTTAAGGAATTTTCATTGTGCACCAAACATCTTTGCACAAGGAACACTGCATAGTAAAGGTCTTTGCACAAAGTCTTTGTTTACTGTCATGTTGTGCAAAGTCCATGCCTTTTGCTCAATTACTGCAGCATTTGTAATAATTTTCTGTATAATGAGCATATAAGGGTGAACAAGGTAACTTATGATGCTTTTCAGCCTGCAGTATAAACAGAAAGTCTATGACAAAATTAAAGCATCCCAGCAAAGTAAAATCTAGAAATATTTTTTTTAAATTTCCAATTATGGCTAAGCAAATCCAAACTTTCTGGTTAGTGGAAGAATCCCAATTTAAAGATAACTCCAGTTTTAAAAATGTCTTCAATATTTATCAGCATGAAACATGACTTGTTTTGTTAAGTTATATGCATATAATATAAGGCGTTTCTGATCTGTTGATATTTGTTCATATCAAGCTACATCTTATTAAGTGTATCTACAGAGATTACAGAAATATCAAGAATATTTTTTGTGGATGTCACACAGTCTAACATTCCATTTCACTTTTCTAAATCCCAAAAGCACTTGAGAAAATAACAGGGGCTATTTTTCTTCCCTTTATACATTCAGAAAATAAACTTCAGTGAATCCTACACAGATTTCACAAACTGTCAAGGCAAAGCTAAGATGAGAATCCAGCTTTCCCCTTCAGTGATCTATACCTTGACTATCCTTGTTTTCAAATGCATGTTGACTGGACAAATAGGATGAAATCTTATATTCCTTGCAAAGTCAATATCTGTGCTGAAACAACTGAGGCAGAGGAAGAAAGGAAAAATGGAGGCTTGGACTTGAACAGAAATTTTAGGATGGAAGCTGTGAATTTTAATTTGGGGTTCTTTCCTTGTTTAAAGGTTAAAAGCTGTAAAGTGTTAACAGGTAGTTGTTAAAAAGAAAAATTTCTGACTAACCTGTATATTTTGAGAGACGAATTCATGCTCATGCAGATGCCAAACCATAAGTCCTCTGTTCAAGATCAATTTAAATAAATTAATCAGGATGTAATGAAAAAAATAACAATGAAATTATCGCTAATGTATAGTTGAAGTGAAGACGACCTTTCCTGTTGGCATGATTGTTGTTTTGAAGGACAATTTGCTGAATCTGAGGAAAGATTCACATCTGTTCATTCTTAGAAAAATGATGCATCAGTTTTTCTACGACACTGTCTGAACTGAAAGTGTAGTAAAATATTTTTGAATTATCTTAAGCTTTGTATCTTACATTTTCCATATTCAATAACAGAACTGTATATATTAAACTATATTTTAAGAAGTTTTAATTATTCATCTATTTGAATATTTAAAGAACATTTACTGTTGCTTGACACTGAGAAACAAGAGACTTGATTTGACAAAACTATGACTAATTTTAGTAAGAACATGTATCTTTAAATTTGATACTAGTGCAGCCAGAAGGAAAGCAAAGAATTGTAATACATTTTCAGAATAAAATGTAAAGTTGGAGTGACTACATATGTATGATACAAATGTATGGAGATTTCAGGCAAAAATAGTTGTAGCTTTCTAAACAGTATTTTCATTTTTAATAGTAGACATCAGAAACACTACAGAAAGCAGCCTTTTATTCCTTAAATTTAAGGTATAAAAAAACCCCATGAAAGTAAAATAAATTTCTAGAGATTTCTGCCCTATGTGCATTTATAGATGCAAATCTGATGACAATTGTGACAAACAATGTGCTTTTAAAATCTCACACTAAAAACAGAGTAGGAAGACTATAATCTTACTAATGAAGGAAGTAGTGGTTAGATACCAAACCAAGGGCATCATTATAAGATTTAGTGCTGGATAAGGTGTTGCTAAAGAAACTGATGCTAAATATAAATACACTGAAATAATAACTTTTTTTTATGTCCTTTATGTTGTTATAAATATAAAAGCTACATCAATTCCATTAAGCTGAACAAGCCCAGGACATTGTCCCAGCATTAGTGTGGGATTTTTCATAGTCTTTAATCATAGTGCATTCCTTAGCACATTTTTTGGTTTTGCTGCTTAGCACTAGCCCAAATAATGCTAGTTTTTGACTTAATAAAATTCATGGACCTGTAAGATAGAATAGATGAAACTACCTTTTTTTGGATGAATGGAGCTGATCTGTATAGAATGAAGAAAACTGCACTGCTTGGTCTCAGGATGAGCAGACAGACCACTACACATTTTATTTCCTAGTGTAGGTCCAGCTGAGGTCACTGCTCACCCAGGCAGGCACCAGCTCTTTACCACACAAACCACACAGGAGGCAGAATCACCAAATCACAGAATGGTTGACATTCAAGGGACCTCTGGGCATGATCTCTCTCAACCCCCCTGCTCAAGCAGGGCCACCTAGAACCACTTGCTCAGGCCCATGTCCTGATGGATCTTGAATATCTGCAAAGAGGGAGAACTCACCACCTCCCTGGGCAGCCTGTGGCAGTGCCCGATCACCCTCACAGAGCAAAGACCTTTCTGATGTTTAGACAGAGCCTCTTGTGTTTCATTTTGTGCCCATTGCTTCTGGTCTTGTCTCTGGGCACACTGGAAAGAGCCTGGCTCTGCCTTCTTTGCATCCCTTCTCCAAGTATTTACATACATTAATGAGGTCTCCCCCCTGAGCCTTCTTCAGGCTGAACAAACAGTCCAAGCTCTCTCACCCTTTCTTCACAGGGGAGATGCTCCAGTGCAATCACTTTAGCAGCCCTTCACTGGACTCTCTCCAGTGTGTCCATGACTCTCTTGAATGCGGGAGCCCACAACTGAACACAGCATTCCAGGTCTGACATCACCAGTGCTGAGTAAAGATGGTTCTTTCTCAGTGTGAGCTCCCATCTCTACATAAATGCTCTCACAAAATCCTAATTTTATAATCTTGAAATGTGTTTACTTGCCCCTCTGTTTTGAAGAAGTGTATGGTACATTTTGACATCTATCTAATTCAGGATTCAGCCAAAATATAGAAAGTTAGTATTTTCTGTGAGACAGTCTGCTGGTTCTGGGCTCTAACACTGTCACAATTGTTTCATTGGTACAACTCTGACATCTCACTCAGACACTGCTGGGGATAACTTCTAGGTTCCTTTCTCTTAGCACTTTAATACACACCTGGATTAAGTTGTTTGGTTTCCTGAACAGATAGAAAGAAAATTTACTTTTCAGACTGGGTTCCATGAAAAGTGGCAGAGTGAGCAGGCAGCCTGCTGAGGATGAAGATGACTCCCAAGTCTTACTCCTTTTTGCATTGAAGTACTTCCATAATTGCTTATTTCCAGCTTTTTTCTTGTCATGAAGTGCTGCTTGATGTCCTCTTTTCCAAAATATTTCAGAGAATCAACCTGTGCCATAAAGAACCAATTAAGAATATGTATTTTTGGGAGGGACAATGATATAGTACTGCTTGGTTTTCATGTACGCAAACAGGTGGAAGCCATTCCTGGTCTTGTTGAAGAAGCAGGAGCAGTGTGAGTGACATGACAAGCAGGGATTTTGTCAATGTTGGCATTGGCAGTCTCTTGCTGGACCCTGAGGCAGCATGTTTAAATCACTCCTGGCTCTGCACTGTCTTCATGGGAGCCATCGAAAAATTACGTGTCTGTCTAAACTTGTCCAGATGGAACGGCTCTGTGCCGAGGAAAAAAATCACCTCTGGAGAGCAATCATGTCTCCAGTGACAAGGAAACATAGATGACTAGTTTAATTTAGATCTTAATTAACAATCTTGCCAGGTTCTCTTTCCCACTGGGAAAAGCACCAGATATATTTACAGTCCAGTTTAGTCAAACACAGCACATATTTAAAGTGATTTTCATTCAGACTCTTAAGCACATGCGTGAGTCACACAATATAATGAATTCTATAGAAGTATTTGAAGCTAAGCAAATGTTTAAAGATGCTTTGAAGAGAAGCCCAGGCAGGAATCATATGAGATTCAGCTCACTGCTTTCCTAGCCTTGTATAAAAAAATGGGTTGAATACACATAAAATTTTGTCAAGGGTCTTGGTATATTTAATCTATCATGTGTGCTGGGTTTCAGGTCTTCAAGGACAAATTTTATTTTTTATTTTATTGTTTTATGCTCGTTTGTGTTTTGCATGCAATTTAATCAATAAGAGCTATTAGCTACCTCTTCTAATTCGTCGTCATACATGTATTCAGACTTTAAGAGTGTGCTGCTTCATATTCTCTTTTTAAGATGAAATCACTTCAAAAAGTTTCAAATCAGGAACTCCTGGTTTTTTGATTGTTTTTTCATTGACCTATAGTTTATCTGAAAATCCAGTCATTTTGAAATTAGATGCTGGCATTGAATAAGATAACCTTGTTCCTCCTATTTCTGCCCTTTCTTCACATTAGATGTTACCAGGAATTATTTTACATGTAGTTACATACAGTTATATATAGTTATATACTATTATCCTCACAACCCATCTTCCTCCTCGCTACTCAAGTGAATCAACTTACTAATATATTTCTATAAATGAAAATTCAGGATTTCTTAGCTCAAGACTCTCCTCATGAGCCAAACTTACTTAATGAATCAATAGTTTAGTTTTCTTTCTAGTACAATAATTTGGTGTATTTTTGAGTAGGAGAGATTAAAGGCAAAAATATTTTTTTGGCTGCCAGGAATATTTTACCTATCAGTATTGAAGCCTAATCTAAATGAACAAATTTTATACTTATTTGGCATAGATCTGAGCCAAAGAAATGCTTTCCTGATACCTGATCTCAATCTGCCCTACATAGAAAATGCCAAAAGTTCCAGAAGATATGCTATGAGTCTTTGATAATTTTGAACAAAAACGTTTGCTCACACTTAACAATATTTCTAATTTTATCAGTCTGAAACAGACCTCTTAAATTAGAGCAACAGAGAGAAAACTGTGGAAAATGTAATTTTGTTTTGTTTTTTTAAAGAAAATGCATGCATCACTTCAGTGTGTAAAACTTTAACATTTGGAAACCCTTAGTCTTCACAATTTATGGAAACCTAAATGCAAAGATTATGTTATCACAGTAAGTTATTGCATTTTCCACTTGTTTCACAGGCAACAGTGGTGTGGTACCCTGAAATAAAATAGGATAGTGGTAGTGGTAAGGATTGTTAATCTGTGTCTGTAATAAATGCAGTAAGCTTGGCCAATGAAGGAGGCATGATGCCATCCTCTGGCAGACGTTCCCTTAGAGCAAGTTATTGCAGGCAGTGGGAAGTGAAGCAGAGTTTGCCTCTAATTTACCTTTCTGTGGCATCACACTTGGTCCATATGTAGACCCTTACAGAAAAAGCATCCTTAAAAGGATAGAGGACTCATTAATCTGCAAGTAGCTCTCAAAATGAACTTTTAATTTTGCATCTTTAGTAGGCTGTAGTTAAGCCAGGAATGGAAATGGTAAAGGCACAAAATAGTTTCTTAAAGAGGAGAAGACTTCCTGGGTTGTGCCCTGCTTTGCTGTATTGCACTATCATGTACAACCTGAGGTAATGAAAAAATAAGCTTTCATGAGGGGAAAGTAAGAAAAAAGTAGATCTTATTGTTTACAAGCACATAAAGAGTGTGGTCTCCTTTCCACTGGAGAAAGGGTAAAGGACAACACAATAATCAATTTAATCAATCCGCCACAATTAAGAAAAAGTTTATTTTGAACTGAGAAAGAGCACGCAGGCAGAAGGAAAGGAAAAAGAGAATTAAGATGGAAACCAGAGTTTTCACAGTTTTATAATTTTGTTACTTTGTCAAATCACAATATCTCCCTTCCAGAGCAGGCTGGTCTGCACCTGATATTGAGAGAGGTTTTACTGAAGGCATCAGGAGAAGGTATGTCCTATCATGATAAAAACCAAATGCAGTCACCCCTCTGAACCAGCAGCAGGAGGTTAGGCCCTGTAAAATCTGTGTCTTCAAATGAAAACAGCTGACCCTTCTGAGGCAACTCAGTTTTACTCAGGGACAGACGTGCACAGAATATTTAAGTTCCTCTTATAGTTATTGAGCTGGTAACCTTCCCTCACTGTGTTACTGGTCTGTGCCTTTCACCATGCCACAAATTGCTTTTGAAGCAGAACACAGACAGGAATACAGAGCGGTTATTTATGTGTGTCATGTGAAAAAAGGAGGCTTCCTCAACACTTAGTGTGGGGAGATGGACTTGACCATTAGTGTTCAATTTGTCTGTCAGCATCCCAGGAAAACTGAGATCCTTATGCCTGCCCAGTCTGTCAGTGTCCCATTGAGGGGACCCTTCACTGAACAGTCCTGCTGGATCGAGGGGTGCTTTGACTTGTTCAGGGAAATATGGCAACAATGTAAGGGACACGCAGAAGTTCTTCCTCTTCATTGGGGTCTGTGCCCATTGTCAGTGACTGCCAGCACCTGTGAAGGACTCACACCAGCAGTTTATGGAATAACACCCTTTATTAATATAAAATTGTGACAGGTTAAGGTTCAAGGACTGTTGGTGACAGTATCTGACTGCAAAAACATATCCAAAGCAACACACACACAGCTGTAATCCCCAATAAAAGCATGCAGCACATGCAGAGTGTGGTTCTTACCCAATCGGCGTACCTATGGGGGAGAAGACCGGGTCAGCTCTTTGACTGATCCCAGCAGCTCTGATGGAGTCTTCCCTAACTTTTCTCCACTCTCAATTTACAGTTTCTTTGTGTTTAGGTGGAGCTTGTGTGACTCTAGGCATGCATACCTTTGTTACTGATTGGTATAGAATTCTCTTGCTTTGCTTTGAAAGATACAGTCAATAAAATCTAGAGCGCATACCCAATGAGGAATGGCTGTGCCTCAGAGGGGGTACCTTTGGGATGGAGGTGTGTGTTAATATTATAATTAAGTTATAATGAGTCAAGTCCATTTGGAGTGCAATTTCCCCACAGCTGTTGGCTCAGCAGCAGGACATCTCCTCTCTCCCCTGGCTGATGGGTGCAATGTGGTTTTCCAGCTGCAAAGTTCCATTGAATTCCCCTCCCTGTGAGGGCTTCAACTGAGCCTGGTCATGGTGTCTCCACTCTGCCCCACCCTCTGTTCCATGCCCCTTAGTGGTGCTATGGCTTCAGATTGTGGGTGTGGGGAATCATTATGGCATAGGTTATGAGCATGGCAACTGCATTCCGTCCAGGAAGCAGCAACTGGAATTTACCCTATAAATTCCGTGCTATTGTAACTTCTGTTAGCAGAAAGTTAACTTCTGTTAGGATGTGAATATAAATTCTCCATCTTTCCACAGTGTGATAACATGGGCAAGGTATCTGGGACTTGTGTACCAGACTGAGCAGGAATTTGCTCATCACCCACAGCATCCAGCAGGTCATTTCTCAGCCAGTCACCAGCCTTGTGGGGGAAGGTGGATCTGCTTTGCTCTTTCTAACAGACTGGTTGGTAATACTTGGTTGTCTTACTTTTCTCTGCCTCTTTTATTCCCCTTGGAATTTATCCTCCTTCACGTCACTATTTTTTCCCCTTGGATTCTAAAATAGCTTTCACTACCTCAGCAAATACCTTCCATGTTTCCATTTAGCCTGTCTTGCAGAGTTGCAGTTTGCACACTTTCTCACACCTTTGCAACAAATTTTTCTTGGTAAGGCTGAGGCAGTGCCAGGCAGCTGTACTGCAGCAGTGCCACCTCATGGCATCTCTTCCCCTGGGCTGAAGGCCACCAGCTCTTCCTCCAGGACATATCCAGCTGCTGATCAGCTGAGGGCTCTTTAGGCACCGCTGTCTGCATTGACAAGATATCCATCAACTACAATAGTGCTTAGACACTTTGGACATATATAAACCCCCTAGGTAGATATCCTGACCTTGAATTGAATCTTTGTCTGTTTGATCTCTTTCTGTCCTGTTTTTTAGCTGCAATCCTGTCCAAGAGGTCTGATTATGCTTTCATATATGCTGCTGCTTTCTGGTACTCTTTAGCACAGGGATAAGATTATTTAT
The DNA here is from genome assembly GCA_034509425.1 of Eopsaltria australis. Classification (NCBI taxonomy): domain Eukaryota; kingdom Metazoa; phylum Chordata; class Aves; order Passeriformes; family Petroicidae; genus Eopsaltria; species Eopsaltria australis. Next base: position 3,410,635 of record JAVTVJ010000189.1, on the reverse strand, counting down.
GTAGAATTCATTGTCACCAGAATGACAGCATTCCAAAGAGGGTCATTATGCACTATGCTTGTCTTCATTAATTATGGAATTTTAGTGTTGGTGAATTTTCTTTCAAGAGCTTTTCAGAGAAATGCCAAACAAAGTTTTCTCTATTGAAAAATATTTTTTTTTTGCTAGAATAACGCAATTTTCCATATCAATTTGGATAATTTCTTGTATCTTTCAAGTTTCCCTCCAGATTTTCCAGCTCTTTCTACCAAGGTTTTCTCTATGGAGTATTTATACCTCCTCAAATATTAATTTGCACTTTCTATACCTTTTTAAAGGAACCAGTTGATACATTTTATCATTTTAATATGTTTAGTTTTATTTAACTTAATTGTATCATGATCAGAGGAGGTCTCTGATGATCCAAGAGGATGTCTGAGAATGACCAGCAATTCTTCACTATGGGCAAATTAGCCTGACTAATGTAATTGATTTCTTATGAAATGCTTTTAATTTAATCTCCTACAGCATTCTTACATCCAAATTTATGAGGTACAGTTTGGGTGTAAGGTGGGCGGGAGACTGGCTGGTGAGTACAGAAGAAGACCCAGACAATGAAACTTCAGGTGTTAAGTATTCCCCCACTTTGGGGACTCTGGTTCTGATGAGCTCTCATCTGACCCAGGGACTGCATGCCTTAATGACAGATCAGAGTCCACATTCCTGAAATGCACCTTCCAGTTTTGTTTCATCTGAGAAGGCTGAAATTTGCCTGAACAATCTGTTGGGAGAATTTGGAGATTAGCCTGGCAGAATTCACTTTAGGTCTGAGCTAAAACAATATGTGGAGTTGTGTCACAGAAACTGGAGAATTTTTCTCCTAGGAATGATTTTTTCTGAAGACAAGCCTTTGTAGTTGCATGTGTCATCAATCTGGTTCAAAAAACCACACAGAAATTCTAGTCTTCTTTCTCTCCAGAGTTTTGGTATCTTTAACTCAGGAGTTTTTGTGACTGTAAAGTTTTGGGTTTGCTCTTCGTTTTTTTTCCAAAGATAGCACAAAACTGTTCAGTTACTAGGAGTCACATTGCTAGAAACAGCTTACACTGATTGAACACAGCTTCTCTGGGAAGGTATCATGGGACTGATACAACAAAAAAGCCAGTGAGAACTGTTTAACATTGCAGCTCAGGACACAGGCATCTGTAGACAGCTTTGGTTTCTCATGAGACTTCTGTGAAAAAAAAAACAACCTCAAGAGCCACTGGGAAGAAGGCAGACAGAACTTTAATATAATAGCACAGGTTGCATTTGGTCACTTAGAAAAGTGCTGCATGCAGCACTTGACTTTAAAGCACTTTGAAATAGAGTGACATGTTGATAGATAGCATTCCAGTTCCTCTGTAGAAAGATACTTAATAGTGAAAAAAAGAGCTAGGAACATTATCCTTTTATTTTGATTTTGTGAAATACTTGTGTCTTTCTTTACACCAAATATATTTCTCACATAAGGATGTGAGAAAGGATTTCTCACATAATTATTCTCACAGAAATGTTCCAATGTTTATTTTATACTTTGCTTATCTGTTGTTTCTACGTAAGTAGTGTCCTTCAGCCCTTTAAATCTTTCTCTTGGGGGGTGTGGGTGAGAAGGGGAAAATAAGGGAGGGGACATAGTCTTTCCTGGAAAAAATAAAAAATGGTAAAAAAATTATCTTTACTTCAAATATTACTGGTGAAGAAAGTTTAGATATTATCTATAAATCTTTTCTCTATATTTGAAGAAAAATAGCATCTGCTTGTACACATCTTCAGGAAGATAAACAATATCCTGTACAGACAATCTAAGATATCATTAACGGTGCAGAGATTCCGTAATTGTGGCTTTTCTTAAAAGTAGTCAGTTAATTTATGTCCAAAAATGCTTCCTCAAATAAAGACAAGCAACCAACCTTGCCATTGTTCAGCAGGTGAATATCATCATTGTTAAAAATTGAGAGAAAGACAGAGTTTTTCAGGTAAGTATTAAATCTGGGATTGGTTTCAAACAGACCCTTGCTATCCCCTCTTATCGCTCAGTATTTGATGAGGTTTTCCTGGTTTTGCTTTCAACCCTGGAAACTATTTGTTACACACAAAAATTCTTAACCTATTCATTTTCTTCAACATTGAGGAATATTGCCAATAATTATCTGAAAGTTCAAAGAAGTAATAAATGAAAGTTCAAACAATTCCCCTGTAGCTTTTCTGATACCTATAAAAATCATGATTTATCAAAGAAGGAGGATTTTTCATTTAAGAAGACAGATGATTCTTCCTGTTATACAAGGTTCATTTAGAAATCTTTCTACTCAAGTGATTATTTTAATCAATGCTTCTGAAATTCACTAACATATAATTCACAGATCAACTACATTCCCTCACTTTTAAACCTGGTTTTCTTTAAGTTAAAATACTGGCTCTAGTTTTGGTATCTGTGAACTATCATGGCACTCACAAGCACCTTTGGAGGCTATATCTCTACTCTTGCTAAACTTTGAAAATTGGAGAGTTTTTAGCTCTTTACTGCATTTCGGTTTACACAAAAGCTATAATTGTGGATTCCTGCTTGGTTCTAAAACTCCCATTTGAGGGATAAGAATTCTATTTCATGAAAATGAGGTACTTTGAGAAAAAGTTGTTAGGTTTAATGTAATCAGCACTGATGATAGTGATGATATGAATTATATGAATTAGTGTTTATTTTATTTATATGCTTTGGTGGGATCTTCAAAAGATTAAAACACTGAATGATTTAGATATTCCTTCTTATTATTGGCCAGGTTACCTCTCAGATCACTGAGAGAAATTTCACCAAAAAGTGAAGGGTGGAGTTATTTTTATTACAGAGACTGGATAGCACTGTATAAGAAAAGAGTAATATGAAAATAAATAAATATAGGATTTTCTTTCTTTCAAAGGAAATACAAAGGCACAAACCATTGCTCAGTACCACAGGAAATGCTTTCTGGATATCTGAGAACAGATTGAGGATCTTTCAGTCTGCCTAGAAAACTATCAATGACTGCACTTCTGAGCCTGTATGTTTCTTTGATAATCATTATAAGATTATAAGAATGTCTTCTTGGGAAATAACTGTTGTGTTTTCTCACAAATAAATGAAGCAATGAATTTAAATTATTGGGATGAAATCTTTAGATTTATACTTTTCTTAGGGTGTGCAGTACTGTACCTTGAAATTTACAGAATTAAAAGCATTTCTAGTTATGGAAGAAACATTTTTTAATTTTATGAGGATTTTATTCCCAATTGAATACATGTAAGGCAGGATTATTTTTCATAAAAATGTAGTATGAAAACACCCCAGCACTGAAGAAGACTAAACAGCTTAATAGTCTGAGAATTTTACGAACAGTGATATATGAACAGTGATGTAAGTATTTTTTTGAGTAATTAATTGTAAATGATGAGCAGTTAATTCAGCTACAGCCTACAGTTGTGGGAACCAGATAATGCCATTACAAGAAGAAAAGAAACATCAGGACATACTAATTAAACAATCTCCCTCAAATGGCCTCTTGAGAAGTTATTTAAAATACAGATAAATTGTTTCCTGTATGATAAAAGAATAGGTTTAGGAAAAATAAGACAAAAATAATGGATATTTGAAATACAAGCTAATGAAAAACAGTTGTCTTTTGGCCTTGTTGAGTAAAATATCTCCATTCACTGGGCAGTGTAGGGACCTAGGTATGCCACCTTAGAAAGTGTTAGGAGCACTGCCCAGCACATACTGAAAATGATGATCCCTTGTTGTCCGATACCATCCAATGCAGGCATTCTCTAAGTTATTGAAGTGCTGGTGGTCTCATTTGGTAATTCTGAGCAGGAATTCTGGCTTTGAGTCACTATAAGCAGCACAAGTTCCTAAACAGAAATGAGGCCCTCATTGCTGAAGGGTTGGCTTTCTAGTCCACTCATCTGTTATTGGAGAAAGATAAAAATACTCAGCCACTTTATTTCCTGTTTAATTTAATTTAATTCATTTTTTTCCCCTGGTTGCCCCACCGTTCATGCTCCTCAGGTGCTTTCTCAGCACAGTTGAGGTGAGACTTATTCAGGTGATTGTTTCCACCTATTCTGTATCACAGGGATATTTTCACATTATGCAGGTAGACCATTCCCGTTTCATTATAATGTGTCATTTTTTATTTCATATATTCTGCGTCATTAACTGAACCACTGCTCTGTAAAAGTCTTTGGAATTGGTCTTCTGTGAGGCTTAGATATGCATTCTCTCAACAGCCTCCACCATGCTCAATTCATTAAAAAAACCTATCTTTTCCCTCATCCTAATGTATTTAATATGACAGGAAGTTGGAGCTGGAAGTTTAAGGCGGTCTTTTGTCTTTGTTTATCAGCACTCAACAAATCTCTGTAACTGCAGCAGATACTGCAGATACTTCTGGTGAATCATTGGCACATCTTCATGCGTTGTGTCACCCTCTGCCTCCTGGTTACAGGTGGTGCTGCACACCCTGGCTCCACAGGGTGGCCTTGACACAGCCTCTGTCCCTCTGATGGCAGCCAAGTTGGAAGGAAGTTCACTTCACTGCCTCTATTTGGTGCTACTTTGGCCAGCCTAACAGAAATAAGATCAAACTCAGGGTCAAAATCAGGGAATCTTATTCCAAAGTAAATAATGGATATGTAGTGTTCACATTTTCCTGCACATTGAGTTTAACCCCCACAATCCTCAGGGGTACTACTCTGCTCAAAATTAAATGTATTCAGATACATTCTTGAACTTGGATTCAAATCTTTGATCATGCCAATATATTCTTGTAGAGATAAATGGATTTTGACTGAGGTAGAGAAACAGTATAAAAAGTCTCTATAAACAAACTAAAATGGGCACAGTTCATTATTGCAGACCTTAACCATTATTTCTGTGTTTTATCCGAGCAATGTCTCTTTTTAAAAGCATAACAAGATGTAGTAGCTGGAACTCTCATCCAGATATTTTTCCCTGGTCTGTTGTTTGATAACCTGATCACTAAATTTAAAAGATTATATTGTTTGTGTGTTACTGGTATCTCTGCACCACTTATATGGGATAAGGACAGGCACTTCTGTTCAGAGTTTTTAGGTCAATGGTATAAACCCCCTTCCCCTGCGTTTCCCCTGAAGACATAGATTTAAATTTCCTGATGCTGATTAATTTATTACCCCCAAAAATAGGTGCCTCTCTATATTGGCTCTGAATGGTAACAAGGTGCTGTGCTAATTGTTGGATGTAGTGCTGTTTGTGTGATTTTCTATGCTTCCAGTACATGTTCAGAGGCTCAGGTTCTCTGCACTCTCTCTGGATTACAATGAAGTTTGGAAGGGGAAATGTGTAAAATGAGAATTGTTAGAACATTGGAGAGAATAGCAGTTTTAAAATCTCTCTCCTGTATTTTAAAAGGCACAGGAAATAGGATTTTTCCCCTATCTTGTTCTTATGTTTCTGTTTCTTATCTATTTCTTTTTCATCTTGACTGAAACCATAGTCAGGGTTGTAGTTCTAGCACTGAACCATAGCTTCCAAGCTCAGTGATCTGAAAAATTACTGGAAAAAAAAGGAACTTATTAAAATGAACTGAAAGATAATCTTACGTTGAAAAGATGAGGGGCAGAGGGGTGAAGGAAGAGGAAGGAAAAGTGTTCTGTGAACCTCCAACAGGAGACTTGGCAATTTTGGATTGAGCGTTACTGCCAAGCATTGTGACTATAAAGCTATTTTAAGGATTTGTGCATTTTCTACAGTAAGCAGTACAACAAATAAATGTTTAAAGGAATTCTTTCTGAGTGTTCCAACATTCTGTCAATGATGATAAATAAAGAACCACACTGCATAAGACAGAAAATCTTATACATTTATTGAGGACTGATTTAATGGTCTATAATTAAGTGTAAAATTGAAAAAGAGAAAAATGTAATGATGAGCAAAATTTCATAGCTAGGTTTTTCAGTTGCCAAATGCTTCAGAAGGCTGCAATTTCACAGCAGGATTGGTTCCAGGAGTGGAAATTGGACATAAATAATTCCAGACAGTGTAAATGTAAATTTAAAAAAAATAATTAAGACACACATTTTGTCTAATACATTCTCTATTAATAATTATAAACTAATCACAGAGCTATGGTTTAGAAATCAACTTATTAAAAAAAATCTTTAACTAATTGACTTCAATTGTAAATCTGTGACTAAGAATATTTCAAACAGTTGGTCAGTTCTGGTTTATTATTTCATGATAATTGCACATAAAATGATTGGGGTGTGCTGGCTACAGAACAAGAAACATTAAGGCTATTACAAATCAGAAACATTATGGCTATTATTTTCAGGTCTGGTATAAATAATCCTGCACCTTAATACCTCTTTTGTCACTGACTAATAGTGCATTAACGTATTCTTTTTTGTTACTGTTTTTGATTAGTGGTCTGTGTTTTTCAACAGGGATGTTGTTATCTCATTTATTAAAGAATCTTATTTATTAAAGTTACAGGACAGAATGACTTTCTTTGTTCCCAAACTTGCTATACTTAGGGGATACACTGCATACTAAGGCAGTGAAAGGAAATCACTACTCCACACTCATGCAATTGACTTGGAGACATATTTAAGTCTTTGGCCTGGCTTTGGGGTAGGTTTATTACAGTGCCAAATCAGCAAGATGAGTGTTTCATTGATGTGTGTTTATCACGAGATGTGAGCACTGTGGGGCCTTTAGGACAGGTAGCAAAGTGAATAGAGATTGTGAAAACACACAAGTAAGGCAATCTACCAGAGCCAAGGATGAAAACAAGTGCTCTTAAAAGAATTTGTGTCAATACCATCTGTATGATGTATCTGAATCTCCTGTCAAACAAAAAGGTTCTGGCACAGAAAAGTGCTGATAATAGGACATAGCAATTGACACAAGTCTGTGCTATTTCTGTTATAGATGGGACAAAATTGTGGCCTGGCTTCACTGCTGGGCTGAACACCAGCTAGTTTAGGAGCCAACCTTATTTACTGGTAGTTAAATGCCATCAGTGTGTCTGAGATTGGAAACATGCAAGAAAGAAAACAGTACATTTCAGCATACCAATACATCATGAAAAAGGAGTCCCAAAATATAAAGGGTAGCTAAAGCTGAGAAAATTTATGAATTTAACTGTTCCACTTAATAAGATTCTACAATGTTTTTTAAAAAAAGTTGTATTTTAATTAGAGTATTCCATACTTTCTTGTGGAGTGCCTTAGAATTTTTTAAAAATAACCCAGTGTATCAAATTATGTTTTGGATGTAATGAAGAGCTGAAAAGAAGAGACAGTGAACCAAAAGTGGAAGTTCAAATAATGTTTTTATGGATACCTTTATGCAAAATCTAGATAATGCTGACAAAATTTTTCAGTGGATGAGAAATTTTGGTAAATCCAAATAACAACAAAAATGGTTTTACAGAATAAATTACCCTTCAAATACTTTATTTGTTTATAATACTAAATAATTGCCTTGGCACAGGACTTGGTAGTCAGTGATAGGCTATATTTTCTGTATATTCCTTCTGTTTATTTATCCTGGATTTTGAGGATGAATTATTTTTATTTAATTACAGTGCTTCCATTATTTTAGTGTATAAAGGATATAACTAAGCTGAATGTTATTTCCAACACTATGTAAATATGAGTGGGACGGACAGTTGCTAAAGGTGATGAAGGTAAGATTATTGATAACTACAGAAGTGATAGAAGAAAAATTCTGGGGAATGATAGAATGTCTCAAGGGGAGTGCAGGGAGGTTTTCCTAAAGAACTGTTACGACATGAGACAAGTTCCATGGGTTCCATGGCTTCTTCTTTCCCATCACACTATCCTCCACAGGCTCAGACAACCATAAAAGGCCTTCATTTTCCACTGGTTGGGACTGTACAATAAAACTGGACAAAATCCTGAAGTTAACCACAAATGCTCACTTTGTCACAGTCAGCTTCTTTAAGTCTGGTCTTAAAAATACTTGCATTTACAAATTTATAAGGAAAAATTCTAAATATAAGTAAGTTTTATAATATATTTAAGAGGAGGGCAAAATTTAGCTAATGAACTACCTATAACTAACAAAATGGCTGATGTGAAAATTCACTATAAATGCTGTCTTATTTTTTTTGTTTTGATTCTTGGACTTCAATCAAAGGTGTGGGTAAATCCATCATTAGAGTGTGTGTCTCTGTGTGTCCCCATGGGCACTGATCTGGTTTCACAGGGTAGTTCACTCTACAGCACTCTGGTTGTGGCTGTAATCTTAGTTTGGTTCATATCTTAGTGTGATATGTGAAAGAGCCTGATTCCTAGGAGATGCTTCCACAACCTAATACATCTATGAAATGCTTTATTTATTCATAATTGTACATGTGTGTATAAATATCTATATATATTGATAGACTCCATTTAAGTAGAAGCTTCTCAGTTCAGGTATCTTCACTTACTTTTCTAACTCTCTAGAGTTTCTTAAAAAATTTAGACATTATATGATGGAAAAATTACTGTGTGCACAATAATAATTGAGTATTTAATCTTTAGAGCTTCTGTCTAACATTAGCTAATGTATATTTCTAAATTCAAAGTAGCATCAGTTATAATTATTATAATGGATGTTTTGTTTATAAGTACAATTGGACATATGATTCACTTGTAACAGCATTGTGTTTAACAAATATAAATGTAATTTTGGCTTTAATATCTTATCTGACAGGAGTCAACATCTCACATTTAAACAAAGAAAAGATAGCAGTTTTGTGGCTGGTACATGAAGAAGAATTCAATGCCAGACAGAATTAAATTATGCATTCAAACTAGTAGAACAGTCTTAAGATGTTGCAGCTATTTACAAAGTCTACAGGCAAACATCTGGCTATGCTTTTTTCCTTCAGGTGTGATAAATTTTGCTAAGAACAGCACCACCAAAAATCCCACTAGAGCAAACTGGCCTGGGAGAAAACAAGAAGGTAAGAGAAAAACATCTTTATTTATTCATCTTACCTTGACTTTTTCTGACAATAGGTTTGCTTGAAGTGAAATAGTTCAGAAATGAATTCTGCTTATTGCATGCCTTAAAAATTACTTTTTTCTGTGTAGTTTTTAAATTTTCCTTTACATTTCTGAAAGGAAAATGTACTAGTACTTTCCAATAATTGATGTCAGTTAACATTCAATGTACTGGGGCTTTGGTTAGTGATGCCACTCAAAACCTCGAAATTTATATCAGACAAGAGCTATATTTCTTACTTTCTAAAAGGAATGGGTATTGTGTGGATGCTAGAGACTGTCAGTTAAACACATTAAGGAACATCATAGTAGCATCCAAAATCCATTTTACCTTTCCATGGAGTGCACTATGTATTTGTACTGTATTTACCTTCTGTATAAAATGGAAATGAATATAGTGAAACCCTGGTTCAGGGCACAAGATTCTGAACAGGAAAATGCACAAAACAGACAAAATATTTGAAAACAAATTGCTGAAGCTCTGGGAAGCATGTACAGCACAAGTAGACATCAAGGTCAAATTCAGACAGTCCATTCTAGATCTCAGCATGATCACTGAAGAAGGTTTTGCCCTGAGGCATTGCTTGCTGGCTAGGGTTGACTGGCCCTTTCCATCTGAAGATGGAAGAACTGTTTGAGCTCTCCAAATTTTTCATGCTGTCTGTTCATACTTGGCTGATTTTGTATAAAATGGATCAGACTGTATTTACACTGTCTTTTCCACCAGGATAGTACCACTACAGTGGTAGTGCATACCTGGAGGAGGATACTGCTATTAGCAAAGTGGATACTGTAAAATTTCGGAGGGAGTTTTATTTCATTCCAAAATTTGGTCATTTTTTGGTAGCTAAAAAAATAAATGTTTTGAATATCACATTCAATCCATTCAGAGTTTTTCAGCTCTCCTATTCGCATTAGAGGTACTGATATATTTTTAAAAGCTAGTAATTCTCCTTCATTCCCCAGTGGAATCTTTCTAATTGAAGTCTAAAATAAATTAGTAAATACCTGCTTGAGGCAGACATCCAGAGTGCAGGCTCTCAGTATCACTGTTTGCAAGCAGTGATAGCAAAGCTGATCAGCAAGAGGAAATATCAATTGACAGTTTGAGGTGAGGGGTAACCAGCTAGAGTTTCAATAGTTTTGGTAAGTAGGTGGAGCTAGAGCAGATATTGGATATGTTTGTCCTCTGGAGATCTGTTTTAAATTCATCATTTATTTTTCAAAGCCTAGATTTAAACACAGAGGATGAAATAAGTAATTTCATCTGATATCCGTTGTAAAAGCTAATGAGAGCTAATCAACCTAAACCTGGAATGTTTGGATTGATTATCAGGAAAATGTTTTCTGACAGTGACATGTATTATCCTTTGGGATTGTCCCAGACTGCAAATAGCTGAAGCCAAACTTATTGGATTATACTGCCAAGTAGATGGAGGTTAAGAAAGTACATTCTGTGAAACAGCCGCATAAAGCAGGAAAAGGAAGTGATGATCTGAGAATCCTCTTCATCTTTTAATGCTGTGATTCTATTATCCGCCTTTATTTAATTTCAGCCATGTTCAGTCCTTCATGTATTTTGATGCACTTTCTTCACTATTTGGGCAAGATGACAGGCACTAACACAAAAGAAAGAAAAAGAGTAGCAGCAAGAAGAGACCTCTCAAGCTACTAATTAATCATAGTGTGAGTTTTCTTCCAATGCACCTTCTTTCCAACTGCTGACATATGGTGCTCATATAACCAGCTGATTTGCAGTATCACATCCATACATCTGCCTGTCAGATAGGTCTTCTGCTTTTGTAAGCTAGCTGGTGGCCTGGATTCTGTGAGGCAGTGCTTAAGATAAAGGTCATCCAAAGGGACTACATGGGTTTAGGTAAGGGAAGGCAGAGGAGAGGAAGTATTCACTTTATCCTCCCTTCTCATATTCAGTCCATTATTCTCATGTTTTAGGGGCAGATGTGCAAGCTGGGAAGTTTTCCAAATTCATTTTTCAGAACATTAGGTGCTCTCAACATTAGGCACACTAAGCAAATCCCTCTTTGTAACAATTTTGCCACCAGCACTGAGGATGAGCTGCTTTCAGGATGAAAATAGATGGGTGAGAACTTGGGCCAAACCAAGCAATTTGGAGATAAAATTACTTAGAAAACTTTTTAGCTGGTTTTCACACCCTCTCTGATCTACTTAGAATTCTTCAAGCCTTTGAGGACTTACATAAAAACTCTTTTTACATGGACTGTATTAGACAATGACTCACATACCCCAAGCTATTGATCTGATCACAGAGTTTCTAAATATCCAGACATTGCTACTTAACCATGTTATTTTTCTATTTCATTTGTGTTCTTCCTGAAGTTTTGAATAGTCTAGAAGAGTGATTTGTTTTTCTAATAAAGGGGACAGAATTTTGGAAGATTTAAAAGAAGTATTGATTCTGCCTTTCATTCAGCAATCTCAATTTTTGTTTTTCCTTCCTGCTTCTTTTATGAGACTCCTGGTAGAGTTTAGTTTCTTACTGCAAAGTCCTTGATTTAGACTCCCCTCTGTCTGCAGTAGCTCAGATATGCTGGTATTCAACAGAGTTTAATTGTTTTCTTGTGCTTTTAACTAACAAGTTGGAGAGACTGGATTATAAATCAACTGATTGTTCTATTTATTTTAAAGTCTGCCTTATTTATTATTACCTATATCTACAGGGAAGCAATGCAGAAGAGTGGTTAGTTAGATGAATAAATTTTTGTTAGTTTTTTTTGGACAAGGATTTTAAAATGTAGGATTCACAACAAAGGTGAGGAAAAGAAAGACAGATGGACAAGCCTGGAGTTAAGGCTTAACTCTGCTCCTGAGGGGTTCAGACTGTGAGCATGCCCAGGTGGGGGACAGATTGTAGATGACTTTGTCTTTTATAGGCTAACACAATGTTGACTTACTTGATTTCTGCTGTACTGGTCGTACACATCTTTTGTTCTCAATACAATTTTTCTTCCACATCCTTTCAACCAAAGGAGGAAAATTAACTTTTAAAACCTCAGTGATTTTATAATGGTGATGAATATATCTGGAGGGACATATGGGGACTCTAAATCATCTTAATCATAAATCACACTTCCAATGATGGGTCATTCACAACTCCTGTGGGCAGCCTGTTGGGTGTCTTAATTTAAAAAAGAAACAACAAACCACAGAAGTCTTCCTTATGTCTAATCTAAGTCTATTATTTCAGTTTAAAGCCTTTGCCCTTTGTCCTGTCAGTACAATCCTGGTAAGTATACACACACACACACATACACATACACACACACAAATATATATATATATATATATATACATGTACACACACAGCTTTTTAATAAGCCTCCTTTATATATTGAAAGGCCACCATGAGGGCACCCTGGAGCCTCTCTCCTCCAGGCTGAACAACCCCCAGCTCTCTCAGCCTTTCTCCATAGGAGAGGTGCTTCAACCTTCTGATCACCTTTGTGGCCTCCTCTGGACCCACTCTGAGAGCTCCATGTACTGAGCCTCCTGTACTGAGGACTCCAGAGCTGGATGCAGTAGGGTGGGGTAGAATCCCCTCTCTTACTGTGCTGGGCATGTTTCCTTTTATATAGTGAAGATCAGTAAGCCATTTACTAAATTTACAGGCTTAATTTTTTTTTTTCTGTTTTTACTTTGTAATGTCCAATCTAATAAATTGCTTTAGTATTTATGGTAAAAGTAACAGCACCATATCAAGGAACAGTTAAATAAGAAAATGGTTGATAAACATACCCACAGAAGGATAGGTGTTTCCATTAAACAACCTTCCATTATTTGAGAACCCTACCAGTCTAGTAGAGAACCTATAAGTCTTTACATCAGTAACCTCAGCAGCGCCCAGAAGTTATTGATTTATTCCTGTACTTTCAAGTTAAGGACATGACTAAACATTGTTTAAATGTGAACTGCGGTGAGCAGAGGGAACAATGATATTATATTCAAATATTTCTACACAATAAATTTAACCTGTCCATTGGCTTCTTAATACTGACCACTGTATAACAGAATTAAGAGAGGGTTCAACAGATGTCTCAATAGTGATGAAAAATTTCCCTGTGTTTTATAACTGGATCACATTAAAGACTTGTACTCACAGCATCTCTAATAATTCCCAGAGCTGAAACAGGTCCATTACAGTAATTCTAAGGGGGATAGATTCTGTGTTTACATGACTTCATATGCAAAAAAGCGATGTAGTCCTCTAAGGCTCTTTAGCTTTAACTAATTAAACAGGGATTTTGTTGTTTGTCAGAAAATCAGTGGTGTCTTATGGACACAAGCAGCTATGGAAAACTCTTCTATATATGCAACTGCCTTTGGGCACCATGCCATGAGCAAGAGAAAAGGGAAAGGGAGGTGGGGAATTGAGCTGGGGGTACTCCAGTCACAAGCTATAAAATTAATTCCCCTAGGATGAGGACAGCCTTGAACATAATTTCTTACTGCCTCTAACTTGTGGCATATTTTATTTATCATATAATTTCTATTATAAGAGTACAGAAGTATGCATATAGATGTTATTTAAAAAGCAAAAAACCAAGGAAAAAACCAAATGAAAACATTATGATTCCATTATTTTCCCCAGGAAGGTGGTATGAGGAGAAGCAAGCCATGCATAGAAGATGTTAGAAACTGTGCTTTCATGCTGTAGTAAAAGGCACAGCTGAAGCTGTTCCACTCTGCATAAAAAATGGAAGTGATGGATGTGGATTTGCACATGAAGTATAAATTAGCTGTTGTCCACAGCTGAGTCAAACCTTCAGTGCATTTAATACTACAGCACTGTATGCAGTTCAATCATATGTACAGAATTAAGGTCCAAAATGCTGTACTTATGTACATATCCATGAAGTTATCACTGTTAGATGCCCATCTTCCCCCTAATACTCAGGGAGCAGGGGGAAAAGGGGTCATGACAGATGCATATTTTCAGTAGTCAGGCTTGAGGAGAGTTTCCATAACTATCCAGAAGGGAACAATGTGGGAAGAGTTTGGTGTAAATAGTGTGATGAGTAAATAGTGGGCTAACTCAGAACAAGCCCTATTTTATCTTCCTTTATCTGGGCATCTAAAACATAAATCTGCTTGGAATATGAGTCAGCTAATGAAAAAAGAAAATAAAAAGAAAAAAAAGAGAGACAGAAAACTACTGCTTCACTACTTCAAATTTAATAGTCTAATGGCTAAATGATCCAAATGTGGAAATGCAAGTCCAAATTCCTTAATGAGACTAAGGACTTGAATTACATAGTTTATACCCTCAGGAGTTTATTTCTCTGACTACCAACCTATTTGGCTGCAGCTGGTAATTCTGGGTGTTTCACTTCATTTAGCTTTAGACATTCAACATCTAGGCAAAAATTTAAGCAAATTTTTTGGTGTTCTTCTACGTAAAGGACCTAAAGAGAGATTCAAGTGACTCATTTCAAATTCAGGTAAGACACGAAGAAAAATAAGCTTTTTTTTGTGAGTGAACAAACCCTGGTACAGGTTGCCCAGAAGGGCTGTGGAGTCTCCATCCTTGAGTAAATTCAAATCCCAATTGGAATGCTACTTCACTTTTTTTTTTCTCTAGAGTGTACTCAATTTAATTTTAGATTCCTAGCACAGATGAGGTAAATCTCAGCTGATATCAGCTTTACCTGAAAGCCAGACTGGCGTGCTGAGAGATTGATAGAGGAGGAGGAAAATTGTTAGGTGTATGGTGAACTGAAGAGCACAGACAGAGCCTGTGTTAGACAGAAAATTAAACTAAAGTCTTCTGAGATTCAAGCTACACCATTCTCATAGCAGAACTACACTTCCACATGTATCGTGTTAGCACATGGCTTTCAGTTAGAAGCCCTGGTATGAATGTTGTATACAGGAATAAATCACATGCACTTGGAAATGTCACAAGGCAAGACATGTACAGCAAAATGACTTGCAGTTGTTTCACTACTGAAATATGATAATTACACACTCCTGATCATGACAGATACATCACACTGAAACATTTTCTCTTCTTTCTTCCTTGGTATTCTGACTAGATGAGATTTCGTAAGTAAGAGACCTTTCCATAACTGACAGTTTTTATTACGTTCTTCTACAAGGCAATTAATTCAGACTGAAATCAGAACAAAAATTAAAATTTTATATTAAAAAAGGGGAGAAAGATAATGCTGCTGATTCTACATTATATATCATGTCTATTTTGACTGTAGCAAGGTATAATTTCTTCAAGAATGAAGAGCAAAAATAAATTCCAAAATTAGTGTTTACACTTCTAAGGGTGTTCAAGAATAGATTTAGCAGAAATTTCCATATGATTGTCTTTCTAAGGTATTTCTTTCTTTAATGACATACAAATCATATTGTTATTTTACTTTCTTGAATTATATCAAATGTAAATAATTTTGGGAAGTGGATTTTCACCACATCTCCAGCCTAATGCAAGTATAACTATTTGAAAGAATCAGAGGAACCTAAATGAGAATTGTGTTCTTCTCCCTTTGAACATAAAAGATAATACCTTGGAGGAGGACAAACATGTTGAGCAGACAAAGCTAGATATACATTGGTATTGAAGCAGTCTGAAAAGGCCAGATATTTAGCTATTTGAAATCTGTGTTTAAAATTTAAAATAGTAGTGTGAAAGAATAATTTTTTGATTTATTTTGTTGTATTGGAAGCTTTCATTTATACACAGTAAATCCAGTTTTCAGATCGTTTTGTGGATCTAAAATCTGTTGTCAAATGAAGTTGGCTAATAGCCCTAAAAGTTCCTGATTTTTGCTTTTAACATAAGAAAATCAAACATACTTGTTTTGTCTTCTGCAGGACTCACCTCCCATGAAGCTGATTAATAGTGCAGCTGTTTTGTATCTCTGAAAAAAACAAGACAGGTTTCCTGTGATTGGCTTTCTGCATAGGAAAAGGTACACTCAAAATCTCACTTGTCTCTTGATTCTACCATTCCCTGCATGGCTTAGAGAATGTCACTTGGCCCTTTCTGGGACCTTAAATAATTACCCAGTCTCTTCAGAATTTTGCGTGGCTTCCCTAATTAAGACGAAAGGAAACAGCACCATGATATTGCAGAGGTCTATTATCATCTTAATAAAATAGACAAATATTGCTTCAGGGATTCTGTACTCCCTGCTCATCTTTTTCCTGGAAAACCTGCACAAGCCACACCAAACTGATAATCTGTTGCTGCATATCCTGGGCATGCACATCCAAAAATATCATGGCAGTGACTGCGTTCCGTGTATGATTGTTGACCTTTACTGAATCACTTCCCTAATGTTTGGTATTTATGCTTTAAATTTTAATAGATAGTGCAATGTTCCTACCTTCTATAGCAATAAACTGTACCCTTTCAGGCATGGTAACAAGTGCTAGAGAATTAAAGTGATTTTATTACTAGCAGTCCTACAGCTCTCAGCACCCTGAGAGCCACAGAGGGTGAAAAGAAACTGAATTTATCAGTGCTGCTTCTTTTAGAGCATATTTCCAAATGTTACTGATGAAGTTTTTGGATTTATACTAAGATTCCTCTAAGTGGGAGAGACATTCTTACTGTCATCAAAAAATTCTGGCAACTGCATTTAGGTAGAAAGAGACGTAAATTTTATTTATATATCTCAGATAAATGCTACAGTCTGAGAGCCTTC
The DNA here is from genome assembly GCA_034509425.1 of Eopsaltria australis. NCBI lineage: Eukaryota > Metazoa > Chordata > Aves > Passeriformes > Petroicidae > Eopsaltria > Eopsaltria australis. The sequence goes on along the minus strand of JAVTVJ010000189.1, from coordinate 3,393,884 downwards.
TGTTAGAGAGAAGGGTGTTATTTTTAACCTGAGAGAAAGCTCATGAATTTAATAATTTTTTTTTATTAGAGATGGTTATCTTGATAGCAGGTTTATGGATAGATGTTACAGGAAAAAAAAATGAACTAAAAATTTCTGGCTTTCATTCAGAGTTATGGGCTAGATCCTAATTAGCCACAAGGGCTCAGTGCCTGTGAACAGTCCAGAGGATCCCCCTGTAATATAAGATCTGAAAGTAATTAGTGCTGACATTGAGAAGCATGGTGCCAGTCCAGTTCTCACTGTTGAATTTCAAGAAGCAGATGAGATGAATCATTGCTGTGAATAGAAATCATTGATATCACCACATGCACTCCCACATATATAGGAATTAATCTGTCATTTAATTTGCTCATCATTAAGGCTCACATACTTGCTCAGCAACAGTAAAACTTCTGAGGGCTGGGACATAGGAACAAATTACACCTTGTACCATTTTGCCTGCTTTTTATTAACCTGTTTTTTCTTTCAATCCCATTTTATAATTTCAGAGAGCTTAAAAACATTAATGCACCTTAGAAAAGCAGATTCTGCTAAGCACATATCAGTTCACTGTGATTAGAGTTGTTAATCTAGATTTAGAATATTTATCTCTCTCTCTCTTTCCTTTTACACCTAATGAACATGAATAATTTACAGGGAATCTGTACACAGATGTGACACATCCGCATGCATGTATGTGGAAATAATATACTAGTTTAAAAAATCCACATCCCTATGATATTTGCTTCAGAAATGCTTTTAATAAAAGACCATGTATTATTACCCAAAAGGATGTCAACTTAGAATATCTCTTTTAAAAATAAAACTCCTGATTTAGCACAACTGCCTTTTTGTGGCAAAGTGAAAGCTGGCTTTGGATATTCATTATCTCCTAATATTTCTTATTCCATCTGGCAATAAACTGAGCCTGAGAAAAAAATATTAGCTCAGACTTTGGTTATGCATTTTTGGAGAATAAAATGGTACACGGTGGTCCTGCATTGAACACAAATGTTCTAGACAGGCTACTGAATCTTCAACAAGTTATGATATTTTCCTCCATGACAAACTAGGCAAGTCCTATTTCCTGTCTACAGCAGATAGTAAAGATGCAAGTCTTACATGAAGACCAACCTATGGTCATGTAAATGGAATGTTCTAAGCGGGAAATACAGGTAGTCTTTCTGCTTGGGCCCTTCCCCAGAAAGGGTGGTAATGAGGCTTACTTACACTCAAGGTGGCCCAAGCAATTCCCATTTTGTGGCATTGTTATGTTTCTGATGGCTGATGGTACAGGTACAGCTCAGCTCCTGAGGAAACACAGTCTGAGCTGGCTGATGTAGAGATCAGTTAGAAAAAGCGTTTGTGGTGGGCGGGGAGGGATTTTTCAGTCATGAATTGATAGAATGGTCGAGATTTGAAGGCATCTCTGAAGGTCATGTTGCCCAATGCTGCTGCTCAGTCAGGGCCACCTAGAGCTGGTTGCCTAGGACCAGGCTCTGGAATATATCCAAGGAGGGAGACTCCCCTACTTTTTCAGTTCCCTGGGCAACCTGTGCCAGCACTCAGTCACCCTCACAGTGAAAAAGTGTTTCTTGATGTTCAGAGGGAACCTCCTGTGTTTCACAACGTGCTGAGTCATCTCTGTGTGCATTTATCTAGTGTCCATGTCAGGTTTTTTTAGGCAGAGAAGAAAGGACATTGATTACATGAGTTACACTTTTGGAAGAAGAAGGACTCATGATAGTTTTTTGTATTGGGGTAACCTCCACTTTAAAATAGCCTGATTGCTAGGCTAAGGTTGGGTTAAAAGCAATCCAAAACCTTAAAATAATGTCAGATCTCATACTGTTATGTTATGGAAAAATTGGAACTTTCAAAATATGTATTGGTTAAACTGATTAATTTTAATTGATCCATCTCACATTTGTCCTCTGGCAGAGCAATTCAGGTCCTTCAGTATCCAGAGACATATCTACAGTAGGCATCCCACATGTCGATAACAGTCCTGCTATTGATTCAGGAGGGGCTGTAAATTCTAACCTCTGTATTGCTGCTCTTGCACTGTGATCAGTACCTGAACTAGCTAAATTAAAGACAGCAGATGTAGCTAACTTCACTGCAGCCCTTTGGATTCTGTGGCAGACCCACTTTGAAATACAAAGCTTTTACTTAGACACAGGAAGTGAAAAGTAAAACCACAATTAATACAGAGCAGTACCAACCAGCTCTGTTCCTTCTAAAACTGATAGTAGGGTAGGAAAAGTTACGGTTCATGATACTGTTCTGATTCTATTTGGTAAGGAAAAGAGTTAAAAATATTCAGTGCACTGTGATGCTGAATGCTGCTCCAAAAGGCACGGGGCCCATGCTGGCAGCATCATGTTCATGCTTTGGTCAGACAGCATTTATAAAGCCTCCATTTTTAATGTGCAGCATGGCTGCATTTTGTAAGTGATGCTGATGAAGTGTGACTGCCTTCAGTTGATGTGTTTGTCCTGGATCCAATATCTGTGCACCTCTCCTGTGCTCCACAATGTGTCTGACTGAGGACAGGGGACATGATTTGCACAGTCCAAGTTCACAGACAGAAGTATTTTGTGGTGGGGAGGATAACTACCTACAAATTTTAAGGCCAGATACTCATGAATAAGTCCAAAAGACTTTGAAAAAAACCTTTTTTCTTATTTTTATATTTTTCTCTCCCAATTCTTTCACTGGAAGATTTTCCTTTTGAGATACACTCTCTGGAGAGGGGCACAAGTAACAAACACTTATCAAAGACATTGGAAGACTTTTAAATTAATTAAGAAGAAATTACATGAATGAGAAATTTCCTCCTGGAGATATAAAAAAAGGAGCTGCAAGCCAAAGCATTATCTGTGCTTAACAAGAATAGTCTTTCAAAAGGTCTACATTATGTATATTTTTCAAAGTACCTAGCCCTTTTAAGAGTTTTTAATTCCCAAAGGAGTAAAATAAAAAAATCCATCAGTGGCAATTAGATATGGGATGTGTACCTCCAATCAAGAGGTGATACTTTCCCAAATCCCTGGTGTCTGTGAACTTATGTTGAGAATCACTGCTGTTTGCTTGCTGGGTACACACATCCTCTCACCATCCAGGCTTGGATCTTACCAGAGGGGACAATGGATTTGGTGTCAGCTATTAATTATTTTGCTGACCCACTTCCAATAAATAAGAAATAGAATTGACTTGTGACAAGTGTACTGAAAACTCACAGTGCATGTCAGAAATGTGATAGAGCCCTGGTTTGGTGACACACTGCACATGGTTCACAAATTTCAACAGAAATGTTGCCCCAGTCACTCTTTGCAAAGTTCTTTAAATGCTGCAGTTCCAATAAAACCCACTTTTTACTATCTTATGGCCACATTTACAAAATCTCCCATAGGTTTTGTAAACTCAAAAAGAAAAACAAAAGCTTTGACAGTCAGTGTCAGAAAACATCCCCACCTGTACTTCATCCTCAGAAAATCATAGTCTGCACACTCAAATAGTAGGAATATTATAACATACTTTATTACTCTCCTGAGTAGTGTAACTTTACTGAAATATTCTGCTGCCAGGCATCTTCCACAAAAATGCACCTGAATAAAAGCTAGTGCATTTAGTTTCTCTTCTCTTACATTATAATAATATCTGTAGCAAAATAGAGTATTGCCTGCAAGAAATAATACAAATATAACAGAAAATAATGAACAGAATCAATCTTGCCTTATTTCATACAAGTTTTTCATACACAATTCACACTTAAAAAAAAAGTTCAAGCAAATAAAATTTACATCAACTTCTGCAAGAAAGATCTTAACAGTACCTGTGTTGTCTGTATATAAGTTTTCTTAGCTATGTTTTAAGAGTTAGCTTCATTTATTTTATACTTTGGGGAAGAAAACTATAATTCCCACATTTGGTACTTTCAGAAGGCTTCCCATTGAAATGTTTTGAAGTAATTCTGCATTAATTTTATAAATAACAACCAGTTATTATCTAAAGTACATCCTTGTTGGTAACCTTGTCTCAAAAGGTCCTGTAGCCAGCAGTTAAAAGAATACCTACAGCACGATAGGAAGAGGATTAGTTTATGTGATCTGAATGAAATACAAAATTTCTGCTTACTTTTGAGTATGTGCAATTCTATTACTTCTGCATATTTGTTGACACTATTAAAAAAACTACGACAAAACCAGATATATTTTTCTGCCATCAAAAATATGCTTTCAGTGTGATAGAAAGAAGACCATGATAATGACTTTGCCTCTAGTTTTAAAATGTCCTGCCACATAAAACTGTAACTTTGAGGTTGAAGTGGTTTTATGATGATAGGTAATGTCTAATGGATTTATAGACACTGGTAGGGCTTCCGCAGACCACCAGTTGCACAACCCAAACTTTTCATGAATACTTCCACAAATTAAACATTGATTCCATATTTTATGTATAACTATTGCTATGTCATATAGAAATCTTAGTATATCTTTATTTACATACAGCTAATTTTCTTAAAACAATACATGATATTTAATTATTGAACAGTAGCATCTTTTAAAATTTTACACTGATGGTTTCAGTCATTATCAATCATGCTATTAGCTTATTGTATCTTTCAATCTGCCTGAAAATTGTTATACATTTTTTTAAAAATTATTACATTTTTAGATGCAGAACAATTTTCAACTGATTGAGATGCTAGAATTATATCCTTTACTGTTTATCATTGTGACTGATTGACAAGCCTTACACCATGCACAATGCTACAGTTTTTGATAGTGGTCTCTACAGTTCTAGGAATGAAGAAAAGAGCTGAAGAACTAAAAAAGTGATTATTCAGAAAAAAAAACCACCAACCATGTGTAAATATCTAAATAAAAATAGAATAAAATAATCTGGAGAGCTTCGGTCAGATGGCTGCAAGCATGAGGGCAGCACAGCTATTCTACTTTCCTCTGGAACAAGGGAATATTTACTTTGTCACATCCATTACAACAATTTACATCCATTAGTACAAGACACTTCAAAACACACTTAAAAAATTCAGATGCTGCTGTCCACAGGCTAATGCCATTAGGAATACTATTTATGGAATAATATCCTAAAACTTATTGTTTGCATGTCACACTGTAGGTGAAAGGTTCTGGATAGAACTAAAAATTACATTTTATCCCAGATTAATCACATCTAAATTAATCATGCCCTGGAAATAAAAGCTCAAGATTTTGAGTGTTATTATTTAATGTCTCATGTGGGTAAAATTAAAACAGCTTGAAACTTATGTATATCCATTTTGAAGGCTACAGACCACTTGGAAAGGAACCAGAGAATTATATGAATATTCAGAGCTTTAGGAAATGTGACCTATTACAACTGCATTACCTAGAGAAGACAGCAGGAATGAGTAATGTTAATGGACTTCAAGTGCAGAAAAGTTGGCTGCAGACAGAAAGAGGATAAAGTGATCTTCATAATTACCAAGCATACTACAAGAAGTAATGAGATCGTATTTCAACAGAGGAGAATCAGTTTAAAGATTAAAACCTCTTTCTTGTTGCAGTAAGAGGTGAGCAGTGGAACAGTGCTGGGGGAGATTGTAGCATCCCCATCCTTGGAGGATATTATGAACAGCATAAGGAAACATCTATTTTTAGGTACTATGGGTAATCTTCCAGGGGAGAAGGAACTGGTGTTGAAATTTGTTCAGTGATATAGTTCAGACATATATATCAAAGGGTTACGTGGTGTTCAGAGCAAATTTTACTCTGAAGAAGAAGATAGTAAAGAAGACTCTTGGATTTTTTTAGATTCTCAAAGACCACCTCAACTCAGATCTATGTTGTGGACCTTCTTAAAGCGAGGGCTTCTGGCAGCAGTTGAAGGCTGAAAAGATAACATGACAAAAGGTGTATAATAGAGGACCATTCCTGTTTTTCCTGCTACAATTTTTTTGCATTACTAGGTATAACTTTTCTAATAAAAATATCAAAAATCATTAGCTTGACTGGAAAAAACCCAATCTTCTTACAAAACTTACCCCTATGGGTCTTTAGCAGAGGGCAGGGGTGTAGGCTAGGTGGGAAAAATAACCTTGAGAATGTTTGCAGTGAATTGATCAAGTTCAGCTTTGATGTCTTTTTTCACGAAATAGTGATCTATTTAACTAAGGTAACTTAATTTCTTTATTCAGCAAATAAATTTAACTTGACTGAAGGTACCTTGCAAAATCCATCCATCCATCCAAACTAAAAACAACTACAAGAAAGGAACTTGTTTCTAAATATGGAATTTTTTTCTCCAGTAGAACAGAATCATAGAATGATAGAATCATCTAGTTTCAACATCCCTGCCATGGGCAGGGGTGGACTTTCACTAGACCAGGCTGCCTCAAGCCCCATCCAACCTGGCCTTGAACACTTCCAGGGATGGGGCGTCCACATTCTCTGGGCAACCTGTTCCAGTGCCTCACCATGCTCTGAGTAAATGACTTCTTCCTAACATCTAATCTACACCTTTCCTCTTTCAGTTTAAAATCATTCCACCTTGTCTTGTCACTATCTGCCCATATAAAAAGCCCTTTCCCCTCCTTTTATAAGCTCTCTTTAGCTATTGAAAGGTACAATAAGGTCTCCCCAGAGTCTTCTCTTCTCTGGGGTAAACAACCCCAGATAATGCCCCCACAACTCCTCCTTCATGAAAGACCCTTGAATATTTCAGTATTAATTGAAGAACATCTGTTTCAATCATCCAAGCTACATACACCTCTCAGCAGATCTGTATATGAGCTTTTTTGACTACTGAGTGTCTCCAATGACTGGGAATGCACACTGCCTTGTCTCTGGTAATCTACAAAATGGTTGTTTTTTTAACTTTCAGTTTAATAGTGACAGTTGCTTTTGACTGCAAGTTAAGAAAAATATTGAATCCTTTTGATGTAACTTGATACAGATGTTTTCAGTTCTACAATTAGTGATAGCTGTGTCCCACCTTTTGTGCAGATAAACTAATACTTTTACTGCATATTTCTGAAAAGCAGCAGGTTCCATTGTATTGAAATTAGTATTATTATAAACCTTCACCATGAGAAATAAGAGGATCTTTGGAAAAAAAATTACTGTAGTGGTTACCTGTGTACAAGAGAGTAGGGTTCTGATCAATACAATTCAGCATACTCCACAGTCAATATGCAGAAGTGAAAAAGAATTAGGAAAGAGAAAAAGAGTCCAAAAGGTTGGGTTACAGCTAAGCTTTATTATATTGACTACAGAACAGAGAGATTAAGAAACTATTAAAAAAACCCCAAACTCCACAAAACAAAATAACAAAAACCCAAAACTCAGCGGTTTATCTCTTTCATTCTCTTTTTCAGGTAAAATATGACTTCATAATTAATGTTTATAAATCACATACAGTGTGATGAAAATCACCCAAAAGTTTCTGAAGCCTTACCATTCCTGCATGCACAGGACTACTGAAGTCTTTCAAGATGTGAGAAAAGCTCTGTAGGTCTGATACCTTCTTGGTGAACAGATTTTTGAGATTTGTCAAAAAACATGAAGCTTTCCATGGGAAAACTACAATTTCCTTGAAGCTTTCTCAGTGGGTCTATACTTGTCAGTGGAAATGTGAAGCCAGAGGAGAAGGAACATGGCAGGGGAGCAAGCAGCCTTGCCCTGATGGATCTGGTGTAAGATTAATATTTCCAACATGGATCACAGAGATAAGGAAATTGGATGCATGCATTCCAGCTTCCTCAACCACAAATCTACTTACCAGCCTGGAAAGGGGACTTCTTTTTCTGCATTATCTTTTTTTTGCTTATAAAAATGTATGTTTGTCTTAGTTTTTGCCCCAGTTAGACAGTGGTACAGGAGAAAGATTTCCAAGTACCTGGATGCCTATTTGGATGTCTGTTCAACACCAACCTTATAACCAGGCATTTTAATCTTAGAATCATGTTTCTGGGTGTGCTGGTTTTGTCTGGGATGGAGTTAATTTTCTTTGTAGCTGCTGGTATAGGGCTGTGTTTTACATTTGTGTTTGAAAATGTGTTAATAACACGGGGATGTTCTCAGTACTGCTGGACAGTGCTCACACAGCATCAGGGTCTCTTCTGCTCCTCCCCACCCCATCAGTGAGGAGACTGGGGGTGCACAAGGAATTGGGAGGGGACACAGCCAGAAAAACAGAACCTGACTGAGGCATGGAATATTCCACACCATATGATATCATGCTCACCATATAGAGCTGGGGGAAGAAGAAGGAAGGAGGGGGACATTTGGAGCAATGGTGTTTGCCTTTCCAAGTCACTGCTACTTCTGCTGCAGGCCTGCTCTCCTGGGGATGGCTGAACATCTCCCTGCCCATGGGAAGTGGGGAATGATTTCCTTGATTTCTTTGCTTGTGTGTGTGGCTTTTGTTTTACCTATTTAACTGTTTTACATCAACCCATGAATTTTCTGGCTTTTACCTTTCCAATTCTCTCCCACATCCCACTGGGGAGCAGTGAGTCAGTGGCTGTGCGGGGCTGAGTTGCTGGCTGGGTTAAACCATGACACTGGGATAAAATCAAAACAGAATGGGGACATGATACCTGTTGCTGACAGTGTACGCATTCAAGTGTTAATGCCAGCAGACACAGACTCCTGAGCAAATTGAATTGTTCTGTGCAGTTTGAAATAGATGAATATATTCTTCTGTTTTTAAAATTCTTTCCAGGATTTGTGGAGAAAGTTATAAAATTAGGCCTTTGAGAGAAGGATGATTAGAGAGTTCAAAGCTAAGTAAATAGATGTTAACAACATCATAACATCTTTTTATTCTCAGGCTCAGCCTCTTTCTAGAGGCTGTGTTTATGGGGCACAAAGTATCTCTGTTTTCTTTAGTATCAATTGATTTGCATTTACTGCCTGAAGCAATCAGTACTTTTTAGACACTACTCACCATTTCTTATGAATTCCGAAAACTGAAAATAAAAATAGCTCAAAGTTTGACTTTGTTAATACTGCATCACCTAGTCTGAAGAAATGCGTTGTTACAGTACACGATCTGATAATACATCATGAGTTCAGAAATTATTGAAATTAGACTTTTATTGGAAAATTCTGGTCACCAAAAGTGAGTGCATAGGTAAATAAATTTCAGTGATTCAGATGCCATGTTCTCAAGTTACAACACTTTGGAAGGCACAAGAAAGACACAAAGAGTTCACATATATTTGTGGATCCCTTGCAGAGCCCAAGGGTATTCATTGCAATATGCTGACTTTATCAGCATCTAATGATACCTGAACACAGGTAAATGCTCTTTTTCAATAGTGAGTGAGTAGCAAAATGATAACTGTGAAGCACTGTCAGACATGGCCTGGTGTTCGCATATCAGGTGAATTTAAGATACTCCTCAGTCAGGAGATATCAAAACTAGATATCAATAACTGGCTGATTTTCAGAAAAAGTTAAATGTTGCAGGACCTTTCCATTTCTCCCCACCATATTAAGGCTATCTGTCTTTGGTGCTTTTAACTTTTGAGTCACTTATTGATATGAACTCTCTATGAACTTCAAGTCTCTAACTCTCTGAAGTCTTGGCATGACTCAGCCTAAGACATTTTTACTTCTAGCCACTAAGTAAGTACAGTTTAAGCAACGCTTAAATGCCAGTGATGAGACTGACACAATGGTCTGACTGTGCCAAACAGCAATTTTTAATAGAGATTTGTGAGTCCTTCACTATGACTTTGCTTCACTAAAAAGGAAAGAGAAGGAAATTATCATTACCTGAACACAGGGTAAAGAAGGCACCAGAGCCAGAAAACTTCTCATACCTAAAGCAGGATACAGGAATCTCAGTTCAGCATGCCATTTTACCTATAGGCTTACTATTTAGACTGTTTTAGAAATTTTCCTTTTTTATCCGACTCATTTCAACATACCTAGAGCTGTGCAGAATTTTGTTTGCCCCACCAGTTAGAGATTAGTTTCCTGTAGCTCTCCCTTCTTTGACTTCTCCTGTGTATAATTAGATAACTACTTTCACATTTCAGCCTTAGCCAAAGGGTGGATGGAGAGCGATAATTTGGATTTTTTTTTTATCAGTTGCCCATTTTCAGGCAGTGATTATCACTGAGGCCTCCAGACATTTCTCAGGTTTAACTAAAATTAGCTAGTAGGTTCAAAAATTACTATGGTTGTCCAGGAAAAAGCCTGACAGAGGAACAGGCAGGCAAGCAGACAGACCACCACACCTACAGATGCATGAGGAAACCATACAGTTCTTGTCAGTAGCCATCTCTAGGAAGGAGTTATAACCAAGGAGGTTAAATCTGATTTAATTGAATTAAATAGCTTAATGAGAGATTCAAAGTCTCTGTTCGGACAAATGAAAGTAATAAACATATTTATGGTAATTTTTTTCTCTCCTCTATTTTGTTGGTGGGGTCTTGGTTTGGGTTTTGGCTTTGAAAATGAACACTAAGAATTTCTAATCATCCAGCTAAACATTCATTGCCATGAAATACACTAATAAGGTGCCCAAAGGGGAAAAAAACTCCTTATGAATTAAAAAAATATGTTTGATTGTACTGTCTCTCTTCATATAGATACTGCTGGAGGAATTCTAGTGGAAAAAATGTCCATCTTCTTTCAAAACTATACAAGTCAGTCCTGGAAGTTGAAATATGGTAGAAGGGCAGACCACCTTCTTTGCATACGCACATAATGACAAAATCCTTCAACAAAAAACAGCATGTTATTTATAAACTTACCAATAGTGATAAACATATGAACAGATTACCTGCTTTTGCCTGCTTTGAATTAGAAAATATCCCAAACCAATCCTAGCATTAAGTTACACCTTAGTTATCAGTCTCAAGATCTCAAAATGATGTCAGGAATTACAGTTCACTTGTTAGTCATTCTCAGCAGCAACTGACCATTTTCATAACACAGGTAAATGAAATCCTACAGCAAAGCAAGGAGACTGTGCAATCTCTTCAAAGAAAATTCTTAGTACCAGGTGAACCCTAGTCTGTCTAGGTGAAGAAATGATCTAACTGTATTCAAGCCCACTCCAATGCAGATAAATGGAGTAAATTATCTCCTGTAGTCTCTCCCAAGTCTTTATTTTTATAGTCCTGTGTATAATTCTTTATTGCCTACAGCTTTTGCACTACATTCTTTTTTAACTTCAAAATATTATTTTAATAATTTCAAAAACTGTGTGTGTGAGGGGAGAAATTTTTTACCTGAGAAAGTTTTACTGTACGGAAATCACTCTTCTTTACTTGATTCTCCATTGTTTAATTTGACAGTTAAATTGCAATGTTAGCAGAAGAAAATTGGTGACCAGAAAAGTAGCTTTACAGTTTTCAAACTGTTCTTCCATATTGCAAAATGAACAACAGATTTTTTTCTTCCTCAGTTCACTGGAGAAGTGAGAAAAATAGAGCACTACAGCAAGAAGAAAAAAATATTTACAAGAGTTTCCAAATGTTGCTTGCTCTACTGCTTCTCAGAAAGGCCAGCTGAGTTAGAATAGTCTTATGGTATGCTCAAAAGTGAGATTTGGGGAATATGCAACAATATTACAGATTATTACCTGCTCTGAAGTATTTCCTAGTGAGTGACTAGCTATGACTTCCAGCCTCTGATTCCTATTCTGTGGTTACAAGACAAATACTTTCAGATATTAGAGTCAACAGACTTACGATCGAAGCTCTGGAAAAAATAACTTATTTTCCCTTGTTTTCTCCTCTTTATATGTCTTAAATAAAATCTAGAAACTTGTTGGTAAAACTTTTGGGAGGGTCCTAATGTGGTACAAATATGTAGCTAAAACTGATATGGTATTGACATTTACTACATGTTGTTTGGACTAATAAATGATACATTCATCTTAGTTTACTCATTGCATTCTTAGATCGAATAAAGTATGTGATAGAAGAGAATAAAAAATAGCGAGTCTAAGTTTCTGAATCCTTATTCATGATTCTATTTGTTTGCTATACAAAATCCTTCAGATTATCAGACCTTGTATCTCATCTGAAGGGTTTGTGATTAAGAAATAACATTTGGTTGTTAACTGTTATGTGCTTGATATGGAAATTTTTGTGATCTTTGGTATTAAATGATGTCCTCTTTTAGAAGCAATTTGCAATATATAACAGCACTGTTAAAGGAACCAGAACAGAAGTATATTTGTGCTTGAGTGTAACTTTTTAAATAAAATATTCAAATAGCTGAACACATTCATTTTCTGTATTGAAGTAGCACCCATTCTTAATAGCTGATGTAACCTTTTCATGTTTTTCTTGATCATCCGGGATTTGTAGAATCCTTTCACCAATCTTGACATCTAAAACATGGAATTCATCTACCACACCTGGCACAACTGATACCCTTTTTACCCCATGTAAGGAGATAAACATGTCTCCATTTAGCATTGTAGAGGGATAGACAGAAATCAAGTTTATAATTCTAGTGAAGGTACTTAATGTATGTTGGATGAAATGATCCTTGGAAATCCCTGTCTACCTAGGTGATGATTTGAAAGAGAAGTGATAACTTCTGGTTTAGATAAACCTGACTTTTGTTGCTAAATATTCTTCTGGTGTTCTTGAGAAGACTTTTGTCTCTTTTTGTCTCTTATTTATTCCTTAAATAGCCTTTCTATCTAAACTCTTGGAAAAGCATTGACTCTTTTACATTTCAAGTCGATTACTCTCAATCTTAAAAGTTCATTTGCTTTCTCATTTTGTCCCTGCCTTGGATTTAGAAAGGTTTATAAAAGGCCTTGCATAAGCAAACAACTTCCACTGCCTTTTTGTAGAATGAAAGTTGTGTATTAGGCAGAGAGAAAGACACAGCTATTAACCTGTCTCTCCTCTTTCCTCCAAACCCTCGGACAACTAGGAGTCAAATGTTCTTCAGCAAATAATTTGGAACTATATTATGCCTTCTCACAAAAGTCAGGCAGGGATAAGTAAAATGACATTCCAAATAAATTGAAAATGCCTTCATGTATAATCACAAAAAAGCTTTTAAATGGTGAGATAAAGAAAGTGGAAGGCTGGTATGCAATTGAGGGAAATCTTGGAGATTAGATATACTTCATATCAGAAATCTCCAATATTCTAGCACCAGCCTTTTTAGGCCTGTGCTGAATATGACATCCCCAAAAATTCCTATTATTATTTCTAATCCCAGCTGATTTCGCACACCAATTGTATTTCAGCACAATGTGATCTGATTGTATCTCACAGGTATATTGGTCTCATTTTGCCAATATGTCTGTAAATGCACAAGTGCGAAGTAAATTAGATGCTTAGGCTAGAATGTTTCATTTTACTTAGTTCAAATTTAATCAATTTAAAATACTTTATATTACATCTAGCAGAACTCCCTACCAAATCCTACTCCAACTACCTGAATTCAGGTAATATTAATTACATATTATGCAAATGGAAATTACCTATTTGTCACCTCAGCAAAGATGTCTTCGAAAGGACTTGCATAAGCTCTCGTAACAGGAAATTCTACTGCAAGATTTACGATGACTTCATAGATTTTGCTCCTTCCTTCAGGAATGTTCATCATTTCTTTTCAGCTCTATTTTTGCCAGATAAGGGAATTTCAGCCTTCAAGCTTATCAACAGGGTGCTCAGTCACTGAATGAAAAACTGTTCATATCACAAATTGTCCTAGAAAGCATTCCAAGAGAAAAAAACTTAGACTGCATGGGGTGTAGAGAAACCTAGAATAATAGAATAATAGAATCATAGAATCATAGACTAATAGAATCATTAAGGTTGGAAAAGATCTCTAAAATCATCAAGTCCAACCATTAACATAACTACCACCATGTTCACCACTAAACCATGTCCTCAAATGCCATATCTGCATGTATTTTGAACACTTTCGGGGATAGTGACTCTACCACTTCCCTAGGCAGTCTGTTCCATACTTTTCAACCCTTCCCATGAAGAAATTTTTCATAATATCCCAACTAAACCTTCCCAGATGCAACTGGAAGACATTTCATCTTGTCCTGTTGCTTGTTGCCTGGGAGAAGAGACCAGGCCCTGCCTCCTTTCAAGCAGTTGTAGAGTAGTTGTAAGGTTTCCCCTGAGCTTCCTTTACTCCAGGCTAAACACCCCCAGCTCCCTCAGCTGCTCTTCATCAGACTTGTGCCCCAGACACTTCCCCAGCTCCGTTGCCTTTTCCTGGACATGCTCCAGTACCTCAATGTTTTGTTTTTACTGAGAGGCCCAAACTGAACACAGGATTTGAGGTGAAGCCCCACCAGTGCTGAGCGCAGGGAGACAATCCTTGCCCTGGCCCTGCTGGCCACCCTATTTCTGATACAGCCAGGATGCCTTTGGCCTTCTTGACCACCTGGGCACACCCTGGCTCATGTTCAGCTGCTGTTGACCAACACCCTTCGGTTTTGTGACGAGCAGCTTTCCAACCACTCTTCCCCAGCCTGTAGCACTGCAGGAGGTTGTTGAGACCCAAATGCAGAACTGGACATTTTACCTTGTTGAACCTCAAACTACTGGCCTCAGTCTGTTGATCCAACCTGCCCAGATCCCTCTGTAGAGCCTCCTGACTCTGTTGACTGCTGTTTCTATGTTTACTTACAACATCTAGTTCCAAAAGACACTTGCTATTTCAGTCTTTGGCTTCTGAATATTTTATTCTACTTTCATTTCTGACAAGTGAAGTGGAATCCCAAAGAATGACTGTTCTGTAGTCAAGAAATTTTTTCTCTTTTTCTTAGGTGTTGTTAAAAGCATAAAGTTTTTGTACCGTCCAGAGAGTAATAAAATACATATGCCCTGGATTTGGTTTCTAACTTTAATTTGGTACACATTTGAAAGCATATATTCTGACCTGAATACCACGGGTCACAGAATTTAACAAGCAAGTGAGGTATTAAATCCATTGCTACTTCTTCTTGGCCTGTTACTTTTATGATTCTTTACTTTTATCAGTACAAAATGTCCAGGTTCAGCATTATGACTGTGCAGATCTTTTAAAGATACATTTACTCTTCCTTGAAGTATTTCAAAGCTATGTTTTCAGGCTGACATATACTGGATTTTTTATAATATTTTCAGTAATAACGGTAAGCCTTATTGAACGAAACCAAGTAGTGAAACAAAGGAGCCCCTTTGAGTTTCTTTTAGTTGCTGATAACAATAAAAAACAGACTTAGAAACAAATTGTCATCTGAGGAGAATAGAATTTTCCACTGCCTTCATTTATATCTCCTTGGCCTTTCAACCTATATTTAGCTTGTTTATTCCCAGGATAAATTGCGTGCACATTTTTTAAAATGAGAACATTCAGATGAATGATATTAAATTTTAATATCACAATAGATTAAAAAAATAAATGCTTATGAAAAGAAAGCATTCATCCTGACAGTGCTACTCTCTGTAGTATAGTTCTTCTCATCAATCATTAGCAAACAAATGTTTATATGCTTTGTTAAGATTCTATCATGTCTGTGTTCCTAATTATTTATAAAACTTAGATCTGTCTCTCCTTCAGATAGCTGAGATGTGGAAAGCCCAACTCTTAGCTGGGATTTACACACTGGTACCTCCTCTGACAGTCAGTAGGGATCCTTAAATATGATAAATTTTAAAATAGCTATCTTACTCTTGTTTAAAGAAGAAATGGCAGAAGCAGTGAGATTTGAATCTGAACTTTGATTATACTCAGCTAATTAAATGTGGGGTTGAGTTTTCAAAAATCACACAGAGCTTTTGCTTTTACAGATATCTTAGCTATCTAGTTTTGGCACTATATTATCTGTTTGGTGGGGAGAACTACCTGCTTTAATACACATTTTATTTTTCAAAGATAAAGAGCCCAGTTTCCTGTGATTCCAGGAGCTGTGAAAATTATTTACCACCAAATTATACCATGATACCATCCACACATATCATAAAGGACTTTCAAAAGATGCATGACTGCAAGAGCCACACTTATCTGTGGCTGGCCCTAAGCATAGTATTTTGATGGATGTCTGCTATTGTCCTCTGCTAGAGAATTGTTACTCACATATACTAAGTTTCTAAACATCCCAGCAAAGTAAAACTCAAAAGCTAATTATTTTCTTTTTTCCTCTAAGCTGATTTCTGCTTATGACCTATTACAAATTGATAGCAGTTCATTCATATAGTGCATATCTATAAGAAAACCGCCAGTAAAATATACATTTAAATACAATAAAAACCTTATTTGAAAGGTTAAAAATATTTCTGCTTCTCTCTTACATTTGTAGATGCATTCATGGGGACATTTTCTCTGTCCAATAAACACATAAAGTTATAACAGTCTAGCTAATGCTCTTGTGCTTGGACACTTGACTTTGTTTGGGTCTTTTTGCAATACCTCTTAATATATTAAGATTTGTTTGCAAGACTTTTTTCCTGTGATATATTCTGATTTTAGGATCATCAAATTCAGAGAAGAGATGTGAACCATATTTAATATGGTGTTTGGAACCTCATTTATTTTTGTCTCACTAAAATTCCAAACAGACCAATTTTCCATTGTACCACACCATCATTTATAAAGTCATTAAAGACAGTGTGAACACTAACTTTTCATATAGCAGCTGTTGTTGATGCTTTATTTCTGTAACATATCTAAAGAATCTTCTTTAGCAAACTCATTATCCTCAGGATTTTTTAATGTGCATGCAGTTTGCATCTTCCATTACAAAGGTATTCAAGCCTGAAAAGCGATTCCAGATTCTCTGATATACAGCAAAAAACCACAGCATTTCTTTGATTGTCTATATTTAAAAGTCTGGACAATATTATTATGCAGCATACTTTAGTCTCTTGCCTAATACATGAATTAGGGCTTCATTAATAAATCATTCTTATGAATCTCATTTATCTGTAGTGTCACACTTGCTCTTTGAAAGTCTATGAAAATTAGTGGATATGGCATGTAAAAGCAACAAACAATAATACTTATTTTATCATCAAACCATGCTTAATCATAGCTCATAATGAATAGAGCTTTAGAGTTCTATAGCTTGTGAGCTGTTCCTTTTCTGAGTGATATGTCAGCTTTTCAAAAACTGCTTTTTAAGCCTACCTATATTATTTCTGTGACTTCACATTTAAAAATAATTCTGTTGTCTCCATTGCTCATGACTATAAGGTATTATTAACAGACTGTTTTGATGATGATCCCTGAGAAATAAATTGAGCTTTGACCATGTCATAAGTGTGGGTGTTCACAGCATCACACTGCCATTACAATTAACAACCCCTCTGACATTATGTTTAAGAAGGGTTCTTAAGCAGTTCAAAATGAGTAATGAATAATCTAAGTCAGAGCTGCATGGGCATACCAACCAAACTACATTTTAGGCCCTGAAATAAATTTCCCCATTATTAGAATGACTCATCTTGGTGACTCAAAGTGGAGAACTGTATTGTAACAACTCTAGTGTTTTATTTTGTCCTGTAATAATTGAAAAGTTCTTTCTCCATTCTTGTTCATTTCCAGCACTTTACATAAATTTGGAGCTCATTTACAAAGACTAAAACCTCCATGACTCTTGATAACAGCCACTTTATTCTATAGGTAATAGAAGACAGACTTCTCTGACTCTACTCAGAAATGGCCTGAAGTGCTGCTATAATACCACACATTTTTCTCCTCAGATGGCACGTATAATATGAAACATCTGTGAAAAGCTCTGTTCTAGATAGAAAGGTTCTGGTTTTGGTTTTGTCCTGCAGGCTATTTGTATTATTTCAGCTTTAGAAATATCTGCAGCCCTTTCTGAGGCAGATTTTTCTCAATGATGCCAAGTGAAGCACCAGAAGCAATGGGCACAACCTGAAATATGGGAGGTTTCCTGATCATCAGGAAACACTTTTTTGCTGTGGAGGTGGTGGAAAACTGGCACAGGTGCCCTGGGAGGTGGTGTAGTCTATCCTTGGAGGTATTCAAAAGCCATCTGGACAAGATCCTGGATAACAGATAACTGCCATACAACAAATCATTTTGTCCCTCTGAGATTTCAGGGTACAACGATAAGCACTAAATAATTTAATTATCATAAATATATATTTAATAAATTAATGATAACATACCTCTCAAAAATGTTTATGCTGTAGGATATCTGAGGTCATTAAGATTACACTAATGATTAATTAAAAAAAAGTACTGCTTCTACTATTATTTTGATTTTCTGTCATTTTTTTCCTGACTTTTTTGAAAGCCATGCAAACAGCAGTGAGTGTTCTGTGTTCTCTCTGCTGTAAGCATGTTTACTCAGAATGCTCCAGGTGCTCAGGTGTGTCATACTAGCAGGAAAGATATTTAAATAGTTTTTTGCTACCTTTCTGGCATGTGACCTGACTGCTGCGGCAAATTCCAAGCTGTTTAGTCTTTCTAGCTACAAAAGTATCAGTGTTTCTGCCCGGCTTTCCACTGTATGTACTGATACTCCATCATGACTGGGCATTACACCAGAGCCAATAAAGGGGCTGAATGTTGGTACGAACGCCCAGGGATGTTTAGACCAAGGATCAGTATTGCCCAAAGACTGGAAAAATCCGAGAGTCTGCCCTATGGCTTGGAAAGTCGCATTCTCTGAACTGATTGGGATGGTCCCCTCTTCATGGATGCCTTTACCTTTAAAAACTCATGCTGCAAAGCTGGCTTGCATAACCTCAGGCAGAAATGAACCCACACTCTTTATGAAGTAGTTTCAGACTGTTAGCATACTCTGGTAGCATCTAGGTAATCACTGCGAGGTAATGAAAAAGTTTTGTCCTAGGGGAACTTAAAAAAAATCTCATTCCAATAAAACACAGCAATAGTGTGGATCAATCTATTTATTTAAACTGTAAGTAGCCTGAGAGCTACTCAACATTTTTAAACACCGAGAGAAAATACTGAGAAGCTGATTATAATGTGACTTCTGTGGGGAAGAAACTGAATTTTCATTCTATGGAGCTGGTAAAGTTAGATCCAAATAAACAGTTAATTAGGTCTTATATTGCAATTATTAACAGGGGATAATTTTGCAGTCATAGTACATATTTGGCTTGTTAGGATAAGGGTTCTTTTGGATGGGTTATGTGGTTGGGGTTTTTTGTTGGCTTGTTTGCTTGTCTGCTTTTTTTTCTGTATTCTTTTAAAGAACATGGCTTAGCATATAATTTGCTGATTGTGAATGTCTTTGATGCACAGGATAAAAACTGAGGGTAGCTCAAACCCTCCTGCATGTCAGGTAGCTCAGATCTGAAAGATTAAGAGAGTGACAGCATAGCTGGAAAATTAATTTTTATTTCATTAAATGAATGCATTGCACTGCACATTGGAGTTTACATCCCTCCCGAGGAGTAAAGGATTCACTGTGGGAGAATAATTTTCAGCATGATAGTATTAAATATGTTTTACTGCTGGACTGTTGTGGATTTAATGGGCCTTTTCATATGTTAGCAGGAGATATTAATACCATAATAATAATGGAATCTACTAACCTATATATTTTTGGAGGGATTAAACATAATATTTTGGTGATTTTTTTTCAGTTCAAGTTATAAAACATTTAAATACCTGAGACTGAGAAATTCAACCCAACAGTATTTCTAGACTATTTCCTGTGACAAAGTTGAGGTTTCCTAGAAATTTCGAGTGTTGTATAGATTAAAGATTAGAGTTTCTTAAGTATTTACTAATTCTACCCAAAGATAGGGTAGGTGGAAAATAGTTTGCACTTACAGTTAATTACAATTACTTCCATTACCTACTTGGACAGTTTGAGAGACTGAGTTTTGAGGACAAGAGTTCTTTTCTGATTCACAGACACATTTTACAGGCATTTCTGAATGAATTCTTCAAATATAGTGCTTAAAGGACATAGCAGATGGATTAACTAAAGAATCTTTAATAATAATTGAAATTAAACGAATAGCATCATGTCATTTAGATTAGATTTAGTCTGTATGAAATATTTCTTATTGATGAGAACTGCTAACTTGAGAATATTACATATTCAATGTAAATTAAAAAATTGGTAGTCAAAGTTTATTGAAAAATAAATTTCAATTAACAAGTACTAAATATCTGCCCCTAATTGGAAAAGGGCTATGGTTATTAGAGATAAATTCTGAAAAGGTTTATATGAGGCTTTTATGTTTCTTTTCCATAATTTATTTTGTTTACAAGGCAGTGCATACAAAAGTAGCTAACAAAAAGGCTTGGTCAAACAACAGTCTATCTGAAATGAACATATCCCGTTATTACACAAATGACTCAGCTTCCATATTTTTCTATTTTCTTTCCTTTCTAATGTTTCTCATTAGGGCTCATTTTCTTCTAGTGGATCCCCCTTGTGCTACAGAACAGTCAATACCTCATGGGAAGAATATCTGATTATTACTTTTCTACCTCTTGTACAAAGCTTACAAAGTTGAGATGTGAAAATGGGGTTTAAGTGGAGTATGTCTTTTTACCTTTCCCATCACACTAATTCTTCACAAGTGTGTTTTTTGTCTGAGTGATTTTCCAGAGGAAGGATCCATTCTGCTGAATAGGCTGTGACTGAAAAATGTGGATTGGACCAAAACAGAACCCCAAAATTTAGGGGTAGCCATCATGTGAGCTGTCCTTACTGAAACAAGGACCCTTCTTTCTGATAAGTAAAGGAAGCAGAAGAAGGCCTCAGAGGGCCTTCAAAATGAATAGGAACAAGAGGGACAAGACAGACTCTTTGTTTTTTTTTTTAAACCCACTAACAGGATGAGCAGAAAAAGTCTAGGACTAAGTACAGAGCACTGAGTTCAAGGGAATTAAACAAGTATTGTCATGGAAAATGAAGACTTGACCTCAGTTCTCAGATCATCTCTGGCAGGCTTTAATACATACAGGTGCAGATACCTTTGGAGGATCCCAGGAAAATGGTAGGTTACTGATCAGGTGTCAGGATGAAGAGACTTCTTTCCCAGCTCCTCAGAAGCATATGCAGAACTCCCTATTTCAGGCTACAACCTTGTGAAGCTCAGTACCTTCCTACTACAGTTTGTAGTAGGGCTCTACAAACATTAAGGCACTAAAGGCTCGGGTCAGGATTACGTTGTCCAGAGGAAGTTGTTACTTATCTGAATGTCCATCCCTCAGTGCAATTCACTGAGTGAACTCTCTTACAGGTGTGGAGGCTGTTATTGCTCATGCTTGTGTTTGTAGACTCCCAGGAGTCCAGCTGGTTCGGGTGGGTCATACTGAGTGTCTCTATTTAGCTTCGCATGGAAATAATTTTTTTCCCTCATATGTAAACGTTGTCTAATTTTTTTTAATTTATTTTTAATAATTTGAATGGGTGAAAATTTTGTCAGCTCATTTTCTGCAGAGGTAAATTTGCTAAACAGCTTCCATATTTCACCTCTATGGGCAAAAAATCTAAGGAACCTTCTGAAAAAAATCAAGTTTGGTTTATAAGTCACTACCCTTCTCATTCTTGTCCTCATGAGACAGTAGTTTGGAAATCGCAGTCTCAGTTTCTGTTTTAGAATTGTTAGAATTATGCAGTCCAAGCTCATCAGTGCTTAAGAGATGTTTGGACAATGCCTTTAACAACAACTTTGACTTCTGGTCAGCCTGGAATTGGTCACACAGTTGGACTGGATGAGTGCTCTACATCCCTTCCAACTGCAATTGAAATATTCTTCCTAATCTATTCTATTCTACTCACTCCCATATGAAATTGGTATATCTAAATTAGGATTTGTTTCACCAGTGAAATGGTGAAATGGTTCAGGATGAATCATCCTCTAGATGCTGGTCTCCACCAACTAAAAAAGATGAAAGAAAACCAAAAATTATATCTTAGATTAACTAACTAACTAACTAACTAACTGTTTATCAGATAGAGAAGATGGAGCTCTTCTCTAGTGAACTGGCCTTAAATTAATACCTAATATATCTATACAGTAAATAAAAGAAATAAGGCTATGCCTCCAAAGAAAGATCCTCTCTCTCTTCAACCATTGAAAATAATAAAGTGAAGGTATGCTTATTTTATTGCATGCCCAAAATGCAGTCTTAAGTCACATATTTCCCAAACATCAAAAATCTCTGTAAAGTGAAAATACAAAACATTAATTAGATATTACTTATCTAGGAATATTCCATGTTAAAATGCACTTTTATAATGATCTTTACTTGGAAATGCCATACCACATTATAATACAGTATCAATTACCCATTTTAGCTGACCTCAAAACGATGTGTGTGAGAGGCTTTAATATGATACAAGTTGTAAATATGACAAAGCATTGAACTTTTTAAGGCCAGTAAATTGTTAGAAACAGCGTTTTAAAGAACTCTGCCCAGGAGAGGTATCATTTTTTACTTCCTGGATTTAATGATCTCATGTCACAGATAAACTAGGTTATAATCTGTTCTTATGACTCAAGAGAAACATCTAAGAAAATACAAATAAATCATGACTGCTGTCAGGTCATTTGCCAGAGAATTCCTTGAGAGCTTTGTTTAAAACAGCCTCAAGGCATTTTCCAGTCCATTGTAAAGGACAATCCCTTTTTGAGCACAAAATTTTAGTTCTTGTCTTTATGGCACTGTTTTGATCTCTAATAATAGCAGGGTGACAATAATGCCCTGACTCCTCCTACAAGGAATTGCTTACTCCATTACAAGAATGCTTAAAGTCACTGGCAAATTTCAACCACCTGAGTAACTTCATTCAACTACTTAATTGTGCATGGAAAAAAAAAACTTCCCATGTACATATTTTGTGGCTTATCTGCATCCATGAGTTTCTTAATATTCTTAGATGTGTGTGACAGAGAAATAATAGTTACTTTAAGGAGCCTTGGGGATGTAGGCCCCAGTCTGGCCACCTTTTGCAGCCATGAGACATCCCTCCCAAAAGCCAGACCACACTCTGTTAATAGGATAAAAATATAGATTATTAACTAGATATAAAGCATAGATGATTACAGATTTAGGGTTAATATGTCAAAAAATGTTTGTAAAACCAAGGCAGTGGATTATTTAATTACTGACTTTCATGGAAGCAGGAAAACACTAGACAATAATTCCTTACACAGAGTCACCTCAATTTCTTTGGACAAGATCAAACTGAGGGTAATCAGCACTTTGTACCAAGAGGTTTGCAGGACTTTGTGTCAATAATATAGCTCAGAGCAGCATCTTCATTCAAGATTGCACTTAAACACCTGTATCAACTCAGCCACTGATGTTAACAGTGCTTAAGCTTCTGCTTAATTCTTTGTTAAATACAGATGTCTAAGCATAAATGGCTGAAGGCAAGTTCCATGGCAGTGGTTGGTTGGAGAGCTCAGACACCAAGCTGATTCCCAAACATCTTACTGCATGGTGGAAGTCAGGTGTAAAAACTCTTTCTTTTCACAAATAAATCAACTCAAATTTTCTTTTTGTTTGTTTGGCTTTATTTGGTGGAGGTATTTAGTGTCCATCATCAGACCAATAATACAGAAAAAGCAGTTCTGTTTCAAAATACAGTTGTCCTTGGTGTTGCGGGCCAGAAAGAGACGATGGGAAGGTGTCCTGGTTTTGGAATGGTATTCTTCAGTTAAGTGTTCCCACTGAAACCACTTGCTCACCTCCACTTCCCCCTCCTGTTCTGCTGGAGAGAAGAAGCGGAAGCACAAATGGCAAAGGTCATGGGTTGAGATCAGAACAATTTACTGGGAACAGCAATGAGATTTGAAGATGAACAGCAACTGTAACAAAAGCACACAGGAGAGGCAAGAGAGTCACCACTACACCATGTGGAGCCCAGCAATACCCAACCACTGCCTGGCCATGCTACTCCAACCTGGAAAAACCATTTCCTCCTTTCCTGGAAAATCATGTGAGGTGCTAGAAAAGAGTCTCCATGTCCCAGTCATGCCCACTCCTGGCTACTGCCAAAATTGACCCTGGCCTGCCTGGAACCAAGATAGAAGGATTAAGAGGAGGCAAAATGAAGGAAAAAAGAAGGAAAGTTGAAACATGGGAGTGGGTATTCAGTCAGGGTACGTAGACAAAATCTGGGTGCTAGATTTTGTGTGACTACAGGTATGACTGCAGGTATATCCCCACACAATTACTGGTTTCCTGCTTGTAGCCTAGAGGATATAGCTGATCATAATCTCAGGTAAATTTTATTCTCTATACTAAAATTATAAAAATATTTAGACTTTCCAAAATAAGTAATTATTTTGTTCCTCCAAAGTAACTTTTATCCAGACAAATATTGATTAATCTAGACTGCTTTAAACCCCTTTGCTGGCTGCAGTTTGCAATTCTTTTTGCTTTTATTTATGCATTTTTTCTAAGCAGTGTGCACATATAGCTTCAGTCATGATTGCCCTTCCACAATTTTTTTATTATTCTTTCAATATAAAATTTCATATTCCATTAGCTTAGGTTACTATTTTTCACTGTCTGTAGCTGTTCTGTCTTTTTCTCTATCTCCAATATTATCAGCCAAATTGAAAACTGATATGCATCAGTCACCTGTTTCATAGGTCATACCTGCACTATTTTAAATAATGACTCCATTCCTGCTTCTTAATATCCGCTTCTACTTGCTTTGTTCTCTTTTGCACTTTTTAGTGAATAATCTCTTTCCATTTGTTTTGATTTATTTTATAAGAACTGAATTAGGTTGAGTTTTGACACCTCTTTCATTTTATTCTAAGTTTTTTTCTTTTTCATTCATTCCCTATATTACTTCTGGAATACTTCACAGACAGTTTGAAGTCCTTTTATGCAATGTTTTCACTTGTAATTTAAGATGCTCCACAGCACCTTAAAGGAAATTTCAAACTTTCACTGTGTTCTTGTCCTTTATTTTTCATTTACATTGATTTTAGTAAATAGCTCGAAGTCATCCATCTTGAAATGAGTGCCTTAATTACAGACTATTTAATTTAAATTTGTGATTACTGCTTCCAAGGTTATTTTTCCAAGTAGCTCTTCTGAAGTTTCTTCCTTGTGAACAAAGCCAAATGTAAGATAGCATTAGCTTCTGAAATGTTAGGATGCAATTTATCTTAATTGTAGCAGATATCCAAAATATCTGCTTTACAGTGCAATGGATTATGTTGTAGAAATGACTGTTATTCAACACTGGTTGTCCAGGGAGTGTAGAATAACTGGCCTAGGTTTTGGCAATTAATTGTGTCCGTTTGCCAAATGAGCCCTTCTTTTATTGATTATTCCAAAATCCAGTGAATATTGCTAATGCCAGAAAGAATTCACTAACCAATTCTCCTATATATTTTACATGTAAAGCATTACTTAATGCAAGATCTCACAACATGCTTTCTCATAAAGTACATAAAAATGAATCCAGTGTATAGCAAGATGCTTCCTAGTGTGACATGACCACATGCTTTTTTCCTAGGAGCCTTTCCATAGAGTTCATCCTACTGAGTGTCAACAAAGCCCATGCTTAACTGCAGAGAGCAATTGGTGTCCCAAAAGGCTTGTAAGGCAAAGGGATTAGGACCTTGCAGATGGTGTGCACAATAGAGATTGATGTCTGTGGGATGTGATAGTGGGAAGTGGCACAGAGAACTCTTGATTTGTACCATAAATGTGAGTGATTTTGTTCAAAACACTGCAGGCCTTTATGCCTATGAAGGGTACTTCAGCAGTCATTTTCTGTCCAAAGACACCCCTGCCTCCCTCTGTTCCTCTGAGAACTGTTTCAAGTCCCACTATGTCTGCTTTCTCAGGATTTGCAAAGACAAGATGGAAGATACAAGATGCTGTTACGGAAAAATAGCAAATAGTTAATGCTTTGGGTTGTGTAGGACTAAATAAGCTTTGGATTGATTTCCCACTTTTCAGACTCTATGAAAGACAGTAGCTCTAGATCAGAAAGGTAGAGAATTGTGGAAAAAACATGTCTGTTTTCTACATACAACAGAAATTCCAGAGTAACTACATGATGACATATAGTGCCTGCATTTATAGCTGTAAAAGCTCTGGAGGAAAGAATCTGTCATAACCCTGCTGAGGTAAGGGATGTTTGGGGTGAGGATGAATGCATAGAGGTTTCAAAGCATTTTTGTCATCTTGTGAGACAAAGTGCTTCCTATGGTATTTTTTTGTGCTTTACTTGTAGGCATCTATGGGTGACTACACAACAGGACAGAGTTCTCAGTTGCTGCTAAATGAGCCTGAAATAGGAAGTCATTACCTTGGATACAGAAATCTTATTTTTAATTCAGGCTCTTTTTCAGACCCAAGCCACTGTCCATACAGTGCTCATCATCCTGTCTTAAACAGATCTTGTTTCATGCTCCCCTGCACAGCCACACACGTTGTAAGGATCTCATTCATACAATCTACAGAAAGACTGGAAGCCAAGATATATCAGGGTACTTATGACTAAATGACTTTCTTTTTTTGATTCCTTTTAGTTCCTTGGTATCTGAATTCAATCCAATGATAAATTCAAAGAAGAAGGTAGGAGGAATTGGAAAAGGAGGATTGGGAGGAAATACTTCTTGTGGAAACTCAGGGACAGAAATAAGTGATCTTGATGAGGACATGTGAGTACTCAGCAGATGCAAAATTGAGATAAAGACTTCATACCCTAAGTAGGTTAGGAAGGATGAGAATGACTAAGAAGGGCTGGGATGGAGAAGGAGAAAAGGCAAAAGAAGAGAAGCCATCCAGATTTCTCCAGGAAGATCTTACTGAGACTTTCCAGCCCTATTCCATCTCAAATGCACTCATCCAGACAAGTCTCTTGTCCACAGACTGTCTCCTCCCTTGCTCTTATGCATGTAATGCCACTGAATATTAAATAAATAAAGCCCTTCTCAAAAGCCCTTTCAATTGCCTTCATATGTCCCCCACACAGTGGGCAACCAAATTCCCCTTTGCAGCTCTGTGACATTGACCTTCCTGTATTTTCAGTCCCTTGATCTTAAATCTCCATTGCAAAATTCACCTTCTCTAAGGAATCACAAAGTTAGGCATAATGGCAAGACAGTCCTCATCACCCAAACAACTCAATCATCCTCTGTTTTTCTCCCCAGATCAAAAGATTGAGATGAAAATATGAAAAAAATTCCCTACTTATAGAAACTGTAGACCTCAAGAAGTTTTTTCAAGAAAAATCTATTTTTAACACCCAGGAAGTAACTAGAGGGATCCTTTAATATGTTTTTTAAAAAGAGATTTATGTTGCTCCCTGGTTTTCTTAGCACTGTTACAATGGATGAAGACTCTTTTTCCAAGCTAAATGTTGGTATTATAAATCTTAGAAAAATCAGCTTAACTTACAATTCAAAGTAGGTTTAAAATACAGTTTTCAAATACGTGTTTAAACCAGGTGTTTTTAAATGAAGGCAAAATCAATCAAAACCTGTGGAAATTTGAATTTTACATTTTCACAATCTTGAATCTGAGAGCAAAAATTGAAAGACTTCTTCCTACACAGTGCACCATATTCTACTCCAAAAATTATGAACAAAACCAACCATCTTAGTCTAACTATAGACCATCTCAGTTTCTCATCTTCATTTTTCATTCATGTTGACTACAGAGTTCTGCAGGGTTTTTATACTGAGGAACAGATACTGAGGTGAAAAATAATGCTTATAGTATCCTGTCACCAAATGGACAAGTAATTTTTGGAAAAATGTGATATATAATCTACAGTGAAATGTTTAGATTCAAATTAATTTCCAGCTTGAATTTCAGGAAGCCTTTCTGAAGTCCTTATTTTTCAAGGTATTAGAAACATAGAATATATTTTTCATTATTTAAAATCCTCATGCATGTTTTTTTTTTGAATAAGTTAATATACAAAGTGAAAAGGAAAGATTGCATACAACCTTATATTAATTTTTCATTACATAAGCATTATGTTAGCTATGCACATGTCTTATCAATTAGTCTGTGAGCAGGAAACTTTAACTTCTTGGCTTGTTGGGCAGTGAAGCATGCTGTTCACATATCAAGCATTACAGATTCTCAGGGTATTCTGTTATTTTGCTTTGATTTTGTTAAATAGATATGTAAAATTTGTATGGTTTTGTATTTTTTTCTCTCATGTAAAAGAGGTTTAAGTTTCTGCCTTCCCCCTTTTGTCCCCTCCTTGTCCTGTTCCTCAGTGACTCCATGTATCATCACATCACTTCTTCCAATATAGCTGGCTTTGGGGTCATGAGTAGATCAGTTCAGAGAAAGATTGTGAATTCCTAATTGTTGCTTCAGCAGGGAAATCCACAGAGAGTCCTTGGGGCACAGCTAAGAGGTGACATGGCATGAAAAGCTACACACGGTGGCTGTGCCATTACAGAAATATCTATGAACATGAGACATGCCTACCCATAAATCAGGGTTTAGGCCTTCTCAGCACTCGTGTGTAATGCTATCCAAATATCCTGTCTGCTGCTTCATCAGGCCACAGGCTGACCCTCATATCTTATCAGTCCCAGGCAGCCTGGCTGCCACAGGGGGTCTCAAATAGTGAGAGATATATATGAGTGGGCACAGAACCTAGGACCTGTTGTAAGACCATGAAAGTTTTAGGATTAGGATTCAGTTTAAATTATGGACCTGGCAGCTGTCTGCTCTCCTGTTAGCCAATGGAGGGCTGGTAAGCACAGTTAGCAGAGCTGTTTGCCAATGCAGTCCCCCCTCAGGGGGGCTCCTACAGCTGGCTTCAGTCACCTGAACACAGGTGCCCACTGGATACAGGTGTCTCAGGCTGTCTCCTGTCTGAAGTCAGCTGAATCACTCTGTGCATGTACTGGATTTCTCTGCATTAAATACCCTAGTGTTTATATACTTGGTACCCATGTAAATACATGCATGAAGATACCTCAATTCAGAGGTTTTGATCTCAGCTCATTGTAGTCATAATGGTGATGAAATCTGCCCCTGAACTGTACGTGATACAGTGATTTATGGAATGAAGAAAATATCAAACTCTACTGTACCTTCTCCATTATATTGAGACAGCTGTTTATGAGTCTGTAGCAGAGGCAGATGCCAGGAGCAGCCTGGATTAAAAACAGTGGTTTGTTTCAGAGTGCTACTTTTAATCTAGATTGTTTCAGTGCTCATATTCACCAGTGCAGCCAGAGAACCTGCTGTGCAAGCACAGATGAAGAGGTGGGGTATCAAATCAGTGGTGCTGGAATGACAGGACAGGGAAGTGAAGGGGTTTGGAATTTCTTAAAAATGTTTTGCCACTGAAGTGAGGATAACTATTCCTTCAGAAAGAGAAGTCTTTGTGTCAAAAATAGTATTTCCACTTGAGCAACCACAACTAAGGATACTTAAAAAA
Organism: Eopsaltria australis; assembly: GCA_034509425.1. NCBI lineage: Eukaryota > Metazoa > Chordata > Aves > Passeriformes > Petroicidae > Eopsaltria > Eopsaltria australis. The sequence goes on along the minus strand of JAVTVJ010000189.1, from coordinate 3,364,502 downwards.
TGAAAACCTTGAAGAAAAAAGTAAATGCTGTTGAAATGTTAACAATAGTTTTCATTCATATTTCACTTGTGCAGAACAGTTTTTAGTACAATTTCATGCTGCAGATGTGTTGTGTTGATCTGACAGCTGGTATTCAGGGACCTACACATGCTCAAAGACTGATAGTGGTCTCCTGGGGAAGGTGGTGAGAAAGGATGGTATTAGATGAGATCACAAATGGCTAAGTTAGTCAGTCTGAAGCTGCTCTTGAAATAGAGAGTTACTACTTCTTACGTCTTCCTATGCTTCATACTCACTTCCCTTCTACTTATTCTGGGGCTCATTTGAGCTCACTGAGGATATTTTTCATTGGTTTATTTTCTTTTATTCATCTCAGGTTTAATAAATGAGTTTATATCACAGCAGGTGCTGAGAGGCACCAGAGGATTTTGAGGAATTACCATGCAGATCACAGAGAGAGGGGATAACCTATCTTTTAGTGGTAGAGGAATGTCACTTTTACTTTACCACAACTACAGTACTGCAAGTCACAGGCTGAGAACACGCAGCCAAGGCAAGCAGGAAGGTAGAAATTTTGTACATAAACTGAAGGTCTCTGATAATTTAAGGTCAATATAATTGCAGGTCACTGCTGATGGGATGGTACTTTTTTGGCTCCTAAATGCAGCTGCAATTTTATATTGGTAATAAATGGAGTACAACTGAACTGAAACTGAGAAAGGGATTCACCTGGAGAGGTATAATGTGTTTTCTTAAATTATATTTTCACATTAAGGAGTTCACTGAACTGACTTGTCACATGGCTATATAAGCATAATGCTGGCCCTTTGGCAGTGGTAAGGATTCACACTTAGAGGCAGAACATCAGACTGGATTGCTGTTTCTTATTCAGAGACACCAAGGTCCCAAGGGGAAAAATTATTTATGCTGCAAATCCACTCTTTTCATCTTGGCTTTTTACCTGTGTGACAACATTCTGCATCTGATTCTCTACTCACTTTACTCACTTCATAACATTTGCTGCCTGCCACAATTTCCTTGTTTGGCCACTCAAAGCTCAAAACCCTATGACCATACTTTACAAGAAGGTAGAATGCCATGAAGATGCTCAGAGGGCTGGAGCACCCCTCCAGTGGAGACAGGCTGATAGAGTAGGGACTGTTCAGCGTGGAGAAGAAAAGGCTCTGGGGACACCTTATAGCACCTTCCAGTACCAAAAGGGGCTACGAAAGAGAAGGAGAAGGACTTTTTACAAGGGCAGAGAATGATAGGACAAGGTGGAACAGCTTAAAAATGAAAGAGGGCAGGTTTAGTTCAGATATTAGGAAGAAATTCTTCACTCTGATGGTGGTGAGACACTGGCACAGGTTGCTAAGAGAAGTTGTGGATGCCCCAACTCCAGAAACGTTCAAGCTTTGAGCAGCCTGGTCTAGTGAGAGGTGTCCAAGTATTGAAGGACATCTGTAGCAGAAGATGGAGCTGGGAAAGCCTTTAGTTCTGGGAGGCAGGAGAAGGATTTGTGCCCTCCTGAAGCAATGGGAAGACAATAGCTACTCATAGTCTTCCTGTGCTTCACCAAGGCAGATGATGGCTACACAAATGTCAATCTCAGTAAATTCTATTGGTGAAAATAACTGGAATATACAGAACTTTAGACACAGTTAGTTTGTTATAATTAAATGCTTTGCCAAGAGTGAGAGTGTATACTTTGATAAAATAGGACTTGATTTTAGTACAATCAAACAAAAGTAGCAGCTAAATCCATTTAGACTACACCATAATGTATAATTTTAGCCTCAAGAAGAGAAAGAGAAAACAGAATATCCTCTCCAAATCTTAGTCAATGTGTTCTGTTGACTTCAGTAAAAACTGGATGGAGTTGTTGAAGTTGGTAAGACAGGCATTAATGATGACTTCCTCAAAGTTTATCTTATTATTTATATCATGGGATTTTAACCCAATGTATGACCAAAATGTCTGCATTAAAAATAATTTTCTTTTGTTTTGAAATTGTTACTCAGGAAAGAGTCTGAAAAAACCCCATATAAACTAATACACTCATCTGATTCAAGCTATGTAGAAAGAATCCACAGATTTGAGACAACATTAATAGCTTTGAGGGCAAAAACTGCCCTCTGGATAAAAGACATAAAAAATCTTTTGAAAAGATAAGTTGGGAAGGTCACTAAAAGATGAATAAGCTATATGACTCTGCTATTCATTGAAATCCTGCACTCACTGCTACAACAAAAAGGTTTCTTTTGCCACATTAATCTCTAAATTACAATATTTTTAATTTAAATTATGAACTAATGGCCTGCATAATTTGTTTCATTAAAAAAGCCTGTTTCCTATTACAGATTATTACACTGAAGAAGAACAGTTGTTGAGGCCCCAACACTGCAGAATTGGTCTGAAGTTCAGAGTTCTGAAGAATGATGAAACTGAGGGCGATGCCTTAGACTTGTGTAACTAATTGTCTTTACCAGAGTGACCTGACTACTCAGCCAGAAAACCAGGGGGCAGCTAGCCAAAAATTTAGAAATATCTTTTAGTCTGTGTCTACTTTATTAAAAAAATTGTTTTAAGGAAGAGGCATTATACCCCATAATGGAAACCTAACTAGGAAAAAAGAGAATTGAACATATTATTTAAATCCTTGGTATTCAAAATGAACTATCTGGTTTTATTCAAGATCTGTGTGCATTAGGTTAGTGGTAAACTCAATACAGTACATGTGTTAAAAGGCTGCTGAAGAATGCTTGCATGCAGCCTACTGCATGATGTCTTTATCTTTTTATGAAGATTAAAAATATTACTTTTTAAAGAATTATTTTTATTACTCTGAAGCTATACCACTAAAATGGTTCCAGAATTTAGGCTACTCAGAACAACGCATTTCCTAGGTAAATAGGCAGTACACATATAGATATTTTATTTGGCTACAGCAATTTCTGTACTTGGTCTTGAGCTATGCAGACTCTCTAGTGTCCAATGTACCCTTTCACAGTTCATTTTACTGACAAACAGGAGGTAAAACTCAGACCAGAACATTCTCCATAATCTAAGGCCCTGTCTGCTTGGTCTTGTATGGTGAACTGTGAAATCATGGCAATGCCTCAGTGATGCAGTTTTCTATCAGCTGCCTGACACCATCTCACATGGGTCTTGGAGTGAGAGATAGATAGGTCATGTAGTGGCCTAAAGTGTCAGATGACATCATGAAACTGGGAAGATGGGGAAGCACTGAACTTTCTATTCAATGAATGGCCTCTGAGATATCTAGACCACTTAAAGGAGGGTATAACTGTTCCAAAAAATGATACAGTTGTGTCAAAACTAGTAGTTACACACTTAATTAAAGCTGATAAAATTAAAACGGTACCACTGGAGGTACTCCATACTGTATATTGTCAAAGGGAAGAAGGCTGCTGGTTTGTGTGTCTGGGCTGCTGTGATCAGGGTCAGGGAAAGCCACAGAGAAGGAACAGGAAACTGTGCCTTCCTAAGTTACCGGACAAGATGAGCTGGGAAATATGGGTGAGAAACAGGGGAAGAGCAGGAAACAGTGAACCATCACACTGCTAGAAACTGGCAGGTACCTTGGTGGGGAAAAGGTGTGGCATCCAGAAACAGAGCTACAGAACACCTTAGAACTGAATGAAATACAGGGAATCTTTAGGAAATGAGTGAGAGTTTATGCAAACCCAGAAAGCCACTAAAGTCTACTGGAAAGGCAGATTTGTGGAGGACACCTCCCTTGAAAAAGTACAGGTGAAAGGTGCAAGATATTTGTTAATCCTTTCCTTAGGATCATCCCACAACTGAGTCTCACAGTCTTGTTTTACATACTTATGTATGAAGGGTTCTGCTTTTCCAGTGTGAAAGTTGCGTTGTGATGTGATACTGTGTCTAATAATACAGACATGTTGTAGGTTGCTGAAGTACAGAGCCTGGTGATATGCTCACTTTAAAGAAATATGGATGGCTTCCTATATCTCTGTGGTTTGAGGTCTTGTGTCATTACTGTCTCCAAAGTTCTGGTGTGATTTGTAGACCATGCATAGTATGCTTAGTGATATTTGATTCTTTTCAAGAAGGCATTCTTATCTATGAAATTGGGCAGGAAAGCTTTCTTCTGATTAAAGCAGCAACCTAAAACAGAATAATAAATACATCTAACTTCTTTTTATTTGGGCAATCCCTGGTCATCACACTTCCATTTCTCTTTGTTCCTGATCCTTAATCTTCTATTACCTTTTATTTTACAAAGAGGAAGCTTGTTCACATTACTACTTCTCCCTCTCACTCCTCTCTACCCAGCAAATCAATTTTAGTAAGTCTTTAAGTATCTGTACTAATTCCAACTGAACTGGGATTGTGCCTCTGAGTCTTTTACTTTTGCTGCTGGTGGTATTGTGGAAATCTCAGTTTCTACTTCACTTTCTGGATCTTAGTGAGCTCTTTTACTGGAAGACATATTTCTTTCTAGAGATTTCACTTTCACACAGCAAGTTCTACCATACCAGCTTTTCTGAAAGAATTTCCCAAATTTTTAAATTTCTGAGCCAAAAATCGTTAGAAAGTATGTTAACTACATCTCTACACCCAAGTGTTACTAATAGGCTAAAATTTCTGTCTTTGATATTTTTAATCAGATTTTTTGTAGTTTTATATGCATCAGATCATTCCAAATTTCTGTTACTGATTTGCTTAATCCAAGAGGCATATTTCTCAGCTATCACTTGTGCAAATTTTTAAGCAGTGATAGTAGATTTTTTAGGATATTGCTCATCACCATGGCCAGAATCTGTTTCCTATTTCATCCAATTTCTTAACAATCTCTTTATTATCTTAAAAGCATTTTACATCAGTCTATTCAGCTTGAAGTTTTATTTGGTTGAAATTTGGACATTTCTCACACACCACATTGGGTTTCCTATGTGCTAGTCATGCAACTATATTCACTATAACATGTTGGTTCTCTAATACCGAGTTCATGTGAATAATAATTGTGTACTGAAAAGAAATCTTTGCTGGTATATGCAAATATTTTCCTGTTCATGATCATGATTTACACATTTAATAGACATAAAATTATTTAATTTTTCATTTTCTCTATTTCATGGTCCTGTTTGACCAATTCTACATTTTTCCATATCAGCGTGCCTGTTAAGTCTGCTCCGAATTGTGTCATTACCATTGGTCCCACTATTGTCTAAGTCCTAAAAAATAAACTGTCAGAGACAGTTCTGTTTCAGCTCTGTGGATAAAACAAACATGGCTACTTGCCAATTTATCCTCAAGCTGCCTCCAAGCAATAGCTCTAGATTTTTCTTGATGTTTCACCTGTGTGGATCTCTACATCTTAAAAACAAACAGGAATATATTTTCAGGTTCACTCTTACGTGATGCTTAAAGAGACAGTCTACAATCCACATTGGTCTTCTAGCACAACATTTACAATATCCCTTGAGCTGTTTTTTTTCTCCACTGTATCTCGAATAGACTCTGCACAATTTTCCTTTATCCTGCAGATTCACTACCACAGGTGACTTAAGCTGGTGAATAATTTGCATTCTGGTGTTACAAAGTTTTTGGAACTTCTAACTTCACTTTTATAAAATGAGAGAACTGCTGAGAGTCAGCAGAGTGAATCAGCCAAGGTGCTTAACTCTTTAAAGCCCTTCTTTCTGTGTGGCATAAATGATTTGGGAGCTGGAGACGGCCTCTACTCTGCCCTTGTGAGACCCTACATGAGGTGCTGCAGCCATCTCTGGGGTCCTCAGCACAAGAAAGATGTGGTCCTGGTTAGAGGCCCCAAAGCAGGGCCACGAAGATGATCCAAGGGCTGGAACATCTCCCTTATGAAAACAGACTGAGATAGTTGGGGTTGTTCAACCTAGAGAAGAGAAGGCTTTGGTGACATCTCATTGTAGCCTTCAAGTACTTAAAGGGAACCAATAAGAAGGGGAGACAGAAAGTTTTTATGTAGACAGATAGTGAAAAGAAAAGGGAAAATGGTTTTAAACTAAAAGAGGAGAGATTTAGATTAGATGTTAGGAAGAAGTTCTTTACTCAGAGGACAGTGAGACACTGGAACAGATTGTTCAGAGAAGCTGTGGATGTCCCACAGTGTTCAAGGTCGGTTTGGATGGGCCCTTGAGCAAACTGATCTAGTGGAAGGTGCCCCTGCCCATGGCTGAGGAGTTGGAATTAGATGACCTTTAAGGTCCCTTCCAATACAATCCTTTCTATTATTCTATGATTTTTGTAGTGTTTTTCTCTTAAGTTTTCTGGTGTACAGAAGATTCTGCTACCTCAAGCAGACCACTGTTTTCCAAAGTCTGTATTTGGTTTACTGTTAGTTCTCCTATCTTTGTTCCATAGTTCCCAGGCACACTGACAAACCTGCCAGATTTCTCAGGCACAGAGAGGGAAATGCTGTGCTCTGATCTGGCAGGATCAGAACCAGAAGAGAGGTCACAGCTCAGCACTGCGAGTGAATGAATGGCAGGCCTGAGTGTGAGGGGAACAATGGGATATAGTGGTTGTCTGAAGTTCCCTCTGTGCAACACTTGACAAATCTCTGTAGTCATGCTGTGCAGAATTTTGATGTTCCCGTAAGGGAATCAACATCAGCTGTCATTTTGAGAGTGGTAGGGGCAGATACTTAGTAATTTGGAATTAGTTGCAGGTTACTAAGGCTATGACAGTGCTGATTGGAAGAGTTCAGCATAGCATAGCTTGCTATTTACATGCTTTTGTGTCCATAAGACATTAAAGTGTTATATTTCCTAGTGGTTCTGTAACTAATTTTGTTCTCTTCCCTTTTACTGCCTTGTTTGTGGTAATAATGAAATTGCTAATGCAGATTTACTGTAATAAGAGTCTTATACTAAGTACTAACCTAAACACAAATTTACCTGAACCATATGATGTAATTATTTTCCTTGGTTATCTACAGGTTAATATATAAATTAAATGGGAAACCATTACTTCCCACTTTGATAGAAAACATTTTAATTATTAAAAAAGGTTTGAAATTAGGAGATGCATGCCTTAGTTTTAATCACCCCACCCTTGCCATTCAGTCATCTTGCAAACAGAATTTTAGCAGAATGTTGTGTACCAGTACGTTCTACAGGGACTTCATAAAATGCAGGCTGAATCTGGCTGTTTCTTCAAAATATTAACAGTTGAAAGCAGCATCAGTAAATAGAAATTCTTTCTTTCCTATTACTATTTATCAGTTTTCTATTTTTCAATTGCTATTGCTGTAATAGCTATTTAACAGCTCAGTCCATTTAACAGGTTTTTTTCCTTTTCCTTTCTTTGCCTCTGACAATTTATCCTTCTGTTGCCATTCAAGTGCTATAAAAGAAACTTAGAAAAGGAGGTAGTGGGGCACTCTAAAAGCTGTCAGATTTTAGATTGTCGAATCTCTTCAGGCAGCTCATTCCACAGCTGAGCAAACTCAAGTATGAATACTTTATCTTTTCTATTTTGTTCATGATTAAAAAGGTGCTCAATTTTATGCATAACTTTCAACCATGTCAGTAGTCCAACTGACTTTTAGGGACAGCAGACATGCCTGAGGTTATATCTGTTTAAATTTCGTCTCTGAATCAGAGCTTCAGTTCAATGTTTGGGCATCTGTTCTATCCCAAAGAAAAAAGTTCTTACTGCGTCACAGGGAGATGAGAGTGTTGTTGCTGAGATACCTGTACTTTCCAAACACAAATGATTGAAAACTGGACTGAAGTCTTCAGGTAGTAATAGAAGAAGATTAAAGGGAACAATTTTGTTATGGTTCATCGTGCTGAGAAGGGTGGTAACGTGCTCCACACTTACTAAGGACTTTTCCTGAGCTCTGTCATTAGCCACAGGCACAATGCATTGCAGAAAATTGTTGCTGAGTGTCAGCAGTTTTAACAGCGTGACCTGACTTCTGCTTTTACTGACACAGAAGGAAGTTATGGCACATGAACTGTCCATGTGCCACAGCTACTCTGTAAGGGAAGATGAGCAGGGGGGACAAGAGCCCTTGGTGAGGCAGAAAGGGCAGGAACCTCAAGGTCACACAAGTTACAGTTCCACTGTACCTGAGCAAGAAAAGCAGAGGGGATTTGGTAACAGTATCCAGGATCATCCTGAGATCTTTAGACTCATCCACAGTGCAAGGCCAGGAGATCAAGCCAGGAAGGTGAGGAGTGATCTGATGTCCAGTCGAGATCAGAGAGGTGCACAGCCAGGCATGGCAATGACAGTGGAAGCAAAGCAGGGGGTTAAGTGCAGCTCCTGCTGAGGGGGACAGGACCTTGCTTGCCAGAGCATTTCCTCACACAACTCTATCTACACATCTGTCTGATTCAAGGCTTCCTGCCTGCACCACTGAGCCTGACCCTGAGCCTAGGCAGTCAAACCCTTGAGTGCTTGGAGCCCTGATGCAGGGAGCTACAACACAAAAGTTACTTAATGAGTACTCTAGTTAGATCTCTGTTCTTCCTGGTATTTGATAGTGTTATTTTAGTCTTGTTTGAATTCACATGGAGAGTCTGTAAGCTTTTATTTTTAGGGTGAGATTCAGGTTAAGACAGACAATAGTCCCTTTGACAGGGTGATCTATACGGACTAAAACTGGTAAGCTTTTGTCCTGTTGATGGTGAGAAATATGCTTTCCAAAGGTGATTTAGAAAGCTAGAAAGCTATACAGAAATATTGCTATTACTTTTGGATGCCATTACCTTTAAATGCAAGAGTCTATCAGAGATTTTTCTCCCCGCTGAATAACACTGTAAGTGAAACTCTGCCATCCACTCAGGAGCTGAAAAAAAAAAGATTTCTTCTGGGAACAGGAATTAAATTAGTTTCATGCATTTTTCTATGGCAACAGGTATTGATGGTGTCATCTACCTTTTCTTTACCTAGTCTGGCTGTTTGAGAGCTCACCCAGAACAAATTTGCAGGCTGTTGTCACCTGGGAAATTCACCCAGGGAGAGATTGATCCCTGATCTTTTATTTTGTAGTTCCATGTTAGAACTATAGGGGTTTTCACAACAGCATCTTTCACTATACTCTTCCTTTGAGACTGCACTACCTTGCAGAAAAGCATGCAAATCATGAAGGTGAAGGAGAACAAATAAAAAGAGCAAGGTTCTAATCCAGAACTCAGGGCATTTGTCTGAGAGTTTGGATCCTAACTTAGTAGTTCCTAGTTCTTTGCTGAGTATTTAAACTGTGCAGCTATGGAGCAAAACAAAAAATACGTCAACAAAGAGTTTTACAGGGATGACTCAAAATCTCAGGAGCCCTCTGCCAGTAATTAGTGGCGTCAGTGAGGATGGTTCAACAAAAGAATCTTCCTGAAGGCTTTTTATTGGAAGGGAATTAAGCTGAAGCTTCAGTCCCCCCTTCTGCTCCTTCCTCAAAGTCTTAGCAGTATTCTTCCTTTTACCTCAGTATCCCAGCATAAGGAGTCTGTAGCTGAAAGCAGTCCTTAATGCTAAATGGGGAAAAAATACTATTTCAGCTGTTTTCTTTTCTTTGAATTCAGCTTTGTTTCTGTTATCTCTGTTAGTTGGCTTGCATGGATTTTCTTGTGTAGGCAAAATGAGAGCATTCCAGTGAGGGGAAATTATGTTTTAGTCTGAAAAAGTTGAAAGCAGATGGTTCTATAACGCCAATAAATATTCAAGTGGCATTTAGTGCATTAGAAGCTATGCATTTGCCAGTGTTGAAGTAGTATCACTGACAAATCTTGTTTTAAGTGTGGTAATAAACAGCAGTTACTGGCATGTTAGTGGCAGCATGAAAAAAAAATTAATAAAAAGCGTGTTTCCTAAACTTGTGTGCATTACTTTAAATCGTATTTTACAAGTAGCTGAAGATTCAAAGGCACATAAACTGATGAGAGACTGTTGTATATATTTTGCTAAAGATTTGAATTTCTTCTTGTTAGTTAGCTCAAAACCAAGATATGTAGGAAAGGGATGTCCCTAGGTAGATGCAGCTGTGAAGAACTGTGGCTTTAAAACGTGCCAAAGAATTCTTGCTTGCTAATGAAGTTCTTGTCATGGACAGGTGCTAGGAGCAGCTTGTGATCACTTTAGTGTCTTTAAAGTCACACTCTGGAATTCTCTATCCAGCTCCTGCATGGCCCTCCCTCCCTTCCACATTTTTGTGTGGAACAAAACAGGGTTTTTATATATAAAGCAGAGAATTAATCTTAGCAAATATGGACAACAAAACATTCAATTAAAAAAATCATCTCATTCTCAAACAGAAATTTAAAATATAATAAATGAATTGTGAATAAATATGCTGCTTTCCACTGACTGTAAAGGGAATGCAGACATTCAGTTAAAATTAAAATTTCTATATAGTGAACAGTGAATTTTTGTTGAAATGAATCTAATCAGAAGTTGTACTACATGATTTTAAAACTTGTCTTTTTTCAGCTGGATAAGTAAACTTAGAAGAAGACAAAAAATAACAGCACTATGAGGAACAGTTTATATTTAATCCATACTATATTCTATCTTGAATTTTGGCTCAGAAATAGCAAAGCTGCCTATAGATACTTAGCTCCCAAAGCAGGTCAGAAATCTACACACTGTGCTTTGTGCTCCAGTTACTGATATTCACAATGTGGGACAGTGAAGACGTGGATAGCTGGACACAATTTCATCTCTTCTGTTACAAACCTACCCTATGAAATTTTCAGCTTTCACGTAATTTAAATACTAGAGCAGGTAAAACAATCAAAAGACCTTTGTATTATTAGCTAAGAAACATTTCATACATTGACACTAATCCCAGGACTTGTACTGTTCGTGTCATGCTCAGCACATCAACAAGAAGACTTATCTCCCACAATTAAAAGATGATCTGTTAATTAGTAGCAGCTGAGCTGGGTGGCTACTTCTCATTTAATTTAGCCAAGGGCTATAAGTTCCTAATAAGAAGGTTGTTTCTTGTTGCTCTTAACAAAATTGATCCGTGATGGAGGAATTGAACGAGTTATAAATTCAAAGGTTATAATTCAGAAGATCCTTGCCCATGCAATTCTGAGTCTGAAGTGACAACACAATGTCATTCATCTAGAGAAACATTGCTATTTTTTCATGTTTTTTGTCACACAAAGTGCACTTTCCATTGTTTCATCTGTGACCACCATGTTCACCTCCTTTATGTCATTCTTAAATGCCCAAGATATGGTTATACTAATCCAGTCATCGGAAAAGATGAGAATTTCTTTGTACCTGAGAGAGCTGTGCTTTGAAAACATGATGTTATGTGGATATGATTGAATCTTCTTTGTAAATGGACTGCAGGTTTCTTTAACAATTTTTAAATACCACCCTCCATGTTAAGCCACTGGACATGGAGTATCAAGGAACTAGAGCTAAGATCTACATGAATGCCACATCTTTCAAGATAAAAGTTAAAGACAACAATTATTTTATTATGAGGGAAACTGTGGTAATAAAAATTTCATAAACTTTGCCACTTTTATGCAGTTGACCAAATATTTAAGACTTCTCTAATTAAAACAAAACAGTGATTTTAGAAAACTACTTTAGGGATTGTTTGTAATGGTGTTCCCTTCTTCACATAGGGGCATAAAATTTATCTCAGTGACTTGGACCTACGTGAAAAAAATAAAATGGAAAAAGCTTTAATAATTTAAGGCTTGCCATAATGGTGGACAGAGTTGGCTGAAATGCTTTGCTCTGTTTGGCAGCTGATTTGTGCGCAGTTGTGCATCTCATTTAAACCAAGATCATCAAAGAAATGTGTTTAGCTGGATAAACTCTAATTCTTGAATACTATATGAAGTTTTCTTTTTAATCTCTTTTATCTGATTTACTTGTCTGTAAATGGCAATGGAAGCACTTCCTCACCTCACAAAAGTTTCTCTGGAACATACTGTGAAGCTCTTTGCTGTTGAAGAGGGTGAAAAGGTACTGTGGATTTATAAAGGAATGCAGGAGTTGTAACCAGGCAATTGATAGATGTTTTCTGGCCTGAGAAAGAACTTCTGTGTTCCTAAGGCAGAAATTGCCAATTTATCTATGTCCAGTAAGCAGTGATCCATTTAAAAAACAAAATCCCCTTTACAACTAGCAAAATCCTAGGAAGACTTAGAGAACTTGGGCTAAATACCTCATCAGTGGCCTTTCCAAGGAAGCTGGGACACCTTGACAAAATCTTTTACTGCTTCAGCTTGCTCAAATCCTGTAAACATATAAATGGGACTTCTGCTTTCAAGCCTGTCAATCTGCTGTCTTTCTGAAAACTAAAGTATCATAGAAAGAAGCAGGTGTTTCTGAGCAAGAGAAATAAAAGAAATTGAATTGTAAGGTTTGTTACACCAGTTAAAACCCCACAAACGACATTCACACAAGGTAAAAGGGAATGAAGAAAATAAGGCAGATACTAGCATAAAGCAATAATTTTAAAGTGAAATGAGAACACTAAATGAAGAAGATGATAATAATTTTTAGCTTTAAAAACCAGAAAATGAATAGGAATAAATGTGTAATCAGCACAGAGGTAAAAAGGGAATCCAGCTCTGCAGAACTATGATCATCAAGTTTTTAGGAACCTAATAAGCCATAATAACATTTGGCATTATAACATGGGTACAGAAAAGTCCTTGCTTTTAAATGCCCTGAGATGTGCTCTGAATCTGCCAGAAAGTTATCTCCTGTGTTGTTGGAGTTTTTTAATTTTTTTTTTCCTTTTGGTAGTAGTTACAAACTTACATGGACCTAATTAGAAATTGATTTGTTTTCATTTTGGAGTATTAATTTCCTTAAAAATGTCATAGTTCCTGTTACACCTGGAAATGAACACTGAAGAGCAGAAATTCTGTTCTGAGTTTGGTGAAGCAAACTAATCTGTTATTTAAGTATTAGGCTGCTGTTTTAAACATTACTTCACGGTCTTCTAAATCCTGTACTGCTTCTACTTTGGAAATGAACTGTAAAGGAGGTCTTCAAGAGTTTCTGACATTGATTAATTACTTTCTGAATACAATTAATCAGGATATACCATCCACTTTTATTTCCAAAGCAGAGAGAGAAAAAGGAATAGGATACAGCATGTCCATGTAAAACCTGGAGAAAGAGTTAAACCGCCTAGTGAGTGATTGTGAGTAATGGGAGCCAAATTTAGTACAGCGTGTGTTCTGTGTATGAACACCAAAGGGAAATTTTTAAAAGGAAGGCTGGCCAAATGAGAAAACTTGTCTATTGAAATACATATCACCAAAATATAGCTGAAAGAAAATAATGAATCATATGTTGTGATCTAGACCTAAACTATTCCTCAGGGAAAGGATATGGGTAATAAAAATGGACATGTGGAACTAAACCTTCAGGAGAGGATAGAAAATGTAATAGATTTGTACTGCTGACCTCAACATCAGAGCAAATAGAGAATAGAATGTTGTGAGACATTTAAAAGAGTGAAAACTAATAGAGCAGTAATAATGAATTATTTCAATGGTACTCACAAAAATTTATCAAATATCACAATAAATGTCAGGAGAAGTAGTTTTCTAATGATTTTAAACGACAAACTCCTAGAAAAATTATTTTTAATGTGTAGAAGTTAAGAATTTCCCCTCTGCCTGTTCTCTTGCAATTCACAGAAAATAATGGAAAAAGAAATAGCTGAGGTGAAGGCTTTGACAAATACTGGCCATAACATATTTAGAAAAAAACTCCTGTTATATCTGGGGGAAAAAAAACCAAACCCCAGAATGTAATCAAATACCATTCATCTTCATAAGTTACGATTAAAATGCTGCCCTTAACAAATATACTCTATAAAAATCAAACCACAAAACTCTTTAACCCTGTAAATGAACAGACAATGGAACAACTCTTAGTATCCCACAAAGGGAGAACTGACTTTGAGCATTGCATATGCTTTGGTTACAAATGTGTCTATTAACAAAATACTATAAATCAGTGGCCACAGGGTATGAACATTCCAGAAAGATGAGCAGAGACCGATCCCCAGTGTGATAATGCCTACTTTTATGAAGGGCATCTGTCTAAATTAGAAAATCACGTTAAAAAAGACTTAGAAGAAACAGCTAGGAGGGTATATATTTGCACATTACACGTAGATGATTGTGTCATGATATGATATCAGTATTTTAAAAAAAGATTGAGAATCAATACAAGTAATAGTTAAGAACAGGAATTTCTTAGAAAAAAAATGGAGGAAGAAAAAATCCCCAATTTCCCCCACAGTTAAATGGTGGGGTAAATCCTAGAAAAAAAGGAAAATACAATAAAAAACATAGCAGATCAGTAGCAAGGCTGTCAAAAGAGGTTTGTAGAAAATGATGTAGAATGCTTAAAACTAATTAAAAAAAGTTAAAAATCAAACACATTGGGATAAAGGGAAGCCATAGAGTATTTACAGAATACAAGATCAATATATATAAATAGCAGTTTGAAAAGATAAATCCCTGACTGAAAAATTAATTTTTACACCTACGTTCAGTGGGTTGGAGAGGGAAAACAGCATATGATGGACCTTGTTTTAATGCAAAGTGAATTTGGAGATTTGCCTAATGTGCAAATATCAGTAAAATCATTATGCAACAATTGAAAACAATAAACAATTACAGCTAGAAAGATCTGAAAATATCTAATGGAACTAAAGTATGAACTAGATGAATTATAAATCATGGTATGTAAGCTCTTGCATAAATTTAACTCAGTAGCAGTGATTCAGAAGCTGATAGTTATGATACAAATTTCCCAAACTGTTACCTGGGAGAATTCAAATTACTGCAGACAGAATAATCTGTATCAAGTAAATTAGCCAGAACAGTGTTATGGGGCATATGGATGAAGGAAAAAGTTAATACCAGTTTTGTTATGGGAAGTCATCTGTTATGAATCTATGGACTTCTTTGAATGAATGAATGAATGAGCATAATTAAGGGACATGCAGATTACATACCCAGTTTTCTCCAAGGCAACACCATTACCAAAATCTCTGAAAAAAGATGTTATGAGAAATGTAAGATGGTATTTCCATAAATAATATTTACAAGATAAGAAACAAACTGTGGGAATATGCAGCATTTACTGTGAAGGGAAGGTACTTTTGCATTTTATGGGGATCTTTGAAGTGTTTTCAATATTAGGTGCTGATAAACAGTTGTTGTGATTGTCAAGTTGTTTAGAAACACAGAAGCTCCAGTGAAAAACTGGAGAAGGACATCCCAATTCTGACAGAGTGGCACAGTTTCAAATAACTGGGTTAGAAAGTGAGGCATTGGGAAACAATCTATTAGCATAGAGATGAGCTTTGAACTGAACATTCATTTCCAAGTGCTACAATACAGGATTGGAATTTCAGTTTTGTAATATCAAAATGTTAGCTCAATGCTCAGTAATTAAAAAGATATCAAAAATTATTAAGGTAAAAAAACAAAGAAGAGAATGAAAATATAATGCACAGAATATGTACACATCCTGAATGGTACGTGCTATTTGTGTCCTTCATTAAAAAAAAATGAACAGAGAAGATTATCAAGGTCATCAAAAGTATGGCATGAACGTTCTTTAAGACACAAGAAAACCTTTAAGGTGCAAGAAAAGAAAATATTGATTTGGTATGGTGTAGAATCCTACAGAATTGTGAGTGGCTTGGGGAAGGTGAATAGGGAACAAGAGTTCTTATCTCATCTGGAACAAACAAAAGAAGTAGTTGGTTTGCACAATATGTAGAGGATAACCTGGATAGTAAAAACTAGCTGAGATTCAAAGAACAGAAACACATAAAGTGATACATTATAAAAGTTTAATTCAGATTTGAGAAGCGCACGAGCTATTTAGTGTTGTTAAGACTGGATCCCTTTCATTGGCTTTGTCTGTTGGCCACAGAACACTAAGTTAAAGGGGGCTTCGCTTTTTCCTCTGAACTTTCTTATGGTCTTTTAAGTCCTACAGATTTCCTGGATTCTGACTCAGGTGCACAGAACTCTTTCCTGACCTACAAGATTGAAACCAATGTCTCTCCATGGTTGCACTTCACTGGGTAAAGGGAAGTAGAAGACATTATCTCTGCAAAATGGCATTTACAGATGCAACGGTCCCTGTTCTAACTGTTCTGATATCAGACATTAAGTATGGTTGTGGACACAGATTTACCTTGTGACTCATATTATTTTCTTTTCCATAATGTGAGGAAATTGGTGTTTGGATGAGTCTCTCACGACACAGCAGCAGAACAAGAGCCTTTGGGAGATTTCAGCTGTGCCAAGTGCTGCACATAGCAGGTGTCCTGACATGCATGCATGTCCTGACTTATTCATGCTTTTTCTTCTCAACTGATATTTCTCAGCTGAAAGAGACTGAAATCAGGAGAATTTTAAATGAGGGACACTTTCAAGAACAGATTTGAAGCATAGCTGAGGATGGCCCATATAGCCAGGAAACAAATTGAATTATCCAGGCCACACATCTGTAGAGAAATTCCTTTCTGGATATAGTTTTATTTAATCTAAAAATATAGTTAAAACCTATTCAATGAAGAGTTGCCTGATAGGAGCTATTTCCTAGAGTTTTGGAACTGTCTTGAAGTTGTTTAAAAGGAAGGAACAAAATCAGTCTTTCATCAGTTGATTTGAAAATGTACAGTGAAGAAAAGGACAAATACTATGTGCAAGGATCTGGAGTGTTGGTTAAATGTATTGTAACACATTGACATGGCAGAAGGGTACTGCAGAAAATGGCTTCTGTGAACAGCAAGAAATAGCTCAACATCACAGAAATATCCTATTCTCTTAGTATTATATTTGCAGTTTTAGACAGGGAAAAATAGTTGCAATTGCTCCTTCCTGTTAATGGAACTAAACTGTTGCAATTATTTATCTTTAAAAAAAGACATTACTTTTTTATCTAGAACAATTATGTATTTAGATGATTTTCCTTTATATATTTAGTGTTTTGTAAAAATAGTATTGGAAATATATTTTAAAACCAATATTCTATTCATAAAAGTGCAGCATTTCAGAAGACAACACATATTCAGAGCTTTATTTTATTCCAGGTGCAAAGCATACATTTCAGTGGACTGTAGAAAGATTCTGTGGTAATATGTGGATTTCCATGCTTAACATTTAAAAACAAATTTTGTAGAATAAACACCAAATCAATATCTCATCAACATGACAAAATAGTGATTCCAATCATAAATTACAATCTTGCAGAGCAACATAGAAAAGGTTAATCTTAAAAAAGAAAAGTAATTAGGAATTCATGTTTAACTCTAAGTGCTAGTTTCTTGTCCAATTAAGATTCATCTGCTCAGAGTCTTTTTTGTGACTATCAGACATGATGTTCAAACAAAAATAAATGCCAAAGTCTTCATGCAGAGAAGAAATAACATCCTCATTAATGAGAATTGTGCATAATTTCTATTATTCAGGCACAAAAAAATAGTAATCTAATGAGCTATCTGTGCTTGTTGTAAGCTGTCTTGAAGATTAATCATTGTTAACTACTTGTTTAATGTTATAGTTAATAATTAGCTACCCTTTAGTATTATATCATCCATCACTTTACTGAACTGAATCAATTTTTTCTAACTTACAAGAAGTTGTTTATCTTTGCTTAAGACTACTTTGGATGAAAGACATCTGAAAGGTTATAGATTTTTGATTGTGTGATAGTTTATTCTGCATGAAAACCACGAATTGTTCTTTATAAGTTTCCATGTTTATTGCTTGCCACAATAAAAAAGAAGCTTTTATTGCCATTTTCTTCAACATAAATGGCAACCACATGACTTTATAACCTGTTGACTCATGAACATCTTCATACATTCTTCAGTGGAAATGGCTCTTAGTGAATTAGCATAACCTATTGTGCACTACAAATATTTTCTGAAAACTGTAAAGGTTGGCTTCTGGTTGCTTTTAGTTTGGCAGAGACTTTCCCCTGCTTTGACTGTCTAGGGTCTAATAAAGATATAGAAACAAAATATTTAATACTGGTATTTGAGAACTAAATTTTGCTACTCGTAAGATCTTGGCTGGAAGAGGTCCATATAACATTGGTTTTTCTGCCTAGAACTGTATTTCAGTATTTGACATCTTGCTGATTTGTGAGTTATCATCTGTGTTCATATTGTATAATTTTTTACCTAGTCAAGTAGGAATAATTGTAGTAAAACTAAAAAGGTAACATGAGAAATAAATAGAGAAAAATAATGCCAGAAGTTAGGCTTTATTTTCACTAAAATCAGCAAATTAATAGTTATAGTTCCCATTGTGGTGATATCTCAATCCCTTGGCACATATGTTGCATTCAGGTTTTCCTCACATTATATTAATTTAATGCTTTAATACATTTATACAAAGCAGCTGAGTTAAAATTTCTTGGGGGAATATAATTTTAAATATGTTGTCTTTTGTGTGCATAACACCACAGCCATAATGCCCCATTAATGTATTTTTCCCCATTTAATTCCATAAAGAATTTATTTTACTCCTCCTGATGAGTTGCAGAAAGCACTATAGAACGATTAGGTGGATTTTCAGCTGGTGAGAAGGTTACAACTCAGGTGAAATCTTGAAGCTACAATTGTTTGCAGCAGCTGAGACTGTCCTGGTAGGATTAGCATGGATGGGATACAGCACATTAGCATCAAGACACTGCAAGGTCTTTACTTGCCTTGCAATAGACCTTCCCTGAAATTGGAATGTTAATTCCAGTCCCTTGGGAAAGAACAGTTGCCTGATCTTGTGCTTGGTTACATGGGTGTAAATCAGAAAGGACAACCTGAATTCAGTGAAGTTATTCAAGAATGAAAATACCCTCATCAGATCTGAAAGACATTGTCTAAGGTGACCTGAAATAAGCTTGTAATGAAATAAAAGTGTCTATAAAGAACTTTCATTTGGTGTATATATAAAGAACAATTTAAAATGAGCATCATTTACATTCTCTTCAGAGATGTTCTTGGTGCAGTGAGAGCTGATCAGGTGCATTTTTTTTTTTCTTCTTGACTTATAAATCAGAAGCTGATTAGAGTAACTTTGGAAATGATGTGGAACAAAGACTGCTTTTAATGGTAAATATTTATTGAGCTATTTATTATTTGATTTAGTACCTTTTTTTAACATCCATCACCTACTCAATTTTAAAACTAATTATTGCCAACTGAAGTAAAATGATTTCAGAAATTGATATAAAATGCTGCTGTCTGGTTTTCAAGATATTGCAGTACAAGGCAATTTTGCAAAGTGTGATGCAGTGGTCCAGAAAGGCACTCTCATTTCTGCTTCTTTATTGCACATAGTGAAGCTTCCCTGGCCTGGACTGTAACCATAGGTGGTGAGAGGGTTTGGCCAATTTGTGGGAAATTTGGCTTGCCAAATTTGTCATCATCGCTGCTGCTCTAGGAAAGGAAGCTATTAATTCACTTGAGGGAAATGAGCAGGTTGTGGAAACGGCTGTCAAGTGAATTAAAGGGGCATTTGGAACCCAAATTTCCAGCTAGAGCTGTGAACCTGAACTATTTGACAATTTTATTTGCTGCCTAGCTTCCTGTGGCTGATGACAGAGTTGAAGCCACTTACTTTCATCCTTTTCTCTATTTCCAAGAATATAAGAATAAAATCCAACCGCGGTGAATGCAAGCATAACACTGGAAATCATTAAAGTGACTGTGCATATGGAGAGGTCCTGGAATATGTGACCTGCATGAAAGAGTAGATGACACTCACACATTTTCCTCCAGTTTCTGTGGGGAGTTGCATGAGATGAGGTCAAAGCCCAGCAGAAAGAATTTTTTGTCCTTATTTAACTGAATCACATGCCTGAAATCTATTCCCACAAGAAAAAATCCAGTTTGAGTTACACTTATGTTCTTATGTGGTCTGACATATAACTTCCATCAGATTGATGCAATAAAGCTAAAAAAGAAATTTCCTTAATACCATTATTTAGATACTGTACCTTCAGTGTGCAATATTTTATCCAAGCCAGATTTTCCCTTTTACTTAAAAAAACATTTTTTCTTAGTAAATTACTTAATACTTTCTAGAATGTAAAGCTTTATTAAATGTTCAAAGAGTCTTAAAAACTTTTCTGTATATTTCTGAAGAACCATAGTGTCACACAAGTTCTAATTCAATATAAACCATAAAAGACCCTTTTCAGGTAGGGATAGATCATAACTCCATACTGTCATTAATGAGTAAGAAAACACCAGATTCCAATTTTTTCTTGCATTAAAGCTGTTATGATTTTTAATAAAGGACAGATTGATTCTTTCCCTCTTACAAAATAATTCCTCATTGTCATTGGGAAGTTTTGCAAGTGGTTTTATCACACAAAATTAAGGATAGATAAAATATTCAAGGATATCAAAAGTGGTGTTGTTGGATTTTACTCATATTGGTACAATTTACAACCAAAATTGCTTTTTTAGGTTGCATCTGTCTACATTTGAATGTACCAGTGTGTGTTTTAATTGAAGGATTATTGATTTATAAGGGTATTGAGTAAAAATTGAGAGATTTGTATTTGCTTTTTGCCATTATTTTCAGTGTAAATTGGATGGAATCATGTCCAGATCTAGAAACCTCCTTGAAAATGTTGATACTGACAACATCCCATTGAATCCCACTTCGATGAATCTCTATTGATGAGCTGATTGATAGTCAGCTACCATGTTTCTTATCTTTAAAGATCACAGAAAGTACAGTAAATATTGGCACCTACTTTTCTAAGAATAAGCAAGTGAGAGTAGAAGTGATGCATTCCAGTTGAGCAACATGTGCAGCTCAGAGACTGAGGTCAGCAGTGACCAAGTTGCCATTTCATGATGATCCCAGTATCTGTCATGGCAAGTGAGCACTTTCACCATCAGTTAAACTTTGTTTTATAGGTTTAGTGTGTCTTTCATTAATTCCCGTGCATGTTTCTGTTTCTCACACAGACAGGCTTCATCCATCAGAACTGTTTTCTCTTTAGAGACATATTAAAACCTACTGTCTTAAGTGTCCCAGGGGAAATGTACATATGGATACACAAGGAAATCACAGCACTCTTAGTCCTTTTCCTGATATTTGGTCTGTTTCTGACTTTGGAAGTGGCAGCCTGGCAAAGGCAAGACCCACAGCACAACCTTCACAGAAACACCTGGTTTTCTATGGTCATACAAGACTCTGAAAGTTATCATAACTATAAAGTTTCCATCTAGGAAAATTAAATTAATTCTAAGATGCTGTCAGTAACTTAACTTTTCACCTGCTCACAACTTTCCAAGACTATATGTGGGCATTTTATAACCTGACATGTTATTTCTAAATGAACAGACTTTGCTGTAGTGACTTGAGATAGGTACATTCATTTAAACTATTGATTTATAAATTAATAATTTATGGATTATCAAATAGAGAGATAAAAGCCAGTTTCTCATTCAAAAGGGTAATAAGACACAGTATCAAATAGTTTAGGAGAATATTTTGCTTATCTGAAACCCTTGGTTATAATTTGGCTCCTCACAACAGAGATAAATTGACAGATACAAAAGGGTTTACCTCCAGTTTAATAACAGGGAGTCAACAAACACTTAGGTGTTTTGAGGAGAGATTGAACATCTTGTCCATAAATTAGAATTAATTAATGTTTCATGTCTCTAGCTGGCTTCATAAGTGGGACAAAAACGTTTCGTTTTAGCAGACAGTTAAAAGATTGTCATTCACCTAGATCTTGTCAACCTCTACGCTCTGTAACTAAGTTATCAGAGGTGGGATTTCTTGTGACATAACTTCACTCACTTAAAAATAACTTTGAACCACTTATCTCAGCCACTTATAACACAATGGAGGTACTTCCTATAACACAATGGAGGTACTTCCAAAAGCAGTGTGTTCCTCACCGATGCCTTTGTTTGAAGTTTAAACTCTGCTTTTTCCTTTTTTTCTTCTTTCTTCTCCTTAAACTCTAGTTACTAATCATTGCTTTGTATTAAGGGCTCTGTTACTAAGTTTTATTTGTAGGAATGAAAATTGCCAAACAGGATTTCAAGAAGAAATAAGTGTAAGTTTATTCTTATTTATTTTGAGAGATTGTGAAGGTAGGAGCTACCTGAGTCAAAAGATGCAATTTTCTAAAAGTGATTTTTTTTGTCACTCGTATGAACACAGTACTAATAAACAATAACTTTGAATAAAATAGTACCATGTAATCAAAATCCAAGCTGTTACCTCTACAGAGCCTCGAGACGACAGATGTGGGAAAAGGAAAGATCAGATGGGTTTCGTCTGTGATAAGGTCTATTTGAAATAGTGGAAATAACTTCAGGATCACATGATGAATCAGTGTGAGTGAGAACTAGGTAGCAGGGGACAACAAGGGGGATATTTTTTCATATAGGGGACTTCTGGCTGCTTTAGTATATGAAGTTCAGTTTAGCAACTCTATAGGGCTTGATATACAATAACTGAAATTCTTGTCTGATGTTTTTGAGTAATATGAAAATCCATGTCTCCTGTTGTCCTCATGTTGAAAAGCCAGTCAGGGCTGTGAGTTGCCTGTCATACAATGCCTATGAGAAGATTATTACTGTCCTTATTTCTTATTCTCTTTATATACTGTTCATTATTTCTTCTTTTCACTGTATACTGAATAGGAACAAAAGATGCTTTTTCAGATTGTCACTCTTGTTTAAATTTTCCACTCTTCCCCTCAGCACGCCCTCCGTGATTATGAATACATTGCAGCAACTGAACTGAGGTGCAATGATGCAGCAGAGGTGTACGAATATATTTTGAGTGATAAATGGTGGCAGAAATACCATTACAAACCAACGCTGCTGTTATGCTTACTTTACTACATCTTGAATTTGTTGTTTTTCCTCTTTTTTAAAAAAAATTTAATCACTCTACTCTCCTACTTTGGCAGAGGGAAACATTGCATATTAAAAGATGTTGTCCTTCATTTATCTCCTCACCTTTCATGCTCAGCATCTTGTAAATTTGTAAGCTGGAAAGAAGATAGGTTTTGTGTTGTGTTTGCTGTCCTTGAGCAGTCAGTCATGATGTCTGCAGTCAAAATGTGCACTGATGTTTACACCAGCAAATTGACTGTGCAGTATCGTGAGATTAATTGGATGACACTTCACACTTCTTTAAGGCATTAGAAATCCCAGAACACTTTTCCATTTTATTTAGTTTCATTTTTTTTCCAAATGAAGTGGTCTAATTTTACATATATCTCCCTTCATTTTCTTCATTTCCCCTCTTTCATTGCTATCTCCTCTCCTTGTATTCGTTACTAACTTCATATCCTTGTTTTGTAATATCCATCTTTTCATGACAACACTTCAACAGTTTTAACCCACTTTTTAAACTTCCTTGAAGTTAGTGTGTCCAGTTTCAACCAAATTCCACACAATCTATATGTTGCACTTTTCAGATAGTTCTTCACCCAGAAGTCCAGTTGTTGTATGTGACTCTTTATTGCCCAGGATACCATACCTATCAAAAAATGTACTTACCAAATATCAAACAATGGTCCATGCAAACATCATGAGACCCATAGAAACCAATTTTGAACAATATCATGTTTATTTTATGAATAAAATAACAGTGATAGTATTGTTCTCAATTTCTGATGGACAACCTGCTGGATATTACTGCTATCATGTGAAATTTTCTGGTTTTTTCCCTGTCTTTAGACCTCTGATTACTGTTAATTGTACCTTCCTAAACTGCAAAAAATAGTTGTGCATGCATGGCACATGTTATAATTGTGCAATTCTCTTAGTCAAAGTACACATATTTAGTCCATTGATCTGAATTTTGGGTTCTTAAGCTAGGTTGTCATCTTCAGCTAACAGTAAGTGACAAAGTTCAACCTTCGAAAACATTTGCAAGTTATTTTTTCACAAAAATGCTATACTATTCCAGATTCAGAACTTCAGAGACCATGGGCTTCTAGTCAGTTGAAAAGATGTCTTGAAGACTAATTGTCCATATTTTCCAAAATTATCTCTTTTTTTTCCTAGGTGAAGGCTCTCTCTACTTCTTTAAAAAGGAAATATGTTTCAGTTTCCATGGCTTACCATATTCCAAAAATTATTAATATGTCCTGCATATTATTTGTATGACATAGCAAGGAGAATATGAAAAATGTTTGGGAAACACTGACTATTGTTATAGTTACCTAGGTAAAAAATCTTGAAGCCTTCATGTATCTCTTCTGCCTTTTAGCCCCTCTTCTGAAAAATGAGAGGCTTGAAAGTGCATTTCACATCCCCTACAGAGCCATCCATTTCTGTAAGTCTAAGATTTTGCTAAAAATTTAGTTCATAGTGTTACAGAGATGAAAGAGTAATATTTTTTTTCTGGTAGTAGTTTTTGCCAGAGGCTAAACAAATCCTGTGTGAATTTCAAACTGTTCCTCAGATCTGTAAGTTGAATTATTTTTAAAATCTTGTTTTTCTTTCTTTTTCTCTTTTCTTTCTTTTACAATATTCTGCATCATAGGTAGAGTTATTAAGTCAACCTATTATTAAGGATGACTGACATTTTCTATTATAGCACCTTGTTTTCAAAGGCCTGTAATTTTGACAAAACATTACCACAGGGGGTAAAAATTTACTCACCAAACAACTGCAAAAGATTGATTTCCTGCTTGTTTGCTTGAACAAAATGAATTTTTCCATTTCCTAACAATAGGACATAGAGAAATATTGTTTTCATATATTAAAAAAATATTAAAAACATTTTTAAAAAAGGTCTAGCACTTTCGTTTGGAAAAAAACCCTTAAAAATTTACAGGAGTTGGTCTTCTGGGGAAAAAAAGTTATTTATCATCCTTATAAATGACTTCTAAGTGGGATGACATCTGCAAAAATTGATGAAAAAATGAATTTTTTTTTCTTTATTGCGCTCAGTAAAAGTGTTTTTGTTTATTTAAAAATTTTGGCTAAATTTGCAACTCACCTAAATTGCAAATCTACCTAAACTGAACCACACAGAGCAAAGACAGTGTTGAAGCAATGCACTGTGAGTCGGATGTGCATGCAGAAACCATAAATGTCTAATAAAGAATCAGCTTTCTTAGAGAAAAAATACATTTGCACCTCTCCACACCCCCCACGCCCCTGGACAATCCCCAGGAAATTGCCACTGACCTCAATACATCCCTATGTGCTGTGTTAGTGACCAAGGCAGTTTACTTACGTGGATGCAGGATGCTGTTGTTTTGCCAAAGGACTAGAAAGTGCTCCAAAGACAGTATTATTTTCTAGTATAAAGGTAGACTTTGTATCACACTTACATGATATCCTGACAGAGATAGGAAATGTTTAATTCTTAACCAGATTTAAATGTGACATAAGATTATAGCTCCCTACCATCTGAGAAGACACATCCCTGATGTGTGTGCCAAACTCTCAAGTCTGAGGGTAGGGAGGGGTGCCAAACACTGACAAAGATGAGCACAACCTGGCCATCATATTAGAAAATGCCATATTCAGTGACAAACCCAATTAGAAAATTCCTGCTCTCCTTTTCTGTGCCACTTGTTTGCTCTTATTCTCCATTTTAGTGTCTCCTTCACTGTACTTACAGAGTTGTCTGAGAATTCATGCTGTAAACTGTTCCACTGAGCCAGTCTGTGTCAAAATTGAGCGGATTTAGTCTAGGAGATTATTTTCATTCTTTGCCACTCAGATTTAGACAGATATTGCTCAGCCCTGACTTTCATTTATATTCAACTGTCCTATGTTTTGGTTTAAATGAGGTGTTCCTTCTTGTGCAGCAGGACTACAAGTTACTGGGGAATGTCACAGCAGAGTGACTGCATCTCCATGGGAGATATGATTTGTGATGTCCTTAGGGATCTGAAGGGTGAACATTAAGTGTTATTAGGTGTTATTGAGAAAGACAATGTTGTAAATGTTATCTTTTACTAAAGAAATGGTGAATTAAATGAAGACATTAAATTGAAGATAAAACCACTTGAAGATCAGCAGAGATTCTGTTTTGTAATTAGTAGATGGGAATTTTTTCCCTGATTATGATCTATTTTCTTTTCTCTTTTAAGTTAGGCTGAACTGAATTCAATAAATCCAAAGATACGGACAGGGCACTTACAGTTACTTAAGAAATTCTGCCTCTTTGAAAAATAATTAAATATATTATACACTTGCATTTTCATTCTTCCTGCCTAAAAGATATGGGGCACTTTACAGTTCTTTCATGTGCAAATTACACAAAATAGATTATAGAGAAAGAACATGGACTTGGGTCTTATCACAAACTAACAGAACAAGAAGGGGGCAATCATAAATTTTGAAGTCAAGTGCTACTCTTCTAGCTACCTGAAAGGTAATAAATTCTATATTAGGAAAGCTAATAAATTCTATATTAACCAGCCACAGTGGCATATCCCAGGTTGTTTGCAGGTGAGGGAAAATCAACCACTCCCCTTTTAACATTTTCTAAGCACACCTTCTGTAGAACTTTCTTCTATACAAGGAAATTCTTCACATTCTGCTGGGCAAGAAATTTTTTTGAGCAGCAGGAGGGGATCATCTTGCTCCTTGGGAGACATCAGCACAGCCTGGTGTGAACAGCAGGGGGCTGGAAACTCTTATTTATTCAACTCCATCCATTTCATGCTTTTGAGTAAAGGGTGATTTTTTTTGTAAAAGCTTGTGTCACAGCCCCACCAAGCTCTCTGCTGTGTGTCAGCTTTTCTACTGAGCCAGAATAGAAGAATGCAAATATAATAATAATAGGTATAAAACATCTTTGAAATAAAACATGGAATGGCTGTGCTATGCAGACAGATTACTGAAGAGGTAGTTCCCTACCTTCTTCTGCTGCATTAAATATTCCCTGTATCCTATGCACTGACACAGGAAACTATTGTAGGAACTACTGTTTCTTAAACGGATGTCACAGTCTGGGATACACAAAACATTTTGGCATTAGAATAATTTGGTTTTGAGACCCAAAAGTTGCCCCTTGACAGTTTTGCCAGCACTGCATTTCAGCATTACATTGTTTTTCTCTGTATGTGGTTGCATGATATGCAATGATGCTATTGCAGCTTGTAATCCTTTAAAAATATATTATTAAAAGACATTATTATATGAAAGCCTTGAGCATAAGGCAAGATAACATGTCACTTTTTTTTAGCTGTAATGTGGTCTTAGTGCAATTAACCTCCTCACACACTGTTCTGATATATCATTCTAGTTGTTTAGTAATCAAGAATTTCTAAAAATAAAAAAAAACCCAACCAGATCTCAGAATATATTTTGTTGGATAAACTACATTATTCATTAGCTCTATCCTGTTACTTCATAAAAGGAAGCTTAGGTAAATAGTTGCCTGATAAAATGCTATTTGGAATAGTATTTTGGAAGAGGCTTTTATATAAGAGTAAGTAAATGTGAAATTATCTCCTGTCATTCACCAGATATGTACTCTGGCAGTAAATCAGCTCTTCTGACATAACGTTTGTGACGACACAGAACTCAGATATGTGGCAGTATCAGACAACACCACACTGAACTTCAACATTTACCAAACTGAAGAAAGAGACGATAAGCTATGAATAAAATACTGCACTTTTTTATTTTTTATTCTGTAGTCTTGTATCTTTCAATCAATGTAATTTTTTCTTTCTCTTGGATGAATATTGTTTCACTTAGACCTCCTGCTTGAACTGGTGGACTTAATAAGGTTATCCCTCCATGGCACCTTTGAATACAGCTGGTCAAGAGTGCTGCCCCTACAGCAGCCTCAGCTCTACAGGGGGAATAGCCTTAGCCTGGCTGGTTTACTCCTCTCAGGTATGGCTCTGTT
The DNA here is from genome assembly GCA_034509425.1 of Eopsaltria australis. Lineage (NCBI taxonomy): Eukaryota > Metazoa > Chordata > Aves > Passeriformes > Petroicidae > Eopsaltria > Eopsaltria australis. The sequence continues at coordinate 3,336,624 of JAVTVJ010000189.1, read as the reverse complement.
GGGCAAAGGTTCCTATTTTCAGGGAGCATTCACTAGTGCTATTCTGCAAGAAACAATTCTTGGCAACTGCACTGGTAGTGGGTGTTTGAAAACTCCAGAAGAGATTGTGTAGTTTTTACACTCCACTGTTAAATGCCTGGCCTAATGTTACCATATAGGAAATGTGAATCCTCAATGGTATCAGAGTCCACATAAGACCCTGTAAACCCTATTGGCAGGAAAGGGAGAATACTCATCACAGTGCTGGCTTCAGTGTTGTCACTGAGTACTTATTTAAGAAAAGGTCATCAGGAGTAGAAAACTGATGAGGTCTACAGATATATTATTAATATGAGATTTTTCAGATCAAAATTAAGCTGGTGCTTCTTGCCACCAGTTTCGTACATATAACATGGAAGCTACTAAGAACATGCTAATTTTATTGCACCATACTTTTGATACACATTTCCCTCTATGCTTTTTATGGTATTGCTAAATTCAATGTAAAGCATAGTAAGGGAAAAGGTATTTATCTTCCAAAAACCAAAGGTAAATTATCCTCCTAATGACAGTCAACTTTCTGTCTCCACCCTGATGTATGAAACTTCTTATTTGTTGTGATATACCCCATTGGATGAAGTGCCACACAATCACAACCCAACCTGTTGGGTCATACAGTATTACTGTTATAAGTATTTTCAGCTTCAAGGCTGAAGAGGGTTTTGCCCTAGACAGAACTAACATGCAATAACACTAGAATGATACTCAAGGAAAAGAAGTAATTGTGAGACACTGTAGAAAAAACCCTCTATTTGTTAAGAAATCTGTGTATAAAACAAAATAATTCACTAAAACAAATGTATGATATCATTCAAAGTATCTTCCTAACCTGATGCTCTCCTAGTTAAGAGTCTGGCCTCTGTGATTTAGATTTAATTTCACAGAATTGCAGAATGGTTGAGGATATCAGGGACCTTTAAAGACTTGTCTACTCCAAATTCCTGCTCAAAGTGGGGTCAGCCAGAACAGATTGCTGAAGGCTGTGTCAAGTCAGTTTATTAATATCGCTGAGAACAAAGACTCCATGGCTCCTTTGGGCAACTTATCCCAGTGTTTCATGTCTTCAAAGTAAAAAGTGTTCCTTTTTTTTTTTCTTATATGTAAATAGAATTTTCTGTATTTCTTGAGCCCATTGCCTCTTGTCCTTTCCCTGGACACCACTGAGAGGAGTCTGGGTCTGTTCTTTTTTCACTCCTGCTTCTGGCATTTATATACATTAATTAAGTGCACTCAGAGTCTTCTCTTCTCCAGGCTGAAAAGTCTCAGGTTTCTCAGCTTCTTCTCAGAAAAGAGATGCTCCAGACCCTTAATCACCTTAGTGGCCCTTCACTGGACTCTCTCCAGTATCTTTATGTTTCTCCTGCACTGGGAAGCCTGGAACTGATCCCAGCATTCCATGTGTAGCCTCACCAGTGCAGAGCAGAGAGGAAGGATCTCCCCTCTGGACCTGTTGGCAATACTTTTCCTCTCACAGCCCAGGATGCTGTTGGCCTCCTTTGCTTCCAAGGTGCACCACTGGCTCACAGTCAGCTCTTGGCAGCTCTCAAAACCAAAGCCAGTTAATTATGTGGAAGTTTTTGGAATTAAATATCATCTGAACGGGTCACTCGAACCTGTCTTTCCTTCATCTTTTTTTAGGCAGACATCCTAGATGTGTCCCAAATTAACAATTATTTATAGAAGATGTAGTGACTTCACAAGGAGAACCTGTAATTTGTTTCAGAGAACTGTGTGGCATATTAGTCTGTGATCTGGCATTAGAGCATACTGAATCATGTAAATTGGATATTAGAAAGCCAGGTTCCTAACTTTGAAATAAATATCTTGACTTGCAGCGCCATAAAAAAATTAGTGTCTTATTTTTCTCCTAATTGAAAAAGTCTGCCCTTAAACTACCTTTTGAATGAAGATGTATTTTGAAGGTGTGTTGTGATAAATTGTGTTTCTTTGAGAACTAAGGAGCTCAGTGAAATTAAGAATTTGACAGTTACATACATACGCATAAAGAAGAAATAGGTGCCATACATTTTTTTGAGAACTAAATGCCTAGATCTTTTAGAAACAGGAGTCAAAGATCTACAATGGGAAATTCAGTATGCTTAGATTACCTACAAATGAGTCACTTTGTGGAAATATTCTAAAACTGAACATATAAAAAATTATCTGTGAAAAATAAAGATTATGTAAAAGACTTCCATATTTATTTGATAATTTTGAAAATGATTTAATGTTGCTGGTTGTGATTCCTTCTCTTTTGTTTGAACTAAATTGTGTTTGTGTTGATTCTGAGAGAAAACTGAGGAGTTCAGGCACAGACAGGTGTGTTTTGGTGATTTATTTCATACTGCCTATCCTCTTTGGATTTGAAACAAGTAATAATGAACTCCTTCCAATTCCATTGTAGGCTTAGTCCAGGGCTTTGTGTTCTACAGCCTACTTATCACACATAATGATACGGGGCAATTATATGGCATAGCTTGTTGCCCATAAAGAACAAAAGGGACAATATTCACATTTTGGTTTTGATTCTCAGACTGCATTAAAATTGTATACAAAGAAATTTCCTCCTGGTCTGATTCTTAATCAGCATAATAGCTTCTGGAATTCATGCCAGAGTACTCAAAGGTGGTAAATTCGATTACATTGTAAGTATCTCCCTGGAATGCTTTTGCCCCTGCTACTTAAGTATGCTTCTAATTTCACAGCAAATAATGCTAGTGGTTACTGCTTTGGGGTATTCCTGGCTTGTGTTCCATTATCATCTTACAGTGATGTACTTGCACAGCATGTATAACCCAGAGAATTTAGTAGATGTGGTGTTAAAAATTCAAATTAATAAGTCAAGGCTCATGATCTATGAAGATTTTCTCTCACCCCATTCTACTTTGTAATACTGTAGGGCTTCAAGAACATGAGGCTATGAAGGCATTTTCAATCTTCACATTGCCAATGCACGCACCCTTGGAAAGTGCCTTTTATAAGGAAGACTCACTGTCAGAATGCACTGTGAATTCCTCTACTGCCCTTCTCTGAATTTGCCTGTAGGGAAGCCTTGTTCTGAACAAAATGTACAGAGCTTAGGGGCAGGTTAGGGATTCCAGGAATCCCACACTTTATGCTTACGGGCACTTCTGTCACTGTTAGCCACGTTGACCTTGTAGTCCCCAGAGATGTGCATGTAACAAGGTTCCCAGATGCCCCATCTCAGCTTTTGACAGCTGAATATGCAAGGAGGACCTCTGATGCCTTCAGAGACTTCCAATTTTTGTCATGTCTGCGAGGCCAGCATCTGTTGCTATGACACTGCACTACAGTCAGCCTTGCAGCCAGCTCAGTAGCTTCTTGTCTTGCTACATAAATAGAATAAAACCATTCTTGCTGAAAAATGTTTCTCTGTCCAGCTTAAATTGGACATTGTTTTGCTCCTATGGAGAGTTCGTTGCTTTACTTCCCCATCTTACAAGAAACCAACCTCTTATGACCACCTCCTGAGAGATTCTAAACACACAAAGTAGACCTTCTTGAATGCCGTTTTCTATCCACCTATGTCTATCTGTGATACCACTCGGTATGTTAAAAGGGACAACAGTCTAGGGTTAAATCCCCTGTGTTCTTCTCCACTGTGCCCTCAGAGACTCTCTAGATATGTATTTAGTTGCATAACAAATCTGCTCCACCAGCCCTGGGCAGACTAAATCCTTCTCCAGAACTTTTTGTCACTTTATCTGTCTAATGGTTCCATAGCTGATTTTACTAATTTTAATTTTACTCATCTTAATGTTATCTTTAACTTTAGATATCTGCTCCCTTAGAGGACATATTGAGCAGCAACAGATATTCTTCACTGCTCGAGAGTTAGAAAGGACTTTAGTGATTTGGACTTGCATGCCAGCCATTGGCACAGGAGTGAAGAAGAAAACCATATGACTGTAAACATTCATGCCCCTGAAATCTAGTGAATTACAAGTCAATTTGTCAAATACTTTTTTTAAACTGGGGTTTTTTGACCTTCTGGTTCTTAAAGACCTTATTTTTCTGTGCAAGCCTTATGGACTCGTGTGTGTGGCCTGAGTGTAGCATAGTTCAGGCACAAATGAAGGGGCAAGTCTTGAAGGGAGTTGCCAGGGGGACTGATAAAGACACTCATGTCAAGAAAACACCCTTAATAAAGAAATATCTTTTTATGCAGACACATTTTTTCAATCATTCTAAACATACTTATCATTTGTCACAACATTTCAAGCTTGCTAAGGAGTGAGTAAAATTCACAGCAGTGCCAACACTCCTGTCTGTTTGACTAAGACTGATTTCTATTCCAGTTCCTGAATGGCAATTTCTTGAGCTGTCAGACAAACACAGGTTGTGTGTCAGCTGCAAGGAAAATGGTCCTCCATATTTCTGTACAATGACTGGATGCATGTTGCAGCTGGATGGAACACAAGATGGAATTTTAAAAACATTTTATACAGAAAGGGGCACTACAAAAGACCTACTAAGTCACAAGAGCACTTGAAGGAGGTTTCATGGGGACTTGACAGATTAAAAGCTGACAACACAACTGTCACAGTCTTAGTAGAAATCCAGCTTGATCTCATTACCAACAAAGTGTGAAAGACACACAGGAATGGTAATGAAAAGACATGAACAGTAATGAAAAGAAATTCAGAATACAATGGAAGTATCAATTGTGTGCTCTTGTATGTATAGGCCATAGACAAACCCAGCACAGGAGAGAAGGGAAGTATAGTAGAAAAAATGAATGAGTTTATAAAACTCAGAATTTAGTCCTTTTTTTTCAGCTTTTTGAAACAGATTTTTGCGCTAAATCTAGATCTACAAGGGAATTTATGTCATAATAAATTGTATCAAAATCATGGGAAATTTCAAGAAGAAAATCCTAAATGACAAGATGGCTGAATTTAAAATTTTTCAATTTTAAAAAGATTTTCACTCCTGTCGGTCCAGCTAAGACTCAAAGTGGATGAATTTTTAACTTCTCAGGGTGGAATAGGTGAGACAACTTCTCAATAAACCAGCTACAAAACACCCCTATAAATATTTTGCAAAAAGAATACCATCTCATATATGCTCATGCATGATGTAAGACTGGAAATTCTAACTACTTAATATGAAACCAACTCTCTAATTGTGTAGGGGTGCTTTGTATATTAGTTTGACAAATACCATCTGATGTTTTAGAAATAAAATATTATAAACTAATTCAGATTTTCATGTTTGTGATTTTTGCGTGTCTAATACACCTTTGTTTCAATGACACCCAAAAAGCACATTAATGATTATTAAATTTTATTTCATTTATTAATCCTTAAATTAAATTTTAAAGAACAAAATAGAAATCAATATCTGCTAAATATTATTTGAGATAGGCAGCTCTAGAAATTGTGCCTACTTGTGTCATTTTTTTCACCAAGAAAGAGAAACTGTAAAATGATGATCCCAAGTAAGATAATTTCATGTAAAAATTTGAGATTGAAAAATAGGTTAAAGATCAAGGTCTTAGTATTTTGTACTGCAAACAGTCCTTCTTTTGTGGTGCTTTAAGATGTCATGTGGATTTACATCATTATCTTATAAAACTATGACAGAGGTTTTAAAGAATAGAAATAATAATTTTTATTCTTCTCATAAAAAGGTGTTCCTGATGTTCCTAGAGTGACTAATTAAGCTTAACTGATCTTTTCCTTTTCCATGAATTTTTAAAAATATACTTCAGAGCTACACAGCTCCTGATGCAATAAGAGAGTTGCCTCTGATCCTGCTTAGTCCTGTCCTACTCTTGCTGTAATGCTCCCCAGGCAGTGTGTGTTTTATTTGAGTAGAACTTCCTGAACAGAAACTTTTGTGTTTTTGTTCTAATTACTGGGTATTTTCACTGTGCAAAGAAATAATATCTCAAAACTATCCAGACAGCTCTTCCTTGTGCAGTTGATGGAGAGGCAGGCTTTCCCAGTCCTCTACCTCTTGGCTTCCATGGCTCAATTTTTTGCATAAAAAAGGTGTGTAGAGTCATCTGGGGCCCTTCAGATTATCTGACACATCCCAATGGGTCTTGTAACAGAGGCAAAAGCCCCAAGAATGGCCCATTGAATGGACAGGAAAAATACAATAAGGTGTCTGAAAATGTGCTAGATTCCATTTAGGCAACTGGACTTAACTGCCTGAATTCCTTGTATCTTAAATGGAACATGATATTTTTTCAGTAGTGTTCACAAGATTATTATATTTATTCCTCTGGAATGATTAGATACTTTTTTCCCCATCAGTGGACATCAGCTCCTGTGGTTCAAACTACCAGTCTATATTGTTTCAAGAGTTACTATTTCACAGCTCCTGGTCTCTTAAATGGACATATACAGGCAGCAAAGGATGACATGCATGTATTATTCAAGCCCAGAATTCACAGGAGGGCATCTGGGAAGTGTGCACTCAGGGAACGACCAGGACGTCTGAGGAAGAGGCTGAATGCTCCGAAAATTGCAGTGGTCTTTGTATAATGTGAAGTCTGTGCCACTGTGCCACTACTCTCTAGCAGAGCCATCCTGATTGCTTGCAAAATTTTGGGTTAAAAACTTCAATACTTACATCTGTGACCACAGACCACAGTCTCAAAAGAAAATGCTACTTTATTGTAACATAAAACTACTACTGAATGCAGATTCCATGTACCCTTCCTGTTGGAGCCACATCAGAGATCTTCTTATTTGTCATCAAAGATTTGATTTATTTGTTTGCTTGTTTTATCCCATCATTCATACATTTTGTGACCTTTTATGTTTGTTGTATTCCATCAGTCATACATTTTTGTGATCTCTCTGCTTCCAAGAAATGTTTAAATATATTTTTAATTTTCAAAGAAAAATGAGAGGGCTACTTTATGATCTATCACAAAATTGCATTATATCATCACAACAGGGGTGCAGGATGTGTTCTATAGATGATGCTGTGGAGGCACAAGTGTCATGTATGCATGCAATATCTAATTGATCAGTGCTGAACAATGGGTTAAAAGAAGGTAAATTTAATATTACCTCCTCTACACTCTCTGTAGAGGTTAGCATCTTAAACAATCTTCTTCATTAATCTCCCAAAAGAAATCTCACTTGAGACATAGAGCTACAGCAATATTGCCTTGCTGGGTGTAGTTGTAAATGGATGGTGAACATGGAGTGAAATAGTTAACAGGTCTGCTCCTCTGCTTCCTGGACTATGCAAACGAGCAACATCAGCTCCCCATTCAGCTGTTGCGACATTTAGAGCTAGAGCTAGTAAAACACAAGAAAAGAAGATAACAGTAATAAGAACAATGATATAAAGTAGCAGAAGATAAGCAAGTATCTGCAAAGCTTTACTGAATGTCAAAGCTATTCAGTAGCATCACCTGTAGGGCAAAAATCGAAAAAGGCATGCTCTTTATCTCCATAGCTGTAATTTCCATAATGCTCAGAAGACTTTAGGTCAATTCTAAAAATAAAATGTTCCTGCAGTAGTTAGCCAGGATTTGTGTTTAATTCAATTCACAGCAGTTGCAGAGGTGGAAGACATTGGATGGCTCTGACCTCCCATGGTTAAGAATCAGGACCACTGAAAGTGTTTGGTTGAGCTGGTGACAGCAGTGAGATAGGGGTCAGATCAATAAAAACCTTTAGATCAAATTGTAAAGAAAAGTTTCAAAGTACCTCTTAGCAAGAATTGGCAAATCTTTCATATGCTGACACCAACAATGCAGACCAACATGTAAAACTATGATCCATTAATCAATCTCCAGTGGTATATTGTCAAGAATTAACAGTGTGTGATAACTACTGTACCAAAAATGACCTTGTTTCTAATGCCACTGATTAGTTGATGTAATTGCCAGTCATATAATTTACAGTCTAAGTTGTTTCTGCTGTACTGCAGAAATGTCATTGTGGGTAGATCTGAAAAGGGAACTGAATTTACAGCATGTGTGAAGGATTAGCACTCAGCTGTACAATTTTCCCTTATTCCACATTAGCAGCACCTAAGACTGTGCTGCTGTTATAATTTAAAAGGCTATTTTAAAGTACACTGTTTTTTAAAATTTCCAGTTACTTACTGAATGAAAATGATAAGGGTCATCAACCTGCTATCTTGCCTCTTACTGCAACACTGCGGAATTTGCAATGGAAATATAACAGCCAATTGTAAAATGGGAAAATCCTTTGTGCTAAAGTACAACATTGAAAATTGGCCATATCCTTCTTATAGACCTAGGTTTTTTAAAATTTAGAGTAAGCAAAAAAATAGATTGTGAAATATCCATAGATTCTCAGTCCATGTTATTAAAAAGACACCAGATACTGTTATTTAGTGACTTTTGACTTCATTTTGCTTTTTGAAATACAAGTTATTATATTATTTTTTAAATGAATGTATCACATTTTTCTATTTGCTAATCATGATAGAATATTAAAATTATTTTTTAATATGAAAAGTTTCCTGCCAGGTTTTGGCATACCTTTTCTTGTTCTGTAGATTTCAGGTGAGATTTACTCTCTTGGTGCATGGAAGCGAATCATCTTACTTTGAGGGGGGTTAGTAGGAAAGATTCAACATGGATAGATGTGGTAGATGCAGTCCATTTTAGGACACCTTAAGCTAAAGGTTGAAGTTAAATAAGGGCAACAACAGTTTGAGCCAGTTTCCTAGTCAGCAACAAAAAATTTTGGATGCAGATTTATTAGACCAAATTTTGCTTGTAGCCATTATGAGCCTTGCACTCATAATTCTGCAGTTGAAGTTTTGAAGACAAATCTTACAGTATGTGTGGGTACAATTTTATTTCCTTCAGGTTTTTGAAGTTTTGCCTGCTCTTACCTCTTAGGTCTCATCTATAGCGAAAATTTCACAGCTTTAACCTGAGATGTTACCTTGCATGGATTTCCATAGTCCAGAATGCATCACTTCTAGTTAAATGTATAGATCATAATTTTGATTAATAGAAAAAAGGCATGGAGTAAGCTAAAGAAAGAAAAAAGGCAATCCAAATCAAACTTAGGATGACTGAAATAAATTACAAGAATATTGCTTTTAGGTCAGTCTCACAATAAAGAGCTTATAAGCAGTTAACACTATATTGAATTATTAACATATGACTTCCATATAATTGCTCATAAGCTTGAAGTTTGGCATTCCCTCAAGTGTCTGCAGAATCAAGAACTAAGTGTTCTGAATTCAGCTCAAAAATTCAAGGCAAGGCTGGAATTCAGGGCTTGAAAAGTTAGCTCATCTAGCAGTAATAGAAATATATATGCTTCATGCTTGTTTGTTTTTCTTTCTTATGTATGTGTGTGTGAAATTCTCCCTTGTTACTAGTTATTTCACAGTATGAAGTGTTTTCAATTTGTCAAAATAATAAAAAACCATAAATCAGAAGAATTGCAGGTGGTGAAGAGGGCTTGGGGAGTGGGAAAAGTCAAGAAAATGACAATCAATATTTCATCATCATATCTCTAGAGGCTTCTAAAGCACAGTTTACAAAGTATGAGACATTTTAAGACAGAAAAATGTTGCATATAAATGGCATTAAAAAGTGAGCATTTGCCAATTTCTATTAAGGGAAAAGCATAGCATATATTTTCTGCTGAATAGCTTTATGTTTTAATAATTTAATATACCCTCAGCACACAAAAATAGTGGCTACTTTTTCTATTTTTGTTCCTTTACACAGAGATGTAGAGAAGAAACATGAAAAAAACCCAATAGGCCCTGAAAGACTCAGTGGAATATGTGATATCAAAATGGGACTTGAACTTTTCTGACCTTAGAAGTCAGGTTGTAGAACCAACATACCTACTCATCCCAAGAAGCCTGGTCTTGTGAAAGGTGTCCCTGCAGGAGGGTTGGAATAAAAAGATCTTTAAGGCTCCTTCCAACCCAACCCATTCCATGGTTCTGTGATATTTGCCTGCAGGATGCCCCAAAGCAAGGTGAAGGACAGAAGATGAAGGGTAGAGTAAGATAGTCAATGGTTCACTGGTGCTGCTGTGACAGCACATAAAAAAGGGTACACGTGCATTTTGGACAACCTAAGCATGACTTCTTTATATTCATAGGTGAATGCTGCCAGTGCTGTCTTCTGTGTGGTAGTAGGAGTGTGTGGAAAATGCAGAAAGACACAATTTTCTTGCATGTAACTAACTAGCTGCAAATTGCTTCTTCACTAGAGATTTGTAGCTGACTGATTGTGGCATCTTATGTCTATGTCTTTCAAAGTAAATATGATGCCAGAGTTTTCTGACTTTTATTCCAGCTAGCACAGTCTGGCCACATACATACTAATAAAATATATTAGATCTCTGGCCAGGGCAATCACATCCAAACTGCTTACTGGGATGGTATCTATCCTATGCTTTTAAAACATAGTCAGAAACAGTTGGGAGATGTAGTCTTGACTGAAATTCTAAAAACCTAACACTGCAGGAAGTTATATTCCAGTTACTTCAAGTGCATCTGTGCATTGCTTGGTTTTTTAGTGCACATGCAACTTTAGAAGGAATTCCTCTCACTGATTTTGGGAATAAGATTCAGCTGTAGATTAGAAAACCTAAATTAATTTGTTGCAGTATAAACATTCAGGTGAATGCTGATTATCTACACTCCAAATATTGACAGAAAAAGTCAAGTGGATAGAGTTATTGGAGCCTATCCATCTTTTGGTGAAGAGTGATTTGGCATCAGTCATTGACCACAGACTCTGGGCAGTCGGTGCATTTTTTGAACCATAGCATATATAGGAAATTCACACAAGTATACTAAATATGAAACGAGCCCATGAGGTGCTCAGGACTCTCTGGAACATTAGTTGGAGGCCAAAAGGGATACAATGGGGTGTTTCAAACAGCACAGGTGCCTCTTTAAGGTCACTTTCAGAAAGAAGTTCAATAATTATAAAGGGAACCTGGCGTAGTCTTACCATTACTACCTGCTGGGTGACTTAACTGAAATGATCTACAAGTAAATAAGATCAAGAATCTGTCCACATATTTGAACCTCACTACTATATTAAAAACAAGTATGTGCTTTAATAATTTTGCTGGTAAGAAGTGAAATTTGTAATGGCTCTTCTTCCATTCTTATGCATATGAAGATAAGCAGTGATATGCAGGAAATTATGAGAAAATTGGTCCTGGACATGTACAGTGGTAAGAATTAATTTCTGACTTTTTAACAATAGGATCAGCTTATACTGTGTTACTTCCAAAGGTCTCCTCTGTTATCATCTCAGGAAGATCTGAGCTTCTCTCATCACCATTTACAAAAGCATGAAAGGCAAACTTCTGAGTGGTATGGATATGACTGCTGAGCTGATTAAATTCTGTTCTCATTATGCCTTTTGGACAGATTCACTGCTGAATTCAAATTATAGAGGTACTATTGGGATGTAAATAATACATTTGTGGGTTTGTTGTTTTTTGGGTTTTTTTTTCTGTTTTGTTTGGCTTCTGAACTGCATATAGGTGTTAAGACTTTGGCAGTGAATTAGCTGCAGAGGTGTCCTCCCTGGGAGGAGTTCAGGGGAGCTACCCCATGCTGGGCACAGCTGGTTCCATCTGGTTCCCTGACTCTGCAATGGATCCACCACAGGATACAGCTGAGCCCATCAGCGAAGCTGGTGGCACTTCTGTGAAATAGTATTTAAGAGAGCAAAAAGGGATTGCCAGGCAGAAGAGGATAAACACGAAAATAGTGGGGAGCAGCAGAAGGGAGAGCAAGGTTAGAGGAGGTGCTGCATGGAGTGAATATCCACTGCAGCCTGTGGAGGAACCACACCAGAGCAGATTACCATTTCTTGAAGGAATAGCAACCTTTGGAGAACTCATGCAAAAGCTGGGGGTTTTTTTTTGAGCAGGACTGCATTCCGTGGGAAAGCCAGTGCTGGTGCAGAAAGCTGTGGCAGAGAGGAACCAATACGTGCTGACCTCAATCCCCCATCCCACTCTCCCTCTGCACTGCTTGGGGCAGCAGAGAAGTCAGGAGTAAAGGACTGAGGCTTGTTACCAAAACCTGCTAAAAATGAAACTCCTTAGCACCACTGTAACATGAAGAAGATGCATTATTCATTGGGCTGGATGTATGGGGGATAACACCACTGAGCAAACATGCTGATTATAGAAGAAGTTCCTGTTTATATATTGTATTTTACATACACATTCCTTGAGTTTTCTGGAATTAAACACACATAGGGTAATCATTTCCCCAAAATAATTAACATTTGTCCCCTCCCTTCTGTGCATGAGTTCTTCTGTCCTGGGGGTCTCCTTGGTGGTCAACACCCCAGAGTCATACCTGACCTCCCGGTGAACTGGTACAAGTTGGCACAACTGGGCTGGTAGCTTTCCAGTTCTTCTTCCCACAGAAAAAGCATTGTGACATTCCATAAGCCAGGAGTTTTTGAAGAATAGGCATTGTATTAAGCTGACACGTGCAAACAATTCTTCATCTGGCAACAGGCTGGAACCTGGAAGAGGTGGAAGGAAAGGTGCTGTTTAATGTTTGTATTTGTTTCTCACAACCCAGATCTTTTTTTTAATTGACTATACATAAATTTTCTCCAATCTGAGTCTGCTTTGCCTGCAACAGTACTTGGTATGCAATCTTTCTGTCTTTATCACATCTCATGATCTTTGTCATTCTCATCCTCTTCCCCTTTGAGGAGGATGAATGAGTGAGCAGCTGGGTGATCCTTTGGCTGTTTGCCAAGGTGAAACCAGCACTATTTCAAACACAATTGAGATTAGCATGGAACAGAATGTAATGAGTACTGGTCTCTAAAAAACATCAGTGAAAACATATAGGTACTGAATTTCTTCATGACATCATAATTAACACTTTTAATGTACACTGATGATGTTGCCTAAACCAGGTTAAAGCACAAGAGCAGCCACTGTGAACATGACCTGTCCATATGTAGGCAACTCACACCATACAAACTACTCTGGAGAGCACCTGGCTTTTCAGAAGGGCAGGTTTCCTGTATGTCCTATTTCGTATCTGAGATGTTGCATGCATATATCTTTCATATCTTATGAATCTGAAATCACACCACATGTTAGCAGTTGGTAAAATAGATATCTCTTTAAACTCTGCTAAGCAGGCTACATTTCTTTGGACTAACCTAGAAAAACTTTAAATATCTCAGTATTGTCACTTGTGTTTAGGTAACCATCAAATTGACTGATACCCTTCTTACCCAACTCTTTGTGCTCTGGGGTTTTTTCCTGTCTGTTTTTCTGACAGGCTTGCTCATTACAGATGTGAAAGGTATGAGGGTTGTACTTTCTTTAGCTTGGCAGTCAAATTTTTCTTGTCCAAATTAACAAGTGGTGTTTCCAAACTGAGAGAAAAATATGGCTACAATTTGGATGAATCTTTGTTGGTTGTGCACCTCAGAAAACTTATTTTCTACATTAAAATACATTCTGGCAAATTCACTCAGCCTTAGGCAGAGTATTATGTACGTAGATGCCCTTTGTAGTTTAAAAGTTTTGGAAATATGCTTTAAGTAAGTTAGAAATAATCATCTTTAATTTAGGCTGTAGGTCTTTTCAGCATGACTCATACCCTCATCATTATCTTACCCTTACAGCATTACTAAAATACTAGTGTAATTAAGATGAGTATCTTACAAGATTTCTCCCAAGGAAATTTATAACAGAAAAAAGAATACTTTCTCCTTTTTGACAATATGAGACATAACTTTCCTTTATTTTCATAAAATTGACAATATATGAATCTACTATGTGATAAGGAAGTATTCTTTATGATTAATATATTTAAATACAATGCTAATAACTGCAGAATACCAAATGGGTAAAACTACTCTGTTAAGAATAATATGACTTCACAGTCAGAATTAAAATGCTTAAAAGAGTGGCTCCAATGTCAAGTTCTATTTTCAGTCATTTCAAGTATACATTATTATCGAGGAATCTAAATGGAGGCAATATTTTAAAAGATATAAAAGGCAGATAGCAAGATAGAGAAGGAAGCATGCACACACACATGCACAAGTTGAATAACTTTTTCCCACAGTTTTAAGGAAGTATTTAGTATTGGTATCAAACATGAACCAAAACAGGTATGCATGACATCACACACCCCTGAGACCTTTCTTTAATTGAAACTGCATTGAAAATAATAAAAGAAGCCTTGATGTCCACAATCAAATTCAAGGGAAACATAGACATTTTCATCCATGAAAATGTGGCTAGCTTTGTTGTGTTAAAAGAAGTTTTCAATCAAGAATGGCAAAAAGCTGTATAATCACCAGTGTGATGAGTTTGTTTAATCACCTCACTGTGGTTACAGTCATAGAAGAATATATAGGATTAGTGTATCTGAGAACAAAGGTCACCTTTGGATTTTTAGTGGCCATTTTATACTTTTTGTCCACTGACTAATGGTCATTTTATGTAGCATCATAAAGACTGAGATACCTGCATTGTCCCTACACTTGCTGTCTCAACATATACATGCAACTGTCTTCATTACACAAGTAAACACAAAATACAAGATTATCTTATGATCCCTGTTATTTTGTCAGGTTTTTTTTTTTTTTGCAAACAGAAATTGATGAGATTATGATTAGGTAATAAAAATACAAAGTGACCAATGATATTCCAGTGTAACAGTTAATCCCTTGAATTTCTATTGATATGTATGCTTTGATGTCTATTCTGCAATGCAGTGCCCAAGGTGACAGACCAGGAGATGCCAGAAAAATTAGAGAAGGAAACATTAGTAAAATAAAAGCTAACACTGAGACAGAAATTTTTGGTTTTGGAAAACCTCATGATTTTTAAAGTTAGTACTAAGGATGCTCCTGACACTGACTTTTGACAAAGTTGTATTAGAAATATAAGATGCAACATCAATAGCCCAAGATACAGCAGCTAGTTCTCCTCAAAATGTTAGTTTTATATTGCAAGAATTAATAAATAATTTTATATTATGTGTGGGATCTATAACTAAACCCACAGATTTTCTTATAACAGTTAGCACTTCTTAGCCTTTCCCAGCAGAAATGCCAAAGTAAGGAAAAAAATTTAACAGATGTGTGCCCTGTAAAATCACATACAGAGTTTTAGTGGACTTTTAATTGCCTTTAAGTAAGCTAACTTCAGTTTTTGAAATAACCTAGCAACAGGGAAAGGGATCCTCGTGGGTTTCTTCGCTTCAGATTTACTGTCCTGATTTCAAAGAAATCCCAAGGAATAAATAGATGAGAAACTTACATGAATAGACCCGTGCAGCAATTCATGGCTGGATTTTTTTCCCACATAGAAAAGTAAAACCTGCAATAGTTCCCTTGTAGAAAACTGGAGGACAAGGAATGCTTCTAACTCAAAAGATGCATCTGAAAAAAATCCTTCTCTTTTACCTTTTAAAATGAGATTCAAACACGGTACCAACATATCTACGTTGAAGACAACAAAATGGAACGGAACGTAGCAAATTTACTGACTTCACAATTTGGGGAGAGGACCTTGCTCTGTTCATAATTTCTTTGAGAAGTCTTAACCTTATAAAAGTTTTAAACCATTCAGCTCATCTGGTGAGTGTGATGGTAGATTACAGAGGCAGCAGTTCAAAGCTCCAGGAGCAGGATCCTTTTTCACTTTCTTTTGAAGAGACATGCCAGAATTATTCCAGCCAGTTCAAACGACAGAGAAACAGGGAAATCAAAGTGTAATAGAAAGTACAAACAAAGTGCAATGTCTATTAGGTCTGATTCCCTCACTTCAGCCCTTCCAGGTGCAGAAGGTCGACCCTTCTTGTCCTCTACAGTTAAAGGCCAGTTCCTCCCTGGCCTGCTGTAGATAAGAAACAGATGAGTCAGTACCATATGAGGGTCTGTGCTTTCCTCTTCTCTGGGTTTCTCCTAGCTTCGTCTCTCATAGATGTCATTTTTGTGTTCTATATCCTAATTTTTCTTAAAAACCACATTTATGATCTGAGGCCCTTTTCCAAAATAGACCCTAACCCCTCTGGCTGCTATTCCTTTTTTAACTGGGCTGAAGTCTTCTATGTCAGCTGCTGCTAATTGGTCCCTTAGTTGCAGCTAGGGAAATAATTGGTTTATATTGGTCTCCTTGAGCTGTGATAGGGTTTTTTCATCTTATCTTATCCACAATACTCCTGAATTCCCATCATAGAGAAAGATTCAGAATATAGGGGCTTTAAATATTCTAATACATTTGGTATTAAAAATTAGTCCTCAGAGTCGAAATCCTTTGGATTTAAGTAAAGTTACCACTCTTAACTTCCATATTCTGAGGTAATTTTAGAAGAAGAATATGCACAGAATTTCCTGAGTGGGCTCAGCAACCAAAAGATCTGCTGCTGTCTGACCTAGCAGAATGCACTTACCTGCTTTCTCCGTAGAAACAGACATATGCCCTCTATGGAAATCCTGCCAAATGAGGTAAAATTTGTCTTTACAGTGGGCTGGGATCATACAAAACAAATACTTAGAGATCACAGTGAAATCTCTGAGAAAAAGACACTGATAGATTATGAATCAGAGAGATGACAGTATGCATTGTTTGTGGAAAAACAGGACTTGTGGCAACTTGCCTGCTTCCCCAGGTCCTGGAGCACGGCCAGGTACATCATTATTATGACACAAATGAATTTGTAAAGTGCATTTAATGGTGCATCAACCTGTTTCATTTACCTGATAGCAGCTTTTGATCATTCTTAAGAGTTTGCAATTTATTCTGTTTACTTTTCATTTTTCTTTGTAGTGCATCAGCCATCCAAATATTTTTGGCATGAATTTCAATGATGCCTACATTACTAGATCAGCAAATGTATGAGGATATTGAATTTTATGGGGTCATTTTGATATGTTGTTTGTTCAGCTTCTCTTTTTATCAGTGTCCAGCAATAGTGTTCTCTAATTGTCCCATTTATTTAGTTGAAATAGTAATCAACCACACATCTGAAGTAATCAGCTTCAGGAAAATGAATATCTTTTGATGACTTTCACCTACAAACTTTCATTGCAGCTTTCAAGGTGTGACTTCAATGAAGTTTAGTGTGATTTTTTGGCATACTTCCATTAAATTTCATGAGGCCATTTTAAATCAAAAATTATTTTAGCAAAATAAAGGATGGGAATTCAAGATAAAGTGTCCTATTTTCTGAGCTCTCTTCCAGCTCTCTCTGGGAACCTCTACTTGCATAGGGAGCAATGCAAATATAGGTTCTGACAGCCTGTCTGTGTTCAGGTCTATGAATTGCACGTGAACTATTAAAGTCCACAAGTGAATTTGACTTCTGGATTCACGTTTCCTCTTCTAGATTCAGCCAGAGTACAGGATATGGCTTTCAAGTACTTCAGATTCTGTGTTTAGTGGGAGGAAAAGTCCCTCTGGACTATGTGTTAATACTTCTAATACTTCTCAGACAAACCCTACTCCTAACCTTTGAGATGTGGAGCAGAGGGAATGCTGTGCCTGAGGGCCCATGTAAGGCTGGTGCTTCTCCTCACTCTGTGAGGAGCTGCCACCGTGTGATGCAGCTTCTGACACGAGCATATCCTCTCTATCCCTCAAGAAGAATTGTTTGCTGAGGAAGGCTGTGGCCAGTATTACCTGTCTTTGATAAATCCACTCCTGAAATAGTCTTTGTCTCCATCTCTTAATCAAGCATTGACTATATAGATGTGACAAATATTGGTTATACCCTTCTGACAAACCCTAGAGACACCACAAAGACAAAGTAAAATAAAACATCAGCTCATTTGGGCAAATTAATAGTTAGTTGACTACTTTCAAAGGGTATTAAAAAAAGTAAAATAAACATTTCTTATGTTGTTTATTCTCAGTTTAAATCTATCTTTCTATTATTGTTTAAATAGTTTGATAGGCCCCCAAAAATCCAGTGTTATTTCTCAGTTCTGTGGTAAAGCATCCAAACAGTACAAAAGTTGTATTACTGAAGGGAGAACTGTATAATGAGATTTCTCAGAGGAGCTCCTCAGGAAAAGCCATATTAGCTATTGAGGGCTACAACAAACTGTAATGAGATTTAAAGACTGGTCTACCTATTCTTTCAGAGCTAGAGAAAGATCATGTCCTTGGAGAATTTACCACAAACACAGGAATGCCATAACCAATTTAAGAGTACAAGTGGATATTTGTACAAAGGGGAAATTTTTACCTGCTGTTAAGATTAAGCTCCCTCCTATTCCTGAAATATGATGACTTAAGGATTCACTATCATGCTATATATTAATATTTTATCCTTGCAGTGAGAATATTGATCTTGAATGTAAACTGCAGCATTTGCACTATTCAGATCCTAAGTTATCAACAAGTCAGATAGATCTGCACTTATTATAAAGGTTATTGTGAAGCTTAGTTCAAATGATTCATTTTATTCAGCAAATGAGTTGGAAAAGCACAGAATTTTAGGTATTGTGACCTGAAACTACACATACTGAATACTGAACTCTCTACGGTTGGTTGAAATACATTTTAAAGTGGATTTTATTAGGGTTTTCTCTATCTGTTGGACACAGCTTCATTCTGTTAAATTACAAAACAATAATTACTGAGACCCTAAAGGAGTAGTTGGAAACATTAGTACAAGAACAGTCTTTCAAGTTGTCTTTAATTCAGTGTAGCAGAACAATAAAGTCAATAGCAAAGCAACTACCCTAAGCTGAACTGAAAGCTGAGAACTCCCATGCAACAAATTAAATTAACTATTTCACACATAATGCAACAAACTTGAATAAATATGGCTCTAAGACATAAAAGATGTTGCAAACACTGAGATTGTATCTCTGCTATTGGTCTACAATAACGCAAATTGAAAAAATTACTCCATGTTGAAAAACACTGCCACTAAAAAGACTGAAGTATTTTAGATGTTGACTCTTTGCAACCCAAAGTGAAGAAAATGAAAGTTTAACAAGCAAAGAATGTACCCAGTGAGAAAATGTTTCATGATTCATGCACACATACTTTCATGCTCTTTGAACTGAATTTCAGAAGAGAAAAAAGCTGTCCTATATCTTTAAAGCCACCTGGATAATTTGATGGACTGCCTTCAGTGCTGCGATATTTTTCAATCAGTTTGTCTCCTTAGGGAATGGACGCAGGGTTCTTCCTCTGCCCTCAACAGTAATATGATCCACATTACCCTTGGAAGTTTCCGTACAGCTGTGTGGAGAAAAAAGTTTTAGGATTGCAATAGATATTGTGCTTGTGGGGTGATTAAGTTAGGTGTAGGTAAAGGAATTTGGCCTAGAATTTCTTAACTGTAGACATAACTCAGATATAATTAGCATTGGAATAACATATAATTTGGTTTTTAGCATATATGAAATCATACTGTGACAATTTTTTTAGGTTGCTAACACTGGCTTAATTATTCTCCTATGTGATCTTAGCAATAAAATGGGAATGATATTTAATCTCTAACAACAGAAATGGAGAATGTCATAAATGATTTATTTCAATATTCTTACCTCAAGCTTATGAGTAGCTTTTATTTTTATTTCTTATTGTAGCAAGATCTCTATGTCCCCTGAAGTAATTAGTAGCACATAACAAGCTTTGACACTGTATTACTTAAACATACTTATTTTAGAATGTAAGAAGGAATTGCAGATTTCTGTAGTTCAAAACAAAAGCTGATTAGCTTAAAATTATATCTGCCAAGAACAATGTCTCTCTCAAAGCAGTCTTTTCTGTAGGTGGTGTTATGGAAATCATGACATATATTAGAAGATTAATTTGAAACATTTTTGTTCCCTGAAGTAATCTCTGAGCATCATCTACTGATGATTTGTTTTGATAAAACAGTATTTTTAAGTTTAGTTCCTGAGAAAATTCTCACTTCATGAAGTGTTGGAAAAGTTAGAAAGAGTTTTGGAAGTGTTTTCCACAAGATTTATTTTTTAATTCCCCAGTCTGAATAATTTTAAACAGTTTGATTTATTTTATGATATGTGAAAAGACAGATATCTCAGTAGACTAAAATATCTTTTTCTCTGTGTTTGAAAACAAGACCTGTTCCTATCACTTTTCTGACATTTTAGACTGAACCAAAGGAGATGAGCTGTTCATACAGAATTTCAGGTATTTTGAAGGATAATCTATGTCCATTTTGGATGAGTATTTGGCTCATAATTATAATTTTGGGTTGATGTTGTTTGTGAATCTTACTCTTCTGTTTTGTCAGACTTCTGATAGATTCTGCAGTTAAACTACACTGATATGCACAAATTGAAGATCTGGTATTGAGGATGTTGACCCATATCCTGTGTGGAGACAGGGAATACACTTCATGAAATCTTGAAGTGGAAAATTACTTCTTTCAAAATGATGGCATGAATGTAAACAAACAACTTGAACAGATCTTGAGATAATGAAACACCTGATATAGAAAGTCGTTCCAGACCCTTTAAACTAGTGTGACTCCCCATGTGGGTGTGAGATCAGGAAACTCAAGGAGGTAGTAATGAAACAGAGAAAGAGAGGATGAGAATACATTTTCTCTATTTCCTATGTCACCTGAGCCGGCTGGCTGTATTCTAACTTGGGTATTTGTGCATGGTACAGCAATCTGTCATGTAAATATAACTTTAAATAACTTTGTGCCTGATATTTGGTGCTGTTCTCTATGACTGCATAGTTTTCATAAAAGCTTATTGGATTTTTTTAATATCCTTGAAAGTAAATTTTATCTTGAGATGGAAATGCACAACCCAACTGATATTTTGATTGCTGTAGATAAAGAAGAACTTGAAACAGAGAGATCAAATCTTATCAAAAGTTTGAATTTAATTTCTGTGACTGCTTTCATTACTGGAATTTTTTTCCAACAGCAAATTTACAGTATTTCAGTAACACTGTCCCAGTAACATTTCCAAAGCATTTCTTGCAATTTTTAATTCATTTGATGGAGAGCAGACTCACAAAATTAGTTTCTTCATACAAATCTTTAAGTATTTTATGCACTGTTGATTTCATTAGAACTTCTACCATCTAGAGTCTGTAAATGACAAATTCATGCCATCCAGTGGGAACCAAATAACATGTCACCAAAGTCAATCTGATGCTGATATTACTACAGCATTTAGTGTCCCATAAAACAGTGATAGTAGTTAAAATCCACAGACCGTAGCAGAGGACCATAAATGCAGGATTTACAAGGTCATAGACCTTGAAGAGAAAAATGTACACTCAGATCAAGACAAATGAGATGAAATTCATGATAATCCCAGAGCCAGGAACAGGCAATATGAAGATCTAGGCAGTAAGGGGGAAGCTCTGGTGGTAAAATATTTCTGGAACAGAGCTGAGCTCCTGCAATTTAGGGAACATCACCTACTTCAATTAAGTGATAAAAACACTGGGGAAGAAAAGCACCATCTTCTGCTTTGCTTTCCAGTACTTAAAAAGAGTTGTTCAGTAAGAAGTGTCTTTTCCAAAAAAGACACTTCATTCAAGGCGATTCCAGGTTGAGTAGGTCTGATGAAATATTCAAAATATAGAGATAATTTTGGGCCTTTGATACTATCAGAAATTACAAATTAAATACTGGAAAGACAACACAAATATTCATTTAAGTTATATAGGACAAAATTTCATCTGTCCTCCTTTGTTTTTTCCCATTGATGTAACTGAATTTTTTACTCAGATTGTAATGTGTTTCAAAAAGATAACTGCAAAATCAAGCATGAGCTTTATGTGTGCAAATGTCCTTTTTCTGCAAAATTTGCAACTAAAGAGATTTCGCATGAAGACCATAGGAGAAGCAGATTAAAACTCTGGCACATGGATCTTGATTTGTGATTTATTTTTTTTTACAGTTGCCATGAAATCACTTTTTTCCTGATATTTCTCCCCTGAAGAAAATTGAAAGAAAAAAAAAGAAGATGAAATGAGGGAAAAAAAACCCTCATTTAGAAGATAATGCGAAAAAGAAAATACCCACTTTTCCACAATGCTGTTCATTAACTTCAATGTTGTCTTTGGTGGAAGGTTAATTTTGGAAAAAAGAAAAAAAAGTACTACATTTTAAATAACTTTTTCTAGCTCTACTGTTACTGAACTATGTCCACCTATTATTTTACTTCATAACTGGTCATTAAAAAGAAAAGCACTGACATTTTCATTTTCTGTCCTACATTCAACCTTTAGTTTTTCTGATTTTTTATACAAAGGTCATTGGCATTAGTTTTTGTCTAGATTATAAATTATTTAGGATACAAATGGTGTCTTATTGTACTGGTTTTGAATGGGGTGGAGTGAATTTTCTTCATAGCAACTGATTTGATGCTGAGTTTTTGATTTGTATCTGAAGAAGTGTCGATAACACACCAAAGTTTTAACTATTGATGAACAGTGTTTGCACAACACCAATGTTTTGTGGGCTGGGTAATTTGGTAAGGAGAAATTACATTTTGAGAACCTCTCTCTGTCATAGTGTTTATAAACTCAGATGAAGGGGTTGAATTTGGAGATGGGTAAGTGGGACAGTTTTCCAAATGACAAGTCTTGAATGGTCCTATTTAAATTTACATAAGGGAGCATTAAAAGCTGCCCAGTGCAGTGAGAAAGAGGAGGGGCCCATGGCTTGTTCTTGTTTGCCGACTTTTATTCTACTCACACCATTTTTCAACACCAGCATAGAAAATTCTTCACTTCATTCTTTTTGAAGACAGAATAGAGGAATTCAAATCTTTTTGTAAATTCTTTCTATTGTCAGTAGAATTTCTGTCATAACATGTCATTAACCAGAAATTACCTCCTGAATTTCCCTAATCTTCATGTGTAATTTATAATAATTATCTTGGGAGTCTATATTTCAAAGTATCAAACCAAATATAAGAAATAGGGTTATAGGTCCATTCTCAGCAGTAACCAGTTTATGATAGTGTGTCACCTTTGAAAGAATGACATGACAATCCTAAACTAATTTCATTTATCAGAGCTCTGAGAGAACAGGTAAGTTAAATGTTTGTAAAAAATGATATCGGCAGAGGTGGTCTTGCTTTGAAGAGGATGAATTAGATAATCTCTTGAAATTCCTTCCAAAACCACCCTCTGCCAATTTCTTGTCTAAAGTTGCACTAAGTTTTTATTATTTTATCCTTGATTTCTCTGTATCTAAGGAATATTTTAGGATAAATATGCAGTTATTCCAAACTTTCTGTTAAAAGAAGTGAATCACCTGAAAAAAGCTGAAATTACGTTTTTGCTATCCATGTCATGACAATGATTTTCAGTCTTTTACCTCAGTATCTTACAAAGGGAAAAAGGAAAAAAACTGGAGGAAGGTGAAGAGAAAAAAATCCCCAAAACAGCTGCTTAGTGGGAAGAGAACCCTGGTAGATTTGGGGAAAACAATTGTTTCACTTTTTATTTAAAGTGACTACTTGTTGTTTAGGAGTAGGAATGACTGCACATTGTGAATCTGATGTAGCTCAAATCATGTATACAGGATGAGAAAAAGCATTTAATTTATGTACATTTATCTAACAATACATTTAATGATCTCATTTGTTCATATTTCAGACTGAATGTGACTTTTAAGAATGTGCTATCCTTTGTACAGTTGATACCCTCTCTCAAATGCAAATGCCATAATTTCAAGTGGAAGACTAATTAATAGTAGTTTCTTAAAATATGCTAATATGAGTCACTGGCAACCATGCAAATTGAATAGAGTGCAATATTTTCCATACTGCAAATATTATTTTTGTAACAAAAGTAATTGCCATTAGAAATCAGAGGGTATGTCCCTTATGATATTTTCCCAATAAAAAGAATCCTGCTGTTAATGCAATATTAATATACAAAGACTTCACATTTATCTGAACCCGAGGTTCAAATGAAGTAGGTGAATTAGTTCCGTTTTCTGATTATAATAACACACTTGTGTAGTCCTTTCTAACATTAATCAATGATTCACCTCTTTCCTATTGCCTATGAATGCTAAAAATGAAGATTTTTAAATTCTCTAGGACTTCGAGTTTGCATTTAATTATAGAGGGAAAGATGATCAAATAGAAAGAAAAAACTCCACATTATTTTTTTATATATTTTGTTTGCAAATAATTTGTTCTACGTTATGTGGTGTATTTCAAACATGTCTGAATACCTTCCAGGTATTTATGAAATGTTCATAGATGCTGAGTGAGGAATTTAAAATGAATGGTTATTTGTCTAAAATATACATTAAAACTATTTGATAATCAATATTATTTTCTCTAGGAAAAATGAATAATGGAAATTCACAGTAGAATTTATATATTTAGACCATGTAGAAGAATGGGAAAGCAATATATGCAACAGAACTTACAATGCTATATATTTTCTAAATTCTCCAGACTAAGTGCATTTGCAGGAGAAAGGATTATAGAAAATTCCTTAGTGCTGGATGGCAAGCTTATATAGGCAATCCCACTGAGACTGAACCAAAACCTGCTAAACAGCAGGGACTTGATTTACATTTAGATTCAAGCATCAAGTGCCATTTGAGGTATTGTGGGTTGTGCTTCCTGGTGTCCTGCTGTTGTTGAAAAGGTCAGGTGTCTCCCACTGCTTTTGTGTCACATCCACTAGCCCCATGTGGGTTATTCTGGGATCTTATGGTACTGCAAAGGACCCAGTGAATTGAGCAGCAGGTGGTTATGTGCAACTGCTTCCAAAAATGCTGGATGACTGAGGGTCCATGGCAGACAGCAGAGACCTAGAAACTTGAATTAAAGTTGATGCTAATACACAGTTAGTTGTCCCTATGCAGACAGAGAGCACCATTTAAGATAAAATCTTCTGTACAGCCTTTATCTGAAGATCCCAAAAGATTCACATCATCTACAATAGTTATACAATACAATAGTTATACAAACTAAGTTTGTGCCAACCTCTTGCACACCCAAGAGCAGTGTCTCTCTGACTTAAATGACAAATAAACTTTTATTCACTGACAACCGAAATTTCAATATTTCATTCCTAAATTGAATCCCAGCTTTACCACATAAATAGTCCAATTGCAACTGAGACATGGTGATCCGATTGCACTGTTTTCTAAACCAATCTGTTTTCTTTGTCTTTTCTACTTTTGTAGGTCTGGTACATTTTTCAAACCTTCAACCCTCAGCCTTTGATCTGTTTTCCCAAATTTGAAATTCCATTTTATTCAGAACATATTAATTATTTCAGTAAAACATGTAGAAATATATTCTCTATGTTCATTAAAGTACTTTTCATGCTTTCTAAGCCATATACATAATTACTCAGATTTCTTAATAAAGTATTTACTGGTCTGCAACTTCTGTTTAACTTATACTTATTGGATATTAAATTCACATAATTTATTTTATTACTGGCTGTGGCTTCCAATAACTTAGATTTGGAACATTATGTAACATACAGGTTAACAGAGAATTTGAAATTAGGTAATTTCTTTAAAATTGAAAATACAACAAAGAAAAAAATGAATACTAAACTAATTCAGTTCAATTTGAAATGCACAGTTTCCTTAATTTTCTTCCAAAAGTAGAAAAGGTAATTCAGAAGTCTATAATCTTCCAGCTGATGCTCTTTGAATGATACTGAACCAGATTTTGCAATCTTTACTTATACATGAATAGAATTGTCCATTATGAAGAGTCTCAAAGATTTATTAAGATGGTAACCACTGTTAATGAGTTGACAAAACTGAGATATCTCAAATGTTTTCATATGGGAAGAGACAAGTTGCTGAAAAATTAATATGTTGGGAGTGGGGTAAATGTAGAAAGGCTTTATGAAGTTAACTTTCTTCTGAAGAAGAAATTATAAGTTCCTGTATTTTCACCCAAGCATTTTACCACATTGAAGTTGTTTTAGCTGATTATCTAGTGACCATGTCTCGTCATGGTGACCAACACACTGTGTTCAATTTAGAGCAGGGATGAAATATCTGTGTTTGAACTATGACAGGCAAAGGATTTGGGTTCAAAGACCAGGATAAAGGACTTTCTTCTTCCAAGCTGAAATGGTGTGTTGATGGCAGAGTAAACCCAGAAATGTAACAGACACACAAATAGTAGCTACAGTTATTCTATTAATTAATTATTAATAATAGATCACTGAAGTGTATGAAAAGTTTTTTGGGCACCCCATAATTTCTAAGTCTTAATAATATTTCTTTAATGTAAACACCTGTGAAATCAATTGTGCATCTCACTGTATACAGCATGAGGATGAGAGAAAGCTATCTTGGAAAACAGTATTTTAGAAAGAGAATGTTGACTACATATCAATGGTCTCATTTTATTATTTCAGCTTTCAATGCCAGGTGATACTACTGTGAGATTTATAAGAAAGGTATTATACTTACAGTTTTTCATATTTATTTTTAAATTTAAATTTTATTTTTTCTTCAAGTCTGTATAATGCTGGATTTTCCTAGAAATTTAAAACAACTAAAGAGACAGAATATTATTTTATAAATGACTTCTTGATTAAGAGAGAGCTCATTGGCAAATGTTACCCAACAAATTATAACAGCACAGCAAAATGCCATTCAATTTACACATTGGTTAAAAATTAGACAATAAAAGAGATTTTTCATTTTGATAGCACTATTCCTTAAATTTGAATTTATACTTTGAATCACATATCAAGAAATACTTGAAAAAATATATTACATTTCTTGTTTAAAATGCTCAAGATTTTGTATATGTGTATATTTAGATCACATATATGCCACATATATGATCTATCTAATGCAGTTCTGGTAATTTTAAACCATGGGGATCTGCCAATAGAATTCCACTAGTTTGATAAAGTTCTGTGAGTGAAATGCTTACCAGGATTTATCTTGATAGTAGCTCTTGTGTATTCATTAAGGATTATACCACAAGATAAAATATTGTAGTGATGGAGACTTATTTCTATATTTCTAATTCCCTGTCTTGCTGTCACTTTGGAGATGAATGTGGTAGGAATGGGTTTGTGTCTGTGGCACCCAGGGTAACACCTATTTGTGCTGGAGAATGTTTTGAGGCAGGAGAGGTTTTGGAGCAACATCAGTGCTCTATGGACTTTCTCCTGTCCCCCTGTGTCCCAGTGCAGGCCCACACTAATACAGTTGAAATTGTTCATCTTCTGTTTCAAGTTATGGTGAAAACTATACACCCCTTTGCCTTAAAACACAACCACATTGATTCACAATATGGCTCTTTGAGACACACTCTCTGTGCTGTTCTTGGGTAATTTTCAAAGATAAAGATGGTTGAAAGAACTCCTAATGTCATCTTTACCATCTTTTTTTTTTCCTATTGATACTTTTAAAACAAATGTACATATGTCAAGACGTATATTATTTATGACACTATGTGTGACTACCAAATTAAGTGAAGGACATCCCTGTGGAAGAGATTCAAGATAAAACTGTCATTAAAAACCACCCAAAAGGGTCTAGGAAATAATGCCTCTGTAAAGATTAGTCAATTGAAGATTAACAGCTACTGCACATCCAGACATGGTTTGTTTTATTTATTCTGAGAAAAAAAATTCAGCTGAGGAAGATAAACTCTGCAGTTTTTGTTTTAGGCAAACAGATTTTTGGAGGAAGCAAAAGTAGGAAAATTCTCTCACGGAAAGATTATCAGAATGAGATCTTTATACAATCCATGATATCAACAACTTCCCTTAACTACCCTTTTATTTTTTCTCTATAGCTATGGTTTATTTCTATGGTTAAAATAGAGTGATGCTCTAGTTGAATTATAAGTGCTAGATCATGTTGGACATGTTTGAATAGACGTTGGTTGAATCCAGATTTGTGTTTATATAAATTTACTCGAGGAAATGGCTGTGATAAGACTTGTTGCCTGTGACAGCAATTTGAGGAAGACCCAAATGATTAGGCAGCTAAAATGAGGTTGAGCAGGATTTAGATCATTAAAACAACTTCTAAAACTCCTTCCTCCATGATTAAACCTGTTTAAATGCATATTATTGTCTGGATCATGCCCAGAATTAGCATTCTCCTGGATAAACTGACCCTATAAACACCTATCTCCTTCAGTTTTTTGGGTTATAATATCCAAGTGTTCTTCTGACTAAGTTTGTGAATATTCCCCTATCACAGCTTTCAAATTTAAATATTTTAACAGCCCATGAAAAAGAAACTATATTTGTAGGACTCCTTCACAAGCAACTTTAAGCAATAAGGTGCTGCATCAAATTCCTCTGTATTTGCCCTCATTCTGGTGTCAAACTAATATTCTGGAATATATGACAACAGATCCTTTCCCTTGGATATTTTGTTTCCCCTTAGGACATTCTCTCCAAAATTGGGAGCAACGGGTTCAGACTGAAGAGTGACGAGAATTGCTTACAGTTTATCCCAATCTCAGTTTTCTTCAGGTTTGAATTAAATCTCTGAAGTTCAGGTGTGTTTACCTCACCAGCAGGAATAACCTCAGAGATATCCAAAGTATTTCTTGAGAGAAAATAACACTGTCAGGCTGAAAAGAGTGAACTGTACTTGAATAGGGTCTTTTTCGCTCATAGAGACTATGATTTTGATTATGCCATAATTTCCATAATATTGTTTGGTACTTCCTGATTATATAGATATTTATTAAACACAAAAAGCCATGCTAAAAGCTTTAGAGAGTTTGACTGTGCAATATAGTGCTGCAAAATGCAATTGTGAATATGGCTTGCACTTTTGGACCTTTGTGTGTACATTAGAGCATACCCTTCCTCCAGGGCTCGGTCTCAATTATTGCACAGTTAATGAACAAATACTGGTGTGATCCCATGTTATCTTTATTACACTGAAGAAAAAAGTGATAATATTCCCTACAGGTTTTTTGTAGCAGGCCTTAATATAATATGCAAGTGCTTCACAAACATTGATTTATTTATTACTTTTTCTCAGCAGCTTCATAATATGAAGAAATGTTCTTCTAATTTGACATATGGAGAATCTAGAAACAGAGGCATGACAGACAGAAACATCCATTGTTTTTGGAGGCCAGTTTTGAATATCTGGATCTGATTTATGTCAGCAAACGTTGCATCGTGCAGCACTCTGTATTTAAATATAGCACAGCTCCTATAATTTCAATTGCAGCTGAAAATATTCAGACCAAAAATCACAGCCTTTAATTAAAAACACAGGAAATGAAGAACATGCAATTAACGATCACCTGTTAAATGTTTGAGTGGAATGATTTTTCCATTACATAGCCAGAACTCAATTCCCCAAAGTAACACTTATCTCCCTCTTTGATAAAAACATTTCTTTCCTTTCCCCAAATACCATACATTTCCAGCTTCTGTAGTAAATAGCACAGGACTGTATAAGTTTCCCTTTCACATAGCTCTGCATAGTTCTGCTTCATCTGCAGTCTAATTCTGTTCTTCTGCAGTAGTGTGAAGAGCTCTTATATAATAATATAAAAATGTTATTTTGCATAAAAATGGTGAAATTAATTGAAACATTAGCACTTGTGAAACGAGTATGAAAAATTTCCAACTAAATAGTTAACTGCTAAAATTGTTGCTGGGTTATGATGGTCACTTAATTCTCTCCTAGCCTCTCTTATCTTGAAATTTGATGTCCAAAAATTGCTGGAAGCATTGCAACCAAGGTGTAACCAATGCAAGGAGAGTAAAGGGATTGCTTCGTGCATTCTCAGGACTTTAATCTTCATGCACAAAGCTGTGTTGTGTTTTTTCCAGCTGTATGACCTGGTCATTCTCACTTTGGGGCTCCAGTGACTTCCAAACCCTGTAACATTGCTCCCTAAACATCAGGTTTGTATCCTGTGTTTGTGCCCATAAGCCACATCTTGTAGTTGTCTCCCTGAATAGCGCCCAGTTTTTATCTCAGTGTATCTTCAATTTGTTAAGATTGAACGGAACTCTAATCTTATCTTCAAACATATCTCTAACATTGCACAAGGATTTAATTTTCTCTGTTTTTTCATTTTATTAATTAAAATATTGAATTGCTCCATATCCAGGTTCTAGGACAGATCTTTCAAGAGCTGTATTGGGCAAGTCTTATTTTGTTAGACAGCCACTAATAACTACACTCTAAGAATGAGGTTTGAATCATCCTTTAAAAATACATAGGTGTTTTATCTTCAACTATATTTATTTGGTCAAGTTGCTTATGAGAGGGACATCTGAGACACTGCCAAGAGATCATACAGCAGCCAAGATAAATGACACATGCTCTTTCTTTCCCATGCTCACAAGACCAGCTTCCATGCTGCAGAAGTAGTTTAGATTGATTTGCAAGTTTTTCTTACAAGACTGTGCAGGCTTTTACTAATCTCCATACTATCCTGTAGGTAATTAGGAATAGTTTGGCTACTTTTTACAGTATTTTTCTGTAAGCTAAAGCCAACTGGTCTATACTGATACTTTTCTTTTTTGATGCACACCATGTTTGCTTTTTCCAGTCTCCCAGTACATCACATACCCTATAGGAGTGTTCAAAGTGTGTCAAGAGATCCAGAATTTTCCTAACCAGTTTTTTTACTAAACATATGAAAAGTTAAAAAGGGCTTTCTAAACTAAAAGAACTCTGCCTTACTTTTACTCAGCTGTATTGATAGCCTTTTCTTACTACCCTACTTCTAAAATTAATGCTTTTTTGGCAGTATGGTTATAAACATTATTTGAGGTGAAGATATATGAACAGATCAAAGAAAAAAAAGAAGTGTTAAACACTTCAGTCTTTTACAGACCAGATCCTTCTCTCTTATGTTTATTTAGAAATGTACTTGCAGAAAGATTTATTCTAGTGTTAAAAATCCTTTCAATTTCCATATCGTTCTTCTCTTGATATTTCTGGCTGTCTTAGTTACTTAAACAATTCTGCACTTGTATTCAATAAACAGGCTATATTTTAAACTTTCTGTGTAATATTTTCTTCTTTTTAAATGTTAGCCTCCTCCTGTGCTTTCTATCTTTCCTCTGCAACCAAACACTTAGTATTCGTGTCCCTTAAATGAAACTCCTGCCTTTTCTTTTTACTTTTTTCCCCCTTTCTCCTTTTTGCTGACTTTCAAGGTTCTTTTTTAAATGTATCTTTCTGAAACCTATTTTTTGTTCTTTTTTCTTTATTTTCCTCATATTCTTTATGTCATGTCCCTGCATTTGATGATCTTTTTGTCATACAAATTCTGTCTTCGCTAACATTGTTGACCAGTTCCTTTCTCTTGAAAGATCAGTTGACTCATGTTTAGTTATTTCTCTATCTTTTGTATCAAATAATTACCTGGAAAATATTACTTCTTTGGAAAAGAGCAAATGGAATGAGGGAATTCCTCATAACTTCATTCTATTTCTATACTTGGTCCCTTGGTCATTTGGGGTTTTTACTGTTTTAAATATTAACTATTCTAACTTTTTTACTGTAATAAAACTTGGACAGAGAGTGCACTTTAAAGGACTTGGGATTTCTTTTGATAGGACAAAATCCAGGCAAATCCAAACTAACTTAGCTCTGGTTAAGCTGGGTCTCATCATAACTTTTGTATTTCTCCCCAGTACGACCTGAGAGAAATTATAAAAACGCTTTGATATATAAGGCAGCATTTCTTTTTCTTCTTCCCTACAGGCAGAGGATATATTCAGTGTGTTTTCTACAGAGATGGAAGAATATCTAGGTTAATAAAAAAGCATATGGAAAGAAGACTAATAGAAAAATATATGGAGAAAAGATACGTAGATCCAAAGTTAGCATCGCACAAAGTAGACAGATGACTGAAGGGGAACTAGTTTATATTTAATAGCTAACTCTTTCCTGGGACATGTCTGATTTTAAGTACAAGCAGAGATTAGGTTTCATTAAAAAGAACTCTCCTTCCACTTTCTTTAGATGTGGTTTCTAAGAGTCAGTAAGAAATGGAGTGATCTCCATTCTGATTAGTTTTTCAAGACGCACTTGGAACTTTGTAGAAAAAGG
Organism: Eopsaltria australis; assembly: GCA_034509425.1. Lineage (NCBI taxonomy): Eukaryota > Metazoa > Chordata > Aves > Passeriformes > Petroicidae > Eopsaltria > Eopsaltria australis. The sequence goes on along the minus strand of JAVTVJ010000189.1, from coordinate 3,304,590 downwards.
GCAATAATTAGTAATCCACAATTAGGTTTCACCTAATCAGTCATCCTTTGTGCTCTTATGCAAATATTTGGCTTTTGTCAGACTAGAAATTATTTGGAAGGAAGAATGTGATTTCCACTTGTGCCAGTATTGGTCAATTAGACCGCAGAGCATAGAAAATCCACATGAATTAGTCTCAGGAACAGAAATGCTCTGGGGAGTAAGGCAGCCACAGTGAGGATGGGTCAGAAGTGATGGTTTTGTCCTGCGCATTCTCTGACCCAGAACTACATGCAGCTGAATTAGAAAAGCAGGGGGGTAAAGGCCCAGCTCCTGTCTACAAATTTATTTCTGAAAACGTTGATGGAGGTGACTTTAAAAGGGAGGCATTTGTTGAAGGAGCAATGACTTTTGCAAGCCTGTGTAGTTTGCAGTGCAGGGTTTGGAAAGCCATAAAAGAAATAGAACTACTCTAATGGAAAATGATAAAGAAATGGATTTCAGTCAGGCTTACACTTCAGAAAGAAAAAATTCTGGCTACATCCCAGAAGTCATGTTAGATGGATTTCAAGCAAAAGAAATGTAAGGGGAAAAGGTAAATTTATAGGAGGTAATGTGTACTCTGACCTGTAAAAAGAACTTGCATTTTATAATGTAACAATTCACCAGTTCATCTCTATGTATTCACATTTTCTCTGATGCTCCTCCCCACTCTCTATCTCTATGAAGTAATTAGTTATTCATATCTTGCACTCTTTAAGTATATTAAAATCAGGGATTTATTTCTAAATTGTACTATTTGTATCATTACTAATGGAGCTACAGCTTTAAGTAAGGAATGTTTACTCAGGCACATCAAGTATTCACTATGAAAGCAATTAAAGGTTTTGATGTTCACAGTTAAGTATTAATATTAATGTGTGAGAAACTGCATCCAAATCATTTAGAGGTGGTTAGGAAGACCTCTGGGAGTGAGACAGCCATAGAAAGCAGTGACATGATTACAGCTGTATGGGAAAATAATGGAAACAGCTACTCTCTAAGCATCCTCAATAGGGAAGGAGGATCCTCTAAACCTAAATGAATGTGACTATAAGTGGCAGCTTTTAAGTTTGATTTGCCTGCTATAAAACATTTTGCATTAGTAAGTGTCTAGAGCCTTTGCACTCAAATGTATTTTTATCACTTGTCTCCAAATCCCTTTATGGATAGTACAATTAACAGCACACATGAAACAAAATTGCATGACAATAATTTGCAGACCATTATGATCTCAGAACTGGAACTGTAATTCTCAGATTCTGTTCCTGACACCACCTACTGCCAGACCTAGGGTAAGCTTGATTATTCCAGCTATAAATTTGATGGGAAAATTCTAATGTGTCTCAGGGTATATTTGGAAGGTAAATCAATAACACTTGTAAAGTCCTCAGAATGTTGCATCAATAAGATATAAACTTAATTTGCTGAAAATGTGTTTGGATTGGCTACCAATCTACAGATGGTCCATTTACTATGCCATCTAAAAGGATGAAAAATGAACAAAAAATTAATAAATAAAATTTGAATAAAAAATTATGATCTCTGAAGGATGACAAGGAACTGGCTTTGTTACAAGTCTCTGTGACAGTCCTTCCTTTTCCACTGCTTCAGGAGATTTGCTTTCAGATTACTATTTCTTCATTTCTAGATGACTCCACAGGAGTTGCTTTAGGCTTGAGAATGGGATAAATCTTTTCAGTGTATCTTTTTTGGTTCTGATTGCCTTACTGGAATGGATTTGGCATTTTGACATTCAGCATGAATTTTCTGCCTCTCTCTCTCTATTGTATGCATGTTGTCATGGCTGTGTATGCAAAAAAAGCACAAATGCATTGCTGAGGGATGTCTGTAAGTCAGTGGTTGAGGGGGAACAGTGATGAGGGGGAACAGTAATGAAGAGAAACATGACATTCCCATAGCAACAGTAGCAAAGCTCTTTATGCTGATGTTGAGTAGAAAATTGCCAGTGATCTAAAGGACAGCAGAAATAAGCTGTATGTGATTCTAAAAGAATTTCTTACTTTGCCAGAAACAAGTCAATTTAAGGTCAGTGTCAGACCCCAGTGGTTGAATAACATTAACACAGACCTAAAGAAAGACATTTGTGACACACACCACCTAGGGAGAGTATATTGTCCTATGAGTTAAAACCCACAATTTATGCAACTATTTCAGAATATTACTTGTCTCTTGTCACTACACAAATTTTTTTGGTTTTTTAACAAAATGCATGTTTTTCTGAATAGTCTTAATATTAAGCCTGAGATTTTCCTTTTTTTTGGCTGTCTTAAAGTTACATTAAAGATAATGCAATTTGGTCATGTTTACCAAAATCTGGATATATTCCCCAATGGGTTTTACATCTTGCATAGCATCCATCTATTAAATTTTACAGCTAGACATGTTCTTACTTTTATGAGAGCAATATTTTTCAGGTGCCTAAAGCAAAATAATTTTCCAGCTTGCCTTTTGAGAAGATTTCTGTAAAACCCAAGATGTTTCATTGGCATCTATATTTCTATTTCTGATTAAAATTGCAAATAGAGAAATAATATAACTGAAGAATCTGCAAGTGACAGAAGAGTCTGCAAAAGTCTGGTTTTAGTTTTTCCATCAAAATCCTAGCAGGTTATAATTTTTCAAACCTTTTCATGCAGTTCACCAATGTTAATTACATCATGTTGTATCACAACTGCTATTCAGAATTTTCTGCATGAAAATACCCTCCAACAAGCAAAATAATTTTATCTCAGGTAAGAGCATCCCCACAAACAATTTTGAAAAAAATCATTTTGGAAAGAGGATCTAGCATTTAGTAACTCATAAAAATCTCAGCCATTTGACAATGATGTGCAGCCATTTATTTTCACAACCCATTGCTAACTAGCCCTTTTCCCTTTGGCTAGGTTTTATTTTAAAAATGAGATTCGAGATACAACATTTTGTTACTTAAAAAGTCAAAGCTACTACTTGGAGTGCTTCAGGGAGCATCACTTCATCATTAAATACTATATTAGAGGGATATACCTATCAGCCCAGATTGTTAAGCATCACCCACAGGTTGCTGCTCTATTGGTAATGTATTTGATGTTGGTTCCAACTATACCATTGCTGGTGTAAAAACAAAAAAGAATAAGATTTTCCTTCTTTAGAGTTGGTAGTTTCTGACAAAAAGATGCCAAAACAGGCATAAATAGGGAAGCTGATATGAAGCCCTTTAAGCCTAATGCCTGTATTGTTCCTTTAATTATAGTGAGTTCCACCTCTTTAATGTAATATTGATGGAGATATGTGTGACAGGTATAACTTACACATTCAAATAATTTCATATGGTTGTAGATAATCATAGAATCATAGAATCATAGAATCATAGAATCATAGAATCATAGAATCATAGAATCATAGAATCATAGAATCATAGAATAGGTTGAGTTGGAGGGGACAGATCAGTATCATGAAGACCAATTTCTGTCTCTGTGCAGGGCATCCAAGAATCCCACCATGTGCATGAGAGCATTGTCCAAACACTTCTTGAACTCTGTCAGGTCAGTGTTGTCACTACTTCCCTGGGGAGCCTGTTCCAGTGCCCAACAATCCTCTGGGGGAAGAACCTTTTCCTGATCTCCAATCTAACCCCACTCCTACCCCCCAGCTCAGCTTCAGGCCATTCCCTCAAGTCCCTGGTCACCACAGAGCACCCAAAACTGCCCTCAGCACTGCAAATGAGGCCACCCCAGTGCAGAGCAGAGCAGGACAGTCCCTTCCTTGCCCGGCTGGTGATGCTGGGCCTGACACCCCCAGGACAGGGTTGGCTCTCCTGGCTGCCAGGGCACTGCTGACTTGTGTTCTACTTGCCAGTGACCAGGACCCCGAGGTTACTTTCCAGCCTCTCATTCCCCAGTCTGTCCGTACATCCAGGCTTGTCCCATCCCAGGTGCAGAATCCAGCACTTTCCCTTGTTGAACTTCATATGGTTGGTGATTTTCCATCTCTCATATATACATTATTTTATGACCCTTACTTTATTCTTCTAAATTCTGAGTTTCCTCCTTGTTATTTTTGTCATTTCATTCCTAAATAAATTTCCTGCCTTTTTTTCTCAATGTGATCCTAATCCCCTTTGAAGATACTTACATTTCTTCAATCTTTCCTTCACCCGTGTCTTAAGAAATTGTTTGAATAAGACTAAAACACATTTTATATAATTGAATGCTGAACCAGTGTATCAGAAATAATTATTCAGATATGTAATATTGTACTAAATATTGTATTGTTCTTCACACTACTAGCAGAAAACTATAATCTCTCATGGTCTCCATTAGCTCAGGAAATGCAAACCTACTGTTAGCTGCCACTTCAACACGTCTTGCTGCAGTTTCAGACAGTGATATATTTATTAGTTTCTCTAAATGATTGAAGTGGAAAGTGATAAGACATATGAGTATATATTTATTATTATAACTTTGTAAAATGTGAGATTAATTGAAGGATTAGTTCCAAAATACTCTAATGCCTGAGTGTGCAGATTGCATGTGAAGTAGGCAAAAAATCCTCCTCCATTTATAGTGCAATGCTCTTATGGTGAAGTGGGTAACTTTATAGGTAGAAGATAGAAATTAGGTATTTTTACCTCAACATATTTGAAACACTGAATCTCCAGTTAAAATTGTATAGGTGAATTACCTATAGATTAGCTCCACAGTCCTCATTACTTCATAAGTGTAAAAAACACTTGTGACCTGTTGATTTGCTCCTTTAACTCATAAAAATGTTAAAAATCTGTGCAGTGAGTCACTGGAATGAAATATTTAAAACAGTCAGTAGAAACAACAAAGAAACTTTCACACCTATTTCATTCTGGATTTTGGCTGAACAAGAGTATGGTCAAATGATTTTTAAGTAAATATAAAATGCTTTAAAATGGAAATATCTGACTTTTGAAGAAAAAAGGCAAGAAATCTGGAGCAAAACTAGTCACAGTACTTCACTTCTGTTCAAAAGGCCCTGTCATTTATTCCATCATCTGCTCAGTGTTCATTTTGCAATAAAATACATTTTCCATAGAGCTATAGGTAAAATTATTCCCAATCTTTTCAGTGTTACAAGAACTATTCTTGCCTGAAAAGGAGATTACTTATTAGTGGAATATTTTTCCCCATTCTTTGCAGTTTTTTGTGGTTTGTAGCTTGCGTTTTCTACAGCATAAAATGTTTTCCTCTCTCTACTCTTTTGGACCTGTTGCTTTATGCTGATGAACTAATAACTCTATTTTGGAGCTCTATGTAGTCAGTAAAAGAAAAGGAAAACAGTGAACTTTGATATTTTCTCAATGCAATAATGTGCAATTTCCTGTCTTGCCTTCAGTACTGTTTTCATTTACATTATACTTTTTATTTTGCAGCAGGGCAAGCACAAATAAAATACATTACTAGTTTCCTATTACCTTCCTGCACATGCTAGTGGAAGAGCACAATGCTGCCTTTATGTGAAAATGAAATCCTAAGCTTATCTCTTTTCAGCATTAATGGCAAACTTGCTGACCAATATATTAAAATTATGTACAAGAAAAACTGCTTCCTTGGCTGTTCATATTGAGTCAATTTCATTCATTATGATTCCATATCTGAAAGTATAGACTGCAAAATGTGGGGTTTCAAACTGAAATAACATGTTAATATTTACAGAAAATATGCCTCTGGATATTTGGGAGTAAGGTTTTCTGGGATTCATTGTTCACTGAACTCAACAGTAATCATGCCCGTGACTAACAGGAACAGAATGTCATGATCATGTCAGTCTCTGACCCATCTCCTGTTTTGTCCTGATACCTTAAAGGAGATTCTTCCCTAAGAATAAGTTTCTGTTTCCATAAAATTAACTTGTGAAAGGTTGCTTAACTGCTTTTGCTGCAACATGGTGAGACACAGAACTATCTGAATTGATTGTACTTCACTCTAGCTTCTTTGATGGCAGATACTGCTTTAGAACTGCTTTGTCAAGAATTGTGCCCTATACGTGCAGCTTTGGCTACACATTTGGCCAGGCAGATGGTTCAGGTTTCAGATTTTATTAAGTTTTGTAGGTTCCATAACTTGCTAAATTCCTAAGACTAGTTCCTCTATAAGCCTTAAGCATTATGATATCTAGCACTATAGTGCTGCAATATAGACTCTCAGTGCTGGGAGTGGATGCCTTTGACACCCAGCTCCTGGAGAAGTTTTATTTATGTGTTGGAATTTAAAATAAACAGGATGCTAAATGCTTACATGCCTCAGTCAGGAGAAAACAAGACTTTCAAATCCTATGCAATCTGACATATTCAGCTGGATATGCATTTGTTTACACACATACAGGACCACAGACCAGCCTACTACACCAGTCCCAACCCAGTCATTTCAGGGAAAAATTTATCTCTGGAGAAAATGTTCATACCCAGTGTGTTCTTACCAAAATTCATTTCCTCTGTGATGTAGCAGGGGAGATCTTCAGTACCTGCAGATTCAGAGCAAGTGCCTAACCCCTGAGGTTAGAATCTCTGGACTTTGTATTTTGGCACTGTTCTTATCTACATTTTGTCTAAGACATCATCATCAAGTAGAAAGATGATGATGGCAGTGCTTTCTATAGTTCAGCCATCATAAGTGTTAGATTAAGGATACATACCTAAAATTTACACAAGACTTTTGTTGTAATTTGCTTTTTTTCCACCTGCATCTTCTGGTGCTGCTAACTGCTTAAAAACCCAGCATCAGCTTACAAGGTATGGGTCACCCTTTAAATCCTTATAGTGGGAGGTGGGAATCCTTCAGCTGAAGGTTTCACGAATGATCAAACTGAAGAAGATAACTGAGATATTTTGTTTCTGGAGTCAGGACTTTAAGATTTGGAGAAATATGACATTGGAATGTTATATTAAAACCAGGAAAGGGTACCTTCATTGGAAGTGTCTCTGACTGACACTTTTTATGTTAAATTAGTAATGATAAATACAGATATCTCAGTTAGATACTCCATAAACATGAGATGAATTATCTTCTAGGGAAGTAACTCCACAATCGCTATAAGGAGAGCTTAGTATGATTGGCTTCAAATCTGGAAATTATATTCTTACTGTCTAAACTTTGATGGTTTTTGTTTTTTTCTTTCTACCTTAAGATATGATGCATCACATGACTGAACCTGGCCAGACTCAGGTACACCTAACAGGGACTCTGTGCCAGCTTGTGGTTTGTACTGACAACCCTCAGCTCTGCAAGGATTGTCAAACACGCTGCCTGCAAAGCTGGCAGTCCTCCAATCTGTCCCTCTGTTTGTGATAAAGATTAAGGTATGCCTGGAGACCTCTGATAGCTGTATGCAAGTAAAAAGCATATTATCAGGTCTGACAGAAGAGCAAAAGAAGGTAGAACTACAAAGAGAAAATGGAACCCCCTCAAGCATGAACTGAAAAGTTGAGGCTGATGGGTAGAAAATTCACAGATTTGTAAATGATAGCAAAGAAGTGTCTGAAATCATACAGTCCCCATAAGCTTAGTGCTTTTCAGTCTATAATCAGAACAAGCCTCAGGCTTGTAGGTTTGGACAGACATTTGTTGCAGGACTGTCTTTAATTGCCTGCACCTGATTCAATCTTTTCTTCAGTTATCATTGTGCATCATTCATCACTGCCCCACTGCCTCAAAAAAATCACCTCCAGCAACAGAGAGATGAGTAGTTTGAAAGTGAAAGGTTTCTATGTACATTTAAAGAATTGAAGGTTTTTCAGATTTTTGTTTGCACTCCATCTGTAACAATTATCCTCATTTTAAGCAAGAATGTTATTGCAGACAGTTATACTTAAAACAAAGCTAAAGGGGATCAAATTGAATATGAGTGTTCAAGAATCAAGGACCTCACTTCATGACCTTGTTTTGCTAAAGACAGGTGACTCAACACTTCCACAAGTTTAATTCTCAGGTGCCTTCTGGAGAGATTATCTTACTTTGCATACGTATACATGTATATTAGCAGTATAAGATGTTTTTCCCTGGTACTCTTCTAGGCTTGACTTTAACAATAGGTAAATAAGTATGTACTGTACCACTCTAATAATAATGATTTTTAATTCAGGAAAATATCTGAAACCATATCAGAAATTAGCATCTTATTTTGCTAAGTACTGTGTAAAAACTGTAAGAAAGCAATTTCAGTGCAGAAGTTTATAAATTAAATCACTTCATGAAAATCCGTTATTCAGAGCTTAAGGGAATCAGAAATGATTTGTAGGATCAAACAAGGCAGAGACCCTGTTGGTAAACAGAACTTTAATTCTGGAAAATGTATAAGCAATCCCAAATGAACACTTTTATCTTCTTGCAATTTAGTTAATGTTTGCTCACTGTGAACTCTGCAATCCAGGTAGATTTTTCTCCCTCTTATTTGCTAAGCTGACCACAGCTGTCTGGAAGGAAACCTTCTCAACTACAGATAAATCCTAGTTAGACTCTGGGAAAAAATTCACTGGAGAACATGTACCATGCAAGATAGTCCAGCAAATTGTCATAATTTAAAAATTTCATGAGCTCCTAAGTCTGTAACTTTTATTGACAATATCTGCAACCGCACATTTCAAGTAAAACATCTTCAGCCAAACCAAGATTGGGTTTCACAGGTGATGTAAATGTAGATAACAAGTAGAATAGAGGAATCATCTAATTGTGTAGGTTGGAAAAGACCTTTAAGGCCATCTGGTGCAACCATTAACATGACACTTCCAAATTTAGCCATGTCTCTAGGTGCCACATCTACCACATATCTTTTAAATATCTCCAGGGATGGTGACTCCATCACTTCCCCGACCAGCCTGCCCTAATGCTTGACAACCCTTGCTGTGAAGAAATTTTTCATAATATCCAAACTGTACCTCCTCTGGTGTAATTGAAGCCTTTTCCTCTTGTACTATTGCTTGTTAAGTGGGAGAAGAGCCCAAACCCAACCTTTTTCAGATAGCTGCAGAGAGCAATAAGGTCCTCCCTGAGCTTCTTTTTACTCCAGGCTAAACAACCCTTAGCTTCTCCTCATCACACTTGAGCCTGGGTTGGGCCTGAAGAGCATCCTGCAGTGAGGAACTTCCTTGAAGTAAGCTGGAATAAGTACTGGCTTGGCAGTGGCTTCATGTTGAAAATTAATTTCTTTACCCTCACCATAACCACTACAGAATGCAGAGAGCATCCATCTCAGCTGGCTCCCCACCCCATTTAGAAGAACAGTCTTGCTGAAGCTGTGTCCTCTTCCCAATAGTTTGCTTATTCATGTGCAGGCCTGTAATCTTCCCTGTACCAGCCACTTTTGTTTGGCCAACTTTAACCATGTACAAGAACTTTCTCCAAGCAAGATTCATGTAACTTGCTAATGTACAGCAAGTTTTTCCTGTTAATAACAGATGGTAAGGATTGTCATCTTACTGACATTAATATGTTCCCCACTCCCACTGAGCCACCCAAGGAGTCCCTGTTAGCTGGCAGGAATCAGCCAGCTGGAGTAGAATCAACCTCCATTATTCCTTGGGGCAATTCCTCCTTGAACTTGTTTTCCTTTTCTGATTCACTATTATTTTTGGTCCTTGGGGTTTATATCATTTTTATATTTTTATTTTGAATTCTCCAGCTGATAACCATGAGTCCTTCAGCATTCTTTCTGTGTTTTACTTTTCTTATCTTGCATAGCTTTACTTTACATTCCATCTTACACCTTAGGCAACAGATTTCTTTGTAAGATTGAGCCAATATTACACAGCTGTGGCTTGCAAAATTGAATTTTTGGTCACAGAGAGGTGAACCTCAAGGCTGTGGGTTAGCTGCCTATTCAGGGTCCTGTGTAGTAGTTTCTCTGGTATAGTCTTGACATTTGAAGAGGGTGTCATGCAGAGAAATGTTTTGAAAATATACAGGTTACTACCAGAATTGTGTGTGGAGAATCATTTCGGGAGAAAGCAGCACTGTAAAATACCCTCGCATCTCTGATGTTAGGAGCATGTTACTCTACTTGTAGGTGGCTGATCATAAGTGGCATGGGACCCAAAATACAGAGAAGCATTAAAACTGTTGAAGGACTATGCACAGGTTGCTAATCTGCCTTGAGATTTCCTTGATCTCCCCAAGCCCCTTTCCCCTTTGCTTGCTTGTTTTAAGCAGGCAACTGGCTCATATTCCTAGGTCTGCTGAAGCTGCCATTTCAGCTCTCTGGTCAGGTTTGCCCTAGAACTGACACGTCCTCAATTGCTGAAACAGACAAAGAATGTTGGAGCCTCCAATTCATCTTGTACTTTTCATTGCCTTTCATAGTCATGACTGCAGGATGGAAAGGGACACCCTGCTGAGAAACACTCTGCTGTCAGAACAATTTACATTTTGCATCCCTTTGTCTTGGCACTGGCTGTTCAAAAGATCTGGTAATAGCACATGTTCTCTCCAGGAGCTTTGCATGAACACCTGAACAGATGTCCCTGAAGAAGGAGATGATGTAGAAGACACTGTGAGCTTTTGCACTTCAGTCAAGTTATCAGGACAGAAATACCATGGGGGGATCTCTGGGGTATAATCACGGCCAAACAGAGGCAAAAAACCTATTTTTGTTGTTTTCTTTTTTACATTCATGGAGTCCCAGAGCCCAGCTTACCCTGGCATATACTGTAAACTGATGGCATTGGAGTAGTTTTAAATAACTATTCCTGAGTGAGTACTCTGGCCTCTCCCAGCCCTACAGTGGAACTATTCCATTCCATTCCATGTGAAGTGGAAACAAAGATCTAGAAACCAACTGCACCTGCACTTCCACAGGTCTCTCCTCCTCTTCAGCCTTCCTCATACATTTTACTTTCTGTAAGAAGAAGTTTTGAAATTGTGGGTGTCGTGGGTTGACCCCAGCCAGGTGCCAGGTGCCCACTCAGTCACTGTATCACTCCCTCTCCTACTGGGAGAGGATAGTATTGAAAAACTACCAGGGTAAGAAAAGGCAGTTTTATTACAGCAGGGGAAAAAATAGAACAAACAAGCTGAGAGTTGCTCGTGCAAGAGCAGAAGGGAAAACAATCAATCTCTACTTCCCATCAGCAGCGATGTCCGGACACTTTCTGGGAAGCAGGGCTTCAGCACGCGTGGTGGTTGTTCAAGAAGGCAAACATGGACCAGCCCTGAGTGCCTCCTCCTCCTCCTCTCTTCCTTCCCTTATATATCTGAGCTGATGTCATATGGTATGGAATATCTCTTTGGCTGACTGGGGTCAGCTGGCCTGCTGGTGTCCCCTCCCAGGATCTTGCCCCCCCATCCCCTTCAGTGGGGGAAGGAATGTCACAGGGACAGCACAGCTTGGCAGTAGCCAAAACACTGCTCTGTTATCAACGCCAGCTACCAAAGCAAAGCACAGCACTGTAAGGGCTGTGAGCTTTACCCCAGTCAGACCCAATACAGTGGGTTATAATGTAGTTACAGAATGACCAGAGCAGTCTAGAGTTTTCTAGGAGATAGAGTTTAATTTCTCTTCTACTTTTTGCCTTTTGTGTGGCTGCTAGATGACTAAGCAGTGTCAGATTAATGGGGGTAGTATTCACCAGAGTAAGCAGTTGGGCAGTGCATTCTTTGCACACACATGGTGTGAAAGAAGAGAATTAGTCCCATAAGAGATACAACAGTAGCATTTATTTTTGTCTACTACATGTGTGTATTGCATGATTTCTGTTCCAAATTTTTCTCTAAAAATGAGTCTGGTCTCATATTATCTCTGTTCTTGCAAACAGGATGACTTGAAAAGTTAAAATAATTTCTATATGTCGCAAAATTTCTAGTTCTCCAGAGGTTTTACCCTATTAGATTCAGAAGATGCTAACTTGGGTCTGTTTATAAAATATATTGCTTAAATTAATATATTTTGTGCTGATTGCAAAAATGTGGGGTTTATTTTTAATATTTTAAATGTCTGACCAAAACGGACTCACTAATATTATGAGCAGAAAAAAAATTTCCTATCCTCTTTTAAAATTACCCAAAAAATAACTCTGAATTTATTGTTGTCACTAAGGAAGTCTTAACTAAATCTTAATCTTGAGATGACACTGAGTTGGAATTTTATATTTATTTAGAATTCAGTAACTCACCACCTTTATATGGAATTAGGTGTCTGATAAACAAGCTCTGCTTTTCTTTACAGAATAGGCTGTCTATTGATTTAATTTGTTTTTTATTTGATCAGTTTGATTTTTTTCTTATAGCGTGCAGATATTCCTCAACCCAGCTGAGTATCAACTCTCCAGGAATATAACAGAGAAAAGAGGAATATCTGGATGGATACATTTGCAAATCTGCCATCACTCTAATGAAGCTAGGTTGAGCACTAGTAGAGGGTCAGTAATTTCCTGAAGTGAGGAATAAAATATTTCATAATCTTTCACAGTATGTGATACATACATATAATGTGCTGAATGTCACAGATATGCTCTGACCCTTCCTGGGAGTTTGTTGTACATTTTTTGTGCCCTTTTTTGTGTGTAATGGCACAACTCCACATTACTGTTCTGTCCTCTTTAGGATGATGGCATCCATTTCACAGTCTGACAGAAGTTACTTCTCATCTCCTGGTCTAAAAGTTCCTGTCCTTATGGGAGAGCTTTACTTCTCTTTCTCTCTTACATTAACACTGGGAACATTGTAGTTTTATTGGTTCCTCTGTTTTCTAGTGTTCATTTTTTATGTAGGCTATTCCATATGAAGTTCAAAGATAAGTCTAGAAACTGTATGACTTTCACAGTTCCACCAAATTTCAACAGCTCATAACCATTTAGCTTATTTATAACTGTCTGGTAGACTGTTTTATGTAACTTTTACTTCAGGCTTTCACAGTTCCCAAGACAAATACTGCTGTTTATTGAAATGACCAGCAGAAGCACAGAGCAGCTTTAAAGATATTCATTTATTTATTACATTTTTTTTCTATGAACTGGGTGTTCTTTCCAAATTGTTATTCATACAAAAGCCTCGACACAGTTCCTGAGGGACATTTTTAAAGGCCAGCTAAGAAAAGATGAAGAATTAAGAGGAAAGTTTCACTTTTTGGTCATTTTTAGCAAATGAGCTTCTAGAAGAGGAGATGTTATCATCATATGCTTAATAATATATGTAACATTTTGAAGGAACTTTTCCTTTTGAAGAGAAATTCTTCAGGAACCACTAAAGCCAGTTTCCACTGGTATGTCCATGAGAATTCTTTCCTGTATTGCACTGCATGATAATCCATGAAAGATGACTGCCAGGAGACATGGTTATTTAACTGTTGAGATAGGGGAAGGTCATTGACTTATGAATCAGTTTAAAGTTTAAGGTATGGGCAGGGGACTAGAAAGACAGTTTGGTTCCTAGAATGAAATCTTACTGAGAAAGACCACAGAAAGAGCTCCATGACTATCAGAGATACAAGGGGACACAGCAATAAAAGTTGTTGAAATCTTTGTTATCTGTGCAATGTTATATGAAAAAGACAAAGAGAAATCTTAATGTTGGTATACACAAACTGAAAATACAAAAACAACCCTCTGGTATCACTTAGGTTTTGTGAGATAATGTCTGGACTGGAATGTTAGTATAGAGTCTGATCAGCAAAGAGGTCAAGGAGAAAATATTGTATATAGAGCACTCCAGAGATACGAGATGGGAAACACAGTGAGATTTGCTTGGAAGGAAACAGGGATGTTGTAGGAGAAGTCTATCCTAGAACCTTGCACTAGCAGGTAAATTATGGTTTTTTTGACCATAGGATAAATATCCTATAGAAGCAACAAACATTCATTTCTTGATTACTGTTTGTAGAAACATTAACTAGATCACATTTTTTTTAAAGAAAGAGACACTTCCAATGTTTCTGTAAAGTGCAGAAGTAATAAAGGAAATATAAAGGGTTGGTAACACAGATCAGTTATTTTACATTTGATTCTAACTTGATTTTGACTAAGTCCCAACGACTGATTGAAAAATTGTGACGGAAGGAAGATAATTTATGCAAAAAACAATCATAAAATTATAGCATTCATATTACTAAAGAGAAGAAACAACAGAATAATAGTAATGGACTTTGAAAAGCCCAACAAAATAAAACAGACCTCAGACTCAGGTTCTGTGGGTCAGCCCTGCCATGATAGCGTTTTTGTGAGACAAGGACAGCTGTCAGCTTCTGAAAGAGAGCATGCTAAAAATTTTTCTGAATACATGGTCCCTTAAACATAAAAGTGCAAATACCTTGAACCAACACCTCAAGACTTTGTGCTGAATATTACTGAAACTCAGATATTCTTTCTCTGTGCCTCTACCACTGCCTGTTATAAGATGGATCTTTCCTATGAACCAGTGTGAAAATTCTTCTGTTCTCTTGATAGTGATTGACCTACCTCAAAGAAAGTGAAGAATTATGTAGACCATAATCTAGCTGCCTATTCCAAGTACATAATCTAGATATTGTAACATTTAAAAAGGGCACATGACCAGCACAGAATGATTCAAATCAACATTTTTTTTTCACTTTGTCACTGCTCCTTGAGCTCTATGATGATGCAAATACCATTTGTTCTAGCTTCACCCTGAATTTAGCATGCAATCCCTTAGGTCAGAGTGAAATTACAGTAATGGCTATCAAGTCCCTTTCTCTAACGGCAGGACTGGTTTTAACTCATTTTACTCTTTCCATGATAAGAAAACAAACCTACTAAGAAAACCCCTAGAATTGTTTTATTTATCATTTTAATATTCTTTTTAGTGCTAATTTTAGTGCTTAATTTAAAAAAAAATCCTTTCTTTTGCTTGCATCCAAACATTTCTTTACTTTATTTGTCTTTAATTCTTACGTAGTCAATATGAATAATTAAATCCTAACCTTTTCATATTAGAACAATTACTTGCATAAAGCTATTGTGTGTTCTCTTGACATGTTTCTCTTATATAAACCTCTCTTTTTTTTTTAACCTCTTCCCCCACTTTAGCTCCTTGTATTTTCCATGACTTGTATTACCATGCAGCTGTGCTCTGAATTCTGTCTTTGTACCACTTTGTGTGAACTGCTGCAGAGGAGAGAAGGATTGCTTAAATCCATCCTAACACCTCAAGAGCACGAACATAGCTTTGATTGTTCTGGCAATTCTCTAGAGATTATTTTTTAGGGTTTTTTAGAAATGATTTCAAAAATTAATGCTACTTCCTTTCTCCCACTCTCAGTAAGCTCTGTTGGCTTACTGCTCCATGGTTCAGTCTGTTAAATTCCCCTTTCAAGATGTACAGTTCAGCAGGTCAATACATCTTGATTAGCTGGTCAAAGCTTAAAAGTCTTATGAGACTACAAAACTGCAGAGGATCCAGAGGTAAAAAATTATCCACTGAAGGCAAAATCCACCCGTGTCCTGTTGTGCCAAAAACATTTGATTTCATAGGTGTTGCATGTGATAGAAAATTACAGTGGCCTTTACTATGGGAAGGGAATCTTCAGCATTCAATGCCAAATCACAAGACAGTCTTAAAAATGAACTGTTGGAAGACTTTGTCATTTTTATAGCAAGGTTTTTCTGACTGTGGTTCTCACATAACATCTGATTTGAGGAAACATCAATATTCCTTGAGTAAAGTCACAAAGACACTCTACCAACTCTTTAACACTTTTCATGAACCATTTTCATGAATCTTGAAAACTATCAACTTTTAATATGGACATGTAAGAAAACAGACCATTAATTTATAAACATTTATACTCAGAAGACAATAAAAGTCACAGAGTACTGAGCTAACACTTCTGGACTCAGTATGCAATCATTAGACTCTCTTTATTAACCATGAGGGCCGCTAGGAAAGATGCTGTTACTGGGTTTTGTGCATCAGCAGTTCAAAGCATAATGTTATTTGTCTAATGTGTGTTATAATGACTTGATGCACACCTCAAGCAGTTCTGGTATAATATTCTTATCAAAGATTTATTTAACCCTCTATATTGCTCAGGTTTTAAGCAAGAGTCAAGGCAGCTGATAATTTGAGATCTCCTCAGCCCATATGTGCCAGCCCTTCCAGTAGTGGTAAGGTTTTGTGGCAGGCACAAGGAAGAAAGCTTTTCCATGAGGCATAAATAAGGTTGGGCTTCTTAACAGTGGGTAGGCAAAGGGCTAATGATGTTTATTTGAACATGTCAGTAAAATCGTGTCAGTGGGGAAAAGAACAAACCAGATGGTGCTCAAGTGGAGGAGAGTCATGCCCACCAGCTCTCTCTGCAGGCAGCAGGAGTGGGAGCCCCTGAACGAGCAGCAATTTCTGCCTATTACCCGAATGTAAGCACAGCAGGCAAGTCATTTGCTTTGTACCTGGGCTTTTAGACAGGAAAACCTCTATCCAATAATCCTATTACAGCATTTCTGTTAAATTGTGCAGCCTAAATGCCAGTCAGTGGGTTGTGCAAATACTCGTTTGTACTTTCAGTTTTTTATTTTATTATTCAGATGCAGATTTGTGTGAATTCCTGTGGTAAATATGAATATACTAAATCTGAATAGGTTTTTTCTATTATTATTATTTTACTGGCAATTTTTTCTGTCCCTGAAAATTTACTCTAAATGCATCAAAGACTCTGAAAAACAGCAACGAAAAAACTACCAAGTAACCAAAAAAAAAAAAAGTAACCAAATTTTGATAATCAAGCGGTAATTACATTTATTTATTTTTATAGCTTTTATAGATAATTGGTAATTTTAAAAATTATTATTATTCACAGGTAAATTTAACTGAAGTTTTGATATATGGACAGAGAAGGAGATTAACTTTTAGGGTAATGAATAAATTTAATGTTAATATAAAATATTTTTTAAATTTTTTTCCTAATTTCTCTCATCTTCTGGATCAGGGTGGGGAAAGGAATTTCACACTGAAACTTAACATTAGGGACTGCCAGTACAGGTGTAAAATTACTGCCAGTTTATCAGATTATCAATATTAGAAGTCCATACCAATGACATGTTTCTTTTCACCGACATAATTGCAATAAAGTCCAATCTACCCTTGATAAGTTGAAGCAGTGTAAGCTGCAGTTTGTGGTGCTTTCACACTGGAGCTAGCTAGTTAATAATAGGAGAATCTCTTTTTCCTGAAGGTTCATCAGGCTAATAGGATGCAAGGGAGAAAAAAGCAATCCTACTGTATTGTGCATGAAAAGACATCACTTCTGCCTCCAGGGTAGAAGTACCAGTAGGGTGAGTTTGAAAGAAAAGGCACCATAAGATTACTATAGCTAATTATAGCTGCTATGCTACTTGATTGAATTAATAACTTGACCAAGATCAGCTTTCTGGAAGACTGTTAGAGCAATTAAAACCCAGTTTTATTTCTTCAATTTCTTCATTATCAAAGATATTCTTTAACAAAAGAAGTCTCAATCCATCACTGACTCTACACACAGGGTAGCTCTTGATCCACGTGCTCACACTACACAGCTTTACATGTGTGTTGGAGGCTACTTTTGAGGTGTGAGAAAGAGAAGAGAGCTTCTCCTATTTCACTGGTAGATGGTGGGTTTTTCTTTCCAGAACTTAATCTTTACTTTTGTATCTTGAAAAAGAGTGGTGCTAAGAGCTAAAGCCCATTGCAAAGCAATTATCCTTGATGTTCCCATTTCCTGCTGTTCCTTTCAAGGGAATGACATTGCTCAGAGCTATGAATCAAGTTTCACTTACCTTGAAGCCAGACATTCTTCTATTTAGATGAGTTAAAAATCAACATTTGAGAAAACTTGGCTAGCTGCAAAAAAAAAAACCTGCGTTTTCTAAACATTCAAAACTAACTGCAGTTAAGCAAGCTGATGAACTGATGACCCATCACTGAAATGCCAGGGATCAGCAACTGGGAAAAGCCACACTCTTTGATGGAGTTCAGTCTTGAAGTGCATGAAGGGTGGAATGGTCTTATTTTAGTTGATATGTGTGCACAGCAAATGTCCCTGCACCTCAGGGATTTAAAGCAACTTTTTTTAACACCCTGATAAAGTACAAGAAATTGAGTGCTGAAATTTATTAAAACAAAATTGTCCTCTCTGTTCTGGCTGCTTTACTGCTCTTCTTCCAGGGAGCTGAGGTACCTGCACAAAACATTAGGTTAGGCATTAAGATGACTCTCCTCTTGAATAGACTTATTTAATTTAAACAAAACTAACTCAAGACCTTAAATATTAATGGAATTCCTATTTCAGGATCATATGATAAATATTAACAGGAGGAAATTTAAATTACTTAAATATCTTCCAAAAAAGACTCTGTAATTGAAAGAGGCATCAAACTTTGATTACTTACAATTTATCATTGGAACTATTGGCAATACCTAGAACACATTCAAAGCAAAATATCAACACAAAGTTTTGAAAACAGATATGAAATGGTCAAAGATTCATACAGAGATTCTGAAGAGACAAAGCAGGAGAAGACAATAATGAATTCTTTTTCAGGAGTACAATATGATTTTGTAAAAAAAAATCATGAAAATAGAAAAGTTGAACTGGTTTATTAATGTTATTTAAAAATTTACTTAAAGGAGGCAGAATGGTAGATTCTAAAAAAACCCAATAAAAATGAGGAAATTGAGGAAATATAATTAACATTCTTTGAAAAGCATAATGTAGAGTAACTGAAATGCATAGGGTAATGCACACTGTAATGCCATTGTGTTTTCTTTCCTATGCTTTACTGGTACTCCTGTTACACTATAATATGCATTCAAGGAAAATTATTTAAGATTTTAAGCTCTAAGAGAGGGCAAGGGGCACTTCCTGCTTAAACACATACCCCCTTAAAATATTTATATGATATCTGGAAGTTATGAAGATGAGCTTATCATTAGGTATGAACCAGATCCTTGTAGTAATAATAACAGTATCTTTACCTTCTGTAAAATCCTTGTCCATGGATCACAGATGCAATCCTCAAATGTCTAGATCTTGTCACTGTGTGCACTGTGTGCACTGTGCAGAATGTCAGTATGTTCAGCTGAACTTCCTGTCTGAATAAGTGCAAGTCACAGAATAACCCAGTTTAAGTAAGACATCCAAAATGCTTTTTTAGGTAACTGAAGTTTGCACAGTTTCAAGAGAACCAAAAGTAGTAGTTTATTGGCTTAAAGATGTTTATACTTTAAAAGAAGAAACAAGACTGGAAATAAAATATAGACTTTTAAAAATAGATTTCAGATTTAGATGATACCTTTTTTTAAGTCTTGATGAAGCCATTCAACAAGAGGTTATAAATTATGGGAGTTTTTAAATGGCAATAAATCAACTATCTTTTTTATGTGTTTGAGGAAGGATGAAATAAGGAAGCCAGGAAGGCATAAACTTGCATGGCTTGTGCAATGGCGTAAGGAGGCCTCACTTGTAAGGACAAGGACAATAAGAATGCAGTGAAAATATCTACTTAACTAGATAAAAACCTTGCATGTTCTGTGTGTGGGAGTTTGGGGTTTTTTCAGTTTATTTTGTTTTTCTTTTGCTTTTATTTGTTCCTTGTGGATTAGCTCCTGCAGGACAAAAAAACCTGGCTAAGGGCAGCAGTTCACCTTGCTTAATCTTCACTTTACTACCATACAAGTCAAAAGAAGGGAGATTTGATTAATACTGTATTGTTCTTACATTAATTTAGAGACATTCTCAAATGTAAAAGTTATGAAAAGCTATAAGGAATCTTTCTTTTTAGCCAAGAAGCTCCTTAAATGATAATTTCTACATTTTATTTTATTATTTTCTTTTCTTTCTTTTCTTTTCTTTTCTTTTCTTTTCTTTTCTTTTCTTTTCTTTTCTTTTCTTTTCTTTTCTTTTCTTTTCTTTTCTTTTCTTTTCTTTTCTTTTCTGTTTTAATGTATTCTAATGAAACTTAGTTTCTTCTGAAACATATCCTCTATGGTTTCACATAAAACTTGTTCTTTACTGTAGAATTAGAATACTGTATCACTTTGCTTACTTTGCTACCCCAGCATGATACTTAAAATACTAAATAAAAGTATTAAGGGAAAATAGGTCTCAAGTAACGCCAAAGAGCACTGTGGTAGAAGCAGCAAGGAGGAAGATTTAACTTTGTCCAGCTGGAAATACAGATGAGTGAACAGTGCCACAGTTTAGAAAGTGTATTCTTTACAGTCTTACGTGATAATTTTCTGTAACTGATAGATTCTAATCTCTAGAAGTTACCAAACCACCATGGCTGTGTGTGTATTTCCCAATGGACAAATACATCTGTATAACGACATCAATTCCTTCAGAGCAAAGGTCATTAATGTTTATGCTGTGCTCGTTATTGCCCCCAAAAGTTCCAAACATACACACAAATCAAACAGATGAGCTGACATCTACTTCAGAACTGGGGATGCAGAATTAATTGCTCTGGCATCCTCTCTGTGTCTGCATGTGTGTGTGCACCTTGTTTTAATATCATGAAAAGGAAAACTCACAACTATTGCTGTTTGGTCTTGTAGCCTGTTCCTTATTATTCTTCTTGGTCATGATCTGTTCAGCAGTCCACCCTTGAGCTTTTTTATAACTTGAATGCCAAACCACTCTTTTTGAGCTCAGGGGTACACACAAAGGTAACATAATACCATTACTGCTCTATTGTCTACATAAATAATGGATTTCTTTTGAAGAGCTAGCAAAAATTTGGAGGAAAGCTCTTCCTCCTTTTAATACATCTAAGCCAAATGATGCTACAACTCTTTTATACTACTAAAGTGAGTGCAACTGTATTTTCCAAGGGTAATTTACACATCTAGAATAGAAAAATAAATGGAGTGTTGTAGGAAACTTTGATACAACATTTTAAAAACATTACAATTACGAATGCTAAAAATGGTGTTCCAACAAACTGGTGCTCCAACCTACAAATGCTTTGTCATAAAATGCATTTCTGAAAAGAGCTATATAGCACAAGGAACTGATGTAAGAAGGAAAACTGATAACTGGCTCTGTAATGGAACTTCTTTTTATAGACAGAAAAGCATATATTAAGTGAAAATGAATGTTCTGTTGACCAAAACTGCATCAACTGTCTGCAATGGTGTGGGAAAAACTTGTTCCAAGAATGCAGGAAAAATCTGCTCAGTAAAAAACCCTACATGTTTAGAACAACTTTCAAAAATACCACCATGTAAAAATAATCTTTACACTCTGCTACATCACTTTCTAAACCGAGAGATTCAGGTGTGATTTGTGTCTTGTTCTGACAATTTATTATCATCACTGAAAAGCAAGTGTTGCTGTTGTGTTTGACAACTGGGAATAAGGGGATAATACTGCTTAGGAGACCAGAAAAAAGTTAATTGTCAGCAAAAAACGATATATGCTACTTCAGTTTTTCTAGTTGTGTCTCCTTCTACCAAAAACTCATTTGTACAATGACTCCTGGAACAAAGTCTTTCTAGTGTAAATAGCATGCAGTAATGCTACAGCTTCTTTCTAGAGAAAGCATTCATGCTTTCATGATGTAGTACATGCATTTTAACCATCACAGGTCCACTGAGAAAATGGAAATGATTCAAGTGTCCTAATTAATGTATATTCTTGCCTTAGACCACATTTCTGTATAAGTATACAGATATGTCATTTAATATAGATTATAGTAACATATATAACAAAAAACAGGAGCATACTTAAGCAAAGAAGTCCAATTCTATTGATAAAAATATAATTTTATACTTACCTATAAATAGGGAATAACTTTATAAACACAATCTTTTCTAAAGATGTATTAGCTGAAGGAGCTGGAGAGAATTAATTTTGTTGGCCTTGTGTATTTGAAACACATTACATCTGACTGAAATGGTTTTAGGCCCAGCTGGAGATGAAACACCACACAGCCCCTCACTCAACTCTCCCCTTCTCTTCCCTTCAACATGGGTGGAATGCGGAGGAGAGTTGAAGTAAAAGTTGTCTGTTGAGATAAAAACAGTTTAATGGAAAATAAAGTACAACACCAGTGGTAAATAGCAACAACAACAACAACAATAATAATAATAATAGTAATAAAAGGTGATGCACAGTGCAATTGTTCACCACACACTGACAGATGCCAGACCCTCCTTCCCAAACCCAGACTGGCTCCCTTCTGGGTAACTCCTCCCAGTTTATATACTGGGCATGTAGAATATCCCTTTGATCAGTTCAGGTCACCTGTCCCAGGGAAGTTTCCTCCCAATTAGGTTTTTTGTGTACCTCCTCACTGGCAGAGCATGAGACAAGAAAAAACTTCATTGGGAGAAACATGACTTAGAAAGAAATCAAAATATCATTGTGTTATCAACACTGTTCTCACTCTGAATCCTAGCCACAGCAATGTAACACCTACTGAGAAGAAATTGACTCTAGCCCTGATTCAGGCATTTTGTGTGGCTCAATTTTTGCAATTTCTGTGTGTTCAACTGTCAGGATATTTGGTATTCTTAAAGACCTAGCTCCTGCAATCCCTTCGTCATATTCAAGTCCTCTTAAAGGCATATTTTAATCTGTCTGGCTTTTGCAGAAATAATGAAAGTATGAACATGAAAAAATTAAGTGGCAGTTAGAAAAGGGACTTATCTTAGCTAAAATGAAATTTTAATTTTCAGGAGCCTAGTCACATTATTCATAGGCAATGCATTCCTTGGTAGTGCTGTGCAGGTGAGATAGAAGGCCTTGATATCAGTGGAAGAAAATGTAACTTCTTTTCTTATGTGACAGATAATATTTTTAGGGATTTTTTTGTGTTTCTACTTCATTTGTTTCAGTAGAAGCATTTTAAAGAGTATTCAAGTAGACCAAATTATCTATACACTATTTAAAGTTGAATTAGTATTGTACAAAAAATGCTCGGTTTTAAAATCTGATGTTCAAGAAGAGGTGATCATTAAAATAAAGTTTGTGTGTCATTTTCAAAACACTCAGCATTCCTTCATGAAAGGACTTATTCCTTCCTTTATGAGGAAAAGTAACAAAAATGCTTACAAAATGCAGGTTATATATATATGAGCATGGTGAGTTACATCATAAAAATGGAACTACAACTAACTTGGTATTTGTGTACTGAGGAAACAGCCCCTCTACACATGTACTATGCCTTTTGAGCATTAAAACATGAATGATTAATTAGATACAAACCAGAGCAACTTGACATTTAAAACAATTCCCGATTGTCATTGTCACTTCCAATGCATGGGGTTTAAAAATAAACAAATTACTAGCTAGTTAGATAAATTAATGGAAGTGTTTGATATGTCTTCTAAAAGTCCTTCTAATTGCTTTTGAGAATTTCCCTGTGCAGTTGAATATAACTTGAAGAAATCATCACAATATTCCCCAATTGTTTCAATTCCCACCCTGCTACAGTGTCAATGAAAAAACCCTGCAGTTAATAATATCTGTCAGTTTAATAAAGTGAATTATTTAAGATTTTCAAAACTGTGCTTTTCATTTATGTCCATAATAAAAAGTCAGATAAATAAGGGACAATTTTTGAAGAACTCACTTGGCTCCATTGGCTACACAGGAATGATGGTCTTATAGCTGTCTCAGGAGTACTCTTTCACCAGACAGTTAAAATTACCTGAGGTAGACTGAAATCAAACATCAATCTTTTTCCTAGGGAAAGTAAGTGATAAGAAGAACAAGATAATCTTCTAATAGTTTCCTGATACTAAGATGCAGATTTCAGAGCAATTGACATGAGCAATTGCTGTCAAGTTTTTTGAAGATCTTGTGTCCATTTGGGAAAAAGAGACCTAAATTACATTCTTAACTTCAAGAGAAGTTAGACAGATTTTCAAACTCCTAAAAATGAGAAAAACAGTGGGAGCTGTGGTTAGCTGTGCCACATAGATGCTGAAACAAGACTGATATGTAAAATAGTTTCTGAAATACAGCATGAAAATTTTATTTGCCACCAACTTAATTTCATAAAGATTCCATTGCTGCCATGTCTGGAGCAGGGATGTGGAGTCCCAGTTTGTCTAACAGGTAATCATGCAGCAGTGTGGGCTGGGGGCTGACCTGCTGCAAAGCTGCTCTGCAGAGAAGGAAGGACCTGGGGTTCCTAGTGGACAACAAGCTGTCCATGGGTCAGCAGAGCCCTGGTAGCCAGGAAGGGTGATGGTACCCCAGGGTGCATCAGGAAGAGCATTGCCAGCAGGTCGAGGGAGGTGATCCTGCCCCTCTACTCAGCCCTGGTGAGGCCACATCTGGAGTGCTGTGCCCAGTTTTGGGCTGCTCAGCACAAGAGACAAGAAGCTACTGGAGGAGGTCCCATGGAGGGCTATGAAGATGTTTAAGGGACTGAAGCATCTCCCTTATGAGCAAAGGCTGACAGAGTTGTGCCTGTTCAGGCTCGAAGAGACAACTGAGAGACCTCATTAATGTCTATCAGTATTTGAAGGGAGGGTCTCAAGAGAATGGACCAGGCTCTGCCATGGTGCCCAGAAGTAGGATGAGAGGCAATGGGCAGAAATGGATGCACAGGAAGTTCCACCTGAACATATGGAAGAAATTCTTTACTGTGCAAGTGACCACACACAGGAATAGATTGTCCCGAGGGGCTGTGAAGCCTCCCTCCCTGGAGATAATCCAGAACAATCTGCACAAAATCCTGCATCCTGTGCTGTGGGATGATCTTTCTTGAGCAGGGAGGCTGGACCAAATGACCTGCTGTGTTCCCTTCAAACATGACCCATTCTCTATTTCTGTGAGTTGAACCTGCATGTGAGTTTTTGGCACTGAGAGGACAGAATGGCCCACATATTTATGTGACCACACCAGGTAAGGCCCCACACAGATATATAAAGACCAATGAGAATAGGTGGATATTTGTGGAGACCTCCAGAGAAAGATCCTGTCTGCAAATTTCAGTAGTAGAAAAGAGACCTCCCTCACATTTTAGCTAATTCCATCGACCATGTACGAAATGTTTTTAAGCAACTCTGATGAGACACTTAAAATTTAGGCATAGCTTCCTTGATTCAAGTTTTAACCCTTTCTCACAGAGAAAGCAAAGTTGTCATACCTTTACCCCTCTCTTTGAGGCACTATAGAGACAACCACCTAAACAGAAAACATTTGAAGAAATCATCTGCTCAAAAACTAATTACAATTTGTATCTCCATTTTTATGCACGTATACAGCTACAAAGGCCAAGTCATAATTATTTGGGTTACACTGCTGTGGACATTTATGTACATATTTATGTCTGTCACTATGGATGTCTGTTAATTTTATAATTGTGTGTGGATAAATGTTTGCAGGCTTATGTGCTCTGCTTTAATTTCAGTCCAAACCTAACAGATCTGCCAGTGATTAAGTGACTCTGGAACATGGAAGTATACAAGAATATGATAAAAAGATGTGTAACATAAAAAGTGGCATTATATGAACTAATACTGAGTTCTGACTTTTAAGATTCCTTGCTCAGACATGAAGATAGAAGTAAAATCCTCTTTTTTTTTCATAGCAGATTGTGTTTCATCTTCTGGTTAAGTTTGTGTCAAAGAAGTCCAATAAATTTTACGATACTCTAATTAGCACTCTCACAAGCTGTTAACATTTGTATTTGCAGTCAAGTGGCATTCAGAGAAGTGTGAAATTTTTCTGCCTTTGAAAATATTTAGGAAATCAGTTCTCCTGAAATGGACAGGTCCACTTTAAAAGCCTGTAAATATGTCAGTGGAGACTGGAACTGATTTTCAGCAAGGTATTTTGGATTTCTACTGTTGAATGAATTAATGAATAATACTCCCTAAAAGTGTATCTCTTCCTGTACACCTACTTCTTATGTAAACTGTTAGTTTATTTGCATTAATGTTTGCAATCTTTAAAATTATAATGTCAATCACATGTTTATCAGTTGAAATGACAATTATAAATAAATGTAGCTTCATTTCCTATGGGATCATACCTCTTAGCTGGTTGATCTGTAAGTCCAATGATGATAATTGAATATCTGTGCCTGTATTTAAAAGTCTTCTCACAGAGAATTTTGGAAGACAAGATGCCGTATTTGATTTTCAGTACTATATTCTAGAAACAGGATTGAGATTTATTGGGAGGAAACAAAATTTTTCGAACTTGCTATCTCCTTTACCCAGTTTATAGTTTTTGGGAATTCTCAAGCAGTGCTCTAGTCTTGATTGAAATAGGACAGTAGGTTCAAAAGCTGTCAGAGGGATATACAGACATAAAAAAAGACTGTGTGGTTACATGCACTGTTATCAGCAGATGGTTCTTGGGTTCCCACCCAAGACAGTCTATGATTCTATGGTTCTACGATCTGCTTTGAACATAATGAAGATTTAAACACCGGCTACATATGTTGACAGCTACAATGTAAAATATTATATTTATTTAACATAATAAATGCCACCGTTAGGGTTTGATTCAGTTCCCTAAACTCAGGCAACAGCATAGAACACAGGAAAAAATTCAGTGATATTTGAGTTGTACAAGGTTATCTAGGATATCTCCATTGTGTTGCATGATGAAGGAGATTTTTACCCTGTGGATAGACAGTTGAAAGAGTTGAAGCCTTTGACATTTCATACTGAAATTCTGTTTCTGTAAAAAATTTCCCATCTCAGGCTTATGTGAACATCTGCTACTGTGCAAATACAGACATGAGTCTGGACACCTTGCACAGATCTGAAGTTCAGCTCCTGACCCTGTTGTCTCAGAGCTCTCACTGTAACACTTCTGAATGTTGCCTTACACAGGTTAAGGCTGTGACTTTTGAAGGTGCCAAAGCTTGTTGTGGGCATCCATTAGTCCAGGATGAAGGGATTGGAGACTTGTCTACGAAACATATTTCCCTTCTCCCTGTAATGTGGGATAAAAACCAAGAATTTCAGATTACTGCTTTCTCCTGCACAAGCCTTCACAAGGGTCATAATTAGTTACTAACTAGATAGGTAGTTTTGTGTAATGAGAGTTTTTGAGATTTTTTTTTCCATTGATATTTCATCTTGAACCAGAAAGTAAAATTAAGTGCAGAAAAAGCTTGAATTAAACTATTTTGGTACATCTAATCAGTCTTCCTCCTAGACAATCTCAGTTAGGCTTTTTCCTATTTTGCTTTTATATAGAAAATTATTATCTCATTTTAGACATTGAAATCTAATTGAGACTCTGGATCAGATCCATCTTTGCAAATAGATATCTCTACAGTTTGGGCATTTCCACATGAACTAATTTTTTAAAGGCTATCATTATAGTCAATAATAAATTAATGACTGTATGGCAGAATGAATAATTTTTATTCTAAAACAAAGATTTCATTATCAGTCTTATGAAGTGTCTTTCTCTCTTATTTACTTGATAATCTCAGTTGCAGCCATCAAAAATAGGTAAGATATATCTCACTGGAAATCCTAGGAGGAAGGCAGATCTTTTCAAGCTCATGAGGGCTAGGATTTAATCCTCTACTTTGTATTCTCAGCAGTTTCCTGAGGGGTTGATTTGAGCAATTCAAAGTATCTAAAAATGTGTGCACCATGGAACAGATAATTTCTTTTGCAATGAAACCTGAACATTAGATCACTTTTTTCCCTCCTCTAGTTACTTATTTTAGAAGATCATTTATCAAATACTCTAGATTGAATTTTATTTATATTTAACTTCTGAGGAAATTTTGTAGTGTCATGGTGACTGTGCAAAGGGAACAATTTGTCACGTGTGGCTCTGGGATTGTACTTAGTGGTGACACAGCTGCCCAGTTCTTCAAGGTTGATTGAAAATACATTGACATCAAAAATGTCACCGTTCAGCTTCAGAGAACCTGTCATTCATGACACTCTGACTGAAACCTCCAGTGCTGAAATAGTGAGAGAAAATTCTGCAGAAATACAGTGTGCTTCAGAAAATGATCTGATTCTTTTCAAATTTGGGGTGATGGGTAATCAAGAGGCAGTTGGTATCCTGAGCACATTCTTCAGGTGTATGTTGTGTTTGCACCGTGTTTCTACCGTTTTGCACTTTAGTTTTGGTTTTCAGCAGAGAACTTAAAATTTCCAATTTTCTTGACACATGATCCTTCTGACTCAGATGTAACCACATTTGCAGGCAGTAGGGGAAGCCAGCACAACTGCTGCTCCTCTTTGTCATTCTGGACAGAAAGAAGATGTTTGGGATTTGTTTCTTGTTTCCAAAGTCTCAATATTTGTAAGAATATATGCCTTACAATAGCTATTTTAATGTAACAGTGTTTAGTTTCTGATGTAATAGTTTGATAGTGTGAACCTCATGTACTAAAGAATGCTAACATCATTTAATTTGGGATCTAACTACGTTTTTTAAATTACAGCAGTTTGACATTGATTTTAGCCAGCCATAAGAGTTATTTGGAGGGGAGGGTTTTTTCACACTTCTACAAAAAAAAAGAGAGACAAAGAAAAAGTCAGTATGACTTTAAATACAATTTTCATCTGTTAAATATTTGGAAAGATTTTTAATTAACAGCTAAAATAGGAATGTAGATTCTGTGACAATAATTAAATAAAAATAAAAATAAATCTACGTCACCACGAAAAAGGGAAAAAAAACACAGTGAAGGAAGAATAGCAAAATCAAAACAAGCTGGCATCTTTGAGCAACCCCTCCACGAGGACTAGAGACAGGGCAATGAATCAACACATCATTGTGATCTTGGTGGCAGAAGACCTCCCAAAATGAGTGATTGAGAAAAGCAAACAATACTGGCAGAAGTGACAACAATGGAATTCACAGCTTTTGGGCTGAAAGCAGGTTAGCATAAGGATTTTCAGAGGCATAAGGGGCACATGGGCACATAAATAAACTATAAAGCCCCACTGCACTCCACATATATTTTAATAGAGATGTGTTAATTATATCTTGATAACAGACAAGCTGTTTTCTCTTTTCTCTTTCTTTTCTCTTTCTTTCTTTTCTCTTTCTTTCTTTTGTCTTTCTTTCTTTTCTCTTTCTTTCTTTTCTCTTTTCCCCAGTTTTGACCAAAGACTGGAAGTCAGTGCACCCTCCTGTCCACACCTCAGACCTCTACTTATCAGTGGCAGGAAGGAAAAACTTATTTAATTTGCTTACTGTAATAGAAGCATCAGACAGCAACACTTACTGATATAGGATGAAGAAAAGAAAACAGGATTAGTTCTGAGATCTGATATCTTTCAGCTCCTCAGGCCTGGCATGAATTCTAAGAGCCGTGACAAGTAATGAGATACCAGAACTTAAAACCACATTATCCTGATTTATCAGATATTTTCCTCTCAGCACTTAGCTCTGCTTAAGGACCCCTGAAGCAGGGATTATTCCCATAAACACCAACAAAAAGCTTGGGGTCACAATTTTGAAGCTCTGCATATAAGTTCTTAACTCAGTATCAGACTTAAAACTTTTATTAGTTCCTCACACTTAAAGCATATTGGTAGTTTTTTTTGCTATTACACTGTAAGCATAAAAATGCTTCTGAATCGAGTCATAAGCAATAGCTTTTGAGTGCAAGGCTATATCATGAATCATGCAAAAATCCTATAGAGACTGTTCCTGTTATATGCAACCTGCAAGTGCCTGGACATCCAGCTAACACACTCCCCCAAATGCCAGTAGATTGTGCCTGAGGCTGGAAAAGCACATGCTTTTTATAAATTTACATTGGCAGAGATTTCATCATGGAAGAATCAGAAAGGGGACTTTTAACTACCAGTGAAATGACAGCTGCAGACCTATAAATAGTTAGAAACCTGGAGGAAAAGAAAAATGCAAATTTACCATTGCTTTTGACTGGTGCAAGTCTACTGAAGTGAAAGGAACACTGGCTTCTTCATGTGTGAAATAAATTTGTTTCCAAGTATTTAGTATCCTGATCAATGCAATGACTTGATTGAACTCTAGCAAAAAGAAAACAAACTCTCCTGAAGAAGACGTTAGGAATTTACACTTCACCAATTCAAAAAGGAATCCTAATGGAAATTTGGGGAAGTTGCAAAGAACTGCTGCCTGATTCAAAAGCATGCTAGACACATAATGTTCTCAGGACAATTTAGAGCATGATAAAAGTTGATAGGACATTCACAGCATATTGAATCATCTGTAAAGAAATACTGATAAGATTATTGCTTTAATTTTACTTTTCATTGTAGGTGTTAAATTCTATGAGTGAATGACATCTGGCCCTCATTTATAGGAAGCATTTTTATGAGTTAAATGAAATACCAAATTAACTACTTTTGGAATTATTTAATGCCTTACGACATAAATAAACAACTTGAAAAGAACAGAAATGAAACTACTTGAATTACTGTAAAAGTCACATGGTTTGTTATTAATAATTTCTGGGGAAAGATCCTAAAAATGATCTATGACAAAATTTTTCATGTTTATTTACATATCTCTTCTGTTCTATGTTTTGTTGCCATCATTGGATTGCATCTGTGTATGCAATTACATTTGTTCATACAGCTGGCAGATGGTATGTAACAAGAAACTCATAATACCAAATGGATGGGAAGAAGACTGATTTTGTGAATTATTATGTATTTATTATGTATTGCATCTTCCTGCCTTTCATTTCCAACTAGATTATGAGGCTGCTTCTATGCATAACATTACTGGCAAAGATGAAGAATCAGTGTTTTGTCTTCGAGGGCTTCCAGACCACATTTTTGAAGAAACCTTTTCTTTGTGGTGAACTTGCAGTTTCCTAGGCCAACCTGAATCTAATTTACATCACAACTTAATTACTGTCAGGTAGTTTTGCAGACTGAGATTCCTCTAACTTGTACAGCAGAGACGATCTTTCATTGTATACATACAAAAGACCTTTTTCAACCACTACACTTCATCTTTTAACTATAAAGAAAATTCCATTGGATATAGACTAAGTAGAATCAGACTAGGGGAGATGTTATTTCCTAAAAAAGTACTCCAATTACTCTTCTAGAAATGGTAGCACATATTAAAAATATACCTTATTGTTTGTCCTTTGCTGTGAGATGTAATCTGTCTCTCCCATGAGGTACCAAGAGGCAAAAGGAACTGAATCAACCAGAAAATACGTATTTGTCAACAAATGGGGAACTGCCTTGGGAAACAGCATGAAGGAATAAGCAGCACAAGCCAAAATGAGAACTAGAAGTATTCAGTAGATTTAGAATTAGAAATATTAACCAAAAAAAGGGGGAATGATAACAGATGGATCTTTCTGGGAATGGAACACTGTGAGATAAAAATCAGAGTGAACATGTGGAAAGAAAAGAGACACTTCAACTTCTAGTTCTGTTGCAGGGCATACACAGGGCTTTGCAGCATAAACTTCATGAACTTGTCCACTGTGACACTTGCTCATGGGAGTTCTAATTTTATCCTGACTCTCATTTTCAGATATCTTCTGTGTACTTTCTCTCCTGGACCACCCTTTTCTTAGGAGTGTTACTTGCAAGATTCAGTAAGTCAACATGTATCTATTTTTCTACACTCACTGTTGACCACAAGGCACATTTCTATCCTCATGTACCCAGATGGATCCAAATCTTACTACCATATAATGGCAAACCATAAGCACCTAATGAGCAAAATGTGAGTTCTTTGCATGACAGCCAACTCTGATAAGTTTTATCAGCCTTATTCTTCACTGCTTCGGTCTCCCAGGCCTCTGTGCTTGAAGACACGGTTCAAGGAGTTCTCGTGTTTCTAGAAGTGTCATTAAGTCCTACTGATTTGTATAGCTTTAGAATTAAGCTACCATTAAAGCTGCCTAAAACTCTTCCCCTGTGCAGTTCCAGCAAAAGAGATTAAACTCTCTGTTGGTTCTGCAATGAGTACCATGGCAATGCAAATTCACTTAAGCTGCTCTCCACAAACCATGTACTCCATAGGAACCATGAAATATCAATGTGACATATATTAGGAAAAAAAGAAGTGTTTTTAAAACTTCTGCACTGGCACAGATGTGTAAATCTCCATCTCGTATTGTAAGATAATCACTTTGAATATTTTAGGATTACCAAGGCTCATAGATTACAAGTGGAATTTTATACAGCCATACTGATATTAGTCACAAACATGACTTTCATTAATATTTTATCTCCAGTTAATTATGTACAGAAATAGTATGAAATTGTAAAAGCTTGAGACAAGGTCAATCTCATTTCTTGGTGATGTAGAAAATAGTAATTTTTAATAAGATTTCCTAGGTCTGAGATCTCAGGGTTTGATCATTTAGCTAATTATGCCATTAATTTGCATGCAACAGTTCCTTGTGAAGGCCTGTCTGATGTTAGATTTTTTCATTGATGCTTCCTGTACAACATTTAACCCTAGTGAAGCACTATCAAATTTTGGTACTACGTGACAGAGAAAAAAATACATTTTTGTATTAGTTAATTTGCATACTGTGAGCTCACATTAATACTTTCTTTTTCTTCCATGTCCATAGATACTACAACTGGTTATGTATAATATTAAGAACCACTGGAAGCACTCAGCTGTGATCTTTTCTTGCATGCCTACTAAAAGGATTTGAAGAACTATTTTATTCCTGTTGTGCTCATAAAAGAAATTTTTGAGATAAGAGACTAATAATATATTTACTACTGCTAAAGTATTAAAATGTGAAATTTAGTTTGGGATATCATATTAAGACACTGGTGGAAACCTTTGCTGTAGCAGCTACCAGTGTGCATTCTTAATTCTTTAATTAAACATGGGGGATGAGAGGGAAAGGAAAGAATTTAGTTAAATATTTGTAATTTAAAGAAAAAACAAATTTTTTTGATGGTGGGGGATTAATTGTATTAATTACTCACTTTCATTTTAGCAGGAAAAGGTGATTATTTTGTCTGGTAGTTTTGACTCCATATTAACTCTCTTTTCTTGAGATGAAGACAGACCCAGTCTTGTTCTACCGTTGAATCTCCCTCTAAAAAAGCGGGATGATCTTCAATAAAATGTCAGCAAGAATAGTATAAGAGACAGAAAATGGAAATATTTGTTTTTTATTTGGAGCTTACTGATGGATATTACTGACACAGCATAAGGTCTTAGCAGCCAGTCTAAAGCTGAAAAAACTTCTTACCATGTCAATCTATTTAAATCATTGCTCCGTATTTGCTCTTCTAGTCATACATTCCCATCAGTAATAGAAGAAATGGAATTGGCTTGGCAGTCTTAGCTAGGCTATTAGGCAAGAATAGAAAGAAAAAGACTAGGAAAGAAGAAGAATAAGCTCAGAGGAGAATGATGCACTGGTGATAGGAAAACAGCAGAACACTGAGCATCATATTCTAAATAAAATTTAAGATTTAGCCAAAGTTATTTTCCACCCTCTAGAAACACGTGTTGTATAATAAGACCTAGAAGAGTGAGTAGAAAGCTAATCCTTTTTTGAGTAGTCTTTTAAAGATTAAACATTTAGTCTCCTTGCTATTCAGAGAACAAACTTCAAATCCCAAAACTCACTAGAAAAAAAAGGGAGTTTAACCCTGATTATGGGGCAGTTCACACATCTGATGCCTCAGTGCCATGGCAATGGTGGTGCCTCTCCTGAAGCAGCCTAAATGCCAGGAGTGGAACAGAGATGTCTGTGACACCAGACTTCTGATGAGCTGAGAGGGAACCTGAAGCTCCTGGTTCCTTCTTAGTGAACCAGGCAGGCAGCCAAGGGGAGACAAACTTAGCAGCCCTGCTCTCCCTTCAGTGTCTTGGACAGCCTGCTTGTAGAAAAGTGAATGAGATGGAGAAATATGGGTGAGATATGATGCATACACTTGATGTGAGCACAACTGGAAGATGATCAAAATTAAACTATCTCTGGTTTTTACTTTGATGGTAAGAACAACAATACAACAATAACAACAACAGGGTAGATATTTCATTGTTAATTTCAACAGTATATATATATATGTGCCTAATATATATGTAGTGCCTAATATAAGAATAAATACTAAACCTGGAGCCTGAGATGCTGCAGCACAAAAACATCAGTGTCCCATATCTCAGTTCCTAAAATTGTCTTGTTCTTCAGGAGATTAACAAAAATGGGCATATCTAGGCTTTTATATCCAAACATATTATTGTTTATTGTTATTAGTTATTTTTAAAGCTTCCAGTAGGTGTAGAAACACATAATATTCCAGAATTTTAATTGTTCATTCTATCATAGAGGAATATTTACTGAAATAAATGTCACTGAAATGACAGTAGAAAGTCAAACATTCTTAAAAATATTCTCCAAGTAACTAGCTGTTTAATAATTATGATAAGCACTATCATGTAATGATGCACATGGGCATTGGATAACTGGGACAAAATATTTCTGAAGGAATGAAACACTCTTTCTGGGAGAAAGGCTCAGCACAACCTGGGCATGATAGATAATTGACAGAATTGCTCCTAAAAAGACTAGAGTAGAAGAATGAGGCTGATTTTTCAGAGCTCTGAAATTTTAATTCTATGTACCTCATGCAGTGGATGTTCCAGCTGATGAGATTCACCCTTCTATCTTTAAACAAATTATCTTTAAAAGTTTATCTTTACACTTAGTGCATATAAATGAGAACCTTATATATCCTTGATTCCTGCTATAGTCAAGAGAGAAATATGTTATATCCAAAAAGGCAGTTGGTATTTTTGGTAAGACAACAGCCCCTGGAGATACCTTTTATCTGCACTGCCTGCAGAAGAGACCTGGAGCAATGGTGTTCCTGAAAGAGGTGGCTTGATTAAATGACCAACCTCAGCTGGCACAAGCATGTTTCTGCAAATATGGGTGTGTAACCCTGAGCTGGCTGAAACAAAAATAAACACAGCAACCCCCCATCCCTCCCTCCATGCGTATTTCCCACCATAATCCTGTTGGGATGTTACTCCATATGCATCTTAAGATGTTGCTTCATATGTAGGCAACCTACTTTTGGGACAGGGAACTAACATTTCCTGATATGTTTCAATCATAATGAGTAGGATTAGTCAAAGCAGCCTTCAATAACTGTCAATCACCTCCTTTTGTTCCACATGTGAACGACTGATGAGGATATATCTGAAGAGGAATCAGTGTCTGGAGCAGCAGTCAACTCCTCACATCTCAGAAGTTCAATCCCTGTAGTACGGGAGCAGTGCAGTGAGTTCTGCTGGTTGCCAGCTCAATTCAGCTTCAGAGATCTATAGAGATTCTTCCTTTCCTATTTGCAGGTGAATGAGTGTGACTTTTTCACACTGAACACCTGTATTTCTGAAAATATAAAGTTTTGATCAATTCCCTAAATTTGATAGTTTTGAAGAAAGGGAACTTAAGAACAACTGAATCTCTGCTGAATTGCTGTCTGAAACCATTTTTTTTTTGTTTTTTTTTTTTTAAATATTTTTGTGACACAAACAGTGGAAAACAGTAAAGATATGAATCAGTTCCATGCTTGATCAGACAGAAATCTTCAATTTTTAAGCAGGTTTATGTTCTGCACCAGGGAAGAAGGTGGGGAGAGAGAGATGATGCAGGATAGCTTCTGAGTCTCAGTAAGATAGGATCCAACAATAAATAGCTTAATAAAAGAGTTGTTTTAATAAGAGAGACTAAAAAAAGGAATAGAGATAGCAAGTAAATTTTCTGTCCCTTAAGATTCTGGGCACCCTGCACTCGTGCAGTGTCAAAAGGCCCCCAGGTGGATTTTCCCACAGGACATTGTGCAGCTGTCTTCTGTGGCAGAAGCTTCCCATTTCTGGTCCTTTGAGTTATTACATAATTTTCTTACAGGAAAACAGCTCTGTTCATTAAAGAAAGTTGCATGAGAACTTGCTTCACTTTTAGATAAAGGCAAACAGAGGTAGCAGAACTGCAGGTGCCAAGTGGAAGCTGCCTGCAGTTTCCTCTGCTGCAATGAATTGACACCTGTGTCCAAGGGATTTGTGCAGCTCTGCAAGTCCTGAAGGTCATGCTGAACATGCAGCCCAGCACAGACCCCTCCCTACAAAGGCTAAGTGTCATGTGGATCACACACACCCTGATATTCACTGCTGTCCTTGTCAGATCACTACATTTCACCCCTTGGTCCACCTACAGTTCACCTTTCCCCAAGATGTTTTAAATTACAGGTTATATTAGTAAACTGTTTATCTAAGAGAAAGTTTACTGACAGGTTGGACTGTTAACTCTGTTATAACACCCCTCTACGTGCAGCACAGCCTGGCATGGGGCTTTCCAGGAGGTTCTCAAACTGTGGCTACTCATGATAACTTATGAACTTCTCAAGCCCTAAGAAGGCTCAATAAAACAGACCTTACCTGCTCAAAACCATTAACTCTTCCTCAAGTACCATATCTTCTCCAAAGTTCCCAATATAGATTCTATCTTTATGTGGACCGTGTCATCGAGTCTTCATTTTCTGCAAAAGAATTTCACGGTAAAGTAACTATGACCAGAGCAATCCCATCTCACATAGCCTCTGTGGCCATGAAAGGGCTGGAATTCAGCAGAACCAATGAGAGTCACAGCAAGGTAGGGTGAGCAACATGGTGTCAATGATCCATAACCACTATATATCACCAAAATGTAACATTTATTCTACTGTGTTAGTGACGGGGGAAAAGCTACGGAACACGGATCTTCAACAGTATGTATCAGCTGGCTGATCTCTTCAGTCTTTCAAGAGTGCATAAAATCCTGGGTAGCTATAGCAACCTCAAAACTGCCTAGGTCAGGATTGAGGACTGGGGATGTAAATGTCCTGAGCGCTTCCAGAAGAAGGAAGCGTCAGCAGAATGAAGCATAAAATTCACATTATCATGAATGGATATAGTAGAAAATATAAAAAAATTGCTTTGGAAACTAAAATGTGGAATTTGATGTTGTGAATAACTCAGTCTAAAAGTTTTATGAGAATGGATGCTCTGGATGGCCACCACTTTTTTCAGTCTATACACTTAATTTATTTTCTGTTTTGCAATCTCCTCCTTGTTCTTGGAAGTGCTGTGCCATAAGGAGCACAAACAGCTTGTTGGAGCTCCTAGAATGAATATTTTGCTATTCATCAGGAGTTTTCTCTAATCTACACAGTCTTTGAGAGATAAGAGAGAGTAGTTCCTTAATGACATTGATCTCAGATGCATCCTCACAGATCCTATGAACTTGTTCTTATTTTCAATTTAAGTAACAAGCTCCTAACTTGATCCTCCTCCATCATGAGTACTACCTTGGACCCCTGAACTTTGCTAATAGTCAGGAATGTCTGGGAGGTAAGGAAAGACAGAGGCAAAATGTCTCTCAATATTTTCTCTCCTTTGTCACTGTGTTACTTGACCCACTCAGGACCGACTATCATCAGCATTTTCAATGATCACTTTGCTGCTGATGTAACTTAAGGTAGTGTTCATGTTGCACTTGATATCTGACTCAACCTTTGACTGCATCTAACCAGTCTTTCCAAACTTCATCCTTGCATGTCCACCTGTTTCTCCTGGATAGCTTCTCCTCACTTTCATTTTGCAGATACTTAATCCAATTTTTCTTAATCTACTCTCTACACTATTTTCTGCAGCCAAACCAAACCATTCTTGTTCTATCAGGAGGCTGCCCCTGAAGAATGCCTGGCCCACCTGGGCCCCCTCAGAGCCAGCTTCCATGGGATCCTGTCCCTCATATCCCAGACAAAAAATGGAAAATCTCTTTTCCTGCAGTTCAAGTCCTATAACTTGTCTTCTTTAAGGATCTGGAGCCTCCATCTACCAGACACTGGGTCCAAGCTTGTCATTGACTATCACACTCCTATCAGTCCTTTATCAGAGTTACAGCTCCAGCTGAGCACATCCCCTAGGCGCTGACACGATTGCCCACTGTGGTGTGTCCCTTACCAACTTCCTCCTAAAAATCTTGAGCAGCTCTTTTCCCATTCCATATCAGAGCTCCATGTCTTTAAATTATTCCTTTTTGTAGAGAACACCTCCATCTTCTTGACTATCCTGCCTGTCTTTCCCTAAGATTCTGCATCCATGGAAAGACTCTAGCCATACCAACTATCCCACTTCATTTGTATAATGGCAAGGGTGCCAGGTCTGTGACTGCACATTAAGATACTGTTCTTTCCATATGTTTTCCTGGCTGCACTTATTTGTATACAGGCTTAAATGGATCTTCTATTGCCTCACTTTCTCTAGGAAACTGTGAAAACCTCCTCCTTTGCCATACACTGTGTCTATTTCTCCTTTCCTTCATCACTCTGTTTTTCTTTGAGCTTTGGCTTTCATTCCCTGCAAAACTTAATCTAAAGTTTTTCTGAAGCCTGGGAAAGCTTGCTTGCAAAGAGACTCCTGGTCCACTTTGTCATCCAAGTCATGTCTCTCACCAGCAGTTGGTCTCTGATCACGGTAACTAAAGGCTTGCTGGTGGAAGCTGCCCTGTGGCAGTTGTTTATCTGCAGCATGTCTCTGCTCCTGCCCTGGTCCGTTTGACTAGAAGGAGGATGGGGAAAAACCTTAGCTGGACTCCTGCTCCTTTCAGCCTAGCTGCCAGAGTAATTCTGGATCCACTCAGTGCTCCCTAAATGTGCAGAGTCATTGGTGCATCCACAGAGTAACAGCCAGAAGTGGAAAGGTGCTGATAGGAACAGCCACTGCACCCTCCCTATGATGCCCTTGGCTGCAGACAAACAGCTAAGAGAATAGTACAAATTGCATTACAGTAATAAAAAAATGTGCAGAAATAGGTGTCTTCAGACTATAGCGTGAATTTCTATTTTTCAGTGTTTAAATATTGTCAAATTGATGATTTCCAAATGGTAAGAAAACAATAAGAATAAAAATGCAAGCAAGCAGAAAATCCCTAAAAACTATCATTCCATTACCAGAACAAAAGACATTCATCTATGCAGAAAAAATTGTAGAACCAGGACCACTGCTGTTCAAATAATATTCTGTTTTATTGACAAAATTAATAAATTGTGCACATTTAAAATTCAAGCTGGTATAAGTATATTTTGTTTCTTGTCCAAACAGCCTTTCCCTCTAGGAATCCCTCCTCTGCAAAATAAATCAAATCAAAACAAAACAAAGCAATGAACAAAACCCATTTTTGCATTTTGGAAAAAAATAATTTTTTTTTCTTGTTATATTTGTTCAACTCTAGAAAAGAATTTTATGCATTTAAAAGAACTTCATCCAAATCAGCATGTTACATATGGAAATTGAGGAACAAAGTACTTTGGCTTTTTCCAGTGTTTTTTTCCTAATTTTTTCGCTATCAAAACTATCCTTTAGTTTTGTATGAATTAATGAATCACTTTACTAATTATCAAAATTGTATTACTAGAAAAGAAGTTTATTTAAAACTGGCTTAAGTTTCCTCATGACAATGATTATATACAAGTTACATCACTGACAGTCATTAAAGACCCATCCCCAAGAAATCAAGCATTGAATCTGGATGTTTGAATTTTAAATGGAATATGTTGATGGCAACTTGAGACAGTAGCAGTGTTGACTTTTAGAGTGGTTTTGGACTGAAACGTGTTGTATAATGCTGGATTTAAGAGTGTCTCAAGAAATGATACAGAAGCAAACTGACCAAAGGAATGGATTTGCAGAGCCCGACATACAAATGAAGCATTAGAAACAAAGAGCCAAGTTGGAAACAGGTCTGGGTTGATCATTGGTCATACCGTGGTCCTTGTCCTACAATGAGGGTGGTGAAACACTGGCACAGGCCTCCCAGAGAAGTTATGGATGCCCCATCCCTGGAAATATTAAAGATCAAGTTGGATGAGTCTCTGTGCAATCTGTTGAAGACCTCCCTGCTCATTGCCAGGGATTGGACAAGATGACCTTTAAATGTCCCTTCCAACCCAAATGGTCCTGTGATTCTGTTTGTGGGTTTTAGTATAGAAGAGCGGAGAGGACGTGGATCCATCTGTGCTTATATCTCTTTATGTCAAATAGGTTTTATGTACAGTAAGTAATCCAAAACGGGCTAATGCCACGGGCAATGCAAATAAAATCTGTGATCCAATATTCCAGGCAAAAGCAGTTACAAAATTAGTATCACCTGAAAAGCTATTTTTATTTCTGATCATGGCTCTTTACAAATACAAAAACACGGATGTTTTCAGAGAAATGAATATAAATATATATATATAAATAAATTACATATATTTATATATTTACGTATACATATGTACACACATATATATACATACGTATTTGTATATATACATATATATGAATATGTATATGTATATATGTGTATATATATGTGTGTATATATATATAGAAGTTCAGTTCATAAAAAACCTTTTCTGCCTAGTCATAAGTATCATATAAAGGATCTTTCTGTTTTTCTGCTTTGGAGTTTGTTTTGCTTTGTTTTTCCCGTAACCTGAAAAATAAATTCTTCAAAAATTATCTGAGGGAGACATTCAGCTGATTTTAACCGCCAGGTGATTTAAACATCTGTTTTTCACAACTTGTAAAGGCCTGGTAGTAGCATTAAAAATACCAGCCTACCTTGTATTTCAACATCTTGTTCTATACCTGGGGGGCATGGTGGTCTGTGCATCTGGATAACACTAGGAGTTGTGTTTAGGCTGCCTGCTATAAATTTGGTGCTGTAGATGTGATGAAAATTTCTGAGTGCCTTTTAGGCAGATCTCCCTCTGTGCTCTTAACATGTGGTGGAAAAAACTATGTTTAAGTTGGACAGACTGTTGATGATGAGACATGTCTATGGTAGTAAATTAAGCAGTGGGTGTCTTACTCTTGGCCCTGAGATCAGGTGGCATGATCTGGCCCCTTCAGTATTTTCTATGCTCTTAAACATTAAACCAGGATTGTTACAACCATACTGAGACTGCATATTGGGAGCTTTGGGAACTTTGTCTGCCCCATGATAGACCCTGGGAGTAGTCTGGAAAGAGAGTGCTGGTGGGTATAGGCTGAAACCATGCCAAGTACAATTCTGCCTGTTTGTAAGTGTAAATAATAGTGTGCTGGAGCTCAGGAACATTCCCAGGCATGGTTCAATTTATGCAACATATCCACATTTGATAAGTTAGATGTCATGACTCCTCTTCAACAACTTTAAACGTCAGACGGTATTAAACAGTAGGCAATCTGAATTGCCCATAACTCTTTGGCTTTAAGAACAATCAGTGTTAAAGTGTCTAGATAGGTGCTATAACAGATAGCATGAGCATATCCTTATGTGGCTTTCTAGTGAGTGCTCAGGAAGTGTGCATTTACACACTGTGCTCTGAGCACTCAGTGAATCACTGGAGATGGGGTGGGCCAGATGCCCACCTGCCTGAGAAAACTCATTGGGGCAAGATTCACTCTTCTTGTTAAGCAAGAAACAGGTAGAGTTGATCCACACCTGTGGATCTCAGGATGCCTGTCCACTACTCTCAGGGTTCTCTGAGTAGTTTTTTTCTCATATAATGCCTTGGAGGAGTGGTAATCTCATACTCTCCAACATCATGAATGCAGGAGGGGAGTTACTCCTGGGCAGCTCAGGGTGACTCACATTTTCACATGGAAACATAACTAACCAGAAATTCCACTATGAAGTGTGGCTTCTCCAGTTAAAAGAGAACTGCTACAGCTAAACATGTGAACAAGAAACCGTTATTCCAAATATTGATGCCACTGTTCTATTCAGAGGTAGGGGTGTTGCAGTCTTTCTTTGCTTTCCCGTTTGAGCCCAATCTTCCAAAGTGTTTAATCCTTCATGCAGGTTAGTGGAGGATACCTTAGCAGTCCTCTAATGCTCAGCTGACTGATTAAACAGAAGCACATTTTTCCTGCTCTTTCAGAGAAAAAAACAGGCAAACCCCCAAACACCACCATGCTGTTCTTTTTCAGAACAAAACAGCAGGGGAAAACAATGTCAGTAATTTAATTATCTTTTAGGCTGACTGCTTTAGTTGTATTTAAAAATTATCAAACAAGGGCTTTACATTAAGCCTGCCAAAAGGGAACAGCAACTAGCAGATGTGGTTTACTTTTCTAGGGCTCATCACTAGTGAGGTGCAGCTGCTGATTTGACTTTCTCTTTTGTGGCTTGCTTTGAAATGTTGTCTTTTTTTATCACTATACACTAGTTTTATTACCTTGTTTTTTTCTCAAACCCAACATTTTTTGACAATGTCATGCTGATGAGTTGCAAGAAATATGCTCTGTAGATCTAGTGGTACATTAAAATTGTGCTAGTGGTGCAGAGAACAGGTTTAGACAATATAGATATGCCTACAGGATGCAGCAGGGTGATGCTCATTTTTAATTAATGGGACACTTCTCAATGAAAATATGGCAGTTGTTTTATAACCAAGGCAGGAATATCAGCTGGAACACACTGAGCATGTTTGTTCACCTTGGAAGAGAAATTGGAGTACTGCATTTGTTTTATTTAAACTGTGTTAAGAAGTAAAGCAATGGCAGCACTGGGAAAGAGATTTGGTTGGCAAGATTATTAAAGTGAACATTTCTCAGCTTGACATTATTCATATTTGAATAGAGTAGATTAGACACAGAATTTTCACTGTTCTACCTCTTAACACATCTGGTAATTACAACAGTATAAACTACAGAAGTGATTTTTTTTTTTCCAGGAACACAGAGGAGTGAGAAAACATGCTGGAGGACAACTACTTAGGGAATAAAGATGCTACTGGAGAACTTTTGCAAAGGATTCAAAAGTTCTTTTTTTCTGTTCTGTGGATTTTTTAAAAATGCTGTCAAAGATTTAAACTGCACACAGAACAGCTTCAGACTAAACTGGGTATTTTTATCTGGAAAGAACATTTTGTGTGTAATGAAAGGAGTAATTACAATTAGCTGAGATGCTGCCATCCAAAGGGGTAGAATTGTTATTTCATTTTATATCCTTAGCAAAAATGTACTAACTTGATTCTGAGCCAGAAAATGTTAGTCTCATGCTGAGAACTAAGTGTGAAATTGAACAGTGGTCACAGCTTTGAGTTAGAGAGTGGGTGGCAGGAATGAACAAGGAGAGTCCAAGAGAGCTAGGAGCAGGGATGAAGGACAAAAAAGTTGGTACAAATATTGAGATCCGTAGCATATTCATCCTCTCTTCTTTCATATGCATTGTCTGACCCCACCTGTGGTGCAGGCGCAGTGCTCCTATTTGTCTGGGCAACCTGAACCAGTGACTTGCCAGCCTCACAGTAGAGATTTTCTTCCTAAAATCTAATCTAAATCTCCCCTCTTTTGATTTGTTCTATCACTCTACACCCTTGCAAAACAGTTCCTCTCCAGTTCTCTTCCAGGCCCCCTTTAAGGACTGGGAGGTGCTCTACAGTCACTCCAGAGATTTCTTTTCTCCAGGCTGAACAACCCAAACTCCCTCAGCCCGTCTCCATGGGATGAGTGTTCCAGTCCTCTGAGCATCTAAATGGGCTCCTCTGGATTTGCTTCTGCAGGTCCATGTCCTTCTTATGTTGGAGGCTCCAGAGTTGTACAAATATTACAGTTGTGACAGAATATTGTGATAGTGTTTTGCTTTTGGCATTGACCCAAGAAATAACCTATGAAAGATGAAAAAGACAAATTAGACCACACAGTCTTTCCTTGGTGTTACTTCCTCTGTACTGTTTGCTTGCTCCAGTCCACTTTACCAAATCTTAGTAACACATCTTTCCAGTTCTGTCTCTCCAAAGTTAGTCTGAAATCTTCATAACTTTTGGAAGTGAACCATGAAATGTAAATTTTCTTTTGTTTTAACAGATAACTGGTCTTTATTACAGGCCATTACCTCTTATGAAGATTTTAAACATAATTATCATGGCAAATATAAATAACTGCAAATTTTAAAGCCAGATTTTGCAAATCCATGCTCATAAAAATAGTCTTTTATAAACTGTGTTTCAATGGCAATATTCACCTCATTAAGAAACACAGCATGAGTATGAGATCTGAATATTTTTGTATTCAATTTTTAAAGTACTGGAATCCAGCAGAAAAGTGTCTTAAATACAAAGCAGAAGGTGCCTTCTAACAACACAGAAGAATTATCTCTAGAACGACCTCACTGAACTTTGACACTTCAAGCGAACAACAGAAAACGCAGCTGTGGGAGGGGTGGGGAAAGGGAGGGTGCAATGCCTAACCCTTGCTGCTTTTAGAGAAACCCCCACAGGCTCTTCCTTTAGCTGTACCTTTTAATGTGTGGACCTGCTGGTAAGATTTCACATTCTGACCCACTTTCTCATAGGTGCTCAACCTGGGACTAGTTGGAACCAATTTCAGATTGTGTCATACTGCTCTCTTCAATAGTTCCTAATGACTACCTACTGTAACTTATCATAATAACTACTGTGAATTCCTGTTTCAGATGTCTAGCTCCCCACTTATCAGGCAGAAAACGCAGACACTT
This sequence comes from Eopsaltria australis, assembly GCA_034509425.1. Taxonomy (NCBI): domain Eukaryota; kingdom Metazoa; phylum Chordata; class Aves; order Passeriformes; family Petroicidae; genus Eopsaltria; species Eopsaltria australis. The sequence goes on along the minus strand of JAVTVJ010000189.1, from coordinate 3,260,201 downwards.
ATCAGTGGTTCATTTCAGGATTAGAGGAATACAGGAAAGTTTCCAGCATTGCAATTATTGAGTGTTATTATGCTGACAATCCTCTTTGGATCGCTGAGATTTGAGTTTGTCTGATTTAACTTCATTGCATCGAAGCTTTATGCTATTGTGGATATAATTGATTGTGAAAATACGTATTTTTCATTTGTGTTGCGTGATGACAACAATGCTTGGAATAGGGAAATGTACAAGAGCATTTACCATGTGAAGCAATAGATTTATCTCAAATACTACATCATTAATTAGTTAGTCTAAGTGAAGTATTGTCACTTAATAACTGCGTAGGCCTATTTGGCAACATTTTCTGTCTATTGCAATATGAAAAGCAGATTTCAGTTTTGCCATAAGTAATTTGTGAATAGAATTAGATATGCAGTAGATGTATAAACCTAGAAACAGTGGCTTCATCATGGTTTATTTATTATGGCTACTCAGTACTTAATCTTTGATTTTTTGACATGAGCTAGCATGATTTTGACTATACCTTGATATTTCACATAACAAGGAGGTGAGATTAGGATTTACAGCTTAATCCATCAAAATAATACATGCAAATTATCATCCTAAAAAGAATATAGTTAAGGGAAAAATTAGGAAAAAGGATGACAAAGGCTGCAAACATTGACATCTTCTGAAAAATAATCTGATTTTGCTTTTTTATCTTTTTCTTTCTCTTTTTTTAATACAAAGTGCAACACTACTACTAAAGGAAAACATTTTCACTAGGTTATCACTCTCAGAGAACTGTTTTTTCTCTCTGAATGGACTGTAGTAAAATCCAGGGCAATTTTATTTTGACATAAATGTATGCAGGAGAACAGGAAAAGTGGTTAAGCAGGAGCTTACTGGGCTTGTTTTGTTTCTTCTGTGCAAGACCTTGGTCAGTGTTTCCATCCAACATGTCATTCAGGGCATTCTTTAAAAATCACCATCCCTTTTAAGCTTACACAATTCATTCTCAAGAAGCACATGTGCCACAAGAATTTGAATGACAGGGTGAGAAAAAAAGGGCTTGAACCAACCTGAACTACATGCTTTAAAATCTAGTTGTCTGATTTTGCAAAACATCTCCCAAAAAGACACATATTTATGGGCAGTAAGAGATTTAAATGCAGTGCAAATAGGTCAATCACAATATATGCTAGTTCCTCAAATATTTATCTTTTAGAATAACAAGCTTCGCACCTTGAGGTGTTTCCTCACTTTTCTTCATACCTTTCCTAGCTTTCCTTCCCACCTGAGACTCCAGTGACACATAAACTCTTAATGACCTCTCTCCAAGCCATGGCCCACCTGGTCACTCATGCCACTGTGTGACCTGCACTGCTGCTTTGACTGCTGGTACCTCTGAGTAGATCATCACCACTGGGTGCCCTTCACCCAGCAGGCTGGTCCCAGGGAACAGAATGCAATCAAGGCAATTTCTCCCTGCCACAGACACAATCCTAGACCTCTTGTCATTCCTATCCATACAATGCCACTACCACTAGTCTACTCTGGTCTCCATTGCCTTCACCCATCTAACTATTTTAATCACAAGTCTAAAACATAGCACAGTATAGGATACTATGAGGAAAACAAAATCTATTGTAGCCACAAAAAGTACATAAACACTTCTTTCTACTCCTCTGCATTTCTCCTGAAGCTTTATATAAAGGGCTTTGGATATAAACTCATGTGAATAGGGCCCGAGAATTTTTACACCATTTTCTCCTAACTAGTATTTACAATGCACTTGATATAAATTAGCTTGCGGATAATTTTTCAACATAAAAAAAAAGCTCCTGAATCTAGATGAGGGAGAAAAGCTAGAATAAAACCAAAAGACCCACACAAGCATGAGGTGCACCTAATAGGAATACTTTAGAAACCGTGAAGTGGAATATTTCTAAGAAGCACAACTGCAATGTGGCATAGACACAGATGGATAACATCACAACAGGAGCACATTTTTATAACTGGAAAACAGGTGTCTGGGTTTATTTAACAATCTAGCTAGCATAAACCAGATTTTTATTTATGATTAGAATAGTTGGCACATATGATATTGTTTCAAGGAAGCAGGGAAGCCAAATCTCTGTGAAACATTTGCAGATTGATTTAAGGTGTTCCTGCAGATATTGTTTCATCTTCCAGAAATTTTCAAAAGGGCTATTTTCATCTCCTGTTAGATTATACAGAATCCATTCACTCCCTGTAGTAGTACCCTAAGACTACGATGCCTGCATACCTGAGATATTAACAGGATTTGTCCTTTTGCATGTGTAAATGTGTTTATTGTGTACATGTCAGAGAAAGAGAAAACACACTTTTTTTTTTATGTAACATGAAGCTAATTTTTGTTTGTGCACAAAGTATATTCAGTACTCTCACAGAAAATTCTGCTCTCCAGGTAAGCCTTTCATGATTATACCCCACAGTGCTGTTAGACATGTACACAGCTGGTTCCTGTGCCAGGGTGACCAGCTGAGAGGGTTTACACATATCTCCAGCAGCCCTCTCAGCCAGTGTTGAGACTTGAACATGATGGAGATGATAAAGCTCGGGACACTGGCCACTGTTCATGCAAGCACTTAAAAATGTTATTCATAGAAATGAAGGCTACATGTGGAGGAACAAGCTGAGCAGGAGCTGGAATGGTTTTGCTGACTGGCCAGCAGCACTCTGCAATGAATAATTGTTAATGTGGTCCCTGTTATGGCTTTGTCTCAGGCCAAAGATCACTCTTCCAAGCGTGGCCTAATTTAGGTTAGCATTAGCCAGGCACAGCTCCAATAACAATATTGACAAGCCACTCTACTTTGAGCAGGTAGAAAAGAGAGTTCAGTAGTTTGTGTGCTACTCCTGGCCAGAAAACCAGCTGAGTGTACAGATGGAGACCAAAGTTTCATACATCTAAGTTCATTTGAGTGTTACATTGGGTACATGAATGGACAAAGGAGTGCCTCAGCTCTCCTGCAGCTCTGATCATAAGTGCAAAATTAGGCAGAAAAATGCTGATAACTGCTAACCTCATGGACATGCAGTCATATGGAAAAAGACAGATGATGACTAATTGCTGAAAACAGATACACTTAAATACCATGTGAGAATGTTTAGAGCCGCTGGGCCAAATCATTAATATAAAAGGTAGATTTTTCACTTCCTAGTGTCTCCAGATTAAGATATTTACAAAAAAAGCCTTGTTAGTCAAAAACAAAAAATGGGGCTCAGAACTAAAAATAACATGTTGAAAAGGAAGGATCTGTGGTGCACAGGGTCTAAGGCTACAAGTCTAAGCAGTGGTTTAAATAAACCGTACAAATACAACAGTGAAAAACCACCATTATTATTCTTAATTTGCCCATAGGGAAAAACAAGCTGTGTTCAAGTTGTGTATCTGACACGACATAGGTCAATAGCAGAGTTTGGAACTATGTCTGAAAATTTTGGTCTCTGAAATCTTGTAGCTGGCACCCTGTTCCAACATTCATTGTCTGTCCTACTGGAAAAGAGCTGCAAGACACAAGCAACTTGTGAGTTAAAGATATTTTAATTTATTCCAATAAGAAAAAGGGATTTTTCCCCCTGCACTTCCTGAAGATTATAGACTGCGTTATTCCCTTTAGCAGTGCACAGGTTCATGAATGATTAATGATGCTTTAGGTCAAAAACCACTGAATAGTGGTATATTACAAGTTTTACAGTGTGATCTGTTACCATCAAATGTATCTTTTGGTGTTTCATTTGTTGGGTATACTGTTCTGTGAACTGGATAATCCTTCCAATTTTCACTTTTTCTCAAAATTACCAGTTAGGTGGGAGTGAGAACAAAATTTCACTGCATAAAATGGGTATTGTTGTTAAGCATCTTGTTCCTTCTTTGTATGCTTGGTAGGTGAAGAGTGGGGGGAAAGGATTTAGCTCTCATTTTCTGGCATTTTTCTTCCAGTAGAAAGGTATAATTTGCATAGTTTATCACTGCAGCTTTTTCAGCTGCTTTATTTGGGGCAGCTAGCAATACTCATCTAAGTAGCTTTGTTTGGAAACCCTTGCCATGGCTGAGTTTTAGAAACTGAAAGAAAAGGATGAGTCACTGCAAGCTTCACAATGTGAGTGATCCTGCAGTAAAGATGATTGGAAGTGTACAGGGGTTAATAAAAACAGTTGGGTTTTTTTATTTGGGTTCATTTTTTTGAGACTATAAGCCCTGCTTGTGAGTGTAAGAAGATAATAAATCATAGAATCAAAGGACTAATACCTGGTTGGAAGAGGCCTCAAGAAGGGGCCTTCTTGTACAAACTTTCCTGGCATAAGTATGACCCAGAACACAGTGATGAGGTCTCCCCTAAGCCTGCTCTTCTCATGGCTGAACAACTCCAGTCCTCCCAGCCTTTCCTCATGTGTCAGGCTCCCTGGTCCTTTGAACATCTTTGTGGCCATTTTCTGGACCCTCTCCAGCTTGTCCATGTCTTTTTTTTTGTAATGAGGACCAAAACAGAACACAGTATTTCAGGTATGGCCTGACAAGCACTGAATGGAGCTGGATAATGACTTCTTTAGCTTTGCTGGCAAAGCCCCTGTGGACTGAACCATGATGATTTTCCTTGCCACAGCAGCACAATGTTCACTGGCCAGCTTCAATCTGGTCTGTGCTCTTCCTTTTCTAGCTCCATCTTTGCACATGCTGGCAACACCCTTGTAGATATCAATTAATCTCTTTTCCATCTCTGGTTTGCATCCTGTTTTGTTTAGAGCAGTCTCAGCGCTTAACTGATCACAGCTAAGACAGGGAGGTTTCTTGCTCCATCTACTTCGTTTTCTTTTAAAGGGATGAACTGGTTTTGTGTTTCCAGGGGAGCGTTTTTTAAAAAACCCCACCACTCGCACCTTTATTCTCCATGGAAGCTTCCCATGGAATCCATCCCAACTGAGCTCTGATTGAGCAGAAGTTTTCTTTTCTAAAATGAAGTCCTAACAATAAGAGAAACACTGTATCTCAATTTTCAGCAAAACAGATGGTTTTATCTGGGATTTTTCAGTGTGTTGGCTGTGGACTACCACAACTTCTCCTAATTTTAATTAACAATGGCTAAGGAATAAGGCTATGAGAGCAACTCAGATTGGATGGAATAAAGGTGTCTTCAAAGTAATGACTTTCTTTGCTTAGATTAAACAAAATATATTACATTTATTTTTGAATGATACTGCTCATGAGTGAGCACTACATCTGCTTCAGCTCATGTAGCTGTGTGTGTTGCTGTGCTTTCCTTTTTGCAGAGACAAGAGTCAAGAGGGCAGAAGGGAAGTTCAGGAATGGCAACACAGCAAAGTCTGGTGTGAGATGGATGGGAAAAAATGTACTCAATGCAAATTAAAATGAAAAAATTGGCCAAGCTCGGGGAGTCGTTAATAACTAAAGTACAGCAGAAGTTAATTATAATATTTAACTGAGTTTTTGCAAAATAAGTGATTTCTGAACTAGAGAAATGGGTTAAATAATGCTTATTTAAGCATCATTTATTCATGGTATATCTTGACAAGAAATTAATGTCTGTTTTAAACTTATTATTTTTACTTTGTTCTTCATCTTCTTAGATCCCTTACAACCCAACTGGAAACTACCTTGTAATCTGAAGAAAAACAAAACAAACAAACAAACAAACAAACAAAACCTCAAAAAACACCCAAAAAACTAATACCCACCTAACCCCCCTTAATTAGGGTGAGAAAATTTTCTTGTGTTTAATAGACAAAAGTGGTACTACACAATAGAGAAATAGGAAAAGAGAAATCACAAGCACTAATCTGGTTGGTGTTTTAGACAGTTCCAGTGGAGAAAAATAGGGAGAAGGAAAAAGAATTGTTAAAATTGCAATTTAGGATGTCACATGGCACATAAAAAAATTAGAAGCAGGAGTGAATTTTTATATGTAACTCTAGAATTTAATGTTACAAACTCCAGCACTCTGGTAGAGAATGGATTCCTTTGAGGAAAATAATTGTTATCAAATTCCATAAATACTAGTTTGGGTTTGGGGTTTTTTTCAGGAATAGATACTCTCTGGGGGAATGATTGTACTTAAAGCCCATTTAAGGATGATCTAAAAGTTTTTCAATAAAAATCTGATGTGATTTCTAGACAATCTTTTTTTGTAAGCGGAAAAAGAAAAATTTTGATTATTTAAGGATTAAGACATTTTAGATTTGCAAAAATAATCTAAATTAATGCTTGCTTTGAATGTAACAGTCTAAAACAATAAGTCCCTTCTGCTTCAGATTTGTGGTTTGGAGATACCAAAACAGAATCACTCTTTAGACCAGTACAGGGCTTTTTGTAAAATATTTCAGGATCAGGTCACTGCAGAAGTTATAGCAAGCTGTCTGATTGAAAGGATATGGAGCTATTCTATAAATACTCAAGTAGCCCTGAAGTTTTTTGATGAAAAATATGTAGACTACTTCATTATGAAATTTGCAAATGCTTGTTTCTCGTTACAACAACAACAAAAAAAACCCCACCAGCACTAACAAAGAAAAAGTAAAACAAAACCTAAACCTGTGTCTGTCAGGAAAAGGTCATTTGTAGATAATTGCTGAGAGTTATTCTCTACTGAATACCATCCTTCAAACTGTGATCCTTCACTCTACACCTGTTCAAAAAAATTGCTGTTATTTTCCTCTGCCACCACAGTAATGGATAATTATTAAAAGTATTTTCTTACTTTTATCTCCCCTCAAAACAATCACAATATTTTATTGAAACTTCTGAAAAAACCTTTCATACTCTGGCAAACACCAAGAACACTAATATAAATAATAAAAAAAAACTCCAGAAACCTACAACCCTCCAGAAACAAACATTTGGCTCAAAATGAGTATGGGTACCTACCTTTATTTGGTATCACAGGTATCTACCTTTATTTTTTTTAATACTAATTTATGTTTTAACTAGGGCATGAGGGCATGACAATGTCAAGAAACTGTTGAACTATGCTATCTTAAATCCTGTGTTAAATGATAATGAACCCAAATTCTGCTTAAAACATCATCACATATTTTCCCACACTGTCCATATAGACAAATAAATAATTTTTGCTTTTATGGATGGTACAAAGTTTTCCTTGATGTTTGGCTACAGATACAAAAGCATGGGTAGAAATGCCCTAAATTGTAAAGAAAAAAAATGCATTTGAAAGGAAAGTCTTTTGTGGCCTTCACCATGATCTTGAGCGTGGCTACAAGAACCAATAGGAGAGATGTGAGGCTGGTGACAGATTACTGAGGAGCTTGCTACATCACATATTTACCCAAGAAGAGAAGTTTGGCCTGAGAGGAGTTAAATCTTCATAATTAAAAAAGAGCTCTTTTTGAGGCCAGGAGAGTTCTCTTAGTGCTAAGCCATTGGAGAAACATTTTTACAAGTATAGTATACTTGAAGTTTATGCATTCAAGTGCACAGGATACATGAAAATCAGGACATAAGAACTTAAAACGATCAGGATGCAAAGATGGTTCTTGCCATTTCCCAGTTACTATTTTGATTACTGTTCCTGCAACTGTGTTTGTTTACTTTTATTGTTTTAATCCGGTAACAAACCAGTATAAAAGGCTCAGTTGAAGGAAAGATCATTTTTTATATGCATTTTCTTATAAGCATGCCCCTTCCTTCAGTGAAAATCTGGTTTATGACACCTGGTCCTTTTCAGGAAGATAATGGATCCTTGTAGCTGAGCTATAAATTGTTTAGGGAAAAGCATGACCTAGAAATGCTGGAAAAGAAGGAGGGAAAGAGGAGGGGAAGACACTGATCTCTTCTTTCTGGTGAGAAGTGGTAGGACCTGAGGGAATGGCCTGAAGTTGTGCTGGGGAGCTTTAGGTTGGATATTAGGAAAAGGTTCTTCACCCAGAGGGTGTTTGGGCACTGGGAGAGGCTCCCCAGGGAAGTGGTCACAGCACCAGCCTGACAGAGCTCAAGGAGCATTTGGAAAATACTCTCAGACACAGAGTGTGACTCTTGGGGATGGTGCTGTGCAAGGCCAGGAGTTGGACTCGATGATCCTTGTGAGTCCCTTCCAATTCAGCTTATTCTGTGATTCTGTGATTAAGTACTTAGGAAGTGGAAGCCATAAAATCAAACTTACTTAGAGTGAGGACACTATGAAATTGCAGTTCTTCCATTCTGACAAGTACTGTAAGCAGTAGGATGCTTTAGAACAGTAGGACCACGTTTTCTACACATCATCTTCTTTTCATTAGATTCAACTTTACTAGCTGATGACTTTAAGAAAAGCACTGGACAGACTGGATGCAAAACCTAGGTGGAGGATGCCTGATATTTCCCCCTGATTTCTTATACACTTGTTGAAAAGTAGCAGAATTAGATTTATGTTTTTCTCTTTTTTTTTTTTACTTAGATTTTTCTTCCCTCTAAAAGAAAAAATTAAATTGCCATGCAAAATGTAAAATCTGATCTACTTTACTAGAAAGTTCAAGAAAAGTTTCTATTTTATTCAACTGTATTCTTCTGATCTCAGGACTGGAGTTTCACTTGTACAAAACTTCAGTACTGTACCTTTTTTTTTTTTTTTAATAGTTTGGGAGTGTTTGTGTGATTTCCTAGAGAAAATGAGTTAGATACAGTGACTGGGTTTCATAGCACCTCATTTCTGATGTGCAGCATGTAAACTTCCATGGTTGAACTAATCGTCTTGAATCCACTTTATGATGAGTGGAAAGAAATAATAAATTCTAGGACATGATTCATTAAGTCTGCTTTGCATATCCACTTCAGAAAATACTGAATTGTACCTAAAATTGCCCATTTTTCATCATTGACTTCAGAGCTTTAGTGGACATCTGTCATCATCTGTACTGTATGTAGACATGAATATTTAGATAAATGAATTCTTTCTAACTTACCTTCGAAGTTATGCTGTCCTTGGGCAAGTGTTCCTAAACAATGCACATTTTTCCATTCTCTGCACTAAAATTTTAATCAAAATAAATTTCAACTAAATTGGATGTTTAAAGTCCAGCACATAAAATACTTTGCCTATTTAGCTATTTAAACAAAGTCAGATTACTCCGTATTCTTATAGGATAGCCAGGAATGTGGGATCTGGCATAATCATTCAGTTTGGAGTGGAGATCAGAAGGTCATCTAATCCAGCCTTCTGCTCAGTATTGATTTTGGACTAGGATGCTCAGACCTTCATCCAGTCAAGTCTTCAGGATCCCTCCGGACTCTTTGGATTACCTGTCCCACTGTTTGACTGTCCTCAAAAGGAAAAGCTTTCTTCTTACCTCCAGATGGAATCTCTTCTGATTCAGTTTATGATATCACTTACCCTTCCACCATACACAGCTACAAAGGCCACTGTTCTATCTTGATGACCCTCTCAGAGATACTGTGAAGCTGCTGTTAGGTTCCCTTAAAGTCAGCTCTTCTCCAGACTGAACAAGCCCCATTTCCTCAGCCCCTCTCACAGGACAGGGCTCCAGCCCCACAACCATCCAATGATCACTGGTCTGTTAATACAACCCAATGTATTGGGATGCACTGCTGAATCCTGTTTACATTGTTGTCTATCTTTGAGGCACAGGTGTTCCCCATTCAGCCCATTCCCAGACTTTATCATTATGAGTTTCTTCCTTTCTAGGTGCAGAAAATTACTTGAATCCTTGCTGAATTTCATGAGTCCATTCCTCTAGCCTGCCTACAGAAAGGCAGCTGTTCCCTTGATTGCCTAACCCTCAAGCTACTATATTTTGTGTGTTGTATTATCACAATTTAATATATTTAAATTCATCTCCCGTAAGAAAGGAAGGATGTTAGGAGGAAGCAAGCAAGATATTCTAGATCTCAAAACTGAGAAAAGAAGACTTTCAAGCTGCTGAGAATTTGAACATGGCATATTCTTTCAGTGCTTAACAGCAGTGTGTCTGACCTAAAGATGCAGGGTACTGCTTGTCTTTCTGTTCCTGATTATCTTCTCAATAACATTTAAGAAAACACCTGAAAAGCATCTAGTAAAGATTCCTAGCTTCAACTTTAGAAAAAGATTCCTAGCTGTTAAAAATCCTGTATCAAACATCAAAATCCAGATTTAAATTCCAAGACTGAGGCTAGATTGACTCTTATAGACTGTAATACGGTATTTGAATATTTGTGCCTGCTTAGACAATAAAACAAACTGGAGGTGCACAAAATTCCAAGTAGTCTAAATATTCTAGGCCATGTAGATTTCCATAGTCATTGAAGAAGATTGTTGATGTCAGAATTTGCTGTGTTGCCTCTACTGTATAACTATAGCATCAGCTGGACAAATTAGGAATTCAGAAAGACGCCTACTAATCCAAGTGTGTAAGCTCTAAACTGAAATCTATCCTTTTCTTTCTTAAATGTTTTATCTTAGGAAAAAGTCTTTCAACATATGTAGAACCAAAACCATTTCACAATATGTTGAGGGTTTTTTTAATGAACCAGATTTTTTGCTTTATAGTCAGGTCTACCTATAAATATTGCTACATATTTTCCATTAGTTTATCTCCTCATTTCCTTCTGTTTCCCAGATTGCTTGCCAAAATGATGTGGTGTATGTACCACAGAACAGAAAATAATTGATATAATCTGACTGATATTATTTTAGCTGATTTTGCAAATCGGCACATATTAATTTACTGTGATTATTTCTAGTAAAATAGATTAAATAGATTAATCTCTTTTCCCCTAACACTTAATTTCCCTGAAGAGACCATCTGGGACTGAGAAAATAATTTAACATATTTAAAGAGATGTTCAAATGACTATATTATTTATTTCTCTTCCATTGTGTTAATGTTTCTTATGTAAATGTAAGATGCTGGAGCTACATTGGAAACCCTCTAAATCTTTGTCTTTCCTCTGGATGCAGGCAATGAGGGATTTTGCTATTTCTTCAGAGATTTGGTTCATGGATTTTTGCAATGCATGACAGACAGTGATCTTAACTCTGGTGCAAATGCACATAAACTTCCTGCCAAGAAAGGCATAATACAACATTGCTTTCTGATAGTTCTACAAGTTGCAAGCTACTGGACTTGAGGGAGAAAGAGAAGTCTGATGGAAACATGCATGAGAGGTGAAATTCTGTATCAATCACAAGTCCTGCTATGCTGACTGAGTTTCTGCACAGAAATATACCAGCATCCACTTTTAATCCAGCAAAATGTAGGGCTACTTGTACTGACAAACCCATGGGTTTGAGCTCAGCTATCAGGAAATATTTAATAAATACCCTCAGAGAAGTATTTGGAGATAATTATTGTGATTTGAATTTACAAAGTGGTGAATATTGCAAATAGCTGGAAAATGAAACCACCTAAAATAGAAACCTAATTTTTAAATTACTGGAAGTGCCTCAGAGAACCATAGCCATAACTCTTTTCCATACAAACATCTGCTGAGCCACGAACAGCACGACTTATGGCCAGCTTAAACCTATGGATTCACTTACAGATGTTCTCACTGGCTATTTAGCTACTGCCAAAGCCAGTGTGGAGTGGCTGAGCTCCACCTGAGCTGCCCTCAGAAGGCACAGTCCACACATTGTGAAAATGAATGAAATTACATGAAGGTGCAACAGGAAACAGACACAAGTCAGTGTAATAGCAGTGCCTTTGCTGAGAACAGCCCTGCTTCCTCAGTAGCTCCAAAAAGCAGCTTTAAGTTTTCAAAGTAATGTAGACAAAACTGAATTTTGCCACCTCAAGGATGAAGTATTGTCACAGGTAAATGTAAGGGGCTGAAGAGGGATAAAACATTGTGGTGTAGGTCCAAGGAAGGAAAATCCTACAGGTCCAGCTTGCTCCATTGGTAGCTGTTGCTAGATTAAAATACTCTGATTACCTGAGCACTTTCTGATTTCACCCTCAGCTGTTGTAAGACAGTGGTCGGTGACAAATCTGATTTCCAGTATGGTTGCTTTGCCTTACAGGAGCTGAAGCTTTGTTCACTGAAATTGAGTTTTGCGTGCCTGAAGGACAAAACAGACTGGAGAAATCACTGTGATTAGTCTGGTTTTGCCTTTTGCTGCGAAATGTCACACTATCATTTCTTCATGCTCCTTTTTAATTGAAATTAGATATGATTTTTAGAGGTAAGCCTTTGTTTAATTGCAGCTTTACAAATTCTCCTAAGACTTCCTCTTCTTTTCTTCCCCAAGGTACAACCAGAGGAATGGCACTGCCATGATGACCCTGACTTTACACCATGCTCATCATGACACACTGTATTAGCTCGCATGGTAGAATTAATGCAACACGACCTTATGCCGTACTGAATGTCACAGAAATATTTTTCCCCCCCTTCATTCTGGGAATAACTGTCAGAAATATTTTTTTATTGTGTCAACAACTCAAACACTTATATCCACAATGGTATGTTTTATAAACCACCTTGACTTCAAAGAGCTGGCACTTGACTCCGGGACTATTTTCTCTAACCTTTAGATGCTTGCAGTGTTTTCCCAAATGACTGTATTTTATTTACCTCACTTAGTTGCAACATTCAGTGCCAGTAACAAGCTCCCCTGATTATTTAACCAACCTGTATCATACAGTAGACTTCTATGTTGCCCTTTCAGGGTTTTCCTGGCCAGTCCAGAAGATTTGGAATATTTTTTTCTGGCAGATCATGATTTCAGAATGCTTGCTCTCCAGATCAAGAGGATGTTTAAAAGCAAATTTCTTTTTCAGTATCCATATGGCTGATTTGCTTTGGTATGTGGGAGATGGTTGACAATTCTGTGAGATCCTAAATGGATAAGAAGAGCAGTACATGGACTCAAGAGCAATCCTAGAGGTCTCTAAGAAGAATTTGAATGAAACATGATTAAAGCTGTGGAGGAAAGAAGCCTGCAATTTAAAAGTAAACCTTTCACAGAAAGAAGTTTTGTGGTTTTTTTGTCAGATATCAGTATGAAATATTATAGCCAGTGAAACTTCAGTGATTTGTGCCCCCTGAATATCTGTTGCACTGTACTCAAGCAAACTGCTCACATGAATATTAGACAGCTGACGATTGCCCAATTTTTGTGCTGCAAAGAATTTCTTTACCAGCAACTGATGATACGTCAAATACTTGCTGCAAATACTTGGCTTTCGTCACTCCACTGAAAAAATGCCCCCCACTGCAAAAATATTTCTATTTTGGGACCCACTGTAACTCCCATCAGAGCAATTTATTGAATTAGAGGAGAAGTTAAGTAATATTCTCATGGTGACCTTTCGCTTTGGAGTACACTGAGCTTATGTCTGTCACTTTTCAATTAATTTATTGCCAAGATGGTCCTGTTGAGTTTGATTCAGTGTTTTTAGTATCAAAGAGCTTGCAGTTTACTCAGGAATTAGTCTGTTCAGAGTATAAGAAATTTGTCCCTTCACTATATAAATGAAATAGTTTGGAAAGCTTAAGAACATATTTGATTCATTTTTGAACTAGGAAAGAAAAAACTATTTTTCTTAATTAAAATGATGAAAATGGATGTTAACAAGTTCATCCTTGATATAAAGAAGGAAAAAGGGATTTTACCATGCTGCCCAACTTTGGAAACCTTGAATTATTTTCCTTAGTTTGGACAAGAGTCTGCTCAGTCTGTCTGGCTAGTCATAGGAGAAAGATGGATTCCCCCTTAAGTATGATAACTTGTGAATTATTATTTTCCGTGTTTTCAGTCAGCCTTTGGATGAACCCCTCATTCTTTTTCCCTTGACACTGCTAATGAAAGAAAAAGTATAAGAAATACTGGAGACAGTCCAGCTCCTTGCAATAGTGTTTTAGGTAGTTGCTGAAGTGGATTTTTAATGTGGCCCACTAAAAGACTCTGAAATAGTTATATACATTGGTTTTACTTTCTTATTTATTTAGTTATTTAGATTAGCTTTTTTAATGTTGGTCTATCTTTTAAGAAATATTGTATACAGGGCTCAGGATGCAGCTGCACACAGTGGAAATATGGAAAAAAACAAATTTCCTGTTTTGCTTGCAATTTCTTTGTTAAAAATTTCTTAACTTTATATTTCCTTTTTGAAATCTGTTAAGCAGGCATTTCCTTACGAAATATCTAAAATAACTCCAAAAAATCTGTCCTCTGACTGATAAAAGCTCATTTAGGATCTATCATTTTATATCGTTTCCCCGGGGTTTATTACTTTGCATTTGTCAGCAGTGACTCTTTTATATCTCTTATTACCCAGTCACTCCTGTGACTTTGTAATCAGCATTAGCATTGACTGTCTTGAATAGCTGTGTATCATCAGCAAACTTTGTCACTTCACTGTTCATGTCTGTAGTGGAATTTGTTTTATTATTTTTACTTTAATTGATGCAATGAATCTGTGTCCTAATTTCAGTACCTTCTTCCTCTGTGATTGTTTTCTTTAATACTTTGTTTTCCTGAAATTCTTTTCTTATTTTAAACAGGTGCTTATCTGTAAGTGAAACCTGTTTCTGACCAATGATAATTCATTTTTCTAAGAACCCTTTCTAACAAGAATGTTGTGAAAAGCTTCTAAGAGCCTTACGTATAAAAGTTTGAATGGATCATCCATGCTCATGTTCTAATTAACTTCATCACAGACTTAAAATCTCTGTGAGGCACAGCTTTCCTCAGCAAGAAAACCATTTAATTATTAATATTGAACTCTGTATGTCATATTTATCCATATATGTCTCTTCCTACTTTTTCAACTGTCTGTCCCCCCACCAGCCCACAAAACTTTTCTCAAAGGTCATTTTCTTATTCTAGTACCAAATTCAGCTACCAGCAAGTAATAGTTACCAATCACCAATAGAGCTTCACATGTCTAAATATGAAGTATTTAATCATAATTAAGTTAATTTAGAACTCTTGAGTGATTCCATGTGGTCCTTGAAACGTGTTTATCTTCAATTTATTAATTGATTCTGAATTCAACTCTACACTCATTTCTGCCCACATATAAACAAACTTCAATCTGTCAAATTCTCTTAGCTATTTTTAGTGTATCCTGATCTGGAAATATCTATATATTTAATTTTACCAAAAGATCAAGTGAATGTTTTTTCTATTCTTGATCCCCTATTTGTGATACAGACTCTATGTCAGGCTTCATATTTTGTTATTGAATTCTAAATTATTGACAGAATGCATCTCAAAATCTTACCACCACATTTTCCAAATTATACCTGTTATTATAAAAAAAAAAAAAGGCATCAGACCCTAATTTAGGTACTTATCTTCAGTGTCCTACATTGGGCTGAATAAATTCCATCTATAAAGTAATTAGAAGCCAGAAGTATCAGGAGCGGATCCAAGTGCTTTGGATCAGCTCAGCAGAAATAACTTTCTGTTTGCTCAAGGTAATCAGAATTGTCTAGTGCAAAAAGGCTTCTGCACTGGTGTCATAAACACTAAATTTAGGATTCAGTTACAGCTGTATATGTTATTTATTGGATCAAAAGTACAGTCTCTGCATATTTTTTGCACAATAGAAAGGTAGAAAAATAAAGTTGCTGCTGAAAGCAAACTCATTTAGTAGAAGCAGGAAGCAAACACTTTGAAATCTTTCAGTGATGCTTCATAACCTGATTTTGAGGCCTCAGTGATCACAGCCTTGATCTATGAAATGTAATATTGACAGTGTCAACTCAAATATTTCAGACTGTGGAATTTATTTAGGACTTTGTTTAATAAGGGAAGGAAAAGTAATTTGAAGAACAATAGCTAAAACAAAGACAAATCTGCACTAACTGAGAAATTGTAAGTAAGAAATGAAAAGAGTGCATTACAACTTTAAAGTCATTGTATGCATGAATTACAATGCATTTATAATGAAATACATATATACTTTCATATGTACATAGCAGATAAAACTGGATCCCAAAAGGATCTTTACAGTGCTGAGTTTCTTCTCATTTAAGTTAGGAAATTTTAACACTATCCAGGTGCAGACTCCAAACCCAATAATATTTATTATCCCCTCTCCCAACAACAACTCATTCTTTAAAAAGCCTTAAATAATCCTATTTTATCAAGAATTTAAATGTGAGATCAAAATTTTGTGTATGGATATGGTTCAGCAAATAAGGAGGAGTCTGCTATCATTGTGCTGTAATCAACATTTCTGATGTTTACTCAGGCAGTATAATTGTGATTTATTGTCTTATTATTTCCGTCATGTCACCTCTTGAAAGTGAAAATAATGTGTCTGGTGCCTGAATTTGGCAGTGAATGACCATAAACAGAACATTACAATGCTCCTCAAAAACATAATTTTAGCACAAAAACAAACCTGCTACTGTACAGAACACAAACATGGCATTTCTCCAGATATCTACAACATACATATTGAGGAGTGGCAGCTGTTAAACAAACAAGAAGCAAATGTGTGAAGTGTCATTTATCACTAATTGGAAGGCATTTGCAGAGGAATGAATTTGAATTATTAGCAACAAACTACAACTGAATATTAAACAAAACAACAAAAATGAAAGGGGGAAGGGCAGAGACAGAGAGGGAGAGAAAAAAAAGGCAAAGAACGAGAAAGAATAAGAAAAAGAACAATTTATTGCTTTCTAGGACCAGTATATCAGAGTTTAAAAGTATAGATATGGGGACACTGCCTCCATTAATTTAATTTTTTTTTTCCTTAGGAAAAAATCAAAAGGAAAATCTCTGTGCCAGTGTTATTTTCTCCATTTTCACCTGCGCTTTTTGGTTTTTCTATTCATTGCTTTGCTCATGTCATGACTTATAATCCTCCATTCAAGGACTGCCACAGACCACAGATATTGGTCAGCTGTACAGCAGCCTGCTACTTCTTGTCCGAAATGAGACTGTAAATTCCTCAGTATTGCTTCCTCATGCTTCATATTTTGTGTCAGCACAGAAAGGCCCTGGACCACTTGTGAATATGAGTGCCATTGAGGAATGAATGAAAATAAAGGTTCCAGGTAGTTAGAGAAAATTAGGGAAGGGATAAATCATACTCTTCTTGAAGACTTCTCTCCATAGCTTTATGGCTAAGGCAGGAGAAATAGATCAGTTCACACTTGTTAGAGCAGGCTCCTGACCCAGCTGACAGTAGAGGTGTGGATCAAGAGCATGATGGCTGAGGCTTACAGGTTCTGCTGTTCCTTGGAGTGGTGTCTACAGAAAACATGCATTGTGTTTTCTCCCTCCCAAAGTAGTTCATGTTTTTATTCTTTGTCAAGACAAATTAGATATGTTTCTGTTCTTGCTCTCTATTAATTAAATAGCTTCCAAAAGTATTCTAAACATAGACCCATTGAGAAGATTCCTAATGTGAAAAACCCTAAATTGCAGTTTTCAGAGGAAAAAAATATTCCAGAAGATTCCTGTTATCTTTGTATACTATTTTATGTACACTTTTTTGTTTACATTCACTTCCAACAAACATTTAGAGAAATGTAGAAATCACAGCATTCAATTCATTTAGATAGAACACAAGAGAGTCTTAAAAACCAGTGCTTTTATTGTGCCATCTTTGATTTATTGGCAGAAGCAAAAACTAAATGCAAGGCCAAAAATCATACGTTGGGTAATATCTTACTCTATGGTTTGTTTGATTGAAGTCAGAATGCCTACTGATGGATATGGTTTAGCTTTCCATCAGTGAGGGTAAAATTATCATCCTAAGAAAAGAGGATTGTAATTTGTCGATTTTGAGATGTGAAATTTTTTAAACTTCCACTTGGGTTCTTTTTTTCTTTCACAAAACTGAGTGTGTAGAATCTCAAATAGTCCTTTTGGGTGGAAAATTACCATAGAGCACATTAGCACAGGGAGATTTATCCTCCTATATCATTAATGAACTCAGTTTTACTTTTTATGTTTTGTGTTTGCAAGCTTTGTGTGACAGCTGAACTCTTGGTTAATACAGCAGGGACTGAACCAGGAACCTCAAGAGCTAAGAACATGAAATGCAACAGCTTGAGCTAAAAAAGCAACCCTTTGTAGCTGGGGGCTGTAACACTTGTGCTGTCTGTGAATAACTCAATAGTGTGCTGCAATTGCTTTGACTACTCAGCTCTGTTTTATTTTGAATAATTTCAAACTAAACTTCTTGTTCAAATATTTTCACTCAAATACCTTATTCATTTTTGCTTGGAGTTTAGATCTTTGTAAATGGCAGACAAGTTTTTCAGATAAAAATGGCAGACACACATAAATAATTTTTCTCTGATTTCCAGTAGAGCTTACTCCAAGGACATGAGGCACCATGTAACTTCAGCAGTGTAAAAAAATAACTAACTGAAGAGTCAGATAGGCCAGTGGAGAGAAGCAAGGAAAACTGTCCATATCTCTATTTTGTTTGCCTGTTCTAGTGGAATGGAAAAATTCTAGAAACTAGAATTGAAGATTCTCTCTTCTTTGGGTGAGAGTCCTTCCCATCTGCAATGAGTTGTATGTTCTGAAATATGGATGTTCAGTGCTGCTTGAGATGCCATTTCCACTTGGCTTCCAGCCATCACTCCAGAAGAGAGTGGATTTTTGCATAACATTTTTGTTATGTCTGCCAACTGTGGGCTGATGTCTCAGATATGCTGCAACATTTGAAATAGCAGTGCACAACTATGATTAGGTACCTGAATTATTCCCCTGACTATAGGCAATGAAGACTGGCAAGGGAATTAGCTACACTTTAAATCCTAATTTCATTGATATCACTAGCAAAACTGATTTAATTTTACTTGTGCAGGTGCAGACCATTACCTCCCATGAGCCTCAGATTAACAAAAAATACACCTGAGCAAACATTTTAGGCAGATAACACAGTATTTGCAAATAATTTTCATCTCCTTTGCTGGAAAACAGTAAGCATCAAAGATAGTTTTGCATGATTATTTTTCAGCAGAAAAAAAGTACTCCTGAGTAAGTCTACCAGCTGGGCTTGAGCATTATGTGTGTTAAATAACCAAAAGAAAAAAAATGAAAGACAAAACAGTTGGCTCAGAAGATGAGTGAGTAGTGAATTGGACAATTTTTACATTTCAAGTTTCACTGCTAGGAATATCTTTACTTCTAATCAACAGAACAAAATCATATAGTTTTAAAAAGAAATGTGCATGATTGCATTATACAATCTTTGCCTCTGCAGTATTATTATGGAAAGTTGTTTGCTTTGTCTATTAAGAACCTGTAAAGTGCCTGATTCAAGTGAAATGAATAGGAATCTGACAGATAGTGGAGGGACTGAAATCTGAGAGCTGTTCTCTACTTTGAAGTTTAAGTCCCTTTCGGAAGAGGTCATGTCTACATAGACTTGTTTTAATTATTTTTTACATTCTCCATAGTATGCTTATCTGTAGTATTTTATACAAAAATTCTTCAAGGCTAAAGAAGGAAAAATGCATGTATGTAATGTACACATTATAGCAAAACCAAAATGATTCACAGGGTAGTAAACAGATTTATGAAAATATTTTAATGTTGGCAGCTTTGTGACAACTTTAAGAACATGATCATAAGCCCTTCTGAGGCTAAAGTCTGACTTATGCAGCATCTTAGCTGAGTGACAACAATGCAGCAGGGCACAGTGATTTACACACTTCCAGTAGCAGATGAAAACCATAAATAAATGGAATTCCCTTGAAGAATCATTGTGTAAATAGTAATCACATATAATTATGAACAACAGTTCTCCAAAATCTCAATAGATCTATTTCCATCCTCCTAGCAAAAATAAAAGACAGAAAGTAGTTTACATCTGAGTTCCACTGATTTCATAAAAAGCACTCAGTCTTCTCTGTAGATTAATATGCCATTTCATTGAAAAATAGAATCAGTGTATTCCAAAATTACAAAGGCTAAAAACACCCACCAGATTCACACAGGAAAAACAGCAGTTTGCAGAAGAGTCTTAGAGCCTTCAAGCATTTAATTTAAACAGAGAATGTGTGTGTTGCTTTGCCTGTCACCAGAATCTGTTGTTTTTATGATGATACTTTCCATATTCAAACAGCTTTAAAATATTGGATATTCATCTTTTCCCTTCCACTGAATTTTCATGGGATTTTTTGTTATATAAGTTACACAGAGAGGATTCTTTCTCTACACGCAGTAATGATATTAAATCTTCATAAATGCATAGAAGAAACAGAACATCAATAAAAAGTACCTGAAGGGGAAAGAGTTGTGACAATAAACAAATTTTTTAAATTAAAAGTAAATCACCAGTCCCTAGCCAGACACTAACATGAATTGTTGATCAGACACATAACTTTCCATGTAATTGTTTTCCTTTTAAATTCTGCAGACATAATTCAAGTCCGGAAGAAAACCACTACGATATAATTCCCTGCTGGGCTACCAAGGCTACTTCAAAGTCTTGGAGGGTTTAAACTGAGACATATCTGTTGAATATCATCATGTGAGATGCAGAAATCCTCTTTGCAATCAAGATGAAGACTCAGGTCTCTAAAAGTCGTGGATCTCTCCACACTCAGAGCCATTGGCAGTGGCCAATGTAAGCAACTTCCCACATGCCCAGAAGTTTGTGACTCTTACCCATCAGTCTGCCTTCTCACATCACACTGGGACAGAGGATGAGGAAAACAGTTACAATAATGATGTTACAGTCATGGTTGTCTTACTGATCCCATATGGTCTAGATTTTCCATTTTCTTCACACTCTTGCAACTGATATTTAACATCTTCATAGTCCAGATATTAAAATCCTGCAGTGAATAATGTTTCTGCCTAATTCTTACTTCATGACTTGGAGCTATCTCTATAAACTTCTCCCTTTCTGAGCTGTTCAGCCCTCTATAAACATTCTGGCAGAAGATCAAGGTTGACACTTGCCTAGAAAAGCAAGAACCGTGTAACTCCCAAAATGGGCAGTTCTCTGAGCACAGATGGATGAATAAAGTATACAGGAAGTCAGTGTTGAACATTACAAACTTCCACAGCCTGGCATATTCTTTAACTTCAGTGAAAACACAAGCTGATTCCTCTGCTGACAGGGAAACATTTTACCTACACCAGATTCAATGACTGCAGACAGGAATGTCACATTTTAGTGATGTTCAGCCTGTGTGTAGAGCAGCTCACACACTCTCCTAACAGCTTTTTAGCCACTACCTGTCACAGCATCACTCCCACTAAAGCATAAAAGTAAGTTGCCAGCTTTTGCATGTTGTGGGCTGAGCTCTTTCAGTTCTGTAGCCATTAGTACTGCCATTGCAACTTTTAAAAAAAAGTACTATGTAATTGTGGATAGTGCTGATCACAACAACTCTTTATAAAATGAAGTTCCACTTCTATTTACCTCCTTTATGACTCAATTTCACATTATTCTTGTGCTGTCAATTTGCTCCTTAGAAGACTGTGCTGTAATTTATTTATTTAACAGTTTTCATGAGTGCTTAAGACAGCCTGATTCAATTGCCAGTCAGTTTAGTGATAATTGCATGTTAGATGCTATAAATGGACACAAAGAATATATTTCCCTAAGAATTCAGAAGAAGAGGAAAAAGAATAAAAAAGAGCAGGCTTCAGAAACACTTGTAAGCCACTTGTCTATTCATACCAGCTGTTTGACACTAGCACTCTCCTTGAAATAATTTTTAGATTGAAATCACACAGTGACGCTGCTTCTGAAATGTTAATGTTGTCATGTTTGAGGAAAGACTAGATTATTCTCCCCTGAAATTTTTTAGCAGGCAGTTTTGTCCTTTCCAGCACCACCAACATTTTGAACCACTACTAATGATAGAGTAAAAGAACTGCTTTTTGTCTCATTTCTTTCAGGGAATAAATGCTCCTTGAGAGTCACATGGTCACACTCCTCTTGAATGCAGCTGTCTTTTTTTCATCAGAGTTCAAGCAAATTTACAAGTGTGCTTTAGTGAGAGAAAGCTGAAAAGCTCACTATGTTGTCCTTTTTCTGAGAAACACTCATTGTTCAATAATGATATTCCCCACTGAACTCACAAATTATATCTGGGGGAGTCACAGGGAGGATGTTTCAAAGGTTAAATTGAATGAAAAGTTTTATCAGTGTGGTACATAAAAATCATAATGTGCTAATTGTTAAAGTTTTTGCTGGGACAAAATGTGGAATGTTCTCTCTGGAATACATGCAAGATTTTTCCCATGTGTTTGGAGCCTGAGAATTCCAGAAATCTGCTGTGGAGAGCCTGCAGTTTTCTGATGGTCCATAAGTGAAGTGAAAAAACCTTTATCTACTTCTAATATGGGCTTGGTCACTGCACCAAGCAAGGCATCTTATAATCTCTTTATTTGGCATCACATCTCTAGCTCTGTCTGACAAAGAAAGCTGAATTTAATTACAGCTGTGTGTCTATTCCTGGCTGGTGGGATTGCTGAAGATATCCTGAAGGGGCGTCTGGAGAGCTGACCCTATGGATCAACAGAAGAGCAAAGACATAATAACAGGAAAACTAGAAAAGAACAAAACAACAACCCTGTGTCACTGCCTTACCAGCACTGGGTGGGGTTTTTTGTAAGCTCACATGAGCAGAACTGGCCAAGGCTGTGTTTTTCCTGCTTTGGCAACATGCTGAATGCCCCATTGTGCCAGTCAGTATCATTTGTTACAGTTACAGGAGCAGTAAAAGAGCATCTTTGCTCCATTTTTCTCAGCAAACATGTTGAATGATAGCTCAAAACTTATGCTGCATTTTTTTTCATGGCCAGCCCATTCCCTCAGAGCCCCACAGGATAATCCACGTATGTATCAGGCACTGGGTAAGTATTTGAAAGAAGAAAATAAAAACTCATTGGCTTAAGTGAACCTGTAGAAGATCAACCTAGATCAAAAGAAACAGCAAGTCTAAAATTTGGTTGCACTCTTGGGAGGCAGACAGACATGGAAGGAAGTGACAGTAGGTATTAAAATATTGCATGTAATGTTTTGTAAACAAAAACCTGACATTTCAGATGGTTTTGCAGTAGATCTGGTAGAGTGTTACATACGTCATCACAGAAAATCTTTCAAATTAATGTGGTAAGTTTGCTGCACTCTTATTTATGAGTTTTTAATATTTTAATTGCTCTGTAACACTGAATTATTGCAGCCATTTGGGATGGAGGCCAAACAGCTTATTTAAACATTTAATAATTGAAAACCTGCAATTCATTTATTGATTTCCTCTGAAAATGGAACTTTAAAATATTTTGAACTGCTGTGGGAGAAAAAAAAATCCTTATCTGGAAACAATTTGAATGTTCATCTGTATTTTGCTAAGTTTTTGAGTTTGAAGTTTTATAACATGATGTGGCCGATAGATTCTGAGGACAAATAAATAATTTGCTTAGAGTAAATGTGTAAGATATCTCTCCAAAACACATAATATGTCCTTTCTTTACTGGCCCTAAATTTGTGTCAGATACTGCAGAAGTCTTGCCAAAAGTCTTTATAATCTATAGGAGAAAAGTAAAACCTGGGAGGAATCTTAATAATTATCTTTAGAATTTAAGAGTTGTTACGAATTTGCTTTAAGGAAGCAAATTTACTTTTAAACCAAAGAAGATATTAAGAGGTATAAAAAATGTCATAGCGTATACAGGGAGCTTTACGATGTTTTTCTACAAACCCCAGTTCCAAATTAGCAAGGAATATTTGGAGCCTTGTATCAGGTATCCTGAAGGCACAAGAAAAGTTTTACTAAATGAAAGGACTTAGAAGACAGTCATAAAAATTAGGCCTAGAAAAATAATAAAACCACAGTGTTTCCCTTCCTTAGAATGGTGAAAAAAAATTAGGATAGAAAATCATTAGTAATGTATCGAAAGTAGATTGGGAACTTCTTGCTGTATCATAGAACAAGAATTGATTTTACATGAGAAATGGAGGGAGGATATAAAAAAATGGTAAATGCAGAGACAGGAACTTAATAGAAAACAAAGAGGGAACGGATGTTTGTAAGTTCTCCAGGGTGTTTGGAATTATAATCAATTGTAATTAATGTTGTGGAAAGGATATTGTGCCTTTTTTAAAAATTAGAAGAGAAAAAGATAAATATCTACATATCCTCTTACAGCCTCTAGTGTTGGTCACTGTAAAAAGATGGCTTAGTGAGTTAGAAAAAAATGCATTCAAAATTTAATGTAAATAATATAAAATTTGGATTTTAAGGTTTGAAATTTTAAACTTAATTCACAGACTCAAAAGTTCCTGGATCAAAGGAAGAGGAAGCCCAGTTTAGGGAATACAGTTGGACAAAACAAAAAACTAATAACCTAGGGAAGTTCCTAGTGCTTATTTGTTGATTTGCATTGTGTACCTACAGAAGGAAACTAAAAAGATAAATTCTTAAGACTTTTATTTCCCTGCCCTGAATAGTTTCTACCTTTCAGTTACACAGATATATAAAATTTATATTAAGCCATTGGTGCCACCAAATCATGAATAATCATTATGGTCAAGCTAAGACTCTAATTCTCAGTACTCTACAGTGGCTGATATAGTCATGCTCAAATTTTCAGCTGACATTATCTTTAAAATGACCCTGAGAGAGTGCACCGTTTTATTTCTGCAGCAGAGGACAGGATTTAATTTCCCTTTTCATTTTCTCCAACAGCCATTTCACCCTCTGGTGCCTGATTCCTATCTGCTGTCAGTGTCTGAGGTAACCTATAAGAACTGAGAGCAGGCAAGACCACCAGAGAAGTAAATTTGTTCAAAATTCCTTTGTTTGTCCACTGGATGAGTCTCTGATCTACTGGACTTCAGCAGGAAAAGCTGTAGACCCTGGGAATTAAAAATGGATGCCAGGGAGGGGTGGGGAAGGTGGGGCCAAGAGCTTGGTTTGGGTTGTTTTTTCGTTTATTGTTGATATCAGTACTTCAGTGTGCTAAGGCAGCATTGGAACAATCTACCCAAGGGTCAAAGCAAAAGTCAGGCTTATTTTTACAGCCAACTCCCTTTTTGGTTTGTTTGGGGTTTTTTTTTCCCTTCTAGAGCCTTCTAGAACTTAAAGATAGGGAATCTTACACACACACACTCACAGAAGGAGAAAATAAGCAACCTTGGCAAACATAATAGGCAAAAGTGAGTCTCCAGTGTTGATATCATCACTTGAAGAAATAGATATTGTTAGGAAACAGTGTCTGATGGCCATTCCACTTACGTTATTTGATCCCAAAAGCTCCATAAAGTTTCAATTCATTCCTTCAGTAATTCTGATCTCCTCATTAGAACTGATATTGTTATTCCACTTCTTCTACCAAGAAAAGTTTCAGGACTGTGTAGTATAATAGTTAGTTACTCTGCTTCTCACTTCTCTCCCTCCTGCTTCCTTCTTTCCTCCAGTGGAGAAATACTATAGCTCCTAATAATAAGAACTTGGATGCAGGTGTATGGAAATAATAAATTCAGCTCTAATTTGAGGTTCCACAATGGAGCAATGTCTTGATGCAAGTCGTTCTGAATCATGACTCGTAAGGCTGACTGCAGAGCTGACATCTGCAGCACTTCAGAGTCTGAGAAGCCGAGTGAGCTCACCAGGTAGATTATGCAGACCTCTGAAGAGAACTATTGGATGAGGACTTACAGTAAGTCCCAAAATGTAGTCTGCTCTCATGTTTTCTGCTGAATCAAAGAGCAGATGGTATGGCTGCTTCCGAATCTTAAGCAGGCACTGTGCTGTTCACTGTTATATATTAAGCTGTACGGTAATAGGCAACTCAACAAATGATGCTTTCAAAAGTACTTCTACTTGTTTATGAAGAGTCCAGGAACTAGCATTACTACAGCAGATGTTTGTCCTTTTTTTTGGATGTAAATATAATGTAAATTACTGTCGTGGCATAAAAAAGTCCAACATGTCCCAAAATTCAGAGATTTTACTGTGCCATTGATTGCTGCTCATGTCTGATGGAATAAAAGAGACAACTTTGAAGATGATGTGTGAATATTTACATAGTTTAGTTTTTGATACCATGACCAAAATCACTGACCAACCACCATTAATCATCCAGATCAAGAGATAATCATGTTTTCAGAAGAACTTATGAAAAGAGACAATTTGATCAGCAGAAGTTTAATGCGATATCTAAAAGTATGAGAAAGAGATTTATTTTGGTTACTTATTAAGATGTTCTAATCTTCAAATGCAAGATGGAAATAAAACTAATTATATCTACTTACAACTGAAACAGTGTTTTCATAAAAGTAATGAGGATTTCTGAAGTATTTGGATTTTTCATATGCATTTTCAAATCTTATTCTAAAGTGTACTCATAATGAGCGAATTAATGAATGAATAACTAGTTTAATTTAATAAACCAAATGCTAACTACTACATCTTTCCAATAATAGATATTGTCACTTTTTATTTCAGGATGGGATTATTTAAATATATTTGTACATTTTTCCAGTAATGAAAAAAACCAGTAAAGTTCAAGCCTGTGAATAAATACCTGGTGCAAATTATATCACTGTAAATGATATTTCCGTTTCAATCGTGGCTTCATCTCTGATCCTTTTTCTATCCTTCTCAAGGAATAACTGAAGCAGGGACTATGGAGTGGTGCTGGAATTTCTCAGGCAGCCATTTTCACTTGATAAAATTCATCAAGGGAACATTTAAGATTTCTGCATATTAGTTTTTAATCTGGGTATCCTTTATTCATCTGTCTTTCTAGATAGGAAATGTCATTACTTGATGGGATTTGATAAAGTGATTTATGGCATCTGATCAATCAGAGCATATTCCATCACAATAAACTTGAAAAAAAGTACAGTTGAGCAGTGAAGTAAGGATATACAAATGCTTCCTGTCATTGTCTTGTACTGGTTAGCTATGAACTAAAATTCAATACTGAGAAATCAGAAGGTGAAGAAAAGAACTTGCAGAGAGGTAGCTAGAGTTTTATATTACTTAAGTTCACCTTTGATACTTTGAACTGTGCAATATTAGCACTTCAATGTCTCTCTCATTTTAAGTAGTTTCATGTTCTGCGCCATGGCAACTACAGGCAGACTATAGCCATGAACAAATTGAGTCTAGAGAGAGCTTCAGAAGCAAGTCTGGCCCTCATTCAAAACCTTTTGAAACAGATGAAAGAGTGTCTATTGACTTTGATGGGCTTTGGCTTGAACTCTTCCAGCTTCTACAGGCAGGCTTGGGTTCTGACTACGGCTCCAGATGATGTCCATGTATTTTATTCAATTGCTCCTTATTTGTATGTATTGAACAGCACTTGGAAAAGGTCCTGGAATATAGGACGTTTGCCTTCAAGTGTGATGTTATAACTGAATCCTTTTTTTAATGCTGCTGAATTTTCTGTGATTCCCTGCATAGTGACATAAATTTTGCATTTGGGATATCATCTATCACACTATATCAAGGGTGGGTGACTGTACAGGTGAAGTAAGTTGTAATGCTGATGGACAAAGAGCACAGGAAATACTGTCCACCTCAGAATTACTTCTGCAACCATGCAGGCTTGGGTCAAAATTACATTTATCAAGTTGTAGCAAAAAAACATTTTTAATTGCATTCATCAGAGTCAAAGCTGCACGACAGCACGGAAAGGCAGGACTTCAAGCATATCAAGCATTATATATAACATATAATACAATAAATGTATTATATGTTATAATTATCCATGATAAGGAACTGTCTATATTATAAGGGACTGTCAGACCAAGAACAATGTCCCTGAGAAATAACAGCTTTTCTGCTTTGGAAAAGACAAAGATGTTGCTATTTCTGTGATTTTACAAAGTAATACTGTCTTTGAAAGTTTGTGGCCTTTTTCTTCACTTCTGTGAGTGGAATGTGCTGATCTAAGAACATGACAAGGAGGACAAATGGTTTACCACCTGCTGCCTGAGCACTCACCCGCAGGTCACCAGTCTTGTCAAAGAGATTTGCATCGACGGAATATGAAATGGCATTGCCATCAAAACATATAAGATTATCTCGCCTTTGAAGAAAAGCAACAGCTACTGTAACTTTGAAGTTTGAGGACAAGAAGACAATTCGTTCAAAAGTACTAGACACAAATGGGGAAATGAATTCAACATTGCCTCTAATAGAAACTGGCAGTTTCAAACCCTGAAAGGTGGACTTCTTATAGCACTTTCCAATGACAAGTCCCCAGTTAGTGAACTGATTTTGAACCATGAGAGTGGAATCACTTGAATAACCATGCCCAATCCTCAAAAAAACTTAATCTTTTTGCTATACGTAAATGGATTTCACAGAACATCTACTCTGTGTGCCACCATACCCTCATGAGCCACAGACATCTCCAATAATCCACATATCATGAGAATAAAGCAGAGGAGATTGTGGGAGTTGCATGAATTCTTTTAAATAAAACTTTGCAGATGATGTAAGAAAGTGAACTACACTATATGCTACAGGAGAGCAAACTACTTCCTCTGTGTGCAAATGACTAAACAGGAATCTGGTTAATGAATAAATCATTGAACGCATGAGCAATATACAACAATTAATCACTTGAGGAATTACAGCATT
This sequence comes from Eopsaltria australis, assembly GCA_034509425.1. NCBI lineage: Eukaryota > Metazoa > Chordata > Aves > Passeriformes > Petroicidae > Eopsaltria > Eopsaltria australis. The sequence continues at coordinate 3,231,682 of JAVTVJ010000189.1, read as the reverse complement.
ATTAAGGATATCAAACCTGGGTCTTCTGCCTGAGTTTAATTCTGTCTTAACTTCACCTTTCTTCAGCTTACATTAGCTTAACATCAGGACCTCAACTTTAGAATCTGAGATTTCTCAGAGCTCTGGTAAAATGTCTTACATCACTTTCTAATAATATTTTCTCATTGCTTTGAGTAGCAGATAACATAAGCTATTAATCTTAAAGTGTGCTAACTCAATCACAAGTGGTTACATTAATTTCTTACTCTTCAATCTCCTGAAAGCAATCTGCTGTTTCCTTGCTGTACTGAGTATCACTAACACTATATAACTGAGTTTTGATGAAGACAAGTGAATATATATCTGGCTTACTGGACATCCTGTCATCTATAGAAATACAGAGCATAATAAAGCCTTTACTAGTAAGGTTACCTAGCTGATATTCTAGAGCAGTACGAGCTTATTTTTCCCGAGAGAAAGCATAATTTCCAATGTAATCTGTATTATTTATCCACGTCTTCTCTGTCTGTCTCCATGTATGCTACCTGATATTAAAGTAAGACTAATGCCAATATTCACAAGTGTTTTCAGTAAATACTGAATGTAGCTTTTCTTTTTTTTTTAACAAAATCTGCTGTAATTAGCATAAAACAGGAATTTATAAATATGTGCTGATAATTTTTTCTCAGACATGCTTGACGATTTCATTAACAATATTTAAAACTTCAAGTGTTATGGAAATCATCTCTCATGTTATATCATTACATTATATACATTAGAAGACCTCTCATATTCTATCACCCCAGTAAAGTTACAATCTTGCAGAATGACCCATCAGATTAACTTTTTCTAAGATATCAGTGCTGGGTTCTCACAGTGAAAAACTATTCCTCTGGCAGGCCACCAGAATTTAAATTTGGCAGGCTGTAGTGTAGTGTAAGGTTTACTTGTTCAATCAAGCATTCAATTAACTAACATGTCAGTATGTTGGTTCTTTGTGAGACAAATAAAAGGCAGCTAAAGTGCATTGAGCCATCTGAATGGATAGTTGTGTAATTAATATTTGCTTTTAATTTATTGTAAGATGTCCAGATGCTCTGGCAATCAGTTCCTGGGAATTCTTAAAATAACTGAGATCTGTAAACTTACTAGAGGGCAGCAGGTTTTCCTGTCTCTATGTGATTAGAATTGAGCAACTGATTCAGCAGACCTTTTAAGTCTTAAAATCTTTTTTTAATATATTGTTTATAGTTCCAACATAATTTCTATGTAATTTAGTATTTGTTTAATAAAAGAGCTTATCTATTATCTATAAACTATCTCAGACTGTCATTGTTTTGGGATCATGCAGCATTCTCCCACTCAATAGACCAAGATGTATTGATTTGGCAGAGAGGAAAGCATGTAATTTCAGGACAATTTTTTTCTCAGTTACTCTCATCTTTGTGAGCTACTACAGCAGTTAATCTTAGTTGTGTAAACACTGAACAGGGAGAGAGAAAGGCATTTGCTGTGTGTGATTTTATTACGTGTGTGTTAAGACAGGATGAGCTGTCCTCTGAGCATGATCCAGATGTGCAACTTAGGCTCTATGTACAACTTTAGGTGAAAAACTAGAGGAGGAGGGGAGTTCAGAGCCTTTCAGTGTGTGCTTATCCCACTTAACTACAATGTGTAGACTATGATTATAGCTATGCTAAACTAAGATTTTAGGTATGTTAAACCTTCCCTGTAGCCATTAGAGATCCAGGCATCTTCAGAGAATGACATAGTTTGGACATCTCATTCCCATTAACTACTGAAAAATCCTAAGCTGATATTGATAATTGAAATCAGGAGAATCAGATTTTATATGGCAACACTTTGCATTTCACCAAGGTCTGAGAGAACACAGGGTGCTTCTCAGCTAACCAGCTGAGAGCTAAGCTGATTGGATATATTGCATGTTTTATATTTACATCACCTGGTGACATTGACACCACAGGAATGGCAAGGACATTTCTAAATATCATTCCATTGGTGATCATTTGGCAGTTTCATATGATATGGCCCTGGTGGAAGGTCCGTTATGTGTTCCACTGTGTCATTCCCAACACTATTTTTTATGTCTGGTAAGTTTTGGAATTGATTTTTATCTCCCCTCTCTGTTTCATTTGCATCATTCAGCTATGCATTGCCCCTACTCAGACATTGGACAAAATGTCATTTGTAGAAGGATCATTCCCAAAACTATCACCCCTGGCTTATTTTATCTCTGACCAAAGTTGTATTGATTTTTCTACTGCTGTCTTCCTGGCTAGCAGTTAATGATCACACTCAATGTACAGATAATAGAGATGCCAGTATCCTTGTAGGGGTTAGCTGTGATCACACAGAGCCATTCTTCTGCAAAAGTAAAAAAAAAAAAAAAAAAAAAAAAAAAAAAAAAAAAAAAAAAAAAAAAAAAAGAGACCCAACAAGCACTAATCTACATAGACATGTTTATTTGTATGATAATGGGAACCTCACCCCAAAGGGGTAGATTATTTCATAAATCAGATTTAAAGAATACCTTTTTAACCTTTACATCTTGCATTTAAGATATAGAGGGTTCATTTTTAATATAAACTGCTCAGCAGTTACCCTTTTTTTTAACATGTAGTATACTATGCTAATTTGCATGTTTGAAAATCCTAATATTTTTAATATTTAGTAGGATACAATATTGAATTCTATGTTTTTTAAGATTTATTTTACATCTATGAAAGCTTTTTAAAATATGTGAGTAATATTTTCCAAGCTCCACATAATCTGTCTTCAGCGTTCAGTTTCTAACTGGAGTCTGCTTGGGGGCTTTATTTTCAGGAGGCAGAATTTTGACAATATATGGAAAAAACAACCAGTTTGACAGGTCTTCAATGAAATACTGAGAAGCTGAGGTACCACAAATGACTAGTCATATTTGTAAAACACTGAACACTGTGAACAAAACCAATGAACAACTCTCTAATGTTTTTGAGCTATTCAGTCTGGAACTAGCTCATATAAAGATTCTAATAGTTAAAGAACATGAATTGAGTCTTCCTGACAATATGACAACTCTTTTAAACTTGAAAAGGTCTATATTTCTCTTCCTTAGCATTGTTTGTTTCAGTAAAGCACACCTGATTTTTTTTTAAGTCTATGAAGGTTGCCAACCAAACAGCTCCCTAAATATCAACAGAAAGCTTATTCCTATCTCAAGGAAAAAAGAAATATATGACAGTCCACAGATGAGCATGAAACGAATTCTTTCTCTGACATTTTTTGCTCCTACTTTATTTCCTTTCTCTTGGACCTTATTCTTAGGAAAGTCATTAAAAGTTCAAAGGTATGTATGAGATTAAGGCTTTCAGGAAAATGAAATTAAAGATTGGTTTTCAGTAGTGAGATCTCTTGCAGTATGCAAAAATATGACATTTCTATTGCTCTTGGGGTACCTTATCAGCAGACACTGAACTTTGGGTTCCTACAGATTAAGAAAAGTTACTAGCATGTTACGAAATGGAAAAGCAAAAGATTATCCTTTTTATTCAGTGTACATGTGCAAGCTTCTAGCATGGCAAAATTTAAAGGGTATCATTTCTATAATTGGTGCTTCTAACACAGAGAAGTTTTATCTGCGTGTTTCTACCTGTATACAAAGCACAAGTATAAAAGAACAGCCCAAGATTTCTGCTGAGCATGACTTTTCTTTTTCAAACCTTTTTTTTTTTCTACCAGTCTTTTTTCCCTATTTCTTCAGCTTGAGAGATAAAACAGGAAACTTTTCTACAGCCCTTAGCTAGAGCTAATGGAATCCAGGCAGTATTACTGCCAGGATGAATCTGCATATTAACTAACCCTTTGTGTAAGGGTCTAGCACCTGACACTCTTTTATATTGCCGTAATTAAAATGAGTCAATGGGTCAATTAAACTGAACTTTTCACTATTAATGACCTTTGATTACCCCTAAATGAAGAATCAATGGTATGAAGTCAGAACAGGCTGAAAATACTAATCCAGAAAGCCCGCCAGGTAGGCTGACATATCATGCAACAAGGTCTGAGCCCAAAGCTAAAGCAGGTTCTGTCATTTTAACAGTTGTATTATGTAGCAGCTGACAAACATAAATAGGTCCTAGCATTCATCTAAGGTACTTCTCTCAATGATGTAATACCTTAACAAGCAATCTAAATTTCTTAGAAAAAGCTGTTGTTGATGCTTCGTACAATGTTTTAATTACCAGCAATGCTATAGTGGTCCACGGTCTGTTAAGACTGGCTTTACCTTTAGTAGCAATATATTTACTTATTTATTTCAATAAAACATTTTTATTAAAGGGCTTCAGCTCAATAGGTGAGTGAATGCTGTTCCCACAGCCTCTGGAAATGACAAATCTCTGGGCAAAGACTCGGTTCTCACAGTCCATGTAACAGTGATTTCTAGTGATGGGCTTGTACATGGAAACAGGCCTCCTATCACCCACAGGTGATTTGATGAGGACAAAGAATTTTGGACAGGTAAAAGATCCATAGTCTTTCACCAGGTGTGAGAAAAGCTTTGTGGATAAGGACACAGAATAACGGGGTTATTCTATTTTTTGAAACAAAATTTCACTTTTCAAGGTCTCAGAAGTACAACTCTCAGCAATCCAGTCCAGAAAAACCACTCTTCAGACAGAGCTGATTTTCATCCTCTATCCGTTAAGTAGAGTTCCTAAAAGAAGATAGTGTAAGCCTAACTGTGGCCCAAATAACTCTGGTGAAAGACCACTAATGAATTCAATGGAGAATGTCAAATCAGTAGGAAGCTTTTCAAAGTCACACCCTTTACCCTTTGAAATAAACTGATCAATTCAAAGAAAGATGAGAAAAATCGAGAAATATCAATGCCAGCCACTTCTTTACTTTAGAACAACTACACAACAATAGTTGAGCATGTCTGAACAACACTACTAATTTCAGTGATATGATTCCAAAATATTACACTGAGTGGAAGCGCAGTCAAATGATGAAAAAAACACTTGTGGCACTATCCATTTAAAGATGCCAAACAGAAAGATGGATGGATACTTCATCGGCTCATTCTTTTATTTATAAATACACAAGTCAGTAGCAGCTTAGTTCATTCTAAAAGGGTACTTCATTATTGCAAAGTGCAGTGTTCCTTGATATTTTTCCTCCAGTAAGTAGCAATATGTCAAACCCCACATACTTAACTCACTTCTCTTGACGTCAGAAGACCATGGCATACCCTAAAGAACAAATATTTGAACAGTGCTAAAATCCTGTCAGCAAAGTCTTGGGTACCCATCTGTTACACAGATAATATACACACTGAAATGACTGACATTTGTTACCAATACTAACAAAATAGTCAAGACTTGTCATGTGTGTGTATGCATAACACACAGTATGCAAATCTGTATGTATTTACAAGTACATCTATTAGTTATATGTCAATATGCATATAAATTTCTGCCTAAATATTTACAATCAATTAGTATATTTTTCAGGGGTTTTTTTGTATTGCTTTCAGCTGACTATAAGGGCATATGGAAACAATAGGAACATATGGAAGAAAAGATCTGTTTTAAGACCAGATTGTGGTATGTTTACTCATATTGAACAACATACAAGGAATATTCCTTATGTGGCATAAAACACTGCTGTGAAGAAGTGACACAATACAGAAGTTTGTATTTATTCACAGTTAGGTATTTGCCATTTATTTACCTGCAGTAGTGATGGTGTCACATCAGAGCTAAATCTGGAGTTGGATTGTTTAATTTATTTCCAAATTTCTACCCCATGATAATTTTCTTGAATCAGGGTTACTCTTTTATTTACACAAACTGGGAACAAGCTCTTACCTCTGCTGTCTAGAGATTAACAAGAAGGCTTATTGAGGTTTCCCATTTATAAACACCATGCTGTTTATCAGCTTAAAAATGGGACTTTTCAAAATGGATTGCCACACTGTATCCAAATAGTGTTTAAGCTGTGAAAAACTGTTTACTTCTTAAGGCTGATGAGACATCACATATTTTACTCACCCTATTTTGCCTAGGCAGTAGCATGGATCTCCAAAGTGAGAATGGTTTTTTGCATGTGCACTGTTACTCACCCTCTTGCACCTTGGAGAAGAATGGAATTTCAAGCTAAGCTCTTCCTTGAACAGCCTGAAGTTTAACTGCAAATTTTTCCACCCTTTCCTGCTGTAGCCACACTGGTTTTAAATTCCACCTGAGTTCCTGTCAAAATAGCTGGAGATATTGGCTCTACAGCACTAAACTCAGATTTTTTTATTTATGCCCAACACATGTACCCACACAGACAGACAATACAAACTCCAAGGGATGTTTGAAAAGCATTAACCTACTTTACCTAGGAAAATGCCAATTTGCATAGATGATTACTATATGTACAAGTAAGAAAATGTAATTAAGGCCCTTATGGTTGATATCACACACATGAGCTTTCCATTAAATTCCATAGGAGGTTGTTGCTGAGGTCTTGATCCCAGCTAAGTCCTACTCCTTGATTTTAGCCCAAAGTTAACGCCACATGAAGGGGAGAGATCTTTTATTTTAAAAATTCTGATCCTGGAAACAGTTTTACATACATGCATCATCTGCAGAATCAGAAACGCCCCAAGGTTTTTTCATATAAAAATATGAAAAAAAAAACCCAAAAATATATTCTTAATCTGAATGGACACTACTAATGGAAGTTCTATCATTCCTCTGGCCGTATCAACTTAAATACATTTGTGCTTGATGCAAAGTATTTAAAATTAAGAAATTAAAGTGCATATTACTAGCTGCTCAATTATAAATCCTTTAACAAAAAAAATTCTAGCTTATTTCTCAAAGGCAAATATGGATAAAATAACTGTTAACTTCAATGGAATTTCAATATAAAAACCCTGGACTTTACTGGGGATTTGGATTATTTAGACAGCTAATAGTATTTTGCAGAAGACAGAATGTAAAATTCCACAACCACTTTAGAAAAATACAGCACTGGCAGTTTATATCTGTATAGATTTTATCTGTAAAATCTGGAACAAATCTGGGGATATGCCCAGTAACAGAAGATTCTTAGTTTGTTCCCTTTTTTCAACCTAACATCTACACTACTCTCTTTCTGATTTACTGGTAGTTCAATAAAGTACATGTTCCCAGTATTCATTCATTTTCTTGACAATAAACTTGTAAAAAACCCTGACTGTGATATTGAGTCAGAAGATCCATGAACATAGGGCAGTTTCAGATATCAAATTTGAACTCACAGAAGAGTTAAATATTTCATAATTATAAGGTAAGCAAATAAACTCCACACTTGTCATGGAAACACTGACACTCAAACTAACAGCAACACTTGATCACACTCTACTCATGTAATATTATCCTTTAGACCTTAATTCTGCAGTGGAACTCCCTCAGCATGGTAGCCCAATCACACCTCCTTAAGTATTTCTGGATGATTTCTTTGGCACTGGGACTTCCATCTTTCTCCCAGGTTATAAAACAGGAAGCAGAGTGTTTTCACACCATAAGCAGGAACACATAAAATGTTTTAGACACATCCAAGTATAATTATGGGCAAGATACTGTCCATAAGCTTCTCTAGTAAAAATCTTTCACAGAAAACAACTAAATCTTGAAATTAGCAGTAGCTTCCCCAGACCACTACTTCCTCTGTAGCTGCAGACAGAGGGTGGGGAGCTGGGCAGGCTGAGGCACCCGATACCACAAGATGCTTTGTGTCAGACAGCATTCCCTCGACTCCAGCAGACATGGCTGGAGTTACAGACTTTCAATACATCACATAAACAGGTCTATAAACTCTGGTAGTTTTGCACATTACTTACCTGAATACGAAAGACACTTAAGTGAAATGAGGCAAGATAATTAAGAACGTGCACATTCTAGCACAGCCCAAGGGCCACTTGTCACATCCCAAAGGCTGTGTCTTGTTGCACCCCGCTTTTAACCTGAAATCCACTATATGGATCAATGGCATATTGCCATAAAAAGCATGCTATGAGGGTTTTGGTTTAGGTTGATGTTTGTTTTTTTTTTTTTTTCATTTTACACAACCGTAGCACTTGAAAGGAAAAAAGGAATCCTAAAAAATGAGAACAAAATCTTCTGGAGACATAAGATGGGGATAGAGGCAAAATCTGACAGTAGCAAAACCTCTTTTGCTACCCATCCTTAGAATCCTCTCCCAATATACACAGCCAATAACCAGTAAACATTCTGGTCATGACAGGAAAACATTTCACAAAGGCTCTCTATGTTTCAAGAGGACATGAATTGAATTTTTAATAAAATGTTAAGTCTCAAAGCAATTCAAAAGATTGCATTTTGAAAAAAAATCATTTCTAAGCAAAAGAAATTCTATAGAACTGTTACTCAAATAGATAACAGAAAGCTTGAAATGTGACACAGAAGAAAGAGTGCAAAGTATCTTGACACTGCTGTCATATTGCAAGTCAGTACTTCAAGAACAATGAATGAGATGTAAATATTTACCCTAGGTAGCTAGACCAAAGAATGCAAACAGATTCCACAGATATAATGCAATTTGTCAATATCTTTAGTGCTGGAAATGGAAATGTTAACTCTGCCAAGCCACTGATCCTGAAAAATGAATACAACCAATTACATTTTTTACCTGTCAGTCATTCGCATCATTGCCTTTCTTGCAGCTGACTGCTCCCTGTCTTCCAATTCTTGTTTCAAGGCACCAAACAACTTTTTATATCCACTTTTCATTTAGTCTTTTTAACAGATTCCCTACTGCCATCTCAAGTTAACAATGCCTGTTTCAGAACTCATCTGTTTTCTTCCCAAGTTTTCTCAGTGCTGTCTGTGTCCACAGTCTCCCATCTCAGAAAGGTGGCCCTTCTGGTCTCTGAAGTGTCATCTTAAATCTCACTCTTCCTCAAGCTCCACAAATTTTAGCCACCTCCTAACAATCTGATCCAAAGTTCACTGGTCAGCAAGAGCCATTAACGTCAATGGGCTATGAATCAGGACCAGATTGCTGCCAGTAGCTCTGGACTGAAATCTAGCTAAAAAAAAATAACAGAAGAAACTGTCTGGGTGCCCTTGTTGCTAATTACAGACTGGTACTTGAACACAGTCATGGCAATACTATAGCCTAGGTTAATACCAACTGTTACTATTTCCAATATATTTTCTCCAGTCCTTATGCGAAGGACTGAGGCCTTACATTGTTGTACCTTTATTTGTATAAATTCAGAGTGATGCCAAAAGTCTGACAGAGTTTGAATAAATAAGCATACACTAGCTCCCATAATTTCTTTTATATACTACAAAACCCCATTCCACATCTAGCTAGGTAAGACAAGGAAAATCATCACACTTATGAACCAGGTTAGTAAATGATTGCAAAAAAATCCAAAATTAAAATGGCTGTTTAGAGTGAAAGAATATTCAGAAAGCACAGTGAAAACTTTAAACCTAGTATGTTTTAAATTCTCACTAGTGAGGACATAAAATTCTGTTCTTCCAAGGAACTTCTGTCTAATCCTGTTATTAATCTAACAGCAATTTGAAGAAAAAGCACTCCAGAAATCAAAAATAGGACTATGATTCTAGTTCATTCTTCTTGCTTTATTCATAAACATTCTGGTACTTACTCCCTCTTCATTTAATTCTTCCTGCCTCTTGCAACCTCAGGTCTCTAAAGCATGTTTTTTTATAGGGAAAAATTCAAATAAATTGCTTTTGCCCACCTTTCCTTCTCCTACCAGTTTTTAATGTTTTGTAAGTGCCCTGTTGTAAAGCCAATGCCTTTCTGCAATCCCACAGTGCTCCCACCAAGTGGTACAGGGAAATAATTTCTAACAGATGATTTAGGCAATCTAATGTGCAACAATAAGATACACAAACACTAGGTAGAAGATTCTGTTTATGTTATGGGAAAAGCTATCATCATCAGACAGCAACTACTGCCTATATAAAGCTAAAACATTACACATTTATTAAAAAGTATGCTGTGGTTTGAGGCCATTTCAACAGTAATTTGACAGCTATTACAATTCACATTTTTACCCTATATTGTACTAAACAAAGTACTTTAGGGAAAGGGATAAAAGTAACACTGCCTATTACCACATACCTTTGCCATGAGTGTTAGCAAGGACAAAGCCAATTAGATGACCTTCACTGAAGAGGTGCAGTTTTGGGGGTACAGGTTTTTGTTCGGGTTTTTTTTTTGAAGATATTTATACTAACACTTTTATTATAATGAAGTACACTCCACCCTTGCAGCTTCAGGTATAGTAGGCAAATGCTTTGTAGAAATGAAATTACTGTTGCAACAAGGTTGCTTATGACATTGTTTAATATTAAAAAAAAAGAAAAAAAGAGTTGGGAAACAGTACATTGATAGGGGGTGGAGTGTATCATATATACAAAAGAGGGGTATTAATTCTGTCATCTGACATTGATGTGGGGAGAACAAAACCAAATTCATTTTTTTTTCCAGCACTGAAACATGCAAAGACAAAATTACAAGTTGTATGCAGCTCAGAATAATAAAATGTCCCAGCATACTTATTTAGATTTTTTAAAAATATATTTCATTCTCTGATCTTTCACTTCAAAACTTAGAATTAAGCAGTGAGTGAACAGGACCTGAAATACAGACAAGGCATTGCTCACATCACACTAAAAGGCATCTTTTAAATGCTGCTGTGGATTTCTAAACTTACACTGAACAGAATTTTTGGTTGCTGGGAATTTGAAATACAAGATGAACTTGGCCACGTTACATCTACTTCTTTTAAGTGGAATTGTAAATATGCAATAAATTGCTGTTCCAAAGAGGCAACATGCAGAATTCAAAATTGTTTCTTGCAGGATTCTGTTGACCTGTGTATGAAGAGACATTGAAGAAGTGGTACAAAATCCACAGCTCAAGCATGAAATCCTAGTGGCTGGATCTCTGAGTATACTGCTCTCCAAAATACACCATTTCCTTTTAACCACTGAATTTAGTTTTAGGAAAACAGCTGCTCACCAACTTTTTTCAAAAAAAATAAAAAAAGGCAGGGAGGGTGGGAGGAGGGAAGAGGTGGAAAGAGCTTATGCATTATGATGACATTTAGCAGAGAGCTGCAGAGAGAAAGCAAAGGCAAATATTATAAATGTGATATATTTCAACCAGAAATGTGAAAGTACTTATTCCTTGTAAATAGCTTGCCAGAGTTAGTTGGGACAAAATTTGGGTTGCAGCTACAGGCTGAAGCAGCAGTGTGGAAAAAAAACCAAACAGGCATTTATCCTCCACCCCAACACCCCCTTTCTCTCCCAGTTAGCAAAGTATGACTGATGCTTTCAGTTAGCCACAAGGCAAATATTAGCTAGAATCTCATTTAGCTACATCCACATCCACAGTCCCAGATGCTTAAAACTTATCATGGATTAAAGCCATGAAATAAAAATTTAAAAAGAAATTTCAATTTGAAATTTTATTGGCATGTTGCTAGAATGGTCAACATCGATTGACAGGAGAGACTTTGTCCACATACTCTGAGAACAGCCTTCCTGCACCTCCCCCCTCTTTTCTTCCTCTCTCTTGCGCTTTCAGCATTAATGCTATTAAAAGCCAAACAAAATACTGGCTATGGGTGTAAAGAATGCTGGTTTTTTTTTGGAATGTTGCCATGGATCCTGCTTCCAGTCGCGTCCCACAGAAGGAGGGTGCAGCCTCCTCACTCTGTGGCAGGCTGGTCTCCCCGGGCAGGGCAGAAGGAAGATAGCCACGCACTCCTGCTCCTTCCTATTCTTTCCCATCCACTATAGCCAGGTCTTTGATCACCCTCAGTTTGCCACTGGCATCGATCCTCCGCTTCTCGCGTATTAGATCCTCCAGGCTGTGGAACCTCACCGTGTGCACCTTGTTCTCTGCCAAGTGGATCTTGAGATAGTACTGCTGCTGGTGCTGGGTGCCAGCAGCCGCCTGCAGCTCCCCCCCGGCTTTGAACTCCCGTTTCCCGAAGCGGCACCAGGCGGCGAAGCTCTCGGAGTTAGTCCAGCAGATCTCGTCGCTTTTTAAGCCCAGGTGCCCGCAGGCGTTCTGCACCACCAGCTCTGCCACCAGCGGGCGGAAGCGGTACCAGCTATTCACCACCCGGCCCACGTTGCCCGCGGCCGCCTCGTACAAGCTGTCCTGGCGGATCTGGCCCTGGTGCAGGTGGATGATCTGCCCGCCGCCCACGTACACGGCCCAGTGCGGCGGCGGGTGCTCCGACGGCCCCAGGTAGAGCAGCTCCAGCAGGTCCCCCGGTTTGCAGAGGGCGGGCAGGGCTGACACCGAGTAGACGCTGAGGTCCCCAGCCTGGGGGCCGCTGCTGACCTTGGAGAAGATGCATTCCTGGCCGCGGAAAGCCGAGAACTGGGTCTCGTTCAGCACCAGCTGGTGGTGGAGGTGGTGGGTGGGCGTCTCCTGCCCAGGGCTGCCGGAGCCCTTCACGCCGTACTTGTCTGGCTGGCCTCGCTCGTCCAGGTCCTCCTCCTCATCCGAAAAGAAGTAAGCCACCCCGACGCGCAGCTCGTCCTTCTCGATCCCCGAGGGGTCCCCGGTTGGTAGCTCGCTGTAATTCAGGTGGGTGATGCGATCCAGTTGATTTCCCATCAATGACAGGGCGAGGCGAGGGCAGGAATCGCCGGATCTGAAGGAGGGTGGGGTGGGCACAGACAGAGAAGAACAAGAGATGAGAAGGAGAGCGCACGCAGAGGGAAGGAAAGAAAGAACGAAAGAAAAAAAATAAAAAATCAAAGCACATACAAAAGATTTCAGCGATTCCGCCCTAAGCCCCCATCCCTCCCCGACTCTTTCCATCCCCTTCGTGCAAGGGAGAAACTCCCAGAGCAGACCCTTCCCCCGGGGTGCGGGGCAGGGCAGAGCCCCGACTCCGGAGTGCCCGGCTCCCAGTGCCAAGAGAGGAGCCTCCCCGCCGCCCTCCGGCTCCGCGCGGAGGATCGGAGCTGCCCCGGGAGTCTCCGCTCTGCGAGGGGAGAGGGCTCCGGGGGCGCGGGGAGGCTCCGGCCGGAGGGTCCCGAGCCCTCCCTCCGCGGGTGCGCGGCCGAACCGCGCCGGGCAGCGCTGCGTGCGGGGAGGCGGCTGGAGGAGCGCGGGGCCCCGGAGCTGCCAGCCCTGCCCGGTGCCCGCAGCCCGCCCGGGACCCCGCAAGGCACAGGCAAAGAGCAGACGATCGGCACCCCCCGCCCGAGGGGTACCTCCCGTCCCTTTCCGTACCCGTGGTCGCCCAGCGCCAGAACCCCCCCAAACTCCTTTAAAGTCGTCCTGTCCCCATGGGCGCCGCAGAGGAAGCGCGACCCGTGCTCGCCGCAACCACCCGGCTGCTCCGCCCGCGCCGCTCTGGGCTGCCCGGCCCCTCCGGCGAGCCTAAGTACCGGCGGCGCCGCTGCCGAGCCCGCCCCGGCCGCGCTCATTGGCCGCGCCCGGCGGCGGCGGGGCTGAGCCGCGGCACTGCCCGCCCGGGCTCCGCCACTGCCGCCGCTACACGCCGGGCCCCGACCCCCGGCCTGGGCCGAGCCCCGGGCTACTCCAGCCGACCCCGACCCCCGGGTTGCATACGGCGACTCCCGAGCTGCCCCCGCAGAACCCTGACCCTCGGGCTGTCCCCGCCGAGCCCTGACCCTCGGGCTGCTCCGGCCACCCTAGGGCTGCTGCAGGCGGGGTGTCCCGGGGAAAGGGAGTTGGAGATAGTGCCCACCGCGTGAAGTCGCTGCGAAGCCACGTCTGCACCAGGCAGAAGTCAAAAGGAAGAGATAAAAACAAAATGGAAAAGAAAAATTTCTATCAAACTAACCCGCCCAGGAGGGATGCACGTGGCCTGACTGCTCTGTCCCTCGAGGCTGAAAGCAGATGCCTGTCACCTCACTTCAGCAACCTCAGGTTGCACCTCTGCGGTCTGAGCTGATCCCCCGGGCTTCTTTTTGCTGAGGAGAGACGGGCATTTCCAGAGTTCCTCTCGCCTGTTGCACCTCATGTTTTAGGACGGCATGAAGTGCCTTAAGGAGGCGCTTGTCTCTTGCCGTCTCCTAGGTGTGAAGTTGGAATGCTTGATGGTTGGCATCAAACGAGATGACTGTGTCTTTCCACATCTGGACAAAGTAGTGGTTGTGGGTTGTCCTGAAATGTGACTAGAAGACACGATATGGCTTAAGTAAAAAATGAGAGTGTGTCCATTTCTTCTGAAAATGCATGAATTCTAAAAATTTGTCATCTGTAGTAGCTACTAACAATGCACACTTTTACACCTAATTTTGCACACTATGGAAATGGAACTCCGAAATTATTAGTTCATTTGACCACTCTTCCCCCATGAGCCTGTGTCAATGAAGGGATTGTAACCTGGTTCTTCTGTGTTCTTAGTCTTGCTCTCACTGTGTGAACCTCGGAGAAGTGAGAATTTAAATATTTAAGACACTTCATGAAAAAAATCTAATGACATTCTTTGGTTCAGATGTGAATTGTATTAAAGTACCATTTTTAGCTGGAAGTAAATCTACTACTTTCTTTACAGTGGAAAGAGTTTTGTCATCTAGACATAAGTATTTATTTTTTCAGTGTTTATGGATAATATCTCTCTTTGCTGTTGTCCTTTTCCCAGTCTTCAGGTTTAGTTAACTGAAAATCATAATGCCATCACTTTATTCTTATTATGGAGAGACATACATCCTTAAATAAAAATAGTGAATTTCAGTTTTTCAGGATTCAAGCTGTATACCTATGTTCATACGGATCAAATGCTGAGTTTCTTAGATAAACGTGTTTACTTTGAATGATCCTGTTATTTTTTCCACTCAAATATTGATATAGCTGTCTTTCTAGAATAGCATCTTCTTGTTCTCTTTATTTTTTTTAACATATGCAAAGGCATCACATCATAAATGGAAGAGAAAAAAAAAAGGTGTGTTTAGTGAAATTCAAAGACTGACACCAGTTGTTTTTTCACTGTGGCAGTTCTGTTGATGATTACAGACTTCCCATGTCTCATAAATTCAGGGGTTACGGCCTGAGGCTCACAGGAATTAAGCTGATTTATAGCAGTTAAGGATGTAACATTCAGGGTCTGTAGAATCAGAAAGATAATTCTGAAAAAAATCTAAAAATAAAGAAAGATTGTTTTCTAATACATGCATTTTAAAGCTTCAGAGGACTAAACATAACAGATGGATGTTATTTATCTCTGGAATTGTGTAAATACTTTTCTAATGATTGTCAGAAATTATATGTTCTTTTACAGCATGACCTTCACCAACTACAACATTTTAAATTAAATTATGAAGACACTCTAATAGGTTTAGAGCTAAGGCTGTAAAACAGTGTTTAAATATTTTGATTTTTTTAGATAGCTGTTGATGTGCTTCATTGTTAAAGGTAGTCCAAGTTGAAAGCCATTTTCTGTAGACCTTCATCAACAGTTTCTGTTTTCTAAACACTTTACATTTTTCCTGTTTAAAGTCTGCATCTTTTTAGGTTGCGCTCGCACAGTTCTCACTTCCCACGTTTGCCAATCATCAAGGCTATGCGGAGTAATTTTTAGATAGTTCTAAACAAACAAAACATTATTTCATCCTTTCCATGTAAAACAGTGGAGAACAGACTGCTTCAGCAAACAGCAGGTGCAGAAGGATGGAGTCTGGCTACAGGAAAGGCACTGCACTTTGAACTGGGTGGAGTATCTCCTGCCAAATTTTAACCATTTTTTAGGTGATCTTCTGTGGTTTTGCAAGTCTGCTCAGTGAGAGCATTCTGTCTGTTGTTGAAGCACTCACAGTCCCTCACTTCCACCTCTCTTCATGACCTCTAGTCAGCATACCTCCAACACCCATTTCCTTTTTTCATTTCAGTTCTCTTCTCCATACACTGTCTCATCAGTGCTTTGTGCTCTATCACTGTCCCTCAAGAAGAAATTTTCCCTCAGTTTCTCTTCAGTCACAGTTTTAAGATAATGTCAAGAGGTTGCCTTTAAAAAAGAAAGTACATACAAAAAACTCCTATCAACCAACAAACCCCAAACTTTTATAGAACTATGATTGAAGGACACTGTTGGAGATGCCTGTTTTGTCTGAGCTAATTTGATTAATGAATTTATTATCTGCCTTAGATGTTTAATTTTTGGGTGCTTCCTTAGCAAGGCAGTGGGTGCAGGCTTGACTGCTCTTAGATGGTGGCACTGGCAGTGCAGCATCACTCTGTTCATACTTCCATTGACCTGCTTCAGCCTCATTAACTGGAGTCATAATCTCTCTTTGCACCAGGACATGGGAATTTACAATATTCCTAACCTGTTATTACTGACCCTAAAATTTTTTTTCTGCATCCTGAACATAGGAAAGAAACTCGATAACATCATCATCTCTGGTTATGCCCTGGTCTACTCTGAGAGAGTGAATTTAAATTTTTCCATAGCTATTTTTTTCTTTTTGTGCCTTTTTTCATACTTGGCATTTTGTAGCTGTTGCATTTATATTTAATTTAATACAGTGAAAACCCTTAAAATATGTGGCAAAATAGATACTCAGTAGCTTATTTTTTAAACCTTATTTTTTAAATGTTCTTTTCATCCTGCCTTGAGCTGAGCTTTGGAGCCTTGGACCCCTGTTGCTAAAAGTGGAGCTGAAACTGCCATTGATTTTAATGAGTGGAGAACATTTGTTCAGAAAAATTTAGGAACACATGTTTCAAAAAATAAGCAGAGAGAAAAAAAATTGATGATAAGGGTGGAAACTTTCCTATCTGTTACGAACTTTAGATTGTAGAAATCTGTCTATTACAATCCTGTTAACATCAAATCTCAGAGGCCCAGAAGCCCTTATCTATTTCAGGCACACTGCACTTAGTAGGAACTAAATACGGTTTCTACATCCAACTAGTTTGGGAGAGTCCTGAGGTTTTGGATAGGCTGAGGGAGCTGGGCCAATTCAGCCTGGAGATTACCGAGGGAGACCTCATCAGTATCTGTCAGTATCTGAAGGGATGGTGTAAAGAGGGTGGACCAGGCTCTGCTTGGTGGTGCCAGGCAATAGGATGAGAGGCAAGGGTAGAAACTGATGCACAGGAAGTTCACCTGAACATGAGGAAAAAATTGCTTACTGTGCAGGTGGGCAGACACTGGAACATATTGCCCAGAGAGGCTATGGGGTCTCCCTCATTGGAGATGTTCAAGAGCCATCTGGACACAATTCTGTGCAAATGTGCTCTGACATAACTCTCCTTGAGGGGGGAGGTTGGACCAGATGACCTGCTGTTGTCCTTTCCAGATTTTGGCCATTTTTATCCAGTGATGGTGGAATATAAAACTCAAGAAGATAATTGTGGTCACAGTTTTCCTGTTGCCTCTTTTATGCTCTTCTGCTGGCTTTTGGTGACTTCATTATTCTTGCATTCACAGGGTCACTTGTAAGTAAAATTGTCCAGGACCTGTTCTTTGGCCCTGAGGTACAGTATAACCACATAATTGTCTGTCTGAACATTCTAAACTCTAAAACCAAATGGCTGCATCCAAACTACCTTTTTGGAATTATTCCTAATCCATTTTAATCCCTAAAATTGTGGAAGAATAGTATCTGACTCGTGCCAAAGCTTTTCAAAAGGCTCTGCTACCAGTTAATTGTATGAATAATACTTCACTGATCCTTGGATCTGTGAGCTGGGCCTGTGTAGCCAACTGCTTAGACTCTACCCAGCTCCTGAAGGAGAGGTGGAGCTTGAGCAAGTGTTTTTTTAAATCAAATAACACTTGTAAGGACTCCAGACTTAATTTCTGATCAAGTGATACAACCAAAATGATATTGTAGTAGGAAAGATTTGGAGGAGGAATGGGAAGAAATACCTTCATTTAAAAATGTTTCTCTGGAAGGCTGTTGTATAGACAGAATCCCAAATGGGGTGATCACTTTTAAGTTCTCCAGGAGCAGCAGGTCAGAGTGCTGAGCAGGGGCAGGGTTTGGGGAGCTGGAGTTGCACCCAAGTGCAGCCTCCAAGTGTCCTGGCAAGGGGAGAAGAGCAGGAGTGCTGGACTGGGGCCAGCTGAGGCCAAGGCAAGGGAGGTCGTGGCAGTCGTGCAAGGCCATCCCAACTCAGCAGCCTGGTCCAAGCATGGGCCAGAGCTCCAATGCAGCTCCCAAGTCAGGGCCTGAAGCCCCATCCCAGCTTCTCAAAACTCTTCCTCATTAACTTTGCTTTTCTCTTGGACATCTTATCCAAGGTTCATCTTATCAGACCTGATCTTGAACAGAAATAGCAAACCCTGAGGAACTGACGGAAGAGTTTGTAGATCTTACGCTCAGATCCCTGACAGTAGCATGATATTCATTCATTGGAGTATGAAAGAAAAATAGCTGAGGGGCTAGATTTTCATTTAGATGTCTGTGTCTGTATACTAAATGGAAACTGAACTGAATGCATAGGCTTTTTTTTCAGGGGGAGGATGTTATATCTTAAATTACTACTATAAGCAAAGAAGCCTTCCCCATGATTACAACAGTGTCCTTTATGAACTTTTGAAGAATTGGATGTTGATGACCATGAAATTAAATCAGTTAACAGTGAATTTTATGTCTTGATCCTTCTATTTCCTGGATTATGTCTTTCTGAAAGTTATTTTGGATGTTTCAGGATGTCACCATTTTCATATAGAGACAGAAGAAATTAAACAACAAAACCAACAATAACATCAAAACCCTCTAAGGGAACATGACCACAGTCAAATAAGGAGAATTTGCTTATTCAGAGCATAATATTACTCTTATGCAAACTTTTTTTTTGGTTTGAGAATGTAGTCTAAAAGTTCATACTATTTACATAAATTTTATATTATTTTTTGTCTGTGTTACAAAATAATATAAAATATAATCTAGTCTTGTGGAGAACCCAAGTGATTGCGGCCACAGAAGCAGTGGCTGTGTGTTTGAAAGATCTTGGTAAAGTAAGCTTGATCTTAAATTTGCTGGTTTAATCATATATAGTTCCGGGTAGATTCAGTATAAGAGAATTTTTATTCTCTATATTTTTTTATTTTTATTTACCCAATTTGGGCTTGGGGTTTTGGGTTGGTTGGTTGGTTGGTTGGTTTGTTGGTTGGGTTTTTCTGGGCTGTTTTTTTTTTTTTTAGTGAAAACACAGTTTCATATTATATTTAATAGTGACTAAGAGGATTCCAATTGATAGCAAACTTTCACCCCAACTACCTACTCCCTCAGCTTCTTTCATAGCTTATCCTGTGATCATATAGTTAGAGGGTGAGCTTGAATCCACAGCACTGCTATAACAAGAAGTTGAATATCTGCCAGAAGAAAAACATCTTTTTTATAGGTGTTGGCACTCCCTAGCTGGTGCTCTGAAACAGTCATGAATATTGGTCCCTTCTGAATATAGGATTTTGACATGACTTTAATAAAGGTGGTTACATTGTTCCTTCTATAAAAGGAGGATAATAATGGCAGTCTACTAGGAACATTTCCACAGTCTCCTCTAGCTCCTGCTACAAATAAATCTAAAATAAAAATGACAGTGTAATGTTTGTACAGGGAAAAAATATCTCCAGAAAGTAGTGCAACTTCAAAAAATAAGCTGCCAGAAAAAAAATAAATTTCAAAAGCGTTTGTAATTCTAATGCAATCTTGTTAGGTGGATTACTATCACATGGCAGATCAAATTTTTGATGTCTTTCTTCAATTAACATTTTGCAGTTGCAGACAGGGCTTTCCTAAATCAGTTTTAAAGATTGGAAACCTTTCCAGAAATATAAGACCATAAGGAATAAAGTAGTGGTTCTTCACAAAAATTGCATTTTCAGTGTATGACTTTCCACTGATGATGTGTTAACTTTGTCCCTAAACGATTTAACAAGAAATATATAATAAATATATTTCCAAGTCCATACGGGTTACTTAATTATGATTATCTTATTATTAGCTCTTTCCCAAGCTACTGAAAGAGAAAAGGCAAAATATTTTTTCAAGTATGATATGACATTTTCTTGTATTTCCCCTTTAAATCTAGAGAGATTGTCCACTATACTTTCTTTTTTTTTTAATTGAAAAGCTGTAGGCAACCTAATATCTGCCTGCTTGTATTATAATAGGGTTATTTCCTTGACTTTTTCCATTTTCATGTGTACTTTGGAATCGTTTATTAAGTCATTGTTCTGCAACTGCATTCTATTATAATTTTGCTCATTTTTAATAATATGTATGATATTTCTGCTACCCTGAAGGACTGCCATGAAAATTAAATGTTGAAATAAAATGAGCATCCAATGCTTCTTTCTATTAGGTTAGTTAATATTTTATAAAATATATTTTATCTGTGAGTCTTTTAATACCTGAACTTGAAAATGACTTTCTAAATATTATAAGCACTAACAAATACCCCTTGACTGAATAGCAAAGCAGAAATTCAATCTGTGTGACAGTTGCTATTCATAAACAGTTCAGGCTTCACTCTCATGGTTTATGCTGTTAGCTGAACCCTTTTGACTGAGTTACAGAACTAGATTCAATAAGGGAATCATACCTTGCTGTATATGAAAACCTTTTGGTGGGAGCTTCTATTTTCTTTTTCAAATACAGAGCCCAGTCCTGGAGACCTAAATCATTCAAAATGCATATCAATTTTAGGGCCAGACCAGCATCATCCTGCCTACAATACAGAAAAGAGATACATGCTCACAGTTTTCTTTGAATCCAGTGAGATTTCTGTCTGCATTCAAAGGCAGAATACAGCCATAGATGCTCAGAAATGACACATGTATACAATTAGAATTCATTCCATTTGCTAAGGTATATAAGTATTGGATAAAGTCAGTGAGATTGCACTGTGATGCCATTAAAAGTAAGTTCCTGCTCAACAATAATTGAGTAGCCCAAATTTGTAAATTTAATACTGTTTCCAGTAGTCATTTCCAAGCAACATTTTCCCAGGCTGTAAACAATCTTGAGTCCTTTGGGTTGTCTCTATTCATGTACATAATTCTTTCACCTAAAGGTCTGGCTCAGCTAATTGGCTCACAGGTTAACCCTGTTATCTGCATACTCTTTTTGTTTGTTTTTTAGGTTTTGTTTTGTTTTTTTTTGTTTTGTTTTGTTTTGGTTTTTTTTGTTTGTTTGTTTTTTTTTGCTGATTATGTCCATGCAAAACTATTGTTTACAGAAGGATTTTTTAGAGATGTAGCATACTAAACTGTAACCAACTACTTTATGTATAATGCATAAATGATTGTAGACTACAGCTCATTTTACTTAGCTGTGTTGTTCCTTCGATAATAATGGAAGAAAAAAGCCATGCAAAATTTATGTTTATCCCTAAGTTTAGAAGATGGAGCATGGTTTGAATATACTCTGGACAAGTTGCATAAAGTGTGGCAGTAGTACCTTAACTTTTTTCTTTCCCCTTTAAAAAAAGCAGAACTTGATTTGATTTTAGTAGAGAAAAAAATCTGATTGAAAAGGAAAGAAAAAAAAAAGACTTGAGACGAGACTGGTTTTCTAGCTGATTGTTTTACTCTTAGCTGTGCTAAAAAGTCTTGTAGTGACCCTGGTCGTATCACTGAGACCTAGGCTGTGCCATCAACTATTATTAAAAGAACTAGAAACACTTTTCTGTTTAAAACATAGGCATATTACTCATCGTAGGTATCAAAATTCTGGGTTTAGTTCCTTGTGTAGCCACAGTGGTTTAAAACTGTCATTCAGTTTAAGTGTGCCTATTAGTTAAGACACACTACAGGCTATCTGGCTGTTCTCCAGTTACCATATTGTAATCTTGCCCTTGTTGAGAAAATTACTCAAAGAAACATGAACAAAACTTTTAGCTAAGAGATTAGAGTACTCACATGAAGGCAAAGGAACCTGGGTTCCTATTTCTGTTCCTATGGTTCAAAGGAAACCTGTTTTATGGAAATAGCCTTGAGATGAGAATGTTCATCCAAAAATAGGTGCTTTGCTCTTTCCTACAAAACAGAAAAAAGAACTGTATCCTACTTTTGGTGTCATGGTTTCAGATTTTACTGCTGATTATGGCATGTGTGGTCTAGTGTATCACAATTTGTGGCAGGCATGTTTTAAAACCTCATGATTTTGTGTTGTGCTCAGGCCTGCGGTGGATGGCTGGTGTTGCAGAACACAGCACAGAGCCCTGAGGGATTTAGCAGGAGTTCACAGCAGGCCCCTGTTGATAGGTGCAGTGCTGCTTACATTCAGGGAACTTCAGGCATGCCTCTAATGAGAAGCACCAACCACTTGTAAACTCAAATCTGCAGTCTCTCTTGGATTTAAGTGCCTCCAAGTTTAGGCAGCAGCTGTTGCTTTGCTTTTCAGGTTACACTTTCTGCCTAAACATCTCCATTTTCTCCAAATCCTTCTTTAGATGTTTAAATCCGTTCTTGGCTCTGTCCCTTAATCTCTGTTCTGCTTACTTCTCCTATGTGAATGGGAATATTCATGCTTCTTTCACCTCACTTTACCTTCTGTGTTGCCTGATAGCAATTATATAGGACAAGGGCTGTGTGCAGGAGACACATCTCTCCAGGGGAGGTGTAAGTGAAATACAATAAACACAGGATATGGGGGTATTGTCAAACACAAACAAACTAATATAACTGCGTATTCATTTCATTTCACTTCCCTGAACCTTAGACCATCGTTGATGTTTTACATACAGTGCTATAAGATTTATATTATTTAGGATGTCATCAAGTTGGAGGGATAATAATCCACAATACGGTTGAAATTCTGTGTGTGAAAGCGTGGTCCATGCAGCCTCTGTGCTGTGTTTGCAGAGTATGAGAGGATTGCTAATGATACAAGGCCTTTGAAAATTTTGATCCCTGCGATAAGGTTGTAAAGATTGTTGTTCTGTGGCCATTTCGTGGGGAGATAATCACCTGGGGCTGAGATGGTAACCCATGTCCACAGTTTGGTGAAATGCACAAGTATACAGCCCTGATATTGCTGATGAGCCTTTTAGCTCAGTTAAAAAAAAAAAAGACAAGACAGCTTAGGAGTTCTGAAGTTGTCGAAACTTTACCAGACATTAAAAAAAACACCCCTCCAAAAAAATTAACCTATGAAAATGTAATTTTCCATTAAGTAAATGGGTTTTTTTAAATATGCATTTTTTTAATTGGAAAAAGGAGATAAGTATAGATAAAGCCTAAGTAAGTGGACAGTGAAATTTTCTTTTGAAAGATGATGATTTTTTGTCTCATTAATTTTAATGACTAAATGCTAATGTCAAAACAAAATATTTAGAATCTGCAAAAATGCTGAATATTTTTGAACTGAAAGGTTTTACTGAGTTTAACTTGAACTTGAAAAATGTTTTGGATGACTGAGTAATATATTTCTTCAAACACAGATTATTTGCCAAAGGAAAAAAAAAGCAGCTTTTTAAAATAAACCATCCTGACAGCAGCATGTGAGCTGGGTTTATGACTGGAGTCATACGTAATACTGGACACATGAATACTTTTCCAGACCAGAAACATAATTCCTTGCAACCCCAGAGATACCTGTACAGGGAAACTGGGCTTTGGTAACCTACCCACACCAAATATGATTAAGCCTTATTATGTATCTAGTTGAGGATTAGAGATAAAGGAACCTAAAAAAGAGAAAAGAGTCTGAAAAGAACCAGCTGTAATAAGTCAAACTCAAAATGGTGTAAATCACGTATGTTCATCTCAACTTTAACTGGGCTCATGATTCTTAGTGAATAATTTATTTGACATGTTGTTTCTTTCTTGTCTTTTTCCCCCTTCTGTTCACAAATAACCTGTGAGAAAATAGCTATGTTATCAATATATTAATTGAGCAAAAGTGTTTTGTTGCATAATTTCTATTAACAGAAATAGCATCTTGTTTTCATATTCACTTTCTGGATTATTGCTTGTGCTTATGAGCAAAGGCTTGAAATAGTACTTATAGTATGGAAATGTTTCTGGTACATAATACAAACTCCTAAGTCCTCTTTGTAAATGAAACAGGGGGAATTTTCATGGTATCAGGATAAAATCCCATCAGTATAAGAGAGCTGGAAGAAAGATAAACCAAATCGTATCCAAAGGACAGATAAAACACAATATTTTTTAAACAAAAATTATTAACCCTTCAGAAAAAGAAGATACAGACAGCAATATAATCTAATGCTCAACGTATTTTATACAACAGGCAAATAAATTCATTGGTTTCCATATAGTCAGAGGAAAAATAAAAAGAAACACTTTGGTATATTCATTATCTAATCTGCACCATTCCTGAGCAATATCTCTGTGAGTATTGGTAGATCATGAGCAATCTGTTGAAGGTCTTTATAGTTCCGGAGCCTATAATCTCCCAGAAACTCTGTTTCAGCACTTCACTATTCTTGCCATTTTATTACTGCTTTCTAATATTCTAATCCTAATTTCAAACATTGTTGCAGTCTAAACCCATCATTTCTTGTTCTGTCTCTTAGGTCATGGAAAATAATTTATTCCTTCTCTCTTACTTGCAACCTTTTTTATATTTGAAAAATTTCTACTTTTCAGTCTATTTCTTTTTTCCTAGGTTAAAGAATCATAATTCATTCATGTTTTTCTTTCTCTCCAGTTATATTCCCTAGAATCCCAGTTGTTCATACTATTCCACTGAGCTCTCTTCAATTTTAAATCTTTCACAAACTGTGGTGCTCAAAATTGGAAAAGGAAACCCAGCTGAGGCTTGAACCAAGCAGAGTAGAACAGAAGAATTGTTTATAGGCTGTCAGACTATGTCTAACTTTTATTATGTTCTGTGCTTTTTTGTATCAGAGTGGCACTGTTAATTCACATTTAGATTGTCACCCAACTACACCTTTTTCTGTGAAACTGTTGCATTATCAAGTAATTTCCCACATTCCTGTTTCTGACCTTAAAATTTTGAAATCTGTGAATCTTGTGAATTGCTACAACTTATTCCCCTGGTGATTATATTCAGAAATTATTTCATCCTAGCAGAACTCTGTAGCAGTAAGTCGCTTCTTGACAGAACAGTCCTTCTATAAAAACTGAAGGACCCTGAAGAGAAGCTAAATTCTGCAGAGGGAGATGGAATAAGATTTAAGTAATAGATGCTCCACTGCAGAGGAAAAATTTACTTGCCATAGCTGATGTCAAGTAGCTAGAAGTCATTGAATCTTTCTCCAGGTAAAATCCATTTGTGGAAATGGAGTGAAAAAGGAGTTTTGAGCATAATTATGGTAAAACCTTTTAAGAGTGGACAATGGAAATTCTTAGTAATGTTTGTTCAGCTGTGTTTTTATTCCGAGACAATTCATATTTCCTGAATTACACTATTTGGGGGGATTGGGATTCAGCAGAAGGGGTTTTTTGTTTTTTTTTCTCTTTTTTAGACTCATAGAAGAGGTAGCTGGTAGGGTATGTGGTGGTCCATCTAATGCACCTCCTGTTCAAAGTGAGGCTAAAGTCAATCCTGGTTCGACATCACATGTGGCTTTTCTAACCTCGTCTTAGAAAGGATGAAGATTTCACCACTTTATAGACTGCTCATTGCTGTGCTATCTGTATAGAGAAAAAAAGTTTTCAAAATGTCCAATTTGAATTTCTGAGGCAGACACTTGTTATAGCTGCTTCTTATTAAATTGTCTATCACTCCAAAATGTTTGGTCAGGTCATTTTTTTAACGGGACTTCTTCAGGAGGTAGGCTGCTTTTGGGCTGTGCCTTAGGCTCCTCTTTCCCAGACTAACACTTACCTATTTCTCCATTTATTGCAGGCCATATACTCCAGGCTCCTGAACAGCTTGTTTGCTTTCAGATGGACTCTAGTTTCCTGACACTCCTTTGTGGAGCCAAAAACTGGACATGCCACTCCAGGTGCATCCTTGTCAATGCTGTGTCGAGTGACATGTTAAGTACTGGCCTCACTTCTACTACGGTAGCCCAGTATGCACTTTGTCTTATTCACGTTGGCAGTGCACTTCTGCTCATATTCATCTTGATAATTACTGCAAGCCACTGGTCCTTTTGGTAAGGTGCCACTTAGCCAGCTCTGCTTCATTAAGTCATTTCACCCCCTGTGCAGAATTTAAGCCTTCTCCCTCCTGAGCTTCACAAACCTTCTGTTGAAAAGTGAAAAGTCTTCATTTTTCTCAAGGCCACTAGAGTTGAATCTGTATCACATGGTGTGTCAAACAGTTTTTCAGCAAATTTTCTGAGGAAACATTCTGTTTCATCATCCAGGAGGAAATATTGAACTGCTTTCCAGCCCTAGAGTATTTGTTTCATTACCAACTGTTACACCTCAAGCCATTGAATATTGCCTTGGAACCAGTGCTGCAGCCAGTTTTCAGCCCAGTTAAAAGACTGTTTATCCCTCCACCGTTTCTCAGCCACAAGAATGTGGTGGAAGGCATTGCCAAATGCCTTAGTGGAGTAAAAGTTACAGGAACTGTTTGTTACCTTTTACCTTCCCAGTCCATCATTTTGTCATAGAAGGTAACCATGTTGGCCAGGTAGGATTTGCCTTTGTAAATCTGTGCTGATCGTGGTTGCCTTCTTGTCTTTTGCATACTCATAAATGAAGGATATCCATCCTACCAGGGATTGCACTTGGTGTGTCCAGCTGACAGTTCCCAGGATTGTCCTTCTTACTGTTTCTAAATCATGATCTGTTATCGCCATGTTTTTTTAATAGTTAGGAAAGACCTTTATAATTGCAATGGCTAATCTTCCACAGCCTTAGGGCTATTTTCAGGCTTTGCAGATTGAATAATCTGGTTTTTCTAAATAATCCTTCTACCTGGAAGCAGAGGGCTGGGAGCAGGCTTGTCTGGTAAGGCTGAGAAAAACTCAAAGTATTTCGGTTGTGCTTGTCATTCATTGCCAGTTTATCATCCCCATCCATCAGCATTCACTCATTTGGGTGCTGAATTAATTTTTCTCCATTATTTTTACAAAAATTGATACCCTAGGTTCATCAAGAACATTGAATGCTGCACTAGTTCTTACATGTGGCATCTCCTTACCTGCACTGCTCTCATTATTCCCAACAAATGACCCTACTGTTGTGTTCTTCTGTGGGAGAGAACTACTGTCAGTAACCTTTGTGATACTGAGTACTTCAGAAATAAAGAAGGGAGTTGATATTTCATACTGGTTGACTATGTTTAGTGGATACTTTTTACAGTGATGTCTTTGAGCTTCTTTTTGCCAGTAGAATATTCATTGGCCACACGGGAGATTCTGATTCTTTGCCTTCTTTGGTGCCTGGTTAACATCATTTCCCTCTAAACCATGAGCAAACCACATCAAATGGTTTGCAGAGTGCAGGAATCACAAGGGACAAAATGTGCTCATCATTCACTTGGGATGACTCCTGTGTGGTCGAGTGATGTGCAGTGTCCTCAGTCTCTCCGAGGCCTAGAACATGTGCAGTTCTATGCACAGCACTGAGAATGGTGTTAAGCCAAAACAAATTCTAGTAACCTTTTGTCCAGAGTATGCAGGAACAGAGTTTTCTATTCATGTTTAAAACTGGTCAAATTACTTTTTATTTTTAAAAAGATGGTAAAAAATCACCCTGAGTGCAATTGTGCTGTCTGGGCTTCAAAGCATGGTTTGTCTTTATAAAATCAGGTAGCTAACACTTTTTAATGTTAATTTTCCCTTAATTCAATTCTCCCAAATGGTTGAGTTGTTTGATTGAATATTGCCTACCAATGAAACAGCCTCAGGCAGGCATCTGTCATAGAAAATTTCATACCATTTCATTAATATTTTACCAAATTATAAGCTATGAAAACAGGGATTTGTAATTTGAAGTGTCAGGGTGCCTCAATAGTACATTATGTCACTACCTTCCTGCACAAGTAAGTTACTGGTATGTGATTGGGTATTTAATAAAGCTCTTGAACTATTTATGGTTTTTTTTTTCATAAATGTATGCAATAATTTGGCCCAAAGATGCTCTGAATTGTGTAGTTCTTTGTTACACACCTGGGAACAAAAGATTTGTAATAAAAGTGAAATGGCAGTCTGAATTCAGAATGCCCATGCTTTTGTGTTTTGATGTCTCAACTTTCATGCTATTTTTATGTTGTTTCTTTCATCTTTAATTTTACCAAGAGATTCATATTAGATGCATTATTAATCCCTGTACCACTGCCTTCCCTTCTTCTTCACAGTGTGAGAGATTTCTGGCTCCAACAGAAATAATAATGTGTGAGATTATTTTCTACATTTAATATGCGAATAAAAAAATGAACAATGGATTTTCTAAAGTCTCCATGCACTGTAATTTTCTTCCAAAGACTTCACTGATGCATTAGGACTGAGAGGCATAAGCAATCACCAAAAGCTTTTAAGCAATGATTTTGGTTGTGTGCTTTATAACCTGAGAATTCACAGCATGCAGCACATTATAACACATACTGCACTGGAAAATAACAGAAAAGTGAAGTATGGTACCTGAACGTTCTGTAGGGGCTTGACATAGATTAAATGAAACACAATTCCAATATGTTGACCAACTGCAGAAGAAGCAATTAAATGTCTCACTGATGATGGTTAATGGGACCAGTTAGAGAATGTGTTTTAAAACATGGCTGGTGCAGTTATGATGCCTGCAACAGAGAGGGAGAGGTGGGGAAGGAGAGTAAGGAGTTGTGAATGGTTAATGGAAAGACTGATCATTTTGGAGCTGGGTTTTTTTTTTTTGGCTATTGGGTAAAGGGAAAGCTGCTTTCAAATACTCTTCTGTCAGGGGGCAAGAGGAGCAAGACACCGACTCAATGTGAGTGATAAATCAAGCTCGTTTATTGTCAGACAGTGAGCATACTTATACTTCTCTGCATGCCCAAAATAAAACTACGTGAGAAGTTTTCACACAGGGTTTGTTCTCATACAGAAGTTTTCACATGGGACTTTTCTCTAATTAGGGCACTACGTTAGTATCAGAAGGCTACAATAACAGTTTCTTCTGCCAAGTTAATCTTTAGACACTTGCAGCTTGTTTTCGGCTTTTGTGTCTCCCTTTTCCACAGCTGTCTTGAGAATAACTTTGAGCAGAGGCCTAGCTCTCATCTAAGGGGCCTGGGTTGCTCACTTATACTTTATGTCTGTGCAGCCGGAGATGGTTATTCTCCAACACTCTTCCACTTTCTATTAAAATGTGCGTCATATTTTTTTGGTTGTTTTATTTATTCTGTAAACAGTATCACAGCTGCCCAAACTGATCAAAGGAAAGAGCAGTATACACAGTGAAAGTCTGGCCATAGTATATCTGCATAACTGCAATAAAAAGGGAACTCATAGACCTTCCACAGTGTTGTTCAGTGTTAGTTAGCAAAATCAACTGATGGTCATCAGACTTCCATTGCAGCCAGGGAGCAACAACAGCAATCCACTTAAACAGAAAATTATTCCTGAAGGGATATTTTGGGCCCAACCCAAAAGACAATTTACTAGCAAAGGGCAGTATGTTTCAGTGTGAGGTAATGTATCACCTTTTTAGCAGACTGCTTTTCTTCAATTAGAAACAACAATAATTGCATGGGGTTATATTTCTTGAATTCTAAGCAATTTGAAATGTCTCATTTACAACAGTGCTGCAGGTCTTCTCCCACCAGCCTTCCCCAGACAGAGATGTGCCATGGCTCCTGTGATGCTGCTCTCAGATGTAGATACAAAGGCAATTCAGCTGCTCCTCTGTGAGTCAACCCTGAAGCTGAAAGTACTGGGAGGTGTGGTGGACCCTCAGTGAACATCCCCCTTCCACACAAACCAGTTTGGATCTGGAAAGAGAATTGACGGATCCTCAAAGCACTCCGGCTACATCAATAATAACAGGCCCTCTACGGTTCTGGGTCCATTTTCCTGGTTTTCAGCTTTCAGTTCAGGTCTCTCTAGTATCAGTATTCATAGCTAGAAATGAGAAGGGCCTGTGTTAGCATTGTGGTCCTGCTCTTCTCAGAGTAGTGCATGCCCTAAGGTCTGCCCTCCAGAGAAGACCAGTCACTGATGCTTCACAGCACAGCACAGAACTCTGAAGTGTGTTCCATGTTCCAAAAATACCGTGAAAAACAACTTAAGTTATACTCGTAGCGAACATGTACTTTGATCTAAAGCCAGAAAAATTGCTGTGTTTTCTTTAACAAGGCTAAGGTATACAGAAATTAAAGTGCTCAATATGTTTCATTTGCTGTATACGTGCAATATATTGACAGAGATATTTGACTGGTTTATTTCCAGAAAAAGTGCCAGCATGATTTGAAAGTGGTAATTCTTCCACAGTTGGATTAGAAACAGGCTGATAGGGGTTTAAACTGAGAAGAGAGAATGAATGTTAATTGTTTTCAAATAACATAGTGTAAGCAGCACAGTTAGTTTCGAATAACACAGAGGTAATCATTGAAGTGTGTAAACTGATTTTTTTCAGTTACCAGTTTTTAGAACTCCAGCTTAAATAAAAAAAAAAACCCAACAAAAACCGCAAAAGAATTATGCCAATTTATAATGAGGCAGTTGTACAGAGACTGACTAGGATTGGGTTAATTTTCTTCATAGGCACTCATGGCACTCTTTTAAATTTGTTACCAAAACAGAACTGACAATGCACTAATTTTCCAGCAGTGTTTGCACAGCATCAGGGCTCTCTCTGGTTCTCAGTGTACCCCACTCCAGAGACTAGACTGGGGGATGCACAGTAGGGTAGAAGGAAAGATGCCCTCAACCATCCAAAGAGATATTCCTTGCAGTATAACATCATGCTCAGCAATAAAAGGGAAAAGAGGGGGTTTTAGGGAGGTTAGAAATCTCTTGCTTGGGAAATGACTGAGCATTGTTCTACTAGGTGGTGAGTGATTGCCTTTGCAGCAGTTGGGTTTTTTGGATTTTTTCTCTCTTCTTTCACATATCCTTCATTTATTAACATTTTAAAAAATTATTATTATTTAAAAAAATTTTTTTTGCCCCCAATTTGTACTGCTTTTATTCTTTCTTTTCCTTATTCCCCATCCAACTGAGAGCTGGGGAAGTGGGTAATCAGCTGTGTGATGCTTAGCAAACCACTAGGGTTACACCAGAACAGGAAGCACAGAAAGGTTGTGGCAGACCTTCCTTGTTATTAACTTGTTTCATGGACCAGTACTAAATGAGTATAAAATGTCCATGTTCTGCTTTATTTATCCATTACAAGGCAATGAAGATCAGTGCTATTGGATTCAGTAAAGCTACTTCTGTTCTACCTGAGATGAGATTATTGTCTATTAAGGCTTCAATTAGGTTTACTCTCATCGTACTTCTCTGTGAAAAATATTTCACAACAGAAAACAAGTGTAATTGGGTATAATTCATGATTCATGGAACAACACCTGGTGTTCCAAGTTGGGACTGAAAAACACTAGGAGATGTGTTAACACAATGTGAGACAAATGCTGAAAAGGTGTAAATGTCTGCAGCACCATTGTTTTCCATGTGGGTACATGCATTCAGCCTTGTTTATGTGTATTTATACTGGGATTTAGCAGAGTTATTATAAAATTTTTAATAAGAAATATAAATGTGAGGCAGCTGGAGTGCATTCTGCTGTTCTTGGTTTTGTTGTTGTGGCTGATATTTCTCATACAATAAACAAGCTCTGTTAGAAATATCCTCTTCCTAAAATTTTAATAGAATTTAATCCATAAATACTTCTCTAAATACCTCTGTTTTACTAATCATAATGGAATACATTCACTGCAAGAGTCATAAAACAGATGAGGCAGTGAAAATGTTTAGTGAACGTTAGAACTAATAATCATAATGATGCTGCTGGAGCACTTGGAGCACAGCTCACAAAGACACAGCAAGATGCTGCCATAAGCTCCATGCACTCTACACAGAAGCAGTGGTAATAGAAGATTGTATAACTGGAATTACAGGCTGCACTGGAATTGGTGTCTGCCTCTGGGATTGGTTTGTGTTAGCAGAGCCAAAAATGACATAAATGTTCATTTGATGTTCAGAATACTTCCTCTTTTTCTGTATTAGTTTTTTTTCCTAAATCTTTACAGTGCTTAGACTGAAGATTTTTGATTTATCATCACTTCCTTCTCTGGTCTTTAGTTTCAGTTTTCAGTTCTCTGGTCTTTAGTTTTCAGTGAAAGAAAGAAGGTTCATCTTTTCTATCACATTTGAAGGTGCAATACTCAGTAGACCAGCAGTGTTATGCTGTATCAGGTCTGAGTACATCACCCAGAGCTGCAGAGCTGTGCTGCTGACTCACCTGGCTGTGAGGTGTTAGGTGCTTTTACAGGGAGGCACACTTGATATGCTGTCCTCTTTTGACAGGCAACCCAGAAATAAAACTAAGTTTCTGAGTTTGTGAGAACTGAAAATTCAAAAAAATCTAAATGGAATAAACTGTTTGCATGAAAGAAACAAAACTGTCATTCAAGGCTGTATACACTTGGTAGTCATTTTGCATGACTGATTGTGTGTGTGTTGCATGCATGAGTGTGTATTTATGTGCACATGTCTTAGGAGCCCAGTGGAATTGCCAGCAATTTAGGACACATTTTAGCCTGGAATATCTCCAGAAGAAGAATTTACTAGCTAAGCCTTGCTGGAATTTATGGACAAAAACAAGATTAAGAAAATTAGCAGCAAGACCAGTTATGCTGCAAGAGGGAAGATGGTAACAAATTAAATAGACTAAATCAGAAATTTAATAACTTCATTCAACTATAGAACTACAAAGGATGTCTTTGCTGTAAATGAGATATGTTCCCAGTCCCAGGTGGATATCTTCCAAAATCACCATACCTACCCTGTTGATCCCTAAGTATCTGTATTTACTTTAAGCTCAGACATCTATGCATCCCCTGTGAAGTCTTTCTATACAATGTAGAAATTAATTCTAGATTTGATCATACATAATTAACTAATGGTGACCTATACTTCAGAAGATTATCAATGCTGATACTGTCATAAATAACTGATAACCTGACGAATAACACAGTATAAACTTAATTAGTGCAGAGCACTATATGCCTCAGGAAGTGTTTCAAAGACCCTGTTTTCCTCACCCTGATTGATGATTCCTTTTGAGCTTAATAACTGCTCAAAGCTGGGATCAAAAATTGTGTCCTTGCTAATGTCTTGAATTTATTGAATTATTGTGTAGAGTATTGTAACTACTCTAAAGGAATTATTGGCTATGGGTTTGCTGCTTTTTGAGTGGGTTTGTGGGGATTTCTTTCATCTCAATGATATTTTTCATCCATGCCAGATGACAAAAATTTTTTGAGACATGAACTAATCAATTAAAGTATTTCATATAACAGCAGTTCAAACAAATCGAGAGATTCTGGCAAGGGAGACAGTATACATGCTCAGAAGGGACCTGTAAATAAATGGAAAGTAAAGGTGAGGCATGCAGGGAAATTCAAATCTAAGTAATAACACAAAATAAAGCAAAGCATCAAAACACACTCAGACAAGTAAAACCTAACTAGAGAATACCTTTTTATCCAGACTGCAGTGGTGATATTTTGTATTTTCTTGTCTTCCAGTCTCAGAAGTGACTATATTTAAAACAAATTTCTGTTCTAATAATTTACAATATCTAAAACTTTGAGGTTTCATTTTGAGTTAAATGGATCTGTCTTTTTTTTTTTCTGCCTAGGGCCCTCTTCTGCACCTATTGCAATCACTAATAAAATTCCTAAATAGCAAATCTTCGTATGGGATTGGGACTTGGAAACGGAGTACTAAATAAGGTGGCTTGAATGCAATTCAAGAGTTAGTATTTTTAGCAAGTCATCTATAATGGGAAAAGGGAGAAAAGCTTCAGTGTAAGAAGAGGAACAAAATTAAGCAGAACAAAACCAATTTATCATGTGTTTGTGGGAAAGTTTTCCTGCTTCCTTCTTAAAAACACTCTAAAGAGTGGATCTTACATTCTTTACTGTACAAAGTACAAAAGTGTGTTTGTTTTTGTGGGGTAAGAAGTACTGAACCTCTCAGTCTGAGTATTGAACTGGACAGTTGAAAAGTCCTCTGCTACTGTCCCTCCTAAATATGGGCAGGGGTTGCCTGGGAGGGTGGTAGGTGGCTGGGACAAAAGTTGTACAAGTGAGAGTGTTGCAAATGAATGCTGATTGTGAGAATCCAGTTCCTATCTCTATCCTGCCTGTGTTTTATTCATTCTTATAAACAGAGTCCTTGACATCAACTTTTGGTGCACAGGAAAGTGGTGAGTCAGGACTTTCCCAGTTGCTAACCTGCAGTCTGGAAGGCTCCACTGGGGCCGAAATAAGGGAACTGGCTCAGAATAGGGGTGATACAGCAGAGAGAAAATGTTCAAGACATCCTTCAGTCAGTTTTCTGTCAGGTAGCTTATCAGGAGCAGTGAAGCAAACCTCAGAGTAACTGACAG
The DNA here is from genome assembly GCA_034509425.1 of Eopsaltria australis. Taxonomy (NCBI): domain Eukaryota; kingdom Metazoa; phylum Chordata; class Aves; order Passeriformes; family Petroicidae; genus Eopsaltria; species Eopsaltria australis. The sequence goes on along the minus strand of JAVTVJ010000189.1, from coordinate 3,197,229 downwards.
AGCCCTTGCAGATGTCCTGGAAGGCCTTGACCCAGCACTCTGGCACAGATGCCATCTGCACTGTCACCAAATGAGAGTGGCAGCCGTGGTTCAGCCTCTCCTCTGCAGCCCCGGTGCTGCAGCTTGTGCAGCTCACAGAGGCTGCTGAGCCCTCACAATGGCCTCAAGAGGAGGATGGAGGGGAGAAGAAGGGAGGTCGGTGACACTCTAGACACTTTGAGAGGCACAGATGTAGCTCCAGCATGAAAAAATATTTAGCTTTTCCAAACACAATGCTATTGTGCATTCTGCTTATACCTATAGATATTTTTTGCTTAGTGGTTGAGCTGAAAAATTAATCAAAAATAGTTTAATGTTGACCTGTTGGTTAAGGGCTGTTAAAATTGTTTTTTGCCATGCATTAGTTGTGTCAGACTCAATATGATTTTAAAATGAAAAAAATTCATTTAGCATAATAAGCTTTTTAGAAAAACTCTTTCATTCAAGAGTAACTTTTGCTCTCAAGTTTTAAATTTCCCAGGTGAAATTATTTGCTGTAATTTAGTTAAATTGTTAAATGGTTTCCTATCTCTTAAAATTACAGTTTCTGGCAATTTTTGTAAGAACAAAGATCATTTGGACTTGAGGAAGATTATGACATGTCAGCTAAGACTAACTGAGTTGCATGGCATGTAGGCACTCAAAGTAATTGCATATAATGTAAGAGCTATTACCAATATTAATTTAATTTTGGTACATTAAAAATAGGCTGTGGAACAGATTTCAAATATCCTTCTATTTGCTGTCCTGTGCAGTGTGTGGCTGCTAAACCCTTCTACATGGAGATGCAGAAGAGTGACTGCTTGGAGTTTTACTTCTGTTGTGTCTTGAAGTAAGCAATGACTTTAAGCTTGGGCTTACAAGGGCTAGAATTTGTCCTTTCAGGCAACCTGTGAAAGTGGTGTATCATTCCTGACCAACAATCCAAATAGGTTGGCAAAGCCAAACTATCCTGTTATCAATTTTGTACTTTATATTTTCACACAACTCCCATGTGAGGACACATGGCATGATTAGATCTGCAACATGTAACTACTATTTGTATAATAACCTGCAATTATGATTTGAATAATATGTAACTAGTATTTGAATAAGGTGGATATTGTCTATTTTCATAAACAATAAAAAGTTGTTTTCTGGTAGATCAAGAGACATTTTATTTAAAATATTTTGCTCATAGTAGCAGAAGGAAATTTTTAAGATTATTTCCCGATACACACACCTGCCTCCCAGTTTGAAAAACAGTTTCTGTCCTAGTGAAAGTATAATACATTATTTTGGCCATTAAGGGAAAAGGTTATTTTTTTTCTTTTCCTCAGACTTGTGATAAAAGAGGCTGAAGATTCTGAAACATCCATGGGGAAATGAACATTTTTTCTCATCTTGTAATCCATTCTACGTTCTGAAAGACTCCTTGGTCCAATTATATTAATTTATTTGCAGTAAATTTTTCCTCTTCTCAGCCTTTGATACCCCATGTGTAAGCAGAACATATGTATGCAAAAGTTGACAGAAGTGGTTTGTTAGTTCTTTTATGCAGGCAGAATGTTCATGGTAATTAAAGATAATTCAGCACTCAAATATGAACAAAAGAAATGTTAATATTTCTGTCAAAAATTCAGCTCAAGATAGAAAAGAAAAAAATAAATAATGAAGTAGTTTCCAAGAACTTTTAAAAGATGCTACAAAATTTTTAATTTCAGTGCCAGACAGTATATGTCAGCTTTCCTTTTTAAACCTTTATGTCATGGTTTTTACTTGGTTGTGAAGATTGACTGAAGCTGGTTTAGTTTTGAAGAGCTTAATTGGGAAAAGATAATGCTTCTTCCTGAATAAATTTTCAGGAAAGAAACTCAAAGAAACAAACAACCCACATGGCTGAGATCAATGTTTCTTTTTACAGCCACAAAGCTTTGAAAAATATTGAATATTTGAGTTTTGTATTACTTTCTTAGATACATCAAGAAGTGAAGAATTTTTTTTTCCATTTTCCTTCAGTAGTAATGCACCTATTGATGCATTTTAAAGGTCATAATTTTTCACTTTTTCATACTTGGGTAAATCAAACAGGAGGGCTGCACAGCTCAAAACTGAGTGTAATAGCCATGCCTTGCTCTTGGAACACCAAGTAGTCATAAAAGTGTAATCTCTCCCTGAAGTGATGCAAGATGGCTAAAAAGAGTATAATGGCTCTTCTGTTTCACTGTTTTTCTGGAATAGCATGGGGTTCTGTAGCATTTTATATTTTAACAGTCCATCCAAAAAATTGAATGAAATCCAAGCAATGCACAAAGACTACATAAAAAGGAAAATGGATAGCAAGGGCAGTAAGTTAAGCCTCATTCACTGGAGATGGATCTCATTATCACTGAATATTGGTTGTTTAGAGAAGCACCTACATTTTGGGAAGCAGCCTTACCTCTTGGTGTAGCCTGTGGGGAGAAAAAGATTCTGGAAATGCACAGTTTCTCGTCCTGTTTTATAAATTCACATCAGGAAATAATGAACGGCACTGAGAAATACCTATTTCTCTTCGCTGGCACAGAAGTCTAGGCCACTGGTTCAGATGTCAGCTCCTACTCTGTTAATGTCTGCAGTTACTCCCATGTTTTTAGCTTAGATTCACTTCTAGGTGGCGTTTCCATTTTGCTAGATAGCTTCCTGCAATTGTCTTAAGTTCTAAGGATACAAACTAGGGAATATTAAAGTGACTTCCAAACTTTATGGAAGCTCATTTAAGGTTGGAAGCTAAGTTAGATCAGGAACTATGACTGGTCACTGTGTATTATATTAGCTATATTTCCTATGATTCCAAGATGTTTGGTGGGAAGTGTGAAAATGGTGTATTTTCTGTTGTCCCAGTGAGCCAAGTGCCTTGTCTGAAAATCTCCCTAATCCTGAGCCTACTGTCCACAGCCTTACAGGCAGAAGTTGAGCTGACCTCTGAAAATGCAACTCCAATAGGAGCTCCTTCTGAGCTTTCAGTGTGAAGGAAGTGCCTGGGTTATTCCTAACCCTGCAGTTTCTGCCTGCAGAGGGCCTGAGGCAATAGGTAGGAAGGAGCCAGAGCCACTCCTCAAATGATCTGTACGAACCTGACACCAGTTCAGTCTTCCAGGTTGGGAAATTCAGGTTACCTGCATAGTTTCCATTCTCAGAAATACGTCAAGTTCTTTCTGGATCAGTCACATTTTCACACAGTATTCTACAGTATTTCTGTGTTCTCCAGTGTTATTTACCCCACTAAGTGAAGAATTATATACAGGCAGGCTTCTAAATTAATTTTTTTTCACATAATGTCTTTCCTCTATCTCCATCTCCCCACTAAAGGTACAGTTTCAAAGTTTTCCTCTAGATGAGTCCAAATCACCATGCTTTCTAAATTCATTCTTATTCCATGATTAGCAGAAGCTTATTTGCTCCCTGGGCTTTCATTTCTTGCCTGGGTGTGCCTGTGTTTTCCCAGGCGCAGTTATGCAATGTGGCAAAGGCAGATTAATGATGGACAAGGGCATGGTTGCTCTATGTTAAGCAACAGCTAACTGTATGTTATTTGTCAAGATTCCTGTTAAGACATGTAACTCAGCTTTCATTTTGAAAAGATATGGACACATTTGGTAGTGATAGCACAGGTTACTGTCAATCAACAATTTTAAATCAAAAAATGTATTATTCAAACCCCTACTTCAATCAATATGTTTGATTTTTTTATACTCTTTTCACTGAAATTGAACAGAGTCCAGATTCTCTGCAAACTTGATTTTACTGTATTTCCAGTAATTTTAAGTAACAAAATGACTAATAAATCTTCTCCACATTTTTGCTACACTTAAGTGATCTGAGGCATTCTTCCCATTGCCAAAATTATTTTCTTCCGGTTTTTGTTAATTTTAAATCTTATTCTTAAAACAGTGGATTTAGAAAAAGTACACCACTCCCAAGGTTTTATCCTACCAAATGGATCTCTATGTAAAGTCACTTAAATCACAGATTTCTCCTAAGGCTGGTGAGAACTGAGGGTATTTTGAGTATTAGATGCACAATAGCATTAATGAGAAAAGTAGTAGCTGCTATGATAAATACCTGTTTTGGGTGAAGACCAAGAAATTTGCATAGAAAATTTACCTGACTCTGGCACTTTAACCAGAGACTTTAAATCAGCTTTTCACCTTCATGGTTTTTCTTTGGCATTTGTTTTGGGAGTATATTTTAGAGTGGAGCCTTCTAAGATTTCTCATAGTTGTTGCAATCTCGAAACTTAACTTGGCTGGTGAATGAGGATGTTAGGTCAAAATGATATGACTGCAGCAATTGCAGATGCTCAAGCCACAGTGAAATACATTGGCCCAGACAAAGTTTCTGCAGTGCAAGCCCCAACAGGAATGTGCCTCTGACTCAGAGGAAAGGCAATGCGTTCACTGCGAAGTTTGGAGGACTGTGGAGTGCATTTTAGCAGAAAAAAATTATTCATGGGCAAAGAGTCATGAATCCCTGTCAGCTTCAGTGCCTATGGAAGCCCCAGAAAGGATCTGTCAGTTTTCCCCAAACTCTCCAAACTGGGTGTCCAGGAAGAATAAATTGTGATTTCATACCACATGTAATTAATGAATCTAAAGCATAAAAAGGCTGTGAATGATAAAGATCAGTGATACACAGACTTTCCAGCTGGGTGAGCTGCACTCCCTGTGTTTTTTGGGGAAAGAGGCATTTTTTCTCCCCTGCAAGACTGGATTGGCTGTTCATGTCTACAAAATTAGCATGATATGCAAAGGAGATGGGTTTCAGAAAGGTGAAAACTAGAAAAGTATCTACCTTCGTTCATGAAGCCCACAGGCTGGTTCTTAAAGACAAAAAAACATTGTCTACTAAGGGCTCACTGAAATGCAGTTGCCAGGAGGCCACCACAGGGTTCCTGGTTAGGAGACAACTACAACTGGTTCATTTGGTTTTGTACTTTGTTGGATCTTGGGTATTTCCTGTCAGTCCTCCTGTGGAAATATTCTTTAAGGGAAACTTTACACTGTCAGAGATTGTTTGGAGGAGAAGAGAGGACAGATGCCCTAGCTCATATATGTGCTTCTTCTTGAGCAGCTCTAAGTAGATGGCAGTTCCCAGAGGCCTTTATTTCCCCAGTTTTCTTTCCCTGTGCTTGGCAATACAGACTCTATCTGATCTTGTACTGACATCAGTGACAGCCTCATATTATCTTGGAGTGTGTTTTTACTGTCTGTTCAGGAATGGAAGGGCAATCTGACATGATGTGTTTGAGCAAGTGGTCAATTTGTGTCATAATTTTCATAGAGAAATTAAACATCATTGCTATACTATCATGGTCATAAAGTTGTGTACTTTAATTAAGACTGAAAGTCCCAAAATACCTTGTAGAAAAAAATCAGAAGTATAGTTTTCTTCTGAAGTGAACAGAAGACCTTACTGAGGTTGTATGTCTTTTCATCCATGTGCGTGCGTGTCATCTATGTCTGCTCACTCCTTATTTCACACTGGTCAATAGCTTGGACTGGAAGCTGAGCTGTAGCATTCAGGAATAACCTATACAAACAGGAAACCATGGGGTTAAAGCGGAATGCACACAAAATGGGCATGCCCTGCTTCCTGAGCATACCTGAACTCTCAAATGCCCCTGCAGTCTACTCTGCATATCTTGTAAGACCTCAGAAAAAGTACCCAGTCCTTTCATTTCACTCTCTATCATGAGCTTTCTGCATGAACCAGATCATAGGTTATTTTCTGCTACAAGATTTTGGATTATAAATCTTACTGATTAAAAATCCTCCACTCTACCAATACAAACCAAAAAACCAAAGAGATGGGGTTCTTGGATTATAAAGTACTTGCCTCAACAGCTCAATTCTGAAATAGTGGCAGGATCAGACGGCGAGCTAATAGAAATGATACTGGTTTTTGTTATGGGTGCCTTACAAAGTATAAAGGCAGAAAAATAATAATTTTTAGAGCTTCCAATGTTTATACTCACATATGAAAAAACCCTTTCAATGTCTAAACACGTAAATCATTCAGATAGAGCAAAAACATAGTAAATACAAACCTTAATACAAAAAAGTGCAAAATGAAAATTCTCTGAGGATTAAGATGTCTCAGAGACCTTTCCATTTGTCCTTGACTTTGGGCAGGTATTTCAGCCACAGCTGTAGAGTTGGCCAATTACTCCATCAAATCCAGGCTGCTGTCAAAGGAATTGCTTAGTGGAAAACCTGACAGAAGCACAATTCACACCATCCTCCAGGTCTGCATCAGTGTAGCCAACACAGACCACTGGAATTCACAGAGTGATTCATAGGAATATGAATTTGAAAAGGTTATGAAGAAAAGAAGAAATCTACAACTGAGACTTCTGCAACTGTGAAAAATGTAGCATCTGATAGAGGTATTGTTTTTAAGTATAAGCCCTTGTCTGCTGAGAGAAGTAATGCATTTCCAGGTTTGAACTCTATGAAAATGTTTTATTATACTTCAAACTGAGACCAGGAAATTGTACATTTAGGTGTTCCAAAGTGGCACTGAAAACCTTTAGACTGTTAATTTTTTCAGCAGGAAATATGGGGAGTAGGAAACTCAGCTACACATTTCATTATGCTAGCTAATTCATGATACATCATTACAAATTTTAAATCCACACTTTTCATCCACTACTTTTCCTTGTATTAATTATCTAATCACAACAGACTCAATTAATTGTCCTTGTAAAATGTGGTTCCAGGCAGCTGGAAAAGTCCATCTGGTTAGAAAATTTGTCCTTTTGAATTCACTGTGAGAAGTTAGATAGATATTTAGATCTATCTAAATATCTAAAATATCTATCTATAGATAAATATTTTAAAAACTATCTATGTCAGATATTTCTATATAGATTTTTCTCATTAGTTCTGGTAGTCCGATGGTTTGCAAAATGTCCACAGCACTAGAAACACAAGATTAATTAAATCTAATTTAAAGACTTGATAATAATAATATTGTATGATGAATTGTGAGAAATTCTAACTCTTGATCAAAAGGCCAACATAGACAGTAATTGAGTTAAACAACTGTTTCCAAAATTAAACTAACAAACAAGCATTTTTACTAATACTGGTATTCCTCAGCATGAGGTTGATTTTTTTCACCTTGTCATACATTTTATATGTTATGACTTTTATAAGCATATATGTCTATAGCTATCAAGGCAGCTAGATACAGGCATGTATAAACATTTATATATTTATTCACATACATATAAAATCCATAATCTATAAATTTAAAATTATATATCTCTCTCATGCATTAGGAAATGTACAATCAGATATTCACAGATTTGATTCATGTAACACCATCATAACCTGTTTCTTATGAGACAGTGATGGTGCCTTGAGACTTCAAGCAATGTGAAAACTCCAAGCTTCCTGATTTTTGAGAAATTTAATTCAGAATCCAAGCTTGAATCTTTGAACCAAGGTAAAATGGAATCAGGTGATGTACATTAAGGTTTCCAAAACAGTGGTTAACTATTGATTAAGACAAAAACAAATGAAAGAGATTTCTATAAATATCACTTCAGTGCAGATGCTAAAGAATGCTACTAAGCCAAATGCACTGTGACAAGTATCCCCTTTCCCCCTTCCTAGATTCTTGTTTTCTAATGTGAGGGAGACAAACTTACTTTATCGAGTAAAAGCAGATTTGATTCCAGTGGCTGTGGCTTGATTCAAGACACCCTGCATTGTGAGATTCTCAGTAAAATCACTGCAGCTAGCAATATTGTAAAGAGAATGCCAAATTATATCAGAAGTGAAGGTTTATGGAATTAACAGTGCAACTTCAATGCTTATTCTCAAAAATCACTTTGTTTTCTGCCCATACACAAAATGTATTTAACAGAAATTGGTACAATATCCCTCCAATTTAGAGAACAAGTAATTATCCTAAATCCATAACACTTCGTTGGAGTTTAAAATTATTTTTAAAGTACCTGGTTCTTTTATAAAGTGAGAATATGCTGATTTGAGATAACATTTCTTTCCAAAATATTAGAAAAATCTATTCTGATCAACACAAAGGGGACATTGAGATGATTTCTGACACTACTAGATGAGACACTCTTGATGTCAAGCCCAGCTTAATGGAAAAAACACCCTGTACAGTAGTGCAGAATATCAATTGTTCATCTCATTTATTTCTTCCTATTGGGTGTATGTGGAGTGGCATTCTAAGTGAGTGTTAATGAGGAATTAATTAGAATTAAGTGCTTCAGTAGCAGTTGGTGATTATTAGCTTTTTTTAGGATCAGGCAATTTAATTTTGAAACAATTCCCTCACATTTCCAAAATGGGTATAAAACAAATAGAAAGGCTGTTCTCCCTTCTCCCCTCAAGCCCTGAATTTGCATTCTTTCATACAGTGACAATTTTAGGGTGATTTTTAATGGCAGCTTTAGAAACCTGCCTCTCTGAAGGCAAAGGGCTGTCCAGGTTTTCAGTGTTTTATGCAGAGCTTCCATCACCATGTTTCATTTCTGCTGCAAAGAAGCCATTTCTAGCAGAGCAGAGGTGTTCAGTGCCTGTGCTCACTCAATTCTCAGCCTGTCTGCTTAGCTGTCAAGCCTTGCATCAGGGACATGAATATATAGGAAACCAGCATTTAATAGGAGATGAAGTTTGAAAACAAACCGATCTCCCATAGGTCGGAAGACATCTGCCAGGTGGTAATGACTGAAGGTCACAGTGGAACTAAGCTAGATGTGACCCAGAGACCACAGCTGAGACTTTTAGCATTCCTTCAGCCTGAAAAAGATTAGACTTTCTGTGAGAAGCATCTCCTATGCATTTTCAGACATCAGTGAGGGTGGCAATTTTAATTCAGTCCTTTTCAATCTGATATGAGAAAATAAGCGGGAACACCTTCTTAAAGAAGCAATTTCAGCATATTCTGGCAAATACAAGAAAAAATAAAAATACGTAACTCAAAAGCAGCAGCAGAAATTACAAAGAAGGAAATGTCTACAATCCCTTTTTTTTTTTTTCATTTTTGTTTTTTTTAAATGGCTAACATTTCTTCTGGGAAGCTTGCAGTTGGATTCAAGGTCTGATATTTTTCTTCCTTCAAGGTATTTTGTGGATATTATGGTTAGGGAAGGGGGAAGATGATTACCCTCTGGCATGAAAATAAGATAAGGCAAAAGCACTTTGCGGTGTTTCTCTATCACCTTCCAGTTCCTCAGTTTCCCTCGTGAGGATGTTTGAGGTTTCCATGGCAAGCCAGAGCTGCAGAAGTGTGTCACAGGATATAGAGCTTGCACACTGCTCTGAGTGCACTGTGAGGCAAACAGGGCCCCCTTTAGAAATGCTGATAGATCTGTGTATGCAAATAGAACTTTAAAAAAAAATCATCATTTTTAAGTTAGCCAAGTTGGATACTTAATCCTAAAATATAATTTGAATTTTGCTAATTTTATATCACTAAGAACTGAAAAAATGTCTACAACAATATTTGAAATAATAAAATGGAATATACATGTACTCCCAGGCAATGTAAAATGAACATGTACTGGACACCAATTGAAAGGAAGGGTGGCCAGCATGGGCTTATGAATGATGAGACGACAAACAAGTTTAATAGAAGCAACGGGATTTAAATAACATACTTACAATTTTGTGAGTTATTCATCTTGGTCAGGCACTGCATTCTAATATGAAATTAACATGGCCTTCATAATGTTAAAATCTGGCTAATTAACAAGCCCAGCTTTGAGCTGAACTTGACAGTCTCCAGAGCTCCTTTCCGACCTCCATCTATTTTTGTGATTCTGCCATGAAATGGAAAATGTAATCTTTATCTTGGATACAAGTGTGACTAGCTAGAGTGGAACTGAGTCTACTCATGCTGAAGTATTGAAGACAGAGATAAAAATCCAGCAAGGTTCTTCTAAAAGTATCTCCTTCTTTTATTTAACTTAGGCACTGCTGCCTGTACTGCTGCAACATGCTATTCAAGCTTAACAAAGAAGACCCAGTAATGTCATGTTATATCCACACAGAGTTCAAGATTACTGTTAACAATATCACTTCTTTTTTTTAATTAGCATGTATCAGCAGGAGTAAAGACCAAAGTCTCCTACTAATGTCTGCAATTCTATGTGGTAATTACCACTCATCTTGCTAGCTTTTAAGAATATGCAAGTTACTTAAAATTTAAAAGGTCTCTTTATGAAATAAGAAATGTTTGCAGCACTGACTGAAGACAGCATGGCTCTGTTGACTCAGGCTTGGAAAGAAAAGAGCAAAGTATATTGCATACTAATAAGTATGCAGTCCCTAACACAGAGCTCGAATTTAGTCAGAGGATGAAAAGTCCAGTGTATACAATTTTTTAAGTTCTACCTCAAATTTTGTTCATCTTAGTGAACCAGAATGCTTGTGAATCATTGGAAAAATGACTGTTGAAAAGTCTGTAACATCATAACAGTTTCATGCACACACATAGTATGCATTTATTTGTGCATTTATATATATATATAAAGTCTTTACTGATAGATGACAGCTAGAAAATATCTAGTTCTGGCTAATCATCTTGCTAAAATAGAAAATATCTCTGTATGTGTAGATAAGATCTTCCAGCTCAGAATGGCTCAGCCGAGAGAGTGCCATCTTTGTAAGGTTTACCTTCACTAATCAAATTAACAGTGAAGTTATTAGTGAATTAAAGGAATTTTTTAAAATTCTTAACCCAGGCATGAATTTAACTCAGAGAATTCCATAGCCATTTTAATTAACAGAGGAATTTTAAAAAATTAAAAAGAAAAAAATAAAGAGAATGGAAAAGGAGAAAGCAGTCTGGAAAGATGGTGGTCAATTATGCTGACTTGTGTCAGAAATAGAAAATTAACTGTTTTAAATGAGGGACAATGTCAATTTGAGGCCAAAAAGCAATTTTATTAGCAGCCAAAATCAAAAATGATGAGCCTTTTGTGGACAAACTGTCAAAAGCAAAATTCATCTGAAGCCAGAAAATGAAGGAACTCTTACTGAAAGCCTGTTTTGTTGAAAGAGTAATGGCATGTCATGATCCTGTGGGAATATGTTCCTTTGGCAAGGACATCAGTGGGGAAGAAAGGACAAGTTCCATAGGTGCCTGAAATAACTTTAAACTGCTCCTGATACATGGCTGAATCAATGTCACATAGAGTTAAAGCCACGAAGGAAGAGAGATCATCCCGTTTTGAAGACCTATATAGGCAAGGGTTTGGTTTTCAAGATCTGAAGTATAAGGCACCACTATGAAACATTTGTCCAATGCTGAGACAGCCCTTGAAGAGCACATGCACTGAGTAATATATATTTTTTACTATAGGACAGGATCTCACTTCGAGGTATTAAAAATGATTTATGTGTGAAAGCAAGCACAGCACCATGGGGTCAGACTCAGAATCTACCAATATCCTGTCTTTGACAGCAGCCAGAAGCTGATGCCTAGTAAAAAAATTGTAAGAATAGAATGAGTACACTGTAAAGCTTTCCTGTAATAACCTCTCACCTTTCAGAATTCTGGACTACAGCCATCTAAACTGCAACTCTATGGTTAAAGCAATGTGAAATATTAAGAAACACACATAACACTGATATATACAGCTATATAGTCATATGTATCCATACATAAGTACATGAAAAACTGTGCCTACATGTAGATACATATACATGCATATACAGGCAGCTTTACATTATTATCTCTACATATAAATGTATGGTATAGATCCACTTAACATTTTTTCCTGTTTTTCCAGGAATTTGGTGTTCTTTTATTAAATATCAGGGATGTTCTGTTGTGCAAAAGACATATAACATAGTGAATCATCCATCAAATTTAATTCAACAGAATAGCTTGTTCTTGCCTTACTGCCTTCTTATGTGTTCATGAGAATGTCTTCAGCTTAAGATTGTCATAATGTTATCAATTTGCAATAAGCTTTTTGTTGATGGGATTTTACAGCTGGTTAAAGCCCAGTAAGTGAGCTGTAAGTATGATCAAGACTTAGCTCTTCCTGTCTTCAGTAGTTGGGTTTGCATTAATTATATATTTGTTTTCATGGGAGCAAAAAAACCAAAAAAAAGACAAATTTTGACGTTTTTGATTTTATTTTTCTGGAGAATAAAATGAAATGTGTTAAACTTGTGAATTAGATGTTTATCAGAATGAGCTTTTTAGTTTATAAAAAAATGAATCATGCAGTCATAAAACATCTCCATGCCAAATATTCATAGCTACAAGGGTCAGTGTTGGCTGTGCATGTGGGTATATGTGTAGGAGTGCATACAAAAGCAGTGCTTTATAAAGCTACAAAACTGGAGCATGCACAAAATAATTCACAATACCAGTAGCTATACAATCAGAAAAAAAGGACTTTCACTGAAATCCATTCTTTAATCTTATAACCCCATGTCAACTAGCATTTCACATTTAAGAGAACACAGTCTGACATATTAAAATCAGTACATAATGTGCTTGACAAATTGCTATTCAAAAACAACTATATGTGCCTTTTTTCAAATGGTTTCTATTGATTTATCAATAGACTTTCCATGGTTCAATATCTGATCCACAGCAATCTATGAAGATGGGTCTCCTACAGCAAGATTTTTCAGCAGCACTTGGAGAATAACGGGTGAAAAACAAAGTGGTTCCAGAATATTTTTCAATTGTAACAAAAGGTATTTTTCCTAATCCAGCTGGTGCCGAAGGGATGGCAAATGATGGCATCAATACCAGAGCTTAGCACAACTCAGCAGAAGAAAATTGAGTATCTTTATGAGCTCCAAAAATCCATGAGACCTCACTGGCAATGCTTTGTTGTTGGGATGGACTTAATGATATTTGAAGACAAATGAAGCAAAAATATAAACAAACATTTGCTCCTGCTTACCTAACCTCATAAGAGGGCTTCTGAGCTTATGTTTTAGTGAAGTCAGCAAGTGGGTGATTCTTTTAAAAATTCATTTCAGAGTGGGATGGTTTTCTGACAGTAGAATAGTAGTTGGCCAAACACAGCCCAAGGATTTGACACCTGTTGCATTTCACTTCAGAGGTCCTAGTGCTGAATTCAGCACAGAGGATAGATGGTCTGTAAGAAAAGGAGGATGGGCGAGAAAAAAAGTTAAAGGGAATATTTTTTAGAGATTTTAAAATTTTGAGAAATTTCAGTTCATGCCATGGACTCTTTTCGTAGAAAAACTGCACAGCTCAATAAACAACTGTCTACTCAACTATCGCTTGCAAGAACATACTGCTTTTTTTAACTGCAGCACAGATTGTGTGGGGGAAAACTCCTACAGATTAAAGAAATAAAGGAAAGGTGGAGCATAACTTTGTACCCTGACACTGTTGACACTTGTAATGTCCATCCTGCTGTAATTCCACTGCAAGACATTTGACCAATTTCAGAGTAAAGATTAATTTATTCTTATATACTTCCATTTGTGTTTTAACTTACAATGTGGCTTTGTTTTTGCCAGCTGCAGATGATTAGGGCCTTTTTTCTTAAGCATGTGAACAACAAAAGAAGTTGAAATGTCCCAAGGAATTCAGAGTGAATTAAAAGTGATTTGTATTACGGAAAGTGTATGGCTGGTATCTACAAAACACAAAACAAAAAATCCTTTGATATTAGGAAAAAGCTCGGTTCTAATTATTGTTTGGTTTTGGTTTTTTGGTTTTTTGTTTACTTCACTCTGATAAAAATACTGTTTATTTGAATATAAACATGTGCACAGATACTGGAGTAGAATTTCCAAAGGTGCATGAACAGCTTGGGAGTACATAACTTTCAGTTTTGCTCAGATAAATGGTTTTAAGTGTGGTGGTTTTTTAAACTTTAATTTATATTTTCTTCCCTCTTACAATATTGGTCCAGTCTTGTACCACCTCTCTAAACATCTACTTTTAATCATGTCTCTTCCATCTGATTAATACCACTTATAGTGCACCTCAAATATGCCTTATCTCAGTATATTTAATATCTATGAATGAATTTTTTTCAGCACTGCTGTATGCCAAAGATGAGCTCACAGCCATACCAGTTTTAAAGGAGTGCTTCCTCAGCATTTTCACAGTGTCATAAACAGTGGGTGGAAGGCAAGTTTCCAGAAGATTCACCACATCTGAGAGTAATTTTCTACAGCATTGAGCCAGGAAGGTTTAATTCATAAAGAAACTCTGCTCTATAGAGTAATCACTCCCAGGGACTGAATTTGCAGTTAGTATATTCCCATTTAAAGCTGTGTTAGTTGGGTTTTGGTGGTTTTTGTTGTTGTTGTTTGTTTGTTTGTTGGGGTTTTTTGGGGGGCAGGGGAATCCTAATAACAGTGCACACCTATGAGTGTAAAGAGATGAAGAGTTCACCTTCTTTTCTCTGGCACATACCCTGCTCATCCAGGTATTCTAAAACCAGACTTTCTAAAACTCAGATTTTAACCTCACTTCTACTATGCTTTAATGCCTTCATTCTAACTGTCCTTACAGAATACCTCAAATTTCCCAGAGTCCTTTACAGATAATAAAACTTCTCCCATGGCTTTTCTTTCTTTCCTCTCCTGACCCAGGCAGCCACTTGAGGCCCATCCATAACCTCAGCTGTTTCTGTCTGTTCGCTCCCTTAACTCCAAGGTGCAAGATATGAGAAATAGAATACTGCCTCTTTTACACTACATCCCCATGATCTGGGGCAAAGTCAAAACAGCATTGCCAGGAAGACTACAGGAAGCACAAAGTAGTTGTAAATATCAAGAGACATCTTTATGGATGTTGTCGGGACCATTTTTTGGCATCAGATATTTATTTTTGACTACATTTCATAATCCTACTCATTATTTATCAAACTCCATTTTGTTTATTAGTAAGTGTTTCTAATTGCAAACAAATGTGGTGTCTCTTTGAATGCTGAACAAATTGTGAGTTATAGTTGTGAAATCCACTCGAAATCCAGACAATAATGCAGCCTACCTGCTGCACTGCAGTGCTAAACCTTGTAGACACATTCCTTAAATGAGTGGCTTTTTGAGCAAAACTTTGCCTGTGCTGGGGGTCATGCCTTGAGTAATTAGTGAGCCTCTCAGCCACACCACTTCCCAGACAAGAGAGTGAGCCCAGATCTAGGCTGTGCACTCAATGGGCTGTTTGCTTGGATAGGGATCCAATTTCAAGGAAAGGTCTGGCACAGACACTGGCACTCTGGCACTGACACTTCATGACTATGGCTGCATGAAATGATGTGGATTTTGTCTGCTGCAGTTAAAGTCTGTTGCTTGGGCAAATGGGTCTATTATTAGTTACTATTATTTAATCTGGAATTTGACTAAGAGGCAAAGAATACCATTCTCAAACATCCCAAATACACAGAGGAGCCTAGTATTTCCTATTGGTTCCATTGCTTTCCACAAGAAGGAGTGGATGTATATATACAGGGATTTCAGATATTAAGGGGAAAGAATACAAAATGAGGTGGGAGATCCCCCTTCTCTCTGAAGTTTCTTTCTGTATCTGTTGAGAATATGTTAGGAAGACTGGAACATCAAACCCAGCTCACCTCCAAGACAGGCACCTAGGAGTTTTGTAAGACTGCATGCTGGTCAGGTGTCTGAATTACCTGGGCTGAATTCTACCCAAAATCTAATCTGCTTTTGAGTGGAGTAGATTTTAATATAAGTAGGTTTCTATTACCTGTAATATTTACTTTCACTTCTTTCCTCCTTGAAAATGTGTTTATCTGCTGTTGTTTCCATTTGCTGGGACAATTAAAGTATTTTAACATGTATTTGAAGTATTTCTCCTTAATGGTCCCACACTGAAGCTAACAGTGCTATTAAGAGCTGAATTTTTTTTTTTTTAATTTTATTCATGCTCTCTAGACTTAGATAATCCCTATGATCCTCTTGTCTAAAACTGCTCTGGAATAGATACCCGGTGAATTTCAAACAATAAAAAGGCCAGCACTTTAGCTGAATTCCTGATCTATCTCACGTTTAAAATTCATGAGTTCGCTTTCCGCATTTGCCAGCTTCCTGATTTAAGATTGTGAGAAAAAAGAAGCAAGACTGAAAGCTCCATGTTAAAATATGTTGTGAGACTCTAAGATAAATAAGAATGAGAAATAAAGCACTGAAGATTGTATTATCTACTGATTTCTGTGTTTTTGTAACCCAAATTCTAGGTGAAAAAACAATTTTTTTTTTATTCTGAATTATGCACTGTTCAGAGTACTTTCATCCAAATATACTTAAGAATGTCCCATATTTAATTACACTTCATTCTTTAGATCACCATTAACCAACCAATTACATATGCTTAGCTGGATGCAAAGGAATTGTTGTTCATATCCTTATCTTGTAATGATGATTGCTCCATCTCAATAAGCATCAGTCCGTATCAAAGGGCTATGTCTAATATGTCAAATTACTAAGTGCAGTTCTAAAACCTAAAAATTAAATAAAGTAATTAATTGATTTTTATTAATTAAAATTAATTAGTATTAAATAAAAGTTGAATTTCAAGACTGCTAAATGTTGGACTCCATTTCTGTTGCTGATACTTTTGCCAAGCAATCAGACTGAATCACTCGGTTTAAAATTACCCAGAGGTGTTCATGCAGCCAGTTTTGTTTTGTTTGTTTTTTTCACTAGAAAAAGGGAATGTTTTTATTTTTATTTTTTTAAACCAGAGTATTTTGCTCAGGATTGCTGCCTATGAAGCAGTCAAAGAAATGGCAGTGCTATCTTAATTTGTCTTCTTAGTGACTAGGCTTTTTTGATTGTTACATAATTACATACTAGTTTTTTTCCTCTGAGCATTGCATCAGGGTAGAGTAAGGAGGCACCTCAGGGAATAGCCTGGGACTGTGCAATTACAAAAAGCCCTCCTTGTCAATGTCACAGGCCCTCTGGAGTCATTTGCTGCAGAAGGTGTCAGGTGAACGGTGAGTGAGGCAGGAGGCCATGAGATAGGGTGAGAAGGTCTTGGGAGGAAAGCAGAAAAAGGATGCAGCAGGCTTGAAACATCATGTTTCTCAGAGCTAAATAGTTAATTTAGAATGTTGTATAAGCACAGCTATGCTGCTTCTTGTATCCAAATTGTTCATTCCTGCCCCAGATATCTTGCAAATATCTGCAACGTACCATGTAGACACAAATAATTGTGTGATCCTTGTTTTCTAACTTCCTCTATTGAGGCTCTAGGGTCTGATTTGCAGAAATTGTGTACACTCACAGCTGCCATGACTGTCTGTGGGATGCTGCTTTGAACATCTGAACTGCTGTGTAATTCTTCGTACTTCAAAAAATCAGGTTCTGTGTGTCTTTGATTGAATGAGAAAATTAGTGGGCACTTTGGACGTTTGTTTCTGTGTGTCTCAGTTCTCAATCTGTAAAATGGGGATGATAATTTCATCAGATGGTTGTGGAAGTAGTCATTAGTGTAAGAAGAGTACTCAGATACTACACTGATGAGTACCAGAAAAAAAAGCCACAGGAAATTAATAACTCTGTATTCAGAGCAGGGTTTAAATAACATGCAGTAAGTGATCTGTTGAACAACTCATTGGGTATAAATGAGAAAACAGCAATTGAATAGTTGCTCATTACGTGGACAGTTGCCATTCTCTGCCCTGACAGCAACAGTAAAGAAAAAAGCACTATGTGAACCTGTAATTAAAAACTGCCTCAAAATCTGAATGCAAAAAAGGCATCTCACTATATTTCCTTTGGAATCTATAAAACTGATATTTTTGCACTTCTGACTGCTTCACTTTGCACTCTTCCTCTCTTTGTTTCTTTTCCTATGATAAAATTTGGGGCGCAAAAACTACTATGACTTTTTGGCTGAATTTTATATGTCCCTAAGCAGCAGGAAAAAAACATTTGAAATTGCTTATGTAATGTTTACCTGGTCTCTTGACTGCTTTATTTAACTTGGAAGAGTCATATGAGCAAAGTGTGGACAAAATATGTTTCTGATTCATTGAGTCCTATGCCTATTTTTTTGTAATCCATTTAACATGAGAGATGTATTTCATTTCCTGTGATCCTAATTTTGCTTGTGCAATCCAGTGTAGGCTCCCTATCCATCTTTTTCCTGACAGTAAAACAGAATTTGAGGAAAACAGCTCTGTGTACTCGATATACAGTATGGATATCTCAGTAAACATACTTACGGATACCAAATAAAATTCTGGTTTTCACTCTGAAGTTTATTTAAGTGCTGTTGATATAACATTTGGGAATATAGTCAACAAATTGCTATAGAAACATTTTGTTGGTATAGTTACAAGAGTTACAGGCTGCAGAACTGTTTTCACTGAAATGTGAGACCATAATATACTCTTTTGACAGTGACATGCCACTGCAAATGTGTTACACTCTGGTCAATGGAAATAGAAGAGATTACCTTACAAATCATTGACAGGGACCTCTTAAAATACAACAATGCTTTTTTCTGAGCTTTTTTTCATTTTATTTCATTCCATCACCTGTGATAGGATAAAATGATAACTTTCACATTGATTCATTCCCAACAGACAGCTTATCTAAATTCAGCATATTTAAGTACATTAAACAATGCAAATAAGCAAAGCTTTTCCCTCAGAATTCCCAGAATTAGCAAAAAATGTTCATGATCTCATACAGTTTCTTTCTAACTCTGAATGAACTGAAATATGTGTGATATCACATGTCCAGAATAGGATTAATCCTACTGCAGTTTAGAAATCTGCTGTGTATCCTTTGACTTTCTGACACCAAACTCATCTCCCTTTGTAGTCAAAGAACATATTTTAGAACTTGATCTATTTAGCACATTAGTAAGTCTATTTCCACATGAGATGCACAACACACCGAAATTCTTATTTTTTGATTTACTATGAGAAGCTCAGGGAATCTGGACAGAAAAATGCACTTTTGCTGATAATGTTCCAAACTGCTGTTAAATACATAGCCATTGTATTAGTAAATAAAACTAGCAATCTGCATGAGCAGTGAAATACCCACATCTAGACAGCTAAACTATTTGAACAGTCCTTACCATGAGTAGGACTGGGGCCAGCTGGCATTACCCAGCTTGTCCTTTGGTACAAAGTGGGAATCAGCATGCAGCCTGGACAAAGGGCTAGACAGCAAATCCAAGATTGTTTAATTTACAAGTGTGGATGTGATCTGTATCTGCACTGCAGCCCAGTATATGTATGCCAGTGAGTGAAAGGCATCCCTTCTGCTCTTCAAAGGGACTTTATTAGCCGGAGACAAATGCAAACATGGCAATAACAAGTGCACAGTACTATGTCTCTGGAGTTATAAATAAATTTTAGTGTTTCTCTTCTAGTAACAGTCATGCCATCTTCCTCTTCTTAGGTAGGATTTGAGTCTTTAAACATATTTTTAATGAGCTCTCCTCTTGCAAGTAAATGTTTATTGTTAGGCATACCAAGTAAAATAGCTTTGAGGCCAGGATGTCACCTATTGTATTGATAGGACTGTTATAGGGCTTCCTGTGGCAGATATTACTCAGACAGGTACAAGTCCTAATGTTGCTTTCTTTTATTTCTCTGTGTATGATAATCTCAGATTAGCAGTAAAGGCACCAGGAAAGTAAATCTTCTAATGCGATTACATTTCAAGTAAGTGCAGATACAACTGGGGAGTGTGTTTGATACGTTTCATCAAAACAAAAAGGGATCAAGGTAAAGAAAAGGAGTGAGGTGCATGCTAGAAATTTTAATATTTCAGCTATTTGAACAGTAACTTCCTAAATCTCATCTTTTATATTCTATGAATACCATTAAGGATCCAGACTATACTGATAGTGGTGTTTCAGATATTTCAGACTCTGAAATATGCATACTAAATTTAGCACAGGCAGGTAGGTAAAACCCAGTAACTACAAATACTTCCTCATGTGTGGTCATACATACTGACATATCTGATCCATGGGAAAAGATGAAGGTAGAGGGTCATATTAAGTGAGACAAAGCTGAATCAGCCAGTCAGGGGCCAAGTTTTTGAATAAAAGGGTAAGAAGCAGGCAGAAAGCGGATTAAAATAATGATGATAGCTGAGACAGGGAAATGTGCTGTAATTTTGAGTTCTGCAGGTACTAAGATTAGAATGCCAAGGTGATAACAGCAAGCGGTTTCCATTCAATTCTTTACATTCTTCCTTTCTAGCTGCATGACTGTTATTTATCATCTATTTGCAGTTTCATGTTCCTTTCCCTTTCTGCCTGTCATATCCCCACCCCTTTCTTTTTTTAACCTATTCACCTTGCATCTTCACATTTTATCATATGTTCCTCTTCCTTCTGGATAATTTTTCTTTTTTAATTTCTTATAAACTGCCCTCTCAGTTCTCTTGTTGATGCTTGTCAGTTTGGTCTACATGATGGATATGACTCTAGTTCTGAGGGGAACTATGCTGAAAATAGGAAGAACAATTAATTGGGAAGTTTTGGCTATTCATTTCCAAAGAAACTTTTGGAACCAGTCTTCCTCTGTCATTAACTTAAACATTAACTGTTGATGTGGATTTCTTTTTTTTCTGGGCAGATTATAACAATATTTGATGACTTTAACTTGGCAAGATTGAGAGCAGATTTTAACAGTTAAGACCAAGTCAGTAGTTAATTTTAGTGTGTTTTAAGTAGGGGTACAAAGCATTTTGCCAACAGACTGACAATACTTAGAACAAATCAGGTCTTTCACTGAGAAAATCTTCCAAAAATAGAGAGACACTGAAATGTAAACATTAATAAGTATTGCTCCATTAGAAGCAGCATTTGATTGCACTTATAACTTATGATTTATGAGTTAATTGATCCATAAGTTTTCTTGTGACACAAAAATGAACTCTCAACAAAAAAATTATATAGTTTGGTCCTCAATCTTTGATTAAAAACCCCCACAAAACAAAATGGAAAGAACCTCCAGAAAATTAAATTAGGCAGAAATAAAGAGAAAAAATGGTCAAAATGCCAATTGATTTGTAGAACTATTAAGAGTAAACCAGTCAAATTAAATTCTACCTATTAAATAACATCTGTACCTTATACTAAGCACTCAGAAGCTAAGGTCTGTGAAAGCAAAGGTCATTTCTATATTTTTAACAGCAAAAAGCTTTCAGGTAGCCCACATCTTGGAAGTACTGACTGCATAAATCTTTTAAAGTTAGAACATTTGTGAAATATATTAAATCAGTACAATTTATTCAGAAAAAAAACTTAAATGTACAATCTTACAAAGGTGAAACATGTTCATGTCACCATTATTCTGTGATAACTCAGTTCTTAATGCATTCAACTGTGAACTGCCTACTGAATAGAAACAATGGCTCATAATGGCAAAATCCATTTTCAGATCAAGTGAAGAAAAGACAATTTACATGTCACCTCTACTCCACTGCCTGGCATTGTCATTAAAGAAACACTCTCAATCAATATTGCTCATTTGAGAATTAGGAACGTGAATATATAAAAGGCTTTAACATTTGTCAAAATCTAGCCCTTTCAGTACATTTGGGGGTCTCACATTGTTCTCAAGTATTCAAAAACCTTGTGAAAGCTTTCTGATTAAAAGCCTTTCTCTGCTTTCTCAGACTTACAGTTCCAAGACATAGTAACAGAAAGGTCTTGAATAGTACAGAAGACTTTGCTTCATCGACTGAAGCTAGTAAAAAATTAATTGCAGATCCAACACATTTGTTGAGTGACTCATACCCAAAATTCTCTATTGTACCCTGCAGGTATGGGAAGGCTGATCTTAGAGCTATTTAGGTGAAACCCAGAGTGAGTCTTAGGGCCTGTTGGGCTCCCGGACACAGTGCCCAAAACCCACGGGGAGAATTTGTTTAAAATATGTGTTATTTGCAAGGATGATAATTCAGCAGCTAGAAATATCATAAAAATTTTGTATGAGGGACTGCTGTAAATCCAGGGTTTTCATGGAATGAAACAATCAGTCCTAATTGTGTGAATGCAGAGAGTGCAGTTGTGGTTTTATGCTGTTCTCCCTCTGTAAAACCTTTCCAGCATGCATTAATGTGAGGGTAGGTCTGCAGTATTGCTCATGTATTTAACTACACTTGTCCATTATAATTTTTTAGACAAGGAAGAGAAGTACTTTACCCCAGCTATAAACATCTTGGAAAGGAGGTTTTTTGTTTATTTGTTTGTTTGTTTTGTGGTGTGGTTGTGGTTTGCTTTTTTTTTTTCTTCCTGCAACCAACTGACTACATACAGGACTAATTTTTTAGGTATTCATTTTCTGACTGCAAGACTAATACTTATTGAATAAATGCTGCTAAACTCTCCTAAGATCAAAAATATAGGATGGTTGCATTCAATCTGTGTGTTTACTAGTAATTAAATCAGCTGAAATATGTCCCTAAGCCCAGCTAAATTTTAATTACTCTAAGGACTTGTTTGGAAGAGTGGCCTAGGCAAAAAAATTGTCAAGAAACATACAAATATTTTAACAGTAGACAACTAAGTTGCAGTGAGTGACCTGGAGTTCATTAGCATGAACACAAGGCTGCAGACTGGGACAGGATGCAAAGATACAACCATTCCCAACACAACTCTTTGACTGCAGTGAGTTAAAATACATAGGTTAAAAGATGAAGCACACTAGCAATATTTTTAGTAATGAAAAATTACTCAGTCAGCAAACCCCAACAAAATTCAAGAATGTCTAATATGTGAAAAAACAATTTAGAATAATCAAATCTTTATGTTACAATAGGAACATTTTATAATGCTGAGATGTACTGAGAAAGTTTTGCTTTTTTTTTTTTTCTTCTTTTTGTTTAAAGAAATTATGTCATTCAGGCAGTAGCTAAAATTGTTCCCTTTGTTTCAAAGAAGTGCACAATAATCCCAGCAATTCCTTCTTCTATAGCCAATATAAAATTTCTTGAAGAAATGTACTAAAAATAAGACATAATATAAAATTTATTTCTAACTTTATTTAACTTGCTTTTAAATTATTCTGGAATTTATTTGGAAAAAAAGAAAGCAATCCTGATAATTTCAGCTTGTGTATCTGCAAAACCCACTAGGGGTAGTATTAGATGAAAAATACACAATAATCCAAATTATCTTATTCCCAAGAGAGGACTATACTCCTCTGCAACACTTGATTATTTCATAAGTAATGGCCAGTCACCCTTAGAAATTCTGTGTTTCCAAAAGAGTGAGTCATGACATGAAATATCTTCTGCCAGAAGGAAATTCCAACCATGATTCTCCTGTATCTATCTACCATAAACATTTCACCCATGGGCTCTGTGTGCCATGGGACTGTTTTATGCTGTTTGCAGAATGTCTCTTTCATCATGTGCCTTTTGGAGAGCCTGGATGTCTGACTGTATCTATTGATCCACCCTAGAGACTAATTTTAGATAGCATGAAATCTAAATTGGAAGCACCTAGAGAGCCTGTTTGGGTCTTGTTTCTATTCCCTGAAATAAATATTTAAATCTTCCCAACATCTCTGCAAAAATAAAAAGAATTAAAACACAGCTTAATTTCAGTACAAAAATACTATCATAATTCTAACTTAGAAATTATTTTCCCTCCTCGACAAGCCCCTATAATCTGACTTTCAATCATGACTTTAATAGAGGTATTTTTCAAAGTAGTTTATCATATTTATTCTGTAAGAAAATGCAAGCAAGTATACTGATTGCAAAAAGTTCTAGTTTCCTTCTCATGTTGTCTTCAGTGATGACAGGCAAAGACCTATAACTTCCTACATTTTTCATTTGCCAGCTCAATTCTGGTTGTGTGAAATCTTTCATTTTTTGCCTTATCAGTCCCACAGACTGTGGTGTCTTCCTGGTAATCCCACAAAGCCTTGACTCCTTTGTTACTGGAAGATGTAATTGGCCAGCACTACTTGGCATCTTTGTTGGTGACAGACAAAGGGATCAAGGGCACCCTCAGCAAGTTTGCTGATGACACCAGACTGTGTGATGCAGTCAATGCACTGGAGGGAAGAGAAGTCATCCAGCTGGACCTGGACAGGCTTGAGGAGTGGGCCTGTGAGTGGCTTGTGAAGTTCAACAAAGCCAAGAGCAAGGTCCTGAACCTGCCTCAGGGCAATCCCAAGCACAAGTGCAGTCTGGGCTGAGAATGGATTGAAAGCAGCCCTGAGGAAGAGGTCTTGAGTCTGTTGGTGGATGAGGAGTTCATAACCAAGCAATGTGTGCCTGCAGACCAGAAAGCCAACCTTACCCTGGGCTGCATCCAAAGCCATGTGGTCAGCAGAGCAAGGAGGTGATTCTCACCTTCTCTTCTGCTCTTGTGAGACCCCTCCTGGAGTGCTGCATCCAGCTCTGGGACCTCCAAAATAGAAAGGACATGTACCTGCTGGAACAGGAGGAGGAGAAGGTTAGAGCACCTCTCCTATGAAGACAGACTGAGAGAGTTGGGGCTGTTCAGTTCAAAGAAGAGAAGATTCTGGGGTAACCTTAAAGCAGACTTCAGTAATAAAGAACACTAAGGAGACCTGGAGAGGGATTTTTTGCAAGGGATTGTAGTGGCAGAGCAAGAGGGAATGGCTTTAAACTAAAAGAGGGTAGGCTTAATTAGATATTAGGAAGACATTCTTGACTGTGTGGGTGGGAATATGCTGCCCAGAGAGGTGGTGGACATCCCATCCCTGGAAGTTCAAGGCCAGGTTGGATGGGGCTTTGAGCAACCTGATGTCTTGGAAAGTGTCCCTGCCCATGGCAGGGGGATTTGAACTAAATAATCTTTAAGGTCTCTTCCAACCCAAGCCATTCTATGGTTCTGTCTTCAGTGTTACATGCTCAAGTTCCCTGACAATCTTAAAGGACCACCACAGAACTCACTTCTATATATATATATTTTTTTATTTTATTGGGGTGTAACTGGACACAGTATCCAAATGTCATCCCATAAGTGCGAATAGAAGGGAATAATGAACCTCAGCCTGCTGGCTTCACCTCTGCTAACACAGTCCTCTGAGTAGTTTGTCTTTGCTGAAAGGGAACACTTGATTCTAGTTCATCTTCTTTGGCAAGACTCCCAGTTCCTTTGCTGCAAAACTGAACCACCTTTCTGACCAGTTCTCTTCCATGGGTTTATTTCTTCACAGGTGCAGGACTCTGCGTTTGCCTTTGATGAGATCATGAGGTTACTGACAGTCAGTTTTTGCCATGTGCAGCCAGGCTGTCTGAACAGCATTTTGCCTGCCAGTGTATTGATCACTTTCCACATCAGTTTTGTGTCCTCTGCAAAATGGGTCATGCATGAAGTTATTGAACAGCATTATCCCTAGCCACTGCCCTTAGGGAGTCATATTAGTAATCAGTTGCAAGTTAGACTTTTTCCTGGCGATCACAACACTTTGAGCCCTGTGTTCAGTCAGTGTTCACCCTAACTCATAGGTTATGCATCCAGTCAAACTCTCTTTAGTTTGTGTACAAGGACACTCTGGTCAAAAGCGTGCTCGTGAGTGCTGTGACTGTGTCCAAACTATTGCTGCAGTCAAAGTTAACAATGAAGGCAAAAGTCTGCTTTGCACCATATGTTGTATCTCTTGGTGTGTGAGAAATAATTATTAGCTTAAATATTTTATCTGTTCCAAAATGTCTGAAATCCTCTGAGAGCCTTTTTTTAAAAATATAATTTGAAGCTAAGATCAGCTGATGCAGTTTCTGGGGAAGCACAAAGGCAAATAAAATGATTTGGAGGTCCAAAAGTCACTGAAAATAGTAAGAAAGGTATTCATATTGCCAATCAAATGGATTGAATGGTCCTGGGGTGAATTATTCTCGGAATTACACCTAAGTTGCATCTCAGGAAGCACTAGGTGGTCCATTTCATGACAGACTCCAAGAAAATTAAGTGGATGGGTTTCTGAGACGGAGCCAGTTCTTTGACAGTGTAAATGTACTTTTATCTTAAACCTAGATTCCTTATCTTTTAGTTTCTCTGCCCGGATTACTAGCAGAGGAGAGCAGAGTGGGAAACACAAGGATGCCTAACACAGCTCTCTATGTGTTGCAACATAAAAAGAACTCCTAGAACATGTATTTTCAGGATGCTGCATATCCACTGGTACAGGGTGTTGTCAGAACTAAAGTTCTTTACAGCTAAACAAGAAAGATTTCAAACTTCTTTACTCTGTAACATGGAAATAGCTGGAAACCACTGATCCAAAGAAAGACAAACTTAGAAACATTAGAATCTGACTTCAGGGTTATAACATTTAACAAGGAACTTTTTAAAGACTGAAATTCTTAATGATTTGATCAAAAATAATTCTGAAAAAATTCATTAACAAGATGCATGAAAACTGCAGAGTAGAACAGGTAGAAAATCAAGTGTGAAATTGGCAAATTTTTGAGTTACATGGGAAGTCTAGGGCTTTATTGTTTGACACTGTGTGACTAGAACTGAATTGCTGAGGTTCAATGGCAATTTTTTGTGTTGGAGTAACAGGATCTTTAACCCCGATTTGAAAAATGTGCAAAATTATGATTTAATTGAACCAAGCTAGACAAGGCATGACCAGGAAATGACTTAGACCTGTGTAATGGGAATTTTACTAGGAGTGAAGATGAAATGGAATGTCTCATTTCCTAAGTAATCCACGGATTTCTTTCCTACTGTGTCTGCACACAACAAAGAGGACAGGGCTATAGAATATTGCAAGGACAGTTAGGAAGATTAATTTATTCCTTTTACTTATGTTTACTCTATTATGTTGTGACAGTATTAACTTATAAACAGCAAGACTAAGTGATATCATATGTGAATGGAAAGGTTTGAATTAAAAAGTGTCTGTTGTTAACATATATCGTCACTGAAAAAGGATATCTCTGTAATTTATAGTAAATTCATTATACTTACATTGTATTTTGTACAGACACATTTCCAGCTGAGGAAAGACTCATACCTGAATTATTGGAAAACCACAAAAAAATGGTATGAAAAAAATTATCTTTAATTAATCATAGAGTCATAGAATGGTTTGCATTGAAAGGGACCTTAATGATCATCTCATTCCTACCTCCCTGCAATGGGCAGACACACATTCCACTAGACCAGGATGCTCAGGACTCCATTTAGCCTGGCCTTGAACACTGCCAGGGATGGGGCATCTGCAGCTTCTCTGGGCAACCTGTGCCAGTGCCTCACCACTCTCATTTATTACTGTTAAATAACATTATCTGCCTTTTTAGGTTTTTTGTCAGTTGTTACTGTTGCCGTGTTGTACAACAGGAAGATCCTATTCAGAGCAATCATGACTTTGGTTTGCACATTTCAGAGGCATACACTGAGCAATCTTAACTCTTCTGTAGTTTTGCTTATAAATCCAGAAACTAGCATATCAGAACAACTTACATGACACCTTTGTAATGTTATGAAACTGATTAGGTTTCAAAGCACAAAATTAGTGATAAAAATCAACTATAGATCCTCAAGTCTACATTTCTGACTTCAGTTGTGTCACAGTTGTAACCATAGAGTTGGTAAATTAATCATCAAATAAAGAAAAGTAATAGCCGAAACATAAAAAATAGTGTTTTGTGTGACACTCTAACTTATTCCTAATTATTCTTTGGTTGAATCTTAAAAATGCTTATTCACCTGGGGCAGGTGTTGCAGGTTTGTCCCTTTTTACAGAACAAAAGAACAGGTAAGAACTAAACAATGACACCACATAACAATCGCACCCAAAAATATAGTTGTACACTTTTTCAGCAGAAGGATCAATACAGGCTTCTGGGAGCATATCATGCCAGTGTGCTGCACCCATCGTTCTCTCCCTTTAGATTATAAGGTTATCAATGAAGCTGTCAGTCACAGCAGCACAGTTAATCTTCAGGAGCCAAAGCTGCATTCCCAAACTGTCCACAAACCCAAGAATCTGCCAGCAAAGAAAGGAAAATTGCTATGAGTCTAAATGCCACCAGGCTAAAGTGGGAGGCCTTCATCCATGCTCATGGGTATCACTGGTAGGCTTCTTACCTTTCCCAGAGAAAACAGATTTTGCTTAAATTCCCTTCAATAAAAAATGTGGATAACATTGTTGAAGTCAGGAGTTTTTAGAAAATTAAATGCATAGATAATTTTGTTACATCCTCAGTTATCTCTGTGATGAAAATCATTACAAATTCCATTTGAAAAGGCAAATGTAAGATTATACATCTTATGCAATAGTGCCTTTAAAAGTGATTTCCACTGCACTTTTACTGCACTTTTTAGGTTGTTTTCAAGCACTAGGCTTCATCTGAGAGGCTAGTTATTCCTAAAAAAGCCTTCACAATTTATCGCTGATATACAATGAGTTTCTGCAGTTTAGTTCCATATCTACATCTAAAGAATTGAAAAGGCCTGATGAGGACTTAAATGTTACTTGAAGGCTGCAAATTTAGTTACAGAACTAACTAAATTGTAAATTATAGTAAACTGTGAGTAAAAGGTGTTATAGCCACGCTTGAAAAAGCTAGTTTTTCCTTTCTCTTTAGCTGTGACTGTTTTGGTGCTCACAATCTGTGACTGTTGACAACATAGGAATACATTCTGCATCTACTTCTTTGACTGTGGAGCTTTATTTTTTAGTGGAAATCAATGGCTTTTGCCTTATAACACAGAAAGTAATCTCAACAGCATTTGTGGTAGCTTAAGCATGTAATTTCTGCTAATGTTGAAGAGAACTTCGTGTCTCATCTATCATGCACAGCTCTGAAAAGTTACTTCAGTAAATCCATTCTTTTTTCTGGAGCTGCCATTTGTGATATTGCTTGTCACAGGGACTTGATACGCAATTTTACTTTTTTTGTTGCAAGCAACAGCCATTGACATTTCTCTACCTAATTCGTGTCACCATTATAAATAGTTACATTTGGAACTATTACGTGAACACACTATTTATACAAGAGAAGATGGGGAATCAAAGCCAATATTTTCCTGTGAAGGATGCAAAACCAGAAGAACATTTTTCTCCTAAACAGATGGGATCAATCAGTATAGGTTAATGTGTATTTTCAGTAATGCCTGTCCTTATTTTACCCTGTGGAACCCTCTTTTAGCTAATTTCAACAACATGAACTGCATTTTGAGGACACCTGAAAAGCAGCAGACAGCCTTAAAGAAGCCAGATATTCCATGTTTCAGGTTGTTAGGTATCCACAGATTTAAAACTTTTCCTCACACAGTTCTTAATTTTCAAAGCCTGTAGTTAAAAATTTCTGCTCTCTCATTTACATAATGACTTTTCATTGCAATTTTACTGGTAGATCACCAATTCAAAGATGTCTTTGACCATTCCTAACAGATTGTTCTTTCAGTCTGATGGAGCAATAAAATGATTTTCCAGCCTGACTTCAGTTTTGAGGAAATGAGCTGCAGTTCCCAAAGAATATGCTCAGTAAAAATCACCTTAATTGACACCATGGTATATTGGCAGCCTTCCTTAGAGAGGCCAAGCACTATCTGACCTGAGTCAGATTATCACCGTGAAGAGAATGACTCTAGAAAATCATATTATGTACTATGGGATACTTCTAAAGCTCTCCTTTTTCTTCTATAAATTCATTCACCCCCATTAAAAATTCATTACAATACATACTAAGTGATTATTCCGTCAGAAAGAA
This sequence comes from Eopsaltria australis, assembly GCA_034509425.1. Taxonomy (NCBI): domain Eukaryota; kingdom Metazoa; phylum Chordata; class Aves; order Passeriformes; family Petroicidae; genus Eopsaltria; species Eopsaltria australis. The sequence goes on along the minus strand of JAVTVJ010000189.1, from coordinate 3,167,524 downwards.
AAAGCACTGGCTTTTCAGATGCAAGTGTAGCTATTATAAGGCCAAGAAACTGTTTTATATTCAAAAGATATTTGCGGTTACATACTGAGCTTAATCTAATTTAGGTAGCTAAGCATTAGCTGTTACAGTCCACACTAATTACCTTAGGCTCCTAAATATGTGTGCTTAATCATCCTTGGGAATTACTACTGCCCAAAACAAATTTTTAGGTGCCCAAATTAGGTAAGAAAAATCCTATGCAGTTTGTTTAGACTGTTAAGTGCTGGTAGTCATAGGTCAGTTCCCCAGTGTCCCAAAGCACTGGGGCATAGGACAAACCTGCTGCTGCTACCATTTAGATAAATTTGCATGCATTGACATGACATGACAAGGCACAGTGTTAATGCAGTCTGTCTTTCAGGTGGCTTACTAGCCTGTAAGCATATTCCTACACTTCTAACACATTTACTTTGGGACCAGAACTGGGTTGCACTATCCTGGTTTGGGTCGTAGGTAGAGTTAGTTCTATTGAAGAAGCTGTATAATTTGATCCCATCTGGGCAGTGAACTAGGTGTAAAGGCAGCTTTGTTTGAGCATACAGACAGTTATAAAAATATCCAGCTTTTATTTGAATACACGAGGACTTGTGGGAGCCCATTTAAGACTGCATTGAATGTACACATTACAATTTTCCTTTACTGCCTGGATCCAGATCTTTCTTTCAAGTATTTCAGTGAAAGCTTTCTATATTGATGAAAGCATATTCTTGCTCATGTCAGGAGAGAGTTTGTCAGGAGATTAGGGATTGGGTTCTTGTATATCCAGCTTGAAAATAACTTTTGCAGCCAAGCATTTCAAATTGATTTGGCTGTTTCACTATTCCCCTGTTTTTATATACTAACATTCACAAGCAATGAAAATAATCCTTTTTATTTCTTTTTACTATGCTTCTTTTTCTTCAGGACATGAAATATAATGTGTTTGTTTTGTTTTGTTTTGTTTAAAAAATCTTCCCTCCATCATCCAAACCAGCAGAGAAGAACCAGAGAACCAGAGTAATGAAAACACAATTTTACCCTAGTCCTCAAAATATCATCCAAGCCCCTGGCTGAACCTTGTATCATCTGTGTTGAAAGCATTATCAGACTGGTCAGTCTGTCTGTGTAGAATATTAGTGGTAGGAAGGATTTTGGAGATAGTCTATTTACTCCATACATCCAGGCCCTGACAGGAAGAAATTCCAAACCATGGGAGAGTTATTTTAAATAATAAATTATTTTAAGAACTCTTAGGCACGATTAGCATCTTTCCTCAGTCGCCTGAACTTCTTGTTTTTTATCCTGAACAAGACTTCTGACTGTGTCTCAATGCCCCTTTAGCCCTCCAAATCACAAATAACTACTGCTCAAATCTAAATTTTAGTTCCCCAGTCCTAAAGGCTGTCCCATCTTCATCACTCCCTTACATTGTCAGGATCTCTCCCATATTAGCAACTCCTGTTCTTCTTCTGTTCCCAAAGGTGCTCCTCAGTTTCAGGTCCCCCAAAGAACCGCTGGCCTCTTACTACAACCTTTTAACCTTGACTTCAGCTACTACTGAACATTGCTCACGTGCAGACTGAGCTTTTCTGTTCTTCCCTGACAGCCAGATGGGAGACCAGAGGCAAATAACGACAGTAATGGCTCAGCACAATCAGCATTTTCCCTTTCCATGAGGCAGTTCCCATCCTTTCTCCCTCCTTCACCATCTCTGCATTGTAGTTTGCTTTCCTCTCTTTGCTTTGCTGCACAGATGATTAGAGCATCATTAGCCATATGAGCTACAACAGCATTATCTGCAGGTCTTAGTCAGGGTAGAACTGCAGTAATATTCCTTTCATGCAGGCACTAGAACTCAGTTGCTTATGCTCCTTATTTGATTGTTGCAATAATCCCTACCCTGCTTTTCACTTTAGCAGACTGTCACTTGAAATTATTTCCCAGGTGTAGTACAGGGGCTTGGCACAGGCTAAGCACACAGCTGAAATGCATCCAGATTGATGGGGAAGGGGCTAAGAGGCTTTCACAGAATGGACATAACCAAGTTGTGACAGTTGGGGACAAAAGAGGAGGGTCTGGTGTTATTTTCTTTAATATTGCAGATACAGTCAAAATTCTTTACCTTCCCTGTTCCAGCTCTCTTATAAAGTCATCCCAGTGATATCTTTGCACTTGTGCAGTATCAAACTGTTCTGTGTGTGTACACCAATGTGGTTCTGCTGATGTCCAGGGGAGCTCTGCCAGCCAAAGCTGTAAGTTACAGGACTCTGTGTAGAGCTGTCCACCATTCAGTGTTTTTCTGAAGCTTGCGTTCATGTGGCTCTGTTAGAATCTCAGTTTTCATTAATAAATAATAGGTTGGCAGAAAAACTTGGGAATATGGCTCTTGAGCTTTTAGAACACAGTGTCTAGACTATACAAATAAGAAAAAAAGAACATTTCCAATAAGAACAAAAAGTGTTTCATAGGTAATTTTGATTTTTTTTTCATGACTTAAAATATAAGTAAAGATTTGTACCAACAAAATTGACTAGACTTCTGCCATGTGTTTTAACTTGCCATTCAAGCACAAGTCCAAAGCACTGCTGACTCCATGGCATGTTTGGCATGTTTGTTCTTCTGGAGTTAAGATTAGATTGTTTTCTGTACTTCAGCTGCCCAATATAGTAATTTGACCGACCTGCTCAATTGTGTTTATACTAAAACAATTTATTCTGCTCATAAATCCCACATTACCCACTGCTTCAGGCAACAGAGCTTTGGAATAGAACAATCTTTTCTGTGGGGTGTGTTTGATATTTACTCTGTTGTACTTTTGCACTTCTGTCACTTTCAGAAGATAAGTTGACATTTTTTCCTCTCAAGTGGCTCTTTTTTTTTTTTTTTTGGTGACAATGACTGGCATTTCTGAGCTGAGGATTTTGACTATTTAGAATGATTTCAGGCATAACAAGTCTGTACGTTGTCACCTTAGTCCTTCCTCTTTTTCCCCTTCTTTTCATCAATAATCAGCAGGTTCTCAGTGCATCTGGTGTACAACAACCAGATTTTCCCAACAGCAAGCCCATGTGAAGTTAAAGGAAGTTTGATTCAGGCAGGATCCAGTCTACATCTGCTAGCATAGATGGTTTACAGCACTGTCACTCATTCTGTTAGGATGGTATTCCAGTGTTATACCAGCAGATCTTGTGTATTTATATTTATAGAAAAAAATGTTTGCATTGCTTAAATTACTTTTTATATCACATGTTAATAAGGACCATTTTATAAGTAGCTATAGAAATTTAATAAAAATGCTGTAAGGGACTTTAGATTTGAGTGAAAATTGTTTCCCTTTAAGGAAGATAAGACTCAGGTTTTGCTCACCTCACCTGCAAATATAAATGTAAGTTATATCAGATAAATAAGATAATTTTCAGATAAATATGTTGGAAAATACTGAATCTGCATGCCTTTGAGGGATATGTGTGCAGGATAGACAAGCACTTTGCACTTCAGGTTTTTAACAAATGGGAATCCTCATGTCGTGGCTCTTTTTTCACCTATGGGAAACAGAATCTCCAGCCTAGTTATCTCTGAAAATAGCTCTTAAGACAAGTTTTAAAACAGACAGGAGGAGAGCTAAAATGTTGTCTGAGATGAGTAGGGGGAAATGAATTCTGGACCTGCCTCAATCTAACAAGGTCTTAGTAATCTAAATTCTTGCTATGCAAAGATTAGAAACAGAGTTTACATGACTATTTAGACAGGAAACTTCATTTTTAGATGTCTTATTTGGTGAGTCTCAACACATTCATCCTACCTCTCTCAGTTTCTTTTGCAAATTATCCTGAGATTATATACACATATGATGTATCTTCTAGGGACTGACTCAAGCATCTACACAACCTTTTTCAAAGCAATCTTATACTCCTTTTCCACAGATAGCCATGTAAAGAAATTGTGACCAGATTAAGAAAATAGTGTTAAATCTTCTTAGCTTGCACTTATTTCCCTTGTGCAATATACTCCAGTTTCCTGGAATATTGCATCTTCTAAATGGGTCTCATGCTACTGGCTGAGATCTGTCAGACAATCAAGACAGAAGGATGATTTCCCATGCTTTTCATGGTTCTAGAAAATTTGCATTCCACTCTCTGTTTAGCAGAACCAAAAAGTCTTCATGATGGTAACAGTCACAGAGAAATATGGATCAGCTACATCCTGAGTGCAACACTACTGATTCACTGTCTCATTTGTTTACAAAAGAATAATGCCCTTCAGATAGGATCAGTTGGAAAGAGGTCAGAACAATGTGGATGGTAACACAACCAATAAATACTTTATGATAATTGTACAATAATTTGTGGGTGCCTAAGCGAAGAATTTAAACCGTCATTATCAGACTCTTTCACCAGATGGTTTAGAACACCTACTTCCCCTGAAATCGAAAGATTTAAGCCCAGGGAAATATATCAGAACCAACTTAGAATAGCTACTGCTGGCATCTAGCACAGCTGGAAATACCTTCTGCTTCCCAGGCAGCAGTACAGAGCTAAGTTGAAATGAACTAACTTTGCCCTTTGCAGAAGAGAAGCTATTTTTCCATGTTAAGAGGTGCTCCATATTGCCAAGGCCAGACAGCTTCTAGTGTGTGACCTGGTTCTTTTGAAGCAAGCTCTCTATTCTCATGAGGGGCATACCTGGGAGAGATGATCTGTGTCCAAGCAAGGGAATCCAGTGACATATTTGTTAACTACAAGCATATGGATCAGAAGTATTTCCTTCTGTTGCCAAACAGTGCTTCAGTCAGAAGTGCTCAGATCTATTGGGAAAATATAAAACCCTTTGGCTGTGTAGCAGCTTAGCTTGTGCTCTCAGATTCCAGAAAATGTGATTCATGCTTTCCTGTGTCCATACATAAAAGACTATTCAGGCCTGTGTCTGGTACTTGTTATTTGATCTTCAGGGAAAACTCGGGCAGTACTCAGATTGGACTTCTGGCATTCCACCTAGCATGGAACCTAGCATGGAATCTAAACCTGAATAGAAGCATTTCCAAATCTTGCTTTATTCACATGAAAGACAGTCATATAGTCAATATCTTTGTTTTCTCAAAGACAGCAAGTCAAACTGCTTGAAAATAACCTCCTTGTCAGCCATTCTTCCCTCCTGATTCCTGAAATAACTCAACAGTGAATGAAAGTTCTTGAAAGCAGTACAATTTCACATCAACTGAATCCCTATTTTCTGAAAATGTTGTATGATAATTTTAAAATAACTTCTTACTTTAAAATACTTTGTATACATTTGTGTGAGTTTGATCCCTTCTATGTCTAAAAGGCTGTCAAGGAGACCTGACTGTTGTCTAATGGAGGTTAGAAAGGGGACAAGGAATTGTTAGCAGTACAATATCCTTTGCTGTCTGTCTGGGCTGAACACTCTGTAAGAGATAACATTGAAGAAGAGCCCTACCAGGTGCTCAGTGTGTGATTTTACTCTTTGAAGGTTGGACAATCAGCAGCTGCCACTTCCTTGTAATCATGAAACACAGAGAGAAGCTACTAAAACTGTACATTTCTTGTGAAAGGACTAAACTTCAGCTTTTAAAATTAGTGGGGGAATTAGTCCCGTATTTCTGTTTATGATTATGTGCATAACTTTTAACTGCAAGCTGTAACTGTGAAGCCATTAACAGAGTTTTCCCTGCCAAAAGCAATTATAAAGCTGGGGAAGAGTAAGGGGGAAAAGGAAAGTTTCTGTTTCTTCTATGAAACAGTACAAGAGATAGAATTGTTTCCTGTCTTCCTTTACAGTCCCTACTAGCTTCATTTTACCTCTGACAGGTATACCAAAAGTCAATTAAATGATCTTGCTATGATGATCTTGCAACTTGTTAGAAAACAAAAGAGATTTTGATTTTCTTGTGATTATGCTATCATATCAGATAGGCAAAGTAGCTCTGAATAATTGCTACACAGTCTTTTAATATTAAATTTTTGTTTGTTTATATGTTCCTACATTTATTATCATTCTTGCTAAGGTTTTTTGTTTGCTTATATGGAAATTATTTTAGTCAGACCCAGGCTTTTGTTAGAAACACAGGATTCTCATCTTGCAATTTTTTTGTCAATAAGTTCAGAAGAGAGCAATGAAAGGAATGATTGCTCGGCTGATTGTTGCGCTGCAGCTCACGTACACTGAAGCGTGAATAATTTAAACTGTGCTGGCTTGTCAGTATTGGATTTGTATGTGGTGTGAGGAGAGCACAGAGGGAGGTGTCAGATAAATCACACAGCAGAAAAGAAGAAAAAAAAAGTCTCCCAAAAGGTTGGATCAAAGGTGAAGAGAAAAGGGTTCTATTGTGCGTACAGCGCAAAGAGAGACAGGAGGGTAAATCCCTTCCTTCTTGTCAAGGAACTGTTTTGGATACTCAGTAACTTTTAAACAAATTGCATCAGCCTACAGCACTGTTCAGATCTTCTGGGACAAAAACGCTTTCTGAAGTCAGTGAAACAATTTTGAAGGGTGCCTTTCAAAGTCATTACTTTCTTTTTTTTCTGAAATCACTGCTTTATATAGTATCTGTTTAATAGAACATGGGAACAGAAAAAAAAACCCAACAGAGCATTAGGAAAATAACACACTCAAGGTTAAAGGTCAGTAATCTGTCCGTTGTTATGATTAAAGATTGGGAAGAAAAAATAACTTTGTTATGTGCCCATTTGTAACCTTCTCCATTTTAAAATAAGCTGCAACATCTTCCACTTACAGAAGAATCAGGTGCAGTAGAAGGATTTCTGTGTAAGCATTTTACTGAGATTTTTATTTGCAGTCCAGGGAACACATAAATAACGTTGTTCAGTGGAGCCATCCAGCCATCCTCTGCCCCCCGTGGTGGGCAGCTTGCCTGTGTGAAAGCACAGTGACTGAAACCAATGTGCACATTTTACTGCCAGCAGTGTCCCACAGAGTCATCCTGAGGGTTTCTCTGTGTACTACAGGTAGCACAACGGAAAATAATCCCATCCCCAACAGCAGTTTTAAGTATTCCAAGATGTTGATTTGCTCATCAAGAGTTTTGGTCATCACACTTTGCCTTACTTATCCATCTATTTATCTTTGTTTCGACAGTGCCTGACGTGGCCTTTGCTCCATGCCTCAGAGTCAAAATAAAGACATCAAACCCAGTCTTTACCATGTTCTATTACAGGGTTTCAATGATTTCCAGTCCTTTTTATCTCAGAGCATCTGATTGACCTCAATGAAGGGTCAGACCAGATTTGTGGGTTTGGCTATGTGCTGGACATGACATCTTTACCAAAATAAGGTACTATGAGGTATAAAACAAAGGTCTGTCTAGCAATCACTGTAAATGTTGCTTTTTTCCCAGTGGAAGAAACATTGTTATGCTGCTGTACAAATGATAAAACATATTTGGGGATTAGGAAAACAAAACCAACAAACAAAAACCCAAATGTGTTCCCTCATGGCCAATATTAAGTTCTGTTTACTTAAAATAAAAATGTGTTACTTAAATAAACATCAATGAGGAGGATGGGTTCAGAATTTTAGAAAGCTCAAGGTGTTATAAAAACTGGAAAAGACACCATTACATTTTTCAACACAGGACCACAAAATAATGGTCCCAAAAGCCCCTTTTAAAGATACAAAAAGCATGGGATGGGGTAATATTTAAATTAAATTATTTTCGGAGAAATTTCCCCTCTTATCATCTGTGAGTGACTGGAAGAAATAATTACTAGCTCAAAACAACCAAAGTGTGTGTGTGTGTGAAGGGGCAGGGCAAGGTCTGTGCTGGGGAGATGTGCACTACTCCACATCCTACAGGAGGCCAGAGCAGATAAAAACAACTCACGTGGTCTCATCCCTATTGTCCTTGGATTTTATGGCAGCAGACACCACACTGGATCCAAGGCAACAGCTATATCTTGCTCGTCTCTCTCTTTTCCTCTCTTTCTCTTTTTCTACTCATAATTTCCCCTTGAAATCTGGGTAATTTAAGGTTGGATGGGTTAGAGTTTGCTAATTCAATGCTTTGCAAAATTCCTTTTCTCAATTGAATGTTTCCTTTAAATTTTGCTAAGTCCCTGATGTTGTAAAGCTTGTAAGTAAAATCTGGGCTCTTTTAACCTCATGAGAACTTTGTTGAGTTTTCCTTTGCACTGCTTCAAGGAAAAGTAGTACCTTAAGCCCCTTTTAAGCAAACTTGCCAAGCAAGAATCAGGGCTTTACATCATCTCATATCATAGCAGGTATATTTGTGAAGAAGGGTCATTTCTGATTGCCTACAATCCATATCAATGCAATTCTCAGCATTTTCAGACATTGCTAAGACTTGCCCTTAAAAAAAAGGTGCCACTGCACCAAGAATACACTTTAACTATATTCTTTCCTTTTTCAGTGTTGAAAAGTACAAGAAAAAGGGGTTATTAATATTTATTTATAGATATATTTATATGAATCAGAGCAGTGCCAGAGTTTTTCTCCAGTTCTGAGTCCAGCTGGCAGAATTTGATACATCCACACTATGAAATTATCTCAGTCTGCAACCAGCATATTTCTGCTAACCTCTGAACCATGCCTAGAATCTTTTTTTAGGAAGTAACTGGCCCAGGCCAAAAATTATACTAAGGAATTCTCTGAAAATTTATCATTACAGGCATTTAAGTTTCATTCCACTAACCTTTTTCCAGTCTGACACTGATGAACATACTGATAACTGGTAAATCCAGTGAATAAAATTGTGTGTAAGATTTATACTTCAGGTACTGTAGAGAGAGAGATCTCCCTTCTTCAACTTGTAGCAGTCACTAAAACTACACCACAGGACCTTTGCTACCTGTCACATATATCTAATTTATGTTAGGTTCTTTGATTTTAAAACAAAAGGAAACTTGTTAAAATTGTACAGTTGTAATTATGTTAGTGCTAAGACAGCAAAGAGCTGTAGAACTAAGTACTGGTAAAATTGGATTTTTTATATATATGTCAAATAACAACATTATGATATGAAATTGAATTAAAATTTTTTTTCAAACTGTTCCACTTCTCCAGATCTTTATGGAACAAAAGCCCAAAGTCACTATTTGAGTGACCATTCTGGAGAAAGATAATATCCTCTCAATTTTAGTAGGACTAAATAGTTCCCATTTCTTCATACTGTTGATGGTCACCATCTTTCCTGAAAGCAGCTTAAGCGGACTAATTTTGATAAATAGGGTATCAGAGGCATTTGAAAGAAGCAAATGTTCCTCAGCTTCTGTGAAACCAGGGAAAAATATGCAGAATGCTAAATATTTACTTCCTAACCTTTCCATTTACAAGAAATCTAACAAACTGAATCTAGACAGAAGAGGCAAGTATGTGTACAAATGTGTTTATATGGTTACATTGAAATAAGGCTGCTGGACACAGATTTATTCTGTCAAGTTAATGGTAGGGGGAACCCAGGATATTTACCCACTTACATATTCCCCTCTAATGAAAATAGAAATTTTAAACACATCTGGTTTAGCTGAAATGCTCTATCTTTTCATGGCATCCCAAGAAATACCAAGTAGGCAGAACATAAAAAGAGTATTTTATATCAGTTTAATTACTTTTACAAGTTAAAATATTATGGCTAAATCTTTATATGCTAAACCATACAAACACAGTTAAACCCACAGTTCTGTGATTAAACTGTGAAGGTTAAAATAAGTATTTTATAAATTAAAAATTTATGGTTTAAAAAAGATTCTATAGTCTTTATAGTTAATGTTCAAGACTTAAAACACTTTTTCTGTAACACCACACCTCTTTGAAGTTATGGTAGAATTTCTTTTCAGCCTTAACTTTTGCTTTCAGGTATACCTGATAGTATTTACATGAGATAATTTTCTTCACAGCAGATGAGGGCAAAGCTTGCACAAAGTAAATACAGAAGAAATTGGTTTCCTTGTTGTCCTTAGTGCTTAGTTACAGGATTTAGTTATAGCATCAGTCTGTATCTGAGTTTAGCATCCCCTTAATGGTCTGTCTTTTTTCTTCTTCAATTTGTATGCTATTAAAATCTAGCTACATTTATCATTAAGAAGAATGTGCAATACATTAGCATAAAGTAAAGAAAGGAAAAAAAAATTCTTTTGTGCCCAGGCAAATCAGGCTACCAGATGGATTGGAGAAAGGGAAACCAGAAAAAACCATATGCCTTAAGACTGAAAAATGGTCATTAACAACTAATTTTTCTCTGCTGTTTCTGATGTAGTGTTTTATAAATTTGGTAGATGCTTTTACCAAAATTGTGTATTCAATGCATATACTCAGACCCTGAGAGTCTTTTCACTGATCCCACTGAAGTTTTGGTTTCTACACAATGAGTGCAGCAAGGGATTGAACTAATTCTGTTAGATACTCCCATTATTCCTCTGAAAAAATAGAATACCATGTACTTACATTAGAGTTTATAAAATATTTGGATTATTTTTTATGTATGGTCTTTGCATCTGCAGTGTCTGTGTAATCATTACTTACATGAAGCTGATAATGGCAGAAAAGAGAATTAATAAGAGAAAAACATCCAATGAATTTATTGTCTAAAGAAGAGAAAAAAGGGTATTTTTGCACTAAGAATAACTAAGAAGTCAAAGCCACTTTTACTCCACCTCTTTTACTGTACTGACCATCCCCAAGGAGATTTGGATGCTTGAAGTCCCATAATGCTTTTTTTTCTCTATTTTTAGCCCTTCTAGTACTTCAACAGCACAATCATCTCAGCAATTGCTCTGACTAGCAAAACTTTAAAAGGGAAGAGGCATGTTCTACTTCAGCAGGCATTTTCATTGCAGTTTCACCCAAAATCAGCTCTGTACAAGTTAAAACATGAAGGCTTTGGGACCAAAGCAATCCCCAGTGTCCCACAAAAACGGTCAGAGGCACAAAAAGATTATAGTTGGTAGAGAACAAGAGGAGCTTAAAAACATCAGATAGGAGGTGAGATTTATTTTTAGGAATATAAGTTTATATAAGATAGTAAGTTCTGTCCTTCATGCTAGGAAGTAAAATTTTTCCAGTATGTTAAAAAAAAAAAAAAAAGAATCTGCTGCACTGTCATTTTATTATTCCATTAGACACATGAGCTGGTATTAATTGGGGATTTGTAAGTGCAGCCATAGTTCACAAGGTTGGACCATAAGTGCATATGCTTAAACTAAAATCTTCAGACAAGCTGAAAATTCATACTGAATTTTCTTGTCTTTATTTTTTTGATTTCAAACCTTTCCTTGTAGTGTAAAATAAAACTCAGTTTTTCTTTTCTGAACTTTCTGGCTCAAGGGAGTTTAAAACCACTCTGTACCTGAAATCCATTTTAAGACTAAACAAGTGTGGAGGCAGGAGAAAAAAGTGCCAGTTTTTATCCTGTCTTGTGTGCCATTTGGGATGTCAATAACAGTTTAATATCAGAGTTAGGTTTGAAGCTGTGTGGGCTTTCTACCAGCAGTACTTAGGACTCATCAGTGAAATGATCTTAGCATCTATAATTCCAGAAACAGGTAAATAATCTTACTTTGAATTTAATTGTCGTACAGAAAAATGGATTTCACCATATCCCCAGTTTACTTGTATTATTATGTTTATTTGTCTGCCAAAACATATATCTTCCTCTTAAATAGCCAGTTATCCACCCTGCAATTAAGATATTCAAATATGTACTTTTAATAAATTATCTAAAGGTTAATGTGATTTTACACTATATAACGTCTGTTCCCATATGAAAAGTTTTTTTTTTTACTCTGTTACTACCATGCTCATTTAACAATTGCCATTCAGCTTTCAATATACTTATTTTTTTGACATGCATGACCATAGCTCATGGGCAATTGAGCATTTTCATTTGTAACTGAACCAGATATTTTGTTTGCAAGCTTCATATAATTTTAACCAAATTAGCAGCAGTTAAAATTTTTGCTCTAACAACAACAATATAAGTTTCTGATCACAGACATTAGGACTGTATCTGTAAAACATTTTTAGGGGATTGTATAAAACTGCCAATCTCCGGGGCCAAAATAATTGGCTAGCCTTAGTGTTTAAAAATATCTGAATTACTCAATATGTAGTATAAAGTGTGTCTGACTGATAATCTTTGCCACCCTTCTCTCCTTTGGATGCCTGCAGAATTAACTTGCTGTGTTGGTTTTGCATGGCTTAGTTTTTGGTGAGGCAGGAAGAAGCCAGCCACAGAAGTGATTTTCTGTGAGAAGCCACTAGAAGCTTCCTCCATGCCTGGCAAAGCCAATCCCTGACTGGCACTGATAATAGACATGCTGCTAAGCCAGTTAGAGAAGGTAACGCCTCTGTGATGACATATTTGAGAAAGAAATCAAAACCGCGGAGTCCAAGGAGTGGGGATGTGCTGTGGCCAGGGCCATCCCAGCGCTGTGATCAGCCACGCAGCCACCGCTGCCGTCTCAGCACAGCCAGTGGTGGACTTTGCCTGCCTGGCCACTTCTAGCCAGCCACGCTGTGGACAGAAAGGCAGGGGCAGCAGTGGTGGCCTCTCTTTCCCAGTGCTGTTGAGTGGCCATGTGGCCACTGTGGCTGTAGCCATCTCGGCACGGTCCGCTGCGAACTGTGCCTGCTTGGCTGCTTTTACCCAGCCATGCCACAGGCAGAAGGGCAGGGGCAGCATCAGTGGCTTCTCCTTTTGGCTCCACAGCGGCTGGCACTGCCTGTGCAGTGGCGGCAAGGGTCACATGGACAGTGACGGGGGGCATGAGGAGCAATTCCCCAACACGAAACCTGTTGGACAAAATCAACTTCTCAGCACTGCAAAGTCCTGCAGAAATCTTTGAACCGGTGGAATTTCTTGGTGATGGTACTTATGAGCAGCAGTATTTTTCCTCTTAGTTGGAGAAAGAGGAGGAAGGGGGGACATGTGGAGAAAGACAACATGGTGACACAAAGGCCAGTGAAAGTAAGGAGGGGGGGGAGCAGCTCCAAGCATTGGAGCTGAGATTCTTCTGCAAGCTGTGCTGAGGACTACAATACAACAAACTGAATCCCTGTAATTCCTGAAGTGCATGGGGGGATGCAGAGGTCCACTTGCAGCCTGTGGGAAAACGTACTCATGCTGATATGGGTGGGTACTAAAAAGCTGTAATCTAGTGGGAGACTTTAACAGAGAGAGAAGGCCTTTGCTTCCAGAAACAGAGAAAGAGGACCTTTGCTTCCAAACTAGAACAGCCAATCCTTAAAAGACTACATCAAATGAACTAATGACCCACACAAAACAGTTTTGGGAAGAATTTTTTGCCCGTGGAAGGAACTCACGTTCCAGCAGGCCAGGTGAGACTGCTACTTGTGAAATTGGAACCATGCTGGATAAGTTCACAGAGAACTGTCTCCTGTGGGAAGGAACCCATGGCATAGCAGAAGAAACTCCTCTCTCTAAGTGTACTGAAGAAATATTTCAAATTAAAAACTTCCACCCTGTCTCCCTGCGCTGTTAGTGGGAAGAAGGGAGGGGCTGGAGGGGGAAAAAGGTGTTCTGAAAGTTTATTTTAGTTCTCATTATCCTCCTTTAATTCTGTTAAGAAACTTTTTCTTTATTCCTTTTAAATTTGAGCCTGTTTTGCCCTTAAAGTGTTTCTTCCTGGTCCTTATCTGGACTTAAGTTTTTTTTCCCTTCTTTTCTCTGCCCAGCTATAGCAGAAGAGACTAAGCAAATGATTTCAATGAGTACTTGGCGCTTTGCCCTCATCAAACCATGACACTTGCCCAGAAGGCCCTTGCTCACTTCTACCTGAGCTGGGTGAAGGTGGGAATTGGACAATTCCTTTTCTAGTATAAAATGACTGCTTTTATCAATTAAGCATCTTTAATAAAAGGTACAGCATATTACAAAAACGTGTAGACTGAGAATTAGTTACTAATTTAGTGTTAAATTTCTTACTGAAGATGCAGAACTGTGAAATACCAATGATGAGGACTGTTTTATTGTAGGCTGCTGCTTTTTAATGTATTGATATTTTATGATTACTAATGATACTAATTGTGAGACTATTGAGCAAAGCTTCTATTTTTATGATAAAGAAACTGTCATGGGCCAATTAATATTTTTTTAAGCCAGATATAACTGGAGGCCTCAAAGCAGGTGTACACATAGGGACTATTATAGTCATGCTGCCAAAAAAGTGAGTGTAAAACAACAAAGAGTCTGTGTGTGAATTTGAGGCAAAGGATGTGTAGAGTTGCTTTCATAAACCAGGAGTGTCACTTTTTATTCCATTTAAATAAGAGTACCATTGGTTACAACAGCACAAGTTAAGCACTTATTCATTCAATCTAATACTTTTATGCATCTCCCTGATACCCATATGTCATGTTTACCCCTTGCAATCTGACTGAGCAACACTTTCTGATTAATCTTCACCTTCAAAGATATGACTCCACAGGAACATGCCAAGACAGTCCAATTTTATAGTAATAAAGTAACAACAGTATTTACCCCCATTTAAGTTTGTACTAGATACTAATGCTAGTCTTGCACTGAGGTATTTAGGATCAAGTTTGTTTTATTCCATGCTGAGCGAACACGCATCAGGTTTTTAACTACACAGTTGTGAAAAATGTTATAGATAATCCTTATTAATTTAATACAAAATTGCTTTGCCTTTCTGTAGGCACCTCACTGGGTTTCTGGAATATCAAAGTACACTATCAAAACTCCTTTACTGCTGGTTTTTAAAGAGCATGAAAAAGAACAATTTGAGCTTACTAAAAGACATTATGAAAAAGTCTATGGGATTAAAAGGGATCCTATGGGGTGACTGAGGCAATCTCTGTGCTCTGGCATAGGTCTGCCAAGAAAAGGCGTCTTAGCTTTTTCTCTACCATTTTCCTGTAGACCTCTGTGAAAAGATTCTGCATCTTCCCTCTTTTCTAATTCCTGCAGCTCTTTATATGGTATTCAGTTTTCCTCATAACTAAGCTATTCATTATTTTCCTGCTATAAAGTTAATGACTGCTTCATACCTTGCTTCCAGGGGGTGTAGTAAACAATCATTATTATCTCACTTTATGAATGCAACGAAGAGGCAGGATGACATCAATGCATTCATTTATGAAGATATTGAGACTTACAGCTCCAGCTGACTTTAATTCCATGACATTGTACCTGCACTTAGGTATCAAATAAAATATGCTGAAGTGGCAGCATCAGTCTCCAGTTCCTTTACTGTGTCCACAGTTGGTAATCCGCATAAAGATTAGCTATTTAGGTATGAATAGCAACAAGTAAACACAAAATAAAATATCTTTTTACGTGATTAGTCTTTTTATAGTCAAATTCACTGTTGAAATGCTACAGATGCCAAAAGTGTAACTGAATTTTAAAAAGTGATTAGGCCAATTTACAGTGCCAAAGTTCTCAAAGGTTATTAAATTTAAAAAAGGAAAAAGGTTATTCTCTACTTAAAGTACAATTTGTAAGAAATTGGGTACTTTGGGTGTATCACCCAATACTTGCACTATTCTTCTGCCACTTGACAGGCCACTGTCAAAAACATAGTCCAGACTCTATAAATTTGTCTGATCAAGGATTTATGTTCTTATCTCCTTATGTACATTCATATCTGCAAAAGTAGCACATTTAAATATGTTTTCTCTACTGTGCTGCATGACATTTCTTTCCAAGACCTACAATTTTTGTTCTAAATATAACAGAGCTAATGAGATAGACGTTTCAAATGTTTGAGTACTTTATATAAATGTAAATTTTGCATATATATATATACAGGCATATATGTATAAATGTGAAGGATATGTATTGATATCAATGTTGATAGATACATAAAACACTCATTCCAATCAATTTTTGTAATCAAATGAGTCATAGTAGTTATAAAATATTCTCACTGAGTCACAAAAATATATGCTATGCATCTCAAATTGTTTATTGACACCATAGTCAATGATTCTGTTTTGATCTTCTAGAGTGAAAAGCTTTGGATCAAATAATGTTATTCAGCCAGTATCTTAGATATCAGAAAAAAAAAAAAAAAAACGAAAAGACAAAATTATTCTTAAATGTTGTAGGTACAAATTCCATATGCCTTTTGTACATGTGTGAATTATAAAGGGTTTAAATAAATATCCAGGTAGATCTTCCAGTCCTTTCCTGAATGCTAAGGAAAAGCATTCAGGATATTACTGTTCACATTAAAACTCAGATGAATATTTCTCCTCATGACATTTCAGCTTTAAAAGTGTGGATATTCTCACTAAAAAACAAGATAAAAATTAATGTAACAGTTTGACCCAAAGGCAATTTAATGAGAACTCCTGTAGCAACATGTACCAGCTATAAATTATTTCAAAAGCAATTTATAAAAGTGACAGGAGAGTACACATATGTAGATTCTCCAGCTGTTTGCTAGTCTTTGCTGAAAAACAAGTTAAGGTACATTCCTTTAAGCCAGGATTCTTAATTAAAATATTTAAAAAATAGTTTCTATACCACACTATAAAGTTAAGACAGCCACAGAAAGCTATTGCTTAAAGTTTTTTATCTGATGCTTAAGAATTTAAAATTTTTATTTGAAGAACTTGACAGAGTTGTCATTTTTGTTTCTGTATTTTTCTGATATCCTCTCAGGGCCATGTCTTTTTTGCAAATGTTGGTCTGCAATCTGAATTAATTTTGGATCATGCACAATATCAGAATGTGGTCTTTCAGGGCTCTAATTTATCTCAATCACAATTTTCAACGTTTGTCTGGAGTCCTGGATTAACTACTGGGATGTTATCTGAACAGGAATACTTCTAATGTCTCAGTAAGTGCCTTCTTATCTATTTTAGCTCATCATAGAAATGGTGTTGACTTTGAGCTTATTGAGAACCACACCAAAAATACAAGACTTTAGCGATCTAAGCTTACCTGATAATTAGAATTAACTGAAATTACTTTCACAGCCTGGAAGAGACAAGTATTGCCACATAAACACAAGCCTGTAAAGATCAATAGTACCTTAAAATAAATCCTGCTCAATCATAGTCCTTAATACGATATTTAAAACAAACCTTTTTTTCTCCCCATGTTGACCAGTTTCATTATTTAAAATCATACTTTGGAAAAAATCCTTTTCTAGTAAGAAATGTTTCCTCTCTCTCCATCCTAAATGACAATGTTAGAAGTAAACAACCTCAGATGCTTTCTTTGAAGGACTTGAGTTGGGCATCTGGCCTTTATCCAAGAACCAAGTAAGAATTTGAAGAGCATCACTGTGAAATTCCTTCTATATTGGCAACGACTTTGGCTGTGCCTGTGTCTGAAGTGAACAATATTGAACACATACTATGTTTTACCTTCCAGCCTGGGGAGAGGAGATGCTTCTTCCTGGCTGGACAGACCACAGGCATTTTGCTCAGGCTACTCATTAAGTTGGATTAAAATGTTGCCTTAAACGTAAACATTCATGTTTATATCCAGACAATTTATAGCAATCACCTTCTTTGGCCATTTCTGTAGAAGAAGAATAAAGGTTTTTAAAACACTTGTAGTTAAATAATTGTTTTCAATAATTTGCACAAAATATTTATTCATTTATTTTAAATGTCTTTTGTCTCTCCATCCATTTATTAGCTATTTTAAACTCACATATAAATTGACTTCAAATCTACAAAAACTCTATGTGTACCTGCTGCTATATGCAAAACAAGCTCTGACTATATAAAAAAAATCTAAATCCAGATAGACTTCACAGTCACAGCTCACTATGGCTGTTTCTTCTGTTGTTAAAGGATTTAGTCATAAGCTAAATTTTTAACCCTGGTAGTCTTAAAGACCTATGATTTTCCCTAATAAATGCTCCATTTTTTGGAACAAGAATTTTAGAGATATAACAATGGCAGTAACCTAGCCCAAAATGATTCTGTAGTCAAGATTTTGTCCAGAATTAATGGTAGCCCTAAACAGAAGCAGAAGAGAACTGAAATTAGACCTGCTTGGACAGTATTTAATAAAATATAGTTCTTGTTCCTTTTCACAAATAAAAAACAATAAAAAATTAATGATGGTTAGAAAAACTATTCCCTTTCAAATTTTCATTCTTCCTTTTCCACCCCATTCCTTAAATAAAATAATGTATATGTTTTTTCTATTAATAAATAGACATGAAGTGATTTTTTTCAAAGCAAAATTGAATGAAAACATGAAGTTTAAGTCATGAAAGAGGAGAATTCTGGAATGACAGCCATGTGTAAATAGAATGTCAGGAATTTCAAAATGTGAAGATATTTTCTTTGATTTGGTCATTTAAAATAGATGCAACAGGATAGGGACATTTAGTTCTACATGTGTCATAGTGAGTTCTCAGCTTTATAACTACAGCATATTAACTGGTCTAGTTTTAGCCATAATCTCCTTATAAAAAGCCTTTGATTAGGGACACAGAGCAGGCTCACCTGTAGAAGACTGGCATTTCTGAGATAAAAACATGCTGAAACTAAATCCATAAAGTACCAGTGAACTGTAGCTGTTTCCATAATTGGAGCAAAGTATGAGGTGGACATCTCCCTTATGCAATTTTCCTATTGATCAAACCCAGGGTTCTAGGAACTTATATGAAAGATTGCTTTCGCACTATAGATCATTAAAAATAATTGATTCTCACAGAAGAAATGGACTCTGTGTTTCTGGTTTATCCAATTTCCGATTCTTGGTACAATTGTTAATTTTTGCTTCTTGATCAGTAAATAAAGCTAGCAAAGGTTTTAACACAGTCAGAGGAAGAAGTTTTAGACAGTGAGCAGTTCTGTTTTGAAAATAACCCATCCTCGTCCCCTGTACAAGGGAGGATAGGAGAAGAACAGGATTAATCTGATTATTCTTCTCCTTTCAAAGCCTTTAAAAGACAAATAATTAGAAATGCAAAACTTCTTTATCAGTACTAGGAATGTGTAGAATGGAATGCAGTGAGCCCAAATCTGTAAAGCATTATGAGGTAAATATTGGACTGTCACGGGAGTTGATGTGGTGTTTACAATACTTTCATTTAATTGTTAGACATTACAAATGGCCCAAATCCCAAGAGGAGAGATGTTAAGCAATAAGTAGATAAATTCACAGTGGAAAAACTCAGAAGAAAGACAAAAAAGTAAAGCAATTCTCTAAGAATAAGCAACAGAGGATGAATGTGGAAAAACTAGAGAGAGAGTTAATCAAAGAATTGAAACATGACAGGGAAGCATATACAGTGTGTACAGAAAAGAATGGGAAAAGGAAAAGAGAGCCCAACAGACCATTGGGGCATCAATCAAAGCATGTGGTAACACAGGAAGCAAACAAGAGTATTAGGAAAACCACAGTTTCATACTGTCTTAATGCATTGTTGACATTAAGCTGCTAAAAATGATGAATAATGGAGTTCAAAATATATTTCAATCAGGACTGACAGAAATAACCAAAGCCATGGTTAAACGAATGTGGTAAAATGAAGCAATACAAGGGGGAGACTAGTAAATAATCCCTGACATTAAACTTTGAAGTGAGAAGTAATATGGTAAAAAAAAAAAAAACTGCATTAAAAGTAGTAGCACTTTTTAGTGATTTTTAGAATTAAAATACTATATAGTGTTTTCTGTCTCTGAAATAGCCATGAAAAGCAGAAACTTATTTGTACAGAAGAAAGCATTCATTTCACTAGTTGTTTTCTGCCTTGTTGCACCTGTAAAGGTTTCTTTGGAAGTCCCCCACAAACAATCAAACACAAATAGGATCATAAAGAATGGCATCTATTATCTTTAAAGTTAATTTTTAGGGGAGATAAGTTACATTCCTTATTCCTAATACAAAGTAATCATATTTTCATGCTACTCAGGAAACTCAGGTGACTAAAACCAGGAATTGAACAAAAGGACTGTAATATGGGTGAAATAAGAAACTATATATGTGGTGGGCATCATTAACAAACTCAGTTTGTCTTAACAGATGCTTTTCTGGGTTGCAGAAAGGGATATGGCCTAGAACTGTGTGGGAATGACTTAATTGCTATTCTATACCACCCACATCACTGGGTGTGGGCTCAGGGGAAGAAAAATGTGGCTCTACATCACAAGTGCATAATTATGTTCCCTTTCTTCCTCAGGAAAGTTGCCAGGACCAACGCTGCATCTCTGTCCTTCTCCCACTGCTGCCCATCCCTTCCCGGCTCTCAAGAGAACACAGATGAGAGGGAGCCCAGCTGAGTGGAGATGAAAGAAGCCAAGCCCAGAGGAGTGGAGCAGTTTCAATGCAGATAATCTTTTTTTATGGGGGGGTTTCTTTATTGTTTTCATAGTCTTGGGCTCAGGGAAGGGGAACACCGACTGCAGAAAGCACCCACCATCTTATCTTTGTCTTGGCAATAACCGCATGCCGCTGCCGAACTGCAGGAATAGCTGCAATCTTGGTTTTTGTCTTGTTGGCCATGTGGAACTGGGTCAAGGTGGTGAACACCTTTTTGTCTGTAAATCATCTTCTGTTGTTAATATTGTTGCTGTACTGGGCATTTCTTATTCCATTCGTATTTGTTTTCAGTAAATTATCATCTCAAGTCATGGTCTCCGTCTTTGTCCATCTCTCCCTGGATGGAGGGCATGGGGAAGGGGAGCAGCTTCTTTTGAGTTCAATTCCTAGCTGGTTTTAAACCCCTCATGGTCCAGTTCTGGTATTTACAGAAATCAAATTTTCTATTAAAATGCTCAATTTTCTAACTGTACTGTTAAAGTTAGATTAAGTTTCTTAGTTGACATATGACTTTTAGCAAGTGCCATCAACACAGCACTCTATTTCTTTGTGCAGGAAAATCTGTAAACAAGTTGAAATTATATTGTCAAGGCATCTGAAGTTAGTTTGTTTATAAAGACCACAATTACAGAGAAAGTGTTAGGACTCCGTACTGCCCTAAATCCTTCTGACTTCATCAGAAATTATCAAGCACTGCTGCAAGCAAGTGCTGGCAAATTTTGTATCTGGTTGGGTGACAAAGCACTCTGTAGTTTCGCTCTCAACCTGCAGCTGCAGTATTTTGAGCAGTGGTGTCAGCAGATCACACAGGTTTAACAACCTTGCAATTGCCTGGGCGTTGCCTCGTGGAGGACAACTGCTTGGAATTTTTTCGCTAAAATATTTTCCAACTATTTTCTCAGTTCTTTTCATGTGCAATACTGCTTTTGGTATCTGCCATATTCTAAACCACCCCATCCAGCATCACAATAACACTGTAAGCAAAAGGGAAGAGTTTCTAGGGATAATCATGGGAGTTTTTTTGTTACTAACATTATTTTAGGTCATGTATTTAATGGTGCCAGAAATCAAGTTTTGAACTCTTAAATATCTTCAAGGAACTAGAAGAAGGGAGGGGGGGAAAGTATGGAGATATGTAGATCCTTTTGCAAGTGTTCTTTCTGCTTTTCAGAGGCAAGGATACCTGTTTTCAGGAAAAACAGAAGTCTCTGTGCACAAGAATGGATTTAGATGGATCTTATGTAAAAATGCGGTGGGTGGATGCCAGGCAGAATGATTACCTGATTTTGTACCTCTGCCCTATCAGAGACCTCTCTGTGCAGGAAGAGCAGAAGAGAATCATGGACACTGTAACTGGCAGATAAGACTTTATTTTCCAGTGTGTTGCTTCAACAAAATGTAACTGTCATTCTTCAGTGAATTTAAATGAGAATGAGCATATGAACCTTTATAGGTCCCAGTAGGCTGTAGCCTGTTGCTGCTACTGCACTTTGAATCTTCTGTGAATGTGCAAAATATGGAAAGAACATTTTATAAACTTAGAAAAAAATCCAGAGAGAAGGATTGAAGGCTGTGACATATGAGAAGGGATTAAGACTATTTAATATACTATGCTGCTGCTTGAAGGAAAGACTATAAAGGGTGATATAACTGCATGCAAATACCTCAGAGATAAAGAATGAGAGTTACAGGGGTTATTATAACATTATTTACGGTAGCATCTCTTCTACCATCAACATAGACTATTAACCCTGGGAAATATAAATTGAGTAGAAAAAAATCAGAAAAAATCTGGAAATTGAATACACTGTAGAGGAATATTTAGGTAATATTTTAGGAAATAACTTTAAAGGGTAAGGCTTTTAATGCTTCATCTTGCACCATTAATATCTTTGGGGATCTAAAAAGTGACTTGAATAAATAATTAAGATAGGGCCCTTCAGGCAACAGTCTGAGCAAGCCAAAGAAGCAGTTAATATGTGAAATTCACTTGCATTAAAGGTATTTTAAGAGCTGTGTGTGAGAGAATATCAGAGAAAGGATTAGAAGGGAAATCCTGATTTTTCTGTAGAGGTAGCTGACCTCAAAGGTTTCCAAACTGACTTTCATCAAGTATTTTAAAGGTGTCAGGCAAGGGTTTCTATCTTCTGGAGAGCGAGCGGATCAGTTACTCATTATTTTCTATATATTATGGGTGCTTCAAGATGTTGATGCTGTCTCCTGTCAGATGCACCACAAGTAAGGCGCAACTTAACTGTAGTTAGTGCACAACAAGAATAAAGCTTTTGATATATTTAATTCCATGTGGCTGCAAAATGGCTTGTTTCTATAAATATTACCATGTGACAGACCATTTTCATGTAGATGTTTTCACAGCCTTAGGTGTTTCTACACCCTAAATGCCTACTACAGAACAATAAAGCTGCTGTACAAGGGTACATTATCAAGAAACAGGTGAAAATATGCACAATTTAAATGGGCTGTTTTCCTTGTGACAACAATTTCATTTGGAACATTTGCTTATTTTGCATTCTATACTGTTCTCATAAAATGTCATAATTTCAGAGCATAGCCTATAATTTCATTTAAATAACTCTAATTATAAGATTTATGGTGCAAAACTGGTTTGAATAATAGCCAAACTACGGTAAGACTGAGTTTTCCAAACATATTAAATGCTGACCCTTCTTGTGATTTAGTGGTAGTTTTTGGGTGGCATTAGATGTATTGGTAGTTTCTAATATAATGTGCAGCTGTGGAAATTGTTATCTCTGGGTGCTGTGGTTGCTAAGAGCTTACACATTTCATAGGAAGACAGGAAAAATTAATGGCATAGAAATCTACTGTAGGTTATTAAATACTGACAAACCATTCTGGAAGAGGAAATTCCTAAGCTGAACATTATTCAAAGCTAATATAGGCCTCGGTAGAAGTGTCCTTGCCTTCATTTTACACTTGACTCTGGGCATTCGTTTTGGTCATTGTCTGAGAACAGATTTCATGCTAGGTGCAGTGAGTATGGCTGCTGTCATGAGTGAAGAACTTTCATCAGCAAAAGCTACTCACTTTGGTCTTTGTGTATGCCTGCAGCTCTCAGGTATTTATCTGTCTAATTCTGTGTATGATTCTGTTTTAGTCCTTACATTGTAAGGTGTCTTGAGAGCTCTTATGTTAACAAGTGGGAGACTCATTTTATAGTGTATGCACAAACAGAACCTGATGGATGACTCCTTTGGTAGGGCAGGCTGTTGAAATGCACTAAATATTTTCCTTCTGTGATGAAAATAATTCCATGTGACCAGCTCTTATCTGCATACAAATTTGATGAATGCTCAAATGCTTCTGTCTCAGGATCTGTGCTGTCATGTTTTTTGTGTCTGTGGCTATTATACAAACAGTGTTGCATATACTTTTCTTTGGAATCTAAGGAGAACAATAGTTAGCATTCAGGAGAAGGTTAGAGCCGTGAAATCTAGCCTGGTGTCACTCAGATAAAACAATGTACGCACTTCCTGAAATTTACAGAAGAAAAAATAAGAAATATTGCTGCAAAATAATAATGACAGTAGTCCATGAAAAGATCACATATAAATAAACTACAATGTAAAGACTGGAGCAAGAAAAGGCAACTGCTTCATCAGATTTCTTCATTGGAAACAATTTTACTGCCAGCTGAACAGTGTTATCCCTTAGACATTTCACATTATTTACACTTCTCTAGGAAGAATGTACCCTCCCATTGACCTTCATGCCGTTATGTGTCCGTTAATGATTTCCTTTGGGCTTTGTCCAGGGACATACATTGCTTCTGCATTTGAAATGAAATAGAAAAGGGACCATTTCCTATTAAATATTATTTCTTAATCCTTAGATATCTTTATGCATTATTTCCCAAACACTTTCAGAATGAAGTTGCTTTCAAAGCAGATGCATGTTCTGCTGACTGTTCCTCAAAATTACATAAGCATTCTTAAAAATATTTGCAATCTTATAAGACCAAACGTGAAAAGTGATTCCTAAGAATAGCTCCTTTGACTTCAAATTAAAGCTTTCTAAAGCTGGTAACACAGTGAAAAGCTCTATTGAGCCAGTTCTATTATTCTTACACTGAGCAGAACTTTACTCTAGGAGCAAATCCATATGATTTCTTTTCACCTTTGTGTTCTCTGTTTCATACTTATTAAATTGACCAAATTCAGTCTGTAATGATGAAAGTCTTTTATCAGAGCAAGGTTTGCTGTAGGTTCTTTACTAGAGATAATTTCATTTGACCTACAAAACCCAGAAAGGAATTAAAATATGTTTAGTAAAATATGTTACATATTTAAATATAACTTATAGAGATAAAGTTACAACACTTAAGTTGTACAGAATCACAGAATCATAGGATGAGGAAGACCTGTAATATATGACCTAATCTATCTCTAGGCCTGAGTATCATATGCTTATGTGTTTCATTATTAATAGACATCTGATTAGACTTTTCTTTAAGATGCACATTTTCTGAGGTTCCCATGATGCCCTAAAGCAATCTACCTCTAGTCTTGTCAGTTTTTATCTCTTTATGAATTATTATTCTATATATCAGTTTATGTCAGTTTATTCTTGTCCAAAGTGTCAAGAACACAAAGGTCTGAGGATACACTTTAAAACACTTCTAATGTGTATTTGAGGAGTATTAATTCTCCACTACCACCCCCATTTTACAGGTGATACTCCTCTTTGAATTCTCTTTAAACAGAAAATAAGAATGCAAAACTTTCAGTCTTCCTCATTACTCATGTTCTCCTGAACTCTGATCTTTCCTCTGAAGACTATTCTATTAATCTCAACCTTTATTGACACAGGAAGCCAAAACTAAACAGAGGTTAATGCAGTGCTGAATAATGGAGGATTACCTACAAGATACACTTGGCTCAGACAACCTGATATGGAATTTTTGTGTTTCAGAAAAGTGTGCTATTTCAGCATGTCATATTTTATATATGCATTTTATAGATTTTGAGGAACATCATAAAATAATAAAGCCATTAGGTGAAAAATACATGTCATTTTATATGAAACTGTCTTCATTTTTAAGTCAGATGCTGTGCCCAGTCTTGAGGATGTTCTGGCCAATTTATACTCTCAGCCCCTTCCACTGTGCTCACACTCAAGAGAGTAATACAAGATTCAGAGTGATTATTTTGTCAATTATGGCACTTGAGCACCACAGAGGTAATAAAATGCTGTACAGAGATCAATTTATGGACAAGAAATAGACAGGTTGAAGTCCAGCCTGACAAAAGGCAAGATAAAAATGGAAAGTGAAGCATATTGAAGAGTTTGCATGGCACTCTCTTCCTTTTAAAAATATATATAACCATCCCAACATTATTTAAGAATGTTCTCATAATTTCTTCTGTTTTTTAAAAGTGGTTTTTATCTCATCTAATTTCAGACTTCTGTAAATTGGACATCTAATTTCAAATTACATACTTTTGGCTTCTTAATTAACAACGGGAAGATCAAAGCACCTGTGAGGATCAATTCAATTATTCTACACCACCATCTTAGGGGACCTTGAATTGGTATCTGAAAGTACCTGTTTCTCCCATGGACTAAACCCATGGCAATCTCATACCACCTGTTTTGCCTTAGACAACACATACCTTGAGATACCTGTGTGAGATGAAGCTGATTCAAAATTTCAATGCAATCAGATTAAGTGGTTTTAAACAGCCTATAGCCTCAACCACTGATGAGGTAGAGGGCAGCTTTTACTTAGAATCTTGACTTGAAGCAATTAAATTATATTTGGCATTACATACACAGTCTTTTCAATACAGATACAGTCATATTAGATTATTAACAATATTAACATCCTAGTCTTGTAAATTTAATCAGCAAACTGAGACAAGGAGTAAACAACAATTTAGCTCTCTTGTGTTAAGAGATCAATCTACCAAAATACCACATATATTTGTCATGGCACTTTAATGGCCTTTGGTGGATTTGAAGTACCAGAAGAATAAGATATTATTTGAGATGAGACCGTGCTTGAACTTCAGTAAATGAAACAGCAGTTCTTTGAGTACAGTCTGCTGTTTGTAGATCACTGTGACAGCATGGTTGGAAATGTATCATCTTTGCTGCTTTGAAGTTTTAATGCCATCCTGTTTCATTTATGTCATTAAATATAGATGTTGCAGAAGGTTAAAGCCCTTTGTGATATCTTATTTGAAAAAGTGTTTTGCAGCTGGGGAGCCATTTATTAATATATTTGGACAATGCATTTACATTTTATTTCATGGTAGGTTTAGCAATGATACATAATTATACCAAACAGACTAAAACCTGATAGTGAAGAAAAATAGGATCAAAGGATTGAAAGAAACTATAATTCAAACTCTATCACAAGATTTAACAATTCTTTCACCTTTTGGGACAGTAAAGGGTGAAACTTTTGTCATATTTTCAAACTAAATCTGGGAAGTACTGAGCAATCATATCTTAAAGGTAATGTCTGATTTCAGTTTGTGAGAAGGGTTCTTGAAAAAAACCCGCAAATTAAACAACACACATAGGTACACAAAATTTATGGAAAGAAAATCTGAAAGTGTTATTTAAAAATATTTCATTACATCTTTTTAATATACATTCTCCTTATAAAAGAATGATAATGAAAACTTAAGACTGAAAACCAGTCAAAAATCCAAGGTAAATGTTAATAGGAAACAAGCTAAAAATAGTAATATGACTAAAGATTATAACTATGATGTGAGGAAAATAGGCCATTCAATATCTGCCAGACAGTTTTATTAGTGTAAGTTTAGCCTTTGGCTGTGAAATTAGTAACGTATGATAATTTCAGCTATTGACTTTTACTGATAAATATGCTTCACTTATTCTTTGAGGGGAAGAAGAAGCAGCTGTCCTCTAATATTTATGGTTTTCAGTTATTCCATATCTGTGAAATACAGCCTAAGCTTTCCCACTCATAATTTAATTTCTGTGTTCCTTTCATAGAGACCCAATCACACTTATGGTTTTAGTTTCTTTTCTTTCAGAGGACAGAAATAAACCCAGGGCGTCTGCCTTAGGACCCCTAAACTCTGTGTTTTGTGTCCCCTGGCATTAAAACACTAGTGGAAAATCATCATAATTTTGTATTAAAAAAATAATAAACTTTATTCCATTTTAAATTAGTGCTATCCAACACTGATAATTAAGCTCTCAAAGAGAATAAAAAATCTTACAGAAAATAATATTTCAAGTACTTAAGAATACTGCTGCTCATTGTATTTAATCAACAATTTACAAAGTACTTGAATTCCATGGAAGTTACTGTCAGCCCAGAACTTTGTTGGTATTTTTTTATCTCTTCTAAGATGATTCTGACCAGAGTCCATGGAACATGCACTAGCATTTTGATTTCGTACATTTGTAAAGGTTCCTGGCCACCCTCCTGAGAATTTCCTCCAGGTTGAAAATGTGAAGTTAGAAAATGTTTAAGAGTTTCCTATGCACAACTGACATGACAGCCATGGGAAATGCAGTGTTTAGGAGGGCAGACCCTATCAAGAGACATTTTGATTTTAACCTACGGGTTTCAGTTCAGCTCTTTTGGAGGCTTTTTTCCCCAATTCTCTTGCGTGCAGCTTCAATATGTTCCCATTTCCCTCTCTTCTTTTTGCCCACATAATCATTCACTTCCCCTCAAACCAATGTCACTTGACAGAAAGATATTGAATGACTAATGCCATTGAGGTCACAGCCAGATTTTAGCAGCACCAGTGAGCACCATGGCTCTGTCTGTACCACTCTGAAATTGAGTTCTCAAGATGGGCTGTCAGTTCTTGGCTCTGCTTGTTTCCTGTCTAAAGATATTTGCTAGATATCTGTGATGATATGATAGTGTATCATCTACCAGCAAGCCAGGCTCAAGCCCAGGGCTGACATCCTGCTCGCCTCAGTCTGCCCCCAGCCTCAGGGGAGTTCCTGATGCCCAGGGCTGGGAATGTCCCTCACTGCCCCCAGCTGCCCTGGAGCTGTCTGGCCTGGTGGGATGGGTCCTGGCTGCCAGAACCTGCCCTGACATCCCTGGGGAGATCCTGCTTCTCCTAGCCCCCAGGAGTTACTGGCCTGTGCTGCATGCTGAGATATTTTACTCTTTTTCATAAAATAAAAATTCAGTGAAGATCCTGCCTTGACCAGCTGTCTGTCTCTTAGGTCAAAGATTAAAGATGCCTTGAAGACACTCAGAGTAGAGTGGGCAGCCTACATAAGTCAGGCAGCATATACACAATATACA
Organism: Eopsaltria australis; assembly: GCA_034509425.1. NCBI lineage: Eukaryota > Metazoa > Chordata > Aves > Passeriformes > Petroicidae > Eopsaltria > Eopsaltria australis. The sequence goes on along the minus strand of JAVTVJ010000189.1, from coordinate 3,138,944 downwards.
CAGGGTGCATCAGAGATGTAGATGTACACAGGAATACCAATGAGGGCCTTGCAGGCTGCTCCAACTGCAATTACACTCTTCAAATACACAGCCCTCTCTACTTGCTATTTTCATATTGGAAATGCATGAAGATCTTCGGAGTAAATCTCTTTTAATTTCAAATACTTATTCCATTATCTACATAGAAATAATGTCCATTAAAAAAAAGTAAATAGATTACCTCCAAACATATAAAGTCTTAATCAGTTAGAAATAAATATTCTGTTGCTTAAATGACTTAGTCTTAATGTTTGCATGTTAAAAAAAAGATTAAAAACTGCTGTTATTCCAGCAATATCCAGCTTTAATTTGTACAGGTTTGTGCAGATTTGATCAGTATTGTTTAAATGATCATAAATTTCACTCTTTTATTTCTGAAATTTTACTGCCTTGTTGAAACACCTTTTGAATGTCATGCTAAGCTTCAACTTTTTAGCATAAATATCAGCTTTCTAAGGAGAAATTCGAATAAGTTCATATTTAGCTCCAAATTCTAAAACTTTTATGGAAGATTTTCAAAGAGCAGAGACTGAACTCTGAAAATATTTGCTCTGCAGAATGAGATGCAATATCATCCTCCAGCATGTCAGAAAAAAGATCACAAATTCAAATCATGTTTTGAAAAGTTTTAGATATATTAAGCTGCATGCCTTTCTTTCAGTAACAAAATTTGTCATTTGGTTTTACAACAAGATGTCTAATTGAAGTCATGCTGCAGAAACAAGCTGAGTGTTAACATAAGAGCCATCATGGAATAACAGAGATTTTTTTTATCTGGTTAATGTCACAGGTATTTCAGCACAGAGTCACAAAATGTAATTCAGTGTAGAGCTGTTTTGTTTGTTTTATTTGTTTCCCACTTCCTAAATATCTTTTGTTCTGCACTGGAAACAAGAAGCAAAATCATGAATATATTTTCAGATATTTTCACAGCAACCTATGAAAGCAATTCTATTTTTTTCTAGCCCATTTAAGTAGGATCATTCTAACCTGAGATAAAAAGGCAATAGTGCTTCCCTGATACTGGAAAAAATAGCAAACTCTGATTTTTACTGTAAACATAGAAGAGATATCACTGATAAAATCTGAACTGTAATTTAGGGATGATCTTCCTTCGCCATGTCAATGAACTTTGTTTAATAAATGATTAGGCTGTAGTACATTTCACATGTGGCATCAACTAAGCTTATTCTGAGTCTCAGGTCTCCACTTCAACTAACAATAATAGGTGCAGACTCATCTTTTCAGTCACCTAAACTGAATATCAAGTTTTCCTATACTTATTTCACATACATTCCTTACTCTACTTCATTCTAGAAATGCTTAACACTTTCCTGTATGTAGGACAAAAGCAGCTTATGATTAAGCTCACTGTCTCAAAGAGACTGACCTGGCAATTTTTACCTGTGCAAACCAGTCTCTGAATAAAGACTTGCCTTGTAATGGTTTGGAAGTTCTTTTGCTGCTGCTAAACCCTCTCACTGAGTCTTGCCCAAGCAGCAACTCAAATCATGTTTGTTCCCAGGAACAATAGATATTTTATAGCCAAGTCTTGTACATTTTCTTTATGTATTTCAGGCTCTACAAGTATTGTGTGATGTAATCCTGTTGATTGCATCCTACATCAGTTCACAATTGACAAAATAATAATTTCTTCCAAATATCTTGCAAGCAGCAGAAAATGTCCTATGCTTCATTCTAATATGTTTTCATTCACAGTCACTACAAGCCAAGAAACAACCTTTTGATTAGTGCTTGCCATTTGCTTTCCAAATTGGAAAAAAGGGATTCTAACAGAATCAGGTGTATTTTGTATTTGCTATTTAATGTCTTTTAAATCTAGCTGAATACCCCAGATTATTTGTATCACTAACAAATATGATCATCAAATGTTTTTGACCTCTACTGTACTGTGACTGAAGGTGACCTGGAGCACCAATTGTATGAAAACTTTGCCTGTGGGCAACTAGCAAACAAATGAAATCTTTGCAGCAAATCTGCACACGTCTTTTTAAAAATGTGATCCTGCTCAGAAGTTCTAGGTAAGTACTGTGCCTCCCATACCTACATAAATCACGCAATTCTGGCTGATCAAAGAGAATTTAAAGTTCTACAGTTGAACAAACCAGGATGCAACAGCCCTAACTAAGCCTTCCTAACACAAAAAAAAAATTTGCTGTTTGTCCCCTTGTCCTTCTTTCCAGCAATCCAGATTATTTTGGTGCTAGAGCCATAACCATTGTGTCTTATTTTTTATCTCGTCCTTTCTTAGAAAAATTTAGCAAACTTCCCCCTGTCATGACCTACACTTGGGCACTGGTTTCTTTACATATACACTACTCATACAGAAACTTTGCGATTAGGTACTAAAATCCTGGCTGTATCTGAAGAAAAAACCCTTAGTTTTTATTTCTAAAACTCAAAGCATAAGAAAAAAAACCCTCTTTGGCAGTTTTCGGCAATCAGCATTTCTTTGAAGTTTCTGCTTTAGTGCGTGACATTACAAAGATTTTTCTGTAAGATTGGCAGCAGATTAAATCACAGATTGGACAGCATCTTTCTTTGAAGTTTGCATGACTAGGTGATTTATTCATGAATGTCTAACAGGTAAGATTTTGATAGGTCGATTTTTGTATCAGGTGTCACCGGAACAGCTTCTGTAGTGACCAACCAAGACTTGGCAGAACATACCAGAGTGGAATGAGTCACAGAAATCTGTTTACAAAATAACAATGTATGTTCTGCTATCACCTTCCTACAGACTTGTCTGAAGTTAAAGATTATAGTGGGGTATTCATGCAAGAGATACATCACACAGTTCACAGGCTCTCTGGTATCATGCTCCTGTACCTTACTGTTCTCAGTATTCAGTCTGGAACCTTGACTTTACACTTAGTAAAACATACCGGTAAAAACACAAACAGTATGGAACAAAGATATCTTTTATTTGCAGAGGATTTTTGCTTTCTACTAAACACACTGTGCTGGGAAAAAATGTGGGTTTGACCGTGGGAGAGCTTTACCCTTGCAAAGGAGGAGTGTAATTAGTTTGTTTCAGCAAGCTGCTCTGTGAGAGATGTAGTAGAAAATATAACAGTATAGTGGCCCCTCTTGTAACTTCATGTCTGCAATTTGATTATAGCCCTTCTAAGGCTTAAAATAATACATGTAATTGACTTTATTATAGTGCTATTGGTTCATGCTATGCTTTGTTCCCTAGGGTAGAAATAAAAAACAAATTTTGAATTTTAAATACTAGACAAACATCATATCAATTAATTTGAAACAAATAATAACTGACAGCTATATGGCTTTTTTATTTCTTAGAGGTTCTCAGAGCAGACCAGAACTCTAACAACTATTTAATTAACTAAGAAAGCAACTAGGAAAGTCAACTTTATTGTGCTCTGAAACTGAGCAGCTTCTCAAAGAATGAAAAATTTTCGTTACAGAACTGCCAGTTTCAAAAAGAGCTGCAAGGAAATCTGATGGATTATCAGACTGCAGCTTTATGTAAATGTACATAAGTAAGCAAATAAATGTATAAATAAATAAGATTATGCCAGTGCATTTCAGGTTTCAAAAATGAAAAATATTTTTCTGCATCTACCTCAGATGTAGGAACATCATTGGAACATCAGGTTTATGCAGCATTTCATTCTTTGTAAGAAATAAGTCTATAAATGTTAGGCACAACTCTTTGGAAAATACATCTGGAATTGTTATTTCAGGCTGGAGGGATAGATGAGGGTAATTTAGATGAAGCTGTGGCACTGAAGAATTACCACAGCCACACTGTACATTTTGATCTTCAGAGGCAATTCAAGTATGGATCAGCTTGAATTGAGGTATCTCCATGGACCACAGCACACCGCTTAAAAATTTACACAACAAGCTCTTTATCCATTAGAGTGCCAATAATATTAAAAAATAAATAGTGAGATAATTTTAATGATTTTAGGAATTTCTGATAAGTATACACTGTAGGAGTGAAAGAGATTCTAAGAAGAAGGAAGATAATGATAAAAGAATTCAAAGGATATTATCGCTAAATAATCTTCCTTATGTGCTGAAAGAGACAAATTCTTATCCCATGCTAGGCATTGGATTCATAACTAATATGGTTCCTGTAGACCATCCCATTGCTATTATTTCTTTACAGCTGAGAGTAGTTATATGTTTGATCATTAAAATAATGCTACAATCCTTATATTGATGCGTTAACAAGTTAATTTTTTCCAGAGATGCCAATGTATTCTCTAAGTTGTCTTAAGAAATAAAGCTTTCCAGCATCTTCATTGTGTTTACTTTCTACCTGAAAAAGAAGGTAAAATATAAAATCCATTTTCTAAAAAAAATTGTCTGTCAATTTTTTTTTCTCACATAACCAATCAATTAAAGCCAAGAAAACAGAATTTAAAAAATATAGCATTCCAACTGAAGTATACCTCAGTAGGGACTGAATTCATACTAAGACACGTAAATACCCACTACATATTAAAAGATATGAATAAATAGCTGGTATTTAAAGGGCATTTAAAAATAGTGGACATGAATATTTAAAACTATTTCTGATGAGATTTGGAGGTGGAAAACAGCCTTGAAAACTAGAATAGTACTTTGAAGCCATGAGTATGCATCTTGTCTTCAAAAGAGGGCTTGATTAGGCTGTAATAATAAAACATGGAACTGCATAGCTAACAATGAAAGGAAAGAAAATCTTGAACAGCTGTTCCCAAATGCTCATCAGCAAACCTACGCACTGAATGAGTCAGGGGTCTTGAGAAATAGAATCACATTTTGATTATATCATTAAACCTCAGTACACATAAGAGAAACTGAAAACTTTCAATTTTTTTCCAATTTCTGACTTAGACTTTTTATCTCCAGTAAGACACAGCCTAGATAAATTTTAGGCTATATTACTGTGATTTAGATTTCTTCTGTCAAATACCTTGGCATTATTGCTAGCATATAGAACCACCTGTAACATTCTACTTCTAGAGAGCCTTGTGGGACTGTCAATGTTTATTTTCTCATTGTATGTTGAACAAATAAATGTTAAGTTTGAGGAATATTTTCTGGATCATAATAATATTTTTTTAAATTCATCTCTTTTGGTATATTTACCACCATTTTGTGTTTGCTTTCCTCAGACAGTTATCTATCTGAGCTTAGTTACAAGCTCATTCACAGACTCTATTAAAACAGCCTTACCCTATTTTTCAGCCAGAATTTTGAGCCTTAGACCAGATATCACAATCGATCAGTCATGGATCTAAAATAACATGATTGGAGCCAACTAAACTAAAGAATACAACTTGAAAGAATAAGCCACTGAGTCAAATATATTCATAAAGACAGTAAAATGAATGAATAAGCCATTGTATTTGAGATACTCAATGCATCTACAGATATGTGAAGAAAAGATGCACGAGCAATTTTTAATGTCTTCATGGAAGTCTGGTTGTGCAAGTTTATAGAATCATAGACTGGTTTGGATTGGAAAGGACTTTAAATGTCATCCAAACAGCTTCCATGGGCAGAGACACCTTCCACTAGACCAGGCTGCTCAGAGCCCCATCCAGCCTGGCCTTGAAGCCTTATAATAAGCACACAACTTATGGCATAAGGATAAAAAACCCCTTGTATATTTGAAATTAAATTAATTTGTCTTTTTTATATATCTGAATTTTATTTTTTTAATTTTTTAAAAAAAAATTTTAAATGTTGGTGACTTTTTTTTTTTAAAGTGACAGGCTAGTGTCATTTTCATGGCAAATTTAGAAGAACTTCTGACAGAAAAGACTTGCAAAATTCTCAACATTTTAAAAAAAACATGTTTCCATTTCCCTGTACATGGTATCTTCATTGTCTTGGAAACATGTGAGCTGTGTATAATTTTCTGGATGGATTCAAAATCTGAACTACTGTGGTCAAGTTGTGTTACAGGAATCATTCAGCTGAAAGATACTTGAAATTACAGATTTTTTAAAATTGATTTTTGCCCACAAAGCCTCATCCCTTTTTACATAGTCACTTATTTATATACTTGTGCCAACACACATACATTGTCAGCCAGAGGACTTTTACAATACATGCCTGCACGTGTTTTCAAATTAAACTGTCATTCCCATAGGTAAGTCAATGACAACAAAAGAATTAACAGATAATGAACAATATTTTGTTAATCTGTCCTTTGTTTATCTGTTTTCTTAAAAATATGTGCCTGTTTACAGTCAGGCAAACATATTTAAAAATGCTTCATATGTTCAAATAGTTATATAACAATTAAGCTTGCAGGTCTTATACCTCAGGCTACAGATGTCCCTCTGAAGTTTAAAGCTGTATGTCAACATGAATTTTTTCTCTATTAATGATAAACCTCCCTCCTGTCACTCAAAGGCTTAGCTCTCTGTAGGAGCTTCAAAATACGGTGCCCAATTTCAGACTGAAATGGAGCTAACTTAATAAAAAAAGCTCTCCATACAGTTGGAGTTTAAGTAGCAAAACAAAAAATACATCAGTTTCAGCAATATCCGTGGCTTCAACAGTGGGGTGAGACAAGGGCATTAATGATACTCCAAGGGTTTTTCTTGGACTTGTTTTATTCATTATGTTTTGCATAATCCTTCTTCATCTAATACAGTACTGGATAACAGATGAAGAAGAGAAAACAATTTATTTTCTAAAATGTTTTTCCAACTTATTCTTTAGTATATAACTTTCCTTGAAAAGACTTACTTTTTATATATACATTCCCATAACTTCAGTGGTTTGTCCCATCTGGCTTTCTTGCACCCATGTTTCTGTAAATGAAGAGATGTATATAAAACTGTAAGTGGAAATCTTGCATACTTATATAAGTATACACTTATGTTCCATAAATAATTTCCACTTATATTTGCGTATACTGTGCCTACAAATATTTATGTGTTGTATTTTGAACAGCGTAGAATTGAAAGAAATTCCTTGGAGTTTTTGAGACCTGGCCTATATGTCTTGTTCTTTCACCTGGCTTGGCAGAGGTAGACGTATTTTCTTATTAACTGGATGCAGTTTTGCAGGGATTATCTGCAGTTTTAGAGTCTCACAAATAGGTGGCACTAATGAATTCTTTATTTGCAGTAATTTCTATGTTTCCAGCTAGGAAAGGAAAAGTAGTTTGTGTCCTCTGACACACTCCATATTGACCTTTGCAACCACTAGCCAGTTTGAACTTAGTTATGAGGGGTGAAACAGATAAAGAGAATCCTGTTTTTCACTTCCATGAGATAAATAACTTCTACTGAATGTAACAGGAGTTACTCATTCTCGAGTTTAGGAGAAGGCTGCCTACGTGCTGCATTAAAATAAGAAAAACACATTGCTCTTTAATATAAAAACATGTCTAGAGTGACATAATGTATTGACAGTTCCTGTGAAAGACCTGATTGAACTAGCTGGACCTGAAATATTACCTGACATGCTAGAAATGTCAAATAAAAATTACCTTAAAATGTGAATTTGAGTCACATTCCCTGCAGATTTACACTGGAGTAGCCTTCTTAGTGTCAATGAAATTAGGGGTGTTTTCAAAATTTAGCCATCACAGACTCTGGTTTATTATCATTTTCTGAACAAGATGTTTCCACAGTTATTGTTACGTCCCCAGGCAGAGTTGATCAGTTTATCAAAAACTCTTTGGTGCTTCTAGAGAGGGAATCTGACCTCTCTCCATGCATTGCATGTACACACCTGTAGGCAGGTGGGTATGTGTGCACATGCACAGTACATGTACATGTATTTGTAGCTACTGAATGTGATTAAAATGAAATTGCCCTGTCTGCATAATAGTATGGCTAGGTCCTCATAGACAAAGAAACTATGAGAATGTAAAGATTCTTGTGAATCCAACCCTGTATTTTACAAGTTTTGATACTTTGGAGGGTATTACAGAAAATATTTTTAACCAAATTAGTAAATTTTTGCTCTAAGGAAAAGGAAGACCTCCAAACTTTTCTGAAACAAGTGTAAACCCTAGCAAAAATAGCACAGAGCTTTCAGTACCATTCAAAGTTTTAAAAATAAAAATAGCAAATAAAATTAAAAACTAACCTTATGTTTGATAGATTAGGGATTCTAAACCAAGACAAGCTTCCAGAGATACAATTTTACTAAAAAAAAAGCAGAAAGAGCTGAGCAAGACATTAGAATTAGAAACCAAGACATACTTGGTGTGCCCACACAGTCCACATTAATGTGAACACCTTTGCACCTCAGCTGAAGGAACACAGGAAAAGAGCATCAATCAGAAAAATGATTCTCCATGGGCCTTCCAGGCTATAATGAAGGTGGGAGAACTGCACATCACTCTCTCTTGTGATAACCCGAGGTTCTAAATGATGTCAGTATTAACACATCAAATAATTTTTGTGTCATTTTGAGTTTGAAGACAGCAGTCAAGCTCTGATCATGTCTGTAAGATAGATGTCCATAGATAGATGCTCTTACCTTTTAAATAAGATGGCAGATTTCAAAACATCCATGGAAAATTAATCACTTGTGTGGTGGTTTACTTTGGATGCCAGGTGCCCCCAAATCCTGCTATCACTCCCCTCTCAACTGGGCAGGAAAGAAAAAATATAATGGAATGTTCATAAGTTGAGATAAGAGCAGGGAGAGATCACTCAACAGTTACTGTAACAGACAAAACAGATTAGACTTGAGGAAATTAATTCAATTTATTGCCAGTTGGATTAGAATAAAGAGAAACAAGGACAAATCTTAAGACACTTCCTCCTGCTCCTCCCTTCTTCACTTCTCATTTTCTCTACTTTCCCTCCTCCATTCCCAGTGATGCAGGGGGATTGGGGATGGGGAATGGGGGCTCCAGCATGGAGTCCTCCATGTGCTGCAGGTGGATCTCTGCTTCATTGTGGACCCCCATGCAGGGGCACAGGTGCCTCACCATGACTGCACTGTGGGCTGAAGAGGAATAAATCTCTGCTACAGCACCTGAAACACATCTTTCTCCTCCTTCTTCATTGACTTTGAGGTATTCAGGGTTGTTGCTGTCACATACGCTGACATCACTCTCCTGCTGCTGTTCTGCAGCAGGTTTTCTCTCTTAACTATGTTATCCTAGAGGTGCTACCACCCTCACTGACTGGCTCACCCAGCAGCAGATCCCACTTGGAGTCCCTTGGGATTGGCTCTGTCAGACATGGGGGAAGCTTCTGGGAGCTTCTCACAGAAGCCACCCCTGTGTTCCCTCACTACCAAAACCTCGCTATGCAAATCCAATCCACAATTGGTTGTAATATCTCCAGATACGTGCACATGTAGTTTGTGGAAGCGTGGTTGCTGACCCAGGCCATAAATGTGCCAAAACCACTTGCAACGGATGACAAAATTATGGTACTTGGCCTCTGATGGTGTTTAACCTAATTTAATTCTCACATTACTGTTTGAAACAGTGTAGCCTGTACATGGTTAGGGAAAGGTTACACCATTATTTTAGTTGTTACTTATGACAAGATAAGTATGACAAGAATAAAATAAAATAAAAAAAATATGCCGAGAAGCAGGAAGAACAGAAAAAAAATTGAATGTTGAAAAGTGTTCACAATGATGTGTTTCCAAATCTCCACAAAAGTGTCAAATTTTTAAATGAATGCAACAATTTGAAAGTCAAAATACACAATATGTCTGATAGATATAAGAACCATGGCTGTGTCATTACTGTTATATACAAGGAAACATTGATAAGGATATACCAGTGACAGGTTGTTGGGAGAAAGTAATTAGAAATAACTTGCAAAAAAGCAGAGGAAGGATGAGTAAGTGCCATGAAAAGAGATGATAATCAGAGGGAGGAAGGGAAGGAGGGAAGGAGAGAAGGAGGGAGGGAGGGAGGGAGGGAGGGAGGGAGGGAGGGAGGGAAGGAAGGAATGAATTCTGGGTGGAAGGAATTCTGGGTGGAAGGAATTCTGGGTGGAAGGAATTCTGGAAGGAATTCTGGAAGGAATTCTGGAAGGAAGGAATTCTGGAAGGAATTCTGGAAGGAAGGAAGGAAGGAAGGAAGGAAGGAAGGAAGGAAGGAAGGAAGGAAGGAAGGAAGGAAGGAAGGAAGGAAGGAAGGAAGGAAGGAAGGAAGGAAGGAAGGAAATTAGGGCAGGGCCAGGGGAAAGGAGAAGAATAAGAGAAAGTGTTTATGTAAATGGCTTATAAGACAGTCATGCAGTGGAACAGGTTACCCAGAGTTAAGGGCTGCCTCCATCTTTGGAAATTTTTGAAATCTGACTAGGCTGAGCCTTAAGCAACCTTAAAGCTGTCTCTTCTTTGAGCATGGTGTTAGGCCAGAAGCTTCCTGAGGTCCCTTCCAACCTGAATTATCTTATGATGTCAGATCCCAGCATTAACAAGAATAGCTTGGACACAAATATATGATGTATGCATTTCTACTGATACAGAAGTTACTTACAAATAGTGTTTCCTTTATGGAAATAGCTATACCTGCCCTAATCATCATCTGATAAATTTAATTTCAACCATACCCACACTGGGACAGGTACTCAGTCTTTCCAGGACAGTTAATACTGTCAAGGTTTCCAATGAAAAGAAATCCTATATAGCAGAGGAACAGAAAACCCAACACCATCACTCTCCTATAAAGAAGCAATTTACTAAAATACCATCATCATCCATCAGCTACCAATCTTTAAATAGCAATAATTACTAGATGTTCTTGTACCTACTAAACTAGACAAAGACAGGATATAAACACATTAGTAAATCACTTAAGCAATAAATTACAATGTGTGCCTTGCAGCTTGAGTAAATACTGTTTACTTGGAGATCACTGTAAGAACACAGAGTTGTGCAAAGTTACATTGCCTGAAGTAGGAAAAGCAGGTCTCTCATATTAAAGCATAATTTTTCAGTAGAGAAATCTCTGTTAATAGGTTTCTCTGAACAATCTTCAGGAGCATAAACACAGATACATAATTTTAAATACAGGTTTTGTCTGGAAAATTTGAAAAAAAATAATATTTAGATCTGAGGATTAATGAGTGAAAGTGTTCTATCCTATATCAAAATCTAGTGTTATACCTCTAGTTTCTGTGTTTGGATTTAATCCATTAACCACTATTCTTGAATGCCAAACATCTGACCATGTTTTCATGCATCTGGTCATTCACTCACCTGGGCTAGAGGGCTATGACAACATTTTGGAAGACACTGTTAAAGGCATAACTTTAGATTGCTCTGAAACTTGAAAGACATACAGTATATAAAGATATGATAGCTGGTTTATCAAAACATGAAGTCAATGAAAATGTTTAGGTAATTTTTTAAAAAGATAGTTCCAGTACTATTGTATGCAGTTGTTTCAAAATAAACCATAAGGCATTTTTGTTTATGCATGCATTCATGCCTTTTATTTTAGTTTCATTTGTATTTACCTGATACTACATAATGTAAAGATGCTGTGTGTTGCACATAGCACAGACACCAAAGGGTTACGTTACCTGCAACAATGCCAGTCCTGGACACAAGAAACATCCCAGTTTAAGGATTTCATAAGCTTTATTTTGATCTATGCTTTCCTTCTTCTTTAGCTATAATCCCTGTATTAGCAGAGGTGGCAGCACCATCTGTTTCCCAGGAAGGGCAGAAAGTGGTGGCTGGCTTTTGGGGAGTATTTAATTTTTCCTGAACTCATTAGTAAACTGAGAACAGAAAGGAAACAAACACCAAAAAGAAAAGAAAAAAAAAATTGAAAAAGACAAGAAAAGGAAAGAGGAAACAGGAAGCAGCCATGAAAAGCCATCAACCAAAAACCCCCCAAACTCAAATCCCAGCCCCAAAACTCTACCACCATTCTCATGTGAACAGGAGGTGAACAGGAGGCTCTAATCTTAACAGTGTCCTGGCCTGGGCCCCAGAACTTGATCATTCATGGAGATCCTTATCTCATTTTGGCCTGGTTTCAACTAACACTGTCCCAGTCTCCTAGCCCAGCAATCACTTTTAATAAAGAGCCCAGGTATGGCCATCTTGTTCTGGATAGAAAGGATTTTAATGACACAGAACAGTCACCTCTCTGCCAGGGAACACTCCCTGCCCTCTTTTATTTACAGGTACAGCTGTGAATTCAGTGAGCTAATAATGAGTAATGGTGCAATTTTGTGTGGGGAAGAGAAACAAAAGGAAATATTAGATGATGAAAGAAAGAAAACTCAATGCCGAAAGCCATAGGAACTGGCTGGAGAGTAGCAAATGAAGCTCATAAAATTATTTCTCTATTTAGACCACAAAGTTTTCAAAGCATGGTCTGAGAAATAAATAACAATGAATGTTTTAAAGGAAAACGTTTTAAAAATTAAATCAAGAAAAACTGTTTTAAAGGCACGGGGTTTTCCATGTAAACAGAGATCTCGAGGACTGGAGCAGCAGAACCAGGAACAATATAAGTTCATTTTTGAAAGCCAGACATAAAAGTAAGACCCACAGTGTCTCAGACTGTTGCCTCTATCTGAGACAAAAAGGCTTCTCACAGTAGGGAATATGCTCTGTAGTGTACTGTGTCCAGGGTCCTGTCTCCATATCTCAATACTACCGAAATTTCTTCTGAGGCAAATTCTGTACAAAGTTTGCTATCCCAAAATCAAGAAAATACATTGTTCAAACAGTAGGAACTAGTCTGTGTTCTTAAACAGGAAAATAAACAAAATAGAAGATTGAAAATGAAAGCTTCATGAGTGACAGACAGCACTGATGATTATCTAGTATATTGCCTCTGTGTTTCACACAGTTTTGTAGCATTATTCAGCCATCTTCTGAGAAAAAGTGTTTCTCCAGTTACCAGCATCTCCCCCTCACTTTGCTCTCTTCTTTAAAACAAATGCTATTGATCAGTAGAAGTCTTTTCTGAAACTGGCAGAAAGGTATGAGCCTATTAAAACTCTCTTATTGAGGTTGAATATGACTGGAAAGGAGAATTGATTCGTACTAGATTTATACCCGTTAGCTTTTTGTTGCAATTCCCTATTTGTAGCATTTCATTACACACTTTCAGAAGCTATTTTTTCTTCATTTTATTTTTATTCTGTGGATTTTGCTTTTGAAATCCGGAAAGAATGATCATTATTGTTCCTATTTTTATGCTAAATATTATTTTGTACATACAAATTTGTAACCAACTAAATCTTGCAAATTATTTTTTTTCCCCAGAGGAACCTGAGTCAACGGTGTCCGGATTGGTTTGTCAGCTATGTTTAAAATTACTGCAGAACACATAAGTTTGTGAATGTATGTGCCTTCATATCAACATATAAATCTTCAGTCAGGTCAGATTTCTTTGAATATGAACACTGGCACTCTCTCATTTTATCCTGTTAGTCTCTTTTGGTCTTTTTAGTCTTGCTTAAAAGACTAGAAAGAAAAAAAAAGTATGAAGGAGAACATTTTGAAAATTATTTCTAGACAAGTGCCACAGTTAATGGGAACAGGCTGATATAAATCAGAACTTCTGACTGCCCAGACTGCCCAGACTGCGTTCATCAGCAGTTGCCATTTAAGAGCCCAAATAATGGTTCAGTGCAGGAGAAAAAAGAATGCTTTGAGTCTGTTCAAGACACTCAGCAGCCCTCTCCAGTATCCCACCTTTTTGTCAGCTTAGGGAAGTCAACTGGCCTATATATTTAGATTTCTGTTTTTAAAGGGGGATTGCTAAAATGCCACTTCGAAAAGAGTTGATTACAAAGTTTCTGCTGCCTCTAATGAGAAAAAAGGAAGGGTTAAACTATATCAGACCAGTCAGGCCTTTTAGAATAAGATCTCCATAGTAACCATTCATATATATTTGGGTGCTTCTCTAACCCAGCAGAGTGAGTTACTAATGTTGTCTGTATTCCTTGCACTATCTTCAGCTCTGTTTGAACCCTGAGGGCTCAGCATTGTGTCTGAACAAATATTTTACAATGACTATATTTTCTAAAACAAATGTATCTTTGAGTTGCCTGAAGTGAATATTGAATTTAAGCTGAGTTAGAAGAGCAGTGTTTGGAAACGTGAAACAAGCCAACTCAGGCTACAACCATGGGCATGTGAGGCATGATTTCTAAAAGGTAAGGAAAGTATTGCCTGTTCTGAACATCTCTGAAAAATTTCTTAGCCCATGGGCTGAAAATTACATTTTTGGTGAAAGAAATAATGAATTTACAAGCTTTGATGATCCAAACCTAGAATTTTCCTCATTCTCCCTGTTTGGAAAAACAAGTAGTTCTTGAAAAATGTCTAAAAATGGAAGTGTAATCTTTTGTTTCACTCCTTAGTTCATCTGTGGAACTAAACCATCTATAAAATTCAACAAACAAATAAAAAATATATGTACACTGTTGTTTATCTTTGAATATAGTGAAATGTAAATATTCTCAGAATGTGATTTCCTGAATGTTTGGTTTGCACTACGGATACAGCCATTGCTGAAATGGAGTCTATTTGAAGCAGTTTTGACTTTAAAAAACATCTTTCAAGCACTTTATTTCAAAAGTGAGATACTTAATAACTGTGGGAGATTGAGGCTGTTGTTTAGTTTAGTTTAATTATTTCTTTAATTGTTCTGACTCCCGGTCTCAAACCCAATTATAAAACAGTTTATCAAAAAGGTGTTTGGTACATCATGCACAATGAAGCATAGATCCTTTCCAGTGCAACTTTTGAGTTTCTGAATCTGTACTAATTTTTCTTCTAGCGCTTTTTTTCTCCTTTAAATTGCTATTTTACATTAGAATACGATCAAGTTCTTAGACCTTTCCTCTTAATTTCATCAAAATGCTAATGAGCTTGGTTTGTTCACCTTTTAAAGTAAATTGAACTGCATCTTGAGGAACAGTCTAATGATGGATATAAATTTCTCAACCTTTTAAAGCTGAATGTAATTCCTCTAAAAATATGTTAAAGCAAACAATGTAGAATTTTCTTTGCCTGACATTTAAATAACAATAACAATAATAATAATAATAATAATAATAATAATAATAATAATAAAAGCCCACAACACAATAACATTTAATTTATTTGACTACTATGGTTAAATGTGAATATCTACCTGGAGAAGGTTCAGAGGTTCAGAGAAATGCCAGAAGTGCAAGCTTGCTCCTTTGCAGGTTCATGTTCCTATGGAGAGTTTAAAAAATATTCTTCTTGTGAATCACACAATTTTTGAGATGATCAAAGAGAAAAGAAAGAAAAAGCAATTAAAATAAGAATTATCAAAAAATACATGCATGGCTGAAGAAATTATTTAACCTTCAATTTTTTAACATTTAGGTTGTTTTTATTCCATAATCTTTAGCAGGAATACAATGCTATTCTTTACTGAACTCTGGATTCTTGAAGGCAATTATTATGCTCAAATGTCTAATCCCTGGTCCTGAGCTTGTACTCTGGTCTTCCAAGGCAAGCACAGAAAATTGAGGAATCAGGAGACAACTTCACGCTGGTGGACACTGGTTACAGGTGAATAGTCAGACTATAATCAGGCAGAATACCATCTCTAAAAATTGTATCAGCTGCTCTGACTGGAAAAGACTTACTTATTGTTCCATGACCCATAAACAGAAGATCCTATAATTGCACTTAAAAAATGTTACACATATCAGCCTTCTCATGCAGACAAAGCTGTGGTGAATGCATGATGGTGGTTGAAGACACCTTATTAAAACAAAACCAGACTAGTGCTGGAGTAAATAACAGTTACTTAACAGTGAGTACAGTAAACATCTGACATTAAAGTGAATGTGTGGGTTCTCTGCCGTGCAATAACACTGTGGGTATCTGTAAATCTCTTTCTGTGCTTTTCTAAAGTAACCCTAAGTTCTATAAATAATACAGATGAATAAGGATATTTAGGATATGTCCCACTGATCTGCTTAAGGTGTCTAATATGCAATGACATAAAGCATCATGTGCTGTGTAACAGTAGCTTCTGCAGGTAGTCAGGACTGATCCCACCATTCATCCCTCAGCTACCTCCTGGGTTGCTTTGTAGGTGCCTCAGCCCTGGAGATCCTGTGTGCCATTGCAGGGACACAGGTGACAACAGCCAGCCTTGGTCTCAGGAAGGAACCCAGCAACCTGCCCTTGAGGCATCCTCAGCAGTCAGCGTCAGAGACAGGTCTCTAGAGGTTAATGCTTGTGTATATATATTTTAATACTAATTTTATTTTAAATATTCTTAAGCAATTTAATTTTAAATTTTGCTACAAATAAAACTGGAGGTTCTGTTTGATACACACCACATTTTATTTTAATTTCAACAAACATGCAGTTTTTCATGTTTGACTTGTTGCAGATATAATTTGGGGTTCTGTTGTTTTTTAGGGTATTTTATTCATCAACAAATAAAAATCCTAATTACATAGACATTTCTTTTAAAATAATTGGGCTGTATGGAAATTTTTTCTTACTGTTTGACAGCTAATGATACGTTTCAGTATAAAAACATGAAGACTTATTACCATTCTGAACAAAATCTTTATTTTCTGTCTAATATAACAGTAGGTGTTCCCATTATCCATGTAAATGGTTAGTTGTTTTAAAGCTTAGTAAGCTCTTGAACTCAGCAACATATTAAGGCAATGACTTCTACCAGATAAACAGATTTCCACTGTGAAAAACAGATGTCTTGTCGTGAGTTGCAAACCTATTCCCACAAATTTACTTTAATTTCACATTTAAGGGCATGAGTTTGCTGTTTCATTTAATATTCCTACAGCTTTATGTAGATCTCTATAAGAATGTATTCATATCTTTAAAATCTTTCTCTCTTTGTGGTAAAAAATAACACTTTTAACAAAAGGGATTACTGAAGCACGTTAATCACAAGTAAACTTTGAGATTAAACCAGACAGAAAAGTTCCGTAGGAGCTTGCATATTTCTAAGAATTATCAAAGACAAGGCCCCAAGTAGAGATAAAGGATTGGAATTCATAACTACTTTAACCAGGATTCAGGTAAGTTGGAAGAGAGGGAAAAACATCAAGAGTTTCAATAACTCTTGTGCCATTTGCTAGCCCTTGATGGTGGGGCCCTCTGTGGTTCACTTCATAAGAAAGGTAAGAGTTTCTTCATTCTCCAGTGAGTCTGACTGCATGCATGAGGCATTAAAATGCACAGGTTGAAAGCTTTCAAGAGAAGATCAATCTTCAGAGCCACAATTGTGTCAAAGTGGTTGAACTGAATCTACTTATAGCCCAGTGAATTGAGGTTTGACTTCCTGACCTCTTTTGGTTTCACATCCAATGTCAAGCCCTCACAACACTGCTGCTGGTAAGATTATTTTCTTGATATACCTCAATAACGTAAGTCCCTTCAAAGGACTTCTAAAATGATGGTTTTCATAACCTAACAGGAAAGAATTTGTAACTACAGCAATATCTGGCGTTGGTATCCAAACAGAACTCTCCTTTTTTGAGAGATGGCATTAATAGATAAGAACCATGGGGAAGAAAATTGGTTTGTCCAGTTTTGTGGCTAAGGGAGTATTCCCAGAATTAGTAAATGAGGGAATCCTTCTCATTTTATTCTCATAAGTACCCAGTACATTATTAAACAGGCTTATGCAAATATGCCTATAATAGTAAAATAAACAGTGTGAGAGGCCATTTTCTGTCTCTGAAGCTAACTTTTAGTCTGTCTCTGTGCCTATGAATTGTTTGGGATACTTGACCTGGGGCAGAAACAGTAAAGAATTGCTCTGACAGTGGGTCACCCCTTGTGGTGCTCCATCTGCTGGTACTTGCATGGAGCACAGGGACACTGGTGCAAGGGTCCACAAGCAATTCATTGGCATTTGTGTGGCACTCCTTCTAGGCTCATATGTCTGTGTAGACATCATGCTGATAAAGCTGAATTGCTGTTCTTGGTCTAGGCCTGTTTCTGTTATTTCAATCCCTCACTAATAAAAGGGATAGGAAGGAAGGGGGATAGTACTTCCCTTGTCAATGCTAGTTTAAATCAGAAACCACAGTAGAAAATGTTCCTTCTTTCTTTGCACTTGAGAGATGCTAGTGTTTAGATCTCAGGTGGGTGTTTAAGGATACTCTGGAGCTACAGCTGTCTGGCTGATTGTAAATAAGAAGGGCAATTGAATACTTTTTAGTTTGACCTTAGAAAACAACACAATTTTCATGGATCATACAGGTTGGAAAAGAGTTCTAAAATCATTGAGTCCAACCATGAACCATGCAAATCTGTGTAACTTGAGCATGATGTAGAAGCAGCTAATTTCTGAATACTTTGAAGTAATTGATCATAGCAGGAAGTAATCATCCTGGTGGAAGTCCATAATGTCGTGAACATGAATGGGATTTAAACTCAACTTAGTTTTCCCATCATGGAGCAGCATGACATCAAGAGAAGAAAAAATTGCTCACATCGAGCTGATAAAATAATTGGTTCAGTCACATAATTACTGTTAGTGCTATGTGCTGATCCTGCCATTAGGTGCTTTGCCCTGCTCTCAAGCTGCTAAAACCTAATATAGAGCAAATTATCTCAGTACTTCATCTGCTTCAGGGCCCCACTACAATCACTTTTGAAGACAGACTGAGGACATACATGTGCCTTCATTCATTATAAAAGTCTCTAGCACCTCAATGAGGACAACCAACCATACCTTGGCTTCCGAAGAAAAATGACACTGCTTTCCTAACCTGGAAACCATGGCAGCAGTTCATAAGTATATTTATTTCCACAACTGTAGTTAAACCACTAGAGTAATAGCAACAACATGAACATCAAAATCATACCTTAAGAAAGCTGAAACAAACAGTAAGATTTAAGATCAATATTAACAGTATTTGTCTAATGTTTTGTTTCTTATGCTGAAATTCCATACTATTTATAGCTCATACTGTGAGAGGTGAAGCAATATATTCCTTTGACAGACCTGTACTTCAAGTGCATTTATGAACTGGGCTCATATTAATATGAGAAGTCAGATAGAAGTGCTTACATTTCACAAGAGATGAAACCAATATGAAAAAGAGGCTAACAAACCCCTATTTTTAGGAGTACATCTTGAATTACCCTCCCCCACCCATTAATGGAACACCATGAGGTTCCCAGAGCATGTTGAATTGCAGCATATTCACACCTGTAGAAGAGACCTCAAAAGCCTTCTAGAACCAAAGTGACCATGTAAATGGGTGTGTCCTTAATAAGCTAACTTTCCTAAAGACATTCTAACAAAATATGTTGCAGCTTTATACTTCATATCTCAAATTATGTGATGAATGATATCCCTAATTTCGTGGTCATTAAGTCATCAAACAACATTATGGAATTTCTGCTAAATGACAATCATGTTTTACTCAATTTCTATAATTAATTGACCAATCCACATAGAGTCATGCTTTCCTCTCTCCCTAATTCTTTCTGAGACAATCATCCATTCTGCAAACTGAATGATGAAAGGATCCTTCACTACTTATATAATTAAATGTTGTAAAATGGCACTCATGAAAGAAATTAGACTAAAAAAGATACTGCTTTTATATCTGTGGCTCTAAAGATCCACCCAGAATCTGATAAGTGGTAGATATTTCCCTTTTAAAAGGTATGTTACACCCAGGATGAAAGTTTCATCGCCTTAAAATCTAGTTTTATAGTACAAGTAGCTGGGCTTGAAAATTTTTCATATTTATTTGTACACTGAAAGGCAACCAAATATATGAAATGAGTACTTTCATTGCTTTCATATATTCCTATATACTTTCATATGGATCTTTCAACAGGAAATACAATGATAGGGAAAAATGCTCTGAGGAAAGAGGAAAGCTGTTTTAAGAGAACTGTTAATGTGGGCAAGCTGACCTCAAAAGTACAGCATAACACAATTTCTGTCTGTAATGTTATAACCAAATAATCCTTAATGTGTTATTTATCAAAATGTGCTGATAACCACTGCTGGAGTACCTGAAAGTCCCAGCCAGGCATGGCTCCCAATATGCTGAGCAGCACACAAATTGACAGGGTAACCCTGTGCCCCAGAGGGTTTGCACTTGGGTTTTCAAGGTGCTTAACTGCAAGAGGGATGGGTAAATGGAGTGTGAAAGAACCACTGGTAGGATAATATACTTAAGATGGCAGTTGATATAAACTTCACAATGGACTTTTGCACAGCAGTCTTAAAAACTCTTTTATATCTGAGCTTCCTATCTCAGGATGGCTATTTCTTTTGAAAGAGAGACTTGCTGCCATTTTGATATAAGAAATATGAGATCTGGTCTGATATGAAAATTTATTCAAACTTAACAAATTTATAAACATCTTAAATACTTTATTTTGAAAATATATTACTAAGGAATTCTGCTAGAAAGTTCTGAGATGTAATTTCATTTGTTACTAAATGTAATTGAACAAGAAAATATGAATTTAAGTTTCCTTCTCTAAGTTAGTTACAAAAACAAATAATAATCTTCAGCCATTTAGTGAAATGTTTTGTTGCTTTAATATTATTCTAACATAGGTTTTTAGTTCTGTTAATGGCAATGTTTTTTAAGTAGCTATAACTATTTATCTTCTTCTGAATATCATAATCAATACATATATCTTTTAAGTATAACTCTTAACCTTATTTTTACTACAAAATTAGCTGTTGAAATCTAAAACTCAGAATGATCAAATGTCCATAGATAATAAGCATTTTAAATGTACTGTGCATAATTATTAGATTTTTTCCATTTGCCCTTCTGCTTCCTGCTGTCTCTGTAGCCCACCAGTGAGTTATACATTTAAGAGGAGGAAAGACATCTATTGACTGCCGAGTTGAATTCAGTTAATATGCCTTACTCTAGCAGGACAATGCATGTAACACAGCAGGTCTAATTTGCTGTCCATCTCTAGCTATGAATATTGCCACCAAATGTCTGCAGTCAAGTGGTTTTCATTACCCTCAAATTCTGTGGTGTGGAATTCTCTGCAAAATTTAATGACCCAAGTTCTTATTTGAAAAAGTACTCTTTTACAATGGCATTCTACTTGAGCGCCACACGCAAGTGAAGTATATAAAAAAGTAGATCCACTGCAAAAAAATGGGAATGCAGCCTGTCATAATATCTGAAACAGAGTATAACCAATGAAACACTTTTCTAAAGGAGCAGGAAAGAAGCAACTTGGTAGCTTTTATATATAAATATATATATTCCCTGAGAATGTGTTCTTCTAATTGATTGCCAAGCCCATAAGAACACTTCAATGTATTATGTTCTGGAAGAAGAAAGCATGGCTGTGTCTTTGAGAGGTGAATTCTGCTGAATGTGTGAGGTTATTGTTATGTTTAAAGCCAAAAGACAAATTCAGTAGGGGAGCATTTTTCTTAAAATAGTTGCCACAGTAATAAGGGCCCTGTTTTATGGTTGGTTTATCAAAAGTGCTGCACACAAAAAACCTCTGCTCTATTTAATATCTTGTTCTCATTATTCTTGTTGCTAGTAGCACTAATCATTCCTCTATTTTCAAACTGAGCACTGACATTGTGAATTCACTGTTGAGAAGAGGAAGGAAGGAAGGGGAAAAAGAGAATTTAGCAGTTTTTCATTTGTATAAACCTTTTGGGATCATTTATTAAGAGATTAAGGTTGCAGGACATGCACACAGGTGATTGTCCTAATTATCTATAAAATTCTTCAAGTTGAAGCTCTTTCTTGTGATCAGTTCCTTCACTGCTTTAATAGGAGCTGGGAAGAGGAGGATATGTTCTGGTCCATGCTGCAAATTACAGTGCACAACAAAGTAGCTGCTCTTATGGCTTGAGCTGAATTAGAGCAGGTAATTCAGGCTTATACAGGGTCTTACAGAGCAACTCATCCTTCCTTAAAACACATGTGTGTAGGAGCAGAAAATGGACAACTATGTTTTCAGAGGATAGTTATTATATGATGCACTGTAGATTTTATGAAGCTGCAAGTAAATCAGTAACCAGTCTCCATGTCTGAAAGGGCAGAAAAAAACTTTACCAGACTTTTGTGTTTCTGCTAGAAAAGGGCTATAGCTTCAATGGTAAACTGAAGGATACCTGGATGTGTCGCCTACTTAAAAAGGTATCTTAACCTCTGAAAGTGCCAGCATTTAAATCACAAGCTGGGAAAATTACTGACCTCTCAACACAAGACCCTTGCATGGAGCTATTATTTAAAGTGCCAAAATCATAGTAAACACCTACAACACAGTCCAGTTCCCAGAACTGCACCAGTGACCTGGCATTGCTCTGTCAAGCAGTGAAGTTGTAGCCTGGTTCTTCTTAGGACTATCTCTGAGAAGAAAATTTAAAGGTCTACAGAGAAGGAAAAAGTCTATTTGGAAGAAAGTAGATTATTCCAAAAGCCTCTCAAAATATACACAGCAATTTCAAAAGTGTTCTGATGCAAATGTGTGTAATCCTGCATTTTAAATTCAGCAAGCAACTGGACCAGAAACACAAAGTAAAATGTAAATAAGAGATTTTAACACATTTTGAGATGGTGCTATTGTACACAAACTGGAAGCATATCTAATCCTTTCTAAATTCAATCAATTTGAATGGAAAGCAATACTTGTAATGATAGGAAATAAATCACTTTAAGGACACTGGTTTTTACAAAAGTGTTAACCAACATCTGCAAACCATAATTGATGGTTATGAAAATGACAAAAAAGATAATGATGATGATGATGATGGTGATGAAGAAAATAATAATAAAAGAATACTTCATAATGTAGAAATCTTCTCTGTACCCCAGGCATAATGCCAACATCAAGGTGAAATAACTACAATGCATTAAAAAAAAACCCTCAGATCTGACTGACTTTGAGTGTTTTGTCAGTAGAATGTTGACAAGAAAATTCCTTTTACTTCTCATTTGTATGGCATGACCTATGAAAAATGTAGCATTAAACAAAACCATTTGAAGTGCTGCAGTCCAAGGATGGTGGCCCTAATGGTACCAGCACCGTGAACAAGATCATTAAAAACTCTTTCCCTCCTATGGTCATTGTTCCCACTGTTCTGTGAGCTCCATTAAGCCTGAGGTCAAATTTAAACTGAGAATTTGGAGACAAACCTCCTGAGCTAAAACATAATCAAATTGCCTTGGGATTATTCCAAAGAGAGAAACGGAGACGTATCTTACCTTTTACTTTTGTCATTACAGAAACAGTAAATACCCTGCAAGGAAAAGAAAGAAGGAGGGGGGAAATAGGCTGATGATGGGGAATGATTTAATAGCGACTAATATTAAATGCTGACAGTGTAGTCATGGAAGTATTTAACCAAGGCCAACATTATTGCTACCTGCATTTTTAATTCTAGTGGCTGAATTATGCTGTATGATTACTAACTAGTACAAGACATGAATCTGGCAGCTGCTACTCAATTTTACCTGACAGCATTCAGTATCAAATAACACGCTTTTCTCTATTATTTTTAATATCATCAAAAAAAAAAAAAAAAGAACTTGCTGTTGGCAAATAATAGAAAATGATTAGAAAAGCACTTTTTTTCTCCAGTTTCTCAGTTCAGTCTGCATCACAAAAGAGAAATTAAAAAAAAAAAAAGGAAAACTAGTCATGGTTACTTCACCACCTGTAAGAAACAATTCAAATGAAGACAAAATTCAGAAATTTATGAATAACCATTATTACATATCAAAGTTGTTATTACTCAAAAGGAAAAACAACCCCTACAGGGATTAAAGTGACAAAATCTTCCCTTCTTAAATAAAGTATTGTTTATATTACACATAATTCAGAAAGTAAAACTCAGCCTCACAGTAAGGCACATTCATTGTTTCAACACATTCATTAATTCAGTGCAACTTAGAGGCGGAGTTTAACTTTAAAAGATATGGTGGAGTAACCACAGACCAGTAATTCATAAACTTATGAAAATTTTTTGCTTTTCCATAGATGTGAAAGCTTTCACAAAATTAGATGTTTTTTTTATCTTTCCTTTTTTTGGGGTAGAAATGAATATTTAAATAACTGTTTCCAGCTACAGTTTTGTGCCCTTGTGGGACTGAAAATTTCTAATGAAGTTTATGTAGCCCTTAGACAAATTACTACAGTATCCCTTTTAATATTTTTTATGCAGAAATGTAGGCCAGTCAGCATTACCCAAACTTCTGCCTCAAATAAAGCACACTTCTTTCCACTTCTGACAGCAATGTGTGTGTCCATTAATGAGGTGCTTGCTTGCTCAAGCAGCTCTGTAGTAAGTAGGAGTATAGTTATATCTAACAGCAGTCTACACTGTTAAAAGGAGGTTGTTAATTCTAGAAAGGATATTTGAAATTAAAAAAAGGATATTTGAAGGATATTTGAAATAAAAAAATCACACCAGATGTAGCTGTTGGTATGACCCTTAAGACAGGATTCTAGGATCTTATTAGACCAGTTCTGACTTTTCTGAGAACAGTCTGGAAAATGCAATTACTTCATATGGTCTACAATAAGATAATTCTAATGTTTTCACAGAAATAACTGAAAAGAAAAAAATGTAGGTAAAAACTAGCATGTAATTCTTGAGCAGTGGAATAGTTAGTCACAACCTCAGTTGCTACCAGTAGCAAAACTATCCTTATGCAGATTTGTACTAAGCACTGTAAAAATGGATGAAAGAAAAGCTTTCATTGGGGCACATCCCTAGGGCAGAGAAGGGAATCCCAGCTCCATAAACATACTCAGCTGTTCATAGGGGGATGTTGCTCCTGCTCCCTTCCTGGATGCTGGACACACAGTATTGAGTCATTCAAACGATACAGGTAAGCCACCTCTTGGCAGTGGATGATGTTTTGTTCTTCCCCTTGCTGATTTTTTCAGCAGGGTAGCTAGTACTACTCTTTCCTGCTTTTTTATAGGGAGCATGCTCTTTCCTTTACCACGATTTTCCTGAGCTTCAGCTTCTGCATCCTCCCAGCTTAACCATCCCCACAGTGCCCATTCTATGATAACTCCGTCATCATTCACAGAATCTCCTGTTAGCTCCCACACGATATGCATCTCCAATTCCATGCACAGGACATCCTCCTCTACTCTGCACAGATCTGTGCTTGCTGCCAGGGCAGCTGTGTGCTCACTAGCACAGCTCTGCCAGCATTTTGGGATCAGCAGGCACCAGTATTCTCACACTGTCTCACAATGTCTCACTACTGTAGTGTCCTGTTAATGGTGGAATCACAGCACATGTAGCACAGAAAGTTCAAGAGATTGCATCAGGATGGGATGGAATAATATTTAGTGGGGATAACCTTCTTGCTATTCATAGTAAAGGAGTGAAAATGAGGATTTCCCGAGAACTTCTCTTTTACAAAAATATATTAAAATCACTGTGGGTATTTAGGTTAGCTGCGCAAAAGTCAGTGGCTGCCTGGATCCTGCATAGATAGTGCTTAGCCTCAGGAAAATATTCTGAGTGGGTAAATTCCAGAAACCTAAGTATATTTTGTGAAAAAATAGAAATGCGCCTTCAAAAATGAGGTTTGAAATTACTAATTAAGAGAATTCTGAAGTGTGTCTTTGTTTTTTCAGGTTGAAGTAGAGGGGTTAGAAATTCATGATTTGCCTAAGGCATTCATCATAACAAGTACAGAGAACACAGTGAGAAACAGGTATGGGGCTGATAAATACAGGAACATAAACTTATTCTTATAAGCAATTAAAAAAAAAATTACAGAATAGTAGTGGGACCATAAGAAACAACAAAACAAACCACTGAACGCCTGAGCTGTAATGCATGACTCAAAGTCTGACAACACAACTAAACCTTTAGGTCACAAGGCTGTCTCTGTAAGTACTTACCAGTGAATATTAGGAGACAAGATGTAGGTAAGTGAGTATCTTGATTTGAATAGAGTTACACTCACTTATTAACACACAATCTACTCCTGTTGTCAGATTCCAGAGATAAGAAAGCCTATCTTGGTAAGGAATGTGTTGACAATATGACTATATCAACAAAATCTCTAAATAAGGAAATTTACAGCAGAACAGCTCTTTAACCAAAATTTATGCTGGTCTCCCCAGTGAAAGGTGCTCTATCAAAAACTGTTTTTTAGCTTGGTTTATTTGAACATTACTGTTTGTATTGGGTCTGGCTGAGCTGGAGTTCATTTCCCCACAGCAGCCCTCTCAGTGCTGTGCTTTGCACTGACAGCTGGAAAGGTGTTGGTAACACAGCAGTGTTCTGGGCACTGCTGAGCAGCGCTGGCACAGCACCAGCACTGTCTCTCCAACATTCCTCCCCCATCAAGGGGCTGGGCGGGATCCTGGGAGGGGGCACAACCAGGCCAGATGATCCAAATTAACCAAAGGGATATTCCACACCATATGACATCAGCTCAGATATAAAAGTTAAGGAAAGGAGGAGGAATGGGGGCATTTGTTTTTTTGCAATGTTTGCCTTCCATAGCAACCACTCTGCATGCTGAAGCCCTGCTTTCTGAGAGTTGGCTGAACATCCCTCATTGATGGGAGGTACAGATTAAACTTTCTTTCCCCTTTGCTTATGCATGTGCTAGCTTTCACTTTTTTTTGCTTTAGTAAGCTGCCTTACCTCAATTTATGAGATGTTTTTCTTCTTATTTTCTCTACCCTCCCCCTGTGGAAAGCAGCACTTGGTGGGCACCTGGCATCCAGGTAAAGTCAACCCACCACACTGCCTTTGCATATCTTTTTTGTTGTTGCTTTTGTTTGAATGGCATTGATATAGTGTATATATATAATGCCTGTATGTATGGCTATACTACATAGGCAATCAATAAGAGATAATTCTAGAATAATCAACATATTAAAGCTATACAAGTAATTAAGAGCATGCTAGTCCAAACCTTCCAGCTTAGTAACTGAGAGCAAGAAGAATGACAATAAACTCTTAGAATTCAAATCTCAGACTATGCAAGGCTGTAAAAACATCATTAATATTCTGAATTATATCTGAAAGCACATTCAAAGCCAGAAAGGAGTTTAGTACAGGTGTCAGCAGGATTGACAAATATCTTTGTTCTGCATCCAATTAGAGTAAAAAAAACATAAGAGATGATGATCTTCACTTATTCCAGAGTACTGGAAAGGAGATATCTTTTAAAATTAAGAGTCTCTCTAATTGTGAATACCTTGGCAAGTAATGACATCTATTTCATGAAAGAGCTTTACAATATTTTTATTACAGCTTGCCTGCAATATTTTTGTTTCTTCTGTTTTTCATACAGAAAGATCTACATTGATTCTTCCCAGAAGCTACAAGAAAAGGAATATTCTACCAGACTTAACTTCAGTAGGTAGTGGCTATTATTATCAATGGTTTATACCACATTACTCCACAATATTTAAATCAAGCCAAAGATCCTACAGTAATAAAGTCTTCTTAGACTCTAGTTTGCCATTACATTCTGACAAAAAGGATCTGAAATGGGAGAATACTTGTGTTTTCAGTAAAAAAAAATCAATAAAACAAAAGAAATAAGATAAAATGGTAATGTTATTTATTTTTCATTTTGCTACTTCATCTAAGCAAAAGGTGGGAGCCAGCTGATATTTTAAGTTCACAGCAAATTATGTCCTCAGATATTTTCAGTGGCTGAATTGCCATTATTTTCCAGTTGTATATTGAAAATCTATCATATTAACTGTCACTTTCTATTATTAATTAAGATATGAAGAAGAGCTCTGACAGAAGTATTTATTTTCCCTAAACTTGACAATGAATGATTCCTTTGATAGGATATGTAGACTGGTGAGAAGATCTACACTAAACTAAAGAAAATTTATATGGCCTTATGCCACTGTCCTAGGTTTTCATTTGCACTTTCTTGTAGCTTTTATAAAAGAGCTATGTTGTCTTCAAAATTTCTTTCTCTACTCCACACTCACTACCCAAGAAAATAGTAGAAATGACAGAGACAGAAACTCTGCAAGATGCCACTTGGAGCTGTAACCAGGCCATTCCTATAACTTCAAGAAAGAGATGGAAACTGCTTGCCATGGGGCCTGGAAGCTCTGCACTGCCAATCATCTCTCCTAATTCAATGCTAGAGTCATCCAACTTTCTAGCATGGAAGGGACACATCAGCAATCTATTTATCATTAGGGTACAACAAAAATTTAGATCTCTAGGTATTTATACTTGGTTACAGTTTAACAAAAAAAAAATCTGATTGACTTTTGCAATGCATGCTATCTCAGTCCATTAAAAACAGCAAAAATTCTCTCCTCCCAAACAGGGAGCCTAAGCAATACAGCTTTTTCAAAGATGAAGCCATGAAACAATTGCATCATTCTAACATACTAACAGGTTCCTGTTCTTCTTAAAGAGAGCCTGTTTTAATAGAGAAATTTAAGTGATGAAATATCTTCAATTCCTCATGGAAATCTGCTAAAGTTTTGAAATTATTTGCTTTGTACAGATTTGTCCTTAGATTTCTGCATAATTCCTAAGAGGTTTTGGCCATCTTTAGCACAGAGATTGCCTTCTCCTGTAAGCAAATACCTGTGAAACCCATTCAGTGAATGTGCATCAATCACATCTGTGTAGTATGCTGATTTTCATAATGGATGACAATTCACAGGTGCCTCCAGTTGTTTTGTATTACTTTATGTGATCCACAGAGTGGACCTTAATTTTCCACCTTTAAAACTCTGCATAAAAAGCAAGAAGAGTCTTCTAGTTAAAACAGTTACTTGGTGACCTAGGCAGCAGAGGATTTGCATGGGAATACAATTCTCTGATTGTACTTAAGTCAGTGAAACTCAGAGAACAGTACCAACTACACAATTCTCATTTTCTAGCTGTCTAACTTGAGTCTGTAGGGTCTGATTTATTGAAGTGCAAACACAGTCAACAGAAATTGTGTTTTGAATGTATAAAATGCAATATAAGCACTCTTCAAAATGAGATCCTACATTTTTTATACTGGACACTGAGAATTTCTAGAAACTCTTGAATTTAATCCATCGAAGGGCAACAAACCTTATTTAATACAGTGGGAATAATACTCTGTTTATCTTACAAGACCTTATGGAAATAAATTCACAGTTTTATGTGAAAAAGACAAAATTCTGAGTTCAAATGGGGGAAACAGCATAAGATGTTTAACACTGTTTTATTGAAAGAAGTTAAATATAAGTCCACATATCACAAAATGAGAAGATGTTTTAATATGAACTATACTCAATCATGTTCAAAAAATAGTTCACAAACATGCAATAAGTATTATAATACAGCAGGATTAATAATTTAATTTTCAGTTTTCCATTAAAAATTCTAAATGCTTAGTTAGAGCTCTATCGTGATTATGTTGTCTTTTTGCACTTTTTAATTATTTTTTTTTAATTTACAAGAAGTGTTCAAGTTATATTGTGAATCACATAAAATTAAAAAAAATGTTATATGTGACTAATGTTACAGATCAAGTTTTGAATATCTTCTTCAAACACCTAACTCAATGCACAAGGCGTGCATCTCTCTTTATATCTGAAGATAATTAGATAGCCCCGTGGGAGTGGGACATACTTCTGCACAGCTGTGAAGAAATGCAACAAGACATTTCTGTGATTCTATTTTAAGACTGTGAATTACAGTAATTTTGGTGTAGTTAGTTCCCATACATCACAGCAGAAATTTGTGCACTCCACAAATAAAAAAAATCCTTTCATTTAAACTAGATTCTCCTTAATTCAAGGATTTTCTGTTGCCTTGTGGTTACTGATGTTTGTTGTATGGTTCCTAGAAAATGTAGTTTTTGCATTATTTATAGCCTTTAGGCAGCACAGAATACCAAATAGTATAAAATAAAGTAAAATCAAATAAAATCCCTTTGTAGCATTGTGTCAGCTAGATACATTATACTCTAATAAATTCATATTCCCCTGGATTATTAGGTGTTTACTATCTACATTAAAAAAAGTACTAAGAAACTTTCATGATTTACATTTTGCAAGATTTTTGTTGTTTCCTTCAACAAATGAACCAAATTAAATAGTTCCATTTATAAGTATAAATAATGTGGATATCGATATAAAAAGCTTATCTGAAAAAACCCTAATACAAGCAGATTCCAACTTTACTCAGAGAACAATATTTCACATTTTTATTTTTTAGTACGGTGGTATTGAATATCAGTCTTAGCTGCCTCTTCTGAAAGTTAAAGTCTTCTATTTCTTCAAAGAAAAAAATATATGGCCTCTGTGCCCATGGTATAAACATGCTTAGCAGGCCCTTGAGGGCCCAATCCAACCCAGCAGGAGACAATGTCTGGTTTTTGATGGAATTCAGTGTATAGCTGAATTGGACCTTAAGGGTAGGGCTGACTAAAAAATGGCTTATATCAAACTCTAAAAGAAAAAGCTCATCTCAGCCACAGTCCAAATCACGTCAGCTGTAATAGCAGCTGAATCTTCCCTCAGCCCTTGGCCATTCTGTGAACCCTACCAGCAAAGTGGTGTTTAGTGTAATACCAGTAGGGAGTATGCAAGGAAAACAATAAAATTCAATGTAAAGAATAAATAGATTCTTTTACCTTCAAGAATATTACTTTTTCTAACCAGTCTACAAAACCTTATGATTTTCAACACTTTGTGCTTGCTCCTGTAAATAGTGTGATACAGTCAGACACATAACCAATGGACATTTCAGAATATGCAGACAAATAAATTTCTCAGTGTAACATGATTTTTGATAGAAAGCCTTTAATATAGCTCCTAAAGTAAAGGAATACATGGGATACTGAAGGCTGAATTAATTATTTAAATTAAAGCAACTAGCTCTACACAACTCCAGTCAGAGATGTGGAAGGCAACAGTTCTGCTTGAACTTTTCCTTTTAATTGTGATAATATTGGCATTCTCCCTGCGAAAAGCTTTAAAGGGAGAATGAAAAATAATAAAAGATACTCTTCTTTTAATCATATACAAAGAAGAAAGGAGAATAGTCTTAAATATGAGAGTAGAAAATAATTAACAATCACATAAAATGATAACTTTGTTATGCTGATTAAGACACCATGAATGGAGCTTGATACTGGAATTCACCAGAAACTCACACTTTTCTCTTTTTATAAGTATCTGTGGAATGAGATAAATTCAGGTTATAGAAACACAAGGAGATATTTTGGGTTTGGTTTTTATTTTAATTTATGAAGGGCTAAGCAAATAACATGTTTTTTTACTAATCAGTGAGGTAAAAAATCATTCTTTTTTTCCCTAAAGCAAACTGGTGCTGTTGGTAGCACTCATTGAATTAATCAACAATAATTCATGGAATAGTATCAGTTCAGGCAGATTTGCAGATGTTTTATGTCAGGAAAGCAATACAAACCAGATTAGTAGGCCTGACTCATGACCTCTAATGAACTTGACAGCAAATCGAACTAGCAATTTAGTGGCAGTTGAAGTATAATCCTTTCTCAATACTTCAGTTTTTGCCTTTTCTTGAAGATACATAAAATGTTTTCCAGCTATCAGAAGAAGTTCAGAAACCTTTGCTTTTCTGTCACAAGTATGAGGAAAATACATCATTCCAAGATTCACTCCCTGTAATGAATGGGTTGTGTATGGTCTCTAAGATGAAAGTTTTATCTTTCAGTAGAGACTTTTGCTAGAAATAATCCCTTGGGGATTAATTCCCCCTATTTAATATCATCTAAGATGAGGTTCTCTTTGCTGGTACAATTAAGTAAATACAATTTTATAACAATAAAGCAGATTCAGCCAAAGTAATAAATGAGCTTACCCAAGGAAGAGACAGTATTCCAATAAATGGCACCGAGCAAGAAATCCAACAGTTCTTTGTGCAACCTGAAAGATAGTAATGCTTCAAAGACTGAAATTCAGCCTGGTGTGAATTGGTGTTCCACTTAAAGGTCTCCAAATTGCCAGCAACTTTGCAATGGTAATTTTCTCCCTAAGAGGCATATTTCAGTATGAATACTACGGAGGGCTATTATGTGCTGCAGGGTGCTGGGTCAGCTGAGGTTGGAAAAGGCTCCCTCTGGTCTCACAGATGTCAGCAAACTCTCCCAGAATCACAGTAGCTTCAGGGATAAACAACAGGGACTTCAGCTCATCCTGCTATTCCGAATTGGCCTGCTGTGAGTTTGTCAACCTCAGATATGAGCAAGGGGCAGAGATTACAACAACCATACTAGAAGTACCAGAGCAGTGTGCTAGAAGTAGAGACAAGAATTTTCTGTCATCAGTGAGGTTCAGGTAAGTAGGAAAGTATTGAGTAGTTTCAGTGCTAAATTTGGCTGGAATGTCTTTAAAGTATAGCCTCTGCCCAATGCTAACCAAAACAAGGAAGTACATAGTGTTGAAAATTCTATTCAGTCCATTGTGCAAAACCATGGCAAAATGCTGTTTTTCTCAGTCACTGGGCACATCAAACTGCTCATTGAGACTGTGACACTTCAAACCAAAAACATTCTCTCCTGAGAGCTCTGATCTGGGAATCACTAAGCCTGTGCATAATATCTGAACACCTGAGAGGTGTCATGTAAACATCTTTACACCTATTCCTATGTCTGAAGAGAAATATGTTCTTAATGTTTTACCAAAGCCATCTCAGGGGGCATTTCTGCTGTACTTGCACTACTTCTTGTAAGGCTTGTGCCCTGCTAGTTCAGGTGGCTCCTGCTACAGTAATTCCCATAATATGCAACTCAAATCATGGATTACAACAATTTAAAGTTGTATCCATTAAAACTTCAACTGCTGGTCCCTTTGGACCAGACCAATGAGTTTGGCATTGCTGTGAACTGCTCTCATTCCCTTTGTTCTGGCCTGTAGGTCCCTTAGGGTTGTACCTGCTCCAAGTGAAGCTTTATCTATAAGTCACAATCTATCCAGGGTTATACCTGACCTGCCTTGGTCTCATGCACAGCCACTGATTTTTCAAGGTGCTGCGACATGAACTGTTGGTTTTTGAGCTGTATCTTCTCCAGAATGGACTTATCTTCAGGTCCTTTCCAAGGTATACCTGCTGTGGTACAGTGTTGAAAACGTTTTAGGAAGGCTTCATAGTTGCCATCACATCAGAAATCAGCACATTACAGAGGCTTGCACAAGATTTCCCATTTCTCTTCCATCTTCCCATAGAGCCCAAGGCAGAAAGGGCATGGAAAAGGGAATAGTAACAGGAAGTTTTTTTCATAGCTGTCATGAAGCTTTCTCAGAAGGCAAATCAATGTCTGCAAATAGTGGCCTGTGTATACTTGAAATGTAACAGTCCCTTTCTCTGTTTGGTAGTTATAATTTCTTGGGTCTTCTTTCACTGATGAAGAGAAGAAGGCATATGGAAGAAAAATCACAATCAGATTAAAAATGATCCCTAAAAGCAGTTTTCTACCTTCCTAGATTCAAAGAAGTATATGAAATTAAGACTGTGAATAAATCAGTGTAGAAAAATAGAGAATCTGCCTCAGTTTTTGACTTGACACTGACCTTTTAAACACACTTGACAAAACAGCATGTGTTGTGCTTATTCAAAGACCAGTAACCTGCAAAAAAATCCTTTTCCTGCATCCTCTGAGATTTCACTGTTTTGTCAATGCACCTGCAAAAGGAAGCAGTCTTGAAAAGCAGGTCTGTGTTCAGCAGCTTCAGAAATGTCCAGCTGGTTGGGATAAATGTGCCGATGCCTGGCAGGTGGCAGCACATGATGGTAGAGTAAAAAATACCACAGCCCAGTGCTGTATTGCAAGGTACTATTATATTAACTACAAAAATATTTATGACCCATACCCAAGGTTCATTGATTTCTGGCTTCCCACATTCCCACAAACTTGTTTTGCTCAGTTTGTTGCTGAAGTTCCTGATTCAGCAAATCATGTGAGTGTGTACTAGCATGAACTTTTTTGATTTGTTTGTCTGCCTACTGGCCAACTACTAGTGACCTTCACAATAGCAGGGATGGGAGTGCAACACATGGTGGCATGGCAAAATAGCTTGGACCAATTGTCCTTGGCAGGGGAGGTCAATATCCCCTGTGTTGTCCATCCCTTCCTCTCCAGCCTCCAGTAAATCTGCATCTGCAGAATTATGTGCTTAAATACTATTAGATTCAAATAATTCCAAGAAAACCCCCAGTTTCAAAGCAATTTGAAAATTATGAGTAAAGTCAACTATTGTTATATATTGTGTCTATTTCAGAGGGAAAACACCCTTGGGGAGGATCAGAACATTAAATATAACGCAAGAATGTTGATTTAGGTTCTAATCTTCTGTTTTCACCAGTGTTGCAGCCCTAAAATTTACACAAAATAATAAAGAATAATATAGTAGGTCTGAGAAATGATCTTAGTGTCATTCCCAGCAGTTGTTAACCATTTACACCTGTCAGTTTCTAACCAGTACTTGAAAAAGAATCCAGATTCTTTTTCAGTCAGTATAGAATGTGATGAATCAATCTGGAAGTCATCACTGTCCACATGAATGACAAAGGTGGTCAGGAGTAATCAGCACAGATTCACTAAAGGTGCATCATGCTTGTCCAGCCTGATTGCTATCTGTGATGAGGGGAGACAAGTGGACATTGTCTACCTTGACTTCAGCAAGCCTTTCAGCACTATCTCACACAACAACCTCACAGGCAAACCTGGAAAGTGTGGATGGGATAAGTAGACAGTGAGGTGGATTGAGAGGTGACTGAATGGCAGATCCCAAAGGGTTGCAATCAGTGTCACAGGGTCTATTTGGAGGCTGGCACAAGGGGTGTCCCCTGAGGTTTGATACTGGGATGAGATCCAAATGCAAACACCTGTTGGACTTGAAAGCAATATGGTTTGATTTAACTTTCCTACTAAGAGAATACGATAGATTCCTATAGTGGAAATTCAGTTGTTGCCAGAAATAATGTAAAAAAAAAATATTTTAAAGGCACACTTTTGCCTTTATTAGTAGTATTCGATGACTATTACAAAATAATCCAGGTTGATACTGGATACACAATATTCATACTTCATACACAGCATTGTCAAAACTGCCGTATCACTATCAAAACCACTTCAGAATTTGGGATAGAAATGTACCCCAAGACTGGTATTCTCTACTGGTTTAGTTTGCTATAGCTATGCTGCAGTCAGTGGAGAAGAGCAAATTTCCACTGAACAGAGACATTTCCCTTGTAGAGTCTGCTGCTACAGAATTATTTCGAATACACCCATGCCCTAATTCAGCAGTGGATTTATACAGGGACATATTTCCAAGCAAGAGTGAAGTAGGATTTTGTGCAGAGCTGTCTCTGAATACATGAATCTCACACAGCCAGCACACTGTCAAAATGAGGTCTAATTTGTCATTTGTACTTTTTGTTAGCCAGAATGGTCACAAACCCTCTGTTTCAGTATGAAAGATTGTGAGCTATATAGGAAAGGGGAAGACGTGACAGGAGAAAGCACTCAGAGAAAATTGTTTGTTGAAATCCCTGAAGTTGGTTGTAGTTTAGAAGAGTAGAATAGAATAATTTGGGGAGTGAGGGTTAAAAGGAGTATAAGGATAAATGTACAGGGGGAAAAGAGAAGATAAAATTTACCTGAGAAAGGTTGCATTTGAATTTGGCTATTGAGAGCACTTATATTTTGTTTTTTAAAAACTATTCTCCAATTGGATAAGTCTGAAAAACACATGGGTAATAAAGGGTCCTAAAGATAATAAATCAATTAGTTCAGCACAGGCTCAGATGTTAATTAGGAACTTGGTAACCGTATAAAATTAAACTATGCAGTACATAGAGGGGGAAAGAAAAGAGGTCTTCGCCTACAAATACAGTCGGCAAGAAAGAGGAAGAAAGGGACAATATTGCCTACTGATTTTAAATGTTCCTGATAAGTAGGAAAATGTGACAAGTCCATTAATTAAGAAGGGCCAG
The DNA here is from genome assembly GCA_034509425.1 of Eopsaltria australis. Taxonomy (NCBI): domain Eukaryota; kingdom Metazoa; phylum Chordata; class Aves; order Passeriformes; family Petroicidae; genus Eopsaltria; species Eopsaltria australis. The sequence goes on along the minus strand of JAVTVJ010000189.1, from coordinate 3,103,018 downwards.
GTCTCATGTATATTTACAGTGTGTGTCCAGAGATGGTCAGTGTTAAAGACTGTAATAACCTATTTTGGTTACAGACAAAGCCTGGAATTCTCTGATCATAGCACTTAGAATACTCAGAGAGCACAGGCACCAACACAGGAGGAGAGAGCAAGAGCACAAAGCACATTGCTTGCTGTTGCTGTTCTGTGACATTGCTCTTTTCATAAATGACTACAAGCCAGACATTATCAAGAAATGTACATTCTGATACTAATTTCACACATACTGTTGTGAGGTCTCATGGGTTCACTGCGAGTGATGCATTTATGTCAAATCTCATAAAGAGTCTTTTACCCTCTGCTTAGAAGTGTAACACTGTCTGCACAGAGCAATTCATGCTGCTTGTTCACCCCTTCCAAACTTTCAGAGGTTTCTGGGTCTTAAAACTAATATTCCTAGTCCAGAGATCTATTAAGGCAGTTCCTGTTCTCAGTCATGTGCAGGGAGCATACTGCATCACCTGGAGGACTCCTTCCAGAATGCTATAAATCATTACTCCATATCCTTAAGCAAAATCTCATTTGTAAAGTATGGATGTTGCCTTATTTCCCTTAAAATATTTTGTTGGGTTTTTTTTTACTGCGTTTTGTCTTGTCTCTATGAGTGATTGGGAGGTCTGTATACATGCTGCAGGCTGTTGCTGATTCACCTCCAACCATGACATTTCCCATATTGGCAGCTATTACATTGCCACAGAAGGACTTTATAAGCTAGGATTTATGCTGAATTTTTGTAGAGAGGCATCTATTATTCCAGCAGTTTTAATCAGGCCTTGCTCAAAATGCATGAGCACTCTCTAAGTACATTATTGTGTGTGCAGATTTTGCAGAAGATGTATACATCTAGAAAGGGATGAAACAGAAATGATTTCTGTTGAAGTAATTAAGTCTGCAATGAGGTGACTAGCTATAATAATATCTTTGTAAAAACACTTGAAAGGTGAGCCTTCTGTGTGACTGGTAAAATATTTCAGACTTTACAACTGTGTATTTCTCCATCTCTACTGCAAAGGCAGATTATCTATGGGGAGGGACATATTTTAGAAGGGAGAATGTTCCCTGAACCCATCTACCCTGTCTTATTCTTATCACCGCCTAAAGGAAATTACAACAATTACTTTGCTGGGAAAGTAATATTAAAAGAAATATTTATATTACCTTTAATAATATTCAGTAGGAAAAAACAGAGACAGCTGGTATCATCTGCGTAGCATATTTCCTTTCACCCCCTGAAATCAGCAGTACAATAAAGGGCTGTGTCAATCAGGTGTCTGGAACTGTTGCTACAGTTCTGTGTTATCTCTGACCCAACCGTTCAGTAAAGCTTGCAAGAATTCATAATCTGCTAATGACACAATCTAACCAAAAATCTTTTCTGAAATTTTGCGGATGGACAAAGTGATATAGTCAGATATTCTGAAAGAAATAAATATGTTTTTAGTCATTTGCACATGAACACTGTCAGTGTAGTTCTGAGCCAACAGTGGAACAATTCCATATGCTGATCCATCCTTACTCTGACAGTAGTTCTGTTGCTGTTGACATATATATTCATATGGCTAAGTAACTTTCAGCAAGAGTAAATTTTTCATATTTGGAGATTTATTCACAGTTTAAGATCTTTATTATGTATAGGAGAAGCTAAGGGCAACAGAATCACAAAGTAAGACTCTATTAAGGTTCAGAACCCATCTGAGAAGACCTATGTGCCAGGCCAAAGGAACACATCATTACACCATTAAAAGTTAGCACGTTTATCTAAGAAACATTCTTAAATTTGCAAATATCATTCCTAAGTCATAAGTCATGGGTCCAGCTCTTTTTCTGAAAATCCACTACTTTGCATATCTTAGATGAAAGGAAATAGTGATTAATAACTGGAAACTACAAAAAAAAACCCTTTTGGACTTAAAATTTACATTTTATATTAAAAAGGCGTTCTAGTTATTAAGTGAAATTTAAAACCCAACATTTGTACACAAATACTTGGCAATGACTTACTAATATAAGGAAAGCATAATAGCTCCTCTTAAAAAACCTTTACAAATACTGTGAGTTTATTTGTAAAATAAGCTAGAGTTGCCTCAGAACACTTCTAATATATTGTGTCCCTGCAATTAATCTATTGCAAAAATCAGATCTTAGTTTTGCTGAAAATTTGGCATCTTGGCATCCCAAGCTTTGGCACATAGGAAAGAAGCAAGCTGTTTTGATTATTATTTCAGCACAAGAAATTAATTAAACAGGAACCATGTTATATAGCTCAAAACCATTCCTAGTGTAAATCAAGTGAATTAGTTAATTATTAGTATGATCACAGAGCCTAGAGATGCAGAAAATCAAGGTCCATTGTGCTTGGGAATGCACAAACACAGAGACAGCCCCTGCCCTGAAAAGCTTTCCATCTAAATACACACCACAAACTGGAAAAGAAAATCATTGCAGTGGAGGAAATGCACAGAGATTGCGCAGGTTGTTCTTTATATCTGAGAAGGTTTTTGAGGTATTACGCATTGCCCCTACCTATGTTATTTTTATACATATAAAAAATCCATTTGAAGTAACATGATGTATTCCATAATATATTCTAATCCAAATACATTTTAACAACCTTCATAATCTGCCAGGAGCTATCACACAGTCCATGATGGAATTACCTCAAGACGATATAGGGAAAACCATCATTATTATGACTTTATTAAGTGGCATATTTTCCTTCAGTAAAGATGAAACTTTTGACCTTGTAATGAGAATGCCCTTTTTGCAGTTATGTTTACAGGCTTATAGGTGTAATTAAAAATAAAAATTCTTAACCACTTATTACAGAATATGATTGAAATTACAGAATAGGATTTAGTGAGGGAATAAATGAAAGACAGAAATACAAAAATTTGACTTCTCTGTTGAAATCCATTACTTGCTTTCTGCCCAGCAAGTGTGCAGATGTACGGACAAAAGTAAGTTGGCTGCAGGTTTAATATGCATATTTTTTCTATATTGATTGGGAACTGATATATGCCTCAACTGGCTCATTCTGCCAACCAATCTTTTCTCAGGATCTCATTATGAGAGGTCAAGGTATGTTATTAATTTGGCAGGTTAGTTCAATATTGCCTGGGAGCAAGTGATTCTGACCTACTTATGTTTAAAATGGGCAAAGAAACATCCTAATCATCTGTAAATACATGCTCATTGCTTGCAAATGGAAAACTTCCTAAATCTTGAGATAATTCACTCAAGAGGATAAAGAAGTTATGAATTTGCAGGTTTTTAGGAAGAGTTCATTGTATGTCTTCACTGCTAAAATTCCATAATTGGGGAGAGGATGACATTAGATAAAATTTCATTAAGCAAAAGCAACAATAAGAAATCATAACACTTTATGAAAGACAGAGGAGGAGATGTGCTCAACAATGTGTAAAAATTAAAGGTTAAGGATTTTAATATTTTGATAAGGGAAGATAAATGTCATGTGAAAAAGGGAGACCCAGATTCTTCGTGTGGGGAGCTTTTCTGTGTCCATAGTGTTTGATTTGTCTGTCAGCACCCCAGGAAAGCCGAGACCCTTGAGCCTGACCAGTCTGCCAGTGTCCCATTATGGGGACCCTTCACTGAACAGTCCCTGCTGTATGGGAGGGTGACTCGACTGACTTGTTCAGGGACACACTCCAACATCATAAGGGAGATTCTTTAGAGGGTCTTTCCACTTTATGACCCCTCAGCAGGTCTTCATTTGGGTGTGTTCCCTGCTGCCAGTGACTGCCAGTGCCCGTGAAGGACTCACACCAACAGTTCATGGAATAACACTCTTTATTAATATAAAATTGTGACAGGTTAAGGTTCAAGGACTGTTGGTGACAGTATCTGACTGCATAAACATATCCAAAGCAGCACACAGACAGCTGTAATCCCCAATAGAAGCATTCAGCACATGTAGAATGTGGTTCTTACCCAATAGGTATCCCTGTGAGGGAGAAGACAGGGTCAGCGCCTTGACTGATCCCAGCAGTAACAATGGAGTCTTCCCTAAATTCTCACCATTCCCTACTCACTTTTATACCATTTCTTTGTGTTTAGATAGATCTTGTGTGATTCTAACCATACTTACCTTTGTTAAGGACTGGTGTAAAATTCTCCTGCTTTACTTTGAAATATATAGTCAATAAAATCCAGAGCACACACCCAGTGAGGAGTGGCTGTGCCTCAGCAGGAGTACCTTTGGGATGGAGGTGTGTGTTAATATTGCAATTAGGTTATAAGGAACCAAGTTCATCTGAGGAGAGAGTTTCCCCACAGCGGTTGGCTCAGCAACAGGACATCTCCTCCTCTCTCTCTTGGCTGATGGGTGCAATGTGGTTTTCCAGATGCAAAGTGCCATTGAATTCCCCTCCCTCTGAGGACTTAACTGAGCATGGTCATGGTGTCTTCACTCTGCTCCACCCTCTGTTCCATCCCTCTTAGTGGTGCTATGGCTGCAGATTGTGGGTGTGGGGAATCATCATGCAATAGGTTTGCAGCATTCCTGCATTCCATCCAGGGAGCAGCATCTGTAATTTACCCTATAATTCCTGTACCATCATAACCTCTGTTAGGATGTGAATGTAACTTCTCAGTTTCCTCTAATTTTGCTCCCAGTCATTTTTTCACAATAAGCAAACAAACAAAGAAAACTAGGGCCAATAGAGGTAATGACAATAAGAAGAATTGTTGCTATTTGTTTATTAAATTATAAAAATTAAAAACAAGGTACATTAGTAGATGGACATAGATTGCTTAAAATACTGCAGAAAAGCCACAAGTCTTCAATATTTTTTCCCCAGTATTTAAGAAATAACAGGATGATTGATTTCAACACACAGGCATGGCAGAGCACTTTCCAGACCATTAGTAACTGTGAAAGATATTTAGCAACATCTACTAGGTGTAAACTTTTTTAAAACTGCAGGTTTGGCTAAATTAAAACAGGATTACTAAATGAGCTAAATGTAGATTTTTCTGGTCCACTAATGCTTATTTTTATTAAATTTGAAACACTTAAAAATCACAGAGGTCAGAAGACTATTAACATTCAAAGAAGGCCAGTTGATAACTCATTGACCCAAGCTTCATTTCCTGTCATGTCAAGATATTTGGGGGAAAAAACGTACAAAGTATCCTGAGTTTTAAATACACATCTTTAGTTTTGGCTGTGGGGTCTATCTGAACTACCTCTGTTGGCTCCATGCAAAAGAAGTGTTCCTTTTCTTTGTGACCATTGCAGAATAATTTTGGCTTCTCTAATGATTTCAAAGGACCTGTAACGTAATATTTTGACTTATAAAATTTTGCATTAGTTTTCAATAAGATCAGACCTTAGAAGGTTTTTTTTTAGGTCTCTTGGAAACCTTGAGTGCCTGTACATTTTGGACACGCATTAGAAACTTCTTTAGAACATCTTTTAAATGCATGCCAAGATCAAAAAACATACAAAATCAGGCCTGAGTAAATTTCAGATATTAATGTTTATTTTTAGCAAGTTATATTTATTATCTGAAATATGAAAAAATAGCTCACTTTAGCAATTCTAATAATGACAAACCATATTACTGAGCTTCATTCATATCTATGGGACTAATTGCATTTTTGTGGTCAGTTTTCTCAGATTTTTTTTCCTAGAGAAATTAATTAATTCTGAAATATTCAACATATTGTTCCTTCACTAATCCTTATTTAGAAAACTATTCATATTCAAAGATATTATTAATATCCTGATTAAGGCTCTTCAGAATCTGTCTTTCTGTCTTTTGCTAGCCACAGAGTGTGTTCAGCCTAAATTTACAGTACTCCTGCAATAACAGTACTTCTGCTTCTTGAAGCAGAGAATTGTCTGCCTTTGTATCCCTCAACACAATGAGCTTCTGCTCATGTTTTCCTCTCATGACCTCAACTAAGATGCAACCAAGTCACAGATTAATGAACTGTGAGCTCCATCAAAGGGATAGTTTAACATACATTTTCTCCAGGGCCTTACCCATCTGCAGGCAGATTCACTATATACTGAAAGAGTATAATGTCTTTTGTACACCCCAAGCAATCTGCTTTTCCATCTGTGGTATCTCTGGATCTTCTTTCTGTTCAATAGCCTTGGGGAATAACAGATTGCTCTTTAAGACTATGCCTTGCATAGGAACAATACATATCCAGATGCTTGCTACTGATTTAATTCTTTAACTGGAAGGCTAAATCTTGTATGCCTACAGTTAGCTCATCCATGGGTTACCATGGCTTTCCAGCTGGCCAGCTTTCATGATGTAAGTTCCTCCAGTTGAAGGACTACTTTTTTTTTATTATTTTTTTACTTTCTACTTCTTAATCAATATATTAATTGGCTGGCAGTTTAAGAGTGTGATTTCACTATCCTGCAAAGTTGATCAGTTTAAAAACATGAGCAAACATAGTATTTGAGCGACTTATATTTTTTTAAAAGAGATGGTAGTCATGATTCTGCTCTTCAGTATCCTATACCTCAAATTACAATTATTCTCTTTTCTTAATGAGCTGTCATTCTTCAAGTTGTGTTTCATCTCTTCTATCAGTTTCTGATACCATTAGATGTTCAGATAGAACATAATTTTATCTGTCAACTTTGTTAATCCTTTCACCTCTACTCAAGAAAAGTAATTTCTTTTTTCTGCATACTCATTCTGACTAGTAAAAGAGCATCCTCTGCCTCCTTTTGGATCAATTCCAGGTTGGTGTACTCTAGCTGCCCAGACACTCCTGTTGTCTGATCCTGTATAGGTTGGAAGGAATATCTCATGGTTATCTGGTCTGACCTCACTTCTGTGCACAACATTGCAGGTGTGCCCACATACCTGGTTCTTGGCATTGAGCTGCTGCTCTGCAGTGCAGTGTGGCCTACCAAAGTGCACTTCCAGCACTAAGAATCATCAGTGGCAACAAAAGTTTTGTTCTCACTCTTTTGATCATCTCCTGCTTCTTCTTCACAGGTTGTGGTACAGTTCTGTGAGGTGTCAGACAGCACACAGTGCTGCAGAGCTCAACTGCTTTACACTGGCTCTTGGTCACTGAGACAGCTCCCCAGGCTGCTCAAGGTGTTTTACAGTTTTTTCTCTGGCACTCCTGAAGTGCTGTTTTACCAGATGGGCTGTCCCTCTTCTCAGCTCCACATTAATCAGGATCCAGGAATTTGAACTCCACTGCTTGGCTGACAAGTGAAAAAGAGAAAATAGGGAGCCGTGAGGCAAAAAATCGATTCTGGACCTCTCAAGTGGCCTCCAGTTTGTCCTGCCTTACTTCCCCTTTACTCTATTCAGTGAATTTTCCCTTTCATTTTTCATCATCTTCCAAATTCAACATGGTCTTTTCTCTCAAATCATAATTCTTAAAAAAGAATAGTTCCATGCCAGATCTTTCTGCCCTTACATGCTGAAGTCTTCATGCATCTGGGTCACCAGCCTGCAATGCAGTTCCAGCAGTTAACTTTAACAATGTTTGTTTCAAAATGTGTTTCTTGGCCCACTGCAGGTGGCAGGTGCATCCCAGACTACCTCACATATTACAGCTGCTACACTGCATTAATACTGCAAACCGAGCATGAAAAGCATCCCATTAGCTCTAGTACTGCAACAGACAACCACAGGGGGATGAAACATTTTATTTTTACTAAAATCATAGAATCATTTAGGTAGGAAAAAACCTTTGAGATCATTGTGTCCCACTACTAAATTATACTGCCACGTCAACCACTAAACCATGTCTCTAAGTGCCACATCTATCCAATCTGATGTTGGAATATTATTTCCCATTTTGATTACACTTGTTATATGCTATTTCTTTCTCTGCTAGGTGTTCTTGTTCTAAATTGAAAAAAATGAGCAAAATCCTTTCCATTTGGGTAGTATATATGCCTGTTAATATATGTTTTGACTCAGTTTTGGAGGGGTTTGTGTAGTTTAATAATATTAATTTCTTTAAGTATATTTAGCAATGAGAAAATTCTTGCATGAATATATCAAACTTTAAAAAATGGACAATTGCTTTCAGTTTTATTCTTATCTGAAATAATCATTTTATTCTCTTATGAACAAAACAGTAGTACACAGTTTTATTTCAAGTATCTATTTCTATGTGTTAATGTCCATTCTGCCACTCCTAAGCTGTTTCCAAGAGTCCTCTAAAGTATTAGCTGACCCTTGCTCAGTTTTTTCAGGTATAACAGAATTTCAAGAGAAAGGGAAAAGTTTTCCCTTTCCTTCCCTTTCAAGAGAAGAAAAAATCAGTTTTACTTGATAACTACCACATTGTAGAATTGCTAATACTGCAATATTTGCAAGTGTTGCAAAATCCTTGTAAATTATGTTACAGCATCAGGCAAGGCAGCATTTTCCATCCATGTGTGCACAAAGTCATACACAAGGCAACTGGTTTGACAGCAAGATACTGACTACAGCAAGGCAAATAAACTGTGATATTAGCACAAGTACCTGGAAGTAGAACTGGCTCTAGTAAATAAATTTTTTCCTTGTTCTCTTGTTTTCCTTTTTTTCCTTTGCACCATTGTCACCCACTAAACAGCAGTAGCAAATTATTAGCTTTGACTGTTTCATAGGAAGGCATCTCATGTTTTTGTGGGGCACCCTGTGATGCAGCAGTTACTGACAGTCACTGATGTATATTGTTTGTATGATCTGATGTTACACCAATTCAATGAGAGATACATCAGACCAACTTAATGTAACAGGCATAGAAAGCTGTTGTCAGATATTTTCTGTTTATTCTGATGAAGATCAATAAAACAAATTAAAAGATTTTTAAATCCGAGACAACTCTGAGGGCTGTTTTGGTAGGACAGTTTTATTATCATGAGGTAATTTCAGTTAAGTGAGATTGCCTCCCACTATCAGCTTTGTTTCTAGACATCTCTAAATGAACAGGCTGTGCTGAGAAAAGGGAAGGTCAATTGTCTGTGCTGGATAAAAGCTGAACTTGCAGACTGATGCTGAGTTAGAGACATGTCAGCAATGTGTCAGCCAATGATGACACCTTCGCTAGAAGAAATAAAGTCAAGACAAACAACTGTTAAAATCAAAGTAATTGTTTTAAAGTTTGCAAAAATAATTCAAGTAGATGTTGCTATATTGTTTTTCCTGTGACCTAGCACTCACTTAATAAAAAATTGTCCTAGTCATGGACGTGTGATAGTTTAGCAGTATCTACCAAACTGTCATATAATTCTAATTTTCAAATACAAAAATGGTTCTTAAAAATGTTTTAATTAGCTGTGATAACCTTTGTGCATGGTGGCATATTCTTGTGAGACAAACCCTTTGTCCAATTTTAGACTTAACAGACAGTGATCAGATGATCAACATCATGTGCCAGGGTCTAGTAACAGAACTGGATGCATTAGCATTTGATCCTGGAAAAGATTTGCAGGCTGATAACATTTCTAATGCAGCATTTAGTGTATAGTGACTCCTAGGGGCTGCCCAGAAGAATGAATATTCTGAGGTCTTAATTCAAAGTTTTTTTTTTTCCAAAAGGAAATAAATTTCTAATTTTGGAAAGGGTGATTAAAACTTATGTGAAAGCACTGAATTCCACCACCTGGGAGATTACAAGGAGGAAGATGCAAGACACCATTCAGTAACTTCACATTCTTTGGGATGGTGAGTGATATTTAATTCCCTTTTTCTCTGGTCAATCAATATAGCACTTTCAGCCATGGTCTCACCATGAAGGAAATATAATCTAGATTCATCAAATAGAAATATGGGATATAGCTCTAGCCAAATACCATATACATTATTTAAAACTCTAGTGAACTGCTTGCAGACATTATAAGGGCATTTTAAACATTAATAAGTCAGTTTCAGTAAACAAGGAGATAAACCAAAATCACAGTGGTTGTCTTGGGTATTTGAAAGGTTTGCCTTTTTCTCTTCAATTCTCTATACATGCCCCTTTCTTTCCTCTCTAACAAAGAAGAATAATTTACACTTAAATACAGATATAGTTTCAGATTTTGTTCCTTATTATAACACTGTCTGCCCAGGATAGCATCCAGAGCATGCCATCCCTCTTGCATCATTTTTGCAATGAATTTGTAGACACTCTGGATTAACATATACAGGAAAATACTCCTATTTATTATTTTATTTGGTAGTGGGAAAGATAACTGCAATCTGTCTCAATTATTTTCTTTCTTTTTTTAAGACAAGGTTGATAAGACTAGGTAAGTATTCTGTTGAGAATAGGACAGGATAAAGACATACTCTTTATCACATCTTCAGAAAGGAAGAAGGGAATCCAGTTCAGCTACAATGTGTGGCTGCAGCAAGTAATGGGAAACTCTCTGGGCTGTAGGATGCAGGAGATTAAATTCAGGGTTATTGGATTTTATTCTTATATATGCCAAATGTCAGTGATTTCTCTGAGTTGGTGAATAAGTAGAGATAGGGATCAAAACTCACAGAAGCATGACTAATGAAAGAATAGAGATTATAAGATTAGTTAAAGAAATTGCTGATGTGACATGTGAAGGCACAATCAGAAAGCTGCACAACCATGTCACTGTTGTCATGTCACATAACAGGGAAATGTAGGTGTTGACCCTGGCTGGGCTCCAGATGCCCAGCAAAGATTCTCCATTGCTCCTCTCATGGGCAGGATGGGGAGGAAAAAATATTAAAGTCTTGTGGGTTGAGATAAGGGAGAGATTAATCACCAGTGACTGTCACAAGCAAAACAGACTGCACTTGGGGAAAAAAATATTTAATTTATTACCAATCAAATCAGTGTAGGATAATGAGAAATAAACTTAATCTTAAAACATCTTGTCTCTACTCCTCCCTTCTTCCCAGATCCAACTTAATTCCCAAATTCTCTCCCTCTTCCCCTCCAGTGACGCAAAGGCACAGAGGACAGGGAATAGGGTCCCATTCAGTTCCTTGCATTTTGTCCTTCCCCTCAAAGTGCAACCACTTTGAGGGGAAGGACTCCTCACACTCTTCCCCTGCTCCAATGGGGGTTTGCTGCTATGGAAGATAGTCCTCTGTGAACTTCTCCAATGTGACATAGGCTGTAGGGTATGAACTTCTCCAGTGTGGATCCCTTTCCATGGGATGCAGTGCCTCAGGCACAGCCTGCTCCAGTTTGAGATCCCCATGGGGTCCTGCCACAAGCCTGCTCCTGTGTGGGCTCCTCTCTCCATAGGCCACAGGTCTGTCTGCTCCACGATGGACTTCCCACAGAGTCACAGCCTCCTTTGGTCACCCACCCACTGTGGGGCTCTCCATGGGCTGCAGGTGGATCTCTGCTCCTCCATGGATCTCCCTGGGCTGCAGGTGGATCTCTGCTCCCCCATGGATCTCCCTGGGCTGCAGGGGCACAGCTGCCTCTCCATGGGCTGCACCAGGGGCTGCAGGGGAATCTCTGCTCCAACACCTGGGGCAACTCCTGCCCCTCCTGCACTGACCTTGAGTTCTTCAGGGCTGTTGTTCTCACATATTCTTACTCTTCTGGCAGCTGCAGCTGCCATTGTTCAGGGGTTTCCCCCCTCCTTCTCAACGTTATCCCTGAGGCATTACCGCCATGGGTTCAGCCTTGGCCAGTGGCATGTCCATACTGGTTCCAGCTAGAATTGGCTCTGTCAGACATGGGGGAAGCTTCTGGCACCTTCTCAGAGAAGTCCCCCTTTCCTACACTACCAAACCCTAATCATGCCAAACCCAAACAGTAGCTGTCCCATTTGTAGATGCTAAAGGCAGCGTTACACACATGGTGTCCTTTACACCATCCCTCATTTTTCCTCTGCAATTCTTATGTCTACTTTAACAGCAAGAATTGCTTCTTATCCTCACAATTAATGAAATCCAACTGTCATCTTTTGAAACCATCTACTTAGATTATTTTCCCTCTAATCCATCTGAGCTAATTCTTTCAACCAAAGTCTTCAAAAGGGTGACTAATTTTTCTTAGTGCTTTCATGGTGTTTGTCATGTTCAAAACATTAAACAAATGCTAATTAATTAACAAACATACAGAGCTACAAATCTGCAAAACAGTCAACACTGTATTTTACTTTATTAATTAAGACTTAATAATTTTTATTTTATCACAAGTCAGTCTAAATTTATTCTTTATTAATTTTTTGAAGGAAACTTGCAAATGTAATCATAAAAAAAAAGGAAATTGTTTCAGAGTATTGTAAAGTCAAGTGAAATTAAAATATCTAAAAATGTTGAAAGGTTCCTGCTGTATCTGCTCTATTTTTCCATCTGATGGATCTTTCCATGCTCCTTTATGATACAATAATGCAAGAAATAAATACCATTGCACGTATGATTCACAGCTGCTGTATTTATCCCCACATTTGTCTTTTTGACCTGAATAAATACCAGTTCTTCACCTGCAGAATGGCACTGAGGCATACTGGTACTAAAAATGCAAAATATTTCATGCAATTATAAGGGCTTTCTCTTTTATCTAAGAAGAATTGCTGTTTGTGTCATTAAAAAAGTGCATCAATATCTGCTCAATGGGGTTTCACTGCATATCTCAAGTTCAGTTTGTACTTCATGGCAATTATTTTGATGAGCATTTCAGCCTTATAGAGACAGACTGCTTCCTCTTCCATGCGTGTAGATTGCCTGTATCTTTGAGGTGAGCAAAGAGTGCTTAATGAAAATACCTACCCAAGGAAGTACAAATCATTCTCAGTGTATATAAAAGTGTTTTTGATTGAGGTTTCTGGTAACTGGTGCAGATTTCTTGTAGCTGACTCTTTGATGACATATTCTTAAAGAGTGAATGTCAGGAGTCTTTCCAGGTTCAATTGTCTTTTCCCACCTCTTTCTTTTTTTGGTCCACCAGATGCAGAAGAACAATTACTCTGACTCAGGCATGCTTTTCTGTTTATTTTTTATGACAGAATAAGAATTTAGAACTTTGCCTGTGGCCTTGAAAATCACAGTTGTGATATTTTCTAGTGTATGTAGCAGCATAAAATAAACAAATAACAACTGTCTAATTACTGGCTAGTTTAACTGTAATCTTGGGAGAAGTGGTTTGCTGGGAAACACGTCCATGTTCTGTATGACTCTATATTAGGTGTCTGATTTAGATTATTTCATCTAATCTGAATCTTGTTCAAATACATTTCCCACCCTAACCTCACTTGTTCAGAGAAATCGTATTTTGATGTACGAACACAACCTGCTTGCAAAACCTTCAATTTTTTATCTTTACACCTAAATGTGTTTTGTCAAAGAGACTTTTGCATCTTGTTATGTTAAATAACATGTAATACGTGTATCGGTCCTACCCAATATTGTACTAGCTAACCAGCCCTCTGTAGTGGGTTCCTTGGAGTAAACACTGTAGTGGAGGAGTTGATGGTCTCAGGCAAGTGACTCCTGCTCTATTGGGCCTTGTGCTTCATTCAGGCTTGGGAAGGCTGAATTACCCTTAGCATGAGTAGCTGGTGTGACCCCAACCCCTGCATGCTGCACTGTAGGGCAGGTGCTGGCATGCCCCAGGCTGCTCAGTGGCACTCTGGTGGACATTGCCCCACCTTTCAGAAGATATATGCTTGTTTTAACACACAACAAAATACATGAGTACTACTGAACCTCTCCACAGGTGGAGTCCATGGAGCAACCAGTGGGACTTCCCCAATGCTTCACAAAAGTGGGGCTCCCAGCATCTGAAGAGACATATGATTGGTGTGCTAATTATATGTCTCTTTCTATTTCTATCTTTTGTTAAATCAATTTTATTACAGTAATTGCTGTTGAACCTTTCTGATTAAGATCCAGACAGAATTCTGCACCCTTCATTGCCTTGCTGCAGAGCATCCTCTAAGCCTTCCCTTTGCTTTCCATGATATAGATACCTACATATAGATGCCATATAGATTGTAAAGTGGCACATGTGGGTCACTGCAACTTGCAAAATCGTAATTTGCATGAGGCCAGGCAAGCCAAAGACAGACAAGTATAACTGCATTCCATATTGGTAAAAACTGGCAGTTTCACTGAGTTTATCCTGTCTAGGGATTCTGATTATGAATATTTAAAACTGTTTAAATAAACAAGCAAACTGCAAAATGCCCCAAGGCCCATATTTTGATATTTTGGAATAAAAAGAAATGTTCCTCCCAAGAAGTGTTCCCTTCTAAAATAGCATTAAAGTAACCTTGTAGTTCAAAGAGTCATAGAATCATGGAATGTCCTGACCTGGAAGGCTGTTCAAGCCGAATTCCTGACCCTGAATGGGACCACCCCAGAAATCACACCACATGCTTGAGAGCTTTGTCCAAATACTCCTTGAACTTGATAGACTTGGTACTGTGACCACTTCCCTGAGGACCCTGATTCAGTACCTAAGCACTCTCTGTTCAATGGACCTTTCCCTCTAGTATCCAGACCAATCACCCCAGCATCTTTCATTAAAGCCATTGAAAGCCAGAGCCAGGGAGGTGCAGAGGATTCCTATGTATTTTGAGGCATCAAAATTTCTATAGCTAGAGTTGTTAAGTTGTTCCTGCCTATTCTGTAAAATGCACCTTCCGTGGAAGATCTAACAGGATTTAAATCTAACAGGAACATTTCACTTTAGACCAATTATTTCCTGCACAAAGAACTGGGATTTCATAATAGCAAGCTAGTGTAGGAGACTATATTAGAAAGCCCTTATTATATACCATCTATAAAGATTAATTATTGCACTTAGCCTAAAGCACATCAGGTTAGTCTCTGTTTTCATTTAATTATCTTCCTAGTTATCTTTTAATTATCCTGTTTCCCTGCTAGTGCTAATACATGTAGCTACTATCCTGCATCTTTTTCCTTTACGCAGGAGAACACACATTGTTTTTGAACTTCAGCTCAGCTCTTGCCAATGTTTTGTAAATGTTACCTATGTTAGGAGATCTTTTCTCTAAAACCACAGATTTCATCATGTTAGAATATTACCAGCACAGTCACTGATTAGAGAAAAAAGAGTATTTAATTATTTTATGAGAATTATTATAATCTGAAATGTTTCCCTGATAATTGCTTTCCTTTTCATTATATATCTTTGGGTGCATTAAGAAGAATATTGGTACGTGAAGCAGTTGGGATTGACCTTTCAGTAACCGCTCATTTCCTCACCATTCAATAAAAGATCATACCACCATAGAATAGCTTGGTTTGAAAGAGACCTTCAAGATCAGCTGGTTGAAAACCCCTTAAAGAGGGTAGGGATGTAGGGAACCTTCAACTAGACCGGGTCACTCAGAGCCCTGTCCAACCTGGCCTTGAACACTTTCGGGGATGGGCACCCACAACTTCTCTGGACAGCCTCTTCCAGTGCCTCACACTAAAGAATTTCCTCCTAATATCTAACCTAAACCTACTCTCTTTTGGTTTGAAGCTATTTCTCCTTGTCCTGTCACTGCATGCTCTTGTACAAAGTTTCTCTTCAGCCTTCTTGTAGGCTCCTTTCAGGTACTAAAAGGCCACAATTAGGTCTTCCTGAGCCCTTCTCTTGTCCAGGCTGAAAAATTGCAATTCTCTCAGCCTTTCTTCACTAGACGTGCTGCATCCATCAAATCATCTTGGTGACCTCCTCTGGAGTTACTCCAACAGGTCCATGTCCTTCCTGTGCTGGGGACCCCAGGGCTGGATGCACCACTGCAAGTGGGGTCTCACCAGAGCAGAGCAGAGGGGCAGAATCCCCTCCCTCACCTGCTGCCCACACTGCTTTGGATGCAGCTCAGGGCACATTTGGCTTTCTGGGCTGCAAGGGCACATGGTTGGGTCGTGCCCATCCTCTCATCCACAGCACCCCAAAGTCCTTCTTGGCCAGTCTGCTCTGGATCTGTTCATCCCCCAGCCTGGATTGATACCTTGGGTTGGCCAAACTCAGGTGCAGCACCTTGAACCAGGCCTTGTTGAACCTGATGTGTTTCCTATAGATAGCTTGTCCAGGTCCCTCGGGATGTCATCAATTCCTTCAGATGTGTCTACACCACCTCTCAGCTTGGTGTCATCTGCAAATTTATTGAGGGGGCACTCAATCACTTCATCTATGCCATTAATGAAGGTATTAAATAACACTGGTCTCAACATGGTCCCCTAAGGGACAACACAGGTCACTGGTGTCCATTGGGAGTCTGAGCTATGGACCACTACCCTCCAGATGCAACCATTCAATAAATTTCTTATCCATCTAACAGTCTACTCATTGAATCTATCTCTCCTATTTAGAGAGAAGAATGCTGTGAGAGAGCCACGTCAAAGGCTTTGTGGAAGTCCGGATAAATGATGTCTGCAGCCCTTCCCTTGCTCACTGCTGTAGCCACTTTTGTGACCGCTTCTATAAGAGCAACCCATACATGCTTTGGGTTGTGATTGAGGAGGATGTGTTGCCTTGGCATTTTTTCTTTTTTTTCAACAAAAACATTAACAAGCAACAAAACAAAAGATGTCCAATTTCATAGTGAACTGCAAGAGATGGCCCCTTGGGCAGTACATGCTAAATTTCACCATTTGCTGCTACAGAAGGTGAATAAATTAGCAGAAATAGGGGAAATCTGGATAATGGTACAAAGTCTTAAACACTGGTGACTACTCAGTATGAATTATGCTAAAATAGAAATTTCAAGGAAACTGAATGTCATGCTTCATTGGACAGACTGGTAATGGGGAGAGTGTAGTGTATTGTCTGTTAACTGTTAATTTATCAAGAAAGATATGCTTCACGTAACAAATGGAACAAAATATAAAAAAACCTTCAAGCAACCCAGAAAGCTTTCATGAGGCTCAGCTAGAGCTCGGAGCTCTGCTGAAGGTACATCTGCACAAAATGTGCCAGCCTGATAAACGGCAACAGTCAAAAATCTGTCAAATGTCACCCATCAACAATAAGGTGATTATTAGCCCCAGCTTCAACTGCCTATGTCTTGTACCAAAGCTGCAGACATTTAAGGAGAGATGAGGCTGAAGGGATTCAAGGAAGCATAGGAAAAGAGCTGCTCTGTTTATATTTTCCCATATATATACTAGTTCAATGTTTCTTATGTGCCATAAAAAAATGGCACATAAGAAAGAGATATTTGTTCATTTGACCAGAGTTTTTGAGTGTTCAGTACCCTGCTGAGAACAGAAGAACTAGTGTCAGTGAAGTAACTACATTCCCAAATGGCAACGTTCATGTTGCCACACAGATAAACTGTGCTTTGTTGAGCATTCACACATCATATAGAAGAGACAGCAAAATTTCCTCCTTTTCTTGATTTAAAGCAGTGATTTGAACTTAGGTCTTCTTACCAAAACGTGCTTGTAGTGCTAACAAAATAACTTATCACAGCAACTTTCTTCATCTCTCCCATTAAAGCTGGGCTGTTCTGTTTGAAAGAATTAAATGTTCATTTTGGCTACAAGCAGCCCCATGCACAGCTCTACCTCCTCTCCCTCTGCCTCATCCCGCCTTTGATTACTTTGTTACTCGTTCAGCACAGAACATCTTCAGAGCAGCCCCTGATGTGGAGCCCTCAGCCCCCTCTGGAAGAGGATGTCCTTCCCTGCTACCCACACAGAGATCCTGGAGCAACCAACTTCAGCCTGAGGGCCCTGTATCCTCTGTCCCCACCTTGCTCTGTGGCGCTGAACCCAACACAATGGAGTCTGCCAGCATGCTGAGATCATTCCACACTCCCTCCTGAGAAACACTTACACTTTTTGTCTGCACAGCCGTCCAGAGCTATGAAGGGAAAGGATCTCATTTAACCTTTTGCTCTGGAAAGGGGAAGATACTACTGAAGAATATATTGCACAGTATTAAAAAAGAAAACTCTACTTCCTGCAGACATTGATTTGGGCAGATCTTGATATCAAAACATGAGGAGAAATTTGTAGTTAAGAATGTTTCCACTTGTCCCTTTAATAATAATTGCAGATGAAATTGTGTGCAGCAGTGGCACTGCTTTTTGTCAGTTAGTATGAGATGAAAATATTTGTTGATTCCAATTGTGCATGTATCTATGCTAATTTCATGGTGTGTTTCCAGATTATATCCTTCGGTTTGACAGATATATGAAATGTTATATGGCAACATCTGATTTATTTTGTTAGAGTTGCTGCCTAATGAGAAAAGTAATCAGTCCCACTAGCCTTTGCTTTCAAATATCAGTTCCCATTAGAGACATTTCTGTAAACCCTTACTGCTCTTCTTCAGTCTATTAAGTGAAGATTTTCTGACTGAGAAAACTTTCCAAACCCACACATCATAATTTAACTGAAATATAGTTATTTTCTGCAGCGTATGTATTTCCACTTCTATGTTTTGCTAATAGCTTCCTTTTGCTGTTAAAATTTGAGCAAAGGGGTTTTTTTTCTCCCACCAGACAATTATTCTCATTTGTTTAAAGTGGCAGTGGAAGCACAATTAACCTACAATCTGTAATGATGCAGCCATTGCCATGACAATACCTTGTCATACCTCATTTATGGAATTAGCTGTTGAGTTTTGTCATAATCCAGAAAATTCTTCCCTAAAATTTAACACTTTTAACAGAAATTTATAGATATTAAATAAAAAATAATTTCAGTAGATTGGTAGATTATGTTCCTTATGCTATAGATAAGCGCTACAGTCACTCTTCAGTCAGCTGGAGAGCTATGTACAAAAAGTAGACTCTTACCTCTTAAATTTCTGTTAAAGATATTTTTTTCTTCATTCTTTCACTAGTTGCACATTATTTATGAATGTAAACCAATTGGTGGCTTAGTTTAATGTTGCAAGAACAAATTACTGTGTTAATTTTCAAAGGACTAGATTTCCCACTAGTACTTCTGCTAGTGGTATGACTTTGATTCTTTTTGTTGTATTTTACCAAAGATGAGAACTTAGCTATAACAAAAAAATACCAAAACTCACAGTGTTTAAATTGGAGACCAGCTACAAATTAAGAAATTTGCTTTCATATGAAGAAGAAATATAGAAACACTCTAAAGCCTAACATGATTTTATCTATGTTGTTCACAATGTCCAGATTACTAATTATTACATATCTATTGATAACTGCAGCGAAATTCTTCATTGTAGAGCAATAAAATTTTTAGTATGAATAATTTTCAGAAGTTCCATGAAATGATGCATAATTCTAAGGAATTCCATAATGGAATTTGTAACATCTTGCAAAAATAAGTCATTTAATTATCTGACATTTTTAACTTCGCAACTCTGACTTTTGCAAATAATCTGCAGTGTTGTTTTCTTTAACACAAAGCTATGTAGCAGCTCACAACTTTCATTACCATTGCCTTATAAAATGTCAAAAGAACCAAATGCAATGAACCTGTTATAATGTACATGACATACCTGGTATTATTAATGAACAGTTCCTGTAATAAAATGAGACCATTTATCTTTGTTCAAATCAGATCCACATGTCCAGACTCTAGAGATAAACTGGCTTCCTAAGTGTACTCTTGTATACTGAATATTACATTTCATGTTAAAATGACAGAAAAATGCATTGTGTAAAAAGACTATATTAAGAAAACAATAAAAAATTACTCAGGGGGTGTAAAATATCTTGAATTATCTTAAATTCTAGTAGTGTTCAGATTAATAAAAGCTATAAATTCTAATCTAGGCAATCCAAACATTTAGCAACTCAGAATCACAATTCTCCAAATTATTTTCCCCCTCATCTGTACTCCCTACCCTTTTAAAGGAGAATTATTTTCATGTGAGGAGCTGAACATCCCAGTTTCTTCTAGAGCCCCCAACATGTGAACTCAGAGGAGAGGAAAATTCTATTCACAAGGGCTTTGCTCTGAGAATTTCAGCTGCTTATTCTGCAGGAGATTTTCTTTCCCTCTCCCTTTAGAAATAATGCACAGAGGAACTTGATTTTTCAGAGCCTTGGGCTCTTGGACAGCCATGAACACCATAGACCCTCTGGACTCTTACCAGGATGATTATCTAATCATCCAAGAGAAGAGCTATCTATCCTGCTGTGTTTTAAGCACTTACCTGAGGTGCCTGATTTAGGAATAATATCATTAGAAGGTATCACATCATCCCTGAAGTGCTCTTCATGACTGGGCTGGAGAAAATTTAAGACATGGTCCCTCTCTGAAGAGGGCTTTCTTCCTCCATCACTATAGAAAAAATGCAGGCATCTAAGTGCTCAGTATGAGCCTTACCTGCCTACCCAAGGACATGCTCAGGAATGAACTACTTTTTTACTTCTAAGGCTCACTCTTTAGAGAGTTACTTCTTTCACAGAACTACCAAGTGAATACATAGCAGAAAGGTGTCAGTCCACCCCTATAGTCTTCTTCACATCCTCTCTTAATTTCTAGCCTTAATAGACCTTCTGTTTAACATGTACAATTGTCTGTATGTTCTTACATACTTAGTGGCTAATTTCTCGTTATGAAAGGACAGAAGAAAACAGAGAAACACTGGACATAAAAGTTACATGAAAATTTCAGCAATCATGAGCAATTTGATGTTCACTTGCTAGTATATGTGTTCCTGGGATGTTATAGTGTCACAACATTAAAAATCAAGACATGATTTGGAGGTGGAGGAAAACTGTGTTTTAGAAAGGAGTCACACTGTCCAAATGAATTCTTTCTGGGGTGCCATGTCAGCACAGGACTCTCTTTTCAAGACCCAAGATGGTGTTCTGTGCAGTGGTGTGAGGCATGGGGTACATCTCCAACCATCCAGTGGGTGTTTCTGCCATTGTCAGCACCCAGTGCTTGCCTTGTCAGGTTTGCAAGAGTGTGATGCAATTGATCTGGCAGGCCTCCCCGTATTTCTGTTTTGGCCTTTGTCCCCCATACCACAGGGACTTTACCTGCTTGGTCTGCTTGGCTGCAGCACATGTTTCACAGTTACAATAACCTTGGGATATGCTGTCCATGGTTAAGTTCACCCCTTGGTCACAAGATCATCTGTATGTTGTATCTCTTCCCTAATGACCTGAGGCATCATGAGCCCATTGAGCCAGAAATGATTACCCTGGTATTTCCAGCCATGATCTACCTTAGACATTTTAATCTTGATAGCCTGATCCAACAATCCATTGATTGTTGCAATGTTCTTCAGTAGTTCAACCCTTGGGTATGCGTGCATCTACAAGATGGACTTTTACAGCCAGCTTCTCTACCCTGGCAGTGATGTCTCACCACTCTTAGCAGCCCAGATGGGTTTTCCTCTCTGCTGCCAATTGGCTTTTTTCCATCTTTCCAGGCAGGCGAAAAGAGCGTTTGCTACCATCCACGAGTCAGTTTAGAGGTAGAGTCTTGGCCACTTCTCTCATTTGGCAATATCTAAAGCCAACTGGAAGGCTTTAAGCTCTGCAACCTGACTCTATCCACCTTGTCCTTCAATAGCTTCTGTGACTCACCACATAGGACTCCCTCCACACAGCAGCTTTCCACCTTCACTTTTCCCCTATGATGCAGCAGGAAAAGTCAGCGAAGAGAGTATATTGTTTTTTTTGTATTTTCAGGTAGGTGATTATATGATGTGGCCTGCTCAACACATCACCTTCTTCTCTTCTGATGAACTGGAATTTTCACTTTAAGGCCAATTCATTATGATCTTAGAGATCCCTGGGTAACAGATTTCTTATCCAAGCTTGCTGTGTAATCAGAGATCCTCTTGCTCCATGTGGCATCTGTGGCATGATGTGTGAAAGGGACTTTTCCTTTGAACATCCAGCCCAGCACTGGCCATCAGGGTGCCAGGACAAGCTGTGCTTCAGTGCCAGTCACTTCTGAAGTAGGTCAAACCCCTTCACAAGCTGCCAAGATCTCTTTTTCAGTTGCAGTGTAACGGGCCTCAGATCCTTTTTATCTCCAGGTCCACAACCCCATGTGTTGCTCTCAGACCTCCCTGGGTGTTTTTTGCCAGAGACTGCTGGAAGGACCATTTCCCTGAGCTGCAGTGTAGAGCACATTTTCACAGATAAAGATAAGAGGGACAACATTCCTGTGCTGCTGGGTCCCCCTCCCATGCCTGAGCCCAAGACAACGGAAAAAAATGATCAAAAGCTAGAACATCTGCACCACACTGCACCACGCTGCAATGCCTGTCTGCTGTGCTAGGATCAGACTCTGCTGGGGTTTTTACTCTGCGCTGTGCCTTCTCTGCTGAGCTCAGCAGCATTTGGCCACTTTCCTTCAGCACTACAGTCTGAAGCTGCATTGTTGCTTTTCTTCTGTTGGAGCGGAGCACACATTCTGATGGGCTCGGTGTCTCTGCCTCTTCTCAGAGCAACATCCTGGGGCTGCATTGACAATCCAACCATGTTTGCCACTTTTAGAGCTGCATTCTCAGAGGACTAGAAGGCACAATGGAGATGAGAAAGGGCAGGGTGTGCAAGGGCTGGTCCTGGCAACCTCTCTTAGGAAGAAATGGAAACAAAATAGTGGAGTTCCAGGAGTGTACTCACCTTTTCTTCCACCTGAATCCATGTTCCCCAGGGAGGATGTGCAGGGTATAGAACAACAACCTGGCCAAGCCCATACGCTCTGCCCCCTCTCTGCAGCCAGAAGACACACAATGTAATTTACATTTAGCTAAAGAATGCTAAGAAGCCGAGGAACATGCAGGAAATTTGCCTAATATTTTGGAATAAGTATTTTGCAATGACTATTCTGTATTCTGTTCATCTATAGAGAATTTAATTCTGAAATAAACCGAAATGTGTCATTCAAAATGGTAAGCAACCACTGTGAAATTGCTCTGAGATAGAACTATTTGGGACAAATCAAATGATGGAACAGAAATGATTGTAGAAAACTCATCAGTTTTCTTCCTGTAGATTCGTATCTTCCTCTTATACAAATGGTCTTGCTGCAGGATCTGAAGTGAAAAGCCCATGTTAATAGAAAACAAAGCTATAGATGAGGAGTTGAGTATTACTAATTTGCAAAACCAAACCAAACCAAAAATAAAACAAATGAAAACCAAAAAAGAAATAAAAAAACATAATAAAAAGTGCCTACATAGCTCTTATTCCTGTTATAGTTTCTGAGAACAATGAAAGCAGCTGTAGTAGGAGTTATCACTGTGGATAAATGAGAGCCAAACACAAAAATCACAGAAATATCAGAGATTAAGACACTGTTACATAGATGAGACAAAAAAGAGACTTGGCAAATACTGAGAACACAGGAAAAATGAAAGACATTAAATATACAAATATATTTCACTTTAGACTTCCTAATAGAAAATTTTATGGCATTGTACAATACTAACTCTGAAAAAGTAGATTACAGTAAAATATATATAGAAAAATATTTTAAAAAGAAAGCATTATCAGGAAGATTTTTACATCTATTTCCATTTTCATTATTTGTTTAAATGAACGGTCATACTTTTGGCAATTTTCTGGTTTTTTGCTTGCATTCAATATTTACACAGGCTATAAATATAATTTATTATAAATTTCTGGTTAACCAACTATGTTAGCAGTTTGGTACTTGAAAGTGCCATATAATAAATTCTTTATTTAGGTTTCCTGTAACAACACTTGTCTAATGAATTACTGTGCTCAGCAGGAGCTATTCAGTCCTAAGACAGAAGGCAGTACTCACTTATAAAGAGCACTGTGGGAATGCTAACAGATAACTACACTGTCATTATTACGAATATATCCTTAGGATGCAAGAAAAAAAAAAGGCATTTCAAACACAAAGACTGATTTAGAAAACAAGGTTTGACAGAACTAATACAAAGGCAGATTACACTGCTCCAACAGGCACCTTTATAATTGAGGTTAAAACTAATCCTAAATCTAAAATTTTTAGTTTACTTCTTAAAGCATTTAAAAGGGCAGTTTATGCCTTTGTGATTTATCATGTGTAAAATTTCAACTCACAATTCCACTAACTATATTTGAATTAAGTTACTTATAAAAACTATGCAGATTCCTGTAGTGGATTGGTGAAACTAGTCTCAGAGAAATTTCCCTTCTGCCTTTGCTCCAGCTCCTTATCAAGAGCAGGAGAAAGCCCCTTCCTGAGTTCATATCTGTCTTTGAATGTATAATGGGCAGTAGCAGTGCAGGCAGTCAGCACATGGAAGGTGGACAGAGTCAAGAGATGCCTCTTCTTGTCAAATATTTTAAAAAGTGCAATCCAGAGTGTTCAGTGCTGTGCTCTCAGAAGCTTGGAATAGAACTGAAATAGAATCATACAAAGCTCATATCAGCTATTTTTAATTATCATTGAAATAATTTTTCTGAATATACTGCCTAACAGGACCTTCATTTTACCTGGTGATTTACTGAAGGAATGCAAGCTGCCAACCCAGACCAGGGAGAGAGGACAGATCCCATGTAAGTCACTGAACAAACTTTCTTCTGCTCAAAGGCACTTTAAAAATGCAAAGTCATTACAAACACTTTTTGATGCAGGCATCCTTAAGTTTTAAATTCTGCTTTGGCTTTATCTCAACAAGTCCTTCTGCTTAAGCTGAGTTTTAAAGATGCTTGACTGCATTTTAAAATAAGCACTATGTTTGAGTCTAACTGATAACTGAACATCATAATATGGGTCATGTTAAGTACAGATTTCTAAAAAAATAAAATTCCACTTATCAACTGATCAAAATTGTTTATTGATAGGAGTCATAGTGCATGCTGCTTACGTATCTGGAGCAATGAAGCCCCGTGTTGAATTCCAGATATGACCTGGCATACCTTCCTACTTCAAATAAAAATTAAACTTTCTCAGTTAAAGGAGAGTCAGTAATGAGGCAGCATAATGAGTATTTTAAAGAGCTATTGGGATACATACAAACATGAGAGGCTTGACAAGGATATAACACTAAAATATGTCCTGAGATGTGAAAGCCCTCCTACAAGGTTTCTGTGTTACCCCAGGCAATATTGATACTGCTCCTGGGTGTAATTTGTTGATGAATTTATCTCATTTATTTATCTGGAAGAGGGAAGAAATTTCATTCACTTCATCATTAAGATGTTATCAAGATCTCACAAACTTGGCAATAAAAAAAAAGGTGTATTTTTCTGTATATTGAATTAAGCCACATGACCCTCAGATGATCTGCAGGCTAAGCTCTTAATTGCTTCCACCTTTATTTCTTCAGTTTTGTTTGTGTGTTTTTGTTTAATTTAACACTCCAGTGAACTATTCAATGAAAAAAAAAATTGTGTCAAATATGAACTTCCAGATTTTAGCTTAAAGCAACAATGTAAGACAGTCAATAGAAATCAATTTATTCTATTTGTGATTATTCCCAGATGTAGGCTTTGATATTTCATGCATCACTAAATCTATCAAGTAACAATTGTTTTCTTGGAGCTAATAGAGATGGGACCATTCATTTTTCTAGTGTCTTTTTCCTATTGCTGATGTTAGGTTTTGCCTTAGCTGTTTCAGACAGAAATGAATGGCTCCCCCAAGGCAGAAAGAATCTGTAAATTTAGCTTTGCATTCCACCCCAAATCCAATTATTATAACAACTCTGCTACTACTGTTATAGCTAAATGCCTGTCAGAGTTTCTATTATAACCCTTTACGTGGAAGTTTATAACTCAACCGTTTTAAAAAAAGGTGCTTCAAGCTAAATCTTGGCATTCAGGATTCCAGCCCAGAATACATTAAAAAGCAAACCAAAACAATAAACCTGCAAAGCTTACCATGCCCCAGCTTTTTAAAACATCTCTTTGTCTGTTCTTCATCTTTTTTAAAACAGAAAAGAAAAAAAAATCAAAAACTGGAAAAGATCATTGAAGATGTCATTCATCTTGTTTGCAAGTCAACAGCAAAATCAGACAACATCTGGAGTCAAAATTTGGGAGCAATTAATCTGTGTGCAAAAGTGTTGATTTCAGAATCTGTCTGGGTTCTACAATGGCTGCAGACTGCTTCATGCTTCAGTGTCTCCCAAAGAAGGCTGCTGTATGGGACAGCTAACACCTACCTGTCACAGTTATCCAATTCAAATATTGATACAAGCAAAAGAGGAAAGGGACAATAGAAATATAATCAAACTACTTTTCCCCACATTTTAAAAAGTCCCAGTATGAAGCTCTAGACGATAGATCACTCATTGATACATTATGTTTTTTAAAAACCAAGAGCATCATAATATATCAAACTGTCTTTGCTTATTAGCTATAAATAAACTCCCTTCATCTCCCTCTCCTATAGTACTATAACCTGTGGAAAACAGCACTCACTGAGCAATTCAGAAGACCAATTTTGGACATGGAGATGTCAATACTTGGGATGGGGATAGGAATGGTCACAGATGTGGTCTTTAAACATAGCCAGGAGGAACCTTTTGTAATATATATCACTTACTGAAACACTACACTGGGGAACATTGGAATGAGCTATGCTACCTTAGGATGCTGGAGAAAACATTTTCAGAGAGTTTTGATTATCAGCTTTTTTTTCTGTGTTCGTGGTTAGCTGATGGTACTTTTTGTTTTGCTGCAAAACATTATTCATCCTTTATTTTGTTGACTTTTTCTAAATTACTTCAGGAAATTAAAGAGGGTTTACAGTTACAGAGGGTCCCCTAGGTCTGCTTGAGTAGCTCAATAGCTTCTTTTCAATTTGCCTGCCTTTGAAGTTAGAAGACTTCCTGTGCCATTTTTCTGTGGCTTTAAAACTCCTCACAATTTCACTGCATACTAGACTCAACTAATTAAATGTGCCATCAGCAAGCTGTCACCCCAGCATGACCTTTTACAGATCCTTAATTAATACATTAGAATCTACTAGCCTCAGAACAATATTTGCCTTCCCTTTCTTAGCTTCTTGGAATTTTGAAATAGGTAATTGAAAACTCCCTCTTTTTTTTTTTTTTTTTTTTTTCTTGCTTGGTTTTTTTTTTATTTTTTTTATTTCATGTTAAACTTTTATTTCCACTTCCCTTCCCAGGGCTTGCTAATTTCCTTGAGAGTGTATTTCTTCTTTTTTTTTCTCTTATCTTATATGAGGTCTAAGTATTCCAATGCTTTCCTTATAGGAAGGAAAATTATTTTATACATGTGGATAGAGTTGACTGGATGGGGTAGATCCACTCAGTTCTAGGAATTGCACCAATTAACATCAAGTGAGAATTTGCCTCAATATGTTTTTTACAACATATTTAGCATTCCTAGATGGAGGTAGATACATGTCTATGCTTCAGAGTTTTTGCCTTTTATTGGACTTGAGCAGTCTGCTTGATCATTATCACCTGTATTTTATAATTTAATTTAAGCACAGTTCAGTGCTGAAATGCAAGCCCTTCAGCTTATTCATTATTTCCTGAGGCTGCTAGGGGGTATATGGAATGACCTTGCTGAGAGATTTAAGTGTATTAACATATAACATTTCAGTGATATCATTTACAACACTAAATTCTTGCTCTGTGTAAATACAAACTAAATGGCACGAGCAGTTCTTAGAAATGTATGGAAAAAAAGCTTTTTATTTATATTGCTTTGATCAGCTGTTGCACTACAGAGGTTAAACATACTTGTAATATCTTGCTTTGATATTTGCACTTCATTTTACAAGGAACTCATGTGAACAATGGGAGTCCCTTGATACCAAGCTGCCATTGTTTAACACAAGCCAGCAAGTAAACTCTGCACAACCACTTGCTTACTCCCCTCACTGTGAGATGGGGGAGAGAACTGAAAGAGTAAAAGGGAAAAAAACTCCAACGTACAGAATACTAAAGAAGAAATTGTGCATTGCCCTATTGCAACTGACAAAAGTCTGTGACATTTCTTGCACTGTCAAGTTTAACTTTTTGAAAGACTTCTCTTGAAAAGCAAGGTCAAATTGCAATTTTAGGAGGAGAATAGGTTTTGTGAACTATGTCATCACTTCATTTTGCCTCTATGCAAAGAAAATTGTATCTTATGTTCCAAGTCACAGTACATTTATTCTCAGATAGTTTTGTACTGCATTCACTACCAAATATTTTCTGTCAAAATGTTTATATCAACTGTGGAACTGTTACAGAAAGTGACTACACTTCTATGACTTGGAAGGAACAGATTCCTTCTGCGTTTGGAACATCTTTTGTATAACAACATTGCTGAAATATTTCCAAACATTTAAGTACAGTGTGGTGATCAATAAAACAGTAGTATAGCTGTTTCTGTACTGTTCAAATAAAGGTTATAACTCCCCCCACCATACATGATATTAATTGATTAATGATAAAATTGAAGCCTAACCAGGTTCTTTTAAGAATTTGAGTGTCATGAAACAGAAGCTCTTCAGACATACTAAAGAAAATATTTTCAAAACATAATAGCAAATAGGATAAAAATAAATACTTCCAAAAGATAAACAAGGAATTAGTGAAAATTAAAATTATAGTAAAAATAAAATATTTTGCTGCAAAGGCTCAGATTTATTTTTGCATTATATATTCAAAACATGAGGGTTCAATTTTAAAATCTTTACAAGAAAAAACTGATTCCTGAATTCTAAAGCATGACAAAGGAAAAAGCCCAAGTATGCACTCATTGGCACTGTGGGCGGGCTGGAGAAATCAATTGTGTCTGGCCAGAGAAGGTAGGAAAACTTGTTTATGGAATGGCTCTATAGCAAACCATAACCAGAATTGTCACCTGTCTGTGACTTATGGTTTGATTTCATGAATCCCTGCTGTGTAACCTTCGCTCATTTTTACAGGAAAAAAAGTGCTGTTGAGCAGTGTAAGAGCATTTAACCTGACACCATATCAGATAAGTTTCAGTATAGAGAGACATTGAGATGATAATAATGACTCAAGGATGCACAAAGAAAATACTGGTCTTCATTAAAAGCTATACACCCCTAAAAAACTCTCAGAAACAGAAGATGACAACATTACTGTTTAAAGAGAGTTTAAGGCAAGGGAGGATGGTAGTGAGCATGTGAACAGGCAAGTTGATGGCATGCCAGTCCTACCTGAGTGTACTGTTGGCTGTGCATCTCTGCTTGGAAAGTCTCTTCACACAGTAAAATAACACCCAAACAAAGGTGTTCATGAGGAAGGTTACATTGCAACCTCATAAGATAAAGCAATTTAAACTCTATAGATCAATTGGATATGTCATCTTGTCAACAGCATGAAACACAAATCAAGAGCAGGAATCACAGCTTCTGTCCCAACTCCTTCTCCTACAGACCATACTGATCCAGCCTAAGTCACAGTCCAGGGCAGGACAGTTTGCAACACAGCTGAAATTAAGCTGGCATCCCTTGATTTTTTGTAGTAGTGTTGTATCCAACTTTCACCTTTGGATGCCTTTTTGATTTTTGACCTGACCATGAAGCTCTTCATTGAAAATTGAAATCTATGCCTTTCTAGCTCCTCATTTATAGATGCACAGGGGAGAAGTAATACCAGTTGGTAGTATCATTCATGTATGATATTCCCCAGGAGACCACTGTAAATCTTCATGAGGCTTGAAGGGTCACTTGTATGTTCTTTGCTTTTCACCTGCAGAGGGTGATTTGTAAAGGAGAAGTTTATGATTGAATATATTTTGCTTGTCCTGGTTTAAATAAGTGCAAGGAACAACTGCTGTATTTATAAACATGACTTGCAGTTATTTTTGATCAACTTTTTATCTCTTATTGAACCTTTCTGAAGGGGCCATAGGCTATATTAGGACTCATTTATTCAATTTAAAAAAATTGAATACTTCTGTTATTTAGCATTCTGGTAATCTTTTTCTATCTTCAACAGCCTTCATCACCATGTCTCACTGGTTTTTAACATCACCATGTCTCACTGGTTTTTAACATGCAAATAGTTAGAGTTTCTGTTATAGAAATTGTAGAATTCACATCTAACAACCTCAAAGCTGCTAAAGTGAAGTGGAAATGCCATTTAATTCTCACTATTCCAATTCACTGAGAGGTGAGATTGATCCAAGAAAGGACCAATCTATACTCACTCTGATTAATTGCTAATATATAAATGAATCTTACTAATGTTGGTCCACTACATATTGGATTCAGCTCTTGTCCATAATGCTATGAATGTCGTTGCAGCATTTTAAAGGTGTCTCCCTTCCTCCCTCTGCACATATTCTGAATAATCTTTTCCTTTCCCCACCTAGAGTACTGCATACAGTTCTGTGTCCCCAACATAAGAAGGACATGGAACTATTGCAGCAAGTCCAGGGGAGGGCCATGAAGTTTATAAGAGAGCTGGAGCACCTCCCCTATGAAGAGAGGCAGAGAAAGTTGGGGTTGTTCAGCCCAGAGGAGAGAAGGTGACAGAGACTTCTTAGTAATCTGCCAGTATCTGAAGGGCACCTACAGGGAAGCTGGAGAGCGACACTTTTTCAGGAACTGTGGTGATAGGACAAGGAGTAATGGCTACAAATTGAAAGAGGGGAAATTTAGTTTAGATATTAGAAAAAAATTCGTTGCAGTGAAGGTGGTGAGACACTGGACCATGTTGCCCAGGGAGGTTGCAAATGTCCCGACCCTGTCAGTATTCAAAGCCAGATTGGATCAGTCATTGAGCAACTGGTCTAGTGAGAGGTGTCCCTGCCCACTACAGAAAGGGTTGGGACTAGATTATTTTTGAAGTCTGTTCCAACTCCTTAACATTCTGTTATTCTAGGATTTTGCTATTCTATGATTTTTACTAGACTTGTAGAGATAGAAAGAGGTGAGACAATTTTTACGATAGAATCACTCTGGAGCCTGCTCAAGCACATCCATTCAACCACAAATAAAGATGGTTTGATTGTACTTGCATTAATGTGGGGGGTTGTTGGCACACCCAATTTATAATTTTATGGATTAAGTAGAACTATTTGTTTTAGACCACAGGTGGTACCCAAGTCTCAGCTCACTGACTGAGGACTGTAGCTTCCGTTCTCTGTGAGGCACGTGCGAGCCTTTGTTAGAACAGCCATTTGTCATGTAATTGTAATATCTCATCAATAATATGCAGGGGTTCTTGTTTGTTTTTCTGTAAGAATGATAATCTGACAAGGAAAGTGATGAAAAATTTGAATTTAAAATACGACAATATGTTTAAATTGTTTGGTGGTTTGTTTTTCAGTGTACCTTGAGGAGGACATAATGAAATGGTAACAAGAAAGACATATCTAAGTAATATAAAACGAAAGAATGAGGTTTTTTTCCCTAGGAATTAATAGTAGTATTATGACAAAATCATCCTGGTTCTTATAAAAGGAAGTCTGAACATAAATAATTTTTAAAGGAGTCAAAAAGTGTGAGGACAAGAGAGATAGTGTCAAAAAAGTGCAATTTCAAGCACCTTTCTCAAGGGTGCTTGAAAAAATTCTTCAGTTATTTTGGAAAAATGGAAAAAAAAACCATAAAGGTGGAAACCATTGGTTTTGTAAGTTAATTACTGGTTAGAAGATAGAAAATCAAGGATAGAAGTAATTACACTGCTTTCACATGCATAGAGGTCACCAGTGGAGATCTACAGGGACCTGTTGTAAGGCTTTTGCTTTGCAAAATACTAATAAAGTCATAGTAAATGGAAAGTCATGACAATATTTGCTAAATTAACTATCAAATTCACATTTGAAAGGATAAAATCAAATCAAATGTAGCACCAACAAATGCCAATTATGTACATGAATAAAACCCACCATCTTTGATTACAAGGTAGAAGTCCCAGAGTAGTTATAACAAAAAAGATATAATAGACATAGTGTAGTTCCATCAAAACACTGTTGCAGTGCATGGAAGTGGCCAAAAAAACATAACTGGATATTAGCAATTTCTAGGAGCAATTTCTAGTGGATTGCATGAGATAGGACAGGACCAAAGCTAATTAAATTATTTTATCACTACTGTCAAACAATTTTTGCTCTTGCAGATTTCTGGGTCCATTGAAGTTTCAGAAAGCATCATATCTCAAAAAGAAAGTTGACTTTTTATAACACCATCTTCAGTTGTCTTCAAGCTTCCAAACACCCTGGTACAATGAAAAAGAATAGAATACGAAAATAATTAGAGAAAATATAAGCAGGAAATTATCCTAAAATGCTAATAATGTAATATATTTAGGTAACTGTGTAGTTATTTGCATTAAGACTATTTAGGGATAGAAATTTTAATGATTGTGTAGATTGGATTGACAGCACTAATAGAAGGCAACAGACAATATACTTAAATTCAAATAGAATTGTGAAAATGTTGAATGCAGCTAGACAAAATTGCTTTATAAACAGTGGATTTGTTTCAGAGCTTTATGTAATTGATATATTTTCCCTTATGTACCTTATTCTACCCCTATTATAATTAAATAAATGACTTAAATTTATTTTCTAAAATGGATTCCAAGACAAAAGTGTTAGATCAGCTATGCACTGACAGAAAAAATATTCTTTGCTGAAGTGCTTGTAGAGGATTTCTGGCTTCCCTTAGAACATTCATCTTTAAGGCAGACATCATAAAAAATTAATAAATAAACACTGACCTAAGTGAAAGGAGGATGGAAAAGAAATATTTGTAGTAAAAAGATTTATACAACCAAGGAGTAAGATGGGTCAAGCCAAAACTATCAGCAGCACAATGAAAGAACCCTGATGTAGTCCCCTAATACAGCACTGACATCTTGCCATAGTGGTGACCTTTGTGACCTTAGCAAGATCTACTGCAATTCTTCAAAAGAGCTCTGTGTTGACCTATAACCTTGCTGATGCACACAGGAACATATTAATGACACAGATGTGCTACCAGGTGGAAACATAAGTCTCTTTTGGAACATTTCAAATCCCATTGTTCATTGCTAAGGAACAGAAATAAATTAAATACATTTTGTATGACACAGAAGTGTCTCGGCTATAGGAAGGAGAAAATGTCATGAGCTGAATGTAAGGGAACTTTATTACATAAAACATGTCATGCAGATCATCAGCTGCACTTTTGAGCATTACCTCTGCAAAACCATGAAGCACTTTTTTAGAATGAACCTGTCATGAGCCATTGCACAGACTTTGGTTTTTTCAGTACTCAACTGCTTAGGAAAGTTGATTTTTCATTATTTCCTGAATCATTCAGGAACCACTCAGATTTAATTTAAAAAGACCCTTTACCCTTTCTGTGTGAAATTATTTTTAGGGATAGACAGTGTCATTCCTAGTATGAATAGAATAGTATACATATTTACATGAATTTCATATGAGAAAGTGTATAGCAGGCTCTTATTTTGAGAATTTAATAGAGAAATATAAAAAATCAATTTACAGTATGTTTTAAAGCCTAATGGTCTCCCTAGAGTAAAAGATTAAAAAATTCTAATTGGCTAATTAAGAAATCATTTGTGTTCCCCTCCTGTTGGTAAGATATATATATATATACATATAATGATTTTCATCAAGCAAACGTCTGACTATCAAACAAACATAACTTGCTAGTAGGAGACAAATATATAGGCAAGTAAAAAGAAAGAACATTCAAAATGATATGAGAAAGGAAGGTTCCTTTCTACTGCTGCTTTATTAGCCAAACTTATATTTTTATTAAAGTACATTCTCATAAGTAGGGGACTTTTTTTTTTTGTTAAATGTATGTAAATACAGTATTTATTACAAAACTGATATATATATATATATATATATATATATGAAATTAACTTTTCAACAGCCCTTGAAGATTTTAACCTCTACCTATTTAAAGTGGCTATGCTTAAAACTGTTAATCTGTTTCCAAACTGCTTGTATAATTCACATTTAAAATAGAAAAAAAGACCATAAAACCTTAATGCATATGGCAGCAGTAAAATTAAGCATAAATAGTATTTTCCTATATGTAGAAACTATTCATTACAGAGTGACAATAGAATGCTTCAGGACTCTGAACCTCTTGTGATTAATGTATTCCTTGTTTCCATCAGCTTCACTTCATGCCTCGCTACACACCCAAGGTGTCCATTAATCAGCACCACTGCATAGTCTGTCATTTCTTGTTGCTTAAATAATACAATCACCCGTGGTAAAAGGTATGTAGAACTACACCAAATTTTTCCTCTTTGAGCTTTAGAATTTTTTGAGTGGCTTTTGCAAGACATCTTATCATCATTCTAGCAGGTTCACAGACACATGAAAGTCTTACGCAGAATTAGAACAAATGAAATCTTTTTAATGTGCAGATGCCCTTGTTCTCCACTTGAGGACTTTTACACAACATAATATGCAGTGGGTTGTAGTAGCTTTATTTGACACTCTCAGATGCAGTGGAATGATAATGAATTATATGTTGGTTGTAACTTAAAATATGATATTTTTGCTACAATGAAGCCTCCAAGAATAACAATAACATCACCATGAACTTAATAAAAAAATGGAAGAAAGACACTGAAATCTCAAACACATCCTGTCAAATATTAGTAGGTAGAAAAGATACAATTTTTAATGATGGTCCCAATTTTTTGCACAAATACCTTAAGAACCCAAAATTTCCTAGTCCATTAATTTCTCCGTTTTCTAGGGAACTATCTCATATATTTTAGTGTTAAAAGAATGTTTCTCCCAATAAAGGAATTAAGACAAAAACAATACATTCTTTTTGTCTTGGGACAAGCAGTGTTTCTATCAAAACAGAAATATATTAGTAAAAGAAAGAGGAAAAACCAGAAGATTTCTAGTTAGAATAGAAGAGAGCATTTAATTTGGAAGGAAGGTACAGTGATCATCCAGTTCAACTGCCTTCACTTCAGGGCTCATGAAAATGTAAAGCATGGTGGTAAGGTCATTGTCCAAATGCCTCTTAACCTTAACAGGCTTAAGGCATTGACATGCTCTCTCTTAAGCCTGTTCCAGTGTTTGACCACACTTTCAGAAAATAAATACTTCCTAACATTCAGCCTAAATCTCTCCTGGTGCAGCTTTGAACATTACCACACGTCCTATTGCTGAATGCAAGGGAGAAGTGATCAGCACCTCCCTCCACAATTTTTCCTCCTAGGAAGCTGTAGAGAACAATGACATCACCCCTCAGCCTCCTTTTTTCCAAAGCAGACAAACCCAGAGTCCTTAGCCGCCCTTCCTAGGATGCTCCCTCCAGCCCTCATTAATTCTGTTGTGCTTCTCAGGACACATTCAAGGATTTTCACTTCCTTCTTAAACTGCAGGTTCCAGAACTGCACAGAGTATTCATGGTGAGGCTGCACCTACACTGAATACAGTGAGATAATGATCTCTTTGTACCAGCAAGTTCTAGAATTTAATCCTTATTCTGTTAGAAAACTGGAGAATGTTCTCTTTCTTTGAATACTAGCAGAGAGAAATACAAGCATCTAGATTTATGCTACTGGTTTAGGAAAAGCTCTATCTATCTTAAGCATATAAAAGCTGAAAAAAGATAATGAGCAGTTTTTAGGAAAATTAACTTATATAACTTATTTCTGTTTCTAGACCCTTTAGAATTCTGTAACAGTATGTCTTTGGTAATTGCAAACCACATTGTCAGTGGAAATATATTATAGGACCTGTTGTTGTAGTGCTGGTTTAAAAACCTCACCAAATCATACATGGGAACAGCAAAACTCTCTATTTAATACCAACGTTCTTCAGAACCACCAGCTGAACAAGAATTAGAACAACTAAGCAAAAGAGAAAGGAGGATAACCATTTCCAAGCCATAAACCAAAGCAGGGAAACCAAAGCAGGGAAAAAAAAAAGATTTTTTAAATTGAAGAATGAATAACTGCAATTGTGCTCTACCTGGATTCAGAAGCAGCACTCTACATTCATTATTTATTTCCTAATACTAAACTGAGGTTAGTAAACTCGACATATGCTTCACACAAGGACATGCAATAAATTCCTAGAGCTTGCATGTTTTTGTCTCTGGGAGGTGACTTTGAAGAGAACTTTGCACATCGAAAGGTGTTTTGCTATAGTTTAAATTAAAAAAAAAAAAAAGGTTTTGCTACTTTGTACAAGAAAACACAAAACTCCACACTTACCAAAAGCTCTGGGTAGTCCATTATCACCTTATACTCAGAAGATCTTTCCATCATGACAGTCTTGTGGTAATATAGTCTGTTTCTTGGCTATGTTTTATTGATAAGGAACTGAAGCTGAAAAATATTTGAGTCCAAATTCTTCCTATATTATGTTCTGTATCATTAGTTTCTCCCAAACTCTGGAAAGCAAGTAAATCAGAAAAATATTTAATGCACATTTTACTCAAAATATCTGTTGTGATTTGAAACAGAACTTATTGCCAGATTTCTAAATGAATTCTAAACCTAAAGATTGCCAAGCAGGATTTTAGTATTGTGTCTTGTCCTAAGTTGATGTAAATTCCATTGCTTAACTGTTTTAAAAAAATTAATCCCATAAAAATCTGTTTCTTGAGATTATGCTATTAAAATAAATAAACATTGTATTAATAGATGTTTTAAGCATGCCCAAAACTGAAATGGATAAAGAGCCCTAAAAAATTCTATTGTCAACTAAAATTTACTTGTTTAGTCTTGAGACTCCAGGGAGAATTTGTATGTCATTATGATAGGATGTGATTTGTGTGCACAGCATGTAAATAGCTTTCCTAGCACACAGACCATGAAAGATATGTAGCATGCAATTTCTATAAAGACTCTTCATCCAAAAAAGAAAAAGAAAATACTTGAGAATGTTTTACATGGCAAAGCACACAGAGTTGACTTTGAGAAGAGCCAAGCCAACTGCTTATTCAAAGCAATTTGTTGAACATTTATGATTAAAAAGACATTTCAAGATGAGAAATTTATGCAGAGTGTTCACAGATTATTCAACTACTTTGAATATTAAGTAACCTCTTTTTATTCTTTAGAATATGTTCTATTCTTTATTAGTGGGAGCTGTGAGTTATGGAGTGTTCACAGAACCTGTACTCCCATCAAATAAGAATTTTTTAGTTGGATTGCTATGGTAGAGAAAATTAAAGGTTTGACAGCTGAAACCTGTGCCTTTATTGTATGCAGACAATAAATAAAACAAAATTACAACAAATAAGTAGGATATAGGATAGAGAATTAACATAGATTTATGACTAACTTATCGTTAGTATTTTTTAACAAAAGCTTCACTTCATATTCTTGGCTCGGACTTTTTTTTACAGATTAAAAAGTAAAAGAAATTATAAATATATTCACATAAACAGATTCAAGTTTTACACTCACCAGAGAGAGAGTATG
Source organism: Eopsaltria australis (assembly GCA_034509425.1). Lineage (NCBI taxonomy): Eukaryota > Metazoa > Chordata > Aves > Passeriformes > Petroicidae > Eopsaltria > Eopsaltria australis. Next base: position 3,065,807 of record JAVTVJ010000189.1, on the reverse strand, counting down.
AGAGAGTTTTTACGTAGTCCATAGGTGAGATCCTCTGAGATCCAAGCTCCCACTGCAACGAAAGGGAAGAAGCACTCATTAGAAAAAAAAGTTTTAAAAAGGATTCAGGATTACACCAAAGTTTTACAAACTGGTTTGTGTCTACCTCTTTCAGTTCAGTATAACAATAAAATATAATGCTTGATATCTTTAATTACAAAAATCTATATAGATTATATATAATTATATAATATACTGAGAGTAGGTGTCCTGGTTTGAGCTGGAATAGAGTTAATTTTCTTCCTAGTAGCTGGTATAATGCTGTGGTTTTTATTTAGGATGAGAACAATGTTGGTAACATATTGATGTTTCAGTTGTTGCTGAGCAGTGTTTACTCTAAGCCAAGGAACTCTCTGCTCCTCATCCCACCACACCAGTGAGGAGGCTGGGGGTGCACATGGAGTTGGGAGGGCACACAGAGGATCCCAGCTGACCTAAGGGATATCCCAGACCATGTACTGTCATGCCCAGCATGTAGAGCTGGGGCAAGAAGGAAGGAAAGGATGTTCTGAGTGATGGTGTTGTGATGGCCTACCCTTAAGGGGAAGGAAGGACCTCAGATTTGTAACTGCTCTTTGGTTGAAAGGACTGGCAAAAATCAGAGCATATGCACACAATTAGAAAGTGTTAGTAGTGAATTACACACTTGGTATGGAAATTGGCATATGAACCCCTGATCTAATATATAAGCACACAGCAGTGGATTTTGGATAATAGGGTAGGGTGAAAGGGAAGATAGAAATTAAAAAGGGAGATATTAAGGAAGGAAATACAGAGAGAAAAACAAAGGGAAAGAAGAGAGAGGGAAAGAGAGAGGGAAAAGGAAGGAAGGAAGGAAGGAAGGAAGGAAGGAAGGAAGGAAGGAAGGAAGGAAGGAAGGAAGGAAGGAAGGAAGGAAGGAAGGAAGGCAGAAAGGAAAGAAAGAAAGAAAGAAAGAAAGAAAGAAAGAAAGAAAGAAAGAAAGAAAGAAAGAAAGAAAGAAAGAAAGAAAGAAAGAAAAGAAAGAGAAAACAGAGGGTAAAAGACATCACCAGTCCTGGTTCCAGCATCAATCCAGCTGCTGAGATGTCCACCCTGGTTTCAGAGACAATCCAACTGATAAGCTGATTAGCATTGATCCAACTGTGTCAGTCTGGTCAATGAGATGTCCAGGGCTCCTGTGGGTGCTGCCTAAGCTTGGCAAGGTACCTTTATATGGAGAGGTTTCTGCACCCAAAGGAGGGGTTTTGTGCTTTCCATGTAAATTAGTTATTATATGTAATCCTTTCTTCAGGTGTTTCTTGAAATGGGTCAGAGAACTTTGATGGTCTTAATTCCACCCTATTGTCAATGTCCACTTCCTACCACTCCTTCCTGCACTTGCAATGTACTGTGTTGTGGTCCTTTCTCACTTAAAATTGCTGCCCTATCTCCACTTGTACCCTCTTCTCCAGTCAAATATTATTCTTTCTCACAGTATCTTAATAACTATAATCCTTGGCTACTACCAGTGATTCTTGTCTGTCATTACTGAAAGTCGTTTGTTGTCTCCACAGTCAGCTGGTTATTGGTGTTTATATGCACATTAATCCCTTGTCTTCTGGGAACTGAGAGCTCCCACTTTGCACAACTCTTTATAAGATCACAAGAGAGTGGGCTTTAGACATAGCAATTATCCATCCTGGGTGCAATTCGAGTCACTAACTTTCTCTGAAGTTTTAACAAAAAGGGTGTTATTCCACTTGGGTTGTTATTCAGGTGAGAAAAATAAGTTTCTCAAGGCTGTTCATTAAAAAACAGATGCTCATTAGACAACGCAAGTTCCTGGAAGCAGACTGTGTTTCTTATAAGCTCAAGAGGGGCTTAGTCCAGCTGCAGTTTGTCAAGGCCAAGGTCTATCAAGGATTTCTCAGGTCACAGTGTGGCTGGGGAGGAGGGAGATGCACCATCACAATCCACTATGTGACTAAAGTCAGCTTCCCTGGGCATTTGTCTTCCCAAGTCATTGTTAAGTGTGATGGTGCCCTGCTCTCCTGGGGATGGCTGAACACCTGCCTGCACATCTGAATTTGTGAATTAATTCATTGCTTTACTTTGCTGGAGTGTGTGGCTTTTGCTTTCCCTATTAAACTGTCTTTATCTCAACCCATGAGTTTTCTAGTTTTTACCCTTCTAATTCTGTCCAGAATCCCACTGGGGGAGTAAGCAAGAGGCTGTGTGGACCTGAGCTGCCAACTCGGGTTAAACCACAACAGTAGGAAAATGCCAACATTTGATACAAATCCTTTGGATATAAACATTATAATAATATAATACATGATGTTTATGCTGGCTTTAAGCCAAAGCACTCATGTTTTATTCAGCATGCTGAAGAATTGTCTTCAGGTAAAGGAGTAAACAGCCATTACATGTGGTGATGGTGGAAGGAAGAATACTTCTTTTTCCCTAGATATTGAGATTTACATAGATAATAAAGCAGAACTGCAAAAGCAAAAGTTTAAATCTCATTATTTCAGTGAATGCCACCAAAAAGCAAAACTCCAAAACCCAATCTCAAAGAAAACAAACAAAAATCCCCCCAGAAAACTATCAAAAACCACTCCATTTTAATTCCTGCCTCAGCTGCAAGTTTACTGTGATATTCTTATGAGTTACATGGCAAGTCACTAGTTTCTGGCAATGATTTAACTCTCATTTATGACATCTTGCACAGGCCCACAAATTAATATATATAGTGGTAAGCATTCACACCTATGACTGATATAAATGGAGAGTGAGTACCTTGTAAAGGTAACACACATTATCATGTTGCCGGGTGACAACAGGTCTAAGATGTGGTGCACAAACAGGACCACATGAGAAATTATTGGTTCAGGCTCGTCCTTATTTCTGAAATGTTGTCCCTACATCAGGGCATCCATAACTCACATGTCAGGTCTACTACAGTTTGGAATTCTGAGAAGCAAAATAACTACCTGTATATATTGTACAGCTTTTCAATGAATATTACTAAATACAGTGGGATTGCCTTGAAAAGATGTAGGAAAAACATGTACCAGTCTCTGCACTGGATTGTCACTAAATTGCTACACTGAAGTTATCACGGGTCTTATTGGGTTCAGGAAAGGACAGGCTATCATAAAACACTATCAAACGCATTAGGTGATGCTTCCTGAGTAATATAAGTCCTAGCATCCCTTAATAAATGTGCTTAAATTACATTCTTAAGAGATATTTCTTTATGAGTCTTGTTGGCATAATCATCTACCTCATTAAACTGGTTCCATGCCAGTGTGACTGAACTCCTGTCAACAGAGTCAAAGCAAAGCAAAGCTTGTGCAGTGAGGTGAAGAATCAGGAGTAACATGAATAAAACAATCAAACTGAACTTTCACCTTGTCAGAGTTTTTTCTTTTTAATTTTTATATAATTATGCTGAGCTAGATACATATGTGGGAATTTAAGATGTGAAAAGAACGGTCTAAAACTGCTACAGTTTCCTTTCCTTTTTTTTTTCCTAGGGGAGGTGTTAGGTTTTTTCCCATCTTTATATTCAAGTAATGAATCTAAGCAGCACAGTGCCCAATGAGCATTTCAAAGTGGAATTTACCACCAACAATATGATGATTAGGAACTTGCATCAGATATTTCCTTTCCAGTGCCAGAAAAATGCTGCAGATTTGGTCCTCACAAGATCTCATAGCTGAATAAAATTATGAGGACATGTACTACTGAATAATATTTTTCATCTTGAACAAATTAACTTCTGAAGTTAGAAACATATATCACCCCTTACTTGAAACAGTCAGGAAGTCAGTACTTGAAAGTGTAGCATACTGCCCTTTATTTCTCCCAACAGATCAGTTAACTCATCGGAAACTACAGGACCAAATTCAAATCCACATTACCAGCCTCCATGTGCCTAGGCATCAGAACTGCAGTACTCCAAAGCAAGCCATGCAATTCCACGTGCTGGAGCTCTTCCTTTTTCCTGGAAATATTTCAGTATTCTTTGGGTTAGAAAAGGAGTGGTTTTAGGTAGATGAGCGAAATGTGCCCAGGCTGTTGCTTGCACTGAGGACAAATAGATTAGACTAAAGTCTGCATGCTTGAGCTACAGCTCTCATCCTCCAAAGGGAAGCAGCTTCATGAAGACTGTCCTCTCCTTTGGAAACTGTACCCTCTCCATGGTAACTCCCATCATTTACCCAGGAATTGCTTAAGGAAGTTCTTGTTGGCCTGGACCATGGCAGCACCAGTCACATTTTAAGCAATTTAATATTATAATCAGATTCCAGTACATATCAAGTTTCTTTGATGACTTCATTATTTTTGACCAATGTGAGCATAACCTCTGTATTAAGATGATACTGCAGCTCATAGATTTGGGTACATACAAGAAGGTGAAGAAGATCCTAGTGGCAGTAAATATTTTAAAAAGATGTACTATGCATTTTAGATACATAATCTTAAATTATAACTTTCAACAGATAAGACATCTGAACCCTTGACTGTAAGGAGGAAAGCGACAGTAGGAAGAAAGTGTTGCCACCTGGATATATGGCCATGTGCAGTACTGGCTAATGATTACCCATAAAATGTTACTAGATGGAGACTATTTTGTTGCTTTCTTCCTTCATTTTTTTTGCAGGGTAATGAAATTGTCTAAAACTTTTAGAAAGTAAAACAAGGCAGTCAGGCCAGAGTAATTTTCTTATCCTCTTAAAGAGATTTCTCAATAGTGTTATAGTACACAACAGCCTACATTGAATGGATGAACACCACCGATATTTTGACAATTATACAAAGACATAGGGATAGGCAGAAGTGAGGCTGAAAGGTCCTGATTCCTGGGAAAGGCAGTATCATCACCTTTTTGTGAAACTAGCTTTTGATGTCAAAACCACACATGGATGTTTATCCACAATACAACAAAACACCCAAACGTATGCCTGGATTTGTTTATAGTTTCCATTTATCAAAACACTTCAAAACTAGGAAGGGAGACAGGATCCTTGCCTTGAAGAATTTTTAATTTATTTTTGGGACATTAAAAGTATCTCATTTTAATATAGAGATCCCCCCCAGGACCAGCACAAATTCTTGCTTCGTAATTTTGCAATCATATTTGGAAAGATACCACAGAGATGTGGAAATAACTGTGTCTTTTAACCTCTCTACACTTATGTACGTGATTCAAAAATGACAACTCTATGACACCCAAATCCATTTACTAGATTTATTCAATACTTCAAACTCTTTTGACTACTAGGAGAAAATCTGGAAGATGGAAAATCTTGTAATTTTAATGTACGAAATTTGAATATCTGCTAAAAGACCCCTCAGAGTGACAGACTGTTATCAGTGTGTGTAAGATTCTGGAAGGACATAATGCAAAAAGGGAATTAATCAAAATGTACAAAAGAGAAAGGGTACTTAAGCCCTATTGTTGTGTTCTGATAAAGTTAAAATGTGTAAGATTGAGCTGGAGATGGAGGATAAGTAAAAAAAGAAATATACAGAATAATTGGACTTCATCAGAAAACCTGAGTCAGTGGAAAGTGCATTTGCATGAATAAAACACATGCATAACACACAAGTGCTACTAAAAATAAGAGCTAATTTTATGATCATTTTAGTCCCTTGTGCTTCATTTAGTTCATATTCTAACACAAAAGAAAGAAAGCTAATGCAGGCTTACACAGAACTGCTTTCATGATCCTAGTTATTATCATAACTGTATTTCTGTCAGAAGTTATTGGTAAGCAAACTATTCCTTGCACATTTTTATTGTTTTCCTCCAATGATTTATGTATTACCCCCATATTGCATTACTCCCACACTGCATTACTCACACAGCTTTTTCCTCTCACCTACTGAAGTTCCTATAAAATAGTCATTATTGATCACTTTCTTTTCATCAGCTGGGTGGGTAGATGTGATACTTTTCCTGAACTGCTGTGTTAAATGTGATCTATTTCATTTAGACCTATAGTGGATAGAATACTTGTAATAGCACTGTGTGTTTTTCATCAAAGCTTCCTGCAAAACTAAATCAAAAGACTGTTTTTCAAAAAAAAAATTGGGGAGTGGGAAAGGGAAGTGGGGGTGAGAGTGACACAGAACATTAAGAGAAACAGTTGTCTTAATATCTGCTTTAAGAATTTATTTTACCTTCTGAGTGTTCTGAGATGCCTGGTCACCATGGGTACCTTTTCCTTTCCCAATGACAGCCAAAATGCTGACAAGATCATGAGAGATAAAAATACAAAGTGCAATGTACTCCACAGTTACAGCTTACTGCTTTGGGACAAGGAGACTTTGCTATTTTCTAATCTCAAGGTGCCAAGAAAACAAAACATTTTAGGTCCCTGATTAGAACTCACTGACTATTAACTACATTTCATGGAATTATCATCATGGTGGAAGCTGAACTGAGGTGTGGCAACAAGATGAAAATTCCTTTTCTCCCAACGCTGCCCCAGTCAGCGCATCTATTAGAACACCAAAAACAGCACGTGATTCCTTATAGGCTGCACCAGACCAGAGTCTTATCTTGATTAAGCACCTATAAATCTAGAGTAACTCTACAGAAATCAAACTTTACTCCAACTAAGAAGAGCATCTGGCTTCCCACATGTAGTCCTTGATTCTCAGGTCACGGTAGCCATGACATTAGGCAACATTAGGAAAGCTTCAGGGTTTTGTAAATCACTGTAATATATTAAAAATACCCAAAATATGGAACTTGACACAGTCATTGCTGTACTTAAGCCCACTTGACCTGATACTTTTGGAAAATAAATTCCATTAAATTACACTAAGTTAAAACCAATGAATTGTTGGATGAGCAATAGACATAACAACTTGTTCCTTATAAATTTGTTTTCTAGACATTCCTTCCTGTGAAATAAACTAAGCTTGGTTCCTTTCTCATTCTCTCTTTCCCCTAACATTGTCTAGTTTGCACCAATATGATAATTTCACCCTGAAATTCCACCCAGCTCTCTGCGTGTACTCAGTACTGGCAGTGAGAGTCAGCATATGCTCCACCAGACTCCCAGCTGCTCTATATGTACTGCTGGACAGCCAGCAGATCAAACAGAAAATATAACTATAAATTCCATTTTACAGCCTTCTTTCACCAGGAGAGAGAAATTCTCCTCTAACAAGTGATTTTGTGTTAAGAGGCTGGAAATTCAGACTTGTGAAATCTCTAGCCTTCAGCTATGCTTGTTAAAACTCAATGTTTTTATATATTATTTGAGGTAACTGGCAGAGAACAGTCATTTCTGTCTTCACTTAGTTTTTTTCCTTATTTAGGAAGTCATAATAAATACAGGGTTGAGGAGATTCCTTCTGTGTGAGAGCATATGACAATTAATTAGTAAATTTTTCATCTTCCTGGTCTTATATAACATTTAGACCTATATAACATCTCATCAATTCATTAAAGAAAGTGTGAAATGATACTTCTAGGAGCCCACTTCTTCATTCTAGAGCATGATCCTATCAGCACATATCATTATCAGCATCTTAAAACCTTAAGAAAGGCAAAAGTTTATAGTCAAATCTCCCTTCTTTTTTCTAGATTTTAAACAGCTCATGAAGAATATGAAAATACATCCAACCCAAACCATGTCTGTCCAGCAACATCTCAAAATGGAATCAGGACAAAGTTGATCTAAAGTATTAAATCAATAAATCGTTGAATTTTTCCCTTAGCAGACCATTTTCCAGACATCAATTTCTCCATTAGCCTCTATTTCTTTCAGGTTTCAATACCTAAACTTTGTGCCTCAGGAAGAGAAGACCTTCATGAAAAAAATTCTGTCATTCTCCCCCTACCCCATGGAAAGCTGCAAAACTTTCTGCTTTCCTCTCTGCTTTGGAAATTTGTTGTATTGCTTCTTCAGTGATGTCCATTCAATTTGCTGAACCAATTCTTTAAGGCAGCATTATATTTGCTGTTAATGGCATCTTCTTATTTAATGTTTTGGCCCGACATTCGGTCTGTCCCAGTCAAGTCCCACTGAGTTCTATCACTTAGTTTTTGATAGATTTCTAGAGGTTATGTTTAAAAAAACCAAAAAGTCTTCAGAAGGGAGACATAAGCCCCCTTCAAAACCAAACAGTGAACTAGGTTACTGTCTTATTTATGATCTTCTCACAAATTTGAAAATTGACTGACTTCAGAAGGTTTTACTTTAATTCTCACTTATTAATCTACATAAAAGTCTAAGTGAAAATTAAGCCCTTTATGTCAGTAGCCATGGGTGTTTTTTTTCTTACGTTTTCCAAACATTACATTTTCAGGCCTTGAGAATTCAAAAATACCAGAGAAAAAATCCTAAAAAACATATGCAGGCAGTAAGTGCAAGGAAGCAAATGAGTAAAAAACAGATTACAGATGCTTAAAGAAATGTTCAAAGGGTTGTTGTTTCTTGATTTCTTCAGTATTCCAAAGCAATAAGCTTTCCTGAGAGAGATGCATGTTTTTATATTAGAAACTAAGTTACAAGAGGGTTCTTGTCTCATCTCATGCACAAATGCAACTTAAGGTTATAATGTTTTATATATTTCACTTCTGAACTGTGTTGTGTTTGTGGGCTCTCAGCTGCTTTATCATAAACAGCAAATACAATTTTTCTCATCAAAGTAGCAACATTTATGAGAACTGAAGCCTCTGTCTTGCTCACTCACAACTGATCTTTCATAAAAAGTTCACTATCCATCATGCTCAAATACAGCCAAAAATTTATTTTCTTAAGAATATGTTACACTGCATTTCCTCCTATGAATACAAACAAACCCAGACCTTTGTTGACACTCTGGTCTATACCAACCACATGCAAATTATACCCTGTGCTTGGTAGAACAGACTGTAATTGCCCCCAGGAAAATGAGAGCATGTTTATTTCTCTTTACACATAGTGGTACAGGTCTATATATACAGGACACAAAACAAAGAATTATTTATTGTTTTCCAGTGTAATACAAGAAAAAATATTAAAGATAAAGAACCCCAAAGCATTCCACTTAATGGATTAACAAACATTCCTCCTCAAAAAAATTCATATGCTTAAATTAACTGTGGAAAGTATAATTCAATCTCTTCTATTCATTGAATAAAACCTTTGTACCAAAGTGTGAGAAAATGCCCTGATTTCTAGAGTAAGGCCCAGCCAGCATGGGCTCATGAAAGGCATGTCTGGGCTGAACAATCTGTTCTCCTGGTACAAGTATTCACTTAGTGAATGAGGGAAAGGCTGTGTATCTTTTCTACCTGGACATTTGTGAAGCCTTTAACGCAACATTCTCCTGGAGAATCTGGCTGCTTATGGCTGGGATGGGTGGGTGTACTCTGCTGGGTAAGAAAATGGACAGCTCTGTTTCATATCTTCGTTGTCAACCTGGAGGTGGGATCAAGTGCAGGCTCTGTCCATTTGCAAGCTGCATCAAGTTGGGTGGGAGTGTTGATGTGCTGGAGGACAGAAAGGCTCCCTACAGAGAAATCTGGACAGGCTGGATCTATGGGCCAAGGCCAATTCTATGAGGTTCAGCAAAGTGGAGTGCTGAGCCCTGCGCTTGGGTCGCCGTAACCCCATGCAGTGCTGCAGGCTGGGAGAGTGGCTGGAATGCTGCCCAGCAGAGAAGGACCTGCAGATGCTGGTTAACTTCTGTCTGAACTTGAGCCACGGTGTGCCCAGCTGGCCAAGAAGGCCACTGGCATCCTGGTCTGTATCAACAACAGTGTGGCCAGCAGGGCCAGGGCAGTGATCATCCCCCTGTACTCGGCACAGGTGAGGCAATACCATCCATGAATCTTGTGTCTCTTCTGGGCCCCTCACTACAAGACGGACATTGAGGTTCTAGGTTATGTCCAGAAAAGGGCAATGAAGCTGGTGAAGGGTCTGGAGAGCCACTTTGGAATTGCTGTGATACTCAGTCTAGGACAAATCATGTAACTAATTCATTTTTTCCCATGGTTTGCTATTTTGCTTTAGTTTCTGGTGGTTTTTTTTTGTTGTTGTTTTTTTTTTTTTTGGTTTGGTTTGGTTTTTGGTTTTTTTTTCCTTTGTTTGTTTGATTTTTTGTTTGTGGAAGTGTTTTGTTTTTTAAAAGTTTTTTGTTTGTTTAGTTTTGATTTTTTTTTTGTGGTACACATTTCTATCTCAAAAATTTTACTGTTGGTGTATCCTTTTGTAAACACTACAGTTTTATTCTCTTGAAGTAGCATTGATTTGGACTTTAGGGTTTGATGCCACTGCAATTCCTCTGATAATGACAGCTTATCTTGTTGAAATACAAGCTTAATGTCTGGTCACATGAGATATCACAGAAGTGTTTTGTTTACAAAATCCATAGGCAGCAACACATTCCCCCCTGTTTTTTTAAAGTATAAAGTGAAAACTTCTTACATTGGTGCATGAGTCTTGACCTGTTTGATTCTCCTGTTAAATGATATTACATTTTAGGAAAGGGGACACAGATGACTAATATAGGCATTTCTAGAAGTGTACTTTAAAATTTATGAATGATCACAAATGGTTTCAAAGACTGCATTTCATTTGTGTCAGTGAAACAATTCAAATGAAGAGCATAATGTGTGTTCACTGAGGGATTTGATTATGAATCTTACACAGCTTGCAGGAATTTCTGTCAGACTTGAGATTCTGGAATAACACTAACTTTGGATATGAAACTTTTTTATTTTAGTAGTTTTCAATTTGCATGGACATGAAGAAGAGTTTTACTAAGTAAGGAAAAGCAAGAAAATCAGGAAAACCAGGAAAAAAACCCCACATAATTTGAGAGTTAACAGAGACTCTGATTTCAATGTTGGCATAGCCTTTACAGAACTACTGAGCTCATGGGTTCATTTTTACCTAAAGCTCCAATTTTCATTAAGGTCCTAAGTTTCACTTTTTTGGAATGAGTATTGATGCACTTGCATCTCATAGAACCACGGGTGATCTCTATAAAGATGTTTTCATTTCCACTGAAAGATATACTCTTAGGGGGAAAGACTCTTCTTCCAGGTTTGTTTGTTTGTGGGTTTTGATTTTGGTTTTGTTTGTTTTCTTTTTGTTTAGGTTTTGTTGAGGTTTTGCAGTTGGTTTTCTCTTTCTTCCGCCTGAGAGGCAGAGAGGAGAGGCTGCTGCATTCTTTCATATTCTGAATTAGACACATTTTAAGAAAACAGAAGAATCCAGATAGTACAAAACCATAAGATGGATTGCGGATATTTAAGAGATTCAGAAGATGGGACTGTTACGTGAAAAACAAGAAAATAGAGAATATACAAAAAACTGAGGGCAAGCTGAGTCTAAATTGTTAGAATAATTAAAAATATGAAAGGCATAAATCAGTGTAAAAATACAGCAATAGAAAATGGCAATTAGAAGAAAGTACTTGTCTCTTCTGAGTAGTTAGAAGCCCAATGTTCTGTATTTACAGGAACACAGACATGGAGGTGACCTGAAATAATGGTCAAGAGGTGATTACTTCTTGAAGGCTCACAAGTCAAAAGGCTCTTTTTTTTTGGTTCCATGATTTAAGCCAGTCTCATTTCTTCAGGGGAAAACAGAGGGAATGCTGTCAAGCTGTTTGACTGCTTGACTTTGGTTTTGCTCTTTACACAGGGATGAATTGCACACTAAACAACCTCAATGTGATCTTCATTAAATTATGCTTACTTTTTATGAAGTATTCCCTTACATTTTAGAATTCAGTGAGTGAGATTCTGCTGTAAACCATGCCAAAACATGTAGTTGTATTAGAGAGAAAAGAGGAAAGGAAAAAAAATTAAAAATACATAGGTTATAAAAATTAATCAGTTACTTTTTAAGCAAGGTAGCAACTAGAAAATTTTAATGTGGTTTTAAACTATGTAGTATAAGAAACCAGTATCTCCATCTGTCAAAAAATAATGTAGATATCTGAAGACACATCATCAGATTTTACTCATAGTTAATCTTGTAAGAGAGTGGATTTTCTACTTTATGGTAGATTCCTTTGGTTTTCTCTGAGATGGGGATAATTTTCTTCATAGTAGCAGGTATAGTGCTCTCTTTTGGGATGAGAGTAATGTAGGTAAACATAATGATGGCTTAGGTTTTGCTGAGTAGTCCCCATGCTAAGTTAAGGATTTTCTGCCTCTCCCTCCACCCCACCAGCAAGGGGGCTCGGGGTGCAGCTGGGAGGGGTCACAGCTGGGACAACTGACCCCAGTTGACCCAAGGGATTTCCCAGACCTTATGGTCTCATGTTGAACGAAACAAAAACAAAAAACTCTGGAGGAGCTGGCTGGGAGTAATGGTGACTGCTTGGGAACTGCCTGAAAATTGTGTTTTTTCTCATTAATATTATTATTATCCCTTCATCTTCTGTCCTAATAAACTCTCTTTCTCCCAACCCAGAAGTTTTACCTTTCTTTTGATTCTCTACCCCATCCCACTGTGGAGTAATGACAAGACCACAGAGGTGTTTCACTACCTGTGGGGTTAAATCACAACATTGGTCCATGATATCTGGCAGTATTTTCGTCTTGGTTTTTGGGTTGTTTGGGATTTTTTTGTGACTATTGTCTTACATTCAGTCTATCTACCTATCTATCTATCTATATCTATCTATCTATCTATCTATCTATCTATCTATCTACCTACATACCTACCTACCTATCCATCTATCATATGTCTATCTAGGAAATTCTCAGTTAGCTTTTTGTCACATTTGTTAATGGCAAAGAACGCATGCATACTACAATACACGAAAAACAAAGCACTTTTCTTAACAATCCTTTTTATTCTTAAATTGAAAGAGAAAATGAAATTCACAACCACAACACAAGACTTGAAAATTTTAATGCTTTATTTCTTGATTTTCTGGAGTTTTATGCATTAAACCCTCTTTAGTACCATGCTTCAGATTGCAGATAAATTTGATTTCAGATTTATCCATCTACTTTTGGGACCACTTTGCAGATAACTTAGTGTGGATTTGGGGAAATCTAGGTTACTCCATCATGTCTTATGGGTATCTGGAGAGGACACGTTAGATTTCATAAATTTTAGAGTTGATGTTACGTATCATTCATTTGTTTTTCAGTGTACTGGGGAAATTCCAGGCTTCATTCTTTAAATTATTTTTGTATTTTTCTCCCAGGCAAATAAACACATACATGTTAAGAATAATAGTAATTCCTTTAAAATTGAGTGAAATAAAGTCTACTTAATCATCTCCTCTTGCTATTGTCAAACTTTTCATGTTCCCTTCACATTACATGAAAACAACTTAAAAGAGTTAAATATCCTGAGTAACTCCTAACCATGCAGAGACAGAGGCACATACAAGGGAAATTAATTTCTCAGGTTCATTAATATGTGCATTTGAGCAAATAATAAATATGGGCTTGGGCAAGAGTTTTACAGTATTAGAAAGGAAGAATATATTTATTAGGAAAAAGAATTATTAAGCCTAAAGGCCACATAATCAGGAAAAAAGATGTTTAGTGTTCAGATTTACTATGAAAAAGAAGGAGTTCCCTGTATGAGATGTATTTCTGGAGCATGGTGTTAAAAATGCCAAAGTCAATGGCTCAATCCCCATACAGGCCATTCACTTAAGAGCAGGATTCAATGATCCTTGTAGGTCCCTGTCAACTCAGAATATTCTGTTATTCTGTATTGGTTTGTAATAAAGTTTCTCCATTCACTTTTCAGGTTTTGACAATATTACTGAAGTTATCACGGTGTTTTAGAAATGGCATGTTTGTGAAAACTGCAAAATGGTAATTGGTGAGCCTTGTCTTTAATCTCAGGCAAAATGTACCTTCTGCAATAAGATTAAATCTCTCTCCAGACCAAGTATTTGACTCACAAAATTTTAGTCATAGATTAAATACTGCAAGCATATTTCATAACTTCTGCTGAAAGTTATTATAAGAACTCCATCTGTGTATTTCTTTCAGCTTCTAAATTGAATGTCAGTTGAGTCTGTAGGACTGTATTTCAGTCAATAAAAATTTACTATGACCCAAATTCACTCTAAAGTGGGGAGTTAAAGAATCACCTAAACTTTGTTCTGATTCTTTTCTTTGGAAGAACAACATTAAATGACTTTTTTTTATGTGTGGAGTCATTCAAAAACACAGGTTTAGACTTGGTTTCATATAAAGAAGATGAACTGCTTTTCAAGAAATAGTGCAAAAATCATGAAGGCTGCTTTGTATGCTTAAAGTTATTACGTTCATGTAATAGCAAACCTTGTATTCAATTAGATCTTGATGTATGAGTTTCATTTTTTATTGCAATCCATCAGAGATTTTACAGAGTTAATAACAGAACTGCTGAATATGACAAACATGTCAAAGTCAGTGAAGGATTATGATCTGGTATGAATACTATAAGTGTTTCATGTAATAACAGTTAGAGCTGTTTGTCAACACTTTGTTATTAATTACCTACTCTTGGGGACTGTAGTGTTGTACCTATGTGTATGGTTCTAAAGGGTCAAAATTCAAAGGCTTTCCACAGTGAATTATCTTCTCTAAAGTAGCTATTTTTTATCCACAGTATTCTTCCTCAATTTTTAAGGATTAGGAGTGAACTTAAAACTGCCAAACGTATTCAGAGTTATTATCTTTAACAATGTATTTTTGTTGAAAAAGATTTGCGTTCTACTAACATCGTAATGGCCAAAATGCACTAGAGTTATACTGAAATACTGATAATATAATCTGGTCACCCCTAATTGCCACTGTCACAGCAATGTTGTTGCTTATACAGACAGCAGTGTTGATATCAAGCCTCATACTAGACAAGGGGTTTGTAAATGCGGATAGATATAGATATATATATATATATATATATCTCCAGGGAACTTCCTAGTTCCAACATTGAACAACTGCAGCTACAGACAGGCTTCCAAATGAATTCTATTATTAAAAAATACAGTATAGATTAACAAGATTATTTAATTTTCATTCAATTGGGGAAATATGAGAAAATTCTGAAGAACTGGAAAGCATGAAAGAGAATGGAGAGTGTCAGTTCATAGACATATTTAAGTATGAGAGAAGTTTCTCAGGAATTATAAACCAGTTACAAACTCTGTCGCATGATGATGGAATCATCATAGAATGAAGATTTGTTTTCAAACTATTTATACTGACAGAATTGCTGGTCTACCTGATAAATACTACTGTGTGGATGTATACTTTGATTTCTTCAAGGTATTTTAGTAATATCTTAGATTTTGTTCAAAAATATTATACTGTATGTAATTATCACAGCAATGAGTAGATGTAATCTACATGTGGCTTGTTAACTAAAATTCCCTATAATCCAACAGAGAAATATCATGGTAAATCATATTTTTGAAAATTATCTTTTGGATTTTTTCCTCTAAATTTTTACCTATGACCTATATGACATGGTAACTTTCTAGTATGGTTGCTAAATGACACTGGTTGATGAAGCATTGGTAAGTAAAACTAATAAAACTTTTCTCCTTTAGTATAGCTAAATCCAAGTGATTGCAAATTTTCCATTTGGGAGTAAACAATACATGTGATATACATCTATATGAACTTTGTAACTCTTTAAGTCAGTAATTTAAAAGAAGAGAGAGTTCAGCATCAAGGTTTGATTCAGCACAAATTCTCACTTGTACTGTTCATGGGAAAAAAAAAAAATAAAGAGGAAAACCAGAAAGGAAGAAATTATTTTAGTATAGAGAGTATGTAGAACAGCTAAAATTCTATACCCAGTTCAAGAGAACAATGAATGCTGTAAAGTGTTAAGAACATCACCTGAAGTGGGGCCACAGTTTTTATGAGCAGTGTGGAAATCCTGATAGAAGCTCAGTTGCTTCCACTCAGCTTCCTTATAACAATTAGGACAGATGTTTCTGATCTGTTTTTAAGATTTCAAATGAAATCCACATTAAATATTGCTGGAAGACAAGCACTACAGCATAAATCTATATTTTAAAATGTCAAAAGATGGCTTGTTCATCAGGAAAAATAATTAGGAAAAATACCCATTAGTAGAGGAATTTCAGGATTTTTGGTAAATACACAGAGAAATCCAATGACTTGTTTAACCAAGCTGGTCTTTAAATGAGACAGATTTAGCCTCAGTCACTTTGTGTTGGAAAAAACTGGGGACTTCAAACACTTGAGCATGTGCAATTTGTGACAATTAGATTCTACAGTGAGGGAATAAGGTTTTGGAGTATTAGCAAGTTAACAACGTTGCCAGTGCTAAATCTTGAAAGCTTTGGGTTCATCAAAACTTGCAGTAGTTCAGATTAAGAGAGGAAATGGAACCATATGATCCTCTTCCCTAGGACACTGTTTCTGTCTGGTTATGGGATGCAGGTCCCTGGAGAGGATGGGATTTTAGAATAGCACAGTTCAGAAGGCAGCAGAACATGATCAAGTTTAATTTTCCATTGCATGTTTAAATTTCCATTTCAGAGGTAAGAAAACAATACTGCACTTCATTGTGCCCCCTTAGACTCACTGATGGCTTGATGTTCTCTTTTGGTTTTCCTTTATCCCCTTTTTAAAAAGGATCAGATAAATGGCTACACACTGAGTGGACTGACAAACTAGAATATGCAAATAATAAAATATTCCTGATAAGATTGTATTTCTCAAAAAATATTCTTCAGCTTATAAGTGGCTCTGGCTGCATGACCTTTGCCCCTCCTTCCACACCACTCTCTACCTGGTACAAAAGATGAGAAGACAAGTAACCTCATTACTCCTGTACACCTACCAACAGCTAATGTAGCCACATAGCAAAAATGTGAGTGAAGAGAGATGAAATATTTTTAATCTGTCTTTAGACAAAATAGTCAATATTCAGCTTCTCATCTCGAGGATTATTTTTCATTATTATGATGCTTAAAGATTTTTCTAAGAAGCTTCTGTAGGAGGATGGAATTAATGTTATTAACAATGTCATTTACATTCTGAGTGAAAGATATGATGTCTCCACAGTAACAATTAACATCACCGAGTTACTAAAGAAAAATAATGCAATATAAAACATTTTTTTCATTTGAGGTTTATTAAGCTTTGTAATATTTTCACTCTTCCATGCTCCATAATGTAGTTACTGTAAGAAAGAATAGATTCTCAAAGTGCAATCTGTAGTCATGACACTGACATAAACATTCCTGTAAGGAAAAAATAGTGATATCTTTGGGGAAAATTTTATTTAGGTGATGGTATCTGTGGCAGGACCTTTCACCCCCGATACAGCAAAGGCTTATCTCCCCCTAACAAAAGACTAGGTTAGGCCAGAATGGTTTGTCCTGTGATGAATTATCTCAGCTGAGAACCTCCTTAGCCAGCAATATGCATCCTGGCTTGAATGGTGAGAAAGGAAAACCTAAAATTAGTGATTGCAGAACACAAGCATTTTTACAACTATAAAAGACCACTATGATTTCATGAAATCAGAAATCTCTTATACACTCTCAGAATGTGTGGAGAGCCCTCAATGTTAAGATGTTGACATCGAGTTATTTCCCTGGGACTGAGAGAAATTGGGAGATTCTCTGCACACTGCTATCATTCACTGTTAAGTGAATTGACTCCTGTATTAATGTATTTCTTTGCTAGCTGTAACATAAGGTACCTTTATTAATATTATTGTGCACTGTATTTTTTATCTACTAGTAGTTCTTTGTGTTATCTTGTGTAGTAAGTAACCTGTTTATGTCTGTTTCCTTGGACTATTCAAATAAATAATTCACGTTGTAGTAGGCCTGATCAGTCACTATTAAGAATTTGTCAGTGAGAGTGGGTTTTAGGGTGCTGGCTGCCTCAATAAAGCTTCAGCCTAATGCCAGAAACCTGGAAAGGCAGGGATTTATCTAAGCTCTCCCCTCTCCATTTGTAACAGTACTGAAGAGGCATTTCAGTCTAGGCAGAGCTGAATGTGTTTTTAATAACCAGATAAATACATGAGGCATGAATTACTGACTAGGATTTTATTTGTGAAAAAAATTACAAAGATGCAATTATTAAAATAAATAGACTTGGTCTGAAGAAGTTGTGCAATGAGGAACATGGAATGTCCTGACTGCTCAACAGGAGATCTTTTTAGAGAGCCATTGTGTCGTACTAATGTTAGTGAAGGGCTGACAAAAATTAGTCTCCTTCATTATCTGCACTGTAAAATTAATGGGAATGTGTATGATGCAGTTGTCAGGCAGTGCAAATATGAGGGTTACCTAGGATAACCTAAAGTATATTCCTGAGATTCATGAAGCTTCTTAATTGTTTTAGTAATTAGATAACTGCTGAGTGGATTTTTTGTGAATATAGGAGTATAAGAAATTTTAGCATCAAAGTATAGTTCTTAAAAATATGTGCTGTTAAATCATCTGTCACTTCCTGTCAGAAGTTTTGTTGCTTAGAAATTTTAGTAATTCAGATAAGACAAACTGCCATATGAGAAACTAAGAACATAAAATACTAAATTTGTAATGAACTTGTTAAAAATACTTAACAAAATGCAAATCTAATATAAATATTTATGCAGTGTAAATATAATAATATACATATAAACTGAAACACCATTGTGACTTATTTGTGGTGCCAAACTTTATAAAAATATCAAAGTTTTAAAACCAGTAAATTTATAACTTAAAGGTAGACATTAATAGAATGTATCATTTAAAGCTGTTGACATTATAACAAGGATTTCATAAGCATTGACTGTAGGCTCCTAGAATTAACATTTATTTAGATTACAGTTTGAAACTCTTCTGAAATATTCCTGTTAGGATGTTGTATTGGATTAATTATGTTTTTATCCAATACTTCTTGAATAATAAGAAAAAGTACTGTTTTGTCTTTAGATAGATTTCAACATGTGTGAGCAATTTTGGAAATCTTTAAATTATAATTATACTTAAAATACTTGTAGTAGTTCACAACTGTAAAATAA
The DNA here is from genome assembly GCA_034509425.1 of Eopsaltria australis. Classification (NCBI taxonomy): domain Eukaryota; kingdom Metazoa; phylum Chordata; class Aves; order Passeriformes; family Petroicidae; genus Eopsaltria; species Eopsaltria australis. The sequence continues at coordinate 3,046,818 of JAVTVJ010000189.1, read as the reverse complement.
ACTAATTCTCATTTTATCAACTCATAAGTGTTAAGTCTTTTGCTGCCACCTCACCCTAATCCACTAGTTGTCTTCCTCATTCCCAAGAGCAATGAATTCCTGCAGTATGTGAATACATACACAAAAAACTGTTCACCATTGGACAGTATTTGCAATATGCATTTCAAATTCAAATTTTACCATTTTTTACAGTCTCCACATGTATTAGCTCTCTTCTCAGTGCTTATCTTTTCTCTCATGCAGTTATACTGGTTTTTTGCCAGCTTTCAAAAGCAAGTTACAAGCTCCCTCTCCATGGTGTGCTTGCAGTATGTTGCAGCTGTTCTGACTAAAACTGTTGCTGGAGTGAAATGAGAAATGAGACTACGGCAGAGGATCAGACATTCCTTGAGTCCTTTTAACTATGCCTTTGAATTTGTAAGGGAAATCAGTACTAAAGAACTGAACCGGAAATCAGTTCAAGCAAAAGCTAAAAAACCACAAAACAGAAAGAAGATGCAGAACAATCTTAAATTAACAATTTAATTAAATAATGTCTTTTTTAGTACTTGTTCTCTATGCTTTGTCTCAACATGATTCCTGACTTTTTCAAGTGTGGAATCATACCCAAGAAAAATTTTGTGCATAGGTTGTAATTAACCGTAAATCATGAGATAACCATGAAAAAATTATGTTCAGCATTCTTTTATTTATAGACTGCTGGACTGATTTTTTTTAAAGTAATAAATGATTGAATTAATCTTTTCATCATATTAAGAATATAAAAATATGGAGTGTGTCTGTAGAGATATCAATAAGTAATACTCAACAATATAAAATTGAATTAAAATAAGACATGGGTAATCATATTATTATAATACAACTGAAGGGCAATACAACAGTTCAAAGTTCTAAAAGGTAATTTAGTGAAGGTCATTCATCAGATAGCTGTTTCAAGCAGAATGATGGAGCTATGTTCACAAATAATAGCATTTCTGTTAAATCAGAACACTGAATTAAATGTAATCTATACAAGTGATTCGTGGTCATATGAGTTCAACTGATATATATTCAAATTAAAGAAGTGTCAAATTATAATTACCTACCAATGTAGACTTGCTTTAGATTTAGGAAATAAATTATTTAACTATCTCCATGCACATGTGTCTCTATGATTCACTAGCTTCTATAATCATTTATAGTTTGTGTTTGCCCTTTGTGCTTCACAATTTATTTACTTCAGTGTAACCTTCTCACCCTGTTTGATACTGCGGTTATTCAAAGGTAATCCCTCTTGTGTATGCATGTTCATTCACGTTTATGTTCTTAATTCTTACTTACATCGTTCTGATTAACAATTATATTCTAGGTGGACAGCATGATGTGTTGAAGGTTTATTATCAAGTTAAGCATTCACCTTTGTACATGTACACACACACGAGCACAAATATATAAAGACAGAAATCTCTATCTTAAATATCTGTGAATACTGCTGAAGTTTTGGACAGAGACTCCAGGGAACCTATATGTGATTCTGGATATTTGTGTAAGATGCACTGCAGATCTCTCAGTGTGATGTTCTTCATCAGGAGATAATATACCTAAAGGATGTTTCCTTTAGTGTTTTAGAAAGAACAGGGAATGAAATAAATTCTTGCTACATGGATAATTTTTGAAATAATGATCAATAGTATCCAGTTCACAATCTGTACACTGATAGATATTTTCATATCAAGATAATAAAAATCTTTAAAGCTTTCCACTTATGTAGGGCTATCTATAACAACAATGAACAGATGCATTCAGTTCAGTCCTATTTTATGTGCTCTTGAGTTACTGGGAGCATCTGGAGCAACTTACAGAAGTGGCAGTAGAAAAACATAACCACTGAAAGTCCTTCAGGAGAGTTCTCAGACTATTCTATCAGCATAGTGTTGAACAGAGAAGCACTGACTGAAACAAAAGCAGAAATTAAAATTCTGGATTTTTCAGGATGTATTTCAGAGTTAAGGCTCTACTGTGTGATATTTAAATGGCAATATCACCATCTGAAGGCCCAAGTTCAAATTAACATTGAAACACAACCTAACCAGCCTTGTACATCCAGATTCACAGATGTCCATCCGTGGACATCAACCAAGACTGACATGAAAAGAATGTGTCAAAAAAGTTCTAAAATGTGGTTTCCATAGCATGCCACATGAAGACACCTTACTGTTATAAAGTATGTCAATCCAATGTTCTATCTTCATAAACAAAGGGAAAATAATTTATAAAAAAGTATTTAATTGATTGATTCCTCAATTTTCACAGTCATGTTTAAGGACCATTTTGTTTGTTACCGCAGTTACAATTTTTGTAAAATATTTTGGAATATAAATTCAGTATTTTATGGATAACTTCTTTGAAATTCTTCTTAAGCAACATTATTATAATCTACTCTTTGGAAACAACTTTGCATAAACCCACAAACTCCATCTGTCATTTCATCAGGGAAAGTTGAGAAAACTTAAGAAAGTGTAGAAGTTTAGTGTCTTGCTTATAGGTCTTGCTTACAGATTTACGGATCTTTTTTCCCCTGAATGTTTGGAAATAAAAGTGCATATAAATAGTGGAAAGGATATGTAATAAAATATTAGGAGTATTAGAAGGCTAGTGGAAGGATAAAAAATATACCTGAACCTTTTTCCAACCTGGAATAATCTTCTCTGAGACTTTAAGAGTCTTTTTCTTGGTTTTGGAATGAATGATGAGACTGAACAGTAACACTTGCATATGTCAAGAATCAGATTTTGTTCTCCAGGCAGTTCATGATTGCCTTTAGTAGGAAAAGAAGAGTTGCTATGTAATAACAGATGTTGAAATAAGGGGTCAGAGTAAGAACCACTACATAGAACTTGAAATTTTAGAAGAAATTGACAATGAAATAGACAACTAACACTTTTGTCAGGTGAACAACTAAAGTACCATTGAAACATTTGGTATCTGTATCACTTATGTTGAATAGCAGCCTAATATAAAAAAAACATCTAAATACTACTACATCAATTGTATGTTTCTACCACAAAAGAATAAGGAAAGAAATCCCTAAAACAAGTCAAAACAAGAGAAAGTTTTCTCATTTGGGAATTTTGATCCTTCTTGACAGTTTTCTGATAAAACAACACCACTTGAAATTGCAACATTTTAAGAGTTTCTGATTGAAACATATACTTGGTATATTTAAGTACCATTGGGAATTATTTTTTCATTCTATGACATAAAAACTACAATGCATTTGTCAAAGGCATTGAGGTTTTGTTTTCTCTCCTGTCAAATATTTTTTTGCAGTAAAAACACAAACAGTATATTTAGTAGTATATTTGCTAATAAAAATCAATTCTAATATATTTGAATAAAAGTAATAACAAGATGTTTAGATTAAAAACCTTTAAATGACTTTGTCTTGTTAATAAAAAATAAAAAAAGAATAAATAAAAATAATAACAGCTATAGATTACGAAAAACTGATGAAAAACACAATTTATTCTCTCACCATATAGAAGACCAAGTAATATAATTTGCAGATTAGCATCTATTTTAAAAGAACATTGATATGTCTAGCTTTGTACATGAAAGGTGTTGCAAAATATTGCACTGAGAATGACTCAATAATTAATGAGTTTAATAAATAAATAAATAAATAATACGACTGTCAGGATTTAGTCACTGGAACTGTCAAGGGCAATGGAAGTGTCTCTGTTTCATCTCAATTTCTGGCTTTCAATTATGATCAAAGTCTAGATTACTATACCTCCCTTTTCTTCAGTCAGAGCCCAGTCATTATTTTAAAATCCTCATATTGCCATTGTGTTTTACATATTTAATAATTCCGGACACTTTTGGAAACTTTTCATTGAAATGCTATGGTTAAAAGGTGGCTTTATCTCACAACAAGCACTTCTGCCTCAAGAAACCAAAATTTACCAAGTCCCAGTTCACACGGGGAAGAGTTAGGCCTTTCAATGGTCAGTTGCAAATTGTAATTAATATCTACTTAAAAATAATCCTCATCATTGTCAAAGAAGAGGAATTTCCATTTATTTCTTCTTTGTCTCAGTGTCCTTTATTCTATTTCTTGTTTGAGCCACGATCAATCAAAAATCAAACTTTGACTTCCGAAAAGTAACAGTAATTCATATTAACCTGCAGTGGCTCAGTAATTTGGAAGGATATTAAGATATCATGCATGAAGAGCCACATAGATATGATGACCAGAGTAACAGAAAATCCGATAAATTATAAAGGGCAAGATCAAGCCCTTGAGGATTAATAACAAATTGTGCTACAAGCCTACTAATTGGGACTGACTAGTGTAAAAAGATTCTGTTTTTCCACAGTCTTATGATAAGTTTTAAAATTACAAATAATTCAGTAATGAAATGATAAATGTTATCTCAAAATATACAGAGGAGCATTCCAGCCATAACTTGTAGCACAGGCCACCAGAAAATTGTTCATTGGAAAATTTTTCACTTTATCTTAAATAACTCTGCTGAGATCATATCCATATAGCAAATAAATAAATTAAATTTTAAAAGGTAAAATAATTTGAATAAATAATAAAAAGTAGATGTATCTTTCCTGTACATGCCTGTGGACCAAGAAAATTTGGTACGATCATGGAATAAATAATATCCTGCTAAAGAAGGCAAAAGTTTTTGTCTCATATATTCAAAAGATATTTTTATTAAATGTGAAGAGGAGAAGAAGAAGGAAAGAAGGAAGCACAATCTCAGTTGAAAGGACAAATTACTGGGAGTTAGTATATTTAAACTAGAAATTAGAAGATTTTCTAAAATAATAATATATTGATAGCAGCTTTCAGTAGGAACATCAAGGCCAAAAAACTCCAATAGTATTATTTATAAGAATATTCTAAATCATTGTATGAAAGGAGTTTGATGAATGAACTTGAAAAAATTTCAAGCATTTTAAAATCCCATCTGAAAAAAAAGAGGCCAAAAACCCAACAACCAAAACCATGGTCAAATACAAACTTCTGGAAGTAAAAAATAAAACCATGACTTAGAAAATACTTAGATTGTTATTTTTAAAGCAAAGAGGAAGCCACCTCATGTGCAGCCTAAAGAGGACATCTGCCATCCTGGAGCATCCTGTCTTATTCATGTTATTTTTGTTTTCCACAATGACAGTATGGGTCATTATTATCCTAGAACCATCATGCTGTCTTCAACTTGGTTTGAAGAAACTTGTGTGTACAAATCCTGTGCCATTGTGCTCTCCACCTGTCTGTCTCTCTCTATCTCTTTTGTTTTTCAATTAAGTTTGAGTGCCCTAATCAAGAAAGTGTCTCAGTAGTGAAAAACAATAAGGGACTAAACATTTGCAGGAGCATGTGATACACTTTACTGTCACAAGACTAACACATTTTTAATCTGATTAAGAGACCAGATGCTGCTCTATGTCTTTTCTGCAATGAGATCATCCAATAACAGAAATAGAAATCTTGCAAATTTTTGTTCCTCGTCATGTTTCAATTGCACAAATTTGCTGTTATCTCTTCTGTGCTTTTAAAAAATCTCCTTGCATGATAAAAAACACTTTTGTCCCTGCATGAGAAAAAGTAAGCAACAGCTCTTATCATCAAAAGAATCATGATAGATAGGGGTTTTGTTGGACAACATAATATAGCTGAAGAAAATGAGAACTGTGACTCCTGATATGTGCAATATTAGCAACTGTTTTTCTAAATGTTCTAACTTACTCATTACATATTGTATTTCTACAATCAAATTGTCACAATAACATCACCAGCAGAAACAGGACATAAACCTCCAAACCACATTAACTGTTCAATGTTATAAGAACTCACAAGAACTTAATTTTTCTTTGCTTTTTCTGAGCCCAGAAGACTCCTCTGAACATGGCCTTTCTCAGCAGACCAAATCAACATGATTTATTAGTTATGTAGACTGTAGGCAAAACTATCCAAAAACTTTCATCAGTACTTGTTTTATTTTCAGATATCAGTTGGATAACTGGATAAGTTAAACTTCAGCAATACTTATTAGCATGCCCAAATATTGCCATATAAAGACAAATATACATCATAACAGTGCACAAGTTATACAAGTGATGGTTTTTCAGGTGAAAATAACCTAATATTCCTTTCTTCATAAATAGAACAAGAACAAAATGTCCTATATATCACTTAAAATCTCACTCTGTAAAAGAAATAAATCCATTTTGGTTTATTTTTACAGGCATACAAAAGACATAGTCATGTATGAAGTCATGGTCAGAATTACAGGTAGGAAATCAATAAGAGTGTGTGGCCCTGAGCACATGTCACCTTCTAGGGGTTCAGCTGGCTGAATCCAAGTGGAATCTAGATGATATCCTTCATTGGTAGGAGCTATTATGAAAAAAGATGGATGGCTCCTTTTCTTAGGATCGGTTTTTAAATCTGAAGCATGACCAATGCCCTCACTAGCAAAGAGCTTTGGTGTGGGCTTAGAATGTCAGAGAGAGTATCCAGTGTGCAGACAATGATCAGGGTCAGCCCTGGTGCGGTGCTGGTCTCTCAAGATGACACATGACCAAGAACAAGTTAACCAGTGGGACAATATCAAAATTGAGAAGATGTAACCAGTGCAGACATAATTGCAACCAGTTGAATTTCTTCATTTAGGCAAATTCTGGAAGCAAGATTAGGAACTTGATGTTAGGCAGCAATTTGGAGACAGAAACAAAGATCAGGTGATGAATGAAGAGGATAAACAGAAATTTATGTATAGCCTGAAACGGGAAAATTGGAAGATGCTGTCAATGTACTGTACATAGAGACACTTATTTTCTTGCTATGGTCAGTCAAGAATGCTCTTTAATATTTAGGTGTTCAGATTACCTACTGCTGCATCAATAACTAGTCACTGGAAAAATGTCTGCTACTATCAGTGACAACATCAAAGGCAATATAAATAACTAGTCCCATGATTTCAGATAAATATAATTATATCTTACTTCTTCAAATATTAATTCATAGGTAGATGTGAGGTTAGTGAGATCAGGCAGAAGCAAGCTCAGTGCAATTACCTCCAGGCAAAATTCCTTTTTTTTTGAGTACTTTGTGCAAGGTTAATGAGATAAAAGAAATATGAAAATGAGTGATATAATGGAGTCAATCTTTAATTTCAGTGATCAGTCTTTCAGTAAACAGCTGCCATTCAAGATTGCAGAGTTTAAAGGATTTTCATCTATTTATCAGCTATAGACTTTCCTTGTGCTTGTTATGAATTCTGTATATTTTGCTCTGCAAACTCTTGCTGCAGTAGGTTAGTACTTGGAAATTTTCCCATTAAATGTTAGATAATAGTTTCTAAGTTCATTTTAACAGTGAATGCTTTTACTGCCTACACTTACCCAGTTTGATGTGATCTTATTTACTGCACAGGTTCTTTAAAAACTCAGATTGATCATGAATAGAAGAGTGATGGGCAAAATGTATGAGAACTGGGGGGATCTATTCTTGTAAAAATCTGCTGCAACTTAGTTGTTTGGATTATTAAATATAAAAAGTAATTTATCTTCCTGATCAGATTTAAAGTTTTTCAAATTTATGGGATTTTTATGTGCAATATGAAGCATTTGATCAACTGCTGACAATTTGAGGTCATATCTTTCACAGTTATCACTTCTGTTGAGTTACTATTAAGAATAAATAATATATTGTCCATAGCCTTTGATTTTCCAAAGACTGCAATCAATACACTTGATACACTTAAAATAGCCACCAAAAGTTTGTAGGTAATGGGAAGAGATCAATGGTTCAGTTGTCTTTGGAAGATGCCAATAACATGTGTCGAGGTGCCAGGGGTGGGTGTGTTGCTAATTTATCTCTTTCAGATAAGGCCCTAACTTAGACTAGGCAATGTGAACAACAGATACCTGTCCTAAAGAGTTAACTGATGGGGTAAGGTTCTTCAGGTAAAGAATCCTTAATTGCCAGTATCCTTTATCCTAATTGGGGTAATTAGGAAATTTTAAAGAAAAGTTTATTACTTACATTCATGTCACTGGACAGATAGAAACAGCACAAGAACAGAAAATATCAAACTTATTTACAAGAAACATCCACCTGAAATTTTGCTCCTGCAAAAACAGCCTCAATCAAATATAAGTGAATAATAATATAATCATACTGTGTCAAAATATAAAATTTATATAACTGTATAATAATATTTGTGAGGATTAAAAAAGTAACTCTTCTTTAGGATAGACAACAATTCGACCACATCATTTTTTAATTTATATTTTTTACACAAATAATGATATTGTTGAATTTTTTATGTAATTCTAGAAGGTGAGTCTGAATTATTCAAGGGCCTGGAATTTAGGTCATCTTATTACTCATAATACTCAAGCCAACAGGCCACTATTCAGTGACTGCTAGTATTTCCTTCTACAGTTCTGTTTTTTTTTCAATGAAAGTGATAATGGCAAACATACCTTTTTAGTATACTTGCTTTATCTATTCAGGCAACATGCTGCTCAATACCTACTTTACACTTCATCCTGTAAGGCTTCAGAGGTGCAAATGTGCTCTTATTCTGATAAATAACAAGAAATGCTCAAGAGGTTGTGTTAAGAGTAAGATCAAGTCCATCTGAGGTGCCTAAAATGAGTAGTGTATAGCTGAGATCACTAGAATTGATGCAGGTATCTTCAACTACCGATGATATACCAGAACTTAAATCTCACTAATAAATTACTGTTATGTTTTTAACTTTGATTTCATACTCTAGCAAAAAGGAATCTTTAAAATAGCATTTTCTTTTTTTACCATGTTCAAAACCAGGCTTGCAATCACATTTATCCATTCTTCAAGTAAACTCTGGGTTTTACTTTCCCATGTACTACACAAAGCATAAAGCAGTTTACAAGCAAACAGCCTCTGATTTCATCATCAATTAAAGAAAGAATCAAATTACAAACTAAATAATTATCTAAAGGGCCAAAAAAGATTCATGATAGGGATCAGATTGAAATTTACACAGCTACCACAGGAAAGATACCACCTTTTTTTTTTTTAATCAAGGGAATCTGACATATTTCTTAAAAATAAAATTCTGCATAATTCCATAACACTATTATTTATTTCACTTCTTACTATGACATTTTGGCTATATTTTTTCTGTCTTGCAGAATGAAGCCTATTTCATGGCATGAGCAAATATATTTTCCTCTCTATTTTCTGTTGTTTTCATAGTAACGTAACTCCAAATTCCAGGAAATGTGTTTTCTTTAATCTTTCTAACTAACGAAATGAAAGTATTCAATAAGCTTATTATTGTTCTCACACCAATCATCATTTCATATTAAGATATGCTTTTTTTCCTCAATCAACTACAGAAGTTCCATAAAGATATCATTCTGGTTATTTACTTACCAGCCTAATATAACCAGACAGATCAATTTCATAGCTAAATCTGTTATCCAACTTCTTGTGCAGTCTATTCTTTACAAGGATGATAAGGAAAATCCAGTTTCCCAGACTTCACATGTTTGGGCTTTCAAGGTTTTACAAAAATGATTCCTACTCTATTGAATTTGAGTTTTTTGAGAGGCAACATAAATAGAAATGCTGATGCAGAAATCTAGTTGTATAATAGAAATATTATTTTCAATTTCAAGTAGTTTTTTCATATCCTAGATATGAACTAAGACTTGAAAATCACCAAAGCACAAAAGAAATTTTTTAAGGTATATCTATTGGCTGCAAGATTTTCTGATAGATTCCTTGAATATTTTGCTCTCAAATACCTTACATACTTACACTTTACAATTTAGAATTTTTTCACTATTTTTTTCACTCAGACCTTTGAAAAACATGGAATAAAATCCTTCAGAAGGCAAACAAACAGTAACAGGCAACAATAACCAAACATTTTCTGATATGAGGCATGTTAGTATTACAAGTAGCATTTTTAAACTATGGCTGATGCTTCATTGGAAGAAATCAGTCACTAGGTCCAAATTTCAGCAGCAAATCCAAGACAAATCACTCACCTGCTCTCCATTGGATCTTTTGATTATTTTGCCAATATTCGTGCTAAAAGATGAAGAAGAAAAATGTTCACAGAAAACCCTCCCACCTGCTGATATCAGAATCAAAGTCACTTGCCCTCTGTAGTTTCACTGGCAAACTGATCTGCAGTAACTATCACAGGTTTGAAACAAGTTTGTCTTTTTTGCAAGGCACATCTCTCTCCAGACCTCACTGTACTCTGCTATTAAAAAAAATGTTGGTATCCCTACAAATGTTGTGAGACTATAAGATTTAGATTTCATTTGCCATTAAAAGAAAAACGTAAGTCTTTTGTGAGCAGTGCAGTTTGGGAAGTGGGAATAAACAGGTGAAGAAAAATTGGGAAAAAATAAATTAATTTACCATTTCACTTGTTAGACACAGCCAGCTGCAGCAACCTCTACACTGCAGGACACAGCTGAATCAAGCCACAAAGTTTGTTGCCACTGTAAAAGAAACGTAGTCCCATCTTCTGTAAAAGGAATACTCTCAGCTTATAACCACCATATCTAGGACTATAAATCCCTAGAATTTTCTTAGAAACTTTGTCTTCAAGTGATATGAACTATTAAAATGTATATGCAGACATCTCCAAATACTTGTGGATAACACCTCAGTTCCACAGGACCTAGAAAACATTGTAATTGATCATGAGGAACAGAGGAGTATCACACATTACAAACAAAATAATCCATGTAACAGTAATATTTTATAATTTTATTTAATATATAATAATATGCAAAATATGTAGTATTATTATCTTAATAAGGAAAAGTATGAATGAGAGAGGATCTAGAGTTCCAAGCACATCAGTTTTTTGAATAATTTTCTCTAGGCAGTTCAGCCTGATGCTGAAAACTAGCAAAGTTCTGATGAAAATGAGAATTGTAGCAATAAAACAATACAATCTTTGGGTGTTTATAGGTATTTCTGGACAGAAATACCAAATTATGTTGTGACTACACTGAACACAGGATATGATGAACTTGTCACAAGGCCTATCCTGACAACAGGACAGCCTAGAATAAATCAGCCAGAAAGAAGAGTTAACACTATGGTGTTGCAGCATTGTGGCAGTAGTAAAGGTACATAGGAGAGCTAGGTGCTTGTACTGCTTAAAACCTTAAATTTGGCATAATAGAACCAGCTTTACCTCACTGTATTACCAGTTACAGCCTTATGAAAATATACCACAACTATTAAACCTTGTGTGTTGGAAGGTTTATGGTGTAAAATCTCATTCCCCAGAAACATGAGGTTCAGTCCTAGCTGCTGTGCAGTCATAAAAGTCAGAATCTCCTGAAGAAAACAAGAAGACAGCAGTTTATACCAAGAGCCAGTGAATTGGGCAGTGACAAGAGACAAGCATGTCTTGTGAGATCTGATTCCACAGGTGAAGATTACCCTAAAAAGTCTGGGTAAGTTTTTGGAAACACACTTGTGTCTCCAAAAACCTTGCTGGTTAAGGCACAGCTATAGACTTACCTTGCTTCTATATTTTCAACATTCAGCACTTGCTCTCCATGTCTTCTAAAAGGGTAGAGATTTCAGTAGGCAGTTTAACATTAACAATGAAACTCTAAGCCTTATGGATCCAGTATTTTATTTAAGACAACTGAAGGGACATACCTTTTGTCTCATTTTCCTAGCAGTTCCCATACTTCTGGGCAACCAGGATTTCAGTAGCTCAATTTGAGTCTAAATACTTTGATGAGGCAATATGGACTATGTAATAGCTTAAAGAAATCTTTAAAATGTCACCCCCATACTTCAGTAACCACTGGAAATTAAGTTTCATAAGACCATTTTCCATTCACATGTAGCAACACAGGTGGCACTACTAACACCAGGTACTTCCAATATTTCCATTTAGTAGCTTATAAACTATAATACATTGAAAGCATACAGAAGATTCATTTCTCTCAGAAGACTTTTTGAAAGGTTCTCTTACCCCCAAGATGTAATGAAATGTTATATTTTGCCTTTCTAATTTACAAAAGTCTTTAAGCTCTGTCAAAATCCTGTCACACACCTGGTGTGGGTAAAAGCAAGACCACACAACAGCACAAAGTGCTCCCCATTGTCCAGCAAAAGCTCACTTTGGCTGGGAACTGAGAAGGATAGATTCTCAATCTAACACTTACATACAAGCAGTAAATTTCTTTTTAACAAGGGAATTCTCTGAGGGCCTCTTACTGATTTCCTGTTCTCTGCTTGGAAGTTCAAAGGTCCATGAAAGTAACCAAAGATCCCTGCTTTGAATATTTGAAAAGATTTCTTGCCATTACATTTGGAGTTTGAATGCTTTACCTAACATTGTCAGGTCTATGTGTTCAGAATTCATGAACTGAATCCCACTAAGCATAACAGGCTATTAACAATTATAAGAATTAAGTATAAGCAGCCCAGCAAGTTTGGTGCTGTGCGTAGACTTAGTTGTTCACATTGCTATTTTCTCCAATGCAACAGTTAGAAAATGTAACTTCAGCTGAAACACTGATCTTGTCATGAATTTCAAGACCTGCATATCTAAGACAAAAATCTTTACATCATTCTGCATGAGGATGTCAGTCATCACTGAAAGCTAAATGCACTATTCTCCAGAAGATTAAAAAAAGCTTATTCTCTTTTCAATTGTAGTACCAAAATGGATTTTTAGTTTCAGTCCCTGTGAGGACTAGTTTCTGAAAACCATTTCATAATAGTTTGTTCCTTACTTAGCTAATATCCTCAGTGATCCATAGTAAGATTCACAATTTGAAAAGCAATGAAGAATATGGTACACTCTAATTGCCTCTTGACTGCAGGTAGGGTATTGAATAGGCAAAATCAATTTTACTATACAGTGAGCAGGCTTGGAATTAAGGCAGTCTTATTGAAGAGCTGGTCAAAAGTCATTTCCAATTGAAGAGTTTTGCATCAGAAAATGTTAATTTGCCCATTGCACCTTAACTGTCAGTCAGGACTGTCCAGTTTCCTGAAAACCTACCCAAAAAGGAAACAAAAACTGCAGAACCAGTCTAACTCACACTCCATATGAACGCCTAGGGCGAATTAAAATTTTCATTATATCAATGTACTTACTACTTTGTTATATTCTTGTGAATAAAAGGCTATAAGTGCACCTTTGGGTCTTTGTCAGTAGTACTTCCCTTCCTACTGTGTTCTTATTGCAAAAAAAAATATTACACAATTGTTCTGATATATGTATTCAGACATATATGTTCCAGAAAACCTGTTGTTAAAAGTATGAGTTTTATTTATTTGGCTTACAAGAAAAGTTATTATTTTCTCCCTCTCTCTCCCCCCAAAAAACAAAATAAAAACAAAACCAAAACCAGAATAAACTCCACAGGACTCCCTGAATGAGACAGAACAGGATTTAGGAAGGAAATACTTATGTGAGATGCATATCCTGCCTTAAAATTTCTCTTCTTAATTCTCTATCTCACTGTTTGTTCTTTCTTAATCCATTCCTCTTAGCTCAACAGAAATGCATCTCCAAATAGAGAATATACTATATATACTATTGCATATTTGAGAAGTTAAATTAAATTTAACGATTTCAGACCAGTATATGAAGTTTCAACAAAATTTTAATAAAAAAACATGTTCTGGAAATTCACCTTCAGGTTTTTTTACTAAATATTAAATTATTATCCCATTTCTTATATTTAAACTTTGTGTATCCCATGTGCATAAGACTTTCCAAAAGGTTTTGTAATCTCAGATAAGCAAATAGAATAATATATGTTAACTTCTATGACATAATTATGAAGAATTTTTTGCAGCTTTCTGAAGATTTTACTTATGCCATTTCATAGTCTTTACCATTTTTATGTTTGTGCATGTCTATGAAAGAAAAATATGTTTGTTATTATCTGATGCCATATAATTTATGCTATAACTTATGCATTTATGAATAGTTTTTGCACTTTCCAGTTTTTTGATTTTTTAAATTGTTCCTGTAAGACAATAAACTCTTATAATACTGCATACAAAGAGCAACATACATGGTAACCCCAAGATATTTTTATCCAAGATAGTTTGGAAATGGTAGAATTCTCAAAACTACTTCAGCTATATAATTTAAAAAAAGAAAAATCTGATTTTCAGGCAAACCCATTTTCCCCAAGAAAAATACTCTGAGCTCATAGCTTATGGCTGATATTGTTGCAAGAAGATACCAAATGGGGTAGCTATCAATCCATACCTGTCCTGTGCAGATGGCATAACCACATGGCATGAGCAAGTTACATTTCATGTTTCAGCATGGTTAGGCATATTTTGTATCACGTGTAATAAGGAGTCATTTTGTACACCACAAGCAGAGATTCCCCAGACGGATGAGATGGGCTTCTTCATGCTCTTGTGTGCCCCAACAAATTTGCAAATAACAAGTCCTGTTGTGAACTGGTTTCCCATAATAAAAATGGCTGCTGCATGGTGTAAGAACATAAAACCATGTTTTTCCTACTTTTGTAAAGGATTGTAAAAATTCAATTTTAAAACATGAATAAAAGGAGAAATTGATTCTCACTACAAATTCTGTTACAAGAAATATGCTACTATCTTTTTTGTAATAAAGATGTTGATTTTGTAGCATGGATATTTTCACTCAAAAAACCCCCACTAACAAATTCTAGTGATATGAAACCTATTAAGAAGTATGAGCTGTATTAAGAAAAATTCAATGCTTACCGGTGGCATCATTTTTAATGTTGCTTCTCATGAACCAAAAATAATTAAATATCTGAAGCAAACTTTTGAAAGAATTTATCAAGACAGATATTTTCAGGGATATTTGTGAAGCCATGAAAGTCTGTTGTTACAAAAAAATACATTTTATTAAGGCCTATGATGAGCTGCATGCATTTTCTTCTCTTCAGTCTCTACTGACATAGTAGATGACAACAGCTTCTTTCAGAACTAATAGGATGCAGTTATCCAATAATTAACCAAAGTCCCCGAGTATCTCATTCATGAGATACCCTCCCATTGTTAGAGGCTAATTAATTATCTGGGGATAGGCCAGGGGAGAAGACTCAAGCCTATATGAGCTCTGAATGAGCACTGCTGTCCACTGGAAAAACTGCATTTTAAGGAAGTCCTTCATATATTTACCTAAGGAGATGGATATTCCACAGGGAAACTGTTCACATTTTCTGGCAGCCACACTTACTGTGATTAGTACTTCTCTTCTTCCATCATTCAGTGGGATTCCTGCCAGAGGAAAGTTATAATTAAGACTAAACCAGGGCGCTATAGCTGTAAATTATTCAAACATGTTTAGGTGAGTTTATGCTTCTTGCCAGATCCTTATGCATAATTTGACTTAAATTGTACCAGTAGCACTACTCTTTGAAATAGCATTTCCTAGTATTTATTTTTTTTTTCTGTGAAGAGGTAATAAATCTTAATATGAATCTGGATAAATATTCAGTGTTATGAAGTGAAAGATTTGTGCCTGACAGGCTTGGTGGCCTTCTCCAAAGAGCTGGAGTGTCGGTGGATAAAGGAAGAGCAACAGAGATCTTCTGCTTGGACTTGTGCAAAGCATTTGGCACTGTCCCACATGACAACCTCATCTTTAAACTGAAGAGACATGGATTTGATGAATGAACCACTCAGTGGATGAGGAACTGACTAGATGTTTGTACTCACAGTGTTGTGGTCAATGCCCATGTGAAGACCAGTGATAAGTGAACTGTACAAAAATATTGCCTTCTGTCTTTAAAACACATATTAAATAAAAAAGGTACCATTGAGAATGGCTTAATAATAAACCATGCTTAACACCTCAAGATATCTACGTTTTGGAGAAGAGAAAAAAATGCATAAAATTGCTTCACATATAATTTTCTAAGAAAAAATGAAGGCAGAAATTTAAATTGTTAGTATTTTTTGTTCAGCTATTGTTGTGTCTTATACTCATCAACACCAAAACAAGAAGAAAGTATCTGTTTTGGTGGCATTCTGAATTCAGTCACTGGAACACCCGTTAGAAAAATGAAATATCATTTCACTTGTTTAGTTCTGCTCTTGTCTATAGAATACAGATTTCTGTTAATTGGAAATTGTTACTCCATGAATATTGTAGTACAAAATCTTGGAACCAGTTTCTTCTGAAAACATGGAGCAGATTAGTGTAAAATTCAATTTTTGTATATCTGATCATGAGAATGGCAGCTTGATTTGGGGAAAGTACACATAACTCTTTAAGGGACACATAACTCTTTAAAATACTGAAAGAAAAAAAACCAAGACAGCTATTAAGGAAACAGATTTAAAAGCAGATTTTACAAAGTGTAAATTTTGCAAAAAAATCTAACATAAAAAATCCCTACAACTATTCAAGTTTTCTTCCATCCTTTCTATCTGTTGGTATCATCTCTAGTAACAAGTACTTCTGATCCTGCAGATGATAGAATTGTTTTCAGTTTCCAAGCATGGAAGAAGGTAATAGATCTCTCAAGTGGTGTAGGGTTGTACTGCAATTTAACACTGCTCTTGAAAACAAACACCTGTTTTTTGTCAGTTCTATGTGTTATGTGACATCCTGTAAACTTTACTTGTCATTTGGGATAAAAGTTTTGCCCATCAGTTGCTGAGAATGAAAAAGATCTACTTGGACTTTGAGGGCTTGGAAGGCCACTTCTGCTCTGATCTAAATTGACATATTTTTAGTGATCTATTTCAGATTTATGATGCCTCTTCCTTTTAAGAAAATGTTACCTCTTCACAAAAAACCACAATCTTTCTACAGACTGTCACTACAAGCCATTGTGCCACATTTAGTGTCAAAACAACTCAGGTATACACAGCAGAGGGATATCAGCAAAGGCTGTTGTCTTTAAAAGTATTTACTAATTAATAAATACACAAGCATCATGAAATGCAGGGTACTAAAATAGCGGAGACCTGTACATAGTATTCATAACTTCTTTTTGTCTTGTGTTTTGTTTGTTTGTGGTTTGTTTTTTGGTTTTTTGTGGGGTTTTTTTTTGGCTGATGTTATTTGGAGTTTTTTGGGGGATGTTTTTGCCAGCAGCTATTCTTATAGCAGCAAAAATTCAGCCTTATCCAGAGCAGTTTAAATAGATTTTTTGATTTCCTAACAGAAAATTTATTATGGTGTCTGTTGTATTTGAAAGAGGCTTTGACAGTCACAGAATAAATGCAAGAAGTGGCACCAAATAGTAAAATGGGGACATCCTGCTCTTTTTAGAGGGAAGGAATAGCTAAGGAAGTTACTCATGACTTTGCCAATCTGGGTTTTAACAGATTATGTTTAATTAAAGATGATAAGGACTCCAAGTAGCAACAGCCCCAAATGACTTTCATAGCATTTAGCCTAAGGCAAAAGTGTGAAACTGTGGCAGAATTTCTACAGATTTCAACATGGTCAGAACTTATATCTCACAGACAGTATGTGAGAGCTACATAAATTATATATGTGAGGCAGATACTCACACCACAAAGCACAGGAGGCTCATTGCTGTGCTAAGGAAACCTGTGCAGGTGTAAGTAGTGGCTTGAATTGTGATGTATTGTCATTAATTTCCCAACCACCCAAAAGGTAGCTCCAAGGATGGAAGGCCTTTTTGACAAAGAACCTTAAAAGACTTCAAGAATGATATCAAAGGCGATACCCTTTGATTTTCTAGATAATAATAATAATAATAATATTAATAATAATAATAAAAGATAATAATCTTTGACATTGTTAAACATCAGATCAGACCTTTTGTGTATTTATTCCTAAGCTATGCACCCAAAATGGAAATACAAAAAATGATCACTCCTGAAAATGTTGATTGGTTTATTTTCCACAGTCTCTGTCATGTACATAAGCTTGGAGTGAATGAGATTGTTTTGTTTGGTGGGATATTTTTAATAGATGAGATTACATTGCAATCAAAGAATAAATGTCTTCTTATCTCATTTAAAAAAGCAATGAAAACTTGCATCTCATACAAAGACAATTTTGTGCATGTCAGTACATAAATGGGTGACCTATTCATCCTTGAGCTGTTGCAGTTCATCATGTGGTATATTACTCTAAATTCCCATCTGTTCCATTTTATATTAATATATTGGACTATGAAGCGCAACATTTCAGGCCTCTGATGCACAGTTCTTGTCAGAATTAACTTCAGTGGCTCAAGAGGTCACTGTTTGCCCAGCTGGAAGAGGCAATCTGCTCAGACACCACAATGAAAGCTGACAGAAACCATGCATCATTATACCCACATGTCAACCCTGTTTGATGTTCTGAAATGGCCTGGAGGCATTCTCACAATTCAGCATAGCAAAGATGCTGCCTTCTAGGTGAACCTGTAAAAGTAAACTTCTAGTTTGTACCACTGGTGAAGGTGATCTCAAGTGAACAACTTTCTCTTGAAAGTCTGATTGAATTCCTCTATTTACAGATACAAGAGGTTTACAACTTAAAAAGTCTCAGCAGGTTGTGCTGTTAAGATGGTTTCAACTCTCAACTGAGGTGCTATAGTTTTCCTTTTTCATGGTTGAAATAGAGCCCAAAATGGAACAGAGAGTGTACTTCAATGCATGGTAGTTAACAGTATTCAGAGGCAGTTAGGAAATCAGGAAGTCAGAAGCACTGGATGCTTAAAAATACTGTTCTTACCAGCATCATGCATGAAAGCTCTTCACAATTTTGTATCTGATCCTACCAATCTGTGTAGTCATTTTTCATCAATGACATCTTCCAGTCTGTATATCATCAAAACTCTCACTAGCTGAGAGAAATTGAATTTCAAAATTATGGTGTAGGCCACTCATTTCATTTTTTGCCTTGATTCAGTACATTTTAGATTGATGAATCAGTGGATGTATCCTTATGGGTTGAAGGCAATGCTGTAACTTGCAAAAATGGAATTTAAAAAAAAAATCCAATTTTCCTTTAAATCTTTTGTAGGGATTTTTTGTTGCTTTTTCTTTTGTCCTTTCTGTGTCTGAAAAGCAGGAACCAATTTAGTAATAAAGCATTTTTCCAAACAAACTGTCATAAAAACTTAGAAGATTTTAAGGCTTGCTCATCTAGAATGCTTTCTTTGTCCTTTAATGATACAGCATTTTGGCTGCTAATTTTAATTTCATTCCCTAGAATAACAGCTATGGAAATTATTATTAAAGTAGTGTGTCAAACAAAGAATAAAAGAAGAGACATATGCACACCATTCAGCATCCTTTTCTCCAGGTTAAACAACCACAAAGTTCCTCAGCTGCTCCTCATAAGGCTTGTGGTTCAGACCCTTCACCGGCTCTGCTGCCTCTCTCTGGACACACTCCAGCCTTCTTTCTTGAAGTGAGGAGACCAAAATAGAATTATAGAATTAAATCACACATGCTTTAAAATTAAATCAATACATTGAAAGAGGGAGAAAATAAAGTTGAATGCTATGATTATTTTAATGTATATTATGTTTATGTTAAATAAAAGGCTTAAAACAAGTATGTATGGTATGGATGTTTTTCTTAAAAAGCATTTTCCCAATTTAAATATTTTTCAATTGTTTTAAGACAAGAGACACTATATTTTATACATGACAGAAAGACAAATTATATGCACTTCAAAGCCTCTTCTGAGTGCTTTATTTTTTCTTAATGTGCTATCCTGAAACATACTGTAATGTTTTAATTGTGTATGAAGAGGAGATTGAATGCCCAGAGAGATTTTGGTAACTATATTTCATATTTCTTGAATTTTAATGGGCAAAACACCTAAATATCTGTTTTCTGGACCCTTAAATTTTTGTAAAATTAGCCACATCATCTCAGAGGTCAAGATTTAAATTTTCTCTTATTTTAAGCCCCTCAGTACTACTGAATTGTAAAGTGCAATCTAACTCTTATTCCCATCCAAATGGGCATATTCCACCATATGAGCTTTCGGCACCACTCTGTGGCATGAGAGCAGCTACAGTCACTGGGCTTACGGTTGTAATATGACCCTGGCAGAAATTTCCCTGTTTTTTGACCTCATATCATGGGAATACAGAACTTAGGAACTGTAAACAAGTCACTGTCTTTACTGTGGTTCTTTCCAACACCTCACTCAGGAGCAGTAAGTCTAGAAGGCTAATTTTAATGTCATGATTTCTATACACCTCTCAGTTCTTCCACATATATTCTCCCAGGTCTGGCTCTGTGTAAATTGGTATTTCAGAGATGCAGTTTCCTATGACTGATAGTTAAGACTCATGGCTTGATTGTCACTGTGTGAAATGAAATGAGAAGATGGAGTTAGGAATGTAGCATAAAGTAGGTGTGGTAACATTATTTATTACCTTATTTATTTATTTATTTCTATTAATCATAATAACCAATACCAGCCTCTGTCTTTCATCTGTACATTGACAAACTAGACATGCTGTGACATGGAGTGGACATTTCTCTTTTCTCTATGGAACATCCACATAAAGACAAATCTCCTCAACCCTGAGGTTCAGCCAGCATGATCCTAAGCTGAAAAAATTTAGAATTGTGAATTTTGGTGTGCAATGAAAGTCACCAAACTGCTTTTCTGAGAATAAAGGGATCTCTTTTTTAAGCATCATTCCCTCGTGGCAAATGCCTTATAGTTCTTTCTTTATGAATGACAAAGGGTCAAGATGATGTACTCGTGCCAAGGACTGAGTAATTTAGCAATGGGCTAAAGAATGATTTCTGAAAAAATGGATTCTCAGCAGGCTTCCACAAAACTGTACACAAAATGTCACACAAGGCTAAAAGGTGATAAAATTCATAGTCTGATGAACTATCAAAATTATGCATTCCTGGTGAGATGTTTTCTTTGATAAGGAAGATGCTAACTGCATTATAAACTTGCTGCTTCTTCTGAAACAGTAAAGTATTACATTAGCAGCAACTCATAACAAAAACATGGATAATACCAATAAAGTTACTATCTAGGGTGAAAAGAAAATAATTCCACTTTTGTTAATCAATTGTTCATCCAATTTACAACTAAGTTTCTGTCTGAAATGAGGCCTGTGAATAAAAGAGTGGAGTGGGCAGACACCAGCTAGAAAATGAGCACTACACAGCCCCTTTTCACTTCAGACACTTCAAGAGAAGGGGGAGAGAAAAGGAAAAAAAGTGAGGGAACTCCTGGGGTGAGAAAAACCAAAAATGGAGGGAAGAGGAAGTAAAAAATCCCATCAAAATAAAACAATGTAAATTCAGTCATTGACTTCAACAAGAAGACTCATGCCCAGCTAGTCTCTGAACAATGGTTTCTACCCCAAAACCCCAATCTCCTCAGTTTATGTTGCTCAGCACGAGGTTAACAATGCAGAATAAGGGGTGGAGCTTATTCTAGGTCTGTCTGGGAAAGAGTTCATTTCCTTCATAGGATCCTGGATGGTGCTGGTTGGGGACTTATGGCTAAGACAGTCTTGATAACATACCAGAAATAAAATCAAAGAATCAGAAAATAATATAATCATGGAATAGTTTTGGTTAGAAGAGTCCTTAAAATCATCTAGTTTCACCCCCCCTGCCATGGCCAGGGACACCTTCCATTAAACCAGGCTGCTTAAAATCCCATCTTGAACACTGCCAGAGATGGGGCGTTCATAACTTCTCTTGGAAACCTGTTCCATGCCTCATCACACTCACAGTTATGGAATGTCTTCCTAATAGCTAATCTATGTCTGCCCTCCTTCAGTTTAAAGCCTTTAATTCTTGTGCTGTCACTACTTGCCCTTGTAAAAAGTCCCTCTCCATCTCTCTTGTAGGTACTGGAAGACCAATAGAAGGTCTGCCTGTAGCTTTCTGTTTTCCAGAGAGCTGAGACACCAACTGTCTCAGCATGTCTTCAAAGGGAAAGTGATCCAGCCCTCTGATCATCTTCTGCTCCCTAGCCAGGGGAAAAAGGGTGAGAGAGAAACTGGGTGGGAATTTATGTGTCAGACAGGGTCAATCCACTGCAGGAAGCCAGTGATTTGTTTTATTACCCCAAAAAGTGTTAATTTATCTGTTGCCTCTTGTATAGCACTCTGTTCTGTGAAATTTCTGATATATCTGTCATTCTGTCTCCACTTTCTTGTTTTGTTTATGAAAATTAAAATACTTAAATACAATCATTCACATAAACCTGTTAATAGTCATCTAGAACTTCAAGCACTTCTTTTATGGCAGCACTGTTTCATATATTTTCCTTTACACTTTTTTTGCCACATATTTCATTAGTCACAAATGGATGAAGAAGTTAAAAGAATCTATCCCAAACCCCCTTTCAGAATCCGTCAAAAGTATGTTTTTAGATAAACATCTTTCCATTTATTACTTCTTTCATTTCTATTCCCTGTATTATTAGACTTCTGCATCATAGGAATCTATCATGTGGTCTCTCACTTGGTCACTTTGGCACAGATCTCAACAGTTTAGATTCAAACTGACTTTAAGTTTCTTACATTTCTTGCTTTTCAGTAGCTTCTTCACTGTTCCATACAACTTTTGTTATTAATATATCATTTCACTAATTTTGCCACTCTTCTCAGTATCTCCTAAACTTTTTGATTCAATACTACTTTATATTTTTGTTGAAATGGAGCAAAACACGTATTATGTGATGTTATATGCTTTATTCATATTGTTCTTTCTATGCTCATATAGATTTTCCAAAATATGGTGGGTATATTTTGAGTCACCAGCATATTCCAGAACATGCACTACTCTGTCATCTTGAATCTTATCAAAATCAATAAACACATATAATTCTCTAAGTACTTAATTAGCAAAGATATTATGAGAGCAATTTGATATATAGTTGAGAAAGCTTATGAGGCTGAGGCACATACAGTCTACTTTCCCTGTAAATTATACTTTAGATCACCAGTGTGGAAAATATCATTTCACACTTGATTTGCTACTTTGGGGAAAAGAACATTAAGATTCACATTTCCTTCCCAGGAAGTTCACCTTCCAGGACTCATTTGACACGTTACAATAAGTATGGTGTGTAGTATGTACTGCAATGGAGCTTCACAGCTATGCTAAAAGGCCTAACTTTTCTCATCTGTGTGTCTATCTGACATGCCATGTTGTCTTTTCTTTTGAGAACTAGAATGCTGATGATATCTATTTCCTTAGTCCTTTAATGCTTTCATATTTTTTTCAGCTCATTTTTTGAACATTGTTTATAAGATCAGCTCAACACGAAGCAGAAATGTGGGTGGTAGGAAAGGGAAGGATAAATTTTATTTGGAAATTAAGAACTTCTGTGCTGAAGGATTCAGAAAGGGATCCCATAAATTAATAATGAGATTAAGTCTTATTAAAAAGAAAGCTCCCTTGTGAGAGAAAATCTAATGAGAATTAATCCTTTCTTTGAGGTGTGGAATTGCCACCTCCTAGTGTAAAAGGAATTAATCTGACAAGACTTCACTGTAGATGTAAATGTTCTACAGCTGAAGAATTGAGTGCAGCAGATGTGCAGCACAACTATCTCTGCTAGGGGAATTCTGACAGCTGTCACAAACTCCCCAATCTTTGTCAAATGACTCTGGCAATCCCATTACTTGCCTCTTTACATGCCAAGGGAACACTACAAGTCTCAAGCAAAGTAAAAGGTAAAGTTTGAGAACATATCAAAGACTGTTTGTAATAGCGGTTTTATCAAATTAATATAAAAAACTCGTTTTTAGAAGTAAATAAAATGCAGACAAATCCAAACAGCCAGATTAATCAAAACAACCAGGAATCGCCTATGCAAGTTACAAATGGTCTTTCAAAATCTTGGTATCCAACCTGTTAGTTTCAGATCTGCCATAAATGATGCCAGTTTGGGTAACAAAGAACCATTTAGCCTATATTAGGATTAAGTAGTGTAACTCACTGAGAAATGTCTGAAATGATGTAAATTTAAGCACTGATAGTAGAATAGAGGCTTGAACTGTGTCAAAGTTAATTTAGTAAGTTAAAGAAATAATGAATGCCAATAGTGCAGAGCCTTGGTATTGAGCAATAAGAAAGGAAAAGAGACAGATAGGCCATTCCAGAGACCTGAATTCCAGAAGTCCATTTGAACTAGATTAAGCCAGCAGGAAACTCCTGCTTTGAATTTTAAAATGTCACAATGAACACAAAGTGGAAAACATCTTCTATCATGTTCTTTGCAACCTCTGATTTACTTCCCAGTAGAAACATTTAAAAATGATCTGTTATAGCCAAATACTGATAAAAAGGGCATTTTGATGGCGTCTGCATATATATATTTCATCTATTAATAAAGAAATAAAAGGTTAATGAAACTATGTGAACAGTGTGTAATGCTGAATAGTAAGAAGGTCACTAGACCTTTTCCATTTCTGCTTGAGGCCCAAAGTAACATTTAGATGCTCACAAAATTTTCAAGCTTTATAAATGTTATAACATTAGCTATTCTCTCCTTGGAGAAAGAAAAACCAATAAGCTTCAGGAGCGAATATGGAAATAATACAATATTAAATTATGCTTAATTTGAGAAATGATTTTATATTCAGTTGGTTCTGAAATTACATAATTTCTGGTAAGTATGCTATATTCTGCAGAAAAAGGAAGTGCCATGCTTACAAGAAGAAAAAACCTGAAATACGCTATTTTTTATAATGTTTCTATATTAGCATCTGTCTAGGGTTTGCCAATATCAACTGTAGTGCCATTTAGATTATTTACTGATACATAAGAAAATGAACAAAGTCTGGAATCCCTAATGAGAGCAAATGAAATTAACTGAAATTCATTCTCAACATAATCAAAAGTACTGTATTTGGCAAAAGAAATTGAAAGTGAGAGCTTTAAGAAAAAATGGGTCATTCACTTTCCTGTCATGCAAGATTCAGTGGATAGTATATGGATAAATGAGGCAAAGTGCATCAGTGAAACTGAAAGGCTGATAGAGGTTTGAGAGGGTTAAAAGAAGTCATCCTTGCAAAAAATTCTTTAAAATATGATGCATTATTTTCTTTAAAGTACTTTCCAAGAATAAAATGCTGACCCTGGAGAAAAATTCCAATTAAAAGAGAAAACGACTATTGTAGAGATTACTATAGGAGAATATATAAAGTTTACTGCAAAACTGTTTATTCTCAGCCCTCAATTTTCTTTCAAAAGATGAATTAAGATTATATGGAAGATGTACTGAAAATGAATTATGCATTCCTTATAAAACATCCACATCTAATCTTCCTTATTTATAGGAGAGCATGTGATCAAGTAATCACAAAGTCAGAGAAACACAAAATGAGAAAATAGTTGACACCAGCTTCCCCTGGAGTAAGGGACTTCCAGAGCTCTTTCAATCCTGTCTGTCTGCTCAACCTGTTTTCCCAGGACTGTGCTCGGGTGGTTTTTGAATATCTCCAAGGCAGGAGACTCCACCAGCTCTCAGGACAATCTGTGTCAATGTTCAGTCACCCTAACACTAAAAGTGTTTTCTGATATTTAGATGTCACTCTCTGTATTTCAGTTTGTGTCTGCTGTCTCTTGCCTTGCCACTGGACTAAGAAAAGTCTGTCTTGGTCTTCTTTACTCTCTCCATTCAAATATTTTTACATTGTTAAGAATGTTTCTTAGCTTTCTATTCAGATTAAAGATATCCAGCTCTTTTAGTGTTTCCTCACAGCATAAATACTCCAGTTCCTTAACCATCTTTGTGTACTTTCACTGGGCTCTCTTCAGAATGTCTGTCTTTCTTGTACTGAGGAGCCAAGAACTGGATATCAGACACAAAATGCTGCCCCACCACCACTGAGGAGAGGGTAAGGATCACTTTCCTCAGCCTGCTGGGCAATACTTTGTTTGATGCTGCTGAGGGTTGCAACACTTTTAGGCTTTCTTTTTGTGTGTAAGTTTTGCTAGGAGCTCCTTGCTCACCCATGCTTCTTGGGTGGATTGCTTTTGAGCTGGGAAGAGGGGATTGTTTAATATCAATGAACTTTCATGGGCCCTTCTCCATGACAGGGCCTTATCCTATGGGATTCTTTCAAGTAGATCCCTGAAGAGGAAAAAATCTGCTCTCCTGAAGTCCAGGGTTGTGATCTTGCTTTTTTCCTGGCTCTCTCCTCTCAGGGTCCTGAACTCTGCCATCCCATTGTCACTGCACTCAATCATCTCTTCAACCTTTAGCTCTCCAAGCACTCTCTTGTTAATGAGCGTGAGGTCCAGCAGAGCACCTCTCCTTATTGGCTCCTCAGTCACTAATAGTGGAATTTGCATAATATTGTCTTACCATTTTCCTATACAAAATACTTCTGAAATCCTTTCTGTTAAAAAAAAAAAAAATCTTGTTCACATGTACCAGCAAAAGATTTCTGTTGTAAAACTTTTCATTTGATTACTCTCATAGGTTAGGGAAGAATTTTTCCCCATAAAGATTGAAAAAAAAAAAAAGGAAACATTTCTGTTTTGTTTTTTTTTCCTGATTTACTTTTGTAAAAAGAGAAAGTAAAGTGGTTCATTTCAATTTATTAATGCATCTATTGTATACACTTTTCCACTTTAAGTTCTCAAAAATGTTCTGTGTTTGGAGTTTGAAAAACTCCTATATTAAATTCCTGGTCAAAGTTCAAGAACTCGTAAAAAACCTGAAAAATTCCTTTTGTTTTGACTTGATGTAATACTCTTGAAATCAATAGCTGTTGTGCCACTGGCTTCTCTGGACCATAGGTCAAATCCTAGGGGAAAGGTGTGAACAACACAAATTTATAAAACATTTTGAAGACACACAATTTTTCTGTGTTTGTCATGGATAATTTGAGCAAAGCTCAGTTGCACTTGATCGCATGAAAGATTATTTCTTCTTTAATGGCCCAGATAAGAGAAGAGAGTCAAGGAGAAAGGACTGTTTAGCCTGGAAAAGGGAAGTCTTGAAGGGGACCTAAGAGCAATTTTTTTTAAACTGTAGAGTAGATTGCCAAGAAGTGAGAGCAAGATTCTTTACTGAGGGGTACAGTAAGAAAGTTAAAAACTAGTCATAAATTGGAGTGCTAGAGGATTGACTATGTGAACAATCAAGCATGGAAATGAGTTGCACTTTACAGATTATTTAGCATTTGTCCTTGGAGATCCTTAAATTCTAGCTGGACAAGACCCTGAGCAACTGGTCTCAATTCAGTTTTCATGGTGTTTTGAGCTGGTGGCTGGTCTAGATGCCCCCTGAGATCTCTCCTAACCTGAATGACTTCACGACTCAGGTTTCCTCTGAATGCACTGGATCTTTAGGACATTTCCCATTTTCATACATTTTAAGAGAAAATTAAGATGTTCACATACACACAAACATATATACATTAATTCTCACTGGTGTCTTAATGGTGATTTCAGTAAAGATTTACCAAAAATATATCTCAAAAATGAAAAAAATTTTAAGCTTTCCAATGTTAACTTTCTGTGTGCACCCACCCCTACATAATAAAACATAAATCAAAAACATGGCCTTAACAAGTTATTCACAACTTTGTCATTATAATGACCAGAATTTTCTCTGAAAATCAAGGATTGTCAAAAATAAAATTATTCCAGCAACTTACAGAGTCAATTAATAGTGCCTTTATTTTACTTCTGCATTAAATGCAATTTAAATATTGAATGTTCCCTTTTGAGGTAAGGATCCAGAAAACATGGTACTCCCAGCTGCAGAACATGATAGGGCAAAACCAATATTACTGAACAACCATGAAACACATATTTGCAAAAATATTGCCTTATGCTAGAGGAACTTACCTAATAACAGCTGCTTTTCCGTCATCTTCATTTTGCTCTCTGAATGTGGCTTATGAAATGATAATAATTCTTATGATATGTTTGTTAAATGTAAGCACCTCTTCTATTTAACCTTATAAGTTAAGTTCCTTTTCTGTGAAAACCAAAAAGTACTCCAAATGATTGAAGCTCCCAGTTTTCTTAGATGTGACCTTATATAATTAAATGCAAGAAAAAGTTATGAGAGCTTACATTTTTAAGATTTATTAATAAAATCTGAAATAGTTTAATACTTGTATTACGGAACCAGGTATAAATGTGGGTTTCTTTTGATTTGAGTTATGAAGGTCATTGCTAGATAATCTTGCTGTGAGTGCTCAATCATATTGAGTGTTCAAAAACTACTTTATGCCATAACCTTAAAAATCTGGTACTATTTTATTCACTCATTTGTTGAACTAATTGAAAAAGATGCTAATCACTTATCCACCTGAAAATAAATTGTGAGAGGCCACCTTTTCTTTCATGATGGAACTTTACATAGACAAGTGCTAGAGTATTTATCTTTTAATAAGCTTGGAAATTTTGATTACATACCATAATCATATAATTTAATGATACAGTTTGAAGCC
This sequence comes from Eopsaltria australis, assembly GCA_034509425.1. Taxonomy (NCBI): domain Eukaryota; kingdom Metazoa; phylum Chordata; class Aves; order Passeriformes; family Petroicidae; genus Eopsaltria; species Eopsaltria australis. The sequence continues at coordinate 3,018,405 of JAVTVJ010000189.1, read as the reverse complement.
TTAAATCATAAATTAGCATCCTGTTACTGCTTGTAATGTCAGTGGGAGCAATATGGGAAGAAGAGTAAATCCATGTAGGCAAAGTTCTCAGTATCTGTCTTTTAAACTCATGGAAAATACTAGAAAGTCTTGAAAGATCTTGTTCTCAGTTCCAGTGACATGGGGTGTGAAGAGTCAGCAATGCCTGATAGGTTTCTAATATTTACTTCTAAGGATGAAATACATTGAATGAAATCTATTGTGGGCATAAAATTTAAACATTTTGCATAGAATATGTCAGTGCATAATTTAGAAAGCTTACTTACTTGATTAATTTTTTCTTCAGAAACAATACTCAGTATTTTCTGACTCTTAGCAGAAGGCTTTTCTTTATTCTTTTTAGTTTTTCAAAGGTTCATTGATAGCCGGTAGTTTATTAAATCTTTAATAAATAACATTATAGTTTATCTCTATAAACTCAAATCAATATAATGCGGTGAGGATAACGTCATTGTCGACCTTTATGTTTCATATCATTTTTATTAAACTGAGATAACTTAGTAGCTCTTCATTCAGAGTCTGAAAATGAGATTATAAAATGAGCATTTAAAACTTTCTTGGAATAAAAAAGCTCCAAGAATAGAAAAAGCCACAGTGTCAGCTTGTGACTTCATCTCTTCAGAACTACCTAAACTGAGTACATGAAAATATAAATAAGCAAAATTTTAAAAATTATATGTATTTACAGTTTTATTCTACACATATGTAAATCCCTTGCCAGCACTTCTCTCAAATTCATGGCCCCAAGAACCCAAAATTTTTTAAATTTTTAGAAATATCTGTTATATATATATATATAAATAAATATAATTATGGGCCTTACACTCAGAGAAGGACTTGCTACAGAAAGGTTGATAAAGATCAGTAAATACTTGATTAAATATTTATTAAAAGAGGAACCTATAGTGCCATTATTGTTTGTTTTCTATGCAGGCCAAAATTAGGGCTTGGGGAAATACCTGGCTATGGAATACTTTTTTTCTGGTTCACTCCAGCATCTCCTGCAAATATTTACATTCTCAAAACTACTGGTGCAGCCTGGTGTCCACTCAGCTGCCATCTTCCAAGGGTCTGCTCTATTTTTGTGAGGAGATTATTAGTCTTAATTAAAACATTTGTATATACACATTAGTTTGGAAACAATATTATTACAGTATTGGAAAACTTAACCCCTCTGTTTTCAGCAGTGTAGAATTGAGCTTTGCAACACTTTGGATATTACCCTTAACACTGAACTCCATTATTATTTGGTCTTCAGTAAACCAAATATAAAAATTAAAATAAGAGGATCTTATCCCTGTCATCAAAAGTAACCCTTTCTACAACTGATAATTTCCCCATCTCCGAGTACAACTGCTTCTGTCTAATTAGTAGTAGGTGAGGATCATCCATCACTTATTTGACCCTTCTCCCATATTATGCATGTCCTGTTCCATCCAAGCATCTGCTCTGGTACATAATGTCACAATAACTTCCAGTGCTGCCAGCCTTTGAATAATTTTCTGATAACATCCTATGGGCTAATAAAACAGTTGGAGAAAATACTGTCTAGACCACAATAGGCTACAAAATTTTAGCTAGAACTTTCTACTCTCTGTACTGACATGTGGAAAATGTGCACTTCAGAAGTCCTCAGGCCATGGGTTCAGACATCATTACATAGAGGAGAAACTGGAAAAAATAAACCAGTTAACAAGTTGGTATAAAGTGCATTTTTAAGACAGTCAGACGGTGCTAAACAGCAGCAGATGACAGTATTTGGAACAAATTCAGTTTACTTTACATTAGCACCTACATTCTGGTGGTTTCTCCAGTAATTTCTACTCAACTGCTGCCTGTGAAGAAGTACTCATTCAGTACTCTGCAGAAGGGCTGCTTGCAGGAAAGGAAACTCCAGCACAGGCCCTCACAAAGACTTCCTGTAGACAAAAAGTCCATGATCATCCTAAAAAGTCAGGGTGAGGTGCAAATGAAAATGAAAATGTAAATAACAAGGAAGAAAAAAAGTCTAAGCAAAAGATAAAACTGGTACTGTCCAGTGCTAGGCAGAAGTCCAGAAATGCAGCTGTTAATACACCTCTAAAACCAGAGATTGGTGTTTAGTGGGAATAAATTTCATACTACTTTCAATTTTCAAGATTCTGTCAATAATATTATCCTACAGCCTCCTCTGACTTGCAAAGGCTTGTTCCATAATAAATTCCTGCTTTGGTTTTCCCAGTAAAAGCGGAGGCAGAAATCGATGCAAGATGAATGGGAGGGGAAGCAAAGGTTGAACGAAGATATTTCAATTCACATTTTTGCTTTTTAAAAACTTGACAGTTTTGTCTGTCCTAAGCTTTGGTATCAGGGTGTTTGTTTAACTTTTCCTGTATATTTTCTGTGATCATTTTATAAAGCAAAGCAAATTTTTAGGAGATAAATATATATATAAAAATATATATGCTGGGAAATAATTTATATTAATATGGAATCAATTATTGGTTTAATTATTTTGGTAAAATCAAAATTATATGCAGAAATTATTATGATTTATTAAGTTGGTTTATTTATTAGAGCATAATCATGAGTAGAATTCATTGCTGTTGAGCATTGTATAGAGCAAGATTCCATATAAATTGTTTTACAAAATCACTTTGCACATACACAAGGGAAGTATCATTGCTAGAGAAGAAATAGCAGAAGCAAAAAACCAGTTTGCTTCCAAAGGGGGTCAAATTTTCCCTTCCAAAAGAAAGGTGTCTTAAGATATTTTAAATTCACACCATAGCATCCTTTATAGTGGAAAGTACTAGAATGCCAAAGGACAGAGAACTGCAGAATTACTCAATTTAAATCTCTGTATGGGCTTTGCCTGACAAGGTTTTGGTAGTGTTGGGGCTACAGGGGTGGCTTCTGTGAGAAGCTGCCAAAATCAGCAAAGCCGGTGCCAGATGGCTCCAAGATGGACCCATGGTGGCCAAAGCCAAGCCCATCAGCGATGGTGGCAACACCTCCGGGATAATGCAGTTAAGTGGGAAAAAAAGATATTGAACAGAAGCAATTTCATCCAGAGAAGAAAGGAGTCAGAATATGTGAAAGAAAGGGCTCTTCAGTACTCAAGGCCAGTGCAGAAGGAGGGACAGGGGGTGCTTCAGGTGCTGGAGCAGAGATTCCCCTGCAGCCCCTGGTGCAGCCCATGGAGAGGCAGCTGTGCCCCTGCAGCCCATGGAGATCCATGGAGGAGCAGAGATCCACCTGCAGTCCATGGAGATCCATGGGGGAGCAGAGATCCACCTGCAGCCCATGGAGATCCATGGGGGAGCAGAGATCCACCTGCAGCCCATGGAGAGCCCCACAGTGGAGCTGGTGGTGCCTGAAGGAGGCTGTGACTCTGTGGGAAGTCCATGCTGGAGCAGGCTCCTGGCAGGACCTGTGACCTGTGGAGAGAGGAGCCCACAATGGAGCAGGTTTGCTGGCAGGACCTCATGGGGGACCCACACTGGAGCAGGCTGTGCCTGAGGCACTGCACTGTGTGGAATGAACCCACACTGGAGCAGTTTATGAAGAACTGTAGCCTGTAGGACGGACTCAAATTGGAGCAGTGTTTGGAGGACCCTCTTCCTTGGGGGGGACCCCACACTGAAGCAAGGGAAGAGTGTCCTCCCCCTGAGGAGAAAGGAGCAGCAGAGATGTGTCCTGAACTGACCGTAGCCCCTCTTCTCTGTCCCTGTGCACCAGTGTGAGGGAGGAGGCATTAAAATCAAGTGTGAACTTGAACACAGAAAGAAGGGCAGGGGAAGAAAATTTATTTTTATATTTCTCATTTTTCTAGTCTGATTTCATTGATAAAACACCAAATTCATTTTTCCTCAAGTGGAATCTGCTTTGCCCATGACAATCACTGCTGAGCAATCTCTCCCTGCCTTTATCTTGACTCACAAGCCTTTCATTTATTTTCTCCCCTCTGCCCAGCTGAAGAGGGCAGTGACAGAGCAGCACCAGGTGGGCCCCTGCCATCTGACCAGGGTCATAATCTTAAAAAACTGCTAGGCTTCAGTACATATTGAAATACTTGTATGCCAGAAACTTACAGTATGAAATTTCAACAAAGTTCCCAGAGAGGTAATTGCTAAAAAAGAAATCTTTCCACAATTCACTCTGAGACAAATCTCATTAAAACAGATGTTTTAATGTGTTTAGTCACAGGTAGTTACCCACATATTTTCCTCAGTCTGTGAAAGTAATGTTAAGGAAATAATCTCTGTGTCATATTAGGATTTTATAAATATAAAAATGAGAGAGAAAGGGCTAGTTCACCTTCAGCAGTTCAGATGGACTATAAAGAGTGCTTAATATATTTTGTTCTCTTCTTTTAGGATAAGCTTACATTTTGGGTTGGCCATCTACTCCATTTTCATAGATAAGGCTACTGGAATTTTATTCTTTTTGAAATGAAGGAAAAAAAAAAGATATTTTATAGACCTTTCAGCAGTCTTTGCAAAGACATCAATCTGACCTGAATTCTTTTCTACCCTACAATTTATATTACCTGTGTTTCCCTCATAGATCAGTGTTAAAACTCCTCTTGGATTTCTGGATCAAGCTTTGAATGATTTTCAGGCATAATGTTATACAAAAGCTGCTAAAAATACGAATAATATATGTCTACTACTTCCACTCTGCAGGCCACATTTGACATACATAAATACTATTTTTATATGATTTTCTTAGATTGAGCTATGAACAGTTACCACTGAGCATATTTTAGGACTGGTTGAATTTTTATATGCTCAACAGTAGTATTTCTGCAGAGATATAATGAAGATTTCAGTCCTTCTATCCTAAATCTTTATTTTACACATTTTTAGGAGCTTTATGGTCTAGAATATTTCGTTGTTCAATTGGGGCCTGAAGGTGGTAGGCATCTTTCAGTGATTTTAATGAGCTTTAGGTCAATTTTATTATATTCTGGGAAAACAGAGTATTCCTGGGTGACAACACAAATATAGATTTTGAGTAAAAGTATATATTCAAAGAAGTTAAGGCCAAAAAAGATTTTTGCAACAATTTAATTTTCTTTTCCATATAACACAGACTATAATATCACACACAAATTACTACATAAATCATGGGGGAATTATTGAACATAACTAGTGTAAAGGAGGATTATAAAAAGGATTGTGGAGCAAATGAAGAAAATGGACAGAGAGAGAAATCAAATGTTGTGAGGTGGTAAAAGTGGATCTCCTCATATGGTCTTTTTCACAAGGAATTTTATCTACATTCCAGATAAAATTTTTGTTAGCAGCTGTAGCAACATCTAGACCATGCACATACACACTCCAAGCCTGTCTCATCTATCACTCCTCACTAAGGGACTAGGAATCATCATAAACATCACAGAAAGTACCATGTCAGTGGTTCAGATTTGTCTGGATAGGAAAATTTAGGGATTTTTGTCTCTTACAGCTTCTCAAATGTTGACATATGAGGCAGAAGTGATGACGATATTTTAGAGCGTCCTGCCACCTCAATATTGTCCAGTTCCTTACAGCACCAGATGTGGTGTTGAGGAACCTGGGAAAAGACAAAGACACAAATAACAGGATCATGACCCTGATTATTGGGAGAAAAAACTTTGACCTGTTCAGACATCTGCTTGGAAGAGGCCTGTGAGATATACTCCTGGAAGTGAGACCAGGAGAGCTGGCTGATTTTAAAGGATGATCTCCTTTAAGAATGAACAATTCTGAAGCACACAAAACAACAGAAAGGCAGCAGAAGGCCTTCATGGACATACAAGAGGCTCCTGATAAAACCCTAAAGAGATGGGAGCAGGGTCAGGTCATACAGTCAGCAATCAAGGGCAGTGTCAAAATTGTCACTTCCAAGACATTTATGTGCCTTCACAAAATTTCCACAACACGTCTATACAGCCATGAGACTGCATCTTCTTCTTTTTTCATTTTTTTGGTGTTTTTTTGTTGTTTACTATGATATGCTATGTTTTGATGCCATAACTGTTCCTAAGCCCTTGAAAAGGGTACCATCACCACCAGAGACAATGTGTCACTGCAGTATTTACAAGCAGAAAGTCATTAAGTGGACCAACATCAAAATAAGCATTTCTTCTGTCTCTTCCTGACACTTTAGCTTTCTCCTGAATATCTAGATCAGATACTACTGATTAAGGCTAAGGATGCTAAATTACTCAAATGACTCCTAGAAACAAACTGTATTTTTACTTTCACAATGGTCAGTGACACAAGCTGATGGGCAAGCACCCTCCTCCCCTCTGGTAGCCTGTCCATCACCTGTGTCTTTTCCCACTCAAACATGAGGTGTGGTGCCTACTAAACTTGCAGGATAACTCTCAACCTCAGGACATTTGTGATCAGCAGTGACACTGATTGGCAATGTCATTGTTAGCTCTGTGCATCTTTCTTGTATTTCCTGAAGAGTGGGGAAAATAAAGTTTTCATTTATCTTCTTTGTCCTTCTCATGAAGAATAATTGCTGATACTCAAACAGGGTTTCAAATAGCCAAGAACATCCTGATTTTCAGATCAATTATCTCATTATAACACAGTTATATAGAAAACATATAAAATCCTCTAACTTACCAAATGAAATATAAATAAATATATACACTACAAGCTCCTATTTTTCTCTACACTAAACAAAATGTTTTTTCTGGAACAAAAGCAAATTAAGCTTACTAATGTTAAATAAAAGTAAATAAAATAAATGCCCTTTTTCTTTAAAAGTCTATAGTCCCGATATTAAGGTCTAAGGACCTTCATTGACATGACTAAAAGCATTTATATATTTGCAATTTTGGTCTCAATAGAGATAGTTTCTATTCCATCACATTTAATATGAACTGCTTGGATTACTGTGACTCAGTGATGGATATAGTCACAAGACAGTTAAATTTAAATTATGTCAATTTCAGGTTAGTTTGGATCAGATTGTACATTTTTTTCCAATATGATTGCTTTTTTTCCCCAGTGAAAAACGTATGTAATTTTATACTGTGCATAAATTCCATCATGACTTATAGGTTCCCTGCCTTCTCAGAAATATATGCTTCTCATTTTCTTGCACAACCAGAAGTGCCCCTGATTTCATGGATGGCAGAGCACTGATTTCACAACATGGACAGGGACATAACTTTCAATTACTCTTAAATTTCAGCTAAACGTGTGAAGAAAATGGCTCCCAACTGGCATTCCTTCAAATGCCATCAGGTTTTTTGTTTAATACAATAGCAGTTAGTAACAGTAGTACATGCAAGATGTATGTAGCAGCATCTAATATTGAGTTAAACATATTATTGATAGGAGTAACTAATAGCATCAAGTTCAAATCAGAGTAGCTGGTGAGTAGGTGACATGGCCTGGGATCCAGGGGTTTGGGAAACCTTGGGAGCAGCTGGAGAGGTCAAAGTGACCAGGGCCTGCCCAGCTAGCTCTTTGTGTGTGCTCCTGTGTGTGTGATTTGTGTACAGAATGGTCTATACCAGCAAACAGAGCAGGGCTGCAGCCTCAGCGGTCATCTGTCCATGTGCCAGTAGCTGGGAAGGCTGGGATCCAGAGCCCAGCTACTGGGCAGTGTCTGAGCCCAGCTACTGCAGAAGTTCATGAGATATAAATATAAATATGTATATATATATATATATATATATACATGAAAATATAAAAAATATAAATCTATGTACATATAGATATATATATTTAGAGATAGATACGTAGATATATAGACAGACACATTTATATATTTATTTTCTATCTAATATAAAAAATATATTTATCTATTGTATAGAGGTTCATATCTTTTATGTACATTTTTTTTTCTCACAAAAGTACCAGTCAGAGAGGGGAGCAGAATATGTTCCTTTGTGCTGTCTGTTTTTCTGAATGCTCTAAGTATCTGTCTGGGTTTTCTGTGCAACCAGCCATGTATATATTTTCATATATACATTGTGCATATGTGTGCTCTACACACTTAGCCTTTCTACAGCTTCAACCTGGCTGCACAGAGAAAATGCAGGACAAAAAGAGTTTTGAAAAGATATTGGTAGAAACATTGCAATTTAAAATTACTTTAATGAAACATTTGTAAAATCATTGATGTTGCATATATAGAAATTATGTAATTATGAGGATTTAAAATAGACCATTTGCATTATATAGGAGAACTGATTCAACTTCTATTTATTTGAAACTTTCTGTAGTTTAACAAGTTTTTAAAATCAAGAAAGAATTCTACAACTAATTCTTAGTTCCTGTTGAACTCAAACTGTGAATTCCTATTACAATTTTCACATTATCACTCAAAACTGAACACTAAAATCATTAAGAAATTACAAAGTAAGCTCCATGTAATCTAACTGTAATTTGATGACCAATGCCTTTAAGATGCTTGTGTAAGCTGAAAGTTAAGACTGGTGAGAAGCTGAAGGGAGAGAATTATTCTATTGCCTAAAATGTATCTACAAGACCCATTAACAATTCATCTTTTTTTGCTGTGTTGAAGCTATTGAAGGTTCTGATCCTCTAAAACAGATCACAGTGACATTTCACTTTGTATAAATATACATCTGACTATATCAGGAAAAGAGCATTTTAGTCTTTTTTTCTTTTGTTTTCAACTACTACTCCAATAACTTTTGGAGAACACTGTTTTCTGATTAATTTAGAACAGGTGTTTGAATTATTTTAAAATATTAATGAACTCAGAACTATGCTATAATATAGCTTAAATATAGATTCTGGGTCAAGGACCCCACAGACAAGGTGAAAAGGAGGGTAACCACAAGTGACAGTACATCAGAAAGAAGCACAGCCACAGCAATATAGAAATTGCTGTAGTGACATGCACACATGTAAACCACTGCAGGTGAGCCTTGAATTATGCAGATGGGAGCATATGACAGTACAAAAAAAAAGCCAGTAGAAAAGGTTTTTGCGTTTGCTAATAAGAATTGTTTAGCATTTAAAAATTGGGAGCAGTTCAAGGGTAATAATTAAAGATGAAATAAGAGTAATTATTTTGAAAATGTGTTGAATTTTTGCATCTTTAACTTCTAACGCCTTGAACAGAGGTAAGGCAAAAAAAGCTCTTCAAAACACTCTTGGTGTAATTTTGACCAGAGCAACTTGGAACTTAGTTCATACCTTGGTTAAAATCAATTTATATGTGGCATGTTACCCTGCTCTTAGGGAAAGAGAAAGGGAAAGGGAAAGGGAAAAGGGAAAGGGAAAGGGAAAGGGAAAGGGAAAGGGAAAGGGAAAGGGAAAGGGAAAAGGGAAAGGGAAAAGGGAAAGGGAAAGGGAAAGGGAAAGGGAAAGGGAAAGGGAAAGGGAAAGGGAAGGTATCGAGGCATGTTTTACATAGATTCTTGCGATATGTTTGTTGCAGAATTTAAAAATAAAAAGTATTTCTAGAACTGAAATTGCAGATTTTCTGAGTTTGCATTTTCTACTCACATAACCACTGAACTAAAAAAATAATAAGCAATTGCTGTAATTGCCTCTCTGTATTATATTTATTTTGGTTTCATAAATAATTCCTGTAAATGCATTTAAAAAGTGGAAATTTCAACAATTAACTGAAATAGTTTTCAGTGTTGTTGGCATTGTAAAGGAAGTTCTAAGTGTGTCCAAAATTCTCAGTTATTTTTAGATTATTTAAAAAAAAGAATATCCAATATTCATTGGTTAAGGCAAAGAAAAATATCCTGGAAATGCATTAGATTTAATATTTTCCCCAAGACATCCTATGTCTTCATTCAACATTGACACCATTCCTGCTGGTTTAAATAGTTTTTTGCTTTAAATCCTGCCTGTATCAGCTCGCTTTGTACTGACACATGGATTCAGCAACAAGATGTAAATGACTAATGAAGACACTTCTTTGTACTACCTTATATCCAACAATATTTGACACTAGCTTTTCTGTAAGAAATAGTATCTTGATCAATGTAGTGAATCAAATATGTTCTAGGTCAGAGTTTTATTGCAGTCTGGGTCAGCAGTGTCACCTACTAAAGGAGTAAAATGTCTTCCTGCACTCTTTAAATTTTTTGCTGCCATCAGAGCTCTGACTCATGGCCTTTCTGCCCAATACTTATCACACACTGTTCAAAACCCTGAAAGTTCTTACTTTTGAACAATTGCTGAACAACGTATCTATTTAATTGATTTAAAAAATTTAATGAATGTGAGGAACATAACACTGCTGAGCTGATAAAGGAAAGGGGATGCTTCTTTCTCACAGCACAAATCCCACTGCTGACATTGCAACAAAAACTTGATAATTTTTTTATAATTTAATTTTTAATTCCAGCTGTTTTCTTATTGGCAGTGCTACTGGTCTTTCATTAATAAATGATAAAAACATGTTGACAATAGCTGCCCTGGTGACCTAGGTTGTTGGCTAGAGAGCATGTCAGCATGTGTTGTGTTTATCTCATAGCAGCAAGATGCCAAGGCAACTGCTGTCCTAATTCTTCTGGAGATCCCCAGCTCCTCTTCTGCTTATCTGAATCCTCTGTGAATACTCTGTGAATCCAGATCACTCAGTTTGTTTTTTTTTTCTCTAAAAACCTGCTTGCCCAATCTTACAACTTACTCTGTGATTAGTCTGGACATGGAAAAGTCCCAATAGTTCTCTTCTTTCCTGTCTTTGTTATACAAACTTCTTTAAAAACCTCTCAGAAAGGGGAAGTTTTCACTGTTTTTCTCAGTAAACCTTCACTGTTAAAATTAAGTCATTCAAAGTATCCAAACTGACATTTCTGGAAAGTGTTATCTCCAGTTCCACTGAATAATTTATGGAGCACTTTGGATTGTGTCCTCTGTCAGTATAAAATATCCTTGTCCAGGTGAGAATGTCTCTATCAGGCCGTTCAGACAGGAAGACTAACAGAAATGTTAGTCAGAAGAGAATCCTGGAGGTTTTTCAGATCAGACTCTTAGCTGAATTTATTGCTAGCACTAGGTGAAGTCAATCTCTTTTCTGTAGCCAAGGTCTGAAAACTTGCAAAGATGGAATAACCTGTTCCAGAGAGGTATTGCCCTAGTGATTTCCATTTAACTAAAATCTTTCCTAAAATAGAAAGATTTATTCTAGAAAAGACAGCAGGACTAGAGCTTCTTTGTGATGATGGTTTTGCAATACCCATGTGTGCCAAACTGCTTCATATAAACTATGCATCTCCAACATAGTCAATGCATGGTTCATTCAAAGCTAATTACAGGGAAAGAGGTATTTGTATATTACTTTGGTATACATCAATACCTAGATGACACAATTCTATTTGCCCCCAATGGAAAAATGTTTAATTTATTAACTTTATACCAAGTTTTAATAATAACTGTTATTCAAGTTACTACAGATTTCCCAGACTGGGAACTGTGAGACTTAACTTGGGGATTTATCTGGTATCTGGATGTTTCGACTTAATTGTTTCTCTGTCTGATGAATTCTATTACTTATTCAAGAAACAGATGAAATGCCAGTAGGGGTTAGGGGTCAAAATCCTGCATTAAACACACCTAAATTTTTTAGATAATGTACTGAACTCTGCTGTTGTCTTCGGACTACTGAAAGATTGAGTCTTTGTCTCTGAAAAAAGTAGTCCTCTAATGCTGATATATATTTCCAGATTATTTAACTTGCAAAATTTCATGGGAAAGAGCTGACATGATGAAATATAACAGAATCACTTTCTGAAATCTGTTCCTGTCATTAAGGTCTTCAAACATGACATACATTGATTTTACGAAGTGCTAAAGGCAATTTATATTCTATATTCCACAAAAAAATACTTTCTAAAAAAAGTAAATTTGGAAACTTTCTTAACCTCTTTTGCTCCCATGTTAATGAAGACCACTAACATCAGCACAGGAGCTTGCTCGCTATATAGAACCATTCTGTCTCTTTTATGAAAATGCCTAAATTATACACGGATGAATAGAAGAGCTAACATGAGAAAAAGATGCAGAAACCCAAGGAATCTGTACCACCAGATTTCAATAAGAATGAGGAAAGAGAATCTATGTGAACACATGTCTTTGTGTTTACATTTCCAGTGAGAAAAGTGTGATTTCCGTGGGTGTAGAAGACATCAGGAGTATTCTGGTTAAAGGAAGGGAGTTGTTGCAACAGAGTTACAAGAATAACATTGTCATGCAAAAGAGATTACTACAGGAAAATGATGTTTTGAGTAAAGTTCAAATGTTTGTATCACTCCTGAAACAATTTTAAAATTTTTTATTACTCTTGAGAGACTCATGACACACCTAATAGCATATAATGATTATGTATGTTAGTAATAGATTGGAAGAGATTTAAAAAGTATTTCAGGGCAAGAGTGATACCCAAAATAAAGCTGAACAAGTGAAGTCATTCCTCTAAAAGCAGAAAATGCCTGCCCTACGTGCTCTTTTGTTTGATCTGACAGCAATAATTTTTGATGGGATTAATTGCACATGAAAATCATTGGCAGGATGTGTAAAATGGACCTGATAAACTTGTTCTGTGACTCTCTGGCGTATCAGTGTTGACTGAAAAATAATTCTGCACTACAGAAAATGCAATACACTCATATCTGCAACCCAGAATTCAGACAAGTCCATTTTCTGACCATTTTTCTGGGTCATTTTATTAATTTAATACACAATGCAGTTCCTCCTCTACCTCCTGTTCCAGACATGAATTAGAATTTTTGACCCAGATTCTGCAAGGTACATAAGCATTTAAATTAAGTACAAAATGAGGAGCACTTTGGTGTCTGAAATAAAACAATTAAATGCCGATGTGTAAAAAAAGCTCCACAAGCCTTTGTTCCAAATTACCCTTAGGTGAACACAGGGGAGGACTTACATGAAATGCCTGAGACACTTTAAAGGCTCCTTGGTATAAGAAAAACATCCCTTTTTCCTACCTTGCCATTTCTGCCCATATTTCCAGTCCTGCCATCCCATGTGTGCCCTTTTACTGATTCCAGCATTCATTTTGCATTTAATCTATTAAGCAAAAAAAAAAAATCAAATAGAATATTTATCTCTCTCTTTTTTTACTTCTAATTGTGTTAGTTGTCTGTTTAGTCACACTCAAGTTGTAGTGGTAGAACAAAGGACCAGAAAGCAAATATGCAGCACATGGAAGGAGCAGAAAAAGGAGCTGCAAATTTATACTGGCAATGCCATTAATTGCAATTCTATTCCAAAATTCACTGGATGTCTTTTCTTCAAATTCAAATAACCTTTAGTAACTCAATGTCATCTCCTAGACGTATGCAGATGCTGTTTCCTGGTTTGATAGGAAGAAGCAAAAACAGAAAAAGTAGCTATCTGTCATCTTTCAATTAAAAGAGGAAAAGAAAAAGAGGGAAAAAAAAAAAAAAAAAAGAGGTTCTTCAGTACATGAATTAATACCTGTGGAGAAGATGAAGTGTCTACTTCTAGATGTCCCATCCAAAGACACCCAAAACCAATTTTTGGAAATGAAAGTAATCCCAAATTTTGACAGAGCAGACTTGTCACAGTTTAATTCCCTATAGGCTTGTTAAAAGGAGTTTATTTTGTTGAGGGAAAAGATCATATTTTTAAGTATAGGTATCCAAAGTATAAAATGGGATGTGCTTATGCTGCAGTTGCAGTAGTGAGAGTACTTTTGCTGTTATTAGCAGACCTTTAATCAGATACAGAGATGATTTTGTAAAAATAAAGACAGAATGTACAAAAACCCAATCAATACAGGATAGTCTGGAACAGTAGCAGGGAAGAGTCACACTGATGCTGGAGAGAATGGTGAGGAGAGGAAGAAAATGAAAGATGAAAAAAGGGAGGTATAAGAAGCAGAAGTTATCGGGGACATATTTTTCTTCTGTACATCAAACACTGGTTAAGCTGGGAAGGTTCCACTACCCTTGCTGGTTCTGTTAGAGATGTAACAGAGCCACGTTCTGTCTCTGGCAGGTTGACCCTGCCTGGATGGCAGGTGCCCACCAAAGCCTCTGTCTGACCTCTTCAGATGGAGATTTTTGGGGCTGGTCTATTTCTGGCAAATGAAAAGTGAGAGATCACAGTAATCTTACAGTCCATTTGTGAAAGTTTGCTTTACCAGTGCATCTGTTCTGCATTACAGACATTAACAAATTACATGGTGAAGAAAAAGGGGAAATAGACTGCAATTATCATGGCAATGATAGCATCCACTTAGGAAACACTAAAATAGTTCTTTTTCTTTTTTGATTACCATATTTTTTTATTTGAGATATTTTTTTAATTAATCTGATGTAAACTAGCAACACATTTTTGTTTAAATTTCTATTCCATTTAGGAAAATAAAGAATGTTAAATAGCGCATTTTCCTTTCAGAACAGCTCGTCATTTACAGTGACTTCTGCAAAATATTTTTCTTTTCATGTCGAACAAAAGAAATTTTTCTAAATTAAAACAGACTCCAAAAAATTGTGAAAAGCCTAAAAATTTGAGTTATAAGCACTCCCACTAGTGTGTGAAATGTAGAGTTGTTAATTTTTTGTTAATATGCAGATAAATGACAGAAATTATAAAGTGATACTGATAATGTATTTATTAAATTCTTCAAAATGTCCATTACAAAAATTATTAAAATCTGAAAATTCTTTTTTCTCTCTTTCCCTTAAAAACTGTTTTACTTTTGTTATTTTACAGTAATTTGTTACTTTAGTAGTAATAATAGTAGTCATTGGCCATAATTGCAATCTTAACAGAGAATGAAGACAATGAGAAAAAAAGTAATATTTTTCGTATATGAATTATAAGCCTTCATACTACTAATTTAAAAGAAAAAATGATGATGGATTGAAAAACTATTTCAGAACCTTCAAGGCAATTAAGACTGCAAGGGAATTTGTACTTGAGGTCCAATACTACAGTGGGAATAAGACCAGATTTCCTCCTAAACTACTGACTGGCAGACAGATAGGTACAGATAATAGAAAAATAAAAGTAATTAGTACTGAGGTTCAGTTCAGTTATATTTCCCCTTGCATTTTTTCACCCAAACATGCATAGATATATTTCTTCCTGATTTGTCCTGCATTCTAGGTGTTCATATATGAGCATTAGTGCTGTATGTGTCTGTATATTCAGACATTTCTTGAACAAACTGTGGGTTCACTGAAGATAGTCACAGTGAATATACTTCCCAACAGCCATGGAGTTAAAATTCTCTTCAGAAAAGTGCAGACAATATTTCAGGATGTTTAGTTAATTATAGGTATTCCAGTAAGACTGTAGATGGTTTGGGGAACACAGACACTCCTTTATAACTGTCTGTTAATTTCTCATTCATACATATAAACATATTCTTACTTGTCTTTGAAATTGTGGGTGGTATTTTTCCAAATAACAGGAATTATTTATTTAAATTTCACATTGCAAAGTATCATAAAGAAAACCATGATGACATAGAAACTGAAGATTATTTCTTATGCAAATGCCACTGCCAAATAATTTCAGATTAACTTTTATAGATCTTGTATTTTAGTGCTTCTCTTTGTTATAAATGCCCTCATTTTAATATTTTGTTTCACTGAAAGGTTCATTAATAGAATATTTATAAAACCCTTATGGGTTAACATATTTTTTTTTACTTTTACAGTAAAATGAACACAACATTCAGTAAGAAAAATGAAGTATGTTAGTTTTCAGAATTTAAGAAATGCATTAGTTTTTATAGGTATGGTTAAATATTTGTATTTTGCTGTCCTTAAACAACACAAAATTGCTAGCAGGCCTTCAGTAACATTTTAAGTGTATATACATCGCTATATAAGTAACAGTGTGTTTTATTATAAAATTATATGTTATTTTACATAAAAAACTACATTTTGCATCAGCTTATACTACATATTATACATTTCCTTGTCCTTATATTTATTTACATGTTTATTTATCAAATTGAAAAGAAATGTTTTTATTCAAAATAAGTTATATTTAATACGGAACAAGACATACAATAAGAAATTTTAGGAGTGATCATGCAAAAAAGAGAAAATGTATTTGTGACAATGTGAGTTGGCTTCACTGTCTCATTAGATTTACCTTGAAAAAATATGGGAATAACTATTGCACTGTGATCCATCAAGTACAGCTGGTCTAGGTAGAGAAAACCTCTGCTGCCAGATTTCAGCAGAGTTGTCTTGCCCAGGACAAATTACTTATATCATTTCCATGCTGCTTCCAAATCTGTGCCAAGAGCAACGTGGCTTTAATGGAACAAGAAGTCTTAGCCAAGGTTTGCTGAATTGTAAAAGCAGCAAGTTCTTTTGGCAATAAGCAACCAAAGAGGAATAATGGATATAACACCATGTTCAGCAAAAGTCTTTCTGAAAATTGAGAATGGGATAACAACTCACATTTTCTACCTGTTAGTGTGTTTTTAGGAATGAAGAATGGATGAAGAAATATTTGATAAGAAATGCAGTTTAAGCTTCCAGGTTGTGTGCTCCAGTACATTTGTTTTGCTCTGAAGAAAGACTAAATAGAAATAGTGGGGGTCAAAAGCAAGACAACATTTCTGTCCTGCTCTGAGTCAGTGCTGATCTTAAAGGCAGTTTGCCTGTTGGAGGAGTACAGCAACACACATGAAAACTGCAGTTCACAGTAGTCAGTGTGCACAGGCTTATAAGCGGAGGTTTACCATGGTTTATTTTCCAAATCAGCTTATTTTGGAAATAAAAGCTACTTGAATGTTTTCTTCTGGGCTTCAAGCATAGGTCTGCTTTCTTTTCCTCACAGTCAGAGCTTGTGCTCTCCTCCAGGTAAGAAATTATGTGGCCTTGATCACAAACTTTCCATGCCGGTTGATTCACTACCATGCCTTGAAGGAGGTGACAGCCAGACAATTGTCATAGCTTTTAATTGTCTTCTTATTATGAGAACCAAAATCTTATAATTAATCAAGCACAGTAACACAGCTTTTAGAGACCTTGTCATGTTATATCTCACAATTCTGTTAAAAGAAGATGTAGAAATAATGTAGTTTTGTGTATATGGCTGAAAGGTTAAAGTGTTCTGCAATAGTCTGTATTCAGGTCTTTCACAATACACCAGGAAAATTTTACACTTCAGTGTAAAAATTCAGATATAACAACATTCAGATACTCAGAGCACAATATAGCTGCAGAGTCTGAATTATGCTTTCCAAAACAAAAGGACATTCTTTCAAGAAGCAAGTTATCTACTAAGACAGGAAAATAGATACAGTTGGATATATTTTGTTGCTATTATTGGAGGATTTATGTGAATGAATTCCACAGGAAAATCCAATTCAAAAGCAACATGAAGAAAAATTTCATCTCATAGCTGTAAAAGTAAGTCTTTTTGCATTTCAGAAAATGCCAGTGTTCCTGTTCTTTAAACTGACTGGTCTGTTCTCTTTGGAACCAGACTCTTGAATCTACTGAGTTACCTGTGGGAAGTAAAACATTACAGTTTAAAGAAACCTAATACGGCTACATTGTTGTACTAGCCTCAGGCATGTTTCTGCTCCTTTAGTGCTTGAATGACAGCTGTGTTAGGATGCTGCTCAGCTAGGTTAGGATGCTGCTTTTATTTTATTTTATTTTATTTTTTTTTTTTAGCTGGAGTTAAAAATTCAGTGAGATTGAGACAGTACATCTGACAATAAAGAGCAGGAGAGGTCCAAGGAGAAGGAAGATATTGCAGGAAGCCTGTGAGCAGTAGCTGGAAATCTGGAGCAGCTTGGAGGTTTTAGCAATTAGTGAAAGATATTAAGGAAGAACAGACTTGGGTCTGGCTGGGACCTAGGAACAGCTCTTTAGGAGTCACAGGACAGCCACAGAGGTGAGAAGGAATTGATGAAGCAGAAACGAATAGTGAGGGATCAATGGAATTTGAAGAGTGAGAAATGAGACATCAAGCCAGAGGGGATGTCAAGGAAGAGAAGTCAATGGCGGGTAGATGCCAGCTGGGAAAAAAACAGGCAACTTCTTCTTCCAGGAATCAGCACAAGTCCAATGAAATGTGTTGATTTGTATTTGGCAGTCTTTGGGTAAAGTGAAAATCTCTGCAATAAAGCTTTGTAACTGTTATTACTTCCAAATTCAGGGAATATAGGCAGTGTTTAAGTCCAGATGCTGAAGACATGCTTATTCAGCTGGATGAGATTCCCTATGCTGATACCACTTCCAAAAATGACCAAAAGACAGAGAAG
The DNA here is from genome assembly GCA_034509425.1 of Eopsaltria australis. Classification (NCBI taxonomy): domain Eukaryota; kingdom Metazoa; phylum Chordata; class Aves; order Passeriformes; family Petroicidae; genus Eopsaltria; species Eopsaltria australis. The sequence continues at coordinate 3,000,147 of JAVTVJ010000189.1, read as the reverse complement.
GAGTGTTTGGCTGACAAAGAACTTTTTAACAGACACAAATGTCACTTGCATACCTGTTTGATAAAATCAAAGTAGAGTGCCTAAGAAGTACATTACATAAAAGGGATTTCATCATACCTCTTGTACTCTTACAGCTAATGCAATTAATTAATTTTTTTGGCAGAAGAAATATTCCATCATACAGTTTCATGGTCTTGCTATCTTCTCCACAGTTCTTCACTGTGGCTGGAAAGAATTCTGCTGCAAAACTGTTTCAGATCAATGTACAAAGAGAGAGACTGTGTGCAGATGGTGGGTCAGTATGGATGTTTGTGCTGCACAGCACTGAAATCCATTTTGTTCCATCAAATCAAAAGTAATTATGAGTTGGATTTTTTTTTTTGTTTGTTTGCTGGTGAGTTTTTTCTTTCCCCCAAGTATGGCTTATGAGAGATGGAGTCATAGGATAACATGCTAGTGTCAGAGAGTCAGTAGGTTTCTTATCTATCTTAATAAGATTTTGCCTTTCACCCCTTGCAGTGACATTTCATTATTTTTTTTCTGTGTCTGAGAAACTCCTTAATCTCACAATACTCAGGATGAAAGCATAAGTTCTTTTGACTTTCATATAAAAATAATTCTACCAAATTCTGTTTCTCAAGGTTATAGAGGAAAGATGAAAGCACAGATATTAAAACATGATTTTGCACAAATATTCTTTTTATCAAATAGTGTTTCTAACATTATTTTATTCTGAAGTCTGAGGTTCATAGTGCAGAATCAAACTTCAATCAAGCCATTTTTATGCTACAGTTTTACATCATTAAGTGATGCATATTTCAAAAATATCACCAAGTTCACTTTCTCAGCATGTTTGTCTGCTGTTTCCTGAAATTGTCCAAACTACTTGCAGAGCATGCATGGAAACATTTCTGTAGAGGGCTGCAAGAGTTCTGTCCTCTAAGTTGCTTTTTCAGAATCAAAGACTAATCAGGTAAGGGGCAAATGGTACCTCAGGATAGAAAACACCAATGTAATGAGGTCAGTATCAGAGGTTATTAATAGTTTTCTTTATATAAAAGATCACCTTTAGGATTTTAAAGTGACAGTTTATCCCCAAACTTCTAAAATGTGATTTTTCTCTTTGGAGGTTAACTAGAAGTTGTTGCTGCTGTGGTTGCTGCTCATGTTTTGCTTCTCTTCACACAGAGCTAGCTACTTGTTTGAGAGGTGACTGCTGCAAAGAGGGACACACAGCAAGGGTGCCAATGCCTCATTCACAAACAGTTGTGTGAGGCTAGAGACCTTTTAAATTTAGGCAGTGTATACTAGCAGTATATGCCTGTCAGTTCTATCAGGTACTGGATACAGATGGTACACTATAATTGTGCTTTCACTGCTGCCAGCTATAACTGTATAATTAATTTACTAATATATGTTTTGTGCTTCTTTACAATGAAGAAAAAAACAATCCAGACATAATTTTCAGTTGTCCCTTGTATTAAACATATATATATATATATATATCTCATATGTAAAAGGTCACCACTGGTGGCCTTCTGGATGAAAAAGAATAATAATTTGGGGTTATTCTAATTCTTCTGATGGTATACTTCTTGACATTGCCATGACATAATCATTGCCATTTTTTTCTTCAGTAGATCTCTCAAACATTCAGCCTCAGAAAAAATGGAAAAGAAACAAATTGAGTTCTCCATGCTATCACAAGTGAATATATTAAGTCCTAAAAATGTTTAAAAGATAATATTTATCAAAAAGGATGTTCTAAAGAAGTTGACTGTGGTAGTTTAGTTCTTTCTTAGTTCAAGCACATGAGAAAGAATCAATTTGAAGTAAATATTCATCTATGTATCTCAAAGACATTTTTAATTTGTCAATGCCTTATACTAGTGCAGGGGTTGCACTGCTGTATGTCTGAATAAATGAGATATTCTCCACTTTTCCCTTTATCTGGGGGTATGAGAGCTCTACTTCTCTTTAGAACAATGGAAGATTGAACTCTTAAGAGGAAATTCTATTTCCTGCACTTCTTGACTTGATCATCTTTAATGTATCTCCCCATATAATCCAATAATATTTGTATGAATATATTATTGTCTCCACACATCTTTTTAAATGAAGTTTCTTGTTGTTACAGAGAATTTTTAAGACATGATACCTAAAAATTCATGCTCACAAAAGAAAACAGAAACAAATGCATTTTTATTTTAATATCTGTTACATGTAAGTTGCATCCTTAGTCCTCTAGTAGGAATACATCACTTACTAACGAAGTAGATAAGGGTCCATTGGGGAAAATAAACTCTAAAAATGTGTTAGGGAAATGATCTTTATACTCTTTAACATACTATCATGCAGTCCAGTAAAACATCATCAATGAAAACAGTGGACAAAATATATTTCTGCCCCTTGTCCATCTTAGACCTTTTGTCAATGTCCATTTTTGCAAGACAAGATACAGGAATGTGTCTGGATACAACCATATATGGGGCACATAACAATAAATATAATTGAAACATTCAACAATATTGTTGAAAGCTCCTGGCTAGGAAAGTGTAACCATGACTAAGAGTGAAAAGATTCTGGAAAATTAGTCAGTAAAATGTAAACAGAAGTGCTATACAACTCCCAGAAGCAGATACCAAACAAAGACACAATCATTTAAAACTGGATAATATGCATCAGTGTACAGTTATCAGTTTACCATGACAGTCACAGATTCCGAGTTTAATTTGGATAAATAGATTGGGAAATAAATGTTTTCAACTGGCAGGTAAGGCTGTTTTCAGTTCAGATAAATTTTTCCACCAAATAACTTATATTGGCAGGCTTATGAGGAAAGAAAATATGTTTGTGAGCTTAGAGTACAATAGGGAATGGATTTTATTTATTTAGATATATTCATATCAGGTGGCAAAGCTGTAAATTTTGAGGGTTCATTGTGCCACTAGCAGCAACCTAGATTACAGCATGTCTGAGTTGCCTAGGCTGTAGCATATATTTTTTTTGAAAGTATGAATTGTACAAATAATAGAAAACACCTTGTTGCTTTTAAGCTGCTGCAAAAGTTATATAAGATTGTGGTACTTTTCACCCAGTCATTTTCCAGACAAACAAAAATAGTAGCATTGTTGTTTTCTTCTCTTTCTCCATTTGTCTATATGAACCACATTTATTGACCATGTTTATCAACTTGAAAACCACAATAAAAATGTAAGTAGTTAAATTTTAGAAATAAACTACAAAATGCTGGAATTAGTTTTGCATGGTTGCTCATAATTTAGTCTTATTATTTTCACATTATAATATAGCCCTGTAACTGTCTAATTGTGTTTTTAGTGGGAATATTGACTGACTTGGTGAAATAATTGTTTAAATATTTTTGTTACTATTTTTAAAAGGAAATTGAAAAATCAGAGGTCTGTTGTAGTGTCATCTACCTTTTGTTGCAAGAACGTTTTTTAACCTCTGTGTAAACCAGAATGGAAGGCAGGTAAAACACGATGGAGGTCGCTTTCAAAACCAGCCACCAAGAGCTGTAGCTAGGTGAACCTCTCATGGCCATTTCAAGATTATGGCACGATGCATGACTCAGAGGACTTATCCACATTAGCCTGTTTTTCTGTTATATAAAGAGGAAGGTAGGAAGGAAGGAAGGTAGGAAGGAAGGGAAGAAGGGAGAAAGCTGCCTCTTACTTCAGCATAGTTGTTCCAGTTATGCCCCATCAGAAGGGATGAATACCTTCAGGCCAAAATGTGAATATCCTGATACCTCCCCCAGAGGGGGAGCCAGTTGTATAAGTGAGGAAATTGACATCATAAAAAGCGTTATCCCTCCTCCACAGGACTTGTTTCTTATTGTTCTTCTCCCTTATCTGTATCAAAACCTTCATTTTGTTTAGGGGGTGCAAACCTGGACTCAGCAAAGGACATGCTGCTTTTGCAAATGGCCAATTTTTTGAGTCATTAACCCTCAATATTTCAGTGTCTCACAGCTTGCTATTCAAACATAAAAAAAAATTAGATAATATAAATGTTTCAGAGACATCAGAAAACAAAATTATTATTATGCTTTTCAAAATGTTTATTATGTTTAGGGGTGGGTTTTTTGTTGATTTTAGTTGTTTGTTGCTTTGTTTGTTTATTTTTTATTGTTTTTGTGGGTTTTTTTTTGTTTTATTTTGTTTTGTTTTTTTGTAAAGGTAATTCTAGCCAAATGGTCTGTGTAGAACAGTCTAACATACATAACCATGCTAATATAAACATCCTTAGGAAAGTAGAAAAGTGACCTGAAATCCATGAAAGCCAGCCAGATTTGATCCAAAGAATATATCCAATAATTTAAGGTTACTGGAATGTTCTAGACCTGGACAAAAATCCAATAAAAGAAACACCTTGCAACCATGCTTTGTCAATCTTGATATGGAAAGCAAAACTGTACTGATTTCAACAAAATTTATAACTCGGAACTGTCAAAACAAATTGTTTAGAGATGTTGCTTGGATAGCATGGAAAGCCCCAGCTGTATTTGCACATATTGACACATCTGGGATTAGTATCACAATATCAGTTTAAGAGAATATATAAATTGAAATTCTTTGATGTATTGTTTCCCATTCTATGAAAAGAATACTTGCTAGCTGCAAATTTTTCCCAAATTTTTTCATTTTGTTGCTTAATAATTTTTTCACATAAAATTTACCCTTATTGAGAACAGATACACTTTCCTTGGCAGATCTCCAAAGAACTTCTAGTAAAGTTACTCTAATAGCAAGAACTCCAGGACACAGGTAAGCATATTCTGAATTATGGTCTTGACTCATTTATTTTTTTCTTATTACCTTCATTACATAAAATAGACCATCTGTATCAAAATATAAACAATGAATACTGAGGGTGAAAAGCTTTCAGCAGCTTTTCACACAATGAGAAATGAAAAATATTGACAATATATTGTCCGCAGATCTGACATACTTCTTGGAATAAGGCAGAAGTAGAGAAAAACATGTCTTAACTGTGCAGCAATGGGAGGGACAATGGAAAAGGTTTTGACAGGAGTATTTGACAACACTTTCCACATGAGAGTAAGTGCTTTTAGCAGTGTGCTGAGTGGAAAAAGGATTCAAAAAACACTGTCTCGGTCTAAAGACTGTTATGTGTAACTGTCACTCTAAATTACCTCTATTTGCTTTACATGGAGCAGCTGGAAGTAAGATAACAGTACATATTAGGACATAGGAGGTTTCCAAACTTTTTATTCTAAACTTATTTTCGCACAACTTCCATGCAGTACAGGATTCCTCTCCATCCTGCTGATGTTTTTGTATTCCCTATGGTCTGCAAGGGAAGATGCTTAGGGATGGAGGAAACATCTTTCAATTGATGAATTTCTCTTATACAAGATACAGTTTTACAAACAAGCTGCTTAGTTTTATTCTTAAGCTCATTGCAGTTAATGTATTCCTTTAGTAAACCTCTGTTCTTTTCTTTCCTGATTATTTTTCCTGAAAGGGTTGAGTTGGTCAGAGGAAAGCAATCTTGCAATAGGTGTGACTCTGAAAGGGTTTAAGTGATTGAACCTGGAATTTTAGGAAAAATGGTACTCTCATCAGCTCCTAAAGCATCTGCAGCACAAAATAGATCCCCAACAAAGAGATCAGAACTCACAAATATACCCTGAAATCCCTGGGTATTTAGCTTTAACAGTGGCTAAATTCTCCATCTAATACAGGAACTTGGCTGATCTGTATCACCTTGATGAACAAATACAGTGAGTGGCTTTGTCAAGTGTTGTGTAGGCAGTCCTGCAGACATCTACACGTGTGTGTGCATGTGTACATATTTATACACATACATGCATATAAACACAGACACAGCTGTGAAAGTTTTCTCTGTAATTTTAAAATATGTCTTGTCTTTCATTTTCTATACATAAAAGGTTGCAGCCATTTAAATTAATTCTATTGATTTATCTTCAAAAGCATATAGGCCCTTGAAGAGTTGAATGTAATAAATATTTATACCTGCTGGAATTATGATTTAAGATCTTTCATTTAAGAATGAAAGAGAAGGTCAAAATTTAACATCTCAGAACCTGTTAGAAAAGTGGGCCTAAATAACCTATAATAAAAAACCAGAAATTAATCTTGATGCAATATCACAATTTACCAGCACATCTGGGAACCTGGGATACTATATTACAGTAAAATTTACTGAATTCAGAGAATTTAACTATATGGACATTGGTATTAAATTCTTCTAACCTATATTTTTTAATACGAATTGAATTTTTTATAAGGCTAATGCAAGCAGTTATAAAATGGATAAACAGAAAAATTGAGAATCTGGTCAGAAGGAATAAAAGAATTTTATAATGTATTTTAATAAAACATGTAGATCTGTTGTACGAGATCATTCAAGAAGCTACACAGAACTAAGGGAATATGGAAATTAGTTATCTATGCAATAGAAACAGGAATGTTCTGCATAATAATGCTAGAAATTCAGCGTGGCTGTTGTCTCAATTTACAGTTCATATGCAGCTTTACTGGGATCATTATTCCCATTATGAATGCAGAACTGACCTGACATGTTATTAAAGTTATGATATTAAAATCACTGGAATTGGAAGAGTATTGAGAAGCCAAAACAACAAACAAGTCAAATGGAGAAACTCAATATTTACAAAGTAGTATGGTAAAAGCTGACTTACTCAGATACTGTCTCTAACAAATTTGAAAAAAATAGAGATCTGTGTTTCAGTTTCTAAGTGATTCTGATTTTAGCCCTGAAATAATGTGAAGCTCATAAAACATCAAAATAATAATGTGTAAAGTTCCTTAGCCTTTAAATTTCCTACTCCCACCTAACTACTTCTTCCTTACTTCCTGATCTGAAAGAAAAACTCTGAATTATTGATTCAGAATTGTCCAAATGCTTTACTTGGAAACAGCTCAGCATTAAACTAAAATTAATTTTTGCTTTCAAATCCTTCTGAGAGCAGCATTTTCATGGTTTATGCTTTGCAGAAATGAAGTTGCTGACCAGATTGCTGCCATTTCTACTCTTCTGCAGTCTTTCATCTCAACCGGTGTCTATTTATAAGTCATTATCTCGTTCTTAGGCACAAAGAAGATTTTGGCTGTCTCATAATTTAAATTCCAGATCAATTAGATGAACCAATCCAAAACATCTTGATTAAATTCTACCAAACTAAAATCTGAGTGTTTTACCAAGCAAATACATTTGAGAAGGAAAATAGTTAGGATTGGGGAAAAGACAATTTACAGAAGATGTGTTTTCTTTTTTAAGCATACTCTTTTTAAAGGAAACTTTCAATGTTCCAATTGTAATACACAGTAGAACAAGACCTCTGCTATCATTATGTTTTGTTCACGAGTAATACAGTTTTGTTTAGTTAAAAAGCAATTTTATTACAAGCTTTTATAAAATAGTATTTAGAAATCAAATAATTCTACCGAATAAGTATTTTCTGTGAACTTCTCTATTGTTTTGTGTTCCCAAGATCAGTCATTGTGTCTGTTTTACAGGCTGAATCTCTTTACAACATGAATTTTGTGGTTCCACCCCAGCCAGCAACCAAGTTGCACTCATACACTTGCTTACTTCCCCACCAGCAGGATCAGGGAGAGAATCAGAGGGGAAAAAGCTGGAAAGCTCATGGGTTGACATACAGGCAGTTCAATAGGGAAAGGAAAAGCCAGGCACACAGGCAAAGCAAAAAAAGGAATTAATTCACTGCTTCTCAAGGTCAGGAAGGTGTTCAGCTGTCTCCAGGAGAGCAGGGCCCCATTACACTAATGGTGACTTGGGAAGACAAATTCTATCACTCCAAACATGCCCCACCTCATCCTTCTTGCCCCTACTTTATCTACCGAGCACGATGTCACATGGTATGGACTCTCTCTTTGGTCAGTTTGGGTCACCTGTCCTGGCTGTATCTCCTCCCAACCACCCATGCACCCCCAACTTCCTCACCAGTGTGGCAGTAAGAAAAGCAGAAAAGGCCTTGGCTCTGTGCAAGCCCTGTTCAACAAAACCAAAAACATCTCTATAGTATCAATCCTGAGCTCAGCACAAATCCAAAACACGGCTCCATACCAGCCACAGCAAAGAAAATGAACTCTACCCTAGCCAAAACCAGCACAACAAAGCACTGACAAGTGCATGCTTACCACTGGACTTGGAAATACCCACAAATGGAAATATCTATTTGTGTCTGGAGTCAGGTGTTATTAATGAATTCCCTCCATTACCAAATACAATAATGTGCCTGCAACTGGAAACACATATAAAGTTTAAAACAAATTGCAAAGCCCAGGTTTAAGGAGAATCTCTGATATTTTGGTATTATAGTGAACATCTAAAAAATTCTTTTGACTGTGGTATTTCTTCTGTATGACTGCTATTTTTCTAACATTCCTGAATTCTCTTTAATGGAAACATAACCTTCCTAGGAAACTCTTGCCGTGTTGTATGAGATCCATATCAGTAAGATCATAAAGCTTTAAATTCTTTGGCTTTCTATGTCTTAATTTAATTCTTAAAATTTCTATGCTCTTAAACATTGAGACTATAAATTTTTTCTGTCTTCTGTTTCTTTCTGTAATTGCCTTATTCAAACAGGAAATATAATTAATTTTTTGCTTGTATAGCTTTGCTTAGAAAGACTTTGAAATGGCAGAAGGTAAGATTTCATCTTTTGTCTATATTCTCTTTCATGAAATCTTATGCCTACAATCTGCTGAACAGATAGTGGCATCAAAATACTGAATCCTCTATATTAAATTGTTTTACACTCCCTGAGCCAAACATCATCCTTATTTCACTTCTGCTTTGAGATGGAAGTCAGTCATACTACCAAGACATTTAAGGATAATTACAATCAGGCAGGGCTGAAGTGTCTGACTGCAGATTGTTCATAGCAAACACCTTTCAGAAATTAAGATATGCCTAGTGAGGAAGAGGTGATACCTGTTAAAAGAAAGTTTTGATTTATCTGTGCTTGTATTTCCAAATGGCAAGTAAGAGAAGCTGCATTTTATGTTATTACTTTTAAATCATTATTTTTTGTAAAGCATGTGGATTCTGATAGTCCATTGAACTTGCATCTCTCTGTGACCTTATTATTTGACTTCTGGAACAGACAGAACAGCAACCATTAACAGTAAAGCACAGCATTACTAGTGTTCTTTGGACAGTATTTTTTTTTTCAATTCATTATTGTGATACATGGGGGAAATTTCAAAGCTCCATTAATCCAAATAATTCTACTAAATTCATACATATTACCTTCCCTTAAAACTGAAAATTTGACTATAATATACTTAAATATGACAATACCTTAAAATTTGTCTGTTTATTAGCCATGCTATTACACTTGCAATAGACTGTCGTCAGTATCTTTCTTCCATCTGAATTGCCGTTTATTGGTATTTTGCTGGCATTAGCTTCTTTGTTTTTTCTTGTAGAAGACATGCATGGAATCCCACACACAGAGCTGAAAGCAAACACAGATCATTTTGATGAGGAAAAAGCAAGAGGAAAAAAGAAAAGAGAAAATGGAAGTAGAATGAATGAAGAGAGAAAAACAAGGGAAGTATAGAGTAAATTTCTTCCCTCATAAAGTAATAAAGTAAAGCATTCACATTCCTTAGTATGTTCACTTAAGGAAACAAATTAAACAAAACTCACAAACCTAGCAGACAGCTGCCCAAAGAGGAGTGTGTTGGGTTCTTTAACATATCCCCACTGCCATTATAAGTAGTCTATGAGGTTCATAAGCCCCATTCTACCAGGAACTGAGCATCCTCAACTGGTTGACAGCAATGAACAGCAACTCACATGAATTTATGCAGATATTTATGTCAGACTTTTACCTTTGAGTCAGCCAAGCTGTAGTCTCCATGATAGCAGAGAATTATTTGTGCTGGTAATTCATCTTGCATGATACTAATGCAAGATCAATTGCATACTTGCAAGCTAATGCTATGCCAGTGAATATGCTTTGTAGCTTTCTTACAGTCAGAATCATTTAGAATGGAGAACTTTGTGTTTCTTTTTCTTCATCCACTGTAAACCATCTTGAACTGTATAACATGATATTATGTAGAATGAAGACATTAACTATGGAAAGGAATTTTTAATGGGACCTAATTATTTAGAGAGCTCAATGAATTTCTGCCCATCAACCTGTGAGAATATTTCTTTTTTAAAATAATTTAACCTCTTTATTGATGGCATTTGCTATAGTGCCTGCATTATGATGGGTCATAATCATGTCATGTCATTATGTTGTTTTCAACCAGAACAATGAAATACCCTTTAGAAATGCTAGGAACAAAGAAAAGGGTTACAGGCTTATGCTTTCTGTACTACTGCTGGGGGGAGATTTTTTAGGGCTGTTTTCACTTAAGACCTGAACCTTTTCCATTTTATTGCTGTCCTCTCTCTTATTTAAGGCTGTTACAACTTACTCTTGACTTTTTGATCTCTTTAATTTTATCATAATGAGTCAGTTTTATTTAGTGGAAGAAATCCTCTTGTATGACTTTTAAACATAGAACCATTTTTCAACATGTTCAATTATGATAACACTAAGAGAAAGTCACAGCAATTTGAGTCTTGTAATTCCATGTACAGAGTAAAGGTCAACACTTTCATATTTGAGTGCCTATCATTAGAACTTCAGAGTGCAAACCATTTCTACCAGTTTTTACATCACAGTAAGAAAAAAGCTTATTCCGATTAGACCAGAGAACCCAGCTACAAAAAATTTTAAGCCAAATAAGCTACTATTTTGCTCTAATGACTCATACTTTTGAAAATTTCACATTATTTCTCGTCTCCAGCCCACATTTTTGTAAAAAAAATAAGGTTTGAATAGGCTTTTCAAAGAGAGGCTTTTCAGTGTTTATTTTGAAAGTATATTAAAGTTCAGATAAGGAATGCAAAAGATCTGAATATGATGCAATTTTGTTTGGATTTTATTCCATTAATCATACTTGCATTTACATTGACTAAAATATGGGGCCATAACACAGGTTTTTCATAATAATCAAATAACCATTTAATGTGATTTTTTTATATTAACAAAACCAAAAAGCTGTGAATTTGGGTCTAAACTGGGTGAGCAACTGTATTTTATTGTGATTCATTATAATAAGCTGTCAGGGTCTTCAATAAATGTTAAGAATTCTTTCATCACAGAAAATATATTTCTATAATTTTGCCAGTTTTTCTTAGCAAAACAAGACAATGTAACACTGACTCATGGTATGCAGACTGCTCTCAAAGTAAAACTGTAGACTGTTTTCAGTATTCACATTTTAGTACCTAGGACAATCCTAGACAATGACTGGACTTTCTATGTCCAGTCTGACACAAAAAAAAAAGTTAGGTGATGCACAGAAAGTCAGTGAATATAAAAAGTAAGAAAAACAAACAAGAGACAGATTCCTATCTCACCATCTAACTCATCCGACTCATATTATTTCAGCACACTTTTTCACTATTTTTGTCACGCTGCTTGCAAAGCCATGTGTTCTTAGGACATCACAAAGGTGGAGGTGCCCTTTGCTCTGAATTTTTCAAACCTCCTTATAAAAGAGTTGCTTATCATTTATACTCAAAGATTGTGCTGCTTGCCCTTTGCTGGCTTTCTGTTGTACCAATGGTGAATCTAAGACACAATTTTTAAATTAAAATAATGAAATGGTGATTTTGAGAGAATTATTTTTCTCAGGCAGGCTGCTGATTCTTTTGGGGCATTACATATGACAATATTTCAGTCATTTACACCAGATGCCATTTACTGTGAGACAACAAATTGATTTGGGTCCTGTTCAGCTTCCTGAGACAATTTCAGATGACTGTGCAGTAAGGATTTTGGTTGTGAGTGTTTAAGGGTTTTTTTATTAAAAACTTATAACAATAATAGAAAACAAGGTAAATTATAGAAGGAATAAAACTAAATCAATTACATAGAGTAAACAAAAGCTGTTCACTCAGAGGAAATAAAGAGCAAACTCATTGGTCCGTTCTCTACATGAACCTCAGTATTCAATCAATCTCTCAGCTGAACAGGCTCTGAAACACAGGTTATAACACAGTCCCAACTGAGCAATAATACTATGAATTTGTAGAGTGGGAAAAAAATAGGGGGGAAAATGGCAAGTCTGGAGGAACCTCAAAAAGAATCTAGCATAGACTCTGCCTAAATTTAGAAAGTTAGCTAAAAGCAAAGAGCAGAGTTTATAGAGAAAAAAAAAACAACTCTGAATGATTGCATTGTCACTTTGGAATATGGTCATCCCTAGGGAGGTGGTAGGTCTCCTGTAAATTTTGCAGTGAGTTAAGACACCTGTGCTTTGGCTGTGATAGCAGCTGGAAAAGGAAAAAGTAGTGATCCAAAAAAGTAGTACAGAGCTTAGCTCTGGGGTAGAAATGCCCTCTAGGAGTTGTATTGTAGACAATTCTACCTTTAAGCTTCTCATATTGTTTTATAAAAATTTGAAAATAAATAATATTATGAAGTGAACCTGACAAGTATTTTTTTAACATGTATATAATTGTCTGTCCTGTATAATGCTGATGAAGCATTTACCCAATAAAGTCTAAAAGAAAATCAATTATGCATGAATTGCCTATTTTGAAACGCTTACGTTATTGTTAAGGTTCAGATAAATGCACTTTAAACAGCAAAATTTGCACATCAAAGTTTTATTCGTGTGCTTATTCTTCTTTGAGGTCCATTAAACGAGGGCTAATTTCCCATGGAATATGATGGTGATGGAAACTAATAATTCTATTTTGATCAATACTGAATCACAGTTTTCACCTGTGACTTTTGCACCTCAAATTTCTTTAGTCATGAATACACACAAATGCACAGGGTAATCTCAATATTATAAAGTTCTACATGCTGTTGTGTGTATGGAGGGAACTGAGGTCTCAGTCTAGGCTGTTGTACTGCTGGCATTAATTGGTTGTAATTTATATGTGATATTTAGAAAGAGAGGAGTTTGGATCTCTGCTTTATTAACAGAGATTTGCATTATTATTATTAGCATTTGATATGCATAGAAAACTCGAAGTTCCAGTAAATGAACACGAGTATATTTTGCACCAATGTTGTGAAAGCAAAATTTTCTACATAATAAATCAGTAAATTAAGCTTAGTGCCAAAAGAATTGAAGGGGGATCACTTGGGATCCCAATCCCAAAAGTGCTCAGGGTCCTGTAGCTCTAGAGTTATTCCAGAGGGTTAAATTACCTTTGCTTAAATTGTAAAAACTAGATGGCAGAACTGAAAGTTTACTATGGAACTCAAGGCAATCCTTTAATTTTTCTCTGCCTGGTCTTACAAGACCTTTTGCAATTCACAATGTTTCATTTTTTACTGCTGAAAAAGCATTACAGGACTTTTCTTTGGAAGATGGTCAGAGAACAAAAAACAGCTAATCATTTCAATTCTGTATTCACTATGCAGGTTGCAGCATTTATCATGTAATAGATGCTGCTGCAACTACAACAAATCACCTGTCAAAAGCAGTTCATAAGCTGAAAGACAGAAAAACACATGAATGTTTTATATATCTACCTCACCTGCCATTCAAGCATACAATTAGGACAACTAAGGTCAATTGTGCTATACAGAGAAGTTTTGGCTAAGCTGAGTTCTGTGTACTTCACGGTAAAAGTGGATCTTTGGATCAATGATGTAGTATTGAACAGGAAAGATGAAGAAAGCAAAGGGGGAAAAAATACTTTAAAAATTTCCCATACAGTGTTGTGGATTAATTCCAGTGGGAAGCTGAGCGCCCCACAGGTCTTCGTTAACTTGCCCCTGGAGGGATGGGGAAGAGCATTAGCAGTGCAATAGTGAGAAAAGTCATGGATTGACATAAAGATAATTCAATAGGTAAACCAAAAGCTATATGTAAGCAAAGCAAGATAGGACTTCATTCATTACTTCCCATCCCACTGGCAGGCAGGTGTTCAGCCATTCCCAGGAAAACAGAACTGCATCATGTGTAGTGATGATCTGGGAAGACAAACATCAACACTCCAAACATCCCCCTTTATTCTTCTTCCCCAGCTCTACGTGCTGAACATGTCATGTGGTACTGGACATGCTTTTGGTCAGCTGGGGTCAGCTGTCCTGGCTGTTTCCCCTTCCAACATCTCAGGCACACCCAGCCCATTCACTGTGGGGAGCAGGGGTGCAGTGAGAAACAGAGAACACCTTGACAGAGTGCAAGCTCTGCTCAGTGACAATTGAAACATTGCTGTGCAATCAACACTACTCAAAAATCCAAAACATAGCACCATATGAGTTGCTATGAAGAAAATTACCTCCTTCACAAGCAAAATCAGTACAAACTAAACCCCTCGTCTCACCCCATTTGCGTCATGCTCAGGTCCTACATTATCCAATACATCCGCATTACCCCCCCTCTTCCTATCCTTTGATAGACCCATAGATATCATAGAATGGCTTGAGCTGGAAGGGACCTTAAAGACCATCAAGTTCCAAATCCCTTGTCATGTGCAGGGACACTTTCCACTAGACCAGGTTGCTCAGAGCCCCTTCCAGCCTGGCCTTGAACAGTTCCAGGGATGAGGGCTCCACAACCTGTCTGAGCAACCTGTTCCTGTGCCTCAGCACCATATCATTCCTTTAGTCTACAGCCACCACTTTAAATGTCCAGAAAATTTCTGTTGAATGCATTTGGTTCACAGTCATCCTTCTTTGGTTCAGGTGCTATAGTACCACTGAAATGAATTTGATGACAAAAACAATGATCTTCCTACATATCTCCCTTGCTATTTACTTGAAATATGAGTATGTCTAGGAGGCCATGGAACCATATTTCCTATTAATCCACTCCTACCTCCTACAGAGGATTTCCCCTGTTTTCTCTGTACAAAAGTAAAGAAAGACTTACGAAAATAAAGCATTTATTTTTAATAATGCTAAACAAGATTTATACCCTTGAGAGCTGCATCTCCAACTGGTTGAAGCAGAAAAGTCACATTTGAATATATAAAACTTGACTTTTAAGAATGTGAGTAGTTCTGCTTTCACTTGCATCTTGATAATTGATTGTTCTGCTGCATTAAGAATAGACACAAGATCCTCCTTTCTACATTTGATCTCAAGTTTAGTATCAGACGAGCCTAAACTTAACTTCAGAGAACAAAAATAGATTTGATTAGATGCTTCAAAGCATATATGTCTTCAATATCAGCTTAATTACTTTTCTTATCTTTGGTCACTGAAGTGACTGTAAAATGAATCTGAATCAAGTCTGACCTAGAAGGGAATAAATATATCTAGGACTCACTTGTGTTTATACCATGAAAGATTTGTGATACTGTTAGCACTAAATTAAAGAGAAAAGGTTAAGTATAACAGATGATCAGAAGATCAAAGGCATTAAAAGAGAAAATCTAGTTTTCTTAATCTAGAAAAACCTATGCCAAAGGGAAACCTGTCGTTTTCTATAAAGAAAGCACAATGTTGAAACATGAGACCTATCTAACATGCAGGTAGACAAGCGTGCATAGCAAATTCTGGCATTGTTGATTTTTAGATCTTGTTCAAAATGTTCTGCTTTTCCTTTAATTTATTTTCTGCACAATTTTCATGGGATTCTGTAGCAGAATTTATACACAGAAAATTGGAAACCACTAAAGATCTGATTGTTCTCTGTTTTAAAATATCCAAAATACAGAAAAATATTAGAAAATAAATTTTAAAATATTAATATTTTATTTTTTAAACATTACCATAAATCAGTTCATTTCTCCTGTTAATTTATATCCATAGATTTTGTGTATGTGAAGTGCTGCTTGGGTTTTCCAGAGTCTTTTATTCTTCCAGGGAATGTAATTTGTGAGAGTTTATGTAGTTCTCAGCTTATGAAGATGGTTGGGATAAACAAGGGCCAGGAGGTAATTAAATTCCTTGGAATAATCTGTGCTGTAACAAAATTTAAATATTTCAAAATGTCCCTTTCCCCTTAAGGCTTTGAAATTTCCAACTGTTTTGTGGTGATGGGAGATATCCATACCATTATTTTTTAGCAACACTGTTTTCCAGGCAACAGCAACATCTCATAATTTTATAGTAGCATAACCTACAAGAACAAAACAGCTCATCTTAAATCTATCTCATTGTCTGAAAATGAATAAACAACAGAATAATTTTCATTTTTATGACATTTAATGGCAAATTGGTTTCTGTCCAGTGGTCTGGAGTGATCAGGGCTGAAAAAATTGGCAGTTATGCCTTTCATTGTTTCTGACTTTTTTTAGGTCCATTGTGGACAGTTATCCTATGCAGTAAAAATATCCTTTGATCGTTTCAAGATAGAATCCCTTGTTTGTTAAGTGTCCTCCAGAGAATGATAAAAATAATGATCCATTAAAAGAACATAGTGGAATTGTCACTTTCCCCACACAGGATTTGCTGGTATCATGGATATTCTTAGCCTGGGAAATTAGAGATAAAAATTCATTTGCAAAATTGTTCCCTACAGTGTGTGCTTTGCATAATTTACTTTAACTTAGTCATGCAATGATTCTTGAAACATTTCACTTGAGAATAAATTTTAGTTTTATGTTCTAGTTTACATATAAATTTCCTGACATGCAGTCCACTCTTTCTTTTGCATTAAAGTATTATCCTCTCTTTAATCAAACCATCCAGTTAATCCACCTTG
Organism: Eopsaltria australis; assembly: GCA_034509425.1. Taxonomy (NCBI): domain Eukaryota; kingdom Metazoa; phylum Chordata; class Aves; order Passeriformes; family Petroicidae; genus Eopsaltria; species Eopsaltria australis. The sequence goes on along the minus strand of JAVTVJ010000189.1, from coordinate 2,983,399 downwards.
AGTAATTAATTTCAATTCAAGTTTTAACTTTGTTGGATTTTTGTGAGAGTATTACAAGCTTTCATTAAGCAGTCAGAGTGGATGTCAGCTTTACAAAGGTTGCAATCTAGTATTCACTATCAAGAAAATAGAAACAGAAAATTAGGATGGAAGAGTTGAAATCTCAGCATTTGTAATGAACAAGCAACATGTGAGAGAAAAATATTTAGTAGTGTTTCCATCTGGCACTGAAGGTGTCATACAAGGTGAGTTTAACGGGAAATATGATACTTGGAACACAGCTATTTTTGATTATGCAAACTGCATGTTTTCAGCCTGTCTCCAGCAAAAAGTGATAGACATGCTGGTACTGCCCCTAGAAAATGCATTTGACAAAAAATAACCCCTTCCTTTCTGCTCAAAGTGCTCATTCAGAAGAAAAAAAGTGTTCAACAATAACTGATTTTTCATACATTAATGGTAAAACCTTCTGTGTCAGAAATGAAAATGGGTCTCTTTGATCACTAAGCTGGTTTTGATTATGAAATACAGCAATGGTGAAGAAGATTCTGCTGGCAGGAAATAACAAGGTTTTCTATGATCAAAAGACTGTTAGAAGTTGATATTCACTGCAATAGAGTATGACTGCTGATCAAGCACATTTCCGTATGCATACCAGTTTATACTGGAACACCTTTGGAAAAAAATTCCACTGTCTTCTCTTTTCTCTTTAGTGAAACATTTCCAGATGTCCATGTTGACATAGAATCAATGTCAGAATTAACGTTTGATGCCAATGTCACAAAACAAATCCATGATTTAAAATGAGTCAAATATCATCTCTACCACCTTTTTTTCTTTCTTTATATGTAGTTTTCTACACTTAGAAGGAGGAACAAAAAGCAAAGAATCTAAAATGGGAAAGAGAAATGGAACAATGTCCAAGCAGCAGAAAGTAGAAACAGTACAAAAACAGGACAAGAGTGAGTGGAATGCCAGGCTTATTGTCTTCTGTAGAGTACAAAAGTATATTTCATTTCCTCAAACACTCAACTCTTAGTATCTTAGAGGCAAATATATGGCTGGAATGGTGAAAAATAAAATTATAATCTTCTTAATCCTCTCTCTCCTCCTTTTCTTACACAGACACTTCATGGACACTACACTTGCTCAAGAGAAACTGTAAATTGACTCTTAATAGGTACAGCTCTTCTAGGGCATAAGGTGTCATATTGCATTCTTTATTATAAAATAATAGCCTCATCAGAAAAAAACCATTCATTATTTATAACTACTTTAGTCAATATTTAATATATTTTCATTCTTCTGAAATATAAAATTATTGTTATAAAATATTAATTTAAAACCAACAATACTGGAACTGTATCTCTTTTAATTACATTTAAAACTAAATTGCGTAAATCAAGAATATATTTCAATAAGACTCAAGGATCAGCTTAAGTGGAAATACAACTGAGTGCACTGATCTTGGTTGTAGTATCTGAGATGGGCACAGAGAACTGTTTAAGCACAGCTGATACATATACAAACATGTAATGTTATTGTAATAATGTTGAAATGCTAAGACAAAAAAGCCTGTCAGCTGAGCCCTGTCCTGGACAGCACATATTTTTATTTTTAACATGACATTCAAATATAAAATGAGATATAAACAGAACTGTTTATGACATTTAGCCTAAAATATGCATGTTACTTTTCTAAAAAATGCATGTTTATTGAACTTCAGTTATTCTATATATTTAGATATTTACACAGGTACAGTATATTTATTTCATAAATAATGAGCAAATGGCTTTAAAATTCATAAAGTGTTGAAACATATGGGAAAAAAGTAACCCTCCAGTATCTGTCCTTTATTGTTTTAGTGTGCTTGAGACCAAATTGATTCTATATATCTTTAAATATCCAAGAGAGGATATGAAAGCTTAGTTAGGCTATACTTCTTTTATAAAGAGGATGAGATGACTAAATTCTTAGCTGGGATATCTGTCTCCCATCCAGGGAGACAGGAAAGAACTTCACAGAGCTAGTTTGCACTGAGAGAGGTTGAGTTCATCCAGCCTTCCCAACAGGATTTACCCAAGATGATTATTTGCACTGAAGTTGGAGACATGTTATGAATCAATCACAATATACCCATTTTTCTTCAGAGACTGTAGAAGAGTCTATAAGTTTAACTTGCCCAGTCTAAAGGTATTATCTCACTCCAGGTTTGGAAAAAAAAAATGGAAAAAAAAAAAAGAAAAAACAAATATTAAGAGGTGGATATCATCAAATTAGCCAAAATATTTTCTAAAAAGGAGTTGTGAGATCATATCCTGTCATTTTTTTTTAAGTGGATATTCTTGTCTGAAAAAAGCCAGAAAGGAAACTGATTCGTTTCCAGCAGCATATCTCAACATAAGGTAAAAAGGTAGTTTCCAGTTGACAGAGAGGCACTGGTAGTCCTACTCAGAGCAGTTACTTAAATTGCCTCACTGGTTAGTGGCAGTGAAGTTGTTTTTAGCTAACACTGCACCAGTTTAACAAATGAGAAACATAAAACCACAGTGGGGAAGTGAGTTTGTTCTGGCAAAGGGGTAACAGGCCACCACTGACAGATCTCATTGATCTCTAGACAGAACAAAATTGTAAGAAAATTAGCAAAATTTAAATAATTATCTTAAAAGTAGGATAGAATGGGGAGTATATTCCTCCTTTTAAATGCAAAAATTGTGTCAATATTTCAACTGCATTAGCCACCAGTATGAGGTGTATGCTAATTCCCCAGCCAAACCATTTAAAATGAGGTAAAGGGCCCTGCTGTGCTTAACAGCTACATTCAAAGTCCCCCTTGTGCACCAACAATAAAAATTTTAAAAGAAAAATCTGTCATTGAAGGCAAAACCATCAGAGATCTTTATAATCCCATAAATACAGTATGTAGAAGGCTTACATGCTTATTTTGTTATTACTAATGGAAACTATCTGTGCTAATATCCTCTGTATGGAAAAATGAATAGGCCTCCTGTGAGTGTTTGTTGTTTTAAAAGGTCTGACATCTTACTAAGAAAAGGCAATTACTTCGCCTGTTCTGTGTAGTTTGGCTGATGTCTCAGTCTGGGATAAATGCCACAGGTTTTTTGTTCATACATTTCTGTACAAATTAGAGGAATTTAATTTGTAGAGGCTGCTTCTAGAGTATCTGACCTCAGAACCAGGCAGAGAATGAAGTAATGAGTAAGAATGTGAGAAGGAATGAATAAAATGTGCCATGCCGCCATACATGACATACATGCAAAAATACAGTTTCAGTATTAGAATCTGGAGCCATTGGTGTGCATTTTTGCAAGAAATTCACAGATTTTTGAGACTGGATGGTATTTTATCTTATTTAATATTTTGCCCGTTCCAGGTTGCTTCATCCTCCATATTCACTTCTTTTGACAATACTTGTGACCTGGTTTGACATGAAGATATTCATAAAGACAGTAAGAAAGTCATTACTATGCTTCTAAAAGGTTTGTCCTCCCTTTTAAGAGGGATATATACACTTTTGTAGTTTAAATAAGGCCTGTTTTAATATCCACCGAATGATTTTTAATATGCCTTTCTGCATATCAATACTTGTATACTCCCCATGAAGACATTGAGACACTGTAACCCACAGTCATCTTCCACTCTTACCTCTACTAAGATAAACAAATAATATTCTGAATTCTTCTGCAGCATTTCCTACAAGCCTTGCATGCTTTCGTGCCATTCAATTTATCCCTTTCAATATTTCTAAAACTTTAATATTTTCTCACAAATGTGACAAGATTAGTGCAGGCAGTGTTTAGGGGCTCTGATGGCATATCCAGGGGAAAAAAAAAAAAGATTTTTCTTATATCTTGTGTACCATTCTACAGTTCAGACAGCCAATTCTCCCCTTTTGCACAGTTCTGATTCAGAATTTGATTATTAGTTTCTTTTTGTTAGAACTGGCTCAGTGCTCCAAGACTCATATCTCCTCATCATTTATCATTCATTCAGTCTTTTCATTGCACATTTTACTGGTGGTGATATTGTGTTTACTTCTGGTTCATTGATTAAACATTGAACAATGTTGGAAGATACCATGCCTATGGAATGTCAGTAGAAATTCATATAAGGAATTGTGTTTCATCTATCATGATGTGTCATCTGGTTTATATTCCACTTCATGTTTGCATTTCTATTTCCAAGTACTGCTAATCTTTATTCCAAATAATATACAGGACTTTGTCACAAGTACCTTACAGGAAGCTGTTTCCATCAGTGCAGTTGTCATTATCAAATATATTTCTAATCTGAAAAATGGGAATCCAGTTTGTTTAATAAGACCTGTTTTCATTAATTGACATTAATGATGATTTAATCCTTTAATTCTCTATGAATAAAATCTCCTAGCACTTTTTTCTTTTTTTTTTTTGAAAGTCAAACCAGGCTATGTTGTCTTGAACTACCTGATTGTCCTCGATAACTTTCCTTTAGCACTGATAAACAACACTACTTTTTCGACGACTGAATTTTTAAATTCTTTTATCTTCAGGACTAGAAACTGTGGGGAAAAAAAAGAGTAACAGTAATTGTCTCAACCAACTCCTACATGACTCTGTTATGTAAATTGTCCAGATCATACAATTGTAAATGTTTATCTCAACTGTCTATGATACAACATTTTCCTTGCTGTCTACTACTTGTTCTTTAGTGGCCTTGAGTCTACTTCATTTATTCTTATGTGATAGGACAATTGTAATTCTGCTTTGCAAACCCCAACCCAAAAGGCTAGAAGACTTTACTAAATACTATGTTCTCTTCTCGGTAAAAGACCTCAAGGAGTTATTAACAGGATTCTTTGTCATTCTTATTACGATTTCATAAAATATGTCTGTGAATATATTTTTTATAGTTTATATATATATGAGACATATATATATATATGAATGAAACAATGGCAGGAGACATTCCCCAATTGATGAATTTTCCTGGTTTTTAAAATGTTCTCCAATTACTTTATTTGAGACACTAATTTCCGTAATGCATTTAAAATACACCCTTTTATTATTTACTGCAATCACAATTAGTTTGTTGGTTGCAATTGGTTGTTGGGAAAAAAAAAGTTTTATTTATTTATAGTACATGATATTAAACAAACTTCATGCAATCATTAGGTTCAAAACCATGTGTTTTAAAAAACTTATCCACTCTAAATACTTTAGATATGTCAGTATCTGAGCAGGAGGTCCAAACTGGATGTCTCAACCCCAAATTTCCAATAACAGCTTAATTCTTTCTTCTGAGAATTGCATACAAATGCTGAAATACTCTCTCATTCTGCAATATTTAACTGTCAGGCTAGTTAGAATTCCACTAATGGCTTTTATCATTAGTATGTTGACCAGAATCCTGTGGCATTCTTGACTCTGCCAAGCTGTTTATGCTTGGCTAAGTTGGCATATCCTCCTGTTGTAGGATTTATTCTGAGAAGGCTTCACATACTTTAAAAAAAAAAAAAAAAACTTCAAATCCACAGTATATTTAGGTTTGACATGCCAGTAAATTCTGAAAAAAAATATTTAGTATTTTGTTTTATTCATTGGTTCTAGTTCTGACTAGTATTATCAAGGCTCTTTCCAATTCTAAGTGTTTCCAGTTCATTCAGCTCTTACTTAGAATTGCTTACAATTGCATCTTTAGTACTTTAATATTAATGGCACATCCATATTAATTTTTAAAAATCCCTCTGCTGCTTCCAAGCAGATCATGTGGCTTCTCCTCTCAGATCCTCTGTAAGGTCCCTGCTGCCCTCTCCAAGCTCTAATTCTGCTTTACCATGGGGCAGTACTGCGTGAATTCTTAGCAAAGGTATTAGAAAGCCTTTTTCAGACTTCAGTGTGGAAACTGTTCTTGACTTACTGTGATAATGTGCCCCAAGCAGAATGAAGCTTAACCTTTACTGATTGGTCAAAGGGGCAAGGGTAAGGAGCACAAAGGTGTTATTCATTCAACTCAGAACCAAAAATTAAAATCTAGCCCTTCTGAAATGTTATATTCTCTAGAACATGAGATTTTTATCTCTTACTGTAATGCAGTTATGCTTTAGTTTTCAATGTAAGGGTTTTTTAAACATCCATAAAATCCTAACCAGTCTTAAAGATGCCAGAACTTCACCCAGTTTAGTAAATTTAAAACTCATATGCTTGCTACTCTGAGTTTGTTAAATATCATGCAAATTGTACATAATTGTCCTTTGTGAATATTTAGAAAGAGCACTCGAGTCCCTTGGGCTTTTTCTCATGTTGTGAAAATTACTTGAGAGCTGATATAGTATAAACAGTTTCTAATAAAGACAAGATCTGTCCCCTTTTCCTTAATACTTTCAAACGTATCTGCTTTTAGATCTTTTTTGGTCTAATCACCAGAAACATAAAAATAGCAATTGCTTATGTACTTAATGAACAAGAAAGCCAAGGAAAGTCTTCCCTGAAGTTGTTGTGTTTCTATATTACAGGCACTACATGAGCAATTTTAAATGAGCTGAGAGTGTACACCAGCAAACGAAGCAGAGAAAGAATTTGTCCTTGTCTCTGTGTCTAACAGACACAGCTTTGCTCATGTTTATATGCCTAAATATACTTTTTCATCATACCAACTGCTGACATGTCCAAAATTCTTACTGGGAACAATTCCTAACTAGTGCTATGTGGTTTCTGTCCAGGGAAGTGTTGGCATAGGTTAAAATAATTGAGACCTTGGATGGCTATCCTAAAATGTAGGCAGTTAGATTTTGTTATTAGAATTCCAATCGAAGTCAACTGATTTTATGCATTTTCCTGTAGCATGAGTCCCACTTCAAGAGAAGCTATGCTGCAGATAATAAAAAAATGCTACTCTTCTTCTGTGTCCCTTGTATAAGACCTTTCTATTACTGGATGGAGAACAAAATTTTTCTTTAATGAAAATGCATGATTTAAGCAGAGGATTAAATGTCATGTCCTGAGACAGAATCATGAGGATTATGAGATAATAATACTGGTGGACTAGACAGACACAGTGAAAAAATGAAGAAATTTGTGTCAGAGAATTGTATTTGTGCAGAACCAAGGAGAAAGTTGAGAAGATTACTGTAGTTATCACAATAATATATGCCTTGACCTGTGGGACTGAGCCAGATGATCTCATGTGGTTCTTTCCAACCTGAACAATTCTCAGTTTCTATATTCTGTTTTCTTCTTTTTTTTCTTGGTAGGTCTAATGGCAACAAAGCTATATGTATATATAACTGTATCATTATTAATATATTTTTCATCTAAAGGAAATTTTTAACATTAACTCTTTTTCCCTAATTAGATGTCTGGTACTTAATGAAATATTGCCAAACACACAGTCAGAATGCCTGAGTGCTGACAGTGATTAACATATTCTGTTGAAATGCTGTAAAGTGGCAAGAAAGTTGTTCTTAGAAAGAGTCCCTTCTGTTCCATCCTGCAAGATGCAGCAAAAGCTGATGATAGCAGCTGTCACTGTGGGTCAGTGCCCATAAGGTTTGTACAAGCCTTTTGACATGAAGTCTTTCATCTGTGATCTAAGTACTTTTGCCCTGCTGCAGCACCATATTCTTGAATCCATCATTTAAAGCACAGAGCCAATATATTGTCTCTGGTATATATCCACTTGACATTCCAAAGGAAGATTTTATTTTAAAGTACATTTCTATCATATTGCCCTGTATAACCTCCTATTCAATGAAAAGAATGCAAATGGATTTTGGCAGTGCTTGTAGACATATGATTCAGGTATATTAAATTACTTGTGGGTAATTTGAGAACTTTGGATAGTGTAATACAGTATGTGAATATGATTAGTTTAACCTGGAGAACCCCATTAATAATACACAACAAGTGCTTGTCCTGCTTTTATGGCTTCATGACATGTTTGAAGGGGTTCTTAATGTAACTCTAAATGCCATTCTGAATATGATTAAGCTTTCTCAATGTTCTAAGCTAAGTGCTTCAGTTCCATAAACATTTTGGCAGCCCTTCCCTGGACTTGCTCCAGTAACTTCCCAATCTTTCTTATATTGGGAAGATCATAACTGGTTCCAGCAGTCCAAATGTGGCCTCATCAGTTCTGAGGAGAGATAGAGATGATAATTTTTCTTGAACTGCTGGACATGCTTCTCCTGATGAAGCTCAGAACACTGTTGGTCTTAATTGACACAACGGTGCATTGCTGTACATAACCTGGTTACACTGATACAGTTCTTAGCACTGCTAAGGATGAAATTTATATGATTAAATAGTTGCCCAAATCACGATTTTGTAAATTCTTCAGTTTGAACTTAAAATAGAGGAAAACCTCATAAAAGGCTGAAATATTTGTGATTTGTCTTAGCTAAATTGGACCAAAGAAATCTTTCCATAATGGAAATGACATAGCAAGAACTTGCCAGGAACAACTTAGAATTTCCCCCAAAACACAGTGTCAAATATTCAGGTTTCTGAACAACTATGTACATTTGGTGTGCCATCACCATGTTGTCCTCATGTCCTCAAATGGCAAGTCCATTTCATAGTTAAAAATGTGTAGATCTTGCAAGCAGAGTGTTGCTGTCATGCACATACAGACCAGTTATCCTATTACAGATAGTCTGCCTACTAGAAAGTCTGATATCAGTTAGATAGGTAGACTATTCCAATGGGCCGGAAAACAGAACCCCAGGGTTCACATGGTTATGATCAGTTATATGGCATCTAACTGGTAGATTTTAGTTGATCATTAGTGTTGTTCCTCACAAGTTGAGGCTGGAACTGAGAAGGTTTAATGATGGCCTGGATAATGACATGCACTGTCGATAGGTGACACCAGTTTGGTGAAGGAGGCTATTCTGGAAAGCAGAGCTTCAGTATCTTGACAAATTGTGGAAATGGGCTGAGAGGACCTTTATGAAGTTCAGTAAACGCAAATGGAAAGTTCTGAAGCTGGGATAGGATAAATCCACACAAAGTTTGGTCATCAGCTGGACAGAAAACAGCTCTGCAGAACAGGAATTTGAAGTTTTAACTTGCTACAGATTGAACATGAGACAGTCACCCTGCTAGTAAAGGCAGTCAAATAAACCCTCTGCGGTAACAGCAAGAGTGTAGCCAACAGGTGCAGAGTGATGGTCCTTCCTCCTATGCCCTGCTGGGGTGGTGAAACATGCTCTGCAAGGGCCTGTCCTGATGCCTTGAGGAGCCCCTGTGGCTCACAGCTCCTGATCCCATCTGTCCTGCACGATACCCTGTCAAACCTAACCAAAACACAGCCAAAATAATAAGCAGATCCCTTTCTGCTCTCCTTGTTGCCCATAAATGTAATTGCAGAAACTAAAGAGCATCCCATTTACATCAGCTGGAGCTCAAATTTAATCTTTCAGTTTTGGATGAGTCAACAACCGAACTGCTTTTTTCTTCTTTTATTTCTCATTTTTCCTTTCACAGTTTTTGCCCTGTGTTGTTTATAAGCTCAGACTAAAATGATTAAGCAAGTGTTAAATGGCTCACTGTAACACATTATACTGAAAATCTACAATACATGAATTTCTAGATTTAAAGCCTGTTTGTAATTTCAAATTCTATATTTATGCTAATGAAAGTCCTGTATCAAATTTCCTGTCTGAAAGAATACTCCAAAAATGTTAAAACAGGAGCTAGATGGCCCACTGATGCATTAACAAGAATCTGCCACCAAATGCAGTGATTTATTCAGTGAAAAGTCCATATTGGAGAACAAGTTACTCTGTCTAAAATTTAATTTGGTTACATTAAAATTACTTAAATAATTGACTTTATCTACAAGGTGTTTTGCCAACATTACTCAAGTCTATGTGATATATAAATTTACAATAACTCCCTTTATACAGAAAATGAGACAGTCACTTAAACGGGCAAGTGCCCAACGACAGTGCATGAGAAGCAGGACTGCAGCTCAGAATTCCTGAGTTATCACATTTGTCAAACATGCAAATTAAATTTGCTGAGTGCCAATCAAGTGCAGTGCCCTCAAGTCACTGCTGGTGATGATTTCAACGCTAAGAAAAAAATGGGATGTATGGCTATTTGTTCAGAATTCATTTGTTTTAATAGAGTTCCTCGCATTCCTCTTGAAGATAAGAATCTGAAAATTAAAACATTATTTGAAGCTTAAAAAATGATTAATCTTATGATAAGCTTTTGTGATGTGTGTCAGGCAAATGTCAATCAGACAATTATCTAAGTAGACTGCAATGTTATGATCACCATTTTGTTATTGAAATATCAAATAAATTACACCAATAATTGTCTAACAAACGTTGTACCGAAATCAAAGTTTTGCCTCAATTTCACAGATTCACTAGTCTTGTGCCATTGCTGACCTTTGATGACACCCCACGTTGCCATTTTTGAACTATAGAAATTCAAAGTAAGACTATTAAAACATTCATAAGAGAAAGGGGAGATAGCCATAAATATTTTTGGAGGATATATTACATGTATTTTCAGAGAACTGAAATTATCTCTGTGGGCAAACCCCACCTCCCCACAGCCTCTCCCCCATAAGCTCTGTCATTCATAAAGTTCTCAAACTCAAAGCTAACTCAGAACTTGATCTTACATCACGGGAGATGTAGAGACAGTGGGTTTACTGTCACAATTTATGTAATGTTACCTCTGACCTGGTGCTCATTTTACCCTTGTTCAATATCATTTGTGAATGACAGAATCACAGAATTGATGGAAAAGACCTCTGAGATCATTGAATCCAACCTATGACCGAACACCTCCATGTCAACCAGACCATGTCACTGAGTTCCAGATCCACTCTTTTCTTTAGCACCATCAGGGATGGTGACTTTTTCCTTCCTTTGTCTCATGTGGGAAATTTCTAGTCTCCAAACCTCTTCACTGCAGACAGGCAGAAGAGCTACTTCTCATTTTGACAGCCCATTTCAGAATAGAAAGTGCTTGGTCAAAGTGCTCTTTCAAACTTGACACTTCTCCATCACACCCATAATAATGGATGAGGGTTCTTAGAGTTCTTGTCAATAAAGCTGGAAGTACAGACACCGCTGTTAAACAGATTTATCCTGAAACATCTTCATAATGTCAGACAGACTCTGTGCACTGAATGGAAAGGGATGCGCAGATCACCACTCTGTGTCTCTATACCAGGGGAAAATGGGATACTGGTAGTAATTTTTCACAAGGCTAGAGAAAGAAAAGGACTGTAAAAGAGATGTCAATTCCAAGAAAAAGATATTAAAATAAACAAAATTTTTTATTAACTGAAGGTCATAAAAACTCTACATTTATTTCAACTGTTGTAATTGATATCAGGAAACAGCTTGTTCAATGCAGATAACATGTGTGATATAAATTATTATAATGTATTAGAATTTAAAAATAAATACAAATTAAGTAACACAGCTAACTGAACATTTAATTATGCTGTTTTATTTATACAAATGTGACCTTTGTGTCCTAATTCTACTGAAGAGGGAAGATTCTCAGAGTCCCATGACGGGAATATTTCTTCTGGGACTTCACTCTTCTTTCACTACTCATGAGACATCTGGTGACCCCATCCTTAGGTATTTGCACAGAGTTTGGGTAACCTGAAGACATGTATCTGGGCAAAAAATAAAGAAATGTGTTGACTTTCATGCTCATCATTAATAGTGGGACAGCAAAATTTGAAATTTTAGAGCAAGAAAGCAGAGTGCCTTCCAAGTTCAAGGGGAAAGGACTCCCAGTATGTTTTTCCATAATCAAACAATGTATCAGAGTTACAAAATCATTTCCCTATAATGGCAGAAACTCTGTGCTAAAATCTATAACCTTTCCTAGACAATAGACAAAAGACCATCAAATACAATAATGTGTCTGATGTGCTTAAAATTAAAATGCTGCAATTGCATTCCTAACCTTGCACTAAAGCAAACACAGTAGTCAAATTTATATAAATATAAAATATTTATATATTAATAAATAAATATATTTCTAGAATATGAGAACAGAAATAAATTTACATGTTCTGAATGTGTCTTGGTGAATATCCAAATGACATCCTGTGTATGAACTACAATTGTTGCTCGATAGAGCATTAGCATCAGTACACTTAAGCCAGGAATAGTCTAAATTATCTGAAACCAGAGGGGGCTAAGATTTTAAAAATTTTACTCACATGTAGATCCAAAGTAACAAGCAACACCTCCGCTTAAAAGACAAAGGTAATCCCTTCCCAAAGAAGATGGCTCCTTGATGTCATGTGCAATGCTTTTTCAGCTCAAGTATTAAGGAAAGTTTCTGAAAAATTATCTACCCCTTGAAAAGGGTTACAAATTTGGGTTGGAATGCATATGCTTACTTCTTTGTAGTAATGACATTATCATTAGAATAACTTGTTTATCACATTAATGTTCAAAAATAATTTTCATCATATTTACATTCATATGTAAATATCAAAATACTTTTTTTAATAATTTGAACTTTTTAAAATTCAAGTAATGATAGAAAAAAATGTAAATTAACTAAATTTTCAAGTAGTCTCAGATCAATGCAATGCATTTCTTTTAAAAACAAAACAATCCTTGAAAATATTATACCTAGTAAAGAAAGCTTGGAAGGGTGCCATATTCTAAAAAAAAAATTTAAAAAAGGTAGTCATTCATATGTCTCAAATTTTTTTAGATTAAAAAATAGAATAGAAATCCATTTTAATATTTTAACACAGATGCTGATGTTTTTATGGAGAATGAAGAAAAAATTGCTCATTTTTGTTAATGAGAGAGGTATGCTAAATCACAGTGCTCTTGTAAATATATATGTTCAAACAATGGTGGGGAATTAGCTTATTTGAAATAAAAAGCATACATGTCCTTAAGGATGGTGGAGCAATTTAATGCTGTATAGGATTAGTTTTCTGAGAACATACTGTGAAGGTCCTGAGGGTCTCATAGCTCACTAATACCAAACTTTTAACATCCTCATTTAAATTTCCGCAGACTTAATAATATGCCCTAAAGTCAGAATTTGCTATTTAGGGAAAATATAAATACAATAATTATCAGCTCGGTACTACCCTCGAAGACAATGAACATACACACAATCATCCTGCTGGGTTTGCTAGGAATCAGTAAGAAGACGAGTTTTCACACATCCTTTCACTGCTCTGTGGACAGATGCTGTTAGTTATGAGTAAACTGTGCATATGAGTCTCCTCCCCAAGTCAGGCACAGCACAACTACAACTGGATCTTTTAAAAACTGAAAAAGACTCCCAAACAGGTCTAACCTTAAAGTGTACAGAGCAATGTATACTGTGGATTTAAAAATAAAAAAGCCAAACCTGCTCTTGGTTAATATATACTGCAATATTACTTCTCTAAAAGATATCCAAAATATTGTGTGTCCATGTGCCTACTAAGGCTACAGAGTAAAGGAGAATGGTAGAAACATTTCATCTTTAAGTAACCTAGTATAACACTTAATGAGGTCCAATATTTTAAGCTAGAGACAAGTTCTGTGTGTTTTTTGATCTGCATCATTGTGGGTGGAAAAAATGCCCCTCAAAAATATAGTCCAAAGGCCTGCAACAAGAGGAAAATATTTTCTTTGCTTCGTTTTGTCATTTGGTTTTTTTTGTAAACATTCACTGGTCTAGAAAATAATGGTATCGTAAACAGTTTTATGACCGGTAGTATGTATTTAAAACTGTTAATGAAGGTAAGTCTTGAAAATTATCTCTGATAATCCATGCTGCTACACAGCCAAGACTTTCAAATATTAAATACTTCCTCAGCAGAAAAAAAAATATTATCCATACTTATTAGTATGTTCTTGAAAATCCCTAAAGCAATGATGTATCCCATACACAGCTAAGATTTGCCCATGCTTGTGTGAGATGTGCAGGTACCACTAATATTTATTCTGGAAAACTTTTGAATAATTTAGACCTCGGTTACCTTCACCTCCATAACCATATACTGATTTGGAGTAGTCCCAGTTCCAAAACAGCCATTCAATCAACTATACAGAGGGAAAAATCAAGTGCAATCAGTGCTTTTGACTACATGGAGGTCAGTGATGAGTGGTGTCCCTCGGGAGTTTATACTGTTTAATATCTTCATCAATGACACAGACAGCAGGATCAAGTGCACCCTTGACAGGTTTGCAGATGACATGAAGCCAAGTGGTGAGGATAAAGAACAGAAGGGTGGGGCCATCCAGAGGGGCCTGTAAAAGTTCGAGAAGTGGGCCTGAATGAACTTCATGCGGTTCAGTACAGGTTGGGCAATGCAGAGATTGAGAACAGCCCTGCCAAGAAGGACTTGGGGCCTCTCACGGATGAAAAGCTGGACACAAGCCAACAGTGTGCACTAAGAGCCCAGAATGCCAATCTCCCCCTTGGCTGCACTCAAAGCCCAGGGGACAGTGGGGTAAGGGAGGGGATTCTGCCCCTGTACTTCACTGGTGAGACCCCACCTGAAGTGCTGCATCCAGCTCTGGGGTCCCAGCACAGGAAGGACCTGGACCTGTTGGAACGAGTCCAGAGGAGGAACACAAAGATTATCAGAATGGAGCACCTCTCTTGCAAAGACAGGCTGAGAGACATGGGTTTATTCAGCCTAGAGAAGCAAAAAAAAAGCAGAAAGCAAGTTTTATGCAGGCAGGTAGTGATGGAACAGGGTGGAATACCTTTGAACAGAAACTAGTCAGGTTTAGATTGTACATATGGAGGAAATTCTTTACTGTGAGGGTGGTGAGAGTCTGGAACAAGTTGCCCTGTTCCAGGGAAGTTGTGGGTGCCCCATCCCTGTAAGTGTTCAAGGCCGGGTTGTATGACGCCCTAAGCAACCTCATCCAGTGCGTGGCATCCCTGCCCATGGTAGGGTGGTTGGAACTAGATCTTTATAGTGCCTTTCAACCCAAACCACTCTATGACTCTAGAAATATAAAGAATGACTATGCAATATGATAAAGTCTCTTAGTTACAGAATGATAACTAATACAGAAACTGAGAAGAGATAATTCATATTCACTGAGAAATTAGTTACCTGGCAATACCTGACCTACTCAAAAAATTCAGAAGAATTGCCCTTCATAAGGTTGTAAGGAAGAAAAATTAATAGCTTTATTAATGATCAATTAAGTTTAAAAATGAGCTTTAATAAATTCAGAACAACTCAACGTTTAAATGAGTGTTTTGAGACCTTAGAAACTTACACATATAAACTATGATTCTTTTAACTTTTTTGAGGCACAGTTTTGAATGCTATTAAATCTGTATGGAAATGAAAGCCTATCACAGAAAAAAGACTCACTGAACTACCAAAAAAGAAAGTTTAATTTAAAGTTCTGTTTTACCTTAAGAACAAAGCCATAAAAGAAGCTCTGTTCTGCCTCAAGAACAAAGTAAGTAATAAATACACTGAATATTTATTAAAACTATTAGACATTCAAGAACTGGAATTGAAACCAGGTGCAACTAATTAAGATATATAAAAGAAAACAGTAGAAGGATGGAAGGAGTTATGTTCACTACCAGACAAAGGTATAAAATATGCAATAAGAATGAAGTTTGGGTTTGATTATAATTGGCACTGGATAAATGACCATCAAATTGTGGAAAACTGAGACTATAAACAGCATGGGTACATGACTGCTCCAAGTAGAAACCAATGGACTGGCAAGAATGTAGAGGAGTTCATTCTGTGAGTGGGCATCACAGATATGCTGCTTTGCTTCTCGCATTGCATTGCATTCATTGTATTAATTGCATTCTGTTACTGCTTTTCCTGTTGGGTTTGTTAGATATTTTATATCACCTTTCAAGAGTGTCCTTTGTTTGCTCTGGCTATCAGATCAACCTCTGTAAAAATGACTCCTTGTGCCCCAAAGTAGGACAAATCTACCAGTGCAGTTATTGTGCGTTGCAGCAAAGTTGGAGCACAATGATGTTTTTATCTTCTGCCCTGGGCAGCCACATCAGCAGCAATAACAGCGAGCAGCATCCATCAATGGCACTGGTCTAAGAGGAAACACTGCACTATATCTGAACTTAGCTGTTTAGAGCCAAGGTACAGATGCAAATTAATTTACACCAGTCCAAACTGGCAGGACTGTACTTGTTAAAAAGAAGAGGGGGTAATGGTGAAAATGAAACTGAACAACTACCATTTTCCACCAGTGTCTGGTTTGTTAGCGCAATGATGCCTCTGCACAGGGTCACTATGTAAAATGTAGGGAAACTGTAAGCAGAAGAAAAAATGTAGGATAAGAAAAATTGTGTTCTGTGCATAAGAAAACAGAAAAGGACTAGTATAACAATAAGAGTCACTGACAAAAAGACAGCTTAATTGGTTTGTTTGGAGGCTTACAACGTCAACTACCATTCCTCTGCCAATAGTCAGTTCAAGGACTGAAAAAACATTTGGAAAGTAGCTCCCCTGCTCCTGATCCAGAATACCTTTTAGCAGTGGTGTGTGCAATCATACCAGACTTTGCCCAAGTGAACCTTTCAACTGCTTTGGCAATACTGATGACACAGACATAACCTATCCAGACTCCCCAACAATTATGCTTCAGCAACCAAAAGGGATGGTATTCCACAATTTCATAGGATATTTTTTGTGTCTGTGGATAGCTACCACCACTGTCAGATGGCCTAGCAGAATACATGGTGGCCCAGTTCACACCACCTTCCTAGAGTACGACAGGGAAACAGCTGTGTGTAACTGTGGTGCTAGTGTAGACAAGATTAATGGAGACTTTGTGCCATTGTTACTTGGCAGAACACTTAGAGATTCTTATTACCATGGCTCATAAAGTTCACAAATGCAACCTCATCTATCACCAGAACATCTTTAGTTACCACCTAAGGAGTTGCCAGATGGCCAGGGAATAAGGTTTTCATGGAGGAATGGACTTAAATCACTCTCCTGTACTCAGTCTCGATCTTGTTTGGTATTTGCAAAAGCCAAAAAAGAAGAGGAGCAAAGATCAAGTAAAGCCATGGCTATGACCTGTGCTATCTGAGTCTAGTTCACTAATCTATGTGAACTAGAAGTGAAAAATCATAAGGGATATTCTGGCTGAAAAATCGTAAGGGATATTCTGGCTGAAAATTTAATGTAAATTTTTGACTGCTCTTTTCCTGGAGTGGGAAATTTCATAGATAGCAGATGCAAGTCATTAAAATAAGTACCTATAATTTTTTTCCCCATTTCCTTCTTTCCCCTGATGTCACTGAACTCTCACAGTGCAGCCTCTGGCGGCCACTGGCCTGAATCTGGGAATCCAGATTCAGCTGTATTTTAAATCCCAACCCAGCAGCTTTTGGGATCCAAAAACTGCATTTGGCATCTTTGGAGGCTTTTTTTTCCAGCTCTAGTCATTTTGTCATTGATACTAACTTACTCTGAAGGGCCAAAAAATATGATTATACTTCTACAGTGAGCAATGAAGCATGTAAGGCTCTATTGAAAACAAAATGCACAGTGCAAAATGGATAGAAAAACAGACCAAATTAATTTGAAACAATTTATGGTTTAAAGTGTAGAAGATGAAGAGATGCTGGATAGTTCCCAGTTACTGTTTTGCATTTGCAAATAGCAGGTGTGTAACAATGCACTGACATCAGTCAGGAGCATGACTCTCAGGCTTCTACTGTCCTAACAGGAGAGGTAATTTGGGAGCTGCTGGACATGCAGTGACCTCTCTTATAGAAGTAATGATGTGTGGGCTGCGAAAGGATGGGGTGGCAAAAGTAGTCAGGAAGCAGAAATGGGACTGAGTCTGTAGTTTCATTGGCATTATGTGGTAGAGTCTTTTTTGAAAAAATGGTATTAACCCTTTGAGTCTACAACAGTCTTATGAGCTCAACAAAGAGGGTAGATATTGCCTGGCTGAGAATAAAACGGAGTTATTCTGATATGTCTTAATAAGTGCTTTCCCATTATGAATCCATGTCAAGAACTGCCAAGATCCTTCTTATTTCTGCAGCCACCTCTCCCCCTTCTACACCTGTTTTTGAGTGTGATATTCTTTCTGTGTCCTCAGCTGAGCTTGAAAGCTCTCTAGCTTAATCTATTTTTTTTTTTAATAAATGAAGAAATTGAAGAGGTCAATATTCTCTCTCAATCAAGACAGAAAAATGTCCTTTTCTTATAACTATAAAACATGTCCAGCTTTTCTGGAGATATTATAGAGGCATATGTTCTGTAAGTGGAAGCAGCAACAAAGAGTAGGAGAAATGTGAGTGGGAAAAGTGAGGGGTTAAATGAGGGCACCTTGGTTTTGGGACGGTGTCTGCTTAAAAGTGTTAATATATCTAGGAGCCTGAATCCCTTTTTGAGAGGACAACAACAGTCCTTGCAAGGAGTTGGTGGCCCAACAGAAGTTAGTGATGCAGAAGGTAAATTCTCAGGTAAGGCCTGAAAGGCTTTGCAGTTGAAGATATTATATGGTGAAATATTAAGTTTTGAGTTAATGCAAACTTTTGCAGTAGAAATGCATTGAAATTCTTTATGATTCCTCCTAGAAAAATATAAAACACTTGCTTAAGCATATTAATCTCTCTGTTCAGAATCTTCCATCTTGAATATTTATTTCCGTTTTGGTTAATTTTTCACTCTAGAAAATAATCAAGGACTATTCTGCCAAGAAAAAATTAAAAGATTGGATACGGAATAAAGTTTTTAAAATTTATTTTTAACAGTGATGTCAAAACTGAAATATTTCAGGAGTGTCTATTGATAATAAATGAAATTTCAGGTTATTTTTTTTAGGTATTTTGAGTGAAGACTGACCAAAAATCTGAGCTTTTGTGTAAACATTATCTTGAAACAAAATGTTTTAAATGGGTTCACTTGACTCATTTCATTATGAAAAATAACAGCAAGAGAATAAGAAGAAAATTAAAATCCTCAAAAATGAAAATATTCATCATACAGTTTAAATAAATATAAACTACAGAATTAGTCAACTCAATCATTCAGTCTGAAAAGATTTTCAGGAACACTGCCTAGATCTCAGTAAGTTTATCACTGTTCTTCAGTAATTACTTCTTTATTAACATTACTTAATTTCCTTGGTATAGTCACTCTCATTTTATTAAAGCAATTACTGTTCTTAGCAGTTTTAATTTTTAATTGAGTTTTTTAATTAAATCACTTTATGAGAAATACATTCCTCTGTTGTCAACTTATACAATATTCCTTCATGACCACTACCTGAAGTAAATTTCAAAACCTGAGAGTGTCATTCTTGTCCATTAAAAAAATCATGACAGTTATGACATTGGTGTAAAGCTATAATTAACAATGTTATTATTTTTTTTATTTGAATATATTTAGAAATAGTATAAATTCTGTTTGGTTTATTCCTGAAACTGTGAAGTCTATTTAAGTGTTCATGTAACAGAATGGATATTTTCACGTAATAAACTAACTTCCTGCAACAAATCTCACTGCAGTTTTCCAAATCCTCATTTGCCCCACTTTTTTTTTGCTCATATGACTGAAAATATATGGGCCAGCAAGAGTTTTCACCTGGCCTAAGCATTTCTGTCAAAATACTTCAGCTATATTGAAGTTTGCCTCATGTACCTGCATTCTGATAGACAAAACATCAATAACAGGATTAAGATATAAATAATAGACAGTACTGAACAGATATAGAAAGCCCTTTGCATTTGATTATCTTGTATCAAGTGAGTTGTAAATTATAATATATATATTTCTTGAAAAAACAATGCCTCTATTCAATACAAAGATATTAATATATAAGTATACACAGAAGCAGAAAAGCAGTTTTCATATAGAGTAATTTTAATCATTTTTGGTTTTCCATCTTATTTAAGGGAACTAGAAAAAAAAATCTGTAAATTAATTTTCTGATTTAAAACACATTGGTAGTTCACAATTAGTTACATCTAGTAATGAGAAAAAAGAACAATGTATACAGCACCATCTTTTACAACAAATTTCCATAAAGGCCAAATTCTAATCAAAATTTAGCAACACAACTCTCTGTATTATAATTCACTTAAGACAAATTATTGAAACTCCATTTTCTTATTGCTGCTTTTACCTGCCCTGCATTACATTATAAGGGCAGTCCAAGTATCTTCTCTGATCACAAAATATAAATTTTGATCTCTATTTTAAATTGGGATTTTTGCAATCCTTGTATAAAAGTCTTCTATTCTGATGGATCATTTTAAGTGTAAGTCTTCTTAGCTCGTCAACTTGTTTGGGAGCAGATGGTGAATATGATCAGGTGGTTATAATTAGGCTTTTTAAATAAAGAAATTCACCATTTCACTAAATAATAACCAAACAAATAATCTGCTGGCATTTCCAACTGACTAAATAGCATTCATATATATACACATGATTGAGCACAGAAAAGTCTAATGTCCATGCTAATGATCTACAGAATTCTTGCCATCACTTTAAAGACCTGCAGCATATTTTGCTAGTAAGATGAAATTAATGAGGAATATATTTTGAATATCCATATAAATGAATATATTATATTATAAATAGCAATGTTTACAACCAACATACTGCTCATTATTTCTTGGATTCACATCTAGATATTAATTTCTTGAAATGGTTCTCATAGTGTTATTTTTGAGCTAGCTTAAATCTCAATGGAGTCCAATAAAAAAGGAATGAATTCTTGTTAGCTTCAAATGACATTTAAACACAGACTCCTCACATTTATAAACACATGTGATGGATATGTTCTTCAAGATGGATGTATAAAATATTTCCAGTAAAGGTGAAAGGCTCAGATTTTTACTTTTATTTCTTTTAATTCAGCTAAAGTTCAGTAATTTCTGACCAAGTATGTAGTTTTCAAAAAGCTAACATATGTTCTAACTATAGATAGATTCATGAATGAAAAAAAAGCTGATTCACTTTCATCTGTTTTAAAGAAAAGAAGAAAATTGCTTTTAAAGAAATCATTTTAATGAGGAAGAATTTTAAGGACAAGCATAAAGAATGAGATATATTCCTTTCCTAGATTTAATCTGGGTGTTTTTATCCAAAAACTGCTTAATGTAAAAAACATGAGCAGAATTGAGAGCTTCATTTCCACCCTTTATAGATATGATAATTTTTAAGCCACTTCTAGCATGACAACTGGAAAAAGATTTTCTGAGTGATTTATTGGTCATTACTGGCATAAAAAAAAATCTTAGTCCAAAATTATTTAAGATTATATTGTCTCCCATCATGTGAAAGAATCATGGTTTATATTTTACTGAGTGCATAAATCTGAGAACTGATAATAACTTGTGGATGTTTTAATTGCATATTTAAATGTTACTAATGCAACCAAAGGTAAGAATTACAGTTTCTTCTCATCCAGATCAGAATATGACCAGTGTAACAGACACAACACAGCTTTTAATTATTTTAGATTTCATCTTAACCATCAATTAATTGATGAGTCTTCCCAGTCATCTGTAAATTATATTTAATTTGTCATTGCTGTGGTATTCTTGTGCTCATTAACATCAAGATTCTGTTTTGAGTTTAGAGGCTCTGTAAAAAGGGAATTTCAGACTGTGATTATTGAAGACTTTAATATTCCTGTTTCTTGATTTATAGAATCAAATTTAACATGACTATTCCTATGTAAAATCAAGAGTGGAAATGTTTGCAAGATTTCGCCTAAGTGACACTAACAAGTATAGCTATTAAATTTGTGGCTATCTTTGTTCTGTTCACAGTCTCACTCTGTCCCCTACTACCATTTATTTTCATAGTTAAAATAGGTAGCAAAAGACTGCACTAGTGTAAAATGCATTTTTTTCTCTCCTTATTTCCAAGGAGAAAGGAAAGTTCAAAGTACCTTTGAAGATTACGTTTATACCATTCTACTTTGTAGATATGTTAATTTTGAAGAACAAGAAGTGCATTGAACATATTGACAACATCTTCAGTGGATAAGATTTCCTCAAGAAAACCTACACTGAAAAGTGATATATTAGAATTTATTATTTTTGGACCAGTTATATAGGTACCAGTGCTTGCCAGAGTGGAAAAATTTGTAAGTTAGCTTAACACATAAATCAATAGATTGATATATGTTCTAACTTTTATCAGGAACCTGGTAATATATTTTCTATTGATTACAACCAGACAATAATATAATTGTATATGCTCTGCACAGACTGTCTTGCAGTTTGTCTGCAGGAGCATGCCCAAGACAAATAAATTCGGTCTAGGAAATTAGTCTTCAAATTTAATGTAGTCTTTGATCATTCTAGTTTAATTCAGAAAATAAAGATTATTTTATTCATCAGTATGAGAGTCTGCACTAATTAATTTTAAACTGAGCATTCATTTTCCTCATAATTATCTTTATAGTCATAGCAATGTTTGTGGTTTTTTTTCACTCAGTAAAGGATATACCAGCTGAACATGAGCCAGCATGTGGCCAAATAGCCAAGAAGGCCAATGGAATCAGTTTGTATGAGAAATAGCACAGCAAGCAGAACAAGGACAGGGATTGTTTGCCTGTAACCGGGACTGGTGAGGCTGAATCTCAAATTCTCTGTTTACAAGAAATACATTGAGGTGCTGGTGCTTGTCCAGGGCAGAGAAATGGAAAGGTGAAGGGTCTGGAGCACAAGGCAGGAAAAGGAGACTCAGGGGAGACCTTACCACTCTTTACAGCTCCCTGAAAGGAGGGTGTAGCCAGGTGGGTGTTTGTCTCTTCTCCCAGGCAAGAGGTGACACAGCAAGAGGACAGTCTTAAGCTGTGCTAGGTGAAAGTTAGGCTGAGTATTAGGAAAAATTTATTCACAGAAAGAGTTGTTCAAATATTGGAACAGGCAGCTCAGGAAAGTAGTTTGGCCACATCTCTGGAGAAATTCAAAAGACATTGATGTGTCACTTGGGGACAGGGTTAAGTGGTGGACCTGGCTGTGCTGGATTAGCAGTTGGACTAAATGACCTCAGAGATCTTCTCCAAACAAAAAGATTCTATGATTCTATTTTATGATTTTAAAAGGTACAATCTTTGCATTCTAAATCTGTATCTTATTTTAAATCCAGCATGTTTCCATCCAATGGAAACAATTCTTTTATTATTTTACTTTTATTTTTACTATTAAGCATACAAAATTTTGTTTCTAATTTCAGTGTAAGCAGGATAAATACCTATATCAATTAAAGGTGACTAATGATTGTTTAATTGTGTTGAGAAACCTTTTCATGAGGAAGGCAAACAAAATTATGAAACTTAAGATCTGGATTTCAACAACACCATTAAAAATATATTTCTATTATTTGCTTCTGATTTAAAAAAAATAATTTATCTGCACAGTCACAATTTATGAGCACAATCCATCAATAAAGTAATATTACCATAGTTCAGCTTTTAAGTTATTATCCATTTTGAATACTTTAAGAGCCTCTGAGATTCTTTATATATAGTTTCCTCTAGTGTTTATTTTTTAATTTGTAACATGTACCACAGAAATGAGTTATAGTGATGAATTTCTGTTTTGTGATTATTAGTTTTTTAGATTAAGCATTTTATCTTGCTGGATGCAGCCAAATAAATATAACTTACACACAGAGCAGTCTATTATACTCATTCAGTGCATGGGGTTTCAATTTTCTCAATTCAAGAGCAATCCCCATGGCTAGCTAACAATACAGTGTGGTGATCAAAAGCTGCAAAGTAATTATTAGCAAATACATCACATTACTGTATAGGTACAGATCACTGCTGGACCTTACAGGAATAAATGTTCTGATGTTTTATTGTTTTATTTTCCTCTATTTTTTTCAGAATAACTATTTAACATTTAGGCTGTTATTACTGCAAAATTATTGAACCCATAATTGGATTAATGTATTTAATACCAAATTTATTAATTGCAAAGTATTTGTATAGTCTGATGGCAGTGATAGGTCACAGCTATGGAAATGTGATGTTCTTTTCTAATGAGCAGATTCTGTATCCTTTGGATGTCCTTTTCCACCATTACCTTTATTGGTACCTCTTCCTGTGTTAATCTCATAGGATTTTGGCAAAAGCCAGGCTTTTTTCTCAAAATGCATATTTTGAGTTTGCATGGCAAGTCTCTGGAGGTTCCAGGGGTGTCTTCTGTGAGAAGCTGCCTGAAGCTTCTCCCATCTCAGGCCCAGCCAATGCTGGGCAGCTCCAGGACAGACCAAAGATGAGCCATCTCCAACAGTGGTAGCACCTCTGATACAACAGAGCTAGGGAGAAAAAAACTGCTGCAGAAGGACAAGTGGAGAGAAGAGTGAGAATAGCAACAGCCCTGCAGACCCCAAGGTCAGTGCAGGAAGAGGGGCAGGAGGTGCTCCAGGTACCAGAGCAAAGATTTCCCTGCAGCCCTGGTTGAGACCATGGTGAGGCAGCTGTGTCCCTGCAGCTCATGATGGCCCACAGGGGTGCAGAGATGCACCTGCAGGAGTCATAAGGGTGAACCCTATCACACCAGAAATTGAAACTTTGATACTGACACTATCTGGGGATATAATAAAACAGACCAAAAAAATCCAAACTATTCCATTTCATAAGAATGTCTTGAATGTATTTCAGTTGATTTTGGGGAAGAAAATTCCTTTTCTGTGTTGGTCAGGAATATTAACAATTAAAGGTTAATTTCTTCTTGTTTAATATTTTCATAATAAATACCACCTTACTGTAGTATTGCCACTTTCATCTCATGGCTGCTAGGCATCTCCATCTCTATTTCACCTTTTAACTAATCCTTATACTCATTTTCTGTGTAATAGACTTTCTGTAGATTCTCCATGATCTCCTGTCTTCTCCACTGACCTTCATTTACTTCAGTTTAAAAAAAATATTTTACTGTGTGGGTGATTGAACACTGAAACACGCTGCTGGTGAAGTTTTGATGTCTCTATCCATGGAGATTTTCAAAACTAAAAAGAAAATTCTCCTGAACAACCAGCTTGAGTTGACCCCTCTTTGAGCAAGAATGAGGAAAAATGGTATTGCAAAGACTGTAAAACTAAAACTGTAAAGCTAGCCTGTGACTGGCTGACTAGTTCAAAATTATTGCATTAGGAAGAATAAAGAATCAGGTAGATAAACATAATTTAAAAAGCCTTTCTGTAGCAGACTGGCTGGGGACACCTTCAACTAACCACTAATTCCCCTTTCTGCATGGCTTTCCCTTTAAATCTGGACTTAAATCCCCTGTTTAACAAAAAATAGTATGTTTAGTTTGTTATATAAATCACTTCTCAATGAGATGACATAGCAGGAGCAATATTTCAATTCACAGTAGAAAGAAAAAAAAAAATCAAACTGAGACATAGTCAGAAAAGGATCAGATGGAATTAGCATGAAAAATCTGGCCAAAGAGGGCACTGAATAAATAATTTATTCAGATGTACATTAGCACTTAATTTATATACTTCGCTTACGATAGTTGTTTTATATTTCTGATAAATTTGGATATGGTAATTTGCAAACAAAATGTGAATACTGTTGAACATTTTTTTCTCTGCGACTACACAATTTTTGCATATTGACAAATCACAATGCCAACAAAGGCTTTAGGTTAACTAGTTCTGGTGATATAAATCAGAAAAATGTAGCCAGTGCTAGTTTCTTCATCTATTGCTGTTCTTTTTGCCTTGTATGTCTTTGCCTATTTAGGTAAAAAATTTTAAAGCTTTTGGAACTGCATAATATGAGTAGAGAATAACCTCCATTCATGCTCTCAATATAAAATCAGGTTGCAATTCTACATCTGTGTGTGAACAATTGTTGTAACATAATAGAAGCTCTATTTGCCTAGAGGGCACAGCACTACCAACATTTTAATTCATTGCTTTGTAAAACACCTTATAACATCCAACGTCTGAAAAGCAGCATGAACAATTGAATTTTATTATTGTGAATGTAAAAGAAGGTTAAGCAATTCCAGGTATATTAGTTTTCTTCCATATACTTGTCACTGCAGAAATTTAGAGGTACATGATTAAAGCAGAAGGGCAGAAATAAAATGCTAATTGAGAATAGCCACCACTTTTCTAAACAGTAAAACTAATTATGATATAACTCAAGCCTTGCTCGTGTCCAAAATATTGTTCACATTGACAAAGTTCCAAATTGTGGTCTTGAGATCTTAGGCTGGGTAGAGTTAATTTTCTTCACAGTGTGGCTGGTATAGGGCTATGTTTTGGATTTATCCTGAAAACAGTGTTGGTAATATAGAGATGTTTTTGTTATTGCTGAGCTATATTGCTTTTCTACTTTTTTACTGCCACTTTGGCAAGGGGGCTGGGAGTGAATGGGAAGCTGGGAGAAGGCAGATCTGGGACAGGTGAGCCCAATTGACCAAAGGGATACTCCAGACCATGTGACATCATGCTCAGTATATAGAGTGGGGGAAAGACGGAGGGAGGGGATGTTTGGAGTCTTTGTAGTTTTCTTCCCAAGTCACTGTTATGTGTGATGGGACCCTACTGTCCTGGTGATGGCTGAACAGCTGCCAGATCTTGAGAAGCAATAAAGTAATTATTTGTTTTCTTTTGCTTTGCTTTGCTTGTGTGTACAGCTTTTTCTCTCCCTATTAAACAATCTGTATCTCAACCCATGGGTTTTCTGGCTTTTACTCTTCTGATTCTCTCCCTGATCCTGCTAGTGGGGGAGTGAGAGAGCAGCTGGGGATTAAACCACAACAGGGAGTAAGGGAGAAGAGCACACAATTTTCATTAAAACTATTGGACCTCTTCAGATCAAAGTTCTAAAACTCCACACAAACATTTGGTCACCATAATAAGACACTTGATGTAAAAACCTTTCTAGTATCCATAAAACTGCTTAATTAATTAACGGGGAGGAAACAAATAGAATGCCCCTTCACACACACATTTTCAAGCAAAAATAACTGTTTGAAATGAAATCATTCTTTTGGGAAAAGGTGGGAAATTTCATCTTCATTTTTATGTAAGTCCTCAGTATAAATGTATTGGCTGAATCTGTACTAGCAAGCATGAATCTTTGAAAACAGACTACAAGCATTATTTCTAGGCTGTGTATTGGAACTGTCGTTGCCCTACACTGAATTTCAATCCATGCCAAGGAAGTGCTCTGAAGAGTAGGAAGTGATTTAAACCAAAGTTATGCCATAGGCTTTTTTAACAATTTAGCTGTACAGAAAAATTGAACTCCATTGTCTAAGAATGTTGCCAGTAAGGAAATGTTTCCTAGGTATAGGTGAACTCTGTTCCTTGATATTTATGTTGCTGGGAATTTATGCTAAAAATCTGCATAAATCCATAATTTTCCCAATTAAATTTCTTGGTTTTGTATAATCACAATTCCAAAAATTCCCTGATTTTAAGTATGTGAAAATTTTTTCAAAATGTTTAGTGTTCTTCTTTACTTCATATCAGCATTACTTAAATGAGTCATATATTTAAGGTAATGTTTTCTTCTTTTGACATTGTAAAGTTGAGTTTTGTTTTATACTTTATTATTTCTATATATAATTTGTCTAATTACGTTTTTTATACTCTATTGTGGAAAAAATAACAGATTTTGCCCTGTCAAAAGTAAATATTTTTATATTTTTTAGACAGTCTTCACCTTGTGACACTGCTAAGTCTGTAAACAGACTCAATGATATTAAAGGTCTTTTCTAACCTAAATGATTCTGTGTCAATGTTTGTTCCTATGGCTTTTTAAAATACTTATCTATATTTGTTTTTTTTCTTTTCCAATTATTATATTGATAATTGGTTTTACATGAATATTTAAGTGTCCGGATGAGCCCAATAATGAGAAAATCTTCTATCTTATGAGGATGTATTTAAAACTAAACTTAAAAAGCAAGAGGAAAAACATGAAAATCCAAGAATAACAATAAAGCATAAGTTTGTAGGAATATCTGTTTTCCCAGCATTAGCTCAGTTTTTTTTCCTTCTAAGAATTTGCTGTTACACTATATTATTCTATACTTATGTTTACAGAGATTATTTCTCATCTTTTTCCTTTACTGTGTATTAAATGGCATGATTATCTATCTTGTTTCATACTTCTATCCCTAAGGCATACCCTGCTTTCTGCAATTGTAGGTGTTAGTGAACCCCACTTTGCTTAAAATGCTGAGCTTTGCATACTTCAGCCATGAAAAATTATTTAACATGATTTATGTAATCATTTTATCATCATTAGAGGGTCAAGACTATATTTTTTCATATAGCAGAGTTCACCTACAGACATAGGAGTATTAAAGAATTCTCTCTTGGCCTATAAGATGCCTGAGAACTGTGGTCTTTCTCACACAGACTGTTCATGAAATAATTTACAGCATATCTTATTCTTTTGCTCTTTGGCCCTCATCATTATTGGTTATTAATTACCAGGTCACTTAGGAATTGAATTATAGCACTAATATATTTCCCTTAGGGAACTGATTATCCACTTCTCTTTCCCCTGGTAGCAATAAAAGTCTCTCATGAAATTACTGACTGCCAGCATTGTGTTGTTAATACAGTTGAACAAACTCATTTTTGTCAAGATCTCACACTAAAAAAATTGCTTCTGCATTATTCATGTAATAACTGCATACAAAGTAGATATGAAAATCTGCTAGAAGAGTAAAGAAGCAAAGCAAGGGTAGATATAATTGTATTAATAGCAAAATTACTGAAAAAGTAAACAAAGTACATATATATAATGTATATATAAGAAATTTATAAACAGTCTAAAATTGTGAAAGGAATGATATTTTACTGAAGAGGTATACAATGCAAACTCTAGATTTTTATCTCTACTATGACAAACAGACTGAGTGAAACAATTTTTTTTTAGTAGATAGGTTTATACCTTTTCAAAACTTAGTAAAATTCACAGGACACAGGACCTCTTTCAAGACAGAAATCATTTCACTGATAGCCTGAACTCATAATGCCCAGGTACAACAGGACAATCCCCTCCCTTGACCAGCTGATGGTGCTGGGCCCAGTGCACCCAGGGACACATTTGTCCCTCATGGATACCCTGCCTCTGGAAGTGCTCAAGGCAAGGCTGGATGGGGCTGTGAGGCCCTGGTCTAGGGAAAGGTGTCCCTGCTCACAGCAGGGGCGTTTGAGCTAGGTGACATTTGAGGTGCCTTCCAACCCAAGGCGTTCCATCAATCTATGATTCTGTGATCACATGATCACACACTAATAGCTTTTTCCTTTTTTTTTTTTTTTTTTTTTTTTTTCTTCTTTTTTTCTTTTTTTCTTTTTTTTTTTCTTTCTCCCAAGGAACATTTGCCCCTTTCTGTTTTGAGGAAGCTGGGACACTCCTTTTACTTCCATCAGGAAGCATCCTCCCAGGCTTCAGATTTCTGTGACATTTATGTGAAAACTTAATGTTACTTCAACATGCGACAGGTGAAGCAGCCCTGAGGCTGTTGTTTACTCTTTTAGTGCCACTACTTTCCATCCCAAATGTGATATTCATAACTAGGTCCAAACTGACTTACCACCTGTAGGTTTTGCCCATGGTGGAATGTGTTAATATATAATTAATAATGTGAAAACACAAATTCAGAATTACATGAAATATTCTATGCTGTCAGGACCTTCTGCAGTGGTATTAATTTACTGCAAATGTATTTCTAGAACTATTTAGTTTTCCTTTTCACAAAATGTTAATACCAATATGAAATTGATCCTGTATTTGACTATCCTACACAGGCCTTTCTTTCCTGCAGTAATTTCCAGCCATGGCTTATCAACACACAACAGAAAATGAAAATATGTAAAAAATGCAGTGTCCTTGGCCTGAGTAATAACCTCCTTGTAACTGCATAGCAAATGCTTCACAGAAATCCTAGTAACTTTATGTTTTATTCCAGGCTTACAAAACAGGGATAACACATTAATCTATGAGGATCTTTAACAAGCCCCATTGACCCAAATTTACTTTTGAATCATGTAAGTAACAATATTTCTTTTTCATATGTTTTTAGATGTTATCTACTAGTAAAATCAGATTATTTGGACAGATTAAACTCAGACTATTAAGAAAAGCAATATGATCCTACACATTGCTCATGTCTTGAATCAGGCTTTGAGGCCCTTACATACAACATTGTAAACTTTTCTGGAGAACACAAGGATTGGATAGCGCTGAATATTTGCTGTAAAAAATGTGCCATAACTATCACAAGGCAAAAGATAAAATGAGAATAATCTATAGGTCAGGGAGAAAACAGTTTTTAGGGAGCAAGGGTAAACCCCATATCAACAGCTACTACTACCTCCTAGCCTTTAGAAGGAGAGAGCACCACCCTCTAGTTTGAAAACGGTATATGAACAAACTTTCAAATTTTTTTATTAACTAATCTGAGTGTTCTCAGAAACATAAGTTTTTCTTTAATTCCTATTATTTCTTGTTGTATCTTAGTCCATTTCATTTATCTGATTCATTAAAAGTTGCTAAATCCCATAGATTAGATTACTAGGCTCAAAGAGGAATAGCTATTTAAGGGTAGGTAATTTCTTCTCTACTCTTGATAGCAGTCAACACAAAGAATAATTTATACCCTGGAAGTAATCAAGAAAGTCCTCAGCAAGAGCCTTATTGGTATGAATGGCATTCATCTCTTCCTCTTCAGTAGCCCATATTCTTACCTTAGAATATGGAAAACTAAAGGAGTTCATTTTTTTAAAAATCTTTTTAATATTATTTTCTCTCATCCTTTATAAATGTTATAATATTATTTACTTATAACATATATGCAGACTATATAGTGCTCCTCATCATAGGTGGGTCAGGGTATCTGCACTCAAGAGGTGTTTGCTTTTCCTTCTGCAGCTAAGTTTCCTTGATCACAGATTCCTTATCTGAATTCTACATCATCTCCCATTTATTTCAATACTTGGCTAGTGACAAGTGAACATAATA
Organism: Eopsaltria australis; assembly: GCA_034509425.1. Lineage (NCBI taxonomy): Eukaryota > Metazoa > Chordata > Aves > Passeriformes > Petroicidae > Eopsaltria > Eopsaltria australis. The sequence goes on along the minus strand of JAVTVJ010000189.1, from coordinate 2,952,438 downwards.
GGATTTATCAGAAGCAGCAATAAACCACCCCTTTGTGTAAATCCCATTAATCACAATGTCAAGCTGGATAACCATTGAGTCAAATGATAACTTCTGACCTGTAATCTTCTTTATCTATGCTAAATGAATAGTCCATTAATATTAATACTTGGGCAGTTTAATTATATATTCATGAAGATTCCACCTATGTATTGATTCTTAAAAATACATCAAAACCAAATTCAAATATTAGAAACTCACATACTTATTTTCTATTTGCAATAAAGTGAAAAAATGTGGAAGGCTCATTCTACACGAAATACCTTCTTGTAGAAATATTCGTTTGGTCTAGAAAAAGTAGAAAATAATTCATCTAGTTTAAGTTTCAACACCTTCCAGTATGAATTAATTATTTATTTACATACTCAAAATAATCACCTTCTAATCATTTAATGATATTCCATGAAAACTTATTCTCAGATATAATGAGTTACTTGTTTTTTCACTGCATATGTTCCCTTGGAGCATATATTTGATTGAAGTGGCAGTTTGCCAGACCCCCAAGGAACAGTCAATGGAATAATTTTCTGAGGTCAATCTAATGACCAAAAAACCTCTAAATGAAGCAGATGCCTGATAATAAAGGTTTGAGTCCCAGTTACCAGCTTTTCTCAGAAGAGAAACCAAGTGTATATGAGTCAAAAAAGTTTTTTCCTGATTTACACTGTATGGTTTAAGTCCAGCTTTAACGTTATTAGAATCATCAGAATGCCAAACTTCAAAATTGCAAACAAAGAGAAATGTTTATGGTTTATTCCTACCAGTAGAAGAGTTGCACCAAAAATGGATTAATAATTTGCTTATATTTAGTTATCTATGTTTACAGTCTCATATAACAGCTTTTTTTATTTGTCATGCTCTAATTTTGACTTCTTTCAGTACAAGATTAGATAGGAAAAACAAACAAAGGAACAAACAAAAAAATACTCAGAAAGAATGTATGCTGCAACGTGTGTTACCTCAGTAATTTCTGGGTCAATATCAGATTGTTGGGTGATGTATCTGGAGATGCGCTATGATAGAAATTATGTGGGTAGTATGGAGAAAGTAAATGCCAAGCACGGGAGAATACAAGGGGCACTACTTGGTCTCCTGTATGAAAACAGGATTAGAATAATGTGACACCATGAGTTTAAAAAAACCCCAACTATTTCAGACAACAATAAGAGTGAATAAGATTACAGAGCAGAAGTTAAATATTTTTCGCATAAATTAAATTATTATCTGTGGTTCTGTGAGATCTTGTAAGTTTGGTCACACATTGAAGGACACCTTGAAAGAATGGTGGACTGGTGATAATATTATAGCAGCATGGATATATGTGCAAGTGTTTTGTACTGAGATGGAGAATGGTTTAAAACTTGTTAGGTGCTCACACTGTCAATGTGTCTGGTTCTTACTCTACTCTCACATCAAGGTTATTGATCCATTTTTTAACATAGGGGTAAAAGTCTGCACTAGTTATTGCAAAGCTAAATCATGGTAAGAGATTTGTCTCATCTAAACACTCCCTAATCCATCAATTTCACCTCCCACACACAGCAGGGAAGATTTGGTTCTTAGATTCACTCATATCAATGAATGGACATGAGAAAAAATTTCTAAGCATACTTAAATATGACATTTAAAATAAAAGTCATCAAAAAATCAAAATATTAACTTTTAATCAACACTGGTAGCAAAGGAAGAACGCAGCCTCAAAACCACCTACCTAACCTGAATGAAACTTCTTTTCCTTGGACAAACCCAGTCTTAACATTTATTATAATATCCAAATTACTTGCCACTAATAAAGTTGCACTGTTCTCGCTACTTTCCCTAAACAGTTTGTCTCACTCCATGGTCCCCTCGGCATTTCTTGTGCAGTTGCAGTGTCCCTGTAGATGCAGGCTTTGTCACTCTGTGAGCACTTATCCCTAACCTTAATTTTAAGATAAAATTACATCCCCCCCATATTTTAAGTTTCAACTGATCCTTCTTGTTTATTCTGTTGCTACTGCATTAAATTTTTTCATATAAATTACCAAGCAGAACTACAGATGTGGGACTTTTAAGAAAACACTCTAATTAGTCCTTAGAGTTCAAAAATTCACAATTTCAAATATTTTTGCAGGAAATTAAAAGCATTATGTATTTAAAGTATATATGCAGCAATAATATACTAGTAATTTTCTGTTTGGCAAGATCAGGAATTGAGTTTTAATTTTTAAATACTTGTAGATAAAGAAGATTTGAACACTTGGAGCTGCAGTCTAGCTAAATTAGCTATTTAAACTGTTGATAAACAGGATTTAGAATTAACCAGTGCATTTCAAACTGATGGGAAAATCTAAGTGAGGGCAAAGTTATCCACCTGAGGCTCACATTTGGTTCATGTACAGCATGATAAAAGGTAATCTAGAAAATAAAAATAACATTATTTAGACACTTCAATGTTTTAAAAACAGATATTGATTCTTTCCTTTTAATCTTTATAGTCATCAACACAGCTCTCTTACTCATTGCTACACACTTTAAATCTCCTCAGAACTGAATCAATAATGACACTTTATACACAAAGACAATTATACCATATCCTTGCTGTTATATACATCTCTAACAGGTACATTGTTTTCAAGAAACTGCTGATTGAGCAATAAATCCAGAAAGTATTCTAATCTGGTAAGCAGGTTCTATTTCCTTGGATATCTTGACTATATTAATAGAAAATATAATTTACTATAATTCCAAACTACGAGGAAAATACAAATCCTTTTTTAAACAGTCAGAATTTTTATTTGTTCATATCAGAAAAAACAAACAAACAAACAAAAAAAAAACAACCCAGCAATAAATTACTGGTTACATTGACGGATCAGTGACAATTACAAAGAACAGGGAAGAAAGAAGAAAAGGGACATTCAATCAAGAAAGAACTTCCCTATTTCTTTGGTTCTAAAATTTCTCTTTGCTTAAATGACATTCAGTTATTCTCCTCCTATGTGTCTATGACTTAATTATAATCAAAGCTGTCAAGGAGGTATTTTAAATCACAGGGCTTTGCCAATATTTTCTGGCACAAGCATGAAAATTTTCTGTGCTAGTCTTTTCTTTGAATTTATTTATATTAATGGCCATAATTTCTCAGACTGCCTTCCTCAGAAGTATTAGGGATCATGATTGAAAGAGAAATAAACTATATATTGCCTATAGCAGTGAGCAGCTGGTGTTTAAACTGTCTGAATACAATCTTAAGATAAGCAATTCTGGTTTTATATGACATGGGCCTTTATGGCTCAGACACTAACAGCACCTAGTTTTATCCAAGTCAGCCATAAAGACTGACATGAAGAGATTATTGTAAAGCATTAGAAAGATCTCATTAAGTGTGAAAGTTCAAATAAGTTAAGGAGATTCTGAATGGTCACTGAAAAAATTATTTTCCCAAGCAGAAAAATAAAACAATAGAATGCCATCTGTCTTAATGGCTATATACTTATGAAAATTTATTAATTAGAACAAAATAAAACTCAACCAAGCCTGTAAATTATATATTGACTATTCAAAGGGTTCTATTTCTGATACATATCACAGAGCTATCAATCTTAACCCAATATTCTTGAAATTTCCTGTTTTACTGCCTCATCTGCTTCCTCTTTCTCAAGCTTCTGAAGCCACACTCTACTGTGCCTTAGACAAATGGACCCACCACCCATTCACCACCAGGCAGAAGGAGGGGACCTCTGACATGGAGGGGAGTGGAAATGGGTTTCTGCTCAGGGTGCCTGGTGAAACCCCTCCTGAGCTACCTCACCTGCCCAGGTGCACTATACAACAGGTATGAGGGGCTGGAGTCTGAAAACCAGGGAAATGTGGAGAAAAGTCCATCTGGGTTGGAGGGATCATCTAGGGTAAAATAATCCATTCTGTGATTCCATCACTCTGTGATACACAAAAAGTAAAAAAATGCTTATGTTATCACTGCAATAATTTTTTTCTTATATATTGGTGCAGATAATATCTCTTGAGAGATATCTCTTTCAAAGAAATTGGTAAAATTATGGCAGATTATCTCACCCTTTGTACTTAAATTGCAATGAAATAGCTTTGAACCTCTGCAATGATTAACTTTGTAGACATCACAAAATAAAAGATCCAAGTGGAAAAATGTAGAAAGACTGAAATGTACATTGCTTTCAGAGGTTTCAATTATATTCAGTTGCTGTAGAACTTTCTTTTCTTCTTTTGTCTTTCCAAAAGAAGAGTTGCATCACATTTTCTTTTAATATCCTAAGGATTTTGGTCCAACTTTTTGTTAATTATGACCAGTTTCCATGTATACTTTCTAGCAAACAGTACACCATCTGTACAAAACATCTTGACAGAGGTGCAACTGGTGCATTGCTTTATGTAAACCTAGTTCTTTTAAAATTGGACAACCCACTAGTCACCATGTAATTGCAGAGCTTCTGTTGTAAGATGTCCATGAGTGCAAAATAACAATAATTTTATGTAGGAGTCAGATGGTACCACCTAGTCCTACAAAATAAAAGCAGCTTGTAGTCTTTAAAAAAAAACATTCTAACTGAAAAGAAAGCTAAAAAATAATTATAATGCATTCGTTCTTTCTTATGTACTAGGTTCTATTTATGTATTTAAGAATATGATTGACACTTGTAATTCTTTCATCAGAGAGAGAAACACATGCAAGTATGTTATTGTTACATTTGAAATAATATACTCATACATTTTAATGCAAATACTATTTCTGCTGTCATGTGTTAGATAAATTAATTTCACATTTGAGGGGGTGAGTTAGGAGGAATATGTCTTCTCTATTTTGTAGTTTGAGATGAGCCTCATACACTTTGAAATTCTCAAGTCAACCATGAGGTAATGTATTCCTTTTAAGATAAACAAGCAGAAAATTCCAAGGTGCCAGCACAGCTAGGTATGGCCTTTATTCCAAAGGCACAAATACTTTTTAAAATAACTTTCCCACAAGTAAGCAAAATGTTTTGAGGATATACACTGGGAACTTGACCATGATTCAGAGAAAGTTTGTGTCACATTTCTGTTTGTCTAATATCTCTTTAATAACTCATGTTTAACTAGTGACCAGAAGAGGAAAATGGGGATTCTGCAGTAAACATGGAAAGGACACCCAGGAGGTGTTGAGCTGCTGCCTCAAGTGGCTAAGTAGTGGACAGATAAATTTCATACAAGTAGCTAAACTTTATCATGTATCCGTGATATTTGATTTCCTTTGAGTGGCATTTGATTAACCAAATGTACAGCAAAGCAATTTAGTGCCTTGGACCTTGTTTCTGATATTTATAGATATCATACGTATTTCACTGTTATTATCCTCTTTTCTACTAAACACATCGGATCTGATGACTGACTTTTTTACAGTTCCTACAAAGAAACAATACATGTTCCTCTGCCTGACCAGAGCATCTAATCATCCTTGGCAATCAAAAGGTTTGTAAATGTCACTGCACTTTGTCACATCCTTCCAGATGACAGTGCAACAGTGATGATTTCACTCAAGTGCTAAATTCTCTTGTTTGACCTCCAAATGCAGCACACATGAAGAGTAAAAGGAAACTGAAAGCTGGCATTTTCACACAGAAAAGCCTCAATCAAAGTTGTCAAATGTGCTTATGTTCCACAGCAATAGGTTACCCAATACATTTTAATTAAAATATTAGACATTTTTCTCTACTTCATATGATTCTATCTGGATAGCATTTTAGGTCCAAGGTTAAGACTTTGCTGTGCCGTCTTGCTAGTGAGCATTGTAAATTGTAAACTGTATCATATTTAGAGACAGACAGAACTGATTTTCATCAAGAGTACAAGATATCATCCTTACTGTGGGAAAAAAGTGAGCTTTGTAATTTGAAATTTTGCTTAGCATTTTTTTACCTCTGAGGATTTTTAAAATGCTTTTTTCTACTTTATGTGATAATTTGTTATAAATGACAAAGGAAATTTTAAATGTTTTTTATTGAGTCAATGCCAGTAATCTAACACTTTTCTGCTTTTTCTTAGAAATTATAGATAAACAAGCAAACATATGTGTATACTACCATTTTACTTTCCTAACAAAATAATATGAAATTTTGCTGGATTATTAATTACAGAAATCAACATTTTTGTCTACCTTTGCTGAAACTCAATAAAGTGGGGGTTTGAGGTCCAGAAGAAGCAAACCAGAAACTTCAGGGGAAAAACAACACCAAAGCAAAAATCAAAAGTACATGTCTGGTGCTGAACTTTGCAGTGAGACTTGTGGTCAGATGTATTTAACTGCAAGAGATTTCTACTCTAAAACTGGCTGTCCAGGCACACTCTCTTACACAGGGAGTATGGATATAGCCTGGGCAGGATTCTTGTTACTGTGAAATCTACAACTAAGGAGATGAGATCAATCATGTCTCATGAATGTCTACTTTGTTAATTAGCTATAAAAACAATCGGGGACAATGATATCAAATATATATATACACATATGCATGTATACATATACATATATACATATATGCATATATACATATACACCCATATATACACATATATATACATATATATACAAACACATATAAATACATATATAGGTACACTGTGGTTGAGTTTAACTCATTTCACACAGCTGGCAGTCTGCAATTTATAGAAAACAACATAAGGGGTTTTGTTTGATTTATAGGCAACAGTGGCATGTTTGCATAAAATGCATCAAAACGTTGTGTTAGTATTCCATAATAACCAAAAAAGTAAACTAAATGCCATCATTGACTTGGAAGGATAAAGAAGGTATTGTTTTTTGTATTAATCAATTGTCTGCTTGTTTCTTTTTTTATTTTGAAATCTATCTGGACCTTCTACCTAAAAAGTACAATAGAGAGACAGAGAAGGGCAACAAGAATGGTCAAAATAATGGAATAGCTTTGGAGTGATGAATGAGTCAATAGACTGGGACTCCATAACCTTGAAAAGACAAAACTGAGATTCTGTAACAGACTTTAAAATGAGTGGCACACAGAAGGTGAGCAGATATTATTATTCACCTCTCATGATATAAAACCTATGCAATTTTCCATGAAATTAACACTGATGGGTTTAGAGCAATAAAAAGAAAATTAGATGAGAGACCCTAGATTTTAGACAAAAATTTCAGACAAATTCACAGAAGAAAAAAAAGTGATGCATAAATAGAAAAATTAGCTTTGTCTTTATTTTAAAGAAGGCATTTATGAATATAAAGTTTGACAGTTTGAGAAAGAGTCCAATAATAATTTTTCCTTGACAAGTGAAAAGCAGGGAACAAATTTAACAACTGGTTCAAACATTTTCTATAGGATTCCTGAATGCAAGTCTTTTAATATGAACCTTTGAAAAGATCTGAAGAGGAACAAGGTGTAGTACTGAAAGTCTAGTTATGTCTGTTTTTAAAGCTTTTGCACATTTTGGTGCCACATTCTCAAAAGTCAAGTGTAAAACTCTAAATTCTGTCACCTCCGGAGAGATACTACTCCTTAGAGGTACTGTCCTAAAAGCCCAATGGGATGCACATATTCAGTGTTTTTACCTACAAATAAGGAGAAACATTTCCCTTTCCAAGGCTGAAAACATGATCTAATATACTAAATCACACTGGCTATTGCACTGGGTTCTTGAAGGAACTGGTAAGTTTTTCAGCTTTCATTGCAGAGATCATACATTATTTATAAGACAGCCAAGTAGTTTTATCTTCAAAGAAAGACCAGAGATTCTCTCTGACATTCCTGAGAGATGGTTTCTTTTTTTGATTTTCTTTTCTTTTTTAATTGAACAATTTATTTTAAAACTTCATCATAAACTTAATGTCATTTCAAGCATATTGGTTGGAAAATCCTGGTTTTCTTCAGCAGTTTTTCAGCAAGCAATAGAGTGGAACCTTTTCAGGTAGAAAAGGTGGAGCCCATGTGATATTTATTATTAGTAGAAAAAAATTTCAAAGGAACACATCTTATTTTAGAGCTTTTGACAGTGCAGAAGTGTGAGTTTTGCTCTTTCCATATCAGGATAATTAAGCCCTGATCCTGAAAACGTTATATATATAAGTAGCTCTAGGTACACTCAGTATACCCTAATTTTAGCCATTAAAAAATTAGTATTTAGCTTCAGCTAATTATCCAGCCTTTCTATATAGAGACCAAAGAGTGACAGAAACTTCTTTTAAAAGTTATCTGGGGTTAATTGTCATCTGTAGAATTCTGTTGCTCTCATTGTCTAAAAAGGAAGAGAAATTATTATTTAGAAGAACATCTAGACTGATACTTATGTGTCCACTATCTCTAAATCTGATCTAATCCTGAGGGACCTTTCATTGATAATGAATTATCACCAAAAGACAATTTCTCAAAAATGCAAATAGAAGGTAGATTAAATGAATTACCACCTGCAGATGTCTATTTTTCTGGTTTGGCTGTTTAAGTGACTAGCTCAGAATTAAAAATGTACATTTTACTGTTAAAATTAGGCATGTGCATGCCACTCATCCTTACCTTTTTATTGCTAAGGTTAAACATATTCAATTAAAATACTTCCAAAAAATCTCAACACACCTCTCTTTGCATCTTATTCTGTCTAATTATATTTAAACACATGACTTAGCCTCTATTGTAAAATAAAGGCATTGGGATTTTTCTATCTCTCAAGGATAATAGAATTTAAAATGCACTCAAGCTTTTAAGATGACCATTTCTACCAAAAAGGACAAGAGTCAACATGATAAATCTGCAGAATTAAGGTTTTATCAGTGTATTCAATATAACACTGGTGAACATAGTACTTCATTGTAGATGTATATACAAGTAATTATACCACCTTATTTTTTTGTCTTTCTCTCCAAAATTCAGACTGTATTCTAGCAAATAAATGAGGGCTGGCTGTACACTTAGAGATATACAAAAGCTGCATTAATATTTCTTCCCCATATGAAAAATCATTCCATTAATGCAAAATGACAGTGACATTACACCTAATATATATAATGAAAATAATGCTCAGTCCCACTTTGATAGATGTTCAACCCTTCAAAATTGCACATTTCTACAGATTTGTCATTCTGGGCAGGAAAAAGGATCTTCTAAAAAGAAAAAACACTGGTTTTTTTAGACCACACCCAGTCTAGTGAGAGGTGTCCCTGCCTGTGGCAGGAAGGTTGGAACTAGATGATCTTTAAGGCACTTTCCAACCCAAGTCAGGCTTCCATTCTATTGTGGTTTGACCCTGGCCAAATGCCAGGCACCCATGAAAGCTGCTCACTCACCCTCCCCTGCCACAGCTGGGCAGAGAGGAAAATTTAACAAAGGGTTCATAAGTTGAGATAAGGACTGGAAGAGAGCGCTCCAAGGTCAAAAAAGGCTCAACTTAAAGGTACAAAGTGAGCTTATTACTAAGAGTCAGAGTAGGACAATAAGAAGTAAATAAGCCCTTGAAAACACCTTACTTCCCCCCAATCCTCCCTTCTTCCCACAGATAGTGCAGGGACCCAGGGCATGGGAGTTTTGATCAGTTCATCACCAAGATTTAATCCTGCTGCTCAGGGAGGAGTCCTTCCCCTGTGAGGCCATGAGGTCCCTCCCACAGGACAGAGTTCTCCATGAACTTCTCAAACGTGGGTCCACTCTCACAAACAGGAGTTCTACCACACCTGCTGCAACGTGAACTCCCCTCATGGGCAGACAGTCCTTCCAACTCCCAAAACTAGTGTAACATGGGTCTCTCTCTCTCCATGGGGTGCAGTCCTCCAAGGACAGGTGGCTCCAGACTGGAAGCAGGACCCTCTTTCTCCACCAGGTCTCCTACTGGATCACAGCTCCCTCCAGGCATCCACCTGCTCCAGCGTGGGCACCTCCCCTACGGGCTGTGGGTGGATCTCTGCATCCCCCATGGATCCCTATGGGCTGCAGGTGGATCTCTGCATCCCCTGTGGATCCCCATGGGCTGTGGGTGGATCTCTGCATCCCCTGTGGATCCCCATGGGCTGTGGGTGGATCTCTGCATTCCCTGTGGATCCCCATGGGCTGTGGGTGGATCTCTGCATTCCCTGTGGATCCCCATGGGCTGTGGGTGGATCTCTGCATTCCCTGTGGATCCCCATGGGCTGTGGGTGGATCTCTGCATCCCCCATGGATCCCCATGGACTGTGGGTGGATCTCTGTATCCCCCATGGATCCCCATGGGCTGCAGGGGTACAGCTGCTTCACCGTGGTCTCACCATGACCTGCAGAGGAATCTCAGCTCTGGTACCTGGATCACCTCCTCCCCCTCCTTCTCCACTGACCTTGGTGTCTCTATGTTTTTTCCCTTGCATGTTCTCACCTCCTTCTCTTCTCTGACTAGAAGAAAAACTGTGTGACTTTGTTTTGATTTTCTTCTTAAATATGTCATCAGCCTTTCTAATAGGCCCAGGTTTGGCCAGCATCATGTCCATCTTCAGAGCCGTCAGAGATTGGCTCTTCTGGACATGGTGGAAGCTTCTGGCAGCTTCTCACAGAAGCAATCTCAGTGGCCCCCCTGCTCCCAAAAACCAGGCTGTACAAAACCCACACATCTCTGATTCTAATCTATGATTCTATGATTTTGAAAAGAAAAATAAAATCCCCTTACAACAAACAGAAAAGCTGGAATTTTTTGACAACAAATAAAAATATAGGTCTTCACTAATTTGTACTAATGCTACATTTTTTTGCATGCTACAATTAGATGTTTTGCAGTAGAGAATAATGCACAAACTACAGGGTTTCCACAGCAGGCTATATTGTACAATGATATCTGCAAAAGTATTTTAAAGGGGAGCACAAAACAACTAAACAATTAAAAATATGATAGTAACGTGTTAGTCACCAAAATTGAAGTTAGACACCAAAGCCTCCCTAATTGCTTTTTTAACTTATTTACGTATTTCAAAGGGTATGCATGGAAATCTCACCATACACAGACACTTCTCTTGTGTTCTACTCCCTTCTGGTTTGTCATGCCTCTTGCCTCTTTCAGTAAATATTTTCTTCCAACTGCGTTAAAAAAAGGACACTTTTAACACTGTTACTATCATCTATTTGCTTGGCTTTACTCCCTGTGATGAAGCATAGTGATTTGCCTGGGATAGAGTTAATTCTCTTCACAGTAGCTGGTATGAGACTGCGTTTTGGATTTGTGCTGAAAAATGTGTTGATAGAACAGGGATGTTTTCATTTCTGCTGAGCAGGACTCACTCAGCATCAAGGCCTCTTCTTTGCAGCCCATCACATCAATGAGAAGGCTAAAGGTGCACAAAGAGCTGGGAGGGGACACAGCCAGGACAGCTGACTTTGACTGACCCAATGGGTGTTCCATACCATATGGTGCCATGCTCAAAACATAGAGCTGGGGAAAGAAGGAGGGGCCATGTGCAGAGTGATGGAGTTTGTTTTCCCAAGTCATTGATACACATGATGGAACCCTGCTCTCCTGGGGATGGCTGAACACCTGCCTGCCCATGGGAAGTGGTGAATTAATTTTCTTGCTATGGTGGTATGCACATCCTTTATTTTACCTATTGTCTTTATCAGAACCCATTAATTTTTTTTTTTTTACCCCAATGATTCTCTTCCCCATCCCACTGAGTCAGGGCAAGAGAGTGTAGAGCCGTGTGGGGCTGAGCAGCCAGCTGGGGTTAAACCACTGTGCATATGTTCCTAACCTTTACTTTGGAGAGTAAGTTTTTGCTCACAAGAGTGGTTAATCTCAAAGGCTAATAATTCTGTAAGTGGAATGTGCTGGAACCACCTAATACCTTTCAGGCTGCAAAAGAGGGTGTGGTGGTTTCCTATGATTATCACTTCAAAGACCTGTCAGGGAATGTGATGTCAGTGACAGGACAGGCTGTTGAACTAGGCACTCTACATACAGTTTTTATTCAATCACTTTTCTATCTGCCTGTAGATAGCAGATGATAATTCTATTGAACTTAAGAGGCCTCATTCCCCATTATGGGTGTAATGACAATTACTAATAATGCCAACTCTTACAATTCACTGCTGTAAAAAAATGGAATGCATAATTGTATTCACTACCAATAATAATCAGCACTAAAAGTTGTTAACAGGTAGATGTATCTTAGGTGAAATAATTTAGATTATTTCAAAAGATAAGGAGCAAAGACAGCTACGTCTTTATAATTGACACCACATTAACATTTTCCAGGAGTCTTCCAGAGAGGTTGAAATTAATAGGATGAGTCCTGTGTTGAAAGTAATATGCTTAAATTCTCACCTATCTGGAATGTCATTATAAATCCTTTCACATCTAAATGTACTGGTTTTTTTCCTACACAAAAGCAATATAAAGACGGTTTAATGCGCTGTGAGGATGTGAATAGACATACGAAACTAGGTTTGGCATTTTTCTGGGGAAAACAACAAAGAACTTCTTCAAGGAGATTAAGTAAGTTGCTTTCAAACAGAAGTTGCCTAGGATCTTGAACAAATTTTACTTTCTTATTACTGCACACTGAAATTTTGGCATGATAGGTCTTTCATAACAACAAATAGCTTAAGAAGAACAGTACATTTAACAGGAGTTGCAAATAACTTTAGGCAAATTGCTTTGTTTACAGTGATGTGACAAATTTGGGTCTTAACATTAAGAAAAGAAGTAAACCAGATAAGCTTTGATGTGTAGGGAGGCTTTTGGTGAGAGCAGAGGCATAACAAAGATATGGATGTCAGCAAATCAAAGCACTCCATTAAGTCCCAGAGAAATTCCATTAAGTTCAATAGTTCTGGCTTAAGTATCAAGTAATTAGTCATTGCAGGTGAATACCAGGATTTGCTTTTCTGGTAATAATCAACCATAATGCAATGTTTATTAATTTACCTTTTTGCTTTTTGACTTGACAAGAAAACAGACCTGGTCTTTTGAGAATGGAATCTTATTGTCAGCTAACATGGAGCCAGACAGTTTTTGCTTTTTCTTTATTTCAGGCCAATTCACTGCCAATTCATGGTAAGTTTGGTTTTTTCCCCCTGTAGAAATATGTACATGCTAAATCTACAGGAAGATGTGGCAATAACTGAAATAAATTTAACTTTCTAACTTTTAGCTGCTAAGTTAAAAAAACAGTTGACTGTGACTGCTTTTTTTTTCCAGCATGAAACTTGTTTACTCACACCTGGCAGAAATTCTGTTTTACCAGTCAGAAATGTATTTCACTCCCTACCGAGTTTAATCAATTGCCAGGCAGGTTATGCTTTTGTTCCCTATCAGCTCTTTCCTTTTAATTCAAATGCAATATGCCCTTTTCTTATCAAATGCTGTGGTTTGTAGGTATTCTTTATTTCTTCATTTTTCATTGAATGACAGCCTTGGCTACAATCTTAAATTATTCTCATATAGACATGCTCAGTAATTACGAATGCCATGTATGTACCTAAATAGCAATCATAATCAACCTTCATCTTAGAGGTTAACTGGATAATGCCAAATCATTCTACACTTTTTCACACTTCTGAATGAAAGCTTGTGTTAATCTAATCACGTCAAGCTTCTGAGAACGCAGTCTCTGATCAGAAAAAATAGAGCAAAAGAAAAATATGATCAGACATATTAACCTTTTCATTAGGTTCTGAAACAGGTATTGACAGGAGGAGGAATATTTCTTTTTTATTAAGTCAACAACATCAGATAGTGTCCTCTAGTCATAGAACTATTATTTTCTTCATGTTATGTAGCTGCATTTGTTTTAGAAGATTGTAGGTTTTGCACTCCTGGGACTAGAGTGTGAATTCTATCTCTGAGCCTTGCTTGAATCAATATGAGGTTTGGGTTTACTCATTGCAACTGTTCCCAAAATATTGTCCCTGGCAATTGCAAGGTCAATAAACTTCTGACACTTTCTTTCATCCTGCACTCATTCCTGTCTGCAGCACAGGTCTCTGCCTCACAGTTCTTTAAAGTTTAAGCTATCTCTGTTCATTTAGCATCTTCCTGATGCAGAAAGAGAAGAGAAAATTTTCTTCCTGAGTTTTTCATGCACTCACTGAATTGGAAACTAAAAGGAAGGTACCCTCTGGAAGCTCTAATTAGTCCTATCTGCAAAAACAGCACTTATTTCTAGCTTCAGCATGTAATCTATCCATATACACATGTCTAATTAGTTATACAATTCCCCTACAGCAGACTTTATTCCTATCTATGCCAAACATCGCTCTTAATATTTTTTCAGTCAACCCTACAATTTATTTCAAACAAAATTCAATCATTCCTCTGTGAATTACTCTTAAGTTCCAAGAGCACCCCGCCAAAACAGCCAAATTACACTGCATTAACAAAAAAATTGCTGGCCATGACTAATTACTGCCAAGAACTACACAACTCACTTCCTGCTACTGAGGAACAGTGGGAGGAAATCTGGCATCTCATTTAAAATTGGAATATAACAGAAGTCTTACCTGCCTTTTTGTAGTACAAGCCCTGTTGTATATCACAGTATTTCTGTTGGATGTGTGACAGTATGTGGACTGGAAAAAGGAAGGTGTTTGATCCCTGCTTTTTTTTTTTTGTTAGTTTTTTCTGGTTTCCAAAATATTTTTTCACAAAGACATGTATCTGTATTTGGTTTTCATTATCTTTCCTTCTCAGGTTCGATATCACCATGCAGATTAACATTTTTCTTGTAATGATAACTATATTAACTATATTTGGGAGTATGCCAAAGTTTGCATGCCCAGCACAACGCTAATTTTGGGCATTAGCAAGAGCTATGCCCAGAGCAGTCTCTTCAACATTTTGGATGAAGCTACACTTTTTGTGGGATATCTCAGCTGTATGAATGTATAGTACTCATTAAAAATATTATACTGACTCGCTTGAGGTTTAGATTGAAATAGATGCAGACTCATTGGTTCTTTCATTTTATTCCATTTCCTTGTATTCCAGTGTTGGCTTTTCTATCAGAGCTATCCAAGAAGCCTGGAGCAGAACTTCTCTGTTGCTTAAGCACAGTTAAATTTTTATATCTCAGGAACAAAGGGAAAAAGGTCTTTCTAATGGTATACTTAAGAATTTCCAGCAGTAGCACAATAATTCTTCCTGCTCTATTTCTGTAAATAGAGTGTCCAAGAAAATTAAACTGAAGGGACTCTATGGGTTGCATTTTGTCCCAGTTTTGTCCTCCATCTGAAATACTTCAGGTCATGCGCATTTGCATTAAAATGCCTATCTGTAATTTGAATGTCAATTAAAGATTATTGCAGAAGAAAATATTTCCTCATAAGTGTGAAAATACCTGATACTTTTCTCTCTTCCTTTTTCCTCTTTTTATTTGCTTGCTATTTATAGTTAAGCTCCAACAGTTAAGAAAACAAGATAGCAAAAAGAGAAATAAGACAAATATCTGTGACTCAGCTTTAGCATTTGATAATAATGCCTTTTAGAACAGCAAAAGGTGATTTGTTTAGAACCATAAATTGTGTAATGGGTAGTGATGTCTCTACTTGACACCATACAAGAAGCAAAACATACTGGACAATACAGGTCTATAAAGCAGTGCATGATTTACAAACAAAACAAAACCTACCATGTCATGTGTTGAAGGTTAACAAAAGTCAAAGACACAAAAAAACCCCTATTATTTCTTTCTTCCTGCCAAAGTGAGACAGTTCCTCACAGTGTAATTTTCTAGTGCTTTGCCCAGCCTCATTTTAAATTATTCTAACAATGGTGCTTCCACAGCTTCCCTTAGGAAATGGTACCATAGATGACAAGTTGACATTCACTTTACACTTTAGTCCCAAGATGACACAGTTCAATGTATTGTGACATGAGATTTATTGTGATGGACTCCAACATTTGACAGGCTTCAGTGCAGTGTAATGTGCTGTGAGCTGTTGATTTAAACAACGTTTAACAAAACTTCTGCAGCTCTAATGTAAAGGTGGTTGAAAATCTTGGAAAAATGAGATGAAATTAAATAAAAATGTAGCTCCCTGAGCATTAATTTTAACTATTGTATGACAATGTATATTGGAGGACACATATACATTTTGTCTCCTAGGCTGTAGGGAGGATAAACTGAAGAGTCAAAAGTCAAAGATTAAACTTTGAATATTAAGATACAAAAGACTGGATTGTGAAACATGATTAGTCTTAGAGAGACAAAAATAAGGATCTAACAACATTTTTATGTCTATGTTCATGTCTGGGTTCTCACTGCCTTCAAAAACCTATGCCATAGATTTTAATGTGAGGTATTTGTACAGATTTTAACTGCTGGCTGTGCAAAGCTTTGTATCAGCAGTAGGAAGGGGATGAGGAGATGGAGGAAGAAAAATCACTTAACTTCTGACAGTAGTGCTGGTAGGGCATTAGCACTGCTCAGTGGGTTTAGATATGATTGTATTGTAAACAAAGACTGCAGATAAACGATAAATGGGTGAGCAAGAGAAACTGAGCAGTCAGGAAGCCAATGGAGATAAAACAGAGGAATATGATTAGCACAAGCGTACTAGTGTGACAAGTGTACTAATTAAAATGAAACAGCTTTGCAGGACCATCAAGTCTACCCCATAGAGGGTCTAATGAAGACATTCAAGTATGCTCAATCATACAGCTAAGGAGCTACAATTCAGAAGATGACAGAATACTGGCTTTGTCAGAGGAGTCATTTTATGATACATGACAGCTCTTGAAGTCATCTAATTCCTAGCAAAACATGCTTTCCTCTCCTGCCTACTCTGCTGTTTTGCCCCTCTTTTACCCTGGTAGCCAAGCCTCTGCTGTGTCTGAGAGGTTTGTAGTCATCACCTAAGAAGTCTTTGAAGTTAGAGACTATAAATAGGATCTGTCTTGTCCTTATGGTGTGTGAATCCCTTCTTCCACTTGAGCAACTCATTCATCTTCACTTGGAAGGAAATAATTTTGACTTCTTACAGAGAATGAAACATACGACATTCTTTACAGGTCACAGTCACTGTGAGATTAGACACAGACACCAGTGGTTCAATCATTTATCAGAATATATATTCTTAAAATGTTATGGTACTGCAACTAGGCTCTTCCACAGTGGCCAGAAGGTGAAAGGCTCTCCTGATTTTATGCTGCCCCTTTAGACTATGACAGTAGACAAATGTCAGTTCCAACAGCCAAAGACACTAAAGAGAATGAGGCTTCAGAGCATCATGTACTCATGGCTTTATCCCCCCAGGTGAGAGGGTGAGTTATTCATTTTAAACAAAGTCAAGTGGAAGACTTATTTGACACCAGAAAAAAAGCAAAGTACAAACCTGAATCAATAGGCTCATAAAAACCTCTTTGCTCTCTCTCTGCTTCTGCAACTCTTGTTTAAGAATTCAGGTGATATTTAGGATTATTTCTATTGTGTTTAAAGTAATAGTAAAATAATTTTCTTTTCTTTTTAAAGTTTTATACACACAAAGTATTCACAGTGAGAATTCTGAGAGATGTATCTTTTGTTGACTACAAAGAGAGATTTACAGAGAACCTGAAACTCAGCAAATATTTGCATTTAAACTGTATATCATTACACTTTACATTTTATTTTGAAGATTGTCCCCAAGTGTTAAATACTGTAATATGACTTTGAAAAAAAAATTGAATGGATGATTTTCAAAGAAAATAGTAAGCCCTATAAATGTCAGACAGTAAATCTGAAAAGCACTGACTGAAAAAATGAATACACAATACAATTCTTTTATCAAAACTGAGAATGCTTTGCACTTTTGTAAAATGTCTTTTGTTAAAGAGTACACTGCAGCTCAAACAACATGTTCCAAAGTATCTGTTTGAAGGGCAAACATGGATGCAAGGCAAAGCATGAGTTATAAATTTATTTTCAAATTTGGCTAAGGACAAGAGGATATTATCTGAATAAGTTATAGCGCTTGGATATCTATTCTACTGTCATAGAGTCAGTTATTCTTCATTCTAGTTTTACTACTGCAAAGGTTACTGATTATCTGCATCAGGGCAAATGGGGAATCTTAATGTTTTATTTTAATTAATTGCTTTTTTGCAGCATTGTTTAATTATTGACTTGAAAGGGAAGACAATTCTGTATTTCTCTCATCCCCACCCCCTTTTTGTACATTGTCTTTTTGCACCCTTTGACCTCCTTTAAATTGCTGCATACAAATTTATTTCCTTCACTAATCTTATTCCTGACTGTTCGTGCCTTGCTTAGAACTTTCTTTTTTACCTGAATAATCATATGAGGATAGAATCATTGCTTGGAGCTTGCCTAAGGCATCATATCTCAATACAGAGGCTTGTCTGCGCTCTGGTTTTACTGAAAAAGGCATTCTCACTGCAGAACTGACTATGCATTTGCTCAGCCAGATTCCTCCACTCAGTCACTACAGCAAACCAGAGGGCATTTTCTTTGCTTTCAGTCACTTTCTTTCCAGTGTCTATGAGTGGTTTTTTCACACTTGCTTTAGTTTCATTTTGCTTTTGAGCCATGCCGTGATCAAACCATCTAGTTCATTAGATGTAAGTCTTCCTAGTGTTTGAAATAATACTTTTCACTGTAGTTCAGCTCTGTTTACAATGATGCAGCAAGGACCTATGCACTGTCCATTTTTTT